>CM069539.1:51800775-53212650 GCA_035773235.1 Eospalax fontanierii
AGTTTAAAGCAAGGTTCTAGGACTAGAGTAATAGCTCAGTGGTAAAGCACTTGCCTAGCAGGCCCTGGGCCCAGTCAGTCACACACACACACGCACATACACACACACAGACCATGTACACGCATACCACACGTGCATCATACACACATACATACACAAATACATATATACACCATGCTTACACATACACATGCACATATACATACTCACATAACATGCACACACATGCACACACCATGTATATACATACCATATACACATATTATGCACACACATACATATTCACACACCATGAACACATATAACACACATGTGCATAAAAACAACATATACTAAACTCACACTATGCACACATACACATACATACACACACAAAACACATACATATGTATACACATAGCACACACACATACTACATACACTATACACACATATCACACACTAGGCACAAAGGCCAAGTTTCACTCTGTACCCTTCACCTCCTAAAGAGAAGGATGCAAAATATTTTAGAGGGACTGGGGGCAGAGCTCAGTTGGTAGACTGCTTGCTCAGTATGCATGAGGCCCTGGGTTCAATGCCCAATGCAGCATAAACTGGGAGCAATGGCATATGCTTATAATCCCAGATTTGGGAAGAAGATCAGGAGTTCAAGGTCATTCTCAGTTACACAGTAAGTTTGAGGCCAGCACGGTGGAAATAAGACCTTGTCTTTTAACAAATTTTTTATTAAATATTTTATTTTTATTATTGTATTTTAATCTTATGTGTATGTATGTATTGCCTGCACGTGTGTAATGTTGTGCAATGTCTGCAGAGGTCAGCCACCATGTGGGTGCTGGGAATCGAACCCGAGTCCTCTGTAAGAGCACACAGTGCTCTTAACCACTGAGCCATATCTCTAGCCCTGAGACTTTGTCTTAAAAAGAAAATTTTTAGAGAATTCTATCTGGGATGATAAAAAATGATCGTTAGAGCTGGGCATGGTGGTGCACATCTGCAGTCCCAGTTTTCAGGTGGCAGAAACAGGAATTCCTGCAGTTCAGGCCATCCTCTGCTTCACAGAAAGTTTGAAGCCAGCCTGAGTTACATGGAGGGAGGGAGAGAGAGAGGGAGGGAAGGAGGGAGGGAGAAGAAAAAAGAAAAGAAGAGGAGGTGGAGGCAGTGGGAATCAGAAGTTCAAGGCTAGACTCAATTATATAACAAAGTTTGAGACTAGCCTGGGCTACAGAGTAAGACTGTCTCAAACAAAGGCTTTAGGTTCAGGTTCACAAGAGGATAAACTCTGGGTGCTGGAAAAGTGGCCCATGACAGTGAACCTCCCTCAGACCCTGTTTGGCCAGTGGGTTTCTATTTTCTCTCCAAGGACAGGTAGGAGCTCTGGGGTATGAGCCTTCAGAAGAGCTGCAAGGAGGAGGGTGGGCAGCACTGGGCTGCTCCAGGGTGGCAGGAGGCCTGAGGGAGGTGGGCAGGCAGGCCAGGCCTGGGTGGGGCGTCTGAGAGTCGTAGCTTCTCACCTGCTCTCTCCCTGATCCATCCCAGCTCCTCCGGATGTTCTTCCGGCAGCAGGATGAGATCAGACGGTTGAAGGAGGAGCTGGCACAGAAGGACATCCGACTTCGGCAGCTCCAGCTGGAACTGAAAAACCTGCGCAACAGCCCCAAGAACTGTTAGCCTCCGGGGTGGGGTGTTTTCCAAGCCAATCTCTCCATTGTTTCTACTGGTCCTTTAACCACCCCTCATCCAGTGAGCCCAGAGACAGAGCCTGAACTGGACCTGGGGACCAGCTGGTGGATCCCACCTACCACCTCAAGAACTGGAAGCTGACCCTTGACCTCCTGACTTCATGCTATCGCTAGCCCCCAGCCTCTCCTGGAGAGCCCTAACCCTTGCTGGCAGCCCCTCTCCCTGCCACTCCAGGAGCCAGGCTTTCCCCTTGGTTCCCTGGGGGTGCCCTTCAGGGAGCAGGGGGAAGCAGACCTGTAGCCTGACTGGGAACTGGAACTTGTCCCCTGCAGAGGGACTGCAAGGACCTGCCTGCACTGGGCTGGTAACTCCCAGGCCCAGCATCACTTCAGAAGCACAGAGTGAGGGTTGTATTGAGGGTGGAGTGGAGCACTCCGTCTCATCTCACTCTGTCCCCAGCTGCCCTGCAAGCCTCGTTCATCTCACCCAAGCGTGAGCACCAACCAGACAGCTGGCTCTTCTGTCTAACCCCACCCCCTTGTCTTCAGGGAATGAAGAGGACATTCTCCAAGGCCATGATGACCCCTCACCTTCCCTGTGGTTCTCTTCAAAGCTCTTGCACATATACCCTTTTCCCATTTAATTTGTGGGCCAGGCAGGGCAAGAATAAGCGTTCCCATTTGTCAAATGACAAAAATGAGGGTTGCAATCAGGAAGCAACATGCTAAGTCACCCAGAGGGTCCACAGCAGACCCAGGAACCTTAGCATCCAGAACCCAAGGCTAAGGGCCTTCCTACAGTACTGAGATGCCAATCCCATTGTAGGAGTCCCCGGAACGAGCGCTGGAAGCCACTTTCATGGTCTGCCCGACACCAGTAGTGCCAACGTGCCACGCTGCCCTGCAGAGCTCCTCAGTCAGTGCCCCTGACCCTTCTGGCCTGTACTCCTAGCTCTCACTCCCCCCTAGGGGGTTCCATCTGAGAAGAGGCCTCTCCCTAGAAGCAGAGGCTGGGAAAGGTAGAGCTTGGTCCTGGGACAGGCGGAGCACGGGTCTGATGGCTTCTAGGGATGCTCTGTGTGTGTCTGTCTCCTGCCTCCCTCCCTCTGCCACTAACTCAGCCACTTTCAGCCTTACACACGCAGGATGACCACAGCCACTCCATCCACATAGCACTTTAAAGTTTACACAGTTCTTTGGCATACAGGATCTCACTGACCCTCTCATCGACTCCACTTGACAGTGGAGGAGACAGAGAAGGGGCTCCAAGGACACACAGCTCTGAGATGTTACGCTTCCTCTGGTCTTCTATACTCTTTCTCCCTCTTTCCATTTCCCACCCACCATACAGAGCTCAAAAACATGGTTCTTATGATAGTACCATTTGGGGTGGAAGAGATCTGGGAATCTGTCTTTGGCTAGGGTCTGCTACATACAGGACACTCCATGCCTGCCCTTCTCAAGGCCACCCTGCAGAACTTCCCCTCTGCAGAGGCCCTCCTGGGGATCTGGGAGGGGAGAGCTCCCCAGCCCTGGGGCCGCTCATCCACAACAGTTGATGGTCCCCATTCCCATCTGAAGCAGCATCTCCTCCCAGCACCCCCACAGCTAGACTGTCAGCTCTCATCTCCTCACCCACACTTCTGGAGCTTTCTTTCTCTCCATTGACCTTTGTGGTCTTCTGTGATTATTTATGCTGTCTCCCAAGGATAGAATCGAAATAAAATGTTTTCAACTTATCAAGTCACGGCATAGCTGTGTCATTTAGCCCTTGCGGGTAGGGGGATACCACTCTTGGTCAGCACGTTGTCTATGGTCAGCTCCCGGCTCACAGCTCCTCTGTGTTTCTGGAATGATCACTGTCTCTGTACCTTCCCACACTTCCTTTCATCCAGCATTATTGGCTTCGTGGACCCTACAGTGCTTTACTGTGGGTCTGACCTGTATACTGTATCAGTGTGCCTGGCACCACCAGTCAGATGCTCTAGCAACCTCTACCTAGTTTTGACTAATAAAAATGTCCCCAGATATTACCTAGTGCCTCCTAGGCATCAAAATTACCCCCCACAGCATTTAGAACTAGTATCCTGGGGCCAGTGAAATGGCTTAGTGGATAAAGGTGCCTGCCACCAAGTCTGACCACCTGAGTTCCATCCCTGGAGCTTACAAGGTGGTAAGAGAGAACAAACTCTTGAAAGTTGTCCTCTGATCACACATACACTGTGACACTCACATGCATAGATAGATAGATAGATAGATAGATAGATAGATAGATAGATGTGATTAAATTTTTTTAAAAGAACTTACTGTACTGCAGCTATTCAGAAGATATCTGCCATAGTCAAGTACGGTACTTCACACCACTGTAATTCCACCACTGAGAAGCTGAGGCAGAAGGATTATCAGGAACTCCAGGGTAACCTGAGCTATCATAGCAATACCCTCTCTCAAAAAAGCAGGTGTGGGAAGGCTGGGCATGCAGTTAAGCTGGTAGAATCTTTGCTTAACATGTGTGAAACCCTGGAGTCTGATCCCTAGTACCACATAAATCAGGCAAGGTGGCACACATCTGTAATTGTAGCACCCTGGAGGTGGAGATCAGAAGTTCAAAGTCAACCTGGCTACATAGAGAATTCAAGATCAGTCTGGGCTAAATGAAAGCCTGTCTGTTCGGTATCCAGCTTTGTGTTGGGGTCTGGGAAGACTAATGTCTCACATTGGACTAGCGCCTCACAGTTCTGAGATGACACCCTCCATGAACTTGACTCATTTAGAACAGCTCTAAGATGTAGGGCACTTTATTGTTTCGGTGGAACAGTAATGTGCTCAGGGCCACTGAGGCAGCATAATGGAGATGAGGTCAAAGGATGGGGATTTTCTGGGTCCAGGGCCAGAGGAGCCAGGTGAAGCCTGTCCAGGGAGGATGCTGGAGTCTGCCATGACAACAGGGATGGTAGACAGCAGTACTCTCAGCAAGCCAGGCCTGCCTGACAGGAGAGATGTCAACCAGCAAAGGGGACTCCACAGGCAACTTAGGGGAGCCAGAGGAATTAGCATAAGCTTAAGAAGGGACCGTCCAAGGCCTATAAGGGAACTGTGGACAGGACACTGGGCAGGGGAGGGTCCAGGCCCCATTCTGACCCCAACTGGTTGTGGGAAATCCTGCATGACATTCTGGGCAACATTTTCCCCACCTGAACAATGAGAGGTGAGGACAATTCCCAGGGTCCCTTCCTGTCTTGACACCTGAATTTCCATGACCTCAGCTGCTGCTGAAAGGATGAAGAAATCCCCAAGACTACCCATGGACTAAGACAAGTGTTATAAACAAGTTCATGGGGTGGGATGGGGGCTGAGGGGAAGGACAGTAGGTGGCTTCCTTCAAGGCTTAGAGGCAGAAAAGTACTTTCTGTGGGCCCTGAGTTTGAATAGACACTCCTGGAGCTTCTGAATCTGGATCAATTCACAAAGCCTGGCTTTGAAGAAATTCTGAATTCACTCAGCATATGGCCCTTCTTAGATGCTAGGGAACAGAGCTATTGGCTGGCTGAGTCTGCCCTGCCTGGGCTCAGAGGAACAGGTAGATGAATGAACAACTTGATCTACCTCATCCACCCCTGGCCTATCTGGTATTCAGTTCTGAGGCTAGCTGAATGACTCTTTAATCACTGCTTATTATGGCAAATTATCCAAGGTCAGGGTCACCTGTGCATCCTCCCCATCAGTACCCCATTTCCCCAACTTGGTTTGCCGAATAATCTGTCATCATTCCGTTGGTTACCTATGTATCCTCAAAGTCTTCATATGCAGGACTCGGGGTATAACTCAGTCTGGAGAGTGCTGCCTAGAATGTACAAATACCTGAATTTTTTCTGATCCCCAACACTACATAAATCAGGCATGATGGCACATGCCTGTAATGTGGCACTTGGAGGGAGAGGGAAAAGAAGGACCAGAGACATTCAATGATGTTCTTGGCTATTTAGTGAGTTCAAGGCCAGTCTGGGTACATGAAACCTTGTCTCAAATAAAAATCTTCATATGCTAGGCTGTATTCCACAGCTGGTCCGTTATGTGGTCTCTGCCAGTGATGGTCCACCCCACCACAAAGCATTAATAATGGTAGGAGAGGAAGCCCCTCACGGTTCTTTGAATCATTTCCACTGTCACGTTATTTCCCACCAGTTATTATTCTCCTTTTCCACCAGGTAAGGGGTACCTTGAGTTAAATTCCAGGCCCTTCTCTTCTACAAAGAGGTCTTTAACCGTCCCTCTCAGTAGGGACGACTAGTTCTTGTCCTGTCCCTGAAATCTGACTGGACTTCCAAGTCAGTTTAGCATACACCAAGTATTTAGATCACTGAATACTAGATGCTGGGCCTGCCGGGGGAGATCCAGCTGTATCTGTCTGTGGAACACAATCACCAACAGGACACAGAACCTGAGCTGGAGGGGCTTTGCTCTGAGCTGGGTTCTAGGGGTGGTCGACATACATCTGGAGTGGTTGATGGCTCCTAGGCTGTCTTCCAGCCAGTCTCCTGAGCTCCCAAGACAGGCTTAGGCAGTTAGACTCCTAGCACTAGGCAAGCATCCCAGACTGCCAGTGGACTCATGCAGAACCTGGCTGCTTCCCCATTTTCAGTATGAAAATGATTTCATACTGAAAACACCCCCGCCAGCCCCATTACACCTTCTCCAGCTTGGAAGGACTATGGTGACATCACAGGGGCTGTGTGGAGCAGTGGCTGACACCTACCTGGGCCACAGGAAGCATTACCAGATCCCTCTGGGGCTGGTAGGCAAGAGATGCAGAAAGAGGAAGAGGTCCCCCTGGCTGGGTTCCTATTTCAGAATAATCTGTTACAGCTTTCCTGGTGATTTCAACCGGTAGCTAGCACAAGCCTTATCCAGAGCCCCTCCCTGGCCCCTGGGTTGTGTAGCTGGAATACCCCTCTAGTAGCACAGCAGTACTTTAGGTTAATCACTGCCCTTCCCAGAGCACCAACCTATGTACATGCCCCACATCCATGGGATGCTGGTGTGAACAGGTTAGTGGATGGAGCCCAAGTGGAAGGAGGGGAGTGGACGCTGTGGATTTCAAGGTCATGGCGATCACAGGAAGATCCAAAGACAAGGAAGAATTTGCTAGAAACTTGAATCCAGCCAGTAGGTGGCAGATTGCCGCCTTCTTATCGCGGCTGTTAGATGCTGGGTCCTTCTGCCACCCTCATCCTACCACCTAATGAATGACCCAAACCTAAGACAACAGGGCCTCTCGGTAAAGCAGGCACACCAGGTAGCAAGGATCTGAACCACCCAGTGTGCGAAGAGGGAGGCTCTTCAGGGATCCGCAGGCTCCCATGAAAGTGGTCAGAGGAGGCCACTCGCCCCTCTCCCTCCAGCCGACACCCAGGCTCTGGGAGCTGGAACGGGGCTGAGGCTGGCTTCCTATCCCAGCCCAACTCTGACCTGCTCTGTGACCTTGAACAGTTTCCCACAGTGACAATGACAGGGAGGAGCCCTTTCTGCCTAGAGAGTGCTATTTGATGAGGTTTGGAGCAGAGCCGGAAAGGGAAGGACTGGAGAGGAGGAGCAGGGGTCCAGGGCAGACCTGGCAGCCAGCGGGTCACCACCCAGTCTAGTCCTGGGGCTCGCCAACCCCAGCCCACGCAGCCTCCAGGAAGTTGCTGGTGGGAGAAACCTCAGCAGTCTGCCTCCTGGGTATGCGAAAGGTCCAGGGTCCAAAGGAAGAAGGTGGAGCCAGTGAAAGAGGCTGCACTCCAGTCGGGTGCGGAGCCCAGAAAAGGCTTGAAGCAGAAAGGACGCCTCTCCATCTGCTTTGCCCGGAGGGGATTAGAATGCATCAGTCACATTGCGACATCAGGTCCAGATGGGGTGCTAGCAGCCTGAACAGTGGTGAGAGAGGTTGTAATTATGGAATCAACCGTGATGGGGCAAGGAGGTGGGGGTGGACAAGCACACATTAGGAGCTGGGAGGAGAGATGACCCACCTGTTACTATCAAATGGGGGACACCACAGAGCTTAACAAATGTCTTTTGGGCCACTCAATGGAGAAAAGGCCAGTGTAGTTTTAAAAAATTGCTGGATGGCTTCTCTGCCTTTTGGTCAAGATCAAGTACAAAAAAAATTCCTGGGTAATTTTTTTTTTCATTGGTGGAGGGCAGGGTTTCTTGTAGCCCAAGGTGGCTTCTAAATATTTTGTTGAAGATGACCTTGAACTCCTGATTCTTCTGCCTCTATGCTTCTAGTACTGAGATCACAGGCCTGAGCCACCACATCCCATTTATATGGTGCTGGGGATCCATCCCAATGCTTCCTGCATGCTAGACAAGCACTTTACCGGCAGACCTGGGCTGCCCCTGGAGGCTTTTTAACAGTATGATTCCAAGGAAGGTCTGCTGTTCCCCATGAATCTCCTTCCCCAACTTATCCTCCATAGGCTTCTTAGGATGCATGAAATTCACAGAGTTGACCCAAAGTCATTTGCAATAATAATGAAAATAAGTTCTTTTCCTTTGCTCACTGGGTTTCGGAGATAGTTTTCATTAAAAACTTATTTAGGCATATATTCACCAAATGCCTTCTCCACACCCCATATTCTCCTGGGTGCTAGAACTAAAGAAATAAGAAGACTCCATTCTTGGTCTCAGAGAGATTGAAGTCCCGTTTATAACTCATGTGGATACACAGAACATGTGTACAAAGACCAAGACGAGTAGCAGAGAATGTCTCAGGGGGTGTGTGTGGGCGGGCAGATTGAATCTATCCATTGCAAATATCTATATGGGAGGCTGGAGAGTAGGCTCAGTGGTTAAGAGGGCTTCTTGCTCTACTCTAGGACTCCAGTTCAGTTTCCAGCACCCACATCAGGTAATTCACAACTGCCTGTAACTCCAACTCCAGGAGATCTGATGCCCTCTTCTGGCCTCTGAGGGTACCACACACAAGTGTCATATACTCACACAGAGACACACACACATACATAAATAAAAAATAAAAATAGGGGCTGGAGAGATAGCTCATCAGTCAGGAGCACTGTCTCGTCTAGCAGAGGACCCAGGTTCAATTCCTAGCACTTACATGGCAGCTAACAACCATCCATAACTGGAGTTTCAGGAAATCAGATACCTTCTTCTGACCTCCCTGGACAGTATACACATGTGATACACTTACATACAGGCAAAACATTCCTTCACCTAAAATAAAAATAAGTAAAACAAAAAACAAAAATCTTTATAAAAATAAAAATTAAATATCTACATTTTAATATAACAAATGTTTTCCATAGGAGAAGGAAAGTTGATTTTAATTTAAACGGCTTTTATTTTAAAACAACATCTCATGTAAGTCAGGCTGACCTCAAACTCAGCTTCCCGCAGAAGCAACTATAGTACTGCTGAGCCACACCCTAATCCCCTAGGCCTTCTCTTTTATATTTTTAAGTTTCTTTTGGGCTGAGGATTGAACCCAGAGCCTTGCATATGCCAAGAAGGCACTCTACCAAAGAACTGTATCTCCAGCCCTTGGTGGTTTTGGTTTTGTTGTTGAAACAAGGTCTCATGTTGCCCAGGCTGCCCTTGAACTCCTGATCCTCTTGATTCACCTCTCATTTCCAACTCTCAGCCCTCGGTTGTTTTGTTTTGTTTGAGACAGGGTCTTTCTTGCTCTCATCTGGGTTAGTCCCAAACTCATGACCCTCCTGCCTCAGACTCCGGTGTCAGCCCCCAGGTGTTGGAATCACAGATGTGTGTGACCACCTGGAGCCCCCCTGGGTCTTCTTGAAGGGAAATGCCTTGCTGGATCCTTCCCAGCCAGTTCTACCCACTGACCTCCTCCCTCCCTTGCCTAGGTGGCCCTGTCTCTAATCTTCCTCTGTGGGGTGGCAGCTGATTACATTCACCCTCTCCCTAACCCACTGCTGTGGCATAAACCCTTTGACCTTTCCCTTGCATTGAGCCTTTTTCTTAAAAAACCCTAGCTTTTAAGTCTGTTGTCTCACCCACGAAAAACCATTTTTTAAACCTTTTTGTCAAGACAAGATCTCATATACCATATAGCTCAGGCTGGCCTCAAACTTAATATGTAGCCCAATATGGCTTTGAACTCCTGATCTTCCTACCTCCCCATCTCAAGTCCTGAATTATAAGCGTGTGCCACCACTCCTGAACTGTGAGCCGTGAACTTATGAAATCTCTTCTAATCTCTGGCTATAAAGTCTGTTGTCTACATCAACAGCTGTTATGCACGACTTTTCTGTTGCTGTGATAAAACACCATGACCCAAAGTGGAAAAAAGAGTTTATTCTGGCTTATGGTGCCAGAGAGTTGAGTCCTTCATGGTGAGGAGGCATGGCGGCAAGAGCAGGAAGCTGAGTTCAGATCTTTAATCACAAACACCAAGCAGAGATCAAACTATGAACGCTCAAAGCCCGGCCCCCAGTGACATACTTCCTCCAGTAAGGCCATACCTTCTAAAGGTTCCATGATCTCCCCTAACAGTACCACTACCTGGGGACCAAGTGGTCACATACTTGGGCCTGCGGGGGACATCTCTCATTCAAACCACCGCGTTATTATTTCCGAAATTCACCCTCACCAGCTCCTCCCATCGTATACGTATACAACTAGATCATTAAAATGGCCAAAGAGATTAAGACCATACGGAATGGGGGAATTTTAATTAATGATGATATGAAACTAGAGAACAGTGTTCTGTTAATTTTCAGCTAACATCTGCTGGGCACTGACATCGTAGTAGGTGCCAGTGGTATAAAACAGACTGAAAAGCCAGGCGTGGTGCTGCATGCCTGTGATCCCAGCACTTGGGAGGTACAGTCAGGAGTATTAGCAGTTTAAGGTCCTCCTCAGGTGCATGATGGGTTTGAGACCAGCCTGGGATTCATGAGAACCTGTCCCAGACTCAGATAATCAAATTCCTGGTCTTGTGTTTTGGTTTAGAGACAGGTGCAGGTATGTGGATCGAGAGGTACAATTCCGCGGCAGCAGTTCAAACTGCAGAGGACAAGGAAAGGAACTCAGATTTTTGAGTGCAGCTGTCCCCCAAAATGGGAGAAAGACATTGAGAAAACAGCATGTCCAAAGTCACTGGGCAGGAAAACAGCTGGCACAAAGTGAGGGGAGTGACAGAAAGCCCGGAAAAGCTGAAGCTAAGGGGAAGGCTGGCAAGGGGAGTGTCTGCACAGAGCTGTCCTTCAGGCTGTCTCCTTGGAAGGCACTCTTCAGGCTTAGAGAACTCAGGAGATTTCACCCCAGGCTCGCTGGCCCTCAAGCTCTCAGACAGTTTCTTCTGTCTTGGCCCTGCCCCCTTGCCTTGCCATAAGAGCACTCCGATTACAGACATGTGCCATTGTGGTCAGCATTTACATGGGTTCTAGAGATCCAACAAGTGCTTTTTCCCACTGAGCCATCTCCCTGGTCCATCCTCAAGAGGTTCCAGTGCACCCACGTGAACAGATGGAATCAGAAATATTTTTCACAGTGCTTCTATAGACTTCTGTCTTGAGAAAGCCAAAGGAATGAGGCATAGTAGGCTATGCTTCAGAATGGGGTCACAACCAATGGAGTTTGATACTTCTGTCTAGAGGATGCTAATTATGCCCAGCAGAGAGGAATTGTCAATAAAGTTCCCAAGAGAATGCCACTGTGCCTGCCATCAGGGATGGCTTCCCAGGGTACATTCACTAGTGGGAACTGAGCTTTGAAAAGGTTCAGGTATGGATGATAAGGGTACAGAGGCAAGACAGGGCAGAGAGAAGGCCTCAGGAGGCAGCTCTGGCTCCCAAGCACCTGCTGGTCCTCCCTGGCTAGCCCTTCCTAACTGCCCAAGATGATTATCTTGGGGAGATGATGTTTCACACTTGATGTAAAAAAAGGCTCTGCTGACAGCTTTATCTTTTCCTCCTGAGCTTCTGTAAAACCTGTCTGCCAAATAGCCCCTATCTCTCTGGACCTTCCTTATGGGACATCCTCAAAACTGCTCACTTGACTAACAAGGGACATTTTCCATTTTCCTAAAAACTCCCAAATGGATTAATCGAATGAGCAGAGATCTGGGTTCAAGTTCTAGCTGAGAAGTTTACAGGGTCACAGAGCAGTTCTTAACTCTACTTTTGCTCTCCATAAAATGGGTCACAGCACTACATAAACCAGGCAAGGTGGTGCACACTTGTGGTCCCAGCACTTAAGAGGTAGAGGCAGAAAGATCAAGAGTTCAAGGTCATCCTCAGCTATGTACTGAGTTTGAGGCTATACCGGGCTATATGACACCCTATCTCAAAAAGCAAAACAATAAGAAAAAGGAGGATGGAATGGGAGAGGAACTCTGTAATCCCAGCACTGGTAAGGCTGAGGCAAGAGGATGGCCAGGGGTTCAAAGCCAATCAGGGAACCAAAAAATAAGTAATAAAATAAAATAGGTTAATCGGAGTTACCCAGCCTTACTCCCAAACCTAAGAGCATCAGCTCTGTGAAGACTGGCTACCAACCCAAGTCAGAGTTTGGCCTGTCATTATTCCTATTGGCCACAAGGCCCAAGAATGTCAGAGGAGCCAGAGAGTAAGCACAATTTGGCAGCCTTGTCAGGCTGGACCAGATAAGAGAAGTTATTATTTTATCAGCTGGTACCAGAGTTCCTTTCAGGGAAGGAAATGTCTTTGTTTAGGAAAAATACCTTGATAGGCCCCCTGAGGGTGAGGACAAGGGTTGGGAGGAAAAAACAACAGATAGCTAAAGAGCTCTGCCTGAAGAAATGAACAGGAATTCGGGGCGAGGAAGGCCAAGGAAGAGAAGGAGGCAGGAAGCTGAGGCCCACTGGGACAGGTGCTGAGGCTCATGCCTGTGATTCCAGCACAGAGGTTGAGGCAGGATTATTGCCAGTTGGAGGCTAGCCTGGGCTAGACAATGAGATTGCATCTCAAAAGATACCAACACTAGTGGCTGGAGAGATGGCTGGAGGCGGAGAGCACTTAGTATTGCTCCTTACTGCTCTTGCAGAGGACTGGGGTTCAGTTCCCAGCACCCACATAGTGCCTAGCAACCACCTGGAACTTCAATTCTGGAGAATCTGTCGTCCTCTTTAGCCTTCAAGGGCTTCCAAACACACTTGGTATACATAAACTCATATGAGCAAACACATGTATGCATAAATAAATTAATTTTTTTTTAAACCAGTACTAAAAGGAAAAAGAACCAAAGTCTCAGTAAGTGAGGAATAGGAGAAGCTCTTTAGAACAGAGATATTGGGCAGGGCATGATGGCCCAGCACTCGACAGAGAGAGCAAGTGGATCTCTTAAGAGTTTAAGACCAGCCTGATCTCCATAGAGAGCTCCAGGCCAGCCAGAACTACACAGTGAGACCCTGTGAAAGAAGAGGAATAAGCTAATCTAACTCGTTCATCAGTGTAATACACATCCCCAAAACTGACAGTGAAAGCTATCCCACCCTCTTCCAACAGGTAAAACAGGGCTCAGGGAGAATGAGTTGTGTTCACCTCCTGGGACAGTTCTGGGGTACAGAAGAAGGTACACTCATAAGATAGCCAAGAAGGAAATTTAGAGCTAACCCCAGTGAAACCTAAGTCTGGGGAATTCCCAGTGCTCATGGGCTCATGGGGAAGGCATAGAGCTTTGCCTACTTTGTGAGATGGAATGCACACGGTCTCACATAAAATCCCATGTGAGGATCAGGCCAGCAGGCACCTGACAGTGTTCACTCTCCAGGTCTTGTCTGTTATCAAGGTAAACATTTTCTCTAGGCTTCTCTCTGACTGCAGTCAGTACTGTTCAACTGTTACCAGCTGAACTCCAAACCGACAAGATGAGAGCGATTACGTCAGCTTCTTGCTTCTCTTTTCTGACTGCCTCCTGGCTGTGACAGGCTCTGGGAAGGGTTTACTTGATGCAGCTGCACAGAAGACACCTTCCTGATAACAGTCTACCATATCTCCATGCTAGTTAAAGACCTAGTTTCTGTCTTATCCAAGGATGGGTGGTCAGAGAGCGCTGCAAAGCACAGGTTCCTAACATTAGAAATGGGGAGCTGGAAAGGCAGAGGGTAAGAACAAGGGAGAGGATTAGGCACAGGACAAAAGCTTGGATGGGAGGCACACTGAAGAGACAAGATAGTTGTGCACAAAAAGACAAGCAACGTTAAACAAATCGAGAGAGATGTAAAAATAGGAAGCCAGGCTTGGTGGTGGCCATCTGGAACCCCAGCATTTGGGAAGTGGAGGCAGGAGGATCAGGAGTTCAAGACCATTTCAGCTACATAATCAGTTGGAAGCTAGCCTGGGCTACGTGAGAGCTTATCTTAAAAACAAAACAAAACAATCCAAGGCCGATGAGATGGCTAATGGATAAAAACACTTGCTACACAAGCCTGGCAACCTGAGTTCAATCCTTGGAACCCACAGTAGAACGAAAACTGAAAGTTGTCCTCTTGCTTCCACATGTGTGCTGTGGTATGCGCACATCTGCACTCTCTCTCCTGTCTCTGTCTCTCTTCCATATTCACAGAATATACACACAGTAATAATAAGTAAATAAAACTGTATTTTTAATTTTTTTATGTGTATGAGTATATTGCCTGCATGTCTGTAAGTGCACCTGTGTCTTGCGATGCTCTTGGAGGACAGAAGAGGGTTTCTAATTCCCCTGGAACTGGAGTTAAGAACAGTTGTTAGCTGCCATATGGGTGTTGGGATTCGAATCAGGGTCTTCTGCAAGAACAGCCAGTGCTCTTAACTGCTGAGCCAGCTATCTCTCCAGCCAAGCAGGAAGTCTTCTTAACTGCTAGGTCATGCCTTCAGTCCCTAAGATGGTGCATACCTGTAATTCCAGAATTTGGGAAAGAAAGACAGAAGGATTGCTGTGAGTTCAGGGCTAGCCTGGTCTTCATAACAAGTTCCATCCAGCCTAGAGTATTTAGCCGGACCTGGTCTCAAAAAAAAAAAAAAAAAAAGTGGGGAGGTGGGGCTTGAAGGCAGGCACTTGTGGCAATTTGTTGCCATAACAACAGAAAAATTAACGCAGGGAAGTAGAGCCAAAGTATTGGGATCCCTAAACACAGCCCCTGGCCTTACACTACTGCAACTGTACTCATGTATCTGATCTGGACTGGAGAGGTGGGTGGGGCTGAGGGACTGGCCAGAGCCAGGAGGAGTCAGTCTCCACAGAGATCAAAAGAGCCTCTCTTAAGATGAGCGTTCCAAGTTAACATAGGAGGCACAGTGAGATCCAAAGAGCTTGGGTGCTGTTAGTAGAGACTAGCATGCATGAACACTGTTAATCTCCAACCAACATACCACATAAACTAAGCGTGTTGGTGCACCCTTGTAATCCCAGGTAGTCTCAGAAAATGGAGGCGAGAGGATCAGAAGAAGGTCAGGGTCCTCTTTGGCTACATAGTAAGTTCGAAGCCAGCCTGGGATACATGAGACATTGTCTTGAAAAGAAAAGAGCCTGTCCCAGGAGAAAGTCCTACCCAACAAGCCTGATTTGAG
The DNA here is from genome assembly GCA_035773235.1 of Eospalax fontanierii. Lineage (NCBI taxonomy): Eukaryota > Metazoa > Chordata > Mammalia > Rodentia > Spalacidae > Eospalax > Eospalax fontanierii. The sequence continues at coordinate 51,815,999 of CM069539.1, forward strand.
GATCCAGCCTTGGGTACACCAAATAGGAGGGGCGTCCATCACTCATGGGAGGAATATGTGGGTACAGGCCAAAAGGCCCTTCCTAGGGGATTTCTGCCTTGTGGTCCCAGCCCCACAAAAGAACAAGTTAGGGAAGAGAAACTACAGAGCAAGGAGCAGGTGGATATTGGGATGCACACCAGGACCCTCCAGACCGACCGGGAAGGATTCAAAAGCTTCAGCTTCCTGAAGTTCCGTGAAAGAGGACGGACCAGTGTTTTCCATGACACTGAAACGTCATCAGACCCAGTGCCCAGCTGAGATATCTGGGGAACAGGCCCTGAAGGCTGTTAACCCCAGGGCAGCTTAAGAGGCTTCAGAGGGTCAGAAAGGAGGAACTGGTACTCTGTTAAGAGAAGGAGAGGGAAATGGCTCTGCAGCCAATGCAGCAGGACACATGTCGCTCAAAACCATTACCAAGTTACTTTACTCTTTCAAGCCTTCATTTCCAGACCTACAGAGTGAAAGTGCTGGTCAGGTGGCAGCAGAGTGACCTTTTAAAACACCTCTTCTCTAACCTCTTGCTGACACAAAGTACAAGTTTGAGTACAGAAACAGTCATCGCTGATGCTGGGCCATGGCAGAATCACAGAAGAGTGGAGATGTTTTTGGGGTTGAAGAGATGGCTCAGCCGTTGAGAGCATTAGTTGCTCTTGGAGAGGACCTGGGTTCCCTTCCCAGAACCCACATGGTGGTTAACAACTGTCCATAAAACCAGTTCCGAGGGATCCAACACCCTCTTCAGGCCTCCATGGGCATTGCATGTGCAGGTACACACATACATGCAGACAAAACACTTGTACAAATAAAATAAAAATAAATGTTTCAAAAAAATTTTTTTCAAAAAAAAGGACTGAAGAGATGGCTCAGATGTTAAGCACACTGGCTGCTCTTGCAAAGGACTTGGGTTCAATTCCCAGTACCCACATGGTAGCTGACTACCATCCATAACTCCAGTTCCAGGGGAATCAGAAACTCTTTTCTGACCTCCTTGGGCATTGCACGACATGGGTGCACTTACATACAGGCAGGCAATACACTCATACACATAAAATGAAATATTTTTTTTAAAAAAAGAAAAAAATTAAAATCTAGTGGATGATTTCTGAGGCATGACACCTGAGGCAGTCCTCTGGTCTCTACACGCACACACAGTCACATATGTGTACACACACACATGTACATACATACACACACACACAAAGGCACTAACAGGATACCAGAACTGCCAGGTGTGGGGAGGCTCTCTCAAAGCCCTAGCACTCAGGAGGCAGGCACGTGAAGATCACCGAAAGCTTGAGGCAAACCTGAGCTACATAGTGAAACCCTGTCTCAAAACATCAAAAACAGATTCAGGAGTTATTCAGTCATTAGTTATGCCAAAGTAACTACAGGAGACCTCACCTCAAAGACAAGAAGAAAGGAGAACACATCTTGACTAAGCAAGCTTTGCTCCTAGGATTCAAGTTAATCTGACAGAATAAACGATAAAATCCACAACTATTTCAATAAACGTAGAAAGAGTGTTTAACAAAATTTAACATTTGTGAGGTTGGAGAGATGGCAAAACAGTTAAGAGCATTGGCTGCTCTTACAGGTGACCATGGTTTGTTTCACAACACCCACAAACAACTGTCTGTAGCTCCAGTTCCCAAGGATCTGACACCTTCCCAAGGATCTGACACCTTCCTCTGGTCTCCATGGGCAGTGTACACATGTGTTCCACTTATATCTTTGCAGGCAAAACACTCATATATATAAAATAAAAGTTGATTAATTTATTTTTTAATGTAATTTAACACCCTAAGAAGACAGAACCTTGGGTGAGGAATTTCTGCAGTTGGATGGACCTGTGGCCATGATTGTGGGGTATTGTCTTGACTGATAATTCATGTGGAAGGACCCAGCCCACTGTGGGTGATACCATCCTAAGGCAGGTGGGCCTGGGCAATGTTCCTCTGTGGTCTCTGCTTCAGTTCCTGCCTCCAGGATCCTGCCTTGAGTTTCTTCCCTGGATGATGGACTCTAACCTGGAAGCGGAAATAACTCTTTCCTCCCAAGTGGCTTTTGGTCATGGTGTTTATCCCAGCAACAGAGAGCAAAATAGGACAACACTAGCCACAATTTTAAACTCTTATCAAACTAAAGGGAAAGGACCTTTCCCAGTCTGACAAAGGGTACTTAAACCAGGGTCCTGGTACACACCTGTAATCCTAGTCCTTGGGAGATTGATATAGGAGGATCTCTAGTTCAAGTCAGGTCTGGGCTACTTAGAGTCTCAGACTAGTTTGGGTTGTTGGGGTTATGAGGCCCTGTCTTAAAAACAACAAACAAAAAAGCAAAAAAACTAAAAGAGGGAGACATCTAACATATGAACAGTAACACTATATTATTTTCTTACTAATATTGAGTTCTTGAACTGGTTCTTTTGTCAGAAGCCAAGGGACTTGCAGCATTGAATAGTAGCTGAGTCCTGATACCTTGTATCTAGAGCTTCACAGAAGAAATCCTATCTACCTCCAAAGTGCAGAGCCCAGACTGACTGCAAGGAAGGAAGGAAGGGAGGGAGGGAAGGGAGGGAGGAGAGGGAGGGAGGAAGACGGGAGGGAGAAGGGAGGGGAAGGGGGAAGAGGATGGAGGGAGGTCATGCTGTTCACATTGCCCTGCAGCCTCCTTTTATATTTTTATTTATATAGATTTTGTGATACTAAGGATAAAATTTAGGGCCTCACAAATGCAAAAGTAGTTACCACTGAGTTATATCCTCAGTCTTAAAAAAGACCTTGTCAGGAGGATTAGATGTCTTGGTGTGTAAGGCACTTGAACTACAGGTCTGGCAACCAGAATTTGGTTCCTAGAACCTATGTAAAAATGGAAGGAAAGAAATGACTCCACAAATTTGACTTCAGACCTCCACATGTGCACCTTGGCATTTACACACACACACACACACACACACACACACACACACACACACAGGGGTGGGGGAGAGAGAGAGGAGAGAGAGAATAATGATAAAAATTTTTAATTAAAAAATAATGAAATAAAATTTTGTTGTTTTTCTTTGTAAGGGAAAATATTTCAATTTTTTTTATTTACTTAGGCTTGCTTTGTGGCCTATAATGTGATTAATTTTAGAGCAAGTTACATGTGCTGCTGGGAAGAATATGCATTTCCTGTCCATTGGGTGTAGTAGTCTGTAGATGTCTTTTTGATCTAGTTGATCTGTTATTTAGCTCTCAGGTTTCTTTGGTTTTCAGTTTGGAAGAACTATCTAAATATGAATAAGCATATTTATGCCTCCCACTATTTTATGCCTAGACTTAGGTGACCTTTTTATGCCTTTTATGGATTTTAAAAAAATTTCTAGAAAATCGGAAAATTTCTAATTTTATGAAATTAAAAGCTTCAAGATGCAACTCAAGCTGGCCTCAAACTTGCTATGCAGTCAAGGATGACTTTGAACTCCTAATCTTCCTGCCTCCGCCTTCGCAAAACTGGGGTACCAGTAATGCACCACCATCTATGGCTTTATTTCTAGATTATGGTTTCTCATTACATTATCTAGGCTGGCCTAGAACTTGTGACCTTCCTGCCACAGTCTCCCGAGCAGTTGGGGTCACAGGTCTGTACCACCAGGCCCAGCTTGTTGTTGTTTTCCTTTTTTAATTTTTTTGAGACAGGGTCTCTTGTAGCCCAGGTTGGCCTCAGATGCAATATATAACCAAAGATGACCTTGAACTCTTGATTTTCCTGTCCCTACCTCCCAAGTTCTAGGACTGCAGGCAAACACCAGCACACTGGTCCTTTTAAAATATTTACAAGCCAGGCGTGGTGTTGTTCACCTTTAATCTCTGAACAGAGAGGCAGAGGCTGGTAATCTCTGTGAGACCGAGGCCAGTCTAGTCTACATAGTGAGTTCCAGGTCAGGCTATAGGATGATGCTTTCTCAAAAAGACGTGTGTGTATGTATGTGTGTGTGTGCACACGTTGCCTGCATATAAGTGTACCACGTGTGTGCAATTCCCACAGAAGCCAGAAGAGGGTGTCAGGTACCGTGGGACTGGAGTTACAGACAGTCCTTAGCTGTCATGTGGGTGCTGGGAACTGAGCTAGGGTCCTTTGCAAAAGCATCCAGTGCTTTTAACCACTGAGCCATCTCTCCAGCCCCTGACCCCTAGCCCTTTGATTAAACTTAAATTTTCTTGACAAAGGCCCCTGAGATAACTTAGTAGGTAAGGGCACTTACTACCAAGCCTGATGTCCTGAGTTGGATCCTCAGAACCGATATAACAGAAGGAAAGAACCGTCTCTCATAAGTTGTCCTCTGACTTCCACATGAGCACTATGGCACCCGTAGATATGCACCCATATGCATACTCACACATAACAAGTAAATAAATAAATGTAAAATTTCTTAGCTAGACAACACACTGTGGACATATGTTGATGGTGCGAAGATTTACTGTTCATTATGCTGCCCTGTTTTCCACACATAGTTTTATAATAGTATTGACTAGCTACCTTTGCTGGGTTTTGTTTGTCTGTTTGTCTTTACAGTTCCCACACTGTGTTTATGCACTGAGGAATGCGGACTTGTGCTCCCCTGGCTGGGTCGGTCCTTTCTCTCGGCTTGCTTGTTTTACCCTGTCTGTGTTTCAAGCTTCCCTAAATTGGAGTGGTAACCCCACCTCCCAGTGCCACGAGACTGGATAGCTTTGTAACTAAGCTCTGAGCATGCATCTCCCACACTGCACCTGCTATGATCGCTACATATGTCTGTGCAGCTTGCATGAGCGTTTTTGTAAGGCAGCTTTCTAGATCAGACAGTGCCATGAGACGGGCCTGTAGTTCATGTCGTGACCCCAGCACTCAAGCAGCTGAAACAAGAGGAATGTAAGCTCATAGTTGGCCTGGGTAATACACCCTGGGCTACAGATCGAGACCCTGTGTTAGGGGAAGGAAGAAAGAGAGAATCGAGGGGAAAGGAGGGAGGGAGGGAGGGAGGGAGAGGGGGAGGGAGAGAAGGGAGGAGGAAAGGAAAGGAAAAACAAATTGTCAAAATGCCTTTCAAAAAACCATGACCACCAGTGGTGTCTGAGACTTCGCTCTTCCATTTCCTTGTGGGAAGACGTCCTGCACAGCAACCTTCTTCCTCTAGGCTCAGCCTTTTGAAACATTCCTTTTCAAACATTCTTGGGCCGGGATATGGCTGGGTTGGTAGAGTGCTTACCCAGTGTACACAAAGCCTTGGTTCAGTCCTCAGCACTGCATAAATCAGCCATGGTGCTATATACCAGTACATACAAGGTAGGTAAAGGAAGGAAGGTCAGAAGTTCAAGGTCATCCTAGACTACATAGTAAGTTTGAGGTCAGCCTGAGCTACAAGAGATCCTGTCTAAAAACAGAACCTTCCAGGAGTGGTAGAGCACATCTTTTAACTCAACATTTGGGAAGCAGAGGCAAGTGGATCTCTTCAAGTTCAAGGCCAACCTGCTCTACATAGGGAGTTCCAGGCCATCCAGGCCTACATAGTGAGACTTTGTCTGAAAAAAAAAAATCACCAACATTCTGATCCATAATTTTCTTTGTTAGAAGCAGTTATGAATTGAAAACTTTTTTATACAGCTGTGAAAGTGTCAACCCATATTCTCTTTGACCTTGGAATGAATTATCCAGGTATCCCTGCTAAATAGCAAAAGACATGACTGGCACTCACCCTGGTGTCGTGTCTAATAGTGACAGCCTAGAAACCAACAGAGGACGGGCTCAGCAGTTCACTGCTTATCTGCACAGTGGGCATAGCCATCTAAAACAGTCAGAAAAATCATTTTTAAAATGTTTAAATGGGACCAGAGATGGCTCAGTGGTTAAGAGCACTGACTGCTCTTACAGAGGACCTGAGTTTGAGTCCCGGCACTCACATAGCAACTAACAACCATCTGTAACTCCAGTTCTAGGGGATTTTATGCCCTCTTCTGGCTTTCTTGGGCATTGCACAACACTGGTACACTTACATACATGGAGGCCAAACACACATACTCATAAAATAAAAATAAATAAATAAATACAAGTAAAATAGAATGCTCTCTCTGTACAACACAAAACAACACCCAGGATTTTTTCTTCCGTGGCACTCAGAGTAGAATAGCTTATACTCAGATCCTATGTTTCACCAACCCTGAGACCTGCTCTTTCTCACTCTGCAACAGATTGGAAATAAAGACAGATTACCATCAAAGGCATAATTTAACCATAATGTTTTTTTCTTTCTTAGTATATAAAATAATGATATGTTTCACAATTCATGGCATTTGGGATTTGATGAAAGACAGCTGTGTTTGGCAAGTGCAAGGCACTGTCTTGTGATGTGCAAATATTGCCTATGTGTTGTTTCTCTTTTTCTGCATTTATTTACTGTGTGTCTACACATATGGAGGTCAGAGGATAATTTGGAGGAATCAGTCCTCTTCTTCCACTAGGTAGGTCTCAGAGATCAAACTCAGGTTGGCTGCGAGTGCCTTTGCTCACTGAGCAACCTTGTGGGACACACACACACACACACACACACACACACACACACACATTTCCATCTCACTCTCACAACACCTGATGAAGGCAGGCCATCTGCACTCTATTGGTAAGGAAGTCACATTGACCTCGGGCAGTACTCTGGTCTCCAGAGCTTGCGCTCTTAGGCTCAGTAGATCCAGGCTCCCTGTGATAATGACAGTGTCACGTGCAGAGTGCTTACTGGGTGACAACCTGCCTTCAGTACTTCCTGCATTCACTCAGGTAGCCGTTAAATAACAGCAAGAGTCAAAACTGCTGTTATTCTTACCATAAAGATGAGGAAATGGAGGCACTGGGAGATTAGAAAACTAGTGTAAAAACACAGTCCAGGAATGGCAAAACTGGGCTTTGAACAAGGCTCCTGTTGACACCTTTTGTGTTAGAAAGGGAGATGATAATAGCATTTTGGTGGGCTGGAGACATAGCTGAGTTGGTAGGGGGTTTGCCTAGTGTCTTGGTCACTTTTCTCTTTGCTGTGATCAAATTCCTGACAAAAAGAAATTTAAGGGAGGAAGGGTTTGTTTTGGCTCACACTTTAAGGGCACAGTCCATCATGGTGGAGAAGTCGTGCAGGAGGAGGAGCAGATGGCCACATTGTGTCCTGTCAGGAAGCAGAAATCTGAATGCTGGTCATACAGCTCACTTTCTCCTTTTTATGCAGTCTGAGACCCCAGCCTAGTGAATGATGCTGCCCATATGCGGATTCGGTCTTCCCATCTCAAGTAAGCTAAACTAGATATTCCCTCAAAGATATGCCTGGAGATTTGTCTCCAAAGTGATGCTAGATCCTACCAAGACGACAATATAAACCATGATACCCAGCATGTAGGAAAGCCCTGGGGTCCATCAACAGGATGTGACATAACCCCAGCACTAGGGAGGCAGAGGCAAGAAGACAAGTTCAGAGTCTTCCTCAGCTACATGGTAAGTTTGAGCCCAGCCTGGGTACATGAGATCCTGTCTCAAAATAGCAATAATAATAATAACAATAAAAACAATAATAACAGTAATTGTGATATCTGTAACAAATACAGATTTATAAAATGGAATCTGGGGGCTAGAGAGATGGCTCAGTGGTTAAGAACACTGGTTACTCTTGCAGAGGATGCTGTGTTCAGTTCCCAGCACCCACATGGCAGCTAACAACCATCCATAACCCCAGTTCCAGGGGATCCAACACCCTCTTTTGATCTCCATGGGCATTGCATGACACGGGTGCACTTACATACATGCAAGCAATACATTCATACACATAAATAAAAGTAAAAAAATAAAGCATTAAAAAAAATGGAATCTTGGAAAGAATAAAAAGAAACCAAAGTACATGTATGGCTTGAGAGTGGGAGGGACTGGCAGCAGAGTGGCTGGGCACAGGGTGGGACAAAACACTTTATCCAGCACCTTTTTATGTTATTTGATTTCAGGTCCATGTAAATACATTACCTATTTAAAACCAAACCAGATAAGTTTTTAACTTTCCTTCAAATGAATATGCCATTGGCATGAGAGAATCACTCGTGCATGCACAGTTACTATGGCTCCTGTGTCCATTTGTTGCTTTGATATTTATCTTTAAACCTTTAATGATTTCATTTCGTCATTTGGAAGTATCAAGGGACAACAGATGAATGCTTCCATTAAGCCTGATCACACATGCCGTGACTTTGAGGCTCCAGTCCTATGGCATCGCCTCGCATGTGGGTCTCCGTCCCCCCATCAAGCCAGCAGCAGGATGGCATCACTGCCAGCCAGCCAGGAAATCCACCTTTCCCTCCACTCCTGGCTCTTGCACTGCCCGGGTGGGGGTGGGAGTGAGGGTGAACAGGCAACAGCATGGATGCCTGTGGTGTTGGGATGGGGATTATTTTTTAAATCTTTGATAAGACTTAAAAATAGATTCAGCTGAATTGACTCTTCTGACATTTTCCTCATAATTCTGAGGATCTGAATTTCTTAAATATCTGGATTTTTAAAAGATCATCTTTTATTTCAAAATTTTTATTTATTAGTGTGTGTGTGTGTGCATGTGTGTGTGTGTTGTGTGTGTGTGTGTGTGAGAGAGAGAGAGAGAGAGAGAGTAGTGTGTGTGATGTGCCACAGTACATGTGTGGATGCAGGTTTCAGGGATCAAACTTGGATCATTAGGCTTGCATCTTTGGATAGTAAGCACCTTTATCTGCTGAGATATCCCACCACTCCCCACCACACACTCACCTTTCTTTGGGAGGCAGGGTCTCAAGTATCCCATGCTAGCATCAAATGTATTATGTAGCTGAGGATGACCTTGTACTTCTGATTCTCCCAAGTACAGTGCCTGATTTATGCAGTGCTGGAGACGAACCCATGACTTACATGTGATAGGCATGCACTCTACCAATTGAGCTATATAGCCCAGCTCTGACCCCTCCAAATGCCATTGTAAAGGCTGGAGTTTGACTGCCTGTATTTATATTTATGACAGTTATGGCATTAGCTTTCAAATGAACTTAAGAACTCTAAATCTCTTTCAGTTTCCAGGAAAAAAAAGCAATAAAACGTATGCTTTTAATTTGTGTTTGGCTTGCAAAGATCCTTTGTTATCACTCACCTAGAGGATTTGATGCACTGCGTTCTGAGTTTATTCAATGTTACATGAGTTAGGAGATCTACATCACAGACTGATGCATCATGGGACCAGGGTGCAGGGGAGTAGGGGGAGCAAGCCACCAACCTGCTGATGAAGATGGTCCCAGGAGGCTGCTCCAGCACAAGCGGCAGATGCCTGGAGTTTGTCTACAACTACAAAGCCCTTCATCTCCAGTATCTGTCTCCAGGGCTCAGGGCTCAAAGAGATCCTAACGTCATCCAGAGACCCGGGCTCGGGTTGAGGATGTAGTTCAGTCAGTACAGTGCTTCCTGGCTAAGCACAAAGCCCTTAGTTTCATCCCCAGCACGGTAGGAACCAGGCATGGTGGGTGACAAACTTTTGTAATCCCAGCACTTCGGAGGTGAAGTCAGCTTCAGCTATATAATGAGTCTGAGGTCAGTCTGGGATACACGAGAGCCTGTTTAAAAAATATAGGCCTCCACATTAAAGTCATGTTTTAAGTACCTGACAAGTTATAAAATGAAGAAATGTCCAAATGGAACCACAAATAATTTTAGCATATTTTAAATAGCTATGCTTTTTTCGGGGTGGGGAGGGGTTTTCCTGTTGCCCCAGTTGGCCTAGAACTCACTATGTAGACCAGGCTGACCTTGAACTCACAGAGATCCAAATGGTAATAATAATAATAAATGAATAAAGAATAAATAGCAACTCTTATAATCTTTCCATCACATAAAATACAAGGGAATAACTTTCAATTTATTTCTCGAAATTAGTATTACCCTGACACAAAAACCATGTAAAATAGTACAATAAAGAAAATGACACAGGGCTAGATAGAGTGGTTTAATGTGTGTACTTCTCTTGCACAAGACCCTGGTTCAGCTCCCAGCACCATGTTGCAGGCTCTGGCACTCACACTGGCATACCACACACAGGTAGACATAGACATAATTAAAAATAATAAAAGTAAATCTTTTTAAAAAAGAATGTTTCACAGGCTGGGAATGCAGCTTAGTTGGCAGGGTGGCTGACTAGCATGAACAAAAGCCTTGGGTTCAATCCCCAGCTCCCCATAAAAATTGGCTGTGGTGGGAGAGGTCTATTTTCCTAGAACTTAGGAGCTGAAGGCGGGAGGATCAGAAGTTCAAGGTCATTCTCAGCTATATAAGCAAGGCCAGGAGACCCTGTCGCAGGAAGAGAAGAAAAGGAAAGAAGAGGGAGGAAGAGGAGAAGGATAAGGAGAGGAAGAAAAATTGATGAGAACATCTTGGAGCTGGTGAGGAACAGTATTGATAGAGGTAGGAACCAACATTGTGGAGGTCAGAGAGACTTCCCAAGACCAGCCAAGGCAAGCAAGAGTTAGCAGAATCTAAATGGGCCCAAGGAAATCAGCCAAATGGAGGTCTGTGACCGAGGCCCCTGGGAGATCCCGAGTACACCATCTGTGAACAGAAGGATCATAGGACGTGTATTGGTTTGCTTTCTGTTGCTCTGATAGAAACACTGACCAAGGGAACTTATAAAAGGAAGAGTTTATTTAACTTATGGTTCCAAGGGGGCACGAGTCTGTCATGCTGGGGAGTGATGGCGGCAGAGGTGGCTGGACTAGATGCAGCAACTAAGCGCTCACATCTTCAAGCAGGCTCAGGAAGCAGAGAGGGTCTGGAGTTCTGGCAAGGCTTAAGAACTCTCTAAGCCCGCCTGCACTGACGAGCTTCCTCCAGCATGGCCACACTCTCTAAGACCTCCCAAACCAGTGCCACCTACTGGGGACAAAATGTCCAAACACTTAGAGCCTATGGGGGACATTCTCATTCAAACCACCACAAGAAGCATCAAGGAGAGCGCATTGGGCTGGCTGTAGATCGGTTGGTAGAGTGCTTGCCTAGCATACACCAAGCCCTGTGTTCTACACCCAACACCCCATAAACTAGGTATGATGACAAATGCCTACAGTCTCAGCATTAGGGAGGTAGAGGCAGGAGGATCAGAAGTTCAAGGTCATCCTTGGCTATACAGCAAGTTAAAGGCCAGTCTGAGATACATGACACCTTGTTACAAACAAAAAGGCAAGCATGCCGCAGCTTCCTCTAATACAGGGCCCAAGTTGTTCTTTCCATACCTTTGTGAAGGTCTGTCAGTTATGGTGAGAGCCCTCTGGCTAGATGCCTGGAACAGTGATTGGATATGAAGTATCCCCCCAAAAGCTTGTGTGATGAAGACTTACTCCCCAGTTGGTGGGTCCAGCCATTGGGAAGTGATTGGACCATGAGGACACTGGGTTCACCCATTGATGGAGTCATAACTGATGGACTTATTGGGAAGTAGTAGAAACATTAGGTGATAAGTGGGGATGGGCCTTTAAAGGAAATATCTTCTCTCCTTCCCTTTCTCAGTGCTCCTCTCTGCTTTCTGCCTGCCATGAAGTGAGCAGCTGTGTCCCACCATGATGTTTCACCACAGGCCTAGAAACAATGGAGCCAGTGGAGCATGAACTAAAACCTCTGAAACAGTGAGCCAAAATAAATGTTCCTTCCTTTTACATCATTTCTTTCAGATATTTGTCACAGCAACAGAAAAAATAACATAGTGGCCAAGGCAGAAACTGATCAATAGGGATTGCAGATGGCAAACCAGCTCAGGCAGTCCATGTTGGCCTATGATATGCAGTGAACGGCACACAAACTGAATACCTGAGGTCCTGGAGCAGCCATGTGTTTGAGTAACAAAGGAACCTTTGTTGTAGGTCTCCCAAATACCGTGTGTGCTGTGTGCTACCTCCCTTTCATCTGACTTCCAACCACAAGATTTGGAACTAGCCAAAGGGTGCCAGTAAGGAGATACTGACACATGAACGTGGTTAAGACTTTTCCTTCTAATGTTTTCGCTACCTCCTAACAGCTCCATCAATCATGAATCCATTAATGGATGAACACATTGGTGAAGCCAATGCCCTCATGATCCAATCATTCCCAGATGCCCAGTCACTGAACTTCTTGCTAGAACTTGATTCAGAGAATGGATAGGCCCAAAGACACCAGATAGGACTACCCCTGTACCCAGTTATAGGAGAGAATTGGGAGGTAGAGGGACACAGGGAATTGAGAACCCCCTGAAAGGGGAGGCCATCAAGCTCCAGAAACCCAAAGAGGTTAAGTAGAATGCAAGACGCTCAGCTTGGCTGTGAACTCCTGAAAGCCCTGGAACAGGGAAATCACACCACTTTTCCTGCCCCAACCCTAACACATCACCCACTTGAAAACGTGTGGAAGTTACATCAGAAGAACAAAGGCTATTTTCTTTTATATTACATTTATTTATTTAGTGTGTGTGCAAGTGTGGACATAACATGTGTGGAAGGGGTGTTGAGCATGTGATGGCCCGATAAGAGGACAACTTTCTAAAGTTGGTTCTCTCCTTCCAGCCTGTGAGTCTTGGAACTCGATTATAGGTCTTCAGATTTTAGTGGCAAGCACCTTGACCCACTGAGCTGTCTTGTCAGCCTATAAGGGCTATTTTCCACCCCTTACATCACAGCTTTTAGAAAGCATGTGTGACAGTTAATCTCGATTGTCAATTTGATAGAATTTAAAATCACTATGGAAACAAAAGTCTGGGTGTGTCTGTGAGGGAGTTTCTAGATTTGGTTGAGATGAACAAACTTACCTCAAATGTGGGGGGCACCATTCCATGGCCTGGGGGTCTGGATTGAATAGAAAGGAGAAAGCGACCTAAGTACCAGCATTCATCTCTCTGTTTCCTGACTATGGATACAATGTGACCGGCCACCTCATGATCCTGACACCATAGGCTGTGATGGGCTAAACCCTCTGTGAGTTGAATAAACCCTTCCTTCCATAAGTTGCTTTTGTCATAGCAACAAGAAAAGTAGCTGATAACCTAGGAGTGGCTTATCAGGAAGCAGGTGACATAATTCCTCTTTTTCCCTCTGTTCCTACCTGATGATGCCTGATGGCCTCTATCCCTACTGGGTGACCCTGTTTTCTTGCAGCTTTTACATGAAGAGGCCACAAATAAAGCTGTCCTTCTTAATGTGCTCCTGAGCTTGGACACAGACAATCTTTCTTTTAAATTTTTTTTTACCTTTTTATTTTATGTGTATGAGTGCTTTGTCTGCTTGTATGTACATGTACCCATGCCTGGATGCCTACAGAGGTCAGATGAGGGCACTGGATCTCTAGAACTGGAGTTGGGAATGGTTGTTAGCCACCAAGCGGGTGCTGGGAATCAAACCCAGGTCTTTTGCAAGAGCAGCTGGGGCTCTTAACCGCTGAGCCAGCTCCCCAGCTCTGAGAATCCTTGTCCTCCATTACGGCTTCCATCTTTCTTCTCCCCTCCTCCAAAGGGCTGTCTTCTTGGACACTTTGCTATTGTCTGACACTGTGATAAATACCCACAGGGAAAATATTTATTTTGGCTCACAGTTTCAGAGTTTTCAGTTCATGGCCAGCTGACTCCATTGTTTCTGGACTTGTGCTGAGGTAGAGAGACATAGTGGATGCACGTGGTGGAGTAGAGTGGCTTACTTCATGGCAGCCAGGGAGCAGTGGCAAGGTGGGAAAGAGTTGAGGACTGCTTATGACAAGGTCTCATGTAGCCCAGGTTAGACGGGAACTGGCTGAGGCTGAGGATGATCTTGAACTCCTGATCTTGCCTCCACCTCTGGAATGCTGGAGTCACAAGCCTGTAACCCTTTTATGCAGTTCTAGGAATCAAACCTGCATTTTAGGCCCACATTCTACCAACTGAGCTACATCCCTAGCAGGGGTCCATTTGCTGCTGCTCTCTGTCAACTCATTAGTAAAGTTTTAGCAGCTGCTCTGTTACCTATTCTACTGCCAGTCCTGGTGGCGTGTTTGGCAATTTCAACCGTCTCAAGGATGAACCACCCAATACATTGGCCTCTGAAGTCTGAACTCCCCACCTCCAATGGTAATTTCTTCTCTACTCGAGAACACATCCACTTCTAGGATCATGTCTTTGACCTCATCGATATTGCTCCACTTGACATCTCTACCTCTGACTGCCGTCCCCTCTCCTTCAGCTTCCCCACCCAGCAAGCCTTCAACTCCAGAGGTCTACTGATGTCCCATTTTCCTCCAGTCAATTCTGACTCTCCTCCTTAGCCAGCTTAGACTTCAAGGTCTATCCTCATAACCGCCCAAACTTGAAAAAGTTGTTATTGTTTGCTTTGTGACAGGATCCCAGGCATTTGAGATTGGCCTCAAACTCACTATGTTGCCAAAGGTGACCTTGAACTTCTGATCCTCTTGATCCCACCCCTCAAGTGCTGGGATTATAGACATGCACCACTGTACCCAATCTATGCAGTGCTTGGGATAAAATCCAGGACTGCATGCATGCTAGGCAAGGACTCTACCAACAGAACTCTATCCTGAGCATCCTACTTTAAAGCCTTGCTCAACCCTCCCACATCTCCCTGTGGTTGTTTTCCTACCACCCAGAACAACTGTTGCATGCCTTCTGTCCCCACGTCAACCCTCTAACCCCATCCTACCCTTCCCTGCACCTGTCTCTCACTGATGACCCTGGCTTACATTTTCTTCAAAAACCAACAGAAAGCTGTCCTAGTTTGCTTTCTGTTGCTGTGATAAGCACCATGATGAAAGCAGCTTGGAGAGGAAAGGGTTTATTTGGCTCACAAGTTACAGTCTGTGGTGGTGTCGATGGAAGTGTCCCTCAGAGGCTGTACGTATTTGGACCCTTGGGCCTCAGTCCATGGTGCTGTTTGGGGAGAGTCATGGAACCTTTAGGAGGTAAGGCCATGCTGGAGGAAGCAGGCCACTGGGGGCAGACTTTGGGAGTGCATAAGCCTCATTCCCACTGCCTGTGCCTGCTTAAAGATGTGAGCACTGGAGAGATGGCTCAGCAGTTAAGAGCACTGACTGCTCTTGAAGAGGACCTAGGTTTGATTCTCATCTCCCACTGGGTAGCTAACAACTGTCTGTAACTCCAGTTCCAGGGTATCCAATGCCCTTTTCTGACCTCCAAGGCATTGTATGACCCTGGTGCACTTATATACACACATGCAATACACTCACACACAGAAAATAAAATAATAAAGGTGTGAGCAGATGGATCTCTGTGAGTTCAAGGCCAGCCTGGGCTCTATAATGAGTTCCAGACCATCTGGGGCTAAAAAAAAAAAAAAAAGAAGAAGCTGTGCGCACTCAGCTTTCTGCACCCACTGCTTCTTACCACGACTCCCCGCCATGATGTTCTCTTACCCCTCTGGAACCATAAGCAAAACAAACTGTTCCTTCTGTAAACTGCTTTGGTCATTATGTTTTATCGCAGCAACAGAAAAGTAACTAATATACAGTCCATCACTGAGACATGTCAAGGCAGAAACCCGGAAGCAGGAACCGAAGCAGACACCATGGAGGAACGCCACCTACTGGCTTGCTTTCAGGCTCACGTTTGACTGGCTACCTTTCCTATTCAGTCCAGGCCCACCTGCATAAAGAGGTGCTGTCCACAGCAGGCTGGAAACCTTCTCCATCTCCCAGCAACTAAGAAAATGCTCCTGATGCTTGGAAACATCCAGGGTCTCCCTCCAGCAGTAGGGATCTGTTCTTTGTGCCTGAGCCTCAGAACATTCTTGTTGCAAGACATCTGTTCCCACGGATGATGGGGAGACTGGGTTTGTCACTGGCCTGGAAGCCAGGAGAACTACAGAGGTGAGTGGGAGGACAGTGCTAGGCCTGAGAGCTGTAATCTTGAGAAGAGGTGTGAAATTAGTTAAAGCAAGAGTTGGGCAAGATGAATCTTGCTGTGGTTGGCTGTGAGCCTCCTAGGCCCGAGAAGTGAGGAATCACCCATAGAAGGAAGCTATGGGTTGTAACACCTCCCTGACTGGATGACCTGGGATGATGCCTATTATGTCACAACCTCAGTTTCTTCAGTTGTAAACAGGGACGATAACTACCTCAAAGAGTTCTGGGGAGCAGTACAATAAACCAGTTGAGACCCCTAAAGTTATTTGGTACAGAAAGAGGACTTGTGACAGTGACCTCCTGGTTCGTTTCAGAGCTCAGACTCCTGAGACCTGTGACACCTTCAGAAGGCTACCAGGAAGAGTTAGGAAATTCCCCAGAGCAAAGATATTTCTTTTTACAACCAAGAAATGATTCCAACAGAGTGCCAAGCCAGCTTGTCTCAAAACAACAACATAAGAAGCAAGGATTGGGGAGGAAGCTCACCTAGTAGAGTGCTTGCCTAGCTTGGGCAAAGCCACGACATTAATTCTCAGAACCACATAACTGGGCATGGTGGCACATGCCTGTAAGCCCAGTAGCTGGCAGGTGGAGTTAGGAGGACCAGAAGTTCAAGGTCATCCATTCAAGATTAAGGCCAGCCAGGGATACATGAGACCATCACCAATAAACAAAGTAGTCTATCATAATACCAAATCAAATTACCAACTTTACTGTATATAAATTTTAGATTATTTTTTAAGTACATATACTCATGTATGCGGCATGGAGCAAGTGTGCCACAATGAATGTATAAAGGTCAGAGGACAAGTTGGGGAAGTCGGTTCTCCCGTCCCACGATGTGATTCTCAGAACTTATCATCAGGTTTGGTGGTAAACACCGTTTATCTACTAAGTCATCTTGCTGGTCTGTGAATATCTTAGTTACCAAGCAGCACCAATGGCTTTGCTTCCTTCTTATCAAAGAAATGCTTGGATTGCTTGAGTTCCTTTACCTTCACCATCATCTGTTTTTCAGTGTTGGGGATTCAACCCAGGGCCTTGCACATGCTAAGCAGGTACTCCACCAGCTATGTCCCTAGCCAACCATCTTTTTATTTGTATTTTTATTAACTTATTTATTGTAGATGTGTGTACATGTGTGCTATGACACATATGTAAGTAGAATCAGAGGACAGCCTGTAGGAGTTGCTTCTCTCTTTTCACCATGTGTCTTCCACGGATCAAACTCAGGCCCTCAATTTTGGCAGCAAATGCCTTTACCCCCTGAACAATCCTGCTGGGCCATCACTTTTTTAAAAAAATTATTTTCATATCCCATTTCCACCTGATCTTTTCCAGCCTACGAGACATACAGGTTATCACTGCTTTTCTATATGGAAATCACACAGGCCGTTGGGTTGTATTGGTGGCACATACCTTTAGTCCTAGCACTCAGGGGGCACAGGCAAGTAGATCTCTATGAATTCAAAGCCAGTCTGGTCTACATAGTGAGTTCTAGACCAGCCAGGGCTACATCGTAAGACAATATCTCAAAAATAAAATAAAATAAAAGTAAATGAATAAATAAAAAGGAGAAAGAAAAAGAACACCATGTAGACCCAGAGTTGAAGCTCACCAGCTGTGTCAGCTTGGCTGGGTCTCTCAGCCTCTCTGAGTCTCACTCTCTTTAACTCAGTGAGCATAACCATAATCTTACTTTATTTAGCCAGCTTGGGTTCACGGGCTGTCTCTAAGGTCATGTGGCAGTTGAGAGAAGAAACAAGATTAACACGTGAAAGAAACCAATGACACAAAAGTCTAGGGGCCAGAGAGTGGTAAAGGAAAGCTCTAACCAGGCAAGCCTGACACAGTTCAAGGCCCAGATCCCACATGGAAGAAGAGAACTGACTTCCAAAACTTGCCTTTTTCCTCCTCCTGCAGCACTTGCCTACACACATACATACACAATGATAATGATAATGATAAAATACTGGACGTCTCTCACCAACCACCACCACCACCCCCACTGGCTATACGTAAGAGAAAACCCATGGGAGAAAAGCCCAGCACCCATAGATGAGGAGGAAGGAGAATGCTGTTAAATAACTCATGAAGTCTCACAACTCCTGGCCCAGAGCTTTGGCTTGTCTCTGTCCTGTTTCCACCCTCGTAAGTGACTTCTTAATAAACTGTCTCTGTGGGCTGGAGAGATGGCTCAGCATTAAGAATGCAAACTGCTCTTGCAGAAGACCCGTTTTTCTTCCAGCACCCACATCGGGGGCTCACAACCACCTGTAACTCCAACTCCAGGGGGATCCAACACCTTTGAACTTCATGGGCACCTGCATCCAGGTGCATGTACACACACACACACACACACACATAATTTAGAATAATACTTTGTTATTTTTCTTATTGAATCATTGTATGTTTCATACAGAACATCTCAATCAATCTTAATCATCTTTATGCTCTTTTCTCTACTGGCACCTCCCATGGCCCCCAACTGGAATCCATACATTCTTTCATCTGTGTTAAGGTCTAGAATACTTTTTAAAAAAATCCTTTCTAAAACCTGTCTCTGATCTACCATTGTCCATCCAAGTGTTCCTCATCAAATTCTTTGTTCCAGGGCACAGAAACCCTGGGGACCAGATCGATGCCTGTTGACAGAGTTCTTTGCTGACTGTGGGTGGGAAGGATGGGACATCACCCATCCCAACTTCAGGGAGTATTCACATCCAGCCAAGTGCTCTCAGTGGTTCCCCCAGCAAGAGGAGCCAGTCTCTCATCTGCTCCTGAAGCCCCAGTGAAGCTGTCGCTTTTAGTTTGGCTTTCTCCAGTCTCCACCCTCCTTGCCCTTTCCCGACCAGCCTAAAGCTATGATTCAGCTTCATACCTGCCCTCATCTCCGTGCCTCTCCTCAGCCTGCTCATCCCTGTCTCCACAAAACAAAGCTGCTTGTTAGGGACCCAGTGTGGGAATCCTTCCAAACTTGAACAATGAATTTCTGAACCAGGATAAAAATAGACTTTGCAAATCAGCAAATGAGACAGCCAGAATTGCTCACCCCTGGCCTGCATCTGCCAGCACTTCTAACCCGGGATAAGAACAGTGTCTCTGGAGCCTGAGATGCAGTTTTGAGGCTTGGCGCACAATAGCTGGCTAGTTGTGTCACTTCTGAGCCTCAGTTTCCGCCTCTATGCAGTCCAAGATGCCAGAGGAGGCAATGAACTAAGCACATGGCCCAGAGGAGGAGCTTGTACCCCAGAGCACCCCCATCCTCCTTCCAGCTGCTCCAGATACACAATCTTCCGCTGGCAACCAGTCAGGTGGCATCAGAAGCCAAATGCCCAAAGCTGTATAAGCCTTGTGGGTGGTCCATTCATGGCTGGGCTGTTCTTCCTAGAAAACACTGCACGGTGTCCCTTCTGTTCTCACTACGGAAGGCATCTCTGTCACACAGTACAGCAGGTAAAGGCATGAACAAAAGCCCAGGGAGGGGCATCCTAGGCTAGATGCCATACCCTTGCAGTATAACCTTGGGCCCATCACTTCACGTTCTCTCAAGTAAGAGGGTGGACTGGGTGACTTTATTTCTTTAGACAAATTCTCATGTAGCTCAGGCCAGTTTCAAAACTCACTATGTAACCAAGGATGGCCTTGAACTTGACCCTCCAGTTGACTCCTTCCAAGTCCTATGGGACTACAATGAATGCTACCATGTTCATCTGGGACTAGGGGACTTCTAATGGCCTCTTAGGTTCATCCTATATGTAGCACTTACTAGCACATGGTGACTCCAGAACCATGGTGGTATAAGCTGAGAAACCAACTTGGCTGCCTCATGCCAGCTGGCCACAGGTCAAGGAAGCAGGGTAGGGGTGCTCAGTGCAGAGGCAAGAAGGCTGGCTTCGGGAATCAAACCCTACTCAACTCCTCCCGGCTCTGACTGACCTTGGGTGAGTCACTCGGTCCCCTGTGTACTAGGAGTAAGGGAGCTTACAGGGGCTACCGTGACTCAGCACGGTTAATGAGGAGCTTCATTTAAGGCACCCAGTGCTGGGTGCGTGTCAGTGCTCAGGGAAGGCACACTTTCCCTCCCTCTGCCCTCTTCTTCCTTCCATTCACAGCTAAGCTAAATGAAATACAAACACCATTAGAGTTCTTGTGACAGACCCAAGTTTCACCTCTTATTTCCAAGCTACTCAACCTTTCTAAGCCTTCCTCATCTTTGTCTGTGAGCATGCACTTGCGTGTTCATACACATAGAGGCCAGAGGTCAACCTTAAATGTTGCTCCTATGAGATGTTTGCATTGTTTTTTGAGACAGCGTCTCCCACTGGGGGTATCCTGTGGGGTAGCCAAGTAGGCTAGACTGGCTGGCCAGTGGGTACCAGGGATCTGTCTGCCTCCCAGCTCTGGGATTACAAAAATATGTCACCATGCCCAGATTTTTATGTGAGTGATGAGGATTGGTCCTCATGCTTGGTGGCAAGCAGTTTAATGACTTAGCCATCTCCCAACAACTTCATCCTTAAAATGGGCAAAAAATAATTTTCTCTAGGCAAAGCCCAATATAGAAAGTGTGCTCCCAGGAGCTCGTCAGCATTAACTTGCTTCTCAATGTCCACTGTAGCTTACATTTCACAGCAGCTCCTCATCTAGCGTCAATTAAAACCTGCATGGAGGAGTCAGGGTCAGCAGCTCCTGTTCTGACTCAACACTTAAATGCTCTTACCCTCTGGAAAGCAGAGGACATGGCTGCTTGGTCCCCCCTCCCCCATGACCCCATGGTTTAGCACAGTCCCTGGCCTATGAGAGACCACCTCCCTGCCTTACACCTGGAGCCAGAGGCAGCTTATCTAAAGGGAACGTCAGGATGCTGCACAAAGGGTGAGCTGGGGCCCAGGTTCTCCCAGCACTTAAGAATTTCTTGCTGTGGGGTGCAAGGCTGTCAGCATGAAAAGGAAAAGGTGTGGATATAATCAATACGGCTTTAGACTGATCACCATTCTGGAAAACTTAGGGGAACTTCATACATGACCTGTACAAACATTAGAGAAGTTTTGGCTCAGTGTCTATCTCTCCTAAGAGTCTATGAAGAACTTCACAAAGGTACTTAGGTCCAGTGAGATGGCTCAGTGGGTAAGAGTGCTTGCCAGGAGTCTGCTGACCTGAGGTCTACCCCTATCACTCACATAGTGGAAGGAAGAGAATAGATTCCCACAAGCTGGCTTCTGACCTCCCAGTATGCACCACACCCCACTCCCACAGTAAATAAATAAATGTAAATAAATTTGAAAAAAAATTTAAATGTGAGTACTTATCAGAATGTCTTCTGTAAGGGTAAACTGGAAATAACAATCCACATGTTTGGTTATAATGAAGTCAATCAGAACCCAGCCACTTGTGTGAGATCTGAGTTTCAGAAAACTATGAGAACAGCCAGGTATAGTGGCTCACACCTTTAATCCCAACACTCAGGAGGAAGAGGCAGATAGATCACTGTAAATTCCAGGCCAAATGGGACTACAGAGAGTTCCTGCATCAAAACTGAAAACAAAAATACTATAAGAGAGAAATGCCCATGACTATGAGAAGCACGAGAAGTAACACAATGAAACACCACCTGGAACTCTCAGGGTTCATCAAATAATGTTTTATACGTTCCTGAGTTTTCAAACATACATTCTTTTTTACATTATGAAAAAAAATGAAACCATGAAAAGTATTTAAAACAAGGTGTTTAAAGTTGGTCTATTTGGTTCTTCAGTATTTTTAACTGTAAATCTCACATTTTTTTTTTTTAATGTAACTTTTCATGAAGAAACACATCCCACTAAGTTGAGCTTGGTGTTCAAAAAAGAATCTAGTCTTGGTACCAGGTCATACACTTCTCTGTAAGAAAAGCTGTTTCATCAGGTGACTTCATGGAACTTCCCTCCTGGGCTAGTGGTTCATCCCATGACGATCAATGGCTTGTCGGGACTCAGAAGCAGCCAAAAAATTGTATAAAAAAGATTTATTGAAATTTATCAATGACAAACAGACATAAAACTCAAAGTTTGGCTCTTCTCAGGAGCGGGAGAAAAACGGGGTCGAGGGTGTTGTTTTGTACAGATGAAACACGAGTTAGGGAACAGCACGTCACTTCTAAAGCAATCGGGAAGGGGACACTGGAAGCAATCTGAACAGTCACTAAGAATGTGCAGTCACTTCAGAATCCCACTAGGTAAGAAAATACAGTTTTGCATTTGTTCTTCCGTGCTCTGATATGGGGGGCGGGGGAGAACAAAACAAAACAAGAAACCCAGCCGACATGCAGCAATGTTTCCAGTGCTTAGATTTGTAAAAACGATGTTCTAAGCCCAGAGTACCCGGAATGAATCCTCCTGTCATTTCCGTAAAACAAAGTGTTCTAATATTTTACAGGACAAGTTAGGACAGGTATTTTTTATTTTTCTTTTAAGAAGTAGAAGTTTAAAGGTTTGTTTCTCCTCTTTTAATTATAATTGCCAAACCCACTTTACTCCTATCTTCTAAGCCTGCTGTTTTTGGCTCTTGGGCTCAGAAACTCAAGAAGAACAAGAGTTCTCTCTGTGAGAGCAAAGCCCACTGCCATCTGTGAGGGGAAAGGGATGAGAGATGGGGAATGTCCCCAAACCAGTGCCAAAATACGCCTTTAGGTTGCTATTTACAAACCAGGGCGCGGGGTGCCTCCAGCAGAAATCACGTGAACCAGAGCGAGAGTAATTATTACAGACAGGGCTGGGGCTCAGCGCGTCCTGGGTTGTGAGTTAGTTGATGGAGGCCACTCATGGCCTCATGACCTGGGACATATCAGAAAATGTAAGAGACCTCCAAGACATCCTCAGAGTAAGAACAAAAGCTTGCTTGGTGTGTATTCAGCTATTGCATTTACGGGGACAAAACCAGACACAAAGAAAAAGGAAGGGGGAAAATAAAGAGTGGCAGTAAAAATAGTATTTTATTCCTCCCCCTCCCGCCCTCCCTCCCCCCACAACCCCCAGTACACTTTTCCCCTCTCGTTCCCACAGCAACGCTACAATCAGAAAAAAATAAGTTTCGGGGGGCAGGATTTGGAGGGGGGAGGGGATGTGGGTAAAAACAGTCAAATCACAATAGGAATTTTCCAAATCAGTTATTCCACTTAGTCATCGTCTTCGCCCTCATCTTCAGGCTCTCGTTTTCGCTTCTGACCCCTCTCTTCTTCTGGAAAAGCAAAGAAAAGTCATTTTTATCAGGCAGCCACATCTCCGTCTTCAGTCAGCAATCCACCTCCCCCCCAAGAACCCAAGGCTACGCATCAAAGAGGCAAGGCCATTTTAGAAGCAAGACAGAGGTGGCTGGACCCAAAGACGGGCACTTCCATTTCCAGTTCCTCAGAGCCCAAGCAAGCCAGTGCCAGGTGAGGTGGCCAGGCTGCTACCAGTAAGGAGCAAACAGGTTGCCATACCACCAGCATCCTCTTCATCTTCCTCATCATCCACCTCTCCATCGTTGTAACCTTCTTCATCCTCCTAAGAGAAAAAGATGGGACAATGGGATGTTTAAAATGCCCACACTGGGGCTAGGGAGATGGCTTAGTGGGTAAAGCACGAAGACCTAAGTCTGATCTCCAGCACCTACATAAAAGTTGGACGGTGCAGCAGTCACCTGTAACCCCAGTGCTGTGGAGAGAGAGACAGGTGGCTCCCTGGAGCTCATTGGGTGGCCAGTGTAAGTAAATCAATGAGCTCTAGCTATAGCAAGAGAGACCTTGTCTCAAAAGAAAGGTGGAGAGTGATTGAGAAACACATACATTGATTTCTGGCCTCCACACATACAGACAGACTGACTGACTGACAGACACAAACACACACATATCACACACATAAATGAATAATAATTAATAATAATAAAAGAAATACCCCTGTTTAAGAAAGTCTTGCCTCCCACCCACCAAGCTCACACCATAGCCTCCCACACATTCAAGGGTGAACACACAGGAGTTCTTACTGTTTTGTAAAAAGGACCAAATATTTTCCATATCACATATAATACTGGCAAACAATCCTCGGGGAGGTGGGTATTTGTGCATGGCCCCAGGTTAGGAACACGTCCAGATGTGAGGTCCCCAGAACCCAGAAGGCTTGCCAGTGTGCAGGCTCTTAGGTAAGCAGGCTCCCAGGCAGATACCCTACCATGAAAAGTAGGCCACCTTTTCTTGCATCTGTCCTCAATCTGGTTTCAGCTTCAAGGGAAGACCCCCACTTTTAACAAATCTAGAACTGAGTGAGTGAATCCAACTCTCTCCTCCCAGGCCCCTCATCCTGCAAGTCGGGGTCACTTGCAAAGGAGGAAGGGGAAGAAAACTCAAGGCCCCTTGAGGACCTCATTCTCAACTTGCTTGGGTTTCAGCCAGGCTAGCGAATTCATCCTCTACCGAGGGCCCTTGCTCTATGCTTCCTAAGTTCTGTGCTTGTACAGGCCTGTCTATACATAAAGCCCCCATTCCTAAGTACATAACACCCACTGTTTCTGAGAACTCTCTTTCAAGAGAGTGCCTTTCCCAGTCTGTGCCCAACTGTGTTTGTGTGTTAAGCTAGTTTTTTTCCTCTTTTTTGGTGTGTGCATAAGTGCCCCTTTATTGGTAACTGCGAATGTGCAGATGGTTAATAAGATTACAACAACAACAACAACAACAAAAAGCCCCAAACCCATGTGGGGCTCTTATGCCAGGAAGGAAGGGCAGGATGGACAATCTACCAGCCAGCTCCCCTTGCGGCCCTGTCCTCAGCGATCTGTATTTCTTTTAAAAGAAGCTCCTAAGCCTGAGTATCTGTTAAAGGTGAGCCTGGCAGCCTGGACCCTGGGGAAAGTAAAACTCTGTAGACACAGGTGGAAGCCCAACTTTTCTGTTGGGATTCACCCTACAGAGCCCCAAGCTGGGCGGGCCAGGAGACGGTGCCTGAGCAATGTGTGTGGCAGATAGGCTTCTGCACTGCTAAATGAAGAGGCAGGAAAATGGGAGAGGAGGGCGTGTGGTGTGCAAGTGCACCACGTGTGTGTAAGCATGTGTGCACGCCTACGGCACCTGTCCATGCTGCTGTCACTCTGAATCTCTCCAGGTCGACTGTCCACTAGTGGTGAAAGCAGACGTAGCATTCTAAACAAGTCACAGGAAATGACTTTGATATGGACAGACTCTGAGCATCCAAACTCAAAACCCAGCACACGGTACAGTGACTGGAAAACGGAGGAAGGTGCCAACGCCAACACTAAGTGGCTGCCATGCAGTCTTTGTCAGATATCCTGCTTCAGTGTTTTACTTTATCCTCTTAATAATATGGTGAGAAAGATATTGTGATGCGATTCCTACTTCACTGATGCTGAAAATAGATTCACACAGGCCAAGCAACGTGTCCAGGGACACACAAATTAGCACAGGGTGGGACTGAAACTAGTTATTAAAAAAACAGCTAGGGACCATGAGATGGCTCAGCCAGGTAAGGGGACTTGATGCTGAGTCTGACAACTCGAGTTCAATCCATAGAACCAACATGTTGGGAAAGGAGAAACAACTCCCCAGAGTCATTCTCACCTTCACATGCACTCTGTGGCACATGCATGCAGACACAAACACGTACACGATAGATTAAAACACACACGCACACATACACACACACACACACAAAGAAAGAAAAAGGAGCCAGTCAACCTATTAGGGTGATAGCCCACCCCTAATGCATTCATTCACTGCTTCTGGGGAGGACAGATGACCCCTGCTCTTGATTGGGGACCAGACATTGTCCTGCTTGTCAGTTTCGAGTTGAGTTTTCCCCCTGTGTACTGTTTAAGTAAACTTCAACTTCGGATCCTTCTGCCTCTACTTTCCAAGTGCGACTGCACTGCATCCCCAGGCCGTTAGCGTCATAATGAACATTTGAATGTAAATCAAAAGAAAACTGAAGACAGGAATTCAATACTTTTCAAAGAACTGATTTTTGAAGAAACAAGCATAGGCCTTTCCAAAAGCAGGCAGAGTCCTTGCCTTCAGAATCTTCTTCCCTGCTCGAAACCAGCCTCCCCAGGACTTTCTGTGCCTTGTCCTCCAAAGTCAGTACACTAGAAAACTTGGAAAGGGACCCATCTCCCTGCCCCAGGAGCAGGACCACAATCAAGGCGCTTGGGCTGCCACAGCTGATAACAGAGGCTCTGCAGGACCCGGACATCAAGTGAGGGAAACTGGGAAGTGCTCTGCGCCCGTCCCCGCTCCTTACCTCCTCCTCTCCGCTCACGTCCTCTTCCTCCCCTTCTTCCTCCTCATCCTCATCCTCCTCGTCTTCCACTAACTGAGCATACTCATCATACTCCTCCTCTGTGCCGGGGGTCAGGAGAGAAGAACAGAATCGAAGGTGAGCTGGCTGATGGCCCCACGACCATCTCATCCCCACAAAGCCCCAACTCTGAACGCTCTAACCCACAAAAGCAATGTGCATGTAATCAAACACACCCCAAAGCAACCCATCATATAAGCCCTCCTCCAAGTGGCATGGGAAGATCCCAGGTGTGGGCTTAAGGACACACAGACATTTCAGTTCTGAGTAAGAAGCTCTGGAGGCTGGGGATGCAGAGAAATGACTTGTATAAGGTCACACGTAGTCTGAGTGGTGGAGGAACTGGACAGGGATCTGGAGACTTGGCCTAGGAACCACATCACAGACCTCTACTACATACCAGAGCACTACCAGTTTCCCTGACAGAGAAACACTTGCAATCTGTTGGGAAATGAATCTCCACCACAGCAAAGAGGATGTCTGAACATCTCACAGAATCCCCCAGACCAACAAGGAAAATCAAAATCTTAGTCTCAAAAGACAGGGCACTGTCTGGGTTCACATCTTTGCTTAAGCTGTGGACACACGGGGAAGCTGTAGGGACAGTGGGAAGGAACTGGGAGGGTACAGTAGCCTTCCCTTCCTTCCTGAGGGCTCTGACACTGCCTACTGGCCCCCAACTGCGCAGCCCAGGGCCCCTGCGCAGCCCAGCACTGGCCTGTGGTCTAATAACCACTAGGGGGCCCCACAGCTTCTCCACTGAAGACCTGGTCTCCATGAGGGATACCCAGGTGGAAAAAGAGATCCTGAGGACACACTCCCTCTACTGTCCACTCTATGGAGACATATACCATAGGGTCAATCCCTGAGAGTCTTCAGAGACAGAATATTTGAAGGGATGACTGTTAGATTATTTTTAAAGGAGTTACATTACAACTGTCAAGTCTCTGGGGCTATGTCCTTTTCTTTTAGAGGAGACAACCAACGAGACCGACGAGGGACGAAGGAGATGAGGCAGTCAGTCCTACTCCCCTCCACAGCTTGGGGAAGAGGTGACAGGCAGACACCTCAGCCAGCCAGTCTATTCAGGATGAGCCCTGACAGCCCCAGGCTCCCACTGCCACCTACCATCCTCATCCTCATCGTCATCCAGGCCTTCCACATAGCCCTCAGCATCCGAGTCAGAGGCCTCCTTGTTGTCCCGGTCGTAGCCGTCGAGATACGTGACCTGGGGGAGGAGCTTGAACACGTTTTCTCGGTAGTCGTTCAGGTTGGTTACCTCACAGTTGAACAGGTCTAAGCTCTTGAGGTTCTCTAACTTCTTCTACAAATGGAAAAAGATAGTCAATGGCGAGAATAATTTGTGAAAGGTAGGTGGGAAGGGGAAGACACCCTGGGAAAAAGCAGGGAGCCACGAGGCAGCATGGACAGCCCAAGGACTGCAGCTGGGGGGCTGGAGAGATGGCTCGGTGGTTGAGAGCACTGGCTGCTCCTGCAGGGGACCCACAACATGATGGCTAGCGTCTGCTGTTAACTCCAGTTCCAGGGGGACCTGACACTCTCCTCTGGCCTCCATGAGCATTGCATATACATGCAGGCAAGATCCTCATACACATAACACAAAAATAAGTAAATTAAAAAACAACAACAAAGAATTCCAGCTGAGAAAAGGCAGATACACTTTTCGGGGGCGGGGGGTGGGGAGGATACAATGTGTGTGTGTGTTCATTTGTGGAAGCTTTAAGTCAGATTCAAGGATCTTCCTCTATTGCTGTTCACCTTATTTTTCTTTTTGAGACAGGATCTCCCATTGAACCTAGAGCTCATTTCTTTGGTTATAATCCCCTAGCACTGAGGGGTACACCGCTATGCCCAGATTTTATGTGGGAGCTGAGGATTTGAACTTGGGTCCTTATGCTTGTACAGCAAAAGCACTTTCCTCACTGTGTCATCTCCCCAGTTCTGCTCTTCTTAGTTCTGTACTTGCCCAGATCTCAGTGTTTCCTCATAGAAAATGGGTTGGTCTTGAGGATTTAAGAAGCCTCACCCAAAGTTAATGCTTTTATTCTGCAATCTTAGCTTTTATTCTAGCAATGACTGGCTCAAAATTAACCCAGGGCCCTCTTGATCCACAGGCAGAGAGTTCTGCAGCAGCCCTGTGGTCAGAAGTCCAAGGAAAATGGAAAAGAAATGAATGAAGGCTTGCACCTAAGTAGGCAGGCAGCACAGCCCTTGAGGTATGAAGTCAATTAATCCTTCAATCCCTGTAAGGTAGAACTAATGCTTAGCATGCTGAGCAGCTGAGGAACTGAGGCAGAGACCTGTGCTCTTAGTCTATAAAATATCCCCATTGAGGACTAGTGATGGAGGATCCCACTTCTGTCCACTGTGCTGAGTAAAGTGTGGGACTTTGTACCAGCCCTGGCCCATGTTATCCCTGTTGGATAGTTGGGGATACTGAGGCTCAGGAAGTGAGGAACACACAGCTAGCACATGAGAGCTATCCTGACTCCTACCTCCCTCATCAAGGTGCCAGGTATAAGAACCCATCCCACGCCGAGTCCCTGCTCTCATGGGGGCCCGGCCTAACTGGGAAGAGCCACAGACCCCAGGTCCAATGTTGACATTCTAACACCTTCCTGGCTACACCCAGGTGATTCTCAGCATAGGGGCCAAAGGCAGGAGGGAATCTGAGCTCTGGTCTATGTATGTGGGCCCAGAAACCCCCCTCAACCCAAAGTAGGATGGAAAGTGGGTACATATCAAATCAATATAGGTGGGAAGCTGTTGTTATACATATGTATGCAGAGAAGTGAGAACATACATGTGTGTATTTATGTATGTGTGTGCATGTATGTATATGTGTATGTGAATGTATGTGAATGTCTGTGTGACCTCCAGTGGTGTCACATAGCAGCATGAAGACTATATAGACTCAGTCCCCATACATACTCCCCAAACATAGGTAATTCAGAACTTTGAAGATGTTTTCTTTCATTAACAAAATGAGAACATATAGACTTCCAGGCAGATTAAAATAGTTCTGCCTTCTCCTAGATCAAGGAGACCTGAGAAGAATTTTCTGTGGTCAGTGTGTTTTATTATTTCACCCCAAGATATAGATAAGCAAAGTCTAAGCTTGGAAAGGCAATGCCAGCTTGCTCTGTCATCCTGACTGGTCAGTGGTATCCTGGAGTGTCCACAGAGAGCAAAGAGTACTTGCTGGACAAGAACCTTATAAACCCAAACCCAAAAGTGAGGACATTGCAGCTTGGAGTAGCTAACTCTGCAGTGTTCCTGGGGCCTTCCCTGAGCCTGTGGTGCCTGGTTTTGTGCATATTTTCAATAAGTTTACACAATGGGATTTCCAAAGAGCTATTATTTAATCAGTGACACATCTGAACAGTTGATGTCCTTAAAAAAAATTTAAAAAATAAAAATCAAAGGAATACTGTACCTTGGATCTTGGTAACAGAGACCATCATTTTGACCAAGATTCTTCTTTCAAACTAGAAACTGAGTGAAGCAATCAATAGTGTACCCAGTTCCTGGTCACTCCCAGACCAGGAATCCTTCTCTACATATGTACAGCTCCATCTTCCTGGAGTCCTGTGTCAGTATGGACCCCTAAGTAACTAGCCTTGGCCAGCAACTTCTGGAAGAAGCTGCAGTCCATCTAACTTCATTCAGGTAAGCTCTGGGAATGTTCCTCTCTCCACAAAGTGGGGCAGACCAGCCAGGCCAATAGCCTGGATATACTCAAGCTTCCAGAGCCGATCTGGACCTGAGGGATCCACTCCAGACTACGGTCCATTCCCCACGTCACTCTGGCTACCCATTCTGGCTTGGTGACTGTGGTTAAACCACTGAATTTCTTTGCACCTCAGTTTCTCCATAGACTAAACAGAAATAGTAATTCCCACGTTAGCTCACAGCATAGAATAAGTCAAAGAAATGGAAAAACAAAGGAAAACAAGTCCAAAGCACAAATGTGAGAGTCGTGTCCCCCGCCCCGCCCCATTCCCTGCTGCCCCCAAGGGGAGGGGAGGACCCCAAGTGACTCACCAGTGGCTCTATTGTGCTGAGGTCTTTTATTTTGTTGCCACTTAAGTTTAGATGCGTAAGGTTCGGACACTTTTCTGCCAATACTTCCAGGCCCCCTGAGATTCTGTTATCGCTTAGTTCAAGCTAAATGAGACAGGGAGAAAAGCAGCAGCATTTAACATGGAGCCTCTGGGCCCAGAGCCTCCCGGCTCTCCACATACAGCACGAAGGGAACATCCTTTGGGAACTGCGTGGCGTGTCAAAGCGTGCACCTGGCCTGGCCTTCAATTATGCTCCCTGAGCACAAAGTACAGCCCCAACCCCCACCCTGGATCCGTGCTGTTTACCTTCTTGAGTTTGTTTAACTTTGGTAAGTTCGCAATAGAGGTGAGGCCTACGTTGATTGTACTTAAGAATTCCAGTTCTTCAAACTCATCTGTGAGGCCCTCGATTTTGCCTTCGATCGACCGACAGTTGTCCAGGACAAGCTCTTTCACCTAGGAAGGCCAGGGTACTGTGAGAGGAGAAGGGTCAGGGAAGACCCCTGGGGGTGCGCAGAATGCCAGCTCTCCCAGCTCTTCTGATCAGAGCTGCCACGGGGCATATGGACCAGCCAACCGTGGTCTTTTTGCAGTTAGTAGGGCTGAGGCAGGGGAACATGAGGCGGGCACATCTGCAGAACCGGAAAGTCACTCCAGAGAACACAGCCAGCAGGCTTTGCCACCACTGAGGCTGGTGGAGAGGAGCCTCCCAGCAGCCTCCTGCCACATGCTCTTCAACCCCAACGTACAATGAAAACCACAGCCCCTGATCCCCAAGGGCACCAGTCACAGCACTGTCAGTTTGGCATCGGTGCTTACAAACGCCCCAGCTGGCCATCCATTGGAGGCAGGCTATTCACCTCCCACACCGAGTGTCCACTTTCCTCTCCCCTCCATGTCAGGAGCTCTTTGCTCATGGCTTCCACAAGGCATGCTCGTCCTCACTTTGGCTCTGACTCCTGCCTTCAGCCTTGGCCTACACAGTGACAACTAGCTCTCATCACTGTGGTTATATACTTGGCCTGCCCTACTGTACGGGATGGAGACCATGACTCCCGACCCCTTTCAACACCCATCCCCAGACAGTGCTGTCCAGCAGAAGTTCCCACCATGAAGGAAATATCTGGTGCTGTCCAAGAGCACAGCCATGAGCCATATGCAGTCCTGAGCTCTTGTGAGCTCAGGGCTCCCTGCAAGAGCCCAAACGTTCTTAACTACTGAGCCACCTCTCCAGCTGGTGTTATTCAATCTTATGTGTAAAGAGATGCAAGGCACTTTCACTGGACAGCCCAATTCATGCACACGTTCCTCTGCCCCTGCCTGTAGATGCAGATGTGGAAACGCCTGCTCCCAAGATGCTTTATTGAGGGTTGACTAGGCCCCAGGGACAACTCTGGAGGCACCCCTATGAGTCTTCATATCCTCATCCATTTCCTATTTCAATGGGGGTCCTTTATTCCCAATGGAGTGGAAAGAAACAGTAAAAAAGCCACTCTGATGAGGAGGTTCAGAAGTTGACTTCACAGCAGAGGTATCAGCAGGCTCCAGTGAACGCAGCAGATGGATGACAGCCCAGAAGGCCAATGGGGCTCGATGGGGCTCATGCAGAGCCACAAACTGTCACAAACAGTCTAAGGAGTTGGCAGAGAGACCAGGGTGCCTCTAGGCAAGCCAGGAGCTTGAGGAAGAACCCAGCCCCTCGGACCTAGAAGTAATCTTTATAACAGGGTGGTGCTGGGCTTGAGCTTCGGGCTTCACATCTGCTGTGGAAGCATTCTCTCACTGAGCTAGATCTCTGTCCCATTTTACTTCCTATCCCTTTCTACTTTAACACACAGTCTAAAAGTTGCCCAAGTTGGTCCTAAACTCACTCTGTAGTTCCTACAGGCCTTGAATTTCTATTCCTCCTATCTCATCTCTCAAGTGTCTAGGATTACGGACCTGTCCACCAGGTTTGGCCAGAGGGCATCTTAAAGGAGACTAACGCCTCCCAATGGGCACCCAGCACCTGAGTGGGTCCCCTAGCCCAAGACATTGCATCTCAACTGGCCTTTGCCCTGAAGCCTTCTGGAAGCCTAAAAGATGCTGACTGGGATATATTGCCTGTCTCCTCTGCAACTTCACTGCGGGCCCGGGGTCACACAGGCCTACATGGCTCTTAGAATCACTTCTGCCCTCTGAGCCCTTCCTTCTAGATAAATAGCCCTCCAACGAGTCCCTGTCTAGGATAGCTCTCTCCTCTAAGAAGACAACCTTGCCCGGTTCCTTTTCTCTGAAGGAATGGCTTCCCTTGGTTTTCTAGTGGTCCCGTCCACTGAGGCAGTCTTCAGGGCAGTGGTAGAACAGAGCCAACTCTAACGGTTAATGGGTCTCGGAGCCCTCAGGGGCCTCCACTCTTCTCTGTGGATGGAGGCACAGTGTTCCACGTAGGACAGCACAACAGCAACTTGTGGGTTCTATCCGACATAACCCAAAGAGGAAGGGAAGTCAGGCACACCAGCTCTTTCTGAATTCCCAAGCTCTGACCCTGTGTCCTGGCCATGGTTCCCCTTCTTGATAGATCCCGGAGCTGAGGAAGTTCAGTCTGAGAGGCCAGAGAGGACCAGGTCAAGTCACCGTCCCAAGATCATTTGATAAAAGTAGCTAAGAATAAATCCTCTGCCCTAGGGCAGGAAAAGTGTAGAGCCAGGAAGTCAGGCTACAGGTTAGGAGCAGACAGAAGAGAGTAGCTCTGGGGCAAGGGGATCATCTCCTTCCTGTGTAGTAAGGGCTGGACTCCTGCGGCCCGGGCTTCCTCAGTAAACGGTTTCCTAGGAATTCTTGGCTCCATCAAAAAAAGATTTCAGACATGTGGGTTTTCTAGACTAGTCAAAGACTCTTCCTCCTAATGGCACTAGCCAAGCATGGGAGGGCCTTGAGGGTGGGGGAGACAGGACTGGGCAGTCAAGGGAATTCCTTGGAAGTTGCCTCTTTCCTAGAGAGGCCCAGTGCTGCCCCCACCTCCCAACACTACACCCAAACTGGCAAACTGGGGGTTACTCCTCTCTGGGACACTGTGCAAGTCACCACAGCTACTGTTTTCATTAAAAATAACCAGTTTTCTGAGTTTCCCCCTCAGTAGGCACATTTTAAGTAATTCACACACATTCACTTTACCACCCTAACTATAGCATAGAGGGGATTCTCTCCCCTTTAGTTATACCAGAAATCCCTATCTTGGGCTGGGGATGTGGTTCAGTTGATATGGTGCTTATCTAGCATACAGGAAGTCCTGGGTTCAATACCTAGCACCACATAAATCAGGTGTGTTCAATGTTATCCTTTGCTACATAGCAAATTTGAGTCTGGTCTGGGTTGCATGAGACTGTCAGAAAGAAAAAAAAAAATAGGGAGAGAAAAGAAAATTTAACGCCTGTCCTAGAACCCAGTATAGTCACTACAGGTGTCCGCCTGGTCACAGTGGCCAGCATCGGCCACACAGATGTACTGTAGTAGAAGGTTTCACGGAAGCATCTCTGACATGCCCAAGCATGGGGCACAGGCCCTCCCAGACCCCATTCAGGTCTGCAGGCTCCCCTGGCTGAAATGGCCCTTTAGCCTCCTTCTTAAGTGTTCCACCAGATGGATGTGGGCCACTTCCATCTCCTCAGCAGTCAAAGTGCCTAGCCCAACCTGACGGACCCTGACTCCGATGGCCGTGTACCCATCCTTCAGAGGGGTGTGGGTCCCCAAACAGTGGGAGACTCTCAGGTGGGATCTCCCAATTCCCTGATTTCAACATCTCCTTCCTGCCCCGAGTATGAGTGCCCATCAGCACTATTTAGAGAAAAAGGCAGAGGCCAGGCCCGAGACCCTGAGGTTCCAGTATTCAACAGAAAGCCCAAACCATGCATGATCACAATAAGACAGCCAGGCGAGATGCCTGTGAAGTGCCTGAAATGCTCAAACAGGACAAAACAAAAGCTCCAGCCACAGTCCTCTGTGGGAGTCACCTGATTGTCCCCCTTTCCCTGCCTGAGTTACAGGCCCAGGAGCCCGCCTGCAACTGCCATCATTTCCAACCCACTTCCTCTGTTCTTGGCAGCCTCTGCTCTAACCTCTCCACTTGAGGAAAGTATCCCTCAGCATCCAGGGTGTGCTCTGCTTTCTTTTTTTTTTTTTTTTTTTAAGGCCCATTTCCCCTGCCAAGTCCTGGGTGTGAGCGAACTACAAAGTTAAAATTAAACTGAAAATTTGTACTTTGGGTTTAGGCGGACTCCCAGTTGCACCGACAGACCATTTAAAAATATCCCAGCATTGGGGTTAGAGACATGGATCAGGGTTTAAGAGCACTGGCTCTTGCAGAAGACCTAGGTTCAGTTCCCAATACCCACACTGCAGTTAACAACTATCTGTGACTCCAGTTTCAGAGGACCTCACTCTTTTGGCATTATAAGTACAGGTGCACATACATACATGAAGGTAAAGCACTCATACACATAAAATAATAATTAAAAATAAAATAAAATATTCTAATGCAGTTACTCTCTGTAGCCTAGCAACTGGCACTGCCCTGCTCACAAAGGGCCTTTTGAGCCTCAGGCAGGAGGCAACTTTCATCCACCCCAGAGCTCACATAGGAGGGGTCTGGCACTCACTCTGCCCCAGCAGTCACCAGTGGGAAGCTCAGAAGGTTCCTAAGAAGTCAGGCCGCCCTAGCTCCCCTGTTCTTGGAAAAACTTGTCTTCAAAGCTTGGGTTTGTCCGTCATTTTTCACCAGTGGGAGGTGAAACTCCCACAATAAACATAAACACTAGTGCTCTGCCTAACAACTTGTTTGATTCCAAACCACAAAGTCCTGTCTTTACAAAGTTCTCAAATGTGACCTTTCCTCCACATTTTCAGCACTGCCACCCTGGTCACTGTCACCTCAAGTTACTTCAAGCTTGCTTCTGACTCCACATGAGGTCTGTGACCTCAGGAAAGGATGTGGTTAGGAGATAGCCTGGACTACTGATAACAGGCTAAGGACCCCCTAACCTGGGCTGACTGATCCTACCTCTGTCCCGCAGGGCCCAAGCTTCTGCCTCTTTAGGAAGAAGACAGCGACAGCTGTTTAACCTATAAATTGCAAACTCTAGCCCTGAAACATGCACAGCTCTTTAATGTCCGGCAAACATTCCCCTGCCCCACCCCCCATTTCCTCCAACCTCCATGTCCCTTTCTCCTACTCTTGTATACAAATCTAGTTCAAGTCCTCCTCCTAGGAAGCTGTCCTTGTACCCATCTCTGAGCACCCGGGCTGGGCTCTGGGCTCAGAAGCAGCTGCTGCATGAATCATTTAATCGTGTATTAGGTATCTGATCCTCCTAGAGGTCAGGGACTGTCCTTCCCCATAATCAGCCTAGCAGGAGCACACACCACAGCACTGCTGAATGCCATCCTGCTTACTGTGCCAGGCACAAGAGAGGTACCAGGAATACGAAGAGAGGCAGAACAGGCCTGACGCTCGCTGCGTAACCGGCGGTATCAATGTTGCGTGAATCATACCCAAAAGCAGCTTTGGGTGTGTGCATGGGAGGGAGACAGGCATGGACCCTAACAGTAGGTCAGCTGCCACACGCCTGGCCTGACCTAGCACTCAGCAGACTGGGCTCTCTCCAGCTCTCTCTACACAGGGCACTCTGCCACATTGTTGACTGAAGGGACACGGAAGCCATGATGAACCAAGATAGGGGGTAGGAGAGTGTGCCAGAAAGAGGGCTGGTGGCTCATTAGGAGATGACAGCAAGCAGGTAAGTAGCCCCACCCAAGTACCAGATAGCAGGATGAGTTAGGGTCACAGCATTCTTCAAGTGTTCCTACCAGATAAATAGGTCACCAAAGGCAGACAAGAGGCACCCAGAAAGACTGAGATCTTGAGATGTGCTGTCTCTGCCGGGAATGGCTATGTAACTATAGCCCAGTGCAAAATGAAAAAGTGGGTCAGAATTCACTTAGAGGACTCAGTTGGGAGAGTGCTTGCTTTAAGCATGCATGAAGCTGTGGCTTTGATTCCCAGTACTACATAAACTGGGCAGAGGCAAGGAGGATCGAAGTTCAATGTCACTCTTGAATGCAAGAGTTGGAGACGAGCCTGGGATACGTAAGACTCTCAAAACAAAACAAAACTTCACGTAGAATTCTAAGTGAAAGTCAAGTACATGATGGATCCTACGACCATGAAGCTGGCTCTGATTAAAATGGGCAGCTTGGGTCTATAACAGCTCTTTTAAAAACTGAAGATCCAGGAGGAAGGAAGCTCAGGGTGAGAACCATTCCTTACTTTTTCAGTACTTTCTCTGGCAACCCAGAGAGGTTGG
Source organism: Eospalax fontanierii (assembly GCA_035773235.1). Classification (NCBI taxonomy): domain Eukaryota; kingdom Metazoa; phylum Chordata; class Mammalia; order Rodentia; family Spalacidae; genus Eospalax; species Eospalax fontanierii. Next base: position 51,852,710 of record CM069539.1, read on the forward strand.
GCAGAAGGCTGGCTCTGCAGTCAGAAGGACCTGGTTTGGGTCCACAGTTTCTTTCCCTAGCCCATCTCACCTTGCTGGGCTTCTGGTTCCTGTTTCCTCTAATGACTAACACCCATCACCTAGGGCCAAATTAAACAAATAATGTCCTAGTTGGGAACATCCCCAGCTTAGAAAGAGCCTTTACTCACAAACTGATTCTACTACTGTATGTATAATGAAAAAGCCAGCACAGGAACAAAAAGACACCTTGCAAGCCTCAACTGCCTCGGTCCCTTCAACTGCCTGCAAGGGCTCCTAGCTCAACATCCAGGGCTTCCCAATCTACTCCAAAGCTGGTGGCATTCTCCCAACAAAACCTCTTGGTTTCATCTCTACATCTTATTTTGTCTGGTTTTCTATACCAACCTCCAGCCATGATTTTCTTTCCCTTCACTGAGCAAGAATTCAATAAATATTTGTAGCTTTGGTTTCAACCTTGTCAGCCTCTGACCAATTTAGTTTTCAGGTTCCAGTCTTTGCACAGAAGAGAAGACTCAAATCAAATTGACCCTGTGTTTCTTTGTTGCTCCTGGGTTTTAAATAGGTCAGCTTTTAAATGGGCCATACCCTGTTGCAGATCCCATTTCTAGCTAGAAGGCCAAATTGTGTAAGGCAACAAGGTTTTAGACAGAGATAACAGATATATGCTTATGATTTTGTTTCAACTATAAAATATACACTTACGTTTACCAGCTGGTGTGGCCAAACCTACAAAATTCAGTCAGGTTCCATGGAGGAGGGGATGAGGCTCTGGGAGAAAAATTAGGCATTTTGAAAACTACAGGGATCTTAAGGATCAGGTTATTGGCTTTCTAATCACAACCTATAGCAAAAACAAAACAAAACAAAAAAACAACATTTTAAGGGCTGGGAAGAGGCTCATAAAGTTAAGAGCCCTGGCTGCTCACAGAGAGGATGGAATTCAGTTCCCAGCATCCAGGATGGTGGCTCACAACTTCTCTGTAACTCCAGTTCCTGGCAATCTAATACCCTATTTTGGCTTCCACGGGTACCTGCAACACATGTGTGTATACCTTCACACAAACACATACACAGTAAAAATAAAATCTGAGCGAAATAAGAAATATATTTTATACTCAGTACAGATATGTTTTTTTGTGGGTTTAGGTATACCCAACTGAAACAAATGAGTTTTACTAAATTTTTTTTTCTTTGATGTGACTCAGTTTTCAAAATGCTAGTCTAAAAAAGTGTAGGGCTCCTTTTCCAGATGTGACAGGCTCCAGGGCTGGGCAGGGAGAGAGGAACTCCAAGTTGGGTGGTTGTTTCTTCTTCTTCTTCTTTTTTTTTTTTTTGCCATACTACACAGGAGCCCTGGATCAGACACACAGTCCTGAATGAAAGCCATGGAACCCAGGGCTCTGGAGTTGGGGGGGGGGGGCGGGGGAGCGGTGGGGTGCCCTCGGAGGTATCCATACCTCTTAGGATCTTTCAGATTTTTAGCTATGGGCAAGGTTCTTCATTATTTTAGAAACAAACAAAACCCTCCCCAAGAATTAAATGTATTTCTCTGCTCCGCATGTTTTTGTTGCAGTGCCTACAATGCAGCCCGGCTGGCAGCAGCACGGAGCACGTGGCAGGGGAAGCGATGACGCCATCCTTATTATTTTCGGAGACTGGAAGGCGGGTGGGGAGGAGGCCACAAGGTGATTAAGTTGTTGGTCGGGGCTGCTGATAGGCCAGCTGTGGCAGGGTGGGCGGTGACAGCCAGCCGAGCCCAGTGACTCGCTCTCCAGCCCCGGCTCCTCCCTCCCCCTCTCCAGGGTGTCGGGTTTTAGGAGGACTTGCCTGTGTGTCTCAGCACCAAGGAGAAGGTGGTGCTGGGGATGTCTCCTCCAGCTGGAGAAGCTTGTTGGTACCTGGACGCCCTATGTTGGCTTGCTCAAGTGAATGTCTAACTCCTGAGCTTAGCAGGGCCATCCTGTCCCAGGCAAGTGGCTTTGTGTCCGCCCCCCCCCCCCCGCCACCTCAAATGTGTTTAAGTGTTTTGCCTATATGTAGGTATGTGTACTACATGAGTTCAGTGTCTCCTCTGTGGAACTAGAGTTACAGTTGTGCTCCTCCATGGTGGTGCTGGGAACCAAATCCCAGTCCTCTGCAAGAGCACTGGATGTTCTTGACTGCTGAGCCATCTCTCTAGCCCCCTCCCTTCTCCTTTTAAAGCCTGGGCCCTACCTTCCAGTCAGTCAAGATCATCCCATTTCAACCTGTGAGTTCCATCTCCTTCATGGAGCCTTCCCTGACAGCTGGGCCCCTGCCCTGGTCCTGCCAGCCTTAAATACTGGTACCAGAAAGTTCAGAGAGGCAGGAAATGGCCTAGAGAGCTGTTCTGGAATCTGGAGATGAGGAGGAGGAGCCTGGAGTCTGACTTTGGCCAGGGAGTGGGGTACAGGGGTGAGAGAGATGGGGGGGTGGTGCATGAGTGGGAGCCTGGAGGTGACCAAATTTAGCAGGCCGCACTCTAAGCAGCTGCTCCTTCCCTCTCTTCTGGTGGGTATTGGAACACTGAGAGACAAGAGACAGAAAAGTCGTCCAGATGGAGGGAGTGGGGGTCAAGAAGTGCCCACAGGAAGTGCAAAGGATGCTTTCAAGTGGTCTGATGGCCTGGTGTCTGTCCCTTCTGTGACAATGAACTTGCTGTGTGCCCTGAGAGAAGTTCCTAGCCCTCTCTGGGCTCTAGGCCATGTCACAGACAGTGGAGCTTGAATGAAAGGTTGGTGGTGCGGGGAGGGAGGAGGGCAGCGGTTTGTTGGATTGGAGAGGATCAAACTGCTGGGCTGCCTGCTGGGATCAGAGACACAGTGACCAGACCAGTGGCAGAAGTCAGGCTGCCTTTATAGGCAATTAGGAGGTCAGGTACCTGTCTATGATGTACACTGGGGTGATTTAACTTAGGATTGGTTGGTCTCCTGTTAAGCAGTGGGACTTGCCAGAGCTAACCCTGGACCTACCTCTGTAGAATATTGGGAGCTGTGCCACCATTTTTAGGAGCCTGCCAGGAACCTAACAGAGCTGGAACACCAAGATGAGACCCTTCTCAACCCAAAACTCCACATGTCCATGCCCTTTGAATCCAAGCATCTTGTGCATCTGGATTCATGCAGGACTTCCCAGAGGAGCCAAATTATCTCAGGGGCAGATGAGCCCAGGATTCACCAGAGGAGTGCCAGAAGAGGCATGATCCCAGGTAATAATTAAAATGGCGAAACTGATCAGTTAGTCTCTTTCAACACATAAGGATTACAAAAACCATCCCCAGAGGCCCACAGTGCAGAGTTCCAAATGTGGGAGTCTCTCATTGTACCCAAAGCCTGTCTTCTCACAGGGCATCCAGTGAGCTCCAAGCTCCTCTTAGGGCAAAGGGGAATGGGGCCACCTCCACTCATGAGGTCCCAAACCCCACTCACCAACACTGGTTGACAAAATCCAAAACAGTTGAGATGATCTTATCAGAGCCCAACAAAAAAGCCTGTAGAAGGCCTGGGGCATTGGGGCCTCTTGGGTCCATCTCAATCTGCATGGACGATGTCACATGGTAGCTCACTACTCCTTGTACAAAAGCTTTTCATGGGCTCAAAGATCAAGCACCAAACCTGAGCAGTATTCCAAGGCCCCCCAGTCAACAATGCTCCAGATGAAACCCTCCCACCCACCTCCCTCCTCTGCAGCAAAAAAAACGACGACACCACCTGGCACATCACGTCACAGGAATTAGACCTCCCCCGCCCGCCCAGGAGCTCGTCCCTGTCTACCAGGGCTCTCTGACAGCTGCTGTACAATCAGGCTTTCTTGCCCCAAACATTGGGCTTTGAGGGCTCAGTGTCCTCTGATTGCCCTGCCCAGAGGGGCTGGCTCCGGGTACAGGCTTACTGAGTAGTCACACGGGACCAGGCCTCTCAGGCTGGAGGAAGTGCTGAGGTACAAGTGGGCAATGGTTCTAGAGAAGCATCCAGCTTCTAGGCTATCTCCTCCCTACTTTCTGAGGCAAAGTGTCCTACTAGAACTGCTCAAGATCAACTGGACCAGCTGAGGGCTGCAATTAACTCTGACTGCTGAAATCAGATGGGAGGTTTAAACCCAGTGAAACTAGGCCCAGGGCCTCTGCCTTGGTCCAATGTGGATGCTGATTGTAAGACAGAAGTTAAATCATTTCCGCAGTTTCATTGCTCAGAGATATATGCACTGGTAGTCAACAATTCTGCCCACCCTAGAGCTCTCTAGGACCCATCTTAGGAGACATGAAGCCATTTAAACTAAGAGGCCAGGATGCTGTAGCCTTGGTGTGGGAGATGCTCCATTTCCAGTTGGCTTAAAAAAATGTTTCAAGGCTGAGGGTGTAGCTTAGTTGGCAGAGTGCTTGCTTAAACATGCACAAAGCCCTAGGTTCAGCCCCTGGCACCACATACCAATGGTGGTATATGCCTGAGGTGAGTTAGAAACCAACCTGTTCAACCTCTGGTTTCCATAAATATCAGCATCAGCCTACAATGGAAACAAACCTTAGGCTGACTCAGGCTAGGGCCTACACCTCAAAGACAGGCCCTTAGATGTGTGAGAATGAATGGAGGTTTCTTCATTTGCACAGAGAAGACACGAAGTCGAGGGTGGGGGCGGTAGTGTGAGGATGGAGATGGGGAGGAGGGCTGAATCTGAGCAAAATCCATTGTATGAAATTCTTTAATCAATGAAAATTCTCTTAAAAAAAAACAAAATCAAACAAAAGACAGGCCTCTCTAGGGTAACCTCCTTGAAGCAAAAGGAAAAACAGGAGGCAAATAAAAGAGATGCAAAGGAAAGGGCTCAGGCCCAAGCCGGCCCTCTGCCCTGATGGGCCTCAGTACCCCTACAGGCCTGGAAGGACACGGAGGCAGGGAGGGCCAGATGGCCTCTGAGAGGAAACCTCACCACCTCTATCCAAACTCACAGCAGCCTCAGTAATGACAAGAACCAAACTGATGCTAGGCCTGGGTGTTGAAGCCCTGGAGTCCAGTCCCCAGTGGGGAACCCCTGATTTGGGCAGAGAGAGGAACCAATCACACAGAAGAACCTCACAAATTTGCCAAGGGTTACACGTAAGAAGCCAAGTTAGCCAGTTCTTTCTCCCTCAGGCAATCAAGAAGTGCTTAATTTGCCTAAATGAACACATCAAATGGGGAAAATCTTGGTGAAGTCCAAGAAGTGTCACAAGTGAGTATACGTTGCATATTTCTACTAACTGAAAGGTCTGGATAGACAAGAACCACGGAAAGAGGAGGAGGAAGCAGAGGACAGAGAAGCTCCAGGCCTTGTAGGTTCTGCTTAATTTCCAGAGCTCCGTGCTCTTCTGCAGTCTTGCAGGTGGAATTACAACTATACTTAACTTTTTCGAAAGTTGCATTTATTGTAAGTGTAGGAGTGTTTTGCCTGCATGTATAAAAATCCAAGCAATGCCCACGGAGACGGTAAGAAGATATCAGCTCCTCTGGAACTGGAGCTACAAGACTATTGCTAGCTGCCATGTGGGTGACCACTGAGCAATCTCTCCAGCCCCGACTTAGCTGATTTTAGAATACAGAGGGCTGGACATGGTGGCACACATCTTTAGTCCTAGTACTCTGGAGACAGGGGCAGGAGGCTCTTTGTGAGATTGAGGTCAGCCTGATCTACATAGTGAGTTCCAGGCCAGCTGGGGCTACTGGGAGACCTTGTCTCAAAACAAACAAAAGAATACAAATTAATGGTTGTTCGTAGGCCTGCAGCACCTTTAACCGCAAAATGCTAAAAACCAAAATAGAGAATCCAAACACAACTTTTAGAACTCTTAAGGGACCAGGGAGGGGCTAGAGGACTGCAGACAGGTGATAAAGGCCTGAAGATCTTAGTCAGTCTTTGACAGCAGCTCCTGAAGAAGGCCTGTCACAGGGGCCCACATAGACAAAGCCATTCCAGGCTGTGTTGTGAGAAATAAGCGGGAAAAGGTGGGGGGTGTGGCTTGCTGGTAGAGTGCCTGCCTACCATGTACCAGCATGCCCTATGTTCAGTCCCCAGCACCAACGAAAGAAGAAAAGTGGCTAGAACCAGCGAGTGGGTAAAGGCGTCACCGAGCTTGATGACCTGAATTCGATCCCGGAAACCAGTGGAGAGAGAGCTGCCTCCTGTAAGCTGCCCTGACTTCCCTGTGAGCACTGTGGCACACACACCCAAAGATAAAAATTAAATGTAATACAAAAAAAATGTTTAAGACAAGTAAAAAAAACCCAAGGCCCCTTGATGTCAAGCTCCCAAACCACAAGTGTACCAGCGAGAGCACAACATAAATTCTGAAACTCCAAGAACAAACTGGAAGAAGTCCGCTAGGGCGGGAATCTGAAAACTGGGGCACTGGACAATTGAAGGAACTGGGGATGTTTAGGCTGGAGGGCGGGAGACCCGTGACGATCAAAGGCTGCCAAGCAACCCTCAGCAGATAGCTTTATACACACACGGTGCTGAGCAACCATAAATGAATTAGTAACACTGTATTATGAAGTGCTGGAAGGGGGGTACAAATCAAATGCCGATTTGATTCTCCTCTGAAGGAAGTTTGCCACAGGCCCAACCACTCAGTGAACAGTCTTTAGCAAGTGGCTACTATATGCCAGGCACTATGCCAGGAAGGAAGCCATGGCACAGCAGGAAACCAATAAGGTGCCTGCCTTTCTATGTTTGCCTTGTAGTGGGGGAGCCAGATACTAAACTAGTAATTATACATACCTCATATGATAAATATTAATGCTACAAAGAAAAAAGGAGAAAAGAAATAACAAGGACACTACAAAAAGGGTGACCAGGGAAGGCTATCCAAGGTGAGTCTTCTGTGTAGGCTTGAGCCCTGGAGAGCACCCAATGAAGGCCCTTCCTACAAAAGGAACAGCAAAGGCCAAGACTGAGCAGAAAGCATGGTTGGCCTTACTGGGGAAGAGCTAGGCATCCAGGAAGCTGTAACAGAGTTCGTGGAAGTGGGGATAGCGGTTCTGTGTTAAGGAAAGGTGCATGTCGCCAAGTTGATAACCTATGTTTGATCCCTGAGGCGCCCCTGACACACACACACACACACACACACACACACGCTGAAAGGAAACAACCGACTCTGGCCAGCTGTCATCAGTCCTCCACACAAGCTCAGTGGTACCCGTGTGCCCTTCGCTGTCCCCCACCGCCACCCCCAGCAATGTATCAAAAGTGAAGGAACTTTAAGGATTGTGATTACCATGTTTTCTGGTATACAAGGATCTACACTGCACAACCGGGGAATATCACACAGAACAATGCATTTGGGCTTTTGGGCACACGAGTAGTAGTCAGAAAGTCTGGCTTGATTCAACTTGTACTATTTAAGAACCGAGGCTCTGTTGTTATTGTTGTTGTGTTTTTGAGACAAGGTCTCATGTAGCCCAGGATATCCTCAAATTCTCTACGCAGTTGAGGATGACCCTCAACTTTAATCTTCCTCTCTCTTCCTCCCAAGTACTAGGTTTACAAGTATGTACCCAGTTTAGGGAGTACGGGGATGTACTGAATCCAGAGCTTCATGCTAGTCCAGTGCTTTACAAACTGAACAACCTCCCCAATCCAGAACAGTGGCTTTGGGTAAGACCTCATAGACCCTGGGACTCAGTTCTTCTCCATTGTAACAGAAGAAGAATCCATAACAACCCCACAGGTCTCCATGGAACTGAGCGAGAGACTGGGTATGAGAGTACTTGGAAAGCTATGCTGTCCCTGACACTACTGTAATGAATTTTACAAGCATGTTCCTTACCAAGCAAGACACTACACCCCAGAGAACAGAGGAGGTGTTACACAACTCTGAGTCCCCCACACGCCTTGTGCTTAGCTCTCAATAAATGTTTGCTGATCAGAAAAGCATTAAAAATAACTTGAGAAAACATTCGGCAATTTGTCTTTCACCACGCGGCAGTCAGAATGCTCTTGAACCAGTCTCTACTGTGGCCTTAGCGAGGCAGTGCATTTGGGGGCTAGACCTCAGGGGTGGGACAATGCCTGGCTCTGCGGGGCAGGCTCCTTGCTGGGTGCCATCCCTGCCTTTCTCAAATTTCCTGAGAGCCAGAGAAGCAAAAACGCACATATCATTCCACTCTGCGTTAAGAAGTAGTCATCCAGGGCAGGAGAGACGGCTTGGTGGTGAAGAGCATTGGCTGCTTTTGCAGAGGACCCAGGTTCGCTTCCTAGCACCTACATGGCGGCTAACAAAGATCTGGAACGCCAGTCCCAGGGGGTCCGGCTTTTAAGTTATTAGAAGCAGTAACTGAGTCGGAAGTAGAATATCTGATCCAAAATGGCTTCCCTTTTTTTGGTTGTTTGTTTGTTGTTGCTTTTGTGGGTTGTTTTTGTTTTGTTTAAGTAACACATTTATTCTCATGGTTTCAAGATCAGAGTTTATGAAAATATACAGTTAATTCTCCCTCCCATCCTACTCTCTGGGGCCCCTTTAACAGCTCCACCTATCTACCTCTCTAGGGTAGGTTTATTTAGACGTACTAAGCAAATAAGCAAATTTTGGAATCTTATTTTTCTCCTTTTTGCCCCCAAATAGCATATGACACTGATCTTGCCTTTTTTTTGGAGTTCACTAAGAGTCTCTGCCAGGCTTGGTAGCATATTTCATCACAATCTGAACATTTCAGATCCCGAGACAGAGAATCATGAGGCTAGCCTGGGCTACACAGCGAAGTGCTGTTTCAATAACAAAAATGAGCAAATCTCATCTGAAAACCCTCCTGGGAGTACTGGAGATTGAACCTAAATCCTCATCCAGGCAAGTGCTGTACTACTGAGCCACAGCCCTAACCCACCAACAACTTATCTTATTTGTAGCCAAACAGTCCCTTATCCAGTCCCTTCTTCGCGGACATTTGGGTGGCTTCCAATCTTTCACTGTATATCATGCACAGGTCACTTTGCATTCACCTGACTTAATGACAAGTGCTTCAATCAGATTCTAGTCTGATTACAGGGTCACAGTCCCTGCAGTTCTACAAATCTAATGGGCCCACCTGTGTGAATAAGTTACTTAACCTCCATTCCACAAATGTCACCTAGAACCTACTTACCGAGGATGGCAGCTGGAGTTAGGGGTACAACAGCATGGTGTCCTCGCCTCCTGATCCTAGAGTATCTAATCTGGGAGGGACAGGCGAAAACCAGCCGTCACAACAGAAGAGGGCCACTTCACTATGCAGTGAAGGCCATCTGATCTCTCTGGGCCTGTCTTCCAGTCTCAAAAATGGGTGCTCATGCCTACACCTCAGGGTATTCTCATGGGTCCCAGAGGTAGTGTTTGCCAAGTTCCTAGCAACAAGAACCACCTAAAACAATAAGTATTCAGTAGGTGGCAACTATGCCCCCTCTTATCCCAGGAGATATCTCACCATGCAGGGCAGGGAGAGGGTCTAGGGAAGCTGCTTGGCCCTGCCTCGTCCACAGGCCCACACTGCTGCAGCAGGCTGCTCGCTGCAGAGGCAGCACCTCTGCCCCAATTCCATGTTAACCTTCTTTTACTGGAAAACGATGTATCTTCTCTGACTTTCCAGACCTTGATGCCCTGGGTATGTCTCTCATCTGTGGGCACAAACCTGAAGTGTGTAAAGTATGTCAGAGCCACAAGGGGAAGAGAGACATCTCCTAAGACACTGGTAGTCTGGGCATGCCTGTAATCTCAGTACTCAGAAGGCTGAGGGCTCCAGGAGATCCCGAGGTTCATTGTAAGATAAAAGGAAATGGGAGACAGACAGACAGAATGCTTCTGTGTTGTTACCCAAGTGGTTGAGAGGGGCAGAAGGTCAAAGCTAAGATTCCAGGCTGCCTGAACAGTTCAGAAACTGACCTGACTCTACTTGAGTATGGCTCCTTAGCATTGACCTTGAGCTCGAGCTACTCAACCTTTTTGAGACTCAGCCCCTCACTTGTTATTGTAGCGCTTCTGAATGGTTTAAGTAAAGATAAATGTGGTATCTAGCACACAGACACAGAATGGTTAAAAGCAATCAAAACACATTTTTAAAAGGCTTACTTTTTCCTCACTGTGTAGTAAAAGGGTTCAAGCCTGGTGACTTTCCTTTAAAAGCTCAAAGGAGAATAGCAGCATGGGATTAGCTGGAGCCCTAATACCAGGAAGCCGTTTTGCAGAAGGTCCTTTCGAATACGCCAGGAAGGCTGCTTCTAGGTGAAACTCAGAGAGCCACTATAACTCATCCTTGAGACAAGGAATCACCTTCTTTCCCCATAACACCCACCCAGGGGGCCTTTAGAGTTCCACTTCACCATGTACACAGGCAAGAACAGGGCGTATTGTCTCTTCAGCCTAGGCCAAAGCACTTAGACCTCTACCCAGGGGTGTCAGGGCAGGAAAGTTCTAGGCAGAATCCAGAGAGCAGTGGTAAAGGCCCACTGACACCTCAGCAATGGAGGTGGAGTGAGAAATGGAGCAATGGAGGCCACTGTGAGTCAATGAGCCCGTGGTTACCAAGGCAGAGGCATCTTAGCCCAGGCGGCAGGGGGAGGGGCACACAACTCTAGGGAGTCAGGCTGACCTAGTCAGCTTTCTGCTGTGATAAAACACTCTGACTAAAATCAACTTGAAGAAGAAAGGATTTATTTGGCTTGCACATCCTGATCACAATTCATCCTTGAAGGAAGTCAGGAAGGGAACCTAGAGGCAGGAACTGAAGCAGAGGTCATGGAAGAATGGTGCTTACAGGCTTGTTACTCTGGTCTGTGCTCAGTCTGCTTTCTTATATAACCCAGGACTACCCTCCCACCACCCACAGTGGGCGGGGCCCTCCCACATCACTCAACAATCAAGAAAATGCCTCACAGACATGGCCACAGGCCAATCCGAATAGAGTCAATCCTCCAATTGAGGTTTCCTCTTCCCAGGTATGGCGAGCTGACAATTTAAGATATACGGCACACAGGCCTTGCCTGCAAGGCCGCTGGCGGATACAAATGTGTTCACAAAGTCTGCTCCCTCCAATCCACCCAACCTCAAATGAGAAGTTAAACTATTATTGTTAATAAATGCAATTTCAGTGTTCAGACTGTTCAAGGAATGAGTCTTAGGAGATATAAGACACTGTGGGATGGCAGGACAGTGCATAGGGCTGGTGTGGAGTACTTACTGCCCCACAGCAACGCTCTGTCCTGCCTTTGTAACTACCTGTCCCATAGGTTTCTTGTGTTTTTGTGTTGGGTGGCACTGAGTTCGAACCAGGGCTGGCACATCCTACACGTGCTCTTTCCCACTGGGGTGCACACTACATCCTCAGTCTTTTTCTTTCCCTTTTCTCTTTTTCATTTTCTTTTTAAATATTTTATCATTTTAATTTTATGTGTACAAGTGAACTGCCTGCATCCATGTAAGTGCACCCGTGTTGTACAATGCCCAAAGAAGTCAGAAGAGCATGTTGGATTCCCCAGGAACTGGAATTACAGATGGCTGTTAGCAGCCATGTGGGTGATGAGAACTGAACCCAGATCTTCTACAAGAGCAGCCAGTGCTCTTAACTACTGAGCCATCTCTCTAGCCCTTTGTTTTATATTTGAGAGGGTCTCACGTAGCCCAGCTACCATCAGACTTACTATGTAGACGAGGATGATATTGAACTCCTGATCCTCCTGCTAGGTGCTGGGATTTACAGGCTTATAACCATCACGTCTGGTCTTAAGTGGTACTGGGCATGGAACCCAGGGCTTGATGAACGCTGGGCAAGCCTCTACCACTGAGTTATAACACAGTCCTTTTTATAATTTTTAACACAGGATATCCCTAAGCTGCCCAGGCTGGCTTGAAACTCACTCTGTGGTCCATCCAGGCAATCCTCCTGCCTCAGCCTCATGAGTTATCTAGAATTAATAGCCTTGTGCCACCAGGCCCAACTCAATTCACATTATCCTCAAAGGGTATCAGAGTGATCCTTGGAGGGTAACAGTACCTCTCATCAGCTGGATTTTAAGCTTCAGGTTCTACATAGATCATTGTGCTGCCTGCTCAAATGAGAAGTCTTCCTGGTAGCTTCCTGGTCCCCCACAGTGGAGGCCCTATGTAGGTAACCAAGGTGATGTGATTTTCTGCCTCAGTACCATATCCAGAAAGCCTACCATAGACACGGTATACAGCAGACATTCAATCACTATGTGTGGAAAAAATAAACATAGTCAAAACTCGGTGGTCGGCAGAGGAGATGGGATTCCCTGCCCTGTACTACCATTTGTCACCTGCTTCTGGGAAACTCTGGGTAAGTCATATAAAACTGGTTAACATCAGACACAGCTGGCCAGGGGTTGCTCAATACTGGTACATCTACACCAGGGCTAACACATTTGGGGAATACAGGTCTGTGTTCTGGTATGGTGGGTACCACCCAAAGATCCTACCTTGTCAGGGTCTATGGCCACTTGTCCTGTGCCACTCCTGACAATGACCACGCTGCCACTGGAGTGGACACCAAGGTCCCCAAGTGCTCACAGAAATCAAACATATGCCCTGGGCCCAGCACCCCCATGGCTTAAGAGAACAGCCAGCATTTTATTCAGTTCCTGCCACCCTATTCCAAACAGCAGTCCAGAGGGTTTCTCTAGAAACCTCCCCAGACTCACAGACACACCCCAAAGAGACAAGTCGGCACTCACCCAAGACACAACCAGGCATGTCTGCAACAGAGCCACAAACCAGACTGTGCTCAGGAGCGGAGCCACTTGCTATGGCTGCAGACCAACCTCTGCAGAGGTTTCACCAGCCTCCCAGAGCCAGCTGGCGAGGCCTGCGCACAACCACCCACTCCCCTAGGTCATGTCCAGGGTATACCCAATCTCTACCCCAAGGGGAAGAGATGCAGTAAAGAAGGCCAGCTCCAGTCCTGCACAGGGATGGGTTCCTTCCCACAGGTAGCCAGGCAGAAGGCTGAGAAGGAAGCACTTCTGCCACCACAGAACCTTCCAGTGGCCCCAGCTTTGGGGAAAATCACACTGGGCTTCACAAACCCACAATGTGTCCCTTGGTAGGGGTGCCAAGAAACATTAGGCAAATGAACCAAGAGGAGGGCAGCCAGTGCATAGCCCAGTGAGGCCCGAACCTGCTCAGGAGAATGCTACTCCGCACCCTGGATGTCACCAGAGCGGATACACGGGGTTCTTTTCCTCCAGTAGGATTTTCTGGAAAGTGTCCTCTCAAGAGCTGCATGTGAGGTTCCTTCTGACCAGGAAAGCTGTTCCCATCACACAGCAGACACCCAGCATAGCCTTCTTCTGAGGGGCTGGTCCCCATCGCCCCTTCAGCCTCTTGGTGAGAATCTAGCCTTCAGCATCTGTCTACAGCACACTTGGCATAAATCATGTTTCCTTCAGTCCTGACAACAGTCCTGGGAAAAGGCAGAGCGGTTATTTACTACTTTATAGAAGTGGCACCCTATACCCTCAGGAGACCTGCTGTCCTGAGGGTCAGCAGTACTCAAACACTGTCAGTGTACCTGATCCCCTGGGCCTGGAGACCCTGCTTTCCTACCAAAGGCCCAATGGCCCTTTCATTCCTTAGAGACTAAAGATGGGCCAAGTTCAGTGGCTTTTGTCTTTGTTTTATACGTATGTGTGTCTGTGTGTATGTGTTTACATGGGTGTGCACAGAGAGGCTGGAATCAACATTGGGTATCTTCTTCAGTAGCTCTCCATCTTATTGTCTGAGGCAAGGTCTCCACGGCACCTGAAGCTCACTGATTCAGCTAGGCTGTCTGGCCAATGAGCGCCAAGAACCCTCCCATTTCTGCCCCACCCACTGTGCACTGGGGTTAGACAACGTACTGCCCCACCCACTGTGCACTGGGGTTAGACAACGTACTGCCACTCCTAGCTTTAATGCGGGTGCTGGGGATACACACTCAGGTCCTCATGCTTGTACGGCAGGTACTGCCAACCGAGCCATCTCCCCAGGCTGCAAGTCCAGTAGCAGCCTCATGGGATACAGGCACATAAACAGTCTCAGGTGTGATAAGCACAGTGCAGGCATGAGTTAATTTGGTGCGCACATGTGTGTGTGGGGAGGGGGGCAGAAACGGGTCCTTGCACCCCAGCAGATTAAACCCTGGGCCTTCCTTTCTTCTTGTTTGCCTCTTCTCTATGCATTTAGCATGCTTCTTCCTACCTGCTGTTGAAGTTCTGCATCCTGCTTCCACATGGCCATGCCCAACTGTGCTTTCAAGTTCTCCCTAGAGCTTTCTAAAAATACTCACATTTGGGCTGGAGAGATGACTCTGCAGTTAAGAGCACTGGTTGTTCTTACAGAGGACCCAGGTTCAATTCCCAGCACCCATGGCAGCTAACGACCATACATAAGTCCAGTTCCAGGGGAATCTGACACCCTCTTCTGACCTCCGTGGGCACTGTATGACACGAGTGCACTTACATACACGCATGCAATATACTCACACACATAAAATTTAAATTAAAATATCCACCTTTGGGGTACCACCCAGAGCAGATTCAGCAGCTGATATAGAGGCTGGGAAATTCTTCAGACGGCCCCCTGGTGGCTCTGGTTCGTAGCTGAGGCTGAAATCTGAGTCACTAACCACATTCTTTCCTTCTATCATCCCTACTCTACCACCAGACCCAGCCATCACCACCCTCCGGCAATCTAGTCCTCCCATGTCCTTGCCCCACCCGTCAACCCACCCAAGACACAGGAAGAGAATGCAATTGAGTGAGTTTGCTGTGCTAAAGCCTTAGGGGAATCCAGTCTTGTTCTGATGCTGTGCCTTGGACATAGCTGATAAGACAGTTGAAGAAAATGTCCTTCACAGCCACACCATGTTGACTTCCTGTGAAGTGGGATCCCTCCCCCAGATGCCTGATTCCTCTGAATTTACTATCACAGGTCCTGCCTCCACCTGGGATTTCCTACCCCCGGCCCCAAGTCCTCATGATTTCGGCAGAGACGCAGCAAAATGGAGGATGTCAGCCTGGGCCCTGTGGCTGGCTTCGGTCTTGGCACAACTTTACTGCAGTCTCAAAAAGCAACACAGACAACAGACCCCTGTCGAGTATCCGAGCCTCATTTCTCCCTCCCATTACTACAGCCTGCTAAAGACCGAGCCTGGCAGAATTCTCAAACAGAAGTGAAAGAAAATAGCCCAGGTACTCTTCAGCCACTATGAGGGGATAGGATATTCTAACTATGCTTGCTTCATGGTCTGTCAAGCCACCTGCAGGGAGAAGTCAGTGTATGCAGGATTTGGGAACATCAGCAGGCACTTCAATGGATCTGCATTCAAAGCCTAACTAAGCAAGCCACCACAACACAGCAGCGGCCCTTGGTGTGCTGGGTACCTCAGACAGGCTGGCTTCCTAGTGGGGGCTGTGAATTGCCCCTTACCCCTATTCAGTTCATGCCAAGGCTGGGAAAACCAGAACATGAACAGCTTGGCATGGTATGGACACTTATTTTATAGCATGAACTTTTATAACCAAATTAAAAATAAAGCAAGCAATTAAGCACTGGCCTCTTAACTGGGCTATCCAAGACAATCCACTGCATTTTTTATTTCCATAAAATAAAAAATGAGTTGTTTGTTTGTCTACTTACTTGTTTTGAGAAAGGGCCTCCTTGTAGCTCCAGCTGGCTTGGAACTCACTATGAAAATGAGGGAGGCCTTGATCTCACAGAGATCTGCCTGCCTCTGCCTCCCGAGTGCTAGGATTAAAGGTGTGTGCCTTTAATTAGTATTTTAAAATATATTCTTCATTTATATTTTCTGATGCTGCATTTCATAATGTATGTTTATATGTAATATATGTGAATAATCCATAATTAAAAGATAGACAAACAGGTGCAGTGGCACACACCTATGGTCCTAGCTACTTGGAGGCTGAGGTAGAGGGAGGATCACCTGACTCCATGAATTCGAGGCCAGCCAGGGTAACAGAGGAAGGTCACTTTGCCTCAAAAGAAAGAGAGGTAAGTGATACATAGTAGTGCACATCTGTAATTCTAGCATCTAGAAGCTAAGGCAGGAGGATCACAAGTTGGGGACCATCCTGGACTAACATAGTGAGACCTTATCTCAAGAAAATAAAAACAATGGCTCATGTCTATTGTCTCAGTGCTTGGGAGGCTGAGGCAGGAGGACTGCCTCCAGTTCAAGGCCAGCCTGAGTTCTATAGGGAGTACCAGGCTAGCCAGGGCTTTATAATGAGGGTCCTGTCTCAAAGTAAAAGAATGCCAGAATGCTTCCTAAATTGCTTTCCCTCCTTGACCAAGACCTGAAGTCATGCTTGGGTAGACAGAGTGAGATAACCAAATTGCATCAGACTGTATAAGAAATGAAATAAAAAAGATGGAGGGCTGGAGAGATGGCTCAGCAGTTAAGAACACTGGCTGCTCTTGCACAGGAGCCAGGTGTGGTTCTAAGCACCCACATGGTGGCTAACAATCAGTAACACCAGTTCCAGGAGATCCAACACCCTCTTCTGGCCCCTGTGGGTATTGCACGCACCAGTGTACTTCCATACATGCAGGCACGCATACACAGAAGAAAAATAAATACAATTAAAAAAAAAACCAGGGTAGAGATATAAGCCTTTGGGATATATATATTATATATAAATATATAATTTATAGATTTATAAATATAAATATTATATATATATGGGGGGATCAGAAAAAAAAAAAGGGAGCCCACTCTGCAGAGACTGTACATCACCCTGGCTAAGGCACCTCAATCAGAAACTCCCAGCCCCAGTGGACACCAGGTGCTCTGTGTCAGGTGCTTCTACTGCTAAACAATGGGTAGTGGAAGTGACTAGTCCTTGCAAGTACTATGGGTCCTTCACTCCATCTACACTAGGAGAAGGCTTATCATATGCTGGTGCAGTGCTGAGCTCTGAGGATACCCGAGTCAGTGAAACTCATGTTCCTTAAAGCACACAGCACACTAGCTCTGCAGGGGACAGAGATGCTAATTAAACAGGTTCAAGATTGTGCTATTACAAACCAAAGCACTTACATGGAGAAGTCTTATTAAAGCTTTACAATAAATGAACTAGACCTAGGCCTTCCAGGGGAGGGAGAGGGAGCGGGCAGGAGAGAAAGGGAAGCTGATGATTAGATGCAAACTCTGTTGAAGTGGCCTGGATTAGAAAGTTGATAACAGAAGTTGCCAGTGATGCCCAAGATGTGAAAAGGGGACTAGGGGAAAGACCAGGGTCAAGAGGTCAGCTGTGGCTGTGTGTCCTGGGATCTTGTTCACCTTACTAAGGAGGACCTAAGACCAACAGTGAATTTTACATACAGGACAGCAAAACATCATCTGTGCTTTTAAAAAGTTGTTCTGGCTGAAATGGGAAGCCTGGTTACACAGAACTATGATGTGGGCAGGTCAGCTTAGACGTAACCGAGGACAGTGTTGTAAACAGGATGCGTGGTGGACGGAAAGGATAACCAGACAGGGTGCAAAGGTCATGGCTTCCCTTTGGACTTGAGTGTGGGGTGCTGTTGCGTTACCCTGGTAGAGTGTAGCCAAGAGGTGGATATGACAACCTAGGCAGTGTTCAGAACCTGCACTTATTGATGTAGGAGAAGATATTTTAGGAAAGAAAGACAGATCAAGAGGACCTAGGTCCCACATTCAACTGAGTCTAAATGTTAGAAAGTAAGGAGTCGCCAGAGCCATAAGGGGACCTGCCAGAAAGGAGGAAAATGCATTTCAGGGAAAATATATTTCACAAAGCTCCAGGATGCCAAACACTCCTGATAACAAGTCAACATAAGAGAAATGATGGTTCATGGAATCCTCAGAGCTCTTCAGGAAGCAGAGCAAACTAGCTGAAAAGGACAGTGAATAGAATTACATGGTTTAGGAAGTTTCAAGGTAAAAGGCAGAAGACAGTAGCTGCAAAGGGACACAGCTCAATCAAAGGACTCTGTTTCACTTGTTTTTTGAGACAAGTCTTGCTGTATAGCTCAGGTTGACCTTGTGATCCTCTTCCATCAGCCTGCTAAGTCCTGGGATTATGAGTGTGTGCCCTGTCCAGGCCCAGTGCTCTAAGAATCAAACATAGTCAGTTTATTAAGAATTTATACACACAGAGTGGCCAGCAGGTCCAGTGAAATGGTTCAGGGGGTAAATAAAGGTGCCTGCCACCAAGCTTGGGGGCCTGAGTTCAATTCCTATACCTACATGATGGAAAGAAAACTGATTCTTGCAAAAAGAGCAGCCAGTGTGCAGAAGGACGAAGGGATTGAACTGGGATGGAAATGAAGAAGAAACTAGGTTTCAGGTCTCCTTGATGAGGCTGTCTGTTTCACACTGGGAGGGAGAGGGCGCAGGACCAGGCAGTCTGGGTAGATATTGAAACATAGTTTCCCAGTGAGAAAAGGAACTGACCAGAAAACTTCAGGGCAACATACCCTCCACAGAAACCAGTACATGGAAGGCACCGCTGGACCGACTGCTGGGACGCTCTCTACAACACTGCAGCTACGTCTGCAGACAGCACCCTGGGTTGCCAGGTCTGTAGTGGCTACCGAACTGCTCCTAGGGAGAAGCAACCTCTGGCAAGTTGGTCCAGCATCTAACTTCTTTTCCAGGGAAACAAATGTTACTTGCTACTTTTTATGTCACGTGTCTGATAATAATGTATATCTGTGGTAACCTATGTATAGTCAGAGGACAACCTCACATTCCACTTGTTGGAGACAGGGTCTCTGCTGCTTTTCCCCACATTCACCAGGCCAGCTGTCCCACAAGTTTCCAGGATTCTCCTCTCTGTGCCCCGATCTCATCCCAGAGGAGTAACAGGATTATAGGTGCTTGTGTTTTCATGTGAGCTCTTGGGATCTGAACTCAGGTCCTTAGGCTTGTGTGGCAAGTGCTTTATCCATTGAGCCATCTCCCCAGACTCCTTTCTTTTCTTTTTTCAAAGTGACAGCCAACTATCACATTCTAGTATTGCAAGAGTAACTGCTCATGCTTATGAGTGCACCAGACTACTACTGGGAGGTGCTAAGACCGTGTCACTTTAAAGACAGATGGAGGCGCTGTGAGGTGAAAGGTCTTGCTCAAGTAGTGGAAGTTGGGAAGACAGGCTCACACCAACGCCTCCTCTCAACAATCTTCTGACTCAGTTTAAGAAACTGTAGGTGCCCTTGGGTAACCTTCATAGTGTGCAGCACACAAAAGGGCTTGGGGTAGGACCAGTGGCAAAACCAAGAACTCTGGAAGGATCCACCTAGGGCAGGCACTTAAGCTAATGATTACTTTTACCATGAGGTTCTTGGGGGTAGACAAGAGCTGGGAGCAAGGGGAGCAGCGGGAAAGCAGGGGCTCAGCAGCAGGCTGTAAGCAACAAGGAAAAGCACATCTCCCTCCATGCAGTCTCACGAGGCTCTGAAAGGCACCCTCCACCCCCAAACCAAACCACAAAATATTTAAGTAGGAAGGAACCTTAATGTCGATCTTTAATGTCTTTCAAACATTAACAAGGAGTGAAATCAGTGTATGGGTCTAAGCTAGCACATTTTCTTTTCAATGAATCAGAAAGTGTCACAGCTCATAAGGGAACATGTTTTCAAAATAACATGTATGTCTGTCATGTGCTAGGCAACAGTGAAACGTTTTTAACTACTGGGTTCAAAGAGTCTGAACATCATTGATTCAATTCATCACCCCAAGTTGTTAGTTATTTAGTTAGTTTATTTATTTATTTATTTATTTACTTATTTGGACAAGATTTCATGTAGTCAGGCTGACTTTGAACTCACTACACAATAGAAGATGATCCTCCTTGCCTCCACCTCTGGAGTGCTGTGAGTGCTGAGATTACAGGCTGAACCACAACATCTGGTTTATGCAGTACAGGGAATCGAACCCAGGGCTTTGTATATGCTAGCCAAGCACTCTACCTACTAATTTACGTCCCCAGCTCCAGCATTACCACTCTGGTTTTCGATGGGGAGAAAACAAGTTGAACAACAAGGAAGGAATCCAACTCACATAAATAACAAAGTAATTATTAGCAGGGCAACTTGATGCCTGGAGCAAGCTTTGGTAAAGGAAATGGTAGAATAGGGGAGTGGGTGCAGCCTGGAGCTAAAGAAAATCAGTGTTTGAGGGGAAACCCCAAGTTGCAGGGTGTGGCAGAGGACAGGGCTCGGTGTATACAATGCACACAGGAGCACAGCCTAGGCACTGGATCTATACAACAAGGCATGTCAGGGACTGTGGCTGAAGGGTGGGTTATTTATCTAGTTTCAACCAACTTTATTAAAAGACAAGTTTCACAGGTGCCTTCTCAGACCTCCATCCAGGCCCGCAGCCTTCTTTAATGCAAATATCAATGCCTTCTATATAACATATTCTAATGTAATGTAAGACTCGAGGCGGGTTCATTATTATCTACCCGTCTGTGGGAAGCAGGTGGCAGCACTGGACACTGATGGAGAGTAGGTCCCAGGAGACTAGACAACTAGTTAGAGCAGCGGTACACAGCCCCAAAAATGATGTCTCTAAGGGGAGGGCTCTTCTAGACAACCAGACCAACAAGCCTCCTCTTCTATCAGGACAGAATTCAGGTCAGAGTGCTGGGCCAAGTTCACTTCCTCAGACCCCAATCACCACTCAGCAATAAGCTCTGGGCTCATGTTGGAAGGGAGTGTACCATGGTAAAGATGGAAGAGGGATGAGCAGGCTGCTGATGCCAACAGCTCTCAATCAGAGCAAGTTAGTGCCGAGTCAGGTGCCCACAGCACTGCAAACAAGAAAGATTGCCAAATGCATAAATCCAGAGTAAGTCACCTTGAGAGGCTTAGTGGTGTGACCCCAACCAAGAGAGGGAACAGGGGTCTGTGCCTACTGACTGTCATGAGAATTAGAGTTTATTCCCTTGAATTCATCTTTGATTCTCCTTCCTTCAACTTGGCTCGTGTTCCATCCATTCCTTCTGCTCAGTAGCACAGGCATGAGAACTACAATTGGAACAGACGCTCTGAACTCAAAATCTTTGCCGCAGGTTGGCTCCCCAGGAGATGCGCACGGTAGAAGACAGGCAGACCAGAGCTGGAGGTGCCAGGGTGACCCAGGGTTTTCAGTTATCCATGCTACCTTGGTATCAACCGCTGGGTATGCAGGGAGAGCAGCCTCACCTTCAATAAGCCTCAAAGCTGGAACCTCTGTAGTTGCAAGTTCCTTCCCTCTACCTCTAGGATGAGGGGAATGCTCAACAGGGAGCCAGACCAAGAACAACTTTTCTTCTTACGGAGGCTGGTGATCTGAGGCCCATTTCTATGAGGCTCAGGCTAGTTTAAGAGTCTTGGAAAGATCTGCCCCGCACCACTGAATGATTTGCCACATGCTTAAAAGAACAAAGCACCGAATCCCAAGGGCCTCCCCTTAGCCAGATGAACAAATCTTTTCTGTAAACAACAGAGAGTAAACTTTACCAAGAAGCAAAACTGAGGATGCTACAGATGGGCTTTTATAACAAAAGCCTATGCATATTCCTATAATTCTTTTGTTGATAAAATGCAAAATATGTGTGCAATTTACTTATTTTTGTGATGCAAGTCTGCTAATGAGACAAGTGTGATTCAGAGGCTGGGGAAATTTAAGAAGTTAGTGTTCCATATCATAAATTTCTCAATGTTTATACAAACTATTTTTTGACCTGTGACTGGTAAAGACAAGCTGCTCAGCTGAAGTTTGGTGACCTAGCAGTAAACCTACATCCAGGGGTTGAGCCCAGGAATCTGCACTGAGCATGCTTCTGTGATGATCTAATAATAGGTCATGTTTGGGTCTCTATATAGAACTACAGAACCTACATTCTCTACTGTTTATATTAAGTGGTCTCTGGCTTTGCAGTGAGGAGGTGGCTCTGCTGCTGGCCAGAGCTTTGACTTCTCCAAGCCCTACCTAGACATTCATCCTCATGGCAGGGAAGATATTTTTTACTTGACCTAACCATAAAGAGCTGCCGAGAGAACTAAGAGAGATGATCTACAGTGTGTCATTAGCAGACTATGTCCTAACACTTAGGACCTGCCTATTCTGTCCAGTTTCATTTTTTTCTGTAGATGGAAATGCATTACATGCAAGATCTCATAGTCTAATGCTTAAGTTCAGCACCTGTCTGTCTTCTCACTACTCTAAACATCCCCCAACATCTAAAAAGCCAGATTCATTGCAACCTAAAAAGATGTATATATGCTAACCCAATGTAATGACTCCCCTAAAAATGCCATCCCACAGGTGCCTGTGTCAGCTTCACCTAAGATCTTCAACCAGGAGTCTGTGCTGTTTCAATGCTCTCACCCTCAGTCCCAACAAACCCACCCTTTCTAAGGTGGCATCACTTCAAGACTGGAGGAAAAAACTGCTCAATGGTGCCTTCCAAAAACAAACCAAAGGTGCTTTGGGGCAGAAAAGAGGCTGAATATAACTGAGTTAGAATCCTGATTCTGCCCTTACAGGCAGGCATTGGTGGCCCAGAGCTCTGCCTCAGTTCCCTTACCTTTAATATAAAGACAGCAACAATACTTAACACAGTGCTGCTTTGTGTAATCTACTTAACACCATGCCAGACACAGTATGGCTATGTAACCATCTGCTATTATTGTTGAAGTTGTTATTCAAAACCCTCCAAGCCCAAAGGTAGATTCACCACTCCCCTACACCTTTCTGAGATTACATTTCGCACCTGCTAAGGACCAGGTCAGACCAATTTTATCACGTATCTATTAAACAGAAGAACTCCACTTATAGGGTGCCTGCCAGAAGGTCAGAGGTAACGGAAGGTAATCTGCTGTGTGTGCCTAGGGAACTCAAACTTAGGTCTGTTTGGCTCCAAAGACGAGCCTCAAAACATCGATTCAAAACTACCAGCGGCAGCAGCTGCCAGTAACAAGACTCAACCGATCACCGCCACATCGAGGTCTCCCTCTCTCAGTACTCTGCCCCTGAATCTCTGCTTGCATAAGCTGGACAGAATACCCAGCTACTTGAACCCAATTAGGCAGTAAGTCAGCCTGGAAAAAAAACAAGCGATGCATTCCAAAGGTCAAAGTAGACGCTGGCTTCCAGGCAGCCTTTGCAGGGCACAGCCATGAAAGTTGGCCTCAGTCGGCCACCCGCTTTTTATAAGTCCCACGGAGGGGCCAGCACTGTGAACAAATTTGCCTGGATCTCAAGTCAACAACAACAAAAGGGCAGTTTACTTTAAAAAAAAAAAAACAACAACTATGCCCTTTCCCTTTTCTTTCGTTTCATAGTGGTGTTTACTAAGTAGCTAGCTGCCAACCTCCTCCCCTCCCCCACACACCGCGAAAGTGAAAAGGCAGAGGGGGTAACGGTAAAGAATGAGCGGGCTCCTGCTTGGCACCCACCTGAACCAGCGAACTCTACCTACCTTCCGGAGGAGCCCAGCCCTGGGAGGGCGTTTCCCGGGCGCACCCCAACAACTTGTCCCTCCAGGGTAAAAAACTGCAATCCTAGGTTTCAGTTAGGGCCACCAGAGTACCCTTCATGAGCCCCTCCCGCCCGCCAAAACCCCTGATTCATCTCCCCTGGGCCCCCGCCCAACCATCATCCTATCACTTCCGCCATAGGAGCAAAAGCCTAGGCGGTCGGTTCCTCTAGGCCACATTTCACACCGTGCGGAGCTCAGAGGGAGCAACGGCGGAAAACCGAGAGCAGTGTGCTGGGGTGGGGGTGGGGGGATGGGGCAGACAGCCTGTGTGTGTGTGTGTGCGCGCGCGCGCTCGAGCTTGCCAAGGGGATCGTCACCCTCTCCAGGTGGCGACAGCTTCTGGAAGCTTAGGGGCCTAGGGCGCGGGGTGGAAGCCCCAACCAGGGCGGAAAGAACACGTAGGGTGTGTGCAGGGGAGGGGGGTGTCCCCTGGGGCCAGCTCCCCCCACCGCCACCTCCCTGCTTGAGGGCCGTCGGAGTGATGGCGCAAGCCACCCCCCCCACCGCGACAACAGCCACGGTGACAAAATGGCAGCCCGGCGCCCGGCAGTCGTGCCATGGGCGCGCAGAGCCCCGGGCGGTCGCCTCTGCACCCCGAGACCGCCCAGGAGCCCCGGAGCTGGTTCGTCCCAGGAGGGTTAGCCATGGAAATAATGAGGACAGACAGATAGCCCCGCAGGTCCGCGTACATCCCGCATCCCGCCCCACCGCGCCCTCCCGGGCCGGGTTCCCGAGCTCTGGTCGCTCGGAAGCTCATCCCGCGCGTCCCCGGTTCCCGCCGCAGGGTGTCGGGTCCCCGCCCGGTGCCCGCCGAGCCCAGGCGGTGCCGTGGGGGAGGGGCGGGCCAGCCGAGCCCCAGGAAACATGGCTGCTCGTCCTAGATCAGCGGCGTCGCGGCCCCCGGGATGCGCCTCGGGAAGACAGGTTGCCGAAGGTGGGTGCGTCGGGGAGGGGATCCAGGGGAAGGGGAGCATCCCAGAATCATCAGGGTTTTTTTTCCCCAGAGACGTTTATTTAAAAACAACAACACAACAACAAATAGCCAGTTCCTCCTCCCCCACCCCTTTTGTCCCTCTTCGAGAGCTTTCTCCCCTCCATTTCCCCCCATGTGCAGCAAGTGCCCCCGCCACCCGCGCGCCGCACCCTGCCCGAAGCACCCCAGGGCCCGCGAGTGGGCCGAGGTCTCGCGCCGAGGGGGCGAAGCGTGAGAAATCGCGCTGGCCTCGAGCGCCGCGCCCCTCCCCCGCGCACACACTCGGGGAAGTTTAAAGAGCCGGTTCCACCCGCTTTGCGTCGCGCCCCGTGTCGTCCAGCACTGTGGAACGCTGGGTCTGACCGCGCGTGAGGACCCCCGGTCTCCTCTTCCTGGGGTTCCCTGCCCCCCAACTCCGCGCAGGGGGCTTCCGGAACGTAAGGTCCAAGCCCGCGTCCCCCTCCCCCAGCACCACGCCCAGCCCCCTCCCCCCCCCGGGCTGGCCACCAGGGTCCCATTCGAGACATCCACAGGCACAGCCAGGCAGACCCGCTGCAGACTGTCCGGGGAAAGTCCTGCTCCCCCGGCGGCTCCTCCCGCCCTCGCTCCCAGCCCTGCGCGCCATCAGACTCTCCCAGCTGCGTGATGCTGGCGGACTACAGAAAGGATCTTGTTTTCAAAACTCTCACTCAGGTTTAAGGGGAGGAACTAGGAAAATAGAGGAAGCTAGGCCTGCCTTTGTCAGGATTCCGGGGCTGGTCACAGGCTGGAGCAGAGACAGGTCAGCGCTGCCCAAACTCCCAACTCTCTAGAACCCAGGCAGGATCGGGGGCTCTTCCCGCCCGCGCGCCCCTGGTCCCCACGACGGGCCTAGAGGGGAGCAGGCCTGTGTCTACACCCCAGACCCCAGGGTTTCCCTGTTGAGCTGCCAACTCGCAAACACTAGTATGTGAGAGCGACAGGGCGACAAGAATAAACAGGACCATTCGGGTCACCCACCCTCACTTCCCCTTACGGTGGGCTCGCGCCCAGCCTCTCCGTTCCCAGTCTTCTAAGTTTCCTCCAGCCCTACTCCCGCCGGGTGCCCGGTTCACAACGGCGACGGGCAGGCGAAGCCCCCATCCCGGAGCTGCGTGTTTGCGGTGCCCGCATCCATGTGGACCGAGCCAGTCCCCACCGCGGCACCAGCTCTGGGCAGCTCGAGTCCGGACAAAGTTTCCTGTGCCCATTTATTAGGCAGGCGCCGAACGGCTGCCAGGGAGCCCACCCGGGGAGATGCAGGAATCAGGGAAGACTGATACCGAGGGGGCACCAGGGTGACCAGGATGGCATCTTAGGAAGGAGCTGGGGGTCAGGGGCGCACCGGGACGCAGCCTTCTGGCAACTTACACTAGCGACCGCTCGGAGGTAGGGGAGGCGCGAGGATTATCGGTGCCTTTTGCACGCTCCACAATCCCTCCCCCTGCTTCAATTTATCCTTCCTTGGCGAGGAAAGAGAAAGAAACGGTAGCATCTGGCCCAAAGGTGGGGTGGAAAGAGGGAGGGAGAAAAGAGAAGAAGAAGGCAGGCAGAGAAAGGGAGGGAGGGAGAGAAAGGGCGCGTTCACGAACACTACAAAGTTACAAATATGGCTCCCGCGTCTCTCGCCTCATCACCGCAAAGAAATGAAGACGCACTTTAAACTCGAGCCATTTCCCAACTCCGCAGCGGCCCCCTCCCCACGCGCTCTCCCCGGGGGCCTCGGCCCACATTGATCAGAAACTAAACCCTACTCGCGAAGCCCAAAACTTATTGTGTGTGCGAGCGAGCAAGCGAGCGCGAGAGAGACCAGAGGGAGGGTGCGAGCGCGGGAGGGGGCGGAAAGGGGGACACATTTCTAAAATCTGACACCCCCCCTTTTTTTGTTGTTCGATCCAGGAGGCAGCCCCTCTCCTCCTCCCCTCGTTCATCTTTTCCACCCAGACGGGAGTCGTGGGAGCAGCGAGCTCCGAAGAGGCTGAGATCGCCCTGTTCCCTCCGACCCAAAGGCGTGCGGCCCGGCGGCCCCCCCAAAGGTGTACACTCGCACGCACACCCTCGCACCCACACCCGCACACGCGGGAGCACACGCACAGGTAGTCACACACCAAGGGCAGCGGCCGCGGCAGCCGGAACATGCTCCGATGGCATTGCAACCCCCCCCCATCCAACCTTGCAATTCATTTGCAGTCCGACCCCTCAAGCCCTACACCTCCCCGTCGCCCCCTCCAAAAAAAGTGGCTTCCTCCCCAAAACACACACGCGCACACAACACAAAGTAGGAGAATGGACCGTCAGAGATATTTTTGGCAAATGCTCACATCAGAGGGCGTCCTGTTCCGCAGCTCTAAATGAATCCGTTTGTCCATTTCCATCTCTCGCGCTCTCTCTCTCTCTCTGCAGAGACTCCTGCGCCAGCGGAATTCAATCAATAAACCCCGAACCCACGGCCGCGCGTTTTAGGACTTTGAAGGCTCAACCAGCTCCGCTCGGTTCTCGAGCCCCCAGCACCCGCGGCGCACACTATCCTGATCGCCGTGGAAGCGGGATCTGCGGCTCCGAGGATGAGCGACGGCAGCCCGAGCCAATCCCGTGCCGAGGCTCCGGGACCCAGCCAATGGAGACGGCGGCGGGGGGGGGAAGGGTCCAATGGACGAGCTGCGCAGCCGGCCAGGGAGGCTCAGCCATTTGGTTGTGGTGCCGGAGACGGACCCCTTTAGAAACCCGGGCGGCTGAGGAGCAGCGCGGCGGCGACTCGGTGGCTGAGCCTCGGGGGCGGGAGGGAAGGCAGGGCAGGTGACTGGACCTCGCCGCCCCCAGCCGGCCGCCGCCGCTTCAGCGTTTGTCCGGGGGCGGGGCCGCAGGTGCGTGGACAAGGGAGGGTCGGGGTCCTCGCGGGGGGCATCCGCCGGCCGCCCGGGGCGGGTGGCTGGGATGCGGTGGCTGGCGGGATGCTCGCGGCCTCGGGGGCCGCAGGCTGCGGCCCGTGCGAGCGATGGACAGGGCTGGGGACGGTGCGGATGGGGAGGGTGCTTGTTCTGATAGCCGGATTAAGGGGGCGGAACAGACCTCCGGACCTCGGGGGTCAGGCCCTTCCACCCCGGGAAATAGATGCCCTCGCCTCCAGGGACAGACCCTCCCCACTCCGGGCTACAGACCCCCCCCCATACTCTCGGGCAGGGCCCCCCAGCCCTGGATGACACCCCTTCCCCCCCGCGCAGGGCACACCCCAAGCATCCCTTCAGAACCAGTCGCCTCTCATTCCCCCTACAGAAGCCCTGGAACTAAATAAGCAAATCTAAGACCTGACACTTCCATCCTCAGACGACTTGGCATAATCCGGACTCTTTTCTCCACCCAGGACACCGCATTCTGCAGTCTTCTCAGGACAACCTGAAAACAAGCGATCACCCGGAGCCACCCGCGATCTTGTGTAGGGGCAATAAATGAATGAAATGGCCGTGGATGCCGAAGTGTTGGGGAAGGTATAGAATATTAAAAAGTGGGGAAGGAAAGGTGCTAGTAACTCGCGGTTCTCCCGGCCTAACATGATGCATGGGTTTTATAAGTCTGGTTGAAAGAGAAAGGGCATGTGTTACTCTGATCGTCCATCAGAGCCACTTGGTTGGATCTGAGTTGCCTAGGAGGTGCTAAATTGGAGCACTTTCTCCAGATTTTTCTGTTTGCTTGCTTTTTTATTTTTCTTGTTTACATTTTTAAGAAACCTCAAAGCCTTGGTTCTTCTGAGCTACCAACTTTTTGTGGACTGCCCTAGGACCTCACATAACGATAGGTACCTGTGGCTGTGAGTTAATCAAGGGGATTGCTGTCAGCAAGGACAGACTTACCTTTCACACAACTGTCTAGTGACATGTGTCTATGTTTATACTCTGAAAATACCCCCAAGATAATTTCTTTCTATTCGGTGCATTATGTATGGTTTTTTTTTTTTTCAGGAATATGTGTTAAAGAGAAAGAGAAACTTGTTTATATGTTGCAGATTTTAAAAAACTGTTACATAACATTGATACAGTTTCATTCCTAAGGACAAAAGGTTTAAGGAGAAATAAAAAAAGGCACAGAATGCAAATAAAATGCTCATATAGAATGATTACACGGGAGTGGGGAGGCCACGGGACTATAGGAACGTATTGCAGGCCAATGGAGAGTAAAGATGTCAAGAGCTGGAACTGAGCATTTTATTCATAGGTTCTTTCAGATAAAAAATAAATGAATTTGAAAGTTGAGGAATGTCTGTTCTGAGTAGCTGAAAGTGCAAAATAAAAACATGGTTTGTCTGAGTGTAAATAACATAATTTTTCAGCTTGTTCAATTAACTGACATTTCTCATCAGTTTTTGTTAATCTTGATGTAGGCTGTGCAATTGTAATTTTTTCAATTATATTAGCTCCTTTAAAAAAACACCAAGGTCCACAAATTACCTCTTTACCATAGAGTCAATTGTTATTTCTGAATATAATATTTAACATTTTTTAAAGCTAGAGCTTTTCAACGCAAAATAAGTCAGTATGGTGTACAGAATCTATATAACAGGGGTCTTGAAGTGATGTTCTTTTGGATAGTCAATGCTTATCTGCCACTTGAACACTGAACCACAGTTGAGGTCACTGCTAACATGGTGTTGTGGGACAGTGTCTTTCCACAGAGTAATTGCTTAAAAGTTGAACTCTGTGAAACAGAAGCAAATAACACATTTGTGACAGGGACCAAAGAGAATGACTTGGAATCCCACGCCCCCATTATGGAAAATATACAGAAAGAGCATGAGTGAAAAGCCTAAGGTTTTATATAATCTGAAGAGAAGCTGGAGTAGTATAGACAAAATTAGAGTGGAAGAAAAGGTGGTCTGATTACTAAAAGCGTTAAGTATAACTTGTTTTTTGGAGCAAGTTACCTGCATATATTAGAATAGCAGCTGTTGTCTTTAGTGTCAAAAAATTGAAAGATGGCTTCTACCGGGATGTCAGTCATTGCAGAAACTGGAATATCAAAAGCACTTTGAATATTGCCTATTTGCTACTAGACTTTGAAGGAAGAAATTTCCTATGACTTTGATGCTTTTATTAGGAAATGGAAAGACAGCTGAATATATATTTTTATAGAGAGTTCTTATATTTTTATTGCATATTATAATAGTAAGCACATGCTTTGAATCACTTCATCTCAGGAAGAAGTTCCATCTTGGGTTATCTTAGTGGAGTTTTGATATAGACAGGGAACAGGTGCAATTCCTTATTGCTGAATGACCCTACATCAGGAATTACTAAGCTCTTCGAGAGGGTTTGATTCTCATTGAGAATAAATGAGATACAAACCAAAGTTTGGAGCCCCTACAGAGACATCTGGCCTTCAAGTAAGAAGAGTATCATCATGCCTTCCACAGTGTCAGCAAGAATGCTTAGTGAGTCAGGTACGGTGGCACACGCCTTTAATCCCAGCACTCTGGAGGCAGAGGCAGGCAGATCAAGTTCAGAGGCCAACCTATGGTCCACATAGTGAGTTTCAGACCAGTTGGGGCTACAGGAAGACCCTGTCTCAAATCAAAAAAATCATCTCAAATGAGGGCCTGGAGAGGTAGCTCAGTAGGTAAGAGCACTGGTTGCTCTTGCAGAGGACCCAGGTTCAGTTTTCAGCATTATATGGTGACTAAAAGCTATCCATCACTCCAGCTCTAGGCCATCTGATGCCCTCTTCTGGCCTCCCTGGGCACTGCATGCACACAGTGCACTTACTTGCAGGCAAAACACTCATAAAAATAAGTCAAACCCCCCCTCAATTTTTTTTTCAAACAATCATCTCAAATAAATGAGCACCCCGTTTTCTCAAAAATAAGAATAACAGGTATCCTTAACCCTCCTGTAAAGTTTTGCTTTGTTTTTCTTTTACATGTTTGTGTACATGAGTACAGGGGCCCTGGGAAGCCAGAACAGGGCATCAGATCCCCTGGAGCTGGAGTTACAGGTGGTTGTGAGCCACCTGACATTGGCGTTAGGACTCGAACTCTCAAGAGCTCTTCAGTACCTTTAACCCCCTCCCGACATGATGGAAAGTTCTGTTTTACAAATACCCATGCCATGGCTACTGCTGTTTTAGCTCCTTGGCCCTTGTTCAGTCTCTTAGAGATGGGGAGCCTTTGGTTAGCAGTCTTTCTGAGATTCAAGCTCATGTATGCACAGTCCAACTTTTGTTCTTCAGCCTGAAACATCTCGACAGGGACTTGGCCTTAGTGCTCTTTTCCCTACACTAAGGCTTTGCTGCTTGGACCCCAAAGACAATGATATGGAAGGAGTCCAGCCTAATTTTGTTCTCTTTTGTCATTCTATATAAATAGCTTTTAGAAATGTAGATTATTCTTTTGACATCCATGGTAACAAATGTGAAGGCTAGTGCATTTTTATTTGAATAGCAAAAGAGTATTGAGACCCAAGACCTAAAAACTTATTCTTAATTTTCTTTTGATTAATAAAGCACTGGGTTAAAAATATATTTATTTATTGTTTGTGTGTTGGAGCGTCATGTGCCACTGTATACACATGGAAATCAGAGGGTAACTTTCAAGAGTCAGTTCTCTTCTACCATGTGGGTCTCGGGGATCCAACTCACGTTGTCAGGTTTGGTGGCAAGAACCTTTAGCCAATGAGCCATCTCACAGGCCTGGGTAATTTTAAGAAACACTTTAATGATTGAATAAAACATATTTTAATGAGTGAATAACTGTCACAAGGCAAATTTAGCAAGTATGGCAAATATATTTCACCAGGCCAGATGGAATCTTTGTGACTGAATTGCCACACCAATAGATAGATGCAGAAGAGCACACCTTCCAGATGCACATTTGACAAGATGTGGGACCTGCATGCCACCTCAGCGCTTTTTATTATGACTAAAGAGAAAAAATAAAGGAATGTGTCCGTGTTGCAGAGGAAAGGTCGGGAGGGTCATGCCGAGCAGACTGGCCCATGTTAACTAAGTCGCTGCTGAGGACCTTGACGTTCTGATCCTTCTGCCTCTACCCCTCCAGCCTATGTGAGAGTTTATGGTGATCCACCACACTTCCAAATCAGTGCCTCTTTTGTTTGCTGTTGCTTACTGGAAAGGGATCTTATTACATATTACAACAGAGAAAACAGAGTTAGTACCTGAAATCCTAGTGTCTGCCTGAATAAGTACTTCGCCAAAGTAAACAGTGCACCCGTTGTTTTCAGTGAAGTATTTAAGAAAGTAGAACTGGCGGCAACCTTAAGACCTTGCAAGAAAGTATCTCTAGTCCAGACAGTTGATCTTAAATAAGAATTTAGTCCGAGAGAATAATCTAAAGATAGAAATAATATGCCTGTTATATTTCAAGTACATAATTTGCAGTGATCTCTGAGTATCAAGTGATATCGTGAGTAGTGATCGTTTACTGATAATGACCTTCAATCTGCTGCTCTACACACAGGTCAGGCTCAGGCATAGAACTGAGCTAAGTGTATGAAATTCCCAATGAAGATCTTGGGAAGTAAGCAAGTGGCCCCATAGGCTTATAGCAGGGTGCAGGCACTTAAAAGGACTATTTTAGAAAAAAAATTAAATGTTGATGGAGAAAGGAACACAAACCACAACCAAGGCAATCAGGCTAATGTTCCTTGGGACAAAATGGTTACCAAGAATGTGCTGGCAGAAAACATATCAATACTAGCTTGACCTGGTGGTTCAGGCCTGTAATCTCAGCTTCTCAGGTGGTTCAGGTAAGAGGATCAAAAGTTCAAGGTTGGGCAAGTTACATGCAGGTACCGATGCACAGATTTTGAGAAAAAAAAAAAAGTTCAAAGGAAGCTTGGGCTACAGAGTGAGACCTGTCTCAAAAAAAAAAAAGTTAAAAAAATAAAAGGGGAGCTAAAAAGACAGGTCAGTGACAGGCAGAGGAGGCTTGCTTAGCATGCATGAAATCCCAAGTTTGGCGCCCACAACCCCACAACCAAAATATCAATCAGTTCGTCAATCAGTCACTCAAGAATATCAATTTTGGAACATATCCCCCAACAAGTATTATCAGTTATGGTGAGGTCAGTTATCTTAATTTACTTGTCAGCTAGGAAAAGCAAATCATACAGGACTCTAAACAGTTCGAGGACTGGTGAGATGGCTCAGTGGATAAAGGCACTTGCCACCAAGCCTGACATCCTGAGTTCCATCACTCAAGACCCATATGCTGGACGGAGAGAACTGACTCCTGCAAGTTGTTCTCTCTGACCTCCATACATGGGCCATAGTGTGTGCCCACACACATACACACTACATAAATAAATAAATAAATAAATAAATAAATAAATAAAATTCAAAAAATTTTTAAAGATCAGTGTTGTAGGAAACCAACAGTTTTCTAATCTGTTGCAGTGTGGTGTAACTCTTACATGAATGACATTCCTTCTGAGGGCCACTAATTTCTTTGCAGAGAAGCACCACTAAAAATCCTGTTCACGGACAACACAAAATATTCTTTGCAGCCAACTGCTCAGTTTGGCAGACCACTAATTATTCAACAGAATCCATGTCCTCTTCTTTCTGAACACAAAGCTTGACTGTACTTCCCAGCTGCCCTTGCAGCTAGATAGCGGTCATGTGACTTAGTTCTGGATAGTGCAGTATGAATGTAAGTCAGACTGCCATTTCAGGGCCTCAAATCTCCGGTGCATCCTGAGATGGGTGTGACACAGTAGCCTGAGCAGCTTTGTGTTCATGAGGTGAAGTCCCAGCCTGTGTTCTTAGGCTGTTCCACCAACCCACTGACCTATATATCAAGAGATAAACTGTGGGGCTGGCAAAGTGGCTTCAGGGGGTAAAGGTCCTTGCTGAAAAGTCTGATGACCTTAGTTCAATTCTGGGACCCACACGGTGGAAAGAGAGAACTGACTCCTACAAGTCCTCTGACCTCCACACTTGCATCATGGCATATGCACCAGTCCCCCTGGTAAAGAAATTAGAATGCATTTTTTAAAAGAGGGATAAACTATGACTAGGTGTGGCGGGGCACACCTTTCATCCCAGCACGCAGGACGCTGAGTCAAGAGGATCACAAGTTCAAGGCCTGTCTTAAAAATCAAACAAAGCTGATTAGATGGCTCAGCAGGTGAAGGTGCTTGCCACATAAACCTGGTAATCAGAGTTGATCTCTGGAACCCGTGTAGAAATAGAGACTGACTCTTAAGTGTTGTTCTTTGACTTCCACATGTGAGTCATATGGACCTACACTTTGATGCATGTCACAAACATACACACACACACACGCACACATTCACTAACACACAAATAAGTACACATTTTAAACAAAGTCAAAGGCAGGTAGAAAAACTGTGGTCAAGATAGAAACTTTTTCTTTCTAAATCTTTTAGATATTACAGATTAAACCCAGAGCCTTACACATGCTAGGTAAGCATTTTCCTACAGAGCTACATTCCTCACTTTTATTTGTATTTTTCATTTTGACACAGAGTCTCTCAAAGTTTCCCAGGCTGTCCTTGAACTCACTCTGAGGCTTCGGCTGGCCTGGAACTTGTGATCCTCTTGCTTCGACCTACTGAGTAGCTAAGATTACAGACCTATGCTACCAGGCCCAATTCCAAAGCAGAAACTCCTTTGGTGTTTGTGAAGACCAGAGTTCACATCCTCCCCACCTACATAAATGCTGAATGTGGCAGCCTGCCTGTAAATCCTAGTGCACAGGAACCACAGACAGGGCTCAAAGCAAGCTTACTAGCCAAATTGGGTTCAAGTAAGAGAAACAGCTTTGGTGGCCCACACCATTATTTAATCCCAGCACTTGGGAAACAGAGGCAGGTGGATCTCTGTGAGTTTAAGTCTGGGCTACATGCAGAGTTCTAGGCTAGCCAGTGCTACATGAGACCCTGCCTCAAAAAAACAAACAAACAAAAGAAAGACTGACACTCCTATGGTGTTGTACCACCAAGTATTAAAAAAAAATTGTATATTTCACACAGCCGTTCTTAATCAAATTTAAGCCCTGTCCCCTATCCACACCAGGCACTGGACCCCATGTTAAGTCCTATCCAGTCAAGCATTTGTGCCCAGATATTCTTTGATGAAAGTTCATCCACTGGAGTCTAGTCAGCCTATCTAGAGCTCTTAAGGAAGGTCTACTCTCCCTCTCCCAGCACTACTGAACACAGGGAAAGAGAGACTTTCAGGCCACTGGAAACTTGCTCATGTGAACTTGCCACCAAGTATTTCAGTTTGTTACTGTAGCCTATGGTAACTAAAAACTGATAGTATTAAGTTGTTCAATCCTAGTATCCGTTTATGACTTGGAAGATCAATAGTGAATTGTACTTAGAGTATATTTTTGAATTTGGGTTTTAAAGTCACATAGAGCACAAAATAGATTCCAATTAAAGTACTCTACATGAAGAAAGAGTTATAAGGAAGCCTAAGAAATGGCATGCAAGGGGCTGGGGGATGGCTCAGTTTGCCATGCAATTGTGAAGACCAGAGTTCACATCCTCCTCACCTACTGAATGTGGAATGCTGAATGTGGAAGCTTGCCTGTATATCCAAGTGCACAGGAACCACAGACAGGGCTCAGAGCATGCTTACTAGCTAAATTGGGTTCAAGTAAGAGACCTTGCCTCAACATGTAAAATGGAGAGTGACTGAGGAAACATGATTTTCAACTTCTGTCCTACATACACACAAGAAACAACACACAGATACATCCCACCAATAACACTTTTTAAAAGGACTTGAGGACTAACCTAAGATTGCCACCATTGACAGCACCTGTCAGGTAAAAACATTCTTTAACAGCTATCATTTATTTTTCTATAGAATCTTTTGGAATTGAAACCAAGGCTTCATGCATGCAAGGCAGGTATTCTGACACTGAGCTACACCCCCAGCTCCATGATGTTCTCGAAGGTATTTTAAAGTGGTAAGATAGGAAGGACTTGCCTG
The DNA here is from genome assembly GCA_035773235.1 of Eospalax fontanierii. Classification (NCBI taxonomy): domain Eukaryota; kingdom Metazoa; phylum Chordata; class Mammalia; order Rodentia; family Spalacidae; genus Eospalax; species Eospalax fontanierii. Next base: position 51,888,222 of record CM069539.1, read on the forward strand.
CAGAATGAAGGGCAGTCTTTTGCGTTCAGCAAATTTAATTCTACAAGAACTCATTACAGGTCAAGAAACTGCTCTGCAGACCAGCACTGGCCCTAAGGGAGGTGTGGTAGTGGGCGGTGATCAGGGTTAGATGAGGCCAGGAAAATGGGGCCCCTGATGGTGTCAGTGGCTTGTTCCACCTCGTCATGGAGTACCCTCCGCCATGTTATGGCACATCACAAGGACCCTCACAAGAAACCCAACTGTTGCCAGCACCATGCTTATAGATTCTCAGCTCCAGAATCTTGAGCTAAATAAACCTCTCTTCTATTCAAAATACTCAGTGTCATTGTTACAGACACACATAACAGAAGAAGACACTTTTTTTTTTTCCTAGTGTTCCTAACCGCACGCAAACTGGGCTTCTATTACCTTATTTGCCTTTGCCTTTGACTATGTGATCCTTAATTAATTAATTAATTAATTTGTATGAGTGTTTGTCTGCATGTATATAAGTTCACCCATGTTATGCAATGTCCATGGAGGCTAGAAGAGCATGTTTGATTTCCTAGAACTAGAGTTACTGATGGTTGTTAGCCACCATGTGGCTGATGGGAACTGAACCCAGGTCCTCTGCAAGAGTAGCCAGTGCTCTTAACTGTTGAGCCATCTCTCCAGCCCCAGCCTATATGGTCCTCCTCCTTTACACTCTATTCCTTTTATTATACCATTTAGAATCCTACTCAAGGGCTAGGAGTGCAGATCAGTTGAAGTGTTTGCTTGGCATTCAGGAAACTCTGGGTTTAATCCTCAGCACTGCACAATCTGAGAGTGATGGTCATGCCTTTGATCCCAGCACTGAGAGAGCAGAGGCAGGAGGATCAGAAGGTACTTTCATGATCTATCTATACACACAAGAAAAAAAAACAATCCTTCTCCTTAAAATTTCCCAACAGTATTCGGAGTATGGAGGTAGTCACTTAACTCCGTATTCCTGTACACAAAACTAAAATTAGGTACTGGAGAGGCAGCTCAGCAGTTAAGGCCATTGGCTGCTCTTACAGAGGACCCAGGTTTGGTTTCTATTACCCACATAGTGACTAACAACCATCCATAACTCCAGTTCCAGGGCCAATGCCTCTTCTGGTCTCTGTGGGCATTGCATGACACAGGTATACTTGCACACATGCAGACAAAATACTCACACAAAATAAAAAGAAATTAGAAAACCAAAATTAAAATGAACCCTTGAATATAAAAACAATATTTGATTTCTCTTTATTACTTCATTGTTTGAACATTAAATATCCAATATATGTCTAGTAATGTAACACATTGGGCTGAGTAACACTCTGGCTTAAAAAGTACCTTATAGCCAAAGTTTTCATAGTACTAGAAGGTTCTATATATGCTACTGGAGGAGAAACATAATCAGTCATAACCAGTGGGGATCCTGGGAGCTGCAATAATGACTGATCTGGCAAGATAGGTCAATGTTGCAATAGCGACAGGAAAGTGTCATGAAAGTAACCAACCACTTTATGATTGGATTTAAGGCAACTTCATGATATGGAACCCACATCTGGCACTGCTACTGGAGCCAGGAACCTGTGGCTACACAGGCCATAGACCCCAGGGGAGAAACTGTTGCTATTATTCTGCTAAATAGATGTAGTATCAGACCAATTAAAAATGACTTCATTATACTCGTAGATTAGTGCATATCTCAATTTCATCAGAGAAACTTCGTTCTGTAGAAGATAGTGATTAGCACAAAGAAACACAACTGGTCAACATACAGAGAATGTGAAACGTTCAGTTCTAAATGGGACATCTATATCAACCCCTTCCTTTGGATCAGGTATCATTGTGGAAGAGGAGGCAGAAAGATTGTAAGAGCCAGGGGTGGTGGGTGGATATGAGGAAATGCCCAGCCATTACAGGGCATTTACACACACAGTTGTGACAGCATGCACAAGACCTGCTGAAACTCAAGCAAGGCAAAATCCCAGCATGAACAGAGGAGGTGGACATGAAACCACTCCTAGCTGAGGACCTATTGGCAGATTATAGTTTCTGGAGATGGAGAATCAATTCTCTTTATGGATGTGGCTCCTTCTTGGTGGTCATATGCCCAAGAGAATATGGTGACCACAAATTAGACTCAATGGGTTTAAAAAAAAATGAAGAGCCAAAGTTGGATTTGGGAAGTGGAATATGATGAAAATATATTGCATGAAATTGAAATTCTCAAAGAATTAGTCAAAATTTTATTTGTTTATTTACTTATTTTAGACAGGACCTCCTCTCCTTCTAGCCCCAACTGACCTGGACCTCATTGTGTAGACCAGGCTGGTCTTGATCTCACAGAGATCTGCCTACCTCTGCCTCCTGAGTGCTGAGATTAAAGGCTTGCACCACTATGCCGAACTAAAAATATTTTTTTTTTAAAAAGTACTTTATAGCCAGGCATGGCTGTGTATCCCTGTAATCCCAGATCTTTGGGGTACAGGGACTGGTCCAGAATGATTTCAAGTTCTAGACCAGTTAGATTACACTGTCTTTTTTAAAAAAACAAAAACAACCGACAATAGCAAAACAACCTTAGAAATAACTTTAATTGTCTATTGCCTCGGCCCGCTGGCCTCAGTAGAGCACGAGTCCTCAGAAACCTGGGGTGAAAGAGACAAGAGGGAACAGGGAGGACCGACAAGACAGTCTCCTGATCAAATCGGCAAATCTTTATTCTTTTAGGTGGTATATATAACTTGGAGGAGTCAGGCACCCATACAGGAATATGGTGATTAACAGAGACAAAGGCCTATCATAAGGTTATGAATATCAGGAAAAAGACCTTAGGAAATGAGGCAGGGGCTAAGTGGGGCATGGACTAAGGTTGCTAGGATACAAATCACAGGAAGAACTAGGAGCTGAGGGCATGTGTAGCCCAAGGCAGCTACAGGTTGGGGGGCTTGTTTGCTAGACAATAAGAGGCACTCAAGAGACTCCAGCCCAACCTAATTGGTGTCAACAGGTGTCAGGATGTTTTGCACTGAGTCACAAGATGTTACATGTTCAGAAGGGCAAGACAGAGGTCACTTGGTCTCCAACAGTCTATGGCCATATGACAGATCTTGGAAGCTAAGCAGAGTCAAGCCTGTTAGTTTACGTGGATGGGAAAAAACTTTAATCATAATACCAGTGAAATCACAGCCGGGAGCTAGGGAAACAGGATTGCTAAGTCACTTCTTTATTCTTTCTAACACAAGGGGAACAAAAATAAATTCTGGTTTCTAGGACCATAACACAGAAGACTTCCTACTATAAAAGTTTCATTTTAGGTGCTCAGGAATTATCTGTCTTTATCTGAGGCTCCTACTCAGGATCTGCATTGTTTTGATAAAACAATTTGTTAGAGAGATGGGAATGGCAGAGCTCTATTAACTCTGTATGTTCTGTATTAATCTGTATGTTCCAGTGTCAGGGCATGGTGTACTCATCTTTCATTCTTCCAGCCTAGACATGCGGCAAAGAGCAAGAAGGAGCCAGGCACGGTGGCTCATGCCTGTAGGTCCAACACTCAGGAAGCAAAAGCAGGAGATTCACCAAGAGTTCAAGACCAGTCTGGGCTACAGAGTTGTTCCAGGGCAGCCTAGAGTGAGACCCTGTGGGGAGGAAGGAAAGGAAAGACAATGCTCTTGTATTTCAGTGGTTGTTTCCTTTAGATTTGTGCATGGGTGTGGGTTTGTGTTCTCACCTTTGCAGAGACCAGAGCAGGATGCCAGGTGCCTTCCTCTATCTCTCTCCAACTTATTGCCTTGAGACAGAATCTCTCACTCAATTGGAACCTGGCTAGGTTGGCTGGCCAGTGAGCTCTCAAGATTTGCCTTCTCTGAAGTTTAAAGACACACAAAGCCATGCCTGGTTTTTCATGTGGGTGTGGAGATTTGAACTCAAGTCTTTGCGTATTCAGATCAAGTCCTTTTACCCACTGAGCCATCTCTCCAGCCCTTATATTTTTCATTTTGTTTGTTTGGTTAGTTTGTTGGTTCTTGTTTGTTTTATTTTGTGACAGAGGCTTCCTGTGGCCTCAGTTGACTTAGTTGACATAGCCACTATGTAGACCAGGATGACTTCAATCTCAGAGATCAAAAAACTTTTTGGTTTTGATAGGGTCTGACTGTGTAGCCCTCAGGCTGCCTTTGAACTCACAAGCAGGGCCTGAAGAGATGGCTTGGCGATTAAAAACATTAATTGTTCTTCAGAGGACCCAGGTTTGGTTCCTGGCACCCACATAGTGGCTAGTAACTGTCTCAAATTCCAGTTCTAGGGGACCCTCCTCTGGCCTCCTCTGGCATTACACAATATGGATGCACTCACACACATGCAAACAAAACACTTATACACATAAAATAAATAAATCTAAAAAAAGTCAAAAAATATTTTTGTTTGCTATTTTATCTATTATTTATTTATATTTATTTTTAAGTCAGTGCTCTTAACCACTGAACCATCTCTCCAGCTAAAAAACTTTTTTATTTAAATAAAATTAAAAATGAAAATGAACTCACAATCTGCCTGCTTCAGTCTCATAACTGCTAAGATTACAACACTCTTAGCTCTTCTTTTTTGTTGTTGTTAGCTTTATTTTGTTTTTTTTTCTTGATTTTAACTCGTGTCTCTGTGTGTGTATGCTTCTATGTGCAGGTTCTTATGGAGGCCAGAAGAGGGTGCTGTATCTCCTGGATACAGTTTCAGGCAGTTGTTAGTCACCCACTGTGGGTGCTGGGAATTGAACTCAGGTCCTTTGATAGAGCAGCAAGCTCTCTTAATTGTTGAGCCATCTCTTCAGCCCCTGCTTGGCTTTTATTTTATTTTGAGCCAGTCTCACTATATAGCAAAGCTTGAATGATTGAATGGATTGTAGGTGTAGGACATCATGACACACCTATTGTATTTTTGATTAGCATTTGAGGGAAATCTTTTTGCTGGTTTGTTTGTTTATTTGTTTGCTTGTTTTAAACAGGATTTCACTCTTTTACCCTAGCTAGGCTGGAACTCTGTAGAATATACTGGCTTTGAACTCACAAAGATCTGCTTGTCTCTACCTTCTGAGTCCTGGGATTATATAAACGCATCACCACATCTGGCTCATTTGAAGAAAACTTCAGTACTTACAACTCATCTGTCTTTGAAATGACCCCCCCCTGCTTCAAATGGCCCCTTAATATGAAAATCAGAATGCAAATTTAGTTTTATTCTAATTATTTGAATAATAGGAAATATAGCAAAAATTAAGTTCACTGTGTTTCATTAATATATTAGCTGTTTTTTCATTTGCTTGTTTTGCTTTTTAGAGAGGGTCTCACTATATAGACCAGGTTGGCCTTGAATCCCCTGAGATCCGCTTGCCTCTGCCTCTTGAGTGTTGGGCATAATATAAGGTGGGTCTAGCTTAAGGCCACCTGCTAGGAGGAATAGAGGAATGGCTCCTGTGGGTGTGGCATTCTGCTCTGGCTAGTTGTGAGACCAGCATCTGGAAAGTACCTGCCTACCTGGGGACAAACATACTATTGGCTGTATTTGGGACCCCACCCCATAAGGTCATTGGCTATCCAGACCTATAAGAGCTTGTGCACCTATTAAATAAACAAGTTTGCAGTGCCACGAGATTGGGCTGCTTCCCGTCCAACTCCCGGAGTCTGTGGCTTGACTCTGCGTCTACTCACCCTGAACTCCTCAGGCTGGCACCCCAAAGTCCACTCTGGCTGGCCCCAAGTGGTGAGACATGATGGTAACGGACACGACTGTGAGATTGAGCATGTTGCTATAAAGCACTAAGTAAGATGCTGGTCTCACAACTAGCCAGAGCAGAACGCCACACCCACAGGAGCCATTCCTCTATTCCTCCTAGGCAGGTGGCCTTAGGCTAGGCCCACCTTACGTTTCATTAATATATTAGCTGTTTTTTCATTTGTTTGTTTTGCTTTTTAGAGAGGGTCTCACTATATAGACCAGGTTGGCCTTGAATCCCCTGAGATCCGCCTGCCTCTGCCTCTTGAGTACTGGGATTAAAAGCATGCGTCACCATGCTGGGCTCTATTAATTTTTTTTATGGGACTGAAGACATAACTTGATGGTACGGCACCGAAGCCCTGGGTTCCATCCAAAACACAAAAAAGGAAAAGCCCTAGGCAGCTTCGAGATAGCTCAGTGGATAAAAATGCTTGCCAGGGATGCCTGATGGCCTGAGCTCTGCCCTTGAGACCCAGGGTGGAAGCAGAGTACCTCCTTCTGGGAGTTGTTTCCTAACTACACACACACACATACACACACACGTACACACACACACGTACACACACTCACACACGTACACGCACATACACACATACACACACACACATACACACATGTACCCCCCACTGTGTACACACACAATAATAAATACACACAGTGATAAAGAATAAAGTTAAATTTAAAAAAGGAAAGCCCTAAAATAATGGCTACTGCAGAAATTTTATGGGTGGTCTTAAAATAAAAGACAACACTACATGAATACAAGGCTTTCAGTTTGAAGTTTGCGTCACGGATGAAGGGTGTGGGAGGAGGCACCTAGTGCTAGCTTGTACTGAAGCTAGAGATGAGAAAGACGTAATGGTTTCCTAAATTAACCCCTTTAAAAATTAAATCTCTTTTAAACATTTTGCTTTATTTATGTGCATGTATGTGTCTCTGTGTGTCCACAGAGGCCAGAAGAGGGCGCTGAATCCCCTGGAGTTGGAGTTATAAGCAGTCATGACCTGCCTTATATGGATGCTAGGAACTGAGCTCCTGCCCTTTGCAAGAGTAAAAAGCACTCTTAACCACTGAGCCATCTCTCTAGGTCCCCAAATAAATATCTTGAGTTCAGTTCTGGTAGCCATGACTGAGTAGCTAGAATTGGACTCATCTTCTGATAAAGAAAAATAAAAGAGAAATTATGTAAAATATAGCTGGTAATATACCTCAATTGTAAAGCATATGCATAGGACATACAAAGCTCTGAGTTCCACCCCCAGTTCTAAGAGGAAAGAGAGAGAGAGAGAGAGAGAGAGAGAGAGAGAGAGAGAGAGGAGACAGAGAGACAGATAGACAGAGACACAGAGAGGGGAAGAAAGAAAAACAGATAGACAGAGACAGAGAGGGAGAGGGAGAGAAACAGAGACAGAGAGACAGACAGAACCAGAGAGGGAGGGGGACAGAGAGACAGAGGGGGAGAAAGAGAGACAGACAGACAGAGACAGAGACAAAGACAGAGAGACAGGAAGAGAGACAGAGACGGAGAGGGGGAGAGAGAGAGAGAGGGAGAGAGAGAGAGAATAGCTGGGAATGTAGCTCAGTTGGTCGAGTGCTTTCCTAGCATGCTAGAAGACCTTGGGTTCTATTCTTAGCACTTCTTAAAGCAGGTAAGGTGTCTCAGGCCTGTGATCTCAGCATTCTGGAAGTGGAAGAAGGCATTCAAGGTCATTCTGTGGTACTTAGTTCAAGGTCAGCCTGGGCTACATGAAAAAAAGAGAGAAAAATTAAATGGCATAAAAGTGCATTTTTTTTTTCATGTACTAGATAGCAACCAAGGCGGAGTTATTACCCTTCAGGGAAGGAAGCACGGGTTTTCAGCTTCATCCTCGGAGTCCAAGCACAGAGCAAGGGAACAGAAGCAGAAGTCTGATTCTGAAGGCAGGCTCTCGTAGAGAGAGGAACTACAGAGACGGAGCCCTCAAAAATCCCTTAAAGCCAGGCATGGTGATATACCCATGGAATCCCAGCATTTGGGAAGTGGAAGCAGCAGGATCACGGGTTCAATGTCGTCCTTGGCTGCACAGCGAGTTCTAGGCCAGCCTAGACACAAGACCCTGTGCTGAATAAAGAAAGAAAGAAAACAAAACAAACAAACCTCCCCAGCAACAACAAAAACCTGACTAAACAAAAAAGTGCATTAAAACGTATGTCTTAGTTGACTGGTGTGATGGGGCATGCCTTTAATCCCAGCACTTGGGAAGCAGAAGCTGGCAGATTTCTTTGAGTACAAGGCCAGCTTAGTCTACATACCAAGTTTCAAGTCAGCTAGAGCTACATAGTGACAACCTGTCTCAAAAATGAAACAAAAGAGGCCTTCTGGCCCGCAAAAACTAACAAACAAAACTTTAAAAGCAACTAAACAAAAATTGCATTTAAATTCTTGTAGTTGCTTGGCATGGTAGTACATGTTTTAATCTCAGCACTGAGCAGACAGAGACAGGCAGATTTCTGTAAGTTCCAGGCCAGCCAGGGCTACAGTGTGAACCCCTATCTCAAAAAATAAAATGTCTGTAGTAGCTCCTTTTCTCATTACTATCACAAAATCCCTGACAGAAGCAACTTAAGGGAGGGAAGGTTTAAGTTTGGCTCATGGTCAGGAAATCTGGTCCATCATGGCGGGTGTGACATGGTATTGTAGCTCAGCCTGGGGCTTGTTCACATCGTGGCTGACCTGGAAGTAGAGAGCTCTCACACCTAAAGCTAACCTGGGCTATAAATAACCTTCAAGGCCCTTCCCTAGTGGCCTACATCAACCAGTTAGGCCCCACATCCCAAAGATCCCACAGTGTCCCAAAACAGGGTCACCAGCTGGGAACCAAGCTTTCAAAGAGCCTGAGGAGGACATAGCACATTCAAACCAGCACATTGTCCTTCAGACATTACGATGTGTGTGTGCAGGGCGTGACTCCAGGAGGTCGAATGCAGATGGTGTCTGGGGCCTGAGAGCTTAGGGGCTGAACACGACAGGAATTACACAAAGGTCGGGCATGGCCTATTGTAGCATGCATAATAAGCCTTCAGGTTGCCTTGGAACAGACCAGAGAGAAAGGCCACATTCCAGGATTTAGAACCATAAGGCTGGAAGGGGCTCTTGGGGCTCCACCTCTCCCTGAGGATTTGTACACGGACTCCTGAGGGCAAGGCAGAAGCATTTTCTTTTGTGGTGTTCCCACCAGTAAAGTGTGTGTGCTTCTGTAAACTAACTCCAGCTAATGCTCCTGGAAACCACCCTACTGAAACTCATTAGGTCATTACAAGAAGGACATGAAAGTTGAAGGAGGACTAATTGGGAAGAAGAAGGCGGGGGTTAATGAGAATGGACGGAATGAGAAAGGGCGACGCGGTGAAGATGCCCAGACTACGCTACATACGTGGAGAAAAATGAAATAATGAAACCCATCTAATTGATAATAAAAACTTTTTGTTTTTCTATGTAAGAGTGTTTGGCCTGCATGTATGCCACTGCACCACATGTGTCAATGCCCCAGAGGCCAGGAAAGGGCATCAAGCCCCTGGAACTGGACTTACGAACCATTGTTAGCCATAATGTGGGTGCTACAAACTGAACCTAGGTCCTCTGGTCCTCTACAAGAGCAGCCAGTGCTCTTAACTGCTGAGCCATCTCTCCAGGGCCCTAGCAGAAACAGTTTAAACAAAGAACCATGAGCCCACTAGTGTTGCACAATAGGGGTAAGGGGCAAAATTAACTAGAGTCACACTATCAGCAGGAGATTCAACACTCAAGGAATATGATATATAGTCCTCCTCTTCAGATTAACCTCAATATGTGGTGGACTAAAATGAGTGAATGAAAACATAAGGAAAAAGCTGGGCATGGTGGTGCACACCTTTAGTTCCAGTGCTCAGGAGGCCGAGATGGACCTCTGTGAGTTCAAGGCCAACCTAGTCTACATAGGGAGTTCCAGACATGCTGGGACTAGAGCGAAGAAAAATGAAATAATAAATCTAGTGGACACATGGGAAAAAGGAAAAGAGAAAAAGAAAGGAAGAGAGAGAGAGAGAAAGAGTCAAATGAATGACAATGCCAATTACCATGAGATAAAGCAGCAAATTTGGCAGGCTCAGAAATGCTCAGGATGCTGCTGTTACCAATCCAGGGTTTGCACAGAACTCTAAGTGCAGTTTTTAAATCAGAGAAAAAGGTGGCCAAAATGGATGAAAGCACAGAGAAATGAACAGAGGATTGGAATCTCTGTTCATTCCTATACATAGGAATCAAAGGGCGTTCTGCAGGTGTGGGTTGAAATGTTTTAAGTATTTTATTTTTATTGTATGTGCATAAGCATATTGCCTGCATGTGTGTAAGTGCACCCACAATGTGCAGTGCCCGAGGTGGTCAGAAGAGGATGTCCCCCGGAAATGGAATTATGGACAGTTGTTAGCTACCATGTGGGTGCTGGGAACAAAATTCAGGTCCTCTGCAAGAGCAGCCAGTGCTCTTTACCATTGAACCATCTTTCCAGACCCTTTTAATTGTATTTTTCAGATTTATTTGTTTGTTTGTTTGTGTGTGTACGTGTGTGTGTGTGTGTGTGTGTGTGTATGTGCATGCACATGTGTGCTTTCGGAAGTTAATTTGGTCCTTCTACCCCGTGGGTTCCAGGGAGGTTTGACAGCAGGCACCTTTGCCCACTGAGCCATCTTGCTGACCTCCAAAAGAGACTCTTAAAAGTAACCAGAGAAATAAAGACAAAAAATAAAACCCATACCTTATCTTTTGGTGAATAATAGCAAAGATGATAGTTGGTCTCAGGAAAATTCTTTGGACAAGGGGAGACAATGGGGCAACTTCTTTAAAATGATGAAAGGAAAAATTTAAACCAAGCAAAAATCCCATCAATTTAGAATTCTGTATTAAACAAAACATACAACAACAAGAGAATTAATGAAAAACTTCAATATGTAAGCAGAAAAAACAGAAAGACGTCCTGACAGATAACTGTAAGGTTCTTTCCTTAGCAGACCATCTTTAAAAAATATTTATTTCCTTGTTTTTTTATATGTATGAATGCTTTGCCTCCATATATGTAAGGATGCACAGAGGCCAGAAGAGAGTGCCAGATCCCTGGAACTGAACCCTGGTACTCTGCAAAAGCAGCCAGTGCTCTTAACCTCTGAGCTATCTCTCTAGCTCCTAGCAGACATTGTCTTAAGAAATCCTAAAGTAATTTGTTCAGGTAGAAGAAAAAGAATCCCTTGTCATCCTACTCAGTAAATTCAAATGAGTTCACTGTTAAAACAGCAACCACAATAAGTATCTGGGGTTTGTAACATAGGTAGGGAATAAAACATGTGAAGGTGATAAAAAATATGCAGGCCAGCTATTGTAAGACTCCTGCTATTTGTGCTGTAACAGTTGCTTTGTGATAAGGATATAATTTGTAAAGTCTAGTAGCACTGGAGAGATGGCTCAGAGATTCAAAGCACTGGCTGCTCTTGCAGAGGACCCAACTTGGCACCTAACAAAGAATATTTATACAATGTTATTTACAACTTTGCCTAATTAGTAACTTCAGAATACAAATTCCTTTTAAGTACACATATAGCATTTATTAACTAAAATATGCTTCAGTCTATAAAACAAGCCCCAGTGAATTTCAAGTATTTAAAATTGCACGATTATCTTTAACTATTTTTGTTATGCTTGTTTGTGTGTGTGTGTGTGTGTGTGTGTGTGTGTGTGTACATGCACAGGTATGTGCCACGCATATGTGTGGAGGTCAGAGGACAACTTCCAGGGGTCAGTTTATTCCTTCCATCATGTGAAACCTGGGGATGGGACCCAGGTCCTCAAGCTTGGTAGCCAGACCCTTTCCTCACTTAGCCATCTTGTTGGCCCCTAAAGTCACACAATTCTAAATAAAATTTAATAAATGTGATTGATTTTAGGGTGCTAAGAGGAACTGAAATTTGATAAATTAATGAAAAAAAAAAGAAAAACCTAAACCATCCTCTCTATAAATTCAGGAAAAAAGGCATAATAAAAGTAAGTATCAGGGGCTGTAAAGATGGCTCAGTGGTTAGGAGCATTTCAAAAAGCCAACCAGCCAATAAACATAGTGGAAGGAGAGAACCAACTGCTGAAAGTTGTCTTCTGACTTCCACGCTGGAGCTGTGGCTCATATGTTCCCACACATATGTACAAACATACACACATTAAGCTAACAAAAAGCCAAATGCAATTAATAACAACAAAATATCTCCTAAACCACTAGCCATACAGACAAGGAAGCAGAACAGAGTGCTTAGAATTCACCCCACACCTTTAAAACCTACATCAGCACAGACACAGACTAAAGTCATGGGCCTCTATAATTATCCCACCAAAGCTTCACAACCTGAATGCACTTATGAAGAAAGATTAGACTAACTCAAATTAAGAGATGTTCTTCCAAAAGATTGTCTTATAAACTTCAAAACTATCAAGGTCTCAAAAAAAAAAAAAAAAAAAAAACGGGGAACATTATGCCTTGGTGGAAACTGGAGAGATTTGACAGCTAGATGCAACATGTTTATTTGAACCGTATGCTTTACTAGCTAGAACATTAGTAAGGGAACATTACTCCACCCTCATGATCGTGATTATGATCGTGCAGTAAGTGCTTTAACTGCTGAGCCACCTTTCCAGTGCATCCCAGACCTTTTTTTTTTTTTTTTAAGACAGAGTGACTTGGAATTTATTACATAGACCAGGCTTCCTTGATCTCCCAGAGATCCACCTGCCTCTGCTTCCTGAGTGTTGTGATTAAAGGCGTGTGCCACCACATCAGGATAAGTCCTTATTAAAATTAAAATAAAAAACTTGAATTTTATTTCTGGACAAGTTCATATGTGTATGTCATGTATCTTGATCATGTCCAGCCCCCTCCGTCTGGACCCCCCAACACTTCCCCCTCACCCTCAGGTCCTCCTTTTCCTAAAAAGTTGATTAAGTCCATTGAGTGATACCTTCATGCACCGGGATGTGGAGCCATCCACTGGAGCATGGGCAATCACCTGCCAGGGGCCATACCCCTGAAGAAAAATGAGTCTGCTTCCCCTAGCTGCCAACAACTTCCATTAGCGCCTCAGCTAAGGGTGGGGACTCATGAGCAGAAAAGGGAGTAAAGTAGAAAATGCAAATGACTAAACAACAGGTGTATAAAAAAGTATACTTGAGTCTGTCTTTTCTTTTCTTTCCTTCCTTCCTTCCTTTCTTTCTTTCTTTCTTTCTTTCTTTCTTTCTTTCTTTCTTCTTTCTTTCTTTCTTTCTTTCTTTCTTCTTTCTTTCTTTCTTTCTTTCTTTCTTTTTCTTTGTGGCGTGGGGGTGTACCGTGTGTGGGAGTCAGAAGACAGCTCACGGGAGCCAGCTCTCTTTCCTCCATGCAGATTTCAGAGATCGAACTCAGGTCAGGCTTGGTGGCAGCTGTCTTTCCCTACTGAGCCATCCATCTCACAGGCACACACCTGAATTTTTAAGCTTACTTCGTACTCATATTGGCAAACATTATTGTTAAGTTCATGGCACACACAGAATGGCCAATGAATTTGTGTTCAGTCAGCATAGAAGTAAATTGCAGTATTTGTGGGAGCATGTTCATCGCATGTTCATCACCGTTGTGACAAAACATCTCATTGCAGTCAGAAAGCAAAGAGACACACACAGAGAAGGTCAGAGACAAGACCCACTCTTCAAAGCATGCCCCAGTGATCTATGCCCCGCAAGCAGGCCCCACCTCCTAATGGATATAAGCCCATCAGGATATAAATTCATCAGTGGGTTAATCTGTGGATGAAAACCCTCAAAAACAAGTCGTCTCTCAATCACTCCAATAGACAGGGACAAGCCTTCAATACATGAGCCTTTTGGGGGGACCAAACCACAACACTAAGTATATTGTATTGAAAGAGAGAGAGAGAAAGACAGAGACTTTTATTTATAGTGTGTGTATGTATGTGTGTGTACACCACAATATGCATGTGGTGCTCAGAGGACAACTCGTGGGTTTTCTACCATGTCAGTCCTAGGGATTAAACTCAGGCTGGCAGATTTGGCAGCAGGGACCTTCCCCCACTGGGCCATATTGAGGGCACATATATAGTAGAAGCAGTACATTTTGGAATTCGTCTTAAGGAAATAGGAAAAAATGTCCCTCTCTTGAGATTATTCATAATAATCTAAAATAACAAAAATAACAGTCAACCTTGTGGGACTGACTCGTGAAATTATGGGCTAGCTATTTGATGAATTGTTATTATACAATTAAATGTTACTTATAATGTCATTTTAATGGCATGTTACTTCTTAATCCTTTAAAAATGCTCATAGCAAACTGAAGATAATAAAGCTGAGTTCCCATTTGGTTGTGAAAATTATTTTTGGTGGTGAAAAAACCCTGTTTCTAGGCATGCTGCCCCATGAAGCTTGGTGACCTGAGTTTGACCCCGAGAACTCACATATAGGTAGATGGATAATCAACTCCATAAAGCTGTCCTCTGACCGCATGCCACAACATGCACATGCACATGCTTGCACACATATATACACACACACACACAAATAAAACTTTTTAAAAAGTCCATAACTGAGATTAACCACAAAGCTTAACGACAATAAGATGATGCATACAAAATGTTGTAGCCTGCAGCTACAAAGATTCTTTCACTTTCTTTGTTATATTTTTGTTCCTCCAGACAGACTCTTACTCTGTAGCCCAGGCTGACCTCAAACTCACAGCATTCCTCCTGCTTCAGCCTCCCAAGAGCTGGGATTACAGGCTAGAAAATCTTTAATTATAACTTAGGCTTGTTGCTTTAAAAAAAAAATAAAGACTGAATATTAATGAAGTAACATTCAAGTTAGGAAGTTAGCAAAAGAGAAAACAGTTCAGACAGGAGTTGAAACAAAGGGAAACAGAAAATGAAGGCATGACAGAGGTCGTCCTCCTCCCGACCTCCCCGCCCGTCCTCCCTCTCCTCCCCCTCCTCCTGTTCCCCCTGCCTTCCTGTCCTCCCCCTCCTCCTCCCCCTCCTCCCCCTCCTCCTCCCCCTTCTCCTCCCCCTCCTCCTCCCCCTCCTCCCTCTCCTCCTCCTCTTTCCCCTGCCTTCCTGTCCTTCCCTCCTCCTCCTCCTCCCCCTCCCTCTCCTCCTCCTCCTCCTCTTTCTCCTCCTCCTCCTCCTCTTGGATCCTCATGTGTCTTACCTATGCCTTTCTCCCCTGAGATGTGCATGTGCATTCCTCAGGGTCTGTTCAGGAAAACACAAACCACTCGGTGTCCTCCTGGGTGTGGAGGGTTTAATAGAGCACCACAGGCTCACAGAGCTGTTGGAAGAGCAGAGGGACTGAAGCCAGGGCTGCTAACGTAGAGGAGGACATGAAGGCGTCAGCAGAGGCAGGTGACTCCCGATAGCTGTGTGGGGAAGCCTTGTGAATTTCACATCTGTTCAACATCTGGCCATTTCCCCCGCTGGATAGAAATGAGACTCCCCTTCCCTTCAGCTTCCCAAATTTCTCTAAGTTCTTCTCAAGGCCAGCTTCATCATGGAAAGGGGCATTCTGGGAGATGAAGTTCCTGTCACCCTGCACTGGGGCACAGGGATGAGTACTTCAATCTATTCATCACATACCTTTGAAAAACACCTGCCAGGGCCAGGCAAGTAGTCAGACCAGGCAGGAAAGTAACCTGAATTACAGATAACAGAAGTTATTTTTCCTTCCGTCCTTCCTCCCTCCCTTCCTTCCTTCCATCCTTCTTTTCTTCCCTCCCTTCCTCCCTCCCTTTCTCCCACTCTCCTTCCTCCTCTCTCTCTGATCTTCTGAGACAGACTCTCATACAGCCCAGAATGGCCTCAGACTCTTTTTGTATCCATTGAGATTGTAGATGTGCACCTCCATACAGTTTATAAGTCCGGGGGACTGGACCCAGGGCCTCATGCATGCAAGGCAAGCACTTTACCAACTAAGCTACAACCCAGGCCCAGCCGTTCATTCTTCAAGCGTCTGCCCTTCCCGGCTTCTTTAATTACCAGCTTGCCAAACAACACAAAACAAATACATAATTTAAACGAGGTTATATAACATTCGAGAGGTTTTGAAAATGACAACATGCAAAAACTGTTGAACAGTGGGAGTCTAAGATGGTGCAGTCGCTGTGAAATCACCTTGGCAACATCTCAAAAAGTGTAATGTAGAGTTATCATATAACCCGGCAATTCTACTGCTGAGTATATAGTGAGAAAAAAATGGTACATATGAGTTTGCACAAAATGCTGTACATTACTGTTCATAATAGCAGCATTATTCATAATAGTGATTAAAAGGATGTGACTTCAAAAGCCATCAATGAGTAAATAAATAAAACATAGTGCAATGGAATATTATTTGAACAGTAAAAGAAATGAAGTCATGATATACACAATAGCGGCGATGATCTTTATTATTTTTATTAGCTCATGTAACCCAGACTGATCTCAAACTTACTATGTAGCCTGGTATGACATTGAACTGCTGATCTTTCTGCTCCCATCTCCCGAGTGCTGGGTTTACAAGTACCTGCCATCATACCTGGTTTATGTGCTGAGAAGGAGCAGATCTAGGACTCTGTGAATGGTAGGTAATCATTCTACCAACTGAGCCACATCCCCAATCCACATGGATTGCTTTTCAAAGCAAATGCTAACAGGCTGGAGAGATGATGGCTCCGTGGTTAAGAGCACTTGCTGCTCTTGCCAAAGACCTGGGTTCTGTTCCCAACACCCACATCAGGTGGCTCACAACTATCTATAACTCTAGCTCCAAGGGATCTGGTTCCCTCTGGACCCTAAGGGCACCAGGAAGCATGTGGTGCACATAAATTCACATACATATACAAACATGTACATAAATTTTACAAATAAATTTTAAAAAAACAACAACAAAAAAGGAAACATATGCTAAGTAAAAGACATGTAAACTTCTAATTAATGAATGAATCATTCAGTTAATTAATTTGATCATTTGAGACATGGTCTTTCTATGCAGCCCTGACTGGCCTTGACCTCAAAATCTTCCTACTTTATGGTCCCCAGTGCTGAGATTACAGCTATGGGCCATGATGTACTGCCTATGACATCATTTATGGGAAATCTCCAGAACAGAAAAATAGGTAGAGATAGGAAATAGATTAGTGTCAGGGATGGGTGGGGCACTAGGGAGTGAATGCTAGTGAGCTGGGTTTCTTGAGGTGAGTGAATAAAGCACTAAAATTAGATGATGGTGATGGCTTGTAAATCTGAACATATTCAACCATTGGAAAAATTTAATTGTGACAAAGTCTACCTTGCAAAGATGCAGCGTTTTAACCTTTTTTATTTGATTTATTTTTACAGTTACTTTATTTTGTGTGTGTTGGGGCATGTGCCCAGGCCTTGGTGCACATGTGGAGGTCAGAGGGCAGCTTACAGGAGCTGGTCTCTCCTTCCACTATGTGCATTTAGATAACGGAGAGAATCTCTCCATCGGATCATCAGTCTTGGTGGCAAGGACCTTTACCTGATGAGTCATCATGCCAGCCAGTCTAACCTTTATAAAAGGCATGTATCTGTGTGTATGTCAGTGTGTGTATATGCCACAGTATGTGTGTGGAATTCAGAGAACACCCTTTGGAGTTGGTCCTCACCTTCCACCTTCTTTTAAAGACAGCATCTCTCTTTTTATTGTTTGGGAATTTCATACATGCATACAATGTGTTTTGATCAAATTCACCCCATTCTCTCTCCTCCATTTCCTGTCCTTCCTCCCCCCTTTCCCTCCCAACTTCACATGCTCTGGTTCAAAACCAGAGTCTATTTATTGCTGCTTGTATGGACATGGGCAGAGGATCATCAATTGCAGCATGGGTTGCCTCTCAGGGGCCCCGTCCCTGAAGAAAATTCACTCTCCAGCCCCCAGCAGTCATCCTCCTCAGCTACGGGTAGGACTTCATGAGCCTCTCTCCCCTGTACACTGGGATTTTTGGTGGCCTGATCTTGTGGAGCCCTGTGCAAGCGGCCATAGCTGCTGCGAGTTCATGTATGCAAAAGCCCAGGAGAAGATGTTTAGCCTGTGAGTATGCAGCCTGGCTGCCTCCGGAGCTCCCGGGATTCTCCTGTCTCTGCTTCCCATCCCTGCCATAGGAGCGTGGGCATTACAGACTTGTGTGCTACCTGGCCCAGCTTTACATGGGTTCTGGGGATTTGAACTTAGGTTTCTCACACTTACTCAGCAAGTGCTTTACCCAGTGAGTCGTCTTCCCAGCCTCCCCTTTTTAAACATTTCGAGTGCATAGTTCAGAGGCATTAAAAACACTTGCTACACAAACATTGTCTGCATTTGTCTCCAGAACATCTTCATCTTTCCAAATAGAAACACCACTTCTTCCAAACAAGGTAGGTGCTCATCTTCCTCTCCCTCCAGGCCCTGGCCCCTCCAGTCTAAGTTCTGCATCTGTGAATCTGGCTATTCTAGAAACTCCAGGGTGGTGGTTTGAATGAGAATGTCCCCCACAGGATCTGAGTACTTGGACATTTTGTCCCGTCAGTGGAGCTGTCTTGGGGTTTTAGGAGGTGCTGCTTTGCTGGAGGAGGCTCATCACTGTGGGTGGGCTTTGAGAGTTCTCAGGCCCTGCCTGATATCCAGTCGCTCTCTGCTTTCTGTACCTGTTTGAAGACATGATTCCTTGGCTTTCTGTTCTGCCACCTCTGCCAGCATGCTTCCCTTGCTACTATGGACTCTAATCCTCCTGGAATCTTAAACCTGAAAGCTCTGTAAGTTGCCTTGGTCATGGTGTTTTTTTCACAGTAATAGCAAAGAAACTAGTATATCAGGTAAGAGAACTCCTACAGCATTTACCCTTTGGTGACTGGATTCTCTCACTTAGCATAATATCTTCAAGGTCTGCCCGTGTTGTAACCTGTTAGAATTTCCTTCCTACATAAGGCTGAATGGTAATCCATGATGTGTGGCCTATGTTTTGTTTATCCATTCATGCCTCGGTGGACGCCAGATTGAACCCACCTCTGTCTGCTGTGAGCATGGACACACTGGTATCTGGTCAAGTCTGTCTTTTCAGTTCTTTTGGGCATATATTCAGAAGTGGATCAAATAGTAATTTTACTTTTTAAAATTCTGTTGCTGTTCTGAAGGTCTTGCTATGAAACCCAGGCTAGCCTCAAACTCATCATCCTCCTGCTCCCACCTTCCAAGAGCATGTGCCACTGTATCTAGCAAGTTTATTTTTAAGTTCTGTTTTTTTCAGTGCTGGGAATAGAATTCAGGGCTTCAGACACACTAAGCAAGTGTGCCACCACTGTGCCACATCTCCAGTCCTATTTTTAAGACTTTGAGGAGTGGCCCCATGCATTCCCATAGCAGAAAAGTTGTTTTACATTCCCACCAGTTGATAGCAGGGTTCAAATTTTTCTACATCTTCATAAATACCTGTTCTTTTCTTCTATAGGTGCTGTCTGTAGAACCCATTCTGCGTGGTATACAGGGCTGCCTCACTGTGGTTCTGATTTGCATTTTGAGTTGTACTTTTTTCAGTTAGCCAGAGTCTCATGTAGTCCAGGCTGGCCTTAAGCTTGTTATGTAGCCAAGAATGACCTCAAACTTCTCTGATTCTCCTGCCTCTGCTTCCTGAGTGCTGGTATTACAGGGATGTACTACCATACCTGATTTTATACAGTGGTGAGGAGCAACTCGGAGCCTTGTGACTCATAGGCAAGCATTCTACCAACTGAACTACGGCCACAGCCCCTTGAATTGTACATTTTTAAGAGGTAAATTTTATATGTGAAATATATCTTACTTAAAAACCAACAACCACTGGGGCTAAAGAGAGATGACTTACCTGTTAAGAGCACTGGGTGCTCTTGCAGAGGACTCAAGTTCAGCTTCCAGTACCCACAGCTGTTCTTAACTCCAGTTCAAGAGGCTCCAGTATCCTCTTCTGGTCTCCATGGGCATTGTACACATGGGTGTACTTACATGCAGGCGAAACACTCATACACATAAAATAAAAATAAACAAAACCTTTTAAAGAAAAGTATTCCTGAAGAGCATTGAGGCCTGTTCATGTCTGGATCTTGCATCTAAAACTCTATCTTCACTAGACGGGGTTTGACTTGAAACCAAGGAAGTATAAGGACAGCTTACTGCGTTTCACAGTTTCAAAAAGCAAGGAAATGCCTAAAGGATGGTGAGGTTACTGACTACATTCAGGATGATCTGAACAATAACACAAATAAGGACTGTAATTATTTGTAAAGTGTTGCAGAAACTACAAGCCACAAATTCACATAATAAAAAAGGAGGGAGAAATGTGATTCTCTGTAAAGACTGCAAGCTAATAGATGTGAGAGGAATTACAGGAGTTAAAAAAAAAATCACGGTTTTGCAACTCCAAGTCAAACACTTGGTTCAAGCAAGGATCTGCAATAGGTGCTTCAGTGATTACATGACACATTTTAGGAAGTGAAATGTTCCCATGCTGTCCTGAGGATTAGTCATTCGCTGCAAATGGAAGCAAATGCCTTTGCAGTGAAAGCTCTGGCATTAAGTCCCTCAAAGAAGCAACCAGACAGGGATCGTGTGGTCTGTCTGTAATTCTAGCATGCAGGAGGCAGAGACAGGAGGAGAACTGCAAGTTCCCAGCCAACTTTATCAGCATAGTGAGTTCTAGACCACCCACGGTTATGTAGCAGGATTCTATCTCAAAACAATAATAAATAAAACAAAACACTGTTGGGCTGGGACGCAGCTCAGTTGGTAGAGTCTAACATCCATGAAGCCCTGAGTTCTATCCCCAACACCCCCATATCCTTCTGGGGAATGGTGGGGCACACCCTTAATTCTGGCACTTGGGAGGTTAGAGGTATTGGGAGCTTTAGTTCAAGAGCAGTCTCTCCTACCTAGCTAATTTGAGGTCAACCTGGAAGGTAGGAGACTCTCTCAAAACAACAATTAGAAAGATCAAAGTCAGCATTAAGAAAAAGTTGACATCTGTGCTTTAATATAAGACAGTAGAAAGCCAAATATTCCACACCAGCCATGAAGTAGTTTGATAAAAATATGTGACATAGTTGACCTTGGTGCCACACACCTTTAACCTCAGCACTTGGGAGCCAGAAGCAGGCAGGTCTCTGAGTTCGAGGCCAGCCTAGTCTACATAGAAAGTTCCAAGTTCCATAGCTAGCCAGAGTTACATACTGAAACCTTGTCTTTAAAAAATGCACAATATGAGAGTAAGCAGACTCCTCAAAGCCTGAACTCTACTTTCCAGGAATTCTACTGACCATGGGTTACTTTCTGGGAAGGAATAATGGAGCCAGCTTCAAGAGTCTAGCTGGCTGGACACCTAGGCAATTGACCTGGAATCATGGAATAGTCAGCATCCTGGCAAAGAAGAGGAAGCCTGGGTGGCAGGGGTTCTGCTGTGGAGAGAATCAGGGACATAGCTCAGTCTGGAGAGTGCTTTTCTAGCATTCACAAAGCCCTGGGTTCCATCTCCAGCACCACAGAAACTGGGCATGGTAGTACATGCGTGGGATTCCAGCACTGAGATGGTAGATGCAGGAGGATCAGAAATTCAAGGCCATCCTCAGGTATGTAGTGAGCTTGAAGGTGGGAAGTGTTGGTACAATGGCTGAGTGGGTAAATCACTTGCCATGAAAGCCTGATGGTTTGAGTTTGATTCCTGAATCCCTGTGGATTTAGTCCTGAGAGTGGTCCTCTGACCTTACACACATGCTCTGGCACATATGACTCCTGCACTCAGACACACACATCTTATACACACACATACACATACACACACACATACACACAAATAAATAAATAAGACATGTGAGAGACCTAATTATACAAGAGCAACAAACACAACTGTACATAAGGGCTCCTGTGGGCTGCCTGGAGTATGTAAATTAATGTTTAAACAATGCAAACATATTAGTCATGCTTTACTGATCATCTAAAACATTTATCACGAAAGCTTTTTAATGAATGAGGATTTTCTATTGTGATCTTTTCTATTCTCTCCCCTAGGGAAAATACAAGCTAATCACATAACAGACTGTCCTTGAAAGCCCAAAACATAGCAGGGACTTCAGTATGTTTGCATGATTTATCACTAACCACAGATTCTGTCTAGGAAGAAAATAGAACTGTATCAAACAATTTTTCATTCCATTGGGAATGCGGAGCTCTCCCCGCTCCCCATTAATGTCATTAGCTTCAGTATAGGATGCTCCCTAATATAATATTTCTAGACAAAATACCACTTTTAAAATAAGCCTGTCCAACAGAAATATGTAAGCCACAAACGTGAGCCCATGTATAATTTTACACAGAGCAGCTTGGCAAAGTTAAAAATGTAAAAAGAGGGAGGCGTGGTGGCACGTGCTAGCAGTTTCATCATTTTGTAGCCAACATGGAGGGAAGTCGGGGCAGGAACTCAAAGCACACACGTGGAGGCAGGACCCGAAGCGCGGACGAGGGACGCTGCCTACTGGCCTGCTCTTCTGCATTATGCACAGTCTACTTTCTTATACAGCTCAGGACCACCCGCCCAAGTGGCCTGGGCCCTCCCACATCACTCAGTAATCAAAAAACGCCTCCCAGACATTCCCACAGGCCAGTCTAATAGAGGAAATCCCCCATCTGAGGTTCCCCCTTCCCAGATGTGTCAACCAAAGCCAACCAGGACACACCCTGTCTCAAAAAGGAAAAAGAAAGCAGAAAAAAGTATTATATGTACTTAATTTACTTATAATTTTTACATTTATTGTATAAGCGTGTGCATGCATGAGCCATGGAATGTGTGTAAGTCAGAGAACAACTTGTGGGAATCAGTTCTCTCCTTCCCACATGTGGGCCTGGGGGACAAACTTGGGTCATCCTTGGGCTTAGGAACAAATGCCTTTACTCGCTGACTCATCTCAGAAGCTAAGCCCTATTATTTTTTTGAGATAGAGCATCTGTATCTCCTTTTTGAGCTAGACCTCCAATATCCCTTTTTGGAGATAGCTTTCCTGTATCTCAGGCTGGCCAATAGGTGCTGTTACTTTTACGGCTTCCTAAAACACCATGTCCCTTGTAGATCTCTTATTCCACCAGAGGAGAGAACTCAAGACTTAGGACTAGATTCTGTTCTGCAGCTCTCTCTAGTTGCTTTTTAATCAATTAGAGACAGTGTAGCATGTAGGCCAGGCTCCTGTGTAGATGAGAATGACCTTGAACTTCTGATTCTCCTGTTAATACCTTCTAATGCTGGGATTAGAGGTGTGCACTGCCATGTTTGGTTTATAGGGTACTGGGAACTGAAACCAAGGCTTCAAACATGCTACTAGGTAAACAGTCTACCTTCTCAGCTACATCCGACCCTCTATGATGTGATTTTCTTTTCTTTTCTTTTTTGGTCTTTTTGAGACAGGGTCTCCCTGTAGCCCTGGTCTAAAACATACTATGTAGACCAGGCTGGCCTTGAACTCACAGAGATTCACCTGCCTCTGCCTCCAGAATGCTGGTATTAAAGGCAAGAACCATCACTCCTGGCTTATGATGTGATTTATTTTTTTTTTACATATACGTGTGTTTGTGTGCTTGCAGAGGTCAGAAGAGCATGTCTGATCACTAGGGTTGGAGTTATAGGCAATGCTAAGTTACCCAACATGAGTGATGGAAACTGAACTCATCCTTTGTGAGAGCAGCAAGTGCTCTTACCTGCTGAGCCATCTTGCTATAGTACATTAAAATTTTTTAAATGGATGTTTTAAATGATATGTATGTTTGTGGGTATGTTCACATGTATGAAGATCTCCTTGGAGGCTCAGAGGCACACGATCTCCTGCAGCTGTGCTATAGACAGTTGTGAGCTGCCTATGTGGATGCTGGGAATCAAACGTACATCCTCTGAAAGAGTAGCAAGTGATCTTAGCTGTTGAGCCACCTCTCTAGCCCTTAATTTTCATTTCTGCATTTGTTGCTAGAATATAGCTATATGACTGATTTTAGTGTGTTGTTCTTATTTCCTGAAAACTCTGTGAACTTACTAATTCTATGAGGTTCTTTTCCTTTTTAAAAAGTGTGTCTGGTGCTTTTTACAAAGGCAGTCGTATGACTTGCTAATAGAAATGGTTTAATTTTTGCTTTTCCTATGTATACTTTTAGACAGTCTTATAGCGCAGACCAACCTCAAACTCGGGATCCTCCTGCCCCAGGCTCCATAGTACTAGGACAGGTATGAGCTGTCATGCTTGGCTTGGAGCCTGTATGCTTTATATTTTGTTCTCTAGCACCATTGCCTGGGCTATGATTCCTACTACTATTAGATAGGATTAGTGAGAGGGAGCTTCCCTGTTTGATCCCAAGGAAAAATGTTAAGATTTTCACATTAAATGCAACATAGTCTGTAGTAGGTTGTTTTAAACATATTTATATTACATTTATGTGTGCGTGTATGTGTGCATGCATGTGTGTGTATGTGTGTGTGTGTGTGTGTTTGGATTCATGCATGCCATAGAATACAGGTCAGAGGACAACCTGAGGAAGTTGGTTTCTTCCTCTCACCATGTGGGTCCCAGTGTTTCTTCCTCTTCTGTTTTTTCAGAAGAGACTGAATACACTAAACGTTGATTAAAAAAAAAATACTTCTAAAGTACAATCATCCATTGGAACTATCTGGGCCTGGAGATTTATTTCACAGATTATAAATTCAATCGCCGTAGTATAAATCTATTTAAAATACTTATTTCACCAGCAAGATGGTGGATAAAGGCACTTGCTGCACAGGTCTGGTGACCTGAGTTTGATCCCCACAACCCACGTGGTGGTAGGAGAGAACCGACTCCCTAGAGGTATCCTCTGACCTCCATATATGTGCACAGTTATGCCCAAATTTACATGTGCATGACACACACACTCATTTTAAAAAATGTCTAAGGTCAATGAGATGGCTCAGCAGGTAAAGGTGCTTGCTGCACAAACCTGACAACCTGAGTTTGATCCCAGGAACCCACATAAAGGTGGAAGGAGAGAACCAACTGCACAAAGTTGTCCTCTGATCTCCATATGTGTGTTGTAACATGCACACTGCCCTCCCAACATCACGTATACACACACACAAACACATACTAATAAAGCAGAAATTAAAATATCTATTTTGTATAAGTTTAACTTTAATATTGTTTTACAATGAATTGGCCTGTCTCCCCTAAGCTGTCTAATTTTTGTGTGTAGAGTTTACTCCTTTATTCTTGTAGTGTCTGTAGGGTTTGTAGTGATGTCGATTACTTCCTTCCTCATGTCAATAATTTTTGTTTTCACTCATTTTCTTTGCCAATCTATTAAATATCAACTTTCAGTTTTCTTTTTTTTCTTTTCTTTTTTTGAGAGTCTCACTCTAGCCCAGGTTAACCTTGAACTCACAGTGATCCTCCTGCCTCAGCTTTAAATAATAGGTGTAAGCAACCATACCCAGCTAGCCCATTGTTTTTTTCAAGTAACTAGGTTTGTTTCACTAGCTTTCTCTGTTGTGTATCTGTCTTATCTTTATTATTTCTTTCTGTTGCTAATGGATTTATTTTCTCTTCCTTTCCTGGTCTTTTAAGGTAAGAGTTTAGATTATCAATTTGACACTCTTTTCTAATCTAAATATTTTAGGACTAAAAATCTGCCTTTCAGCTAAGCTTAACTGCAGCCCACACACTTTAATAGGCTCCATTTTCATGGCCAATGCATTACAAAAATTCTCTGGAGACTTTCTCTTTGTTATATGGATTCTTTTAAAGTGCATTTTTTAGGGGCTAGAGAAATGACTACGTGATTAAGAGCACTGATGCTCTTCCAGAAGACCTGGGTTCAGTTCCCAGCACCCACATGGCAGCTAACAATCATCCATAACTCCAGTTCTGGCTTCTGAGGGTTTTTCATGACATGGGTGCACTCATATACCTGCAGGCAAGACATTCATGTACATTAAATAAAATTAAAAATAAAAAGTAAATAAAAATTAAATAATAAAGTGTGCTGTTTAATTTGTCAGTGTTTGGAATTTTTTCTTTGCCTTAGCCTCTATTTTTATCTGTCATTCTGTTTGTAATTTCTACTTTGAGTCCACTGTAGTTATTAAACATATTCTATCTGATTTTAATTTTTAAAAACTAGCTTCTTTATGACATAGATGATAGTCTATTTGGCGTTCCGTGACCTTGTTAAGGAGAGTTTGAGTGTATGTGTGGGTATATGTGTGTGTGTGTGTGTGTGTGTGTGTGTATGTGTGTGTGTGTTTGTCTTGCTATATAGCTTAGGCTGGCCTCAAACTTGTGATCCTCCTGCCTCAATCTCTAAAATGATGGGATTACAAGGTGTGTGTAAGTCAGTGCCTAACTTGGTGACTTAATAAATCATAGACTGAACAAATAATTTTTATTCTGTTGTTGTGATCGGTATGTTTGTATGAATGTGTTTGTTGGTGATTGTCCTAGTTTCATTCTGTTACTGTGGCAAATACCTTGACCAAAAGCAACTTAGGGGACCAAATGGTTTATTTGGCCTTTACTTCTAGATCACAGTTCTTCATTGATGTAAGTCAGGGCAGGAACTTAAGCAGAAACCATGGAGAACCATGCTTTCTTCTAGAGCTCAGAACCACCTTCCTAGGGACTGCTGCCACCCACAGTGGGGTGGGCCCTCTGACATCATTAACAATCAAGACAATCCCCTACAGATATGCCCCTAGGCCAGATCTCTCAGTTAAGGTTCCCTTCTCAGGTGACTCTAGGCAAGTTTACAGGAAAAGCTAACTAGAACATTCCACCCTTTGTCAACTTGATACGTAAACACATCACTCTAAATACTTTAAACCATAACCTTTCAATTCACTGTCCAAAGTTTCATATCGATATTATAACATAAATCCCAATGCTTCAAAAGTCCAAAGTCTCCTTAAAAGCCCAAAGACTCTTAACTGTAAGTTCTTGTTTAAAAAATGCATATTTTTTATTCCAAGAAGGAAGAGCCAGGGCATGAAGGCAATCACAGTTGCGCAAAACCAAAATCCAACAGTGTAAACCCAGATCTTGAGGCTCAGTACTCAACATTTCCGACTCAGTAGCTATGTAGCTTTCTGGATTCAAAAGTCTTGAGCCATCCCACTTCTCCAGCCCTGCCACCCATAATACACCACCTTCTTAGAGCCTCAGGCTGGCGCCCCTCTCCACCTGCTGCTGCTCTTGGTAGACATCTCACAATCCTGGCAATTTTGGTATCCTGTGGTCTCCACTGCAACCGAGGCTGCACCTTCAACAATGGCCTCTCCTGGACTCTCCACAAGGACTTCAACCCTTCCACATGGTACCAACCTGCAGCTTTTCTCCATGGCCCCTTCATGCCTTCAGAACCAGTACCACCTGGATGATTATTATATACTATTTTCCAAGTTCTGCTTTGAGCTCAAAATGTAGCCTTGCCCCCTCGGACCAGCTCTCATTGCTGACTCTGAAGAAATGTGTTTATATTGTCTCAGTGGAGTACTGAGGATTTCCCTCAACAGTACTGAGTACTTTTAATTTTGTGTGTGTGTGTGTGTGTTGGTGTGTGCGTGTTGGTATGTGCATGTGAAGGTTGGTACCCTCAGAAGCCAGGGGCATCAGATCCCCTGGAACTGGAGTTACAGATAGATATGAGCTTCCTAAACTGGATGCTGGGAACTGAACTTGGTGGGCTCTTCGCAAGAACATATGGGAAATTAGCTTCTGAAATATTTCTCCAGCACCTCTCCACATACACACAGGTTCCTAGTCCAAAATATCACACTAATTGCCTCAGTAGTTGGAGTCTGCTTCTGTTGGGAACTGTACAAGCTCCACAGCTGACATTCCTATCAGCAGTCATATCTTCTAAGCCCCCAGTAGACCACTTCACTTAGTTCTGAGCATCCAGAGGCTTTTTCTGATTAGAGTTCCAAATGGTTCTGTAATACTAACCCAGCCCCTGCAATAGTCCAAGGCAAAAATCTGCAGTCAGGTTCATCATAATACCTCGCCACTTCTCTGGTACCAAGTTCTGTTCTTGTTTCATTCTGATGCTGTGACAAATAGTATTACCAAAAGAGTTTGAGGAGAGCTGGTTTTACCTTGTAGGATACAGTCCATCACTGAGGGGAGTCAAGGCAGTACCTCAAGCAGGAACTTGAGGCAGAAAATATGGAGAAATGTGGCCTCCTGCTCACAGTCTCAATCTTAACTTCCTTTTACAGCCCAGAGCCTGCCTAGGAATGGTGCCACCCACAGTGGCTGGGTGCTTCTACATGAACTAACCATGGAGACAATTCCCCACAGACATGCCTACGGGCCAATTTGATTTGAGAATTCCTGAAATGAGACTCCTCCCTCAGACTGAGTCAAGTTGACAGTTTAAGTAGGGCAGTGATGTTGTTTAGTTCTGTGTTCTTATGACTCTCTGTCAAATAGCTTCATCAGTTCTTAAGACAGAGGTGTTGATATCTTCACCTATAATTGTAGATTTTCCTTTTAGTTTGACTAGTTTTTGCTTTATTAATCTTGAAAGTCTGTTGTCTTGTATATAAATATTCAGGATTGCACTGCCTTCTTGGTGGATAGACTCCCTTTATCATCTTAAGTCCCCTTTGTCTGTCTGTTGGTAGAATTCTTTGATCTGAAACTTTATCTGAATATTGCTACCCTTGCTTGATAGTTGTATGGTATATCCTTTCCAGGTTTTAACAGACTTAGATTATTATTTTTCTAGAGAGCATATAGGTGAGTCACATTTAAAAAATCCTTTCTGGAAGCTAGAGAGATGCCTCAGTGGTTAAGAATACTGGGCTGCTCTTGCAGAGGACCTGAGTTCACTTCTCGGCATCCATAATTCCAGTTCCAGGGGACCTGACCTCCATGGGCATTGCAATGACACCTGGTGCACTTACATCCACGCAGGCAAAACACTCATGCACGTAAAGTAAAACTAAATAAATAAAAAAAAATTAGTCCATTCTGTCAGTTCTTGTCTTTTATTTTTATTTTATGTGTGAGTGTTTTCCAGCATGTATAAAAGTATACCATGTGCGTGCAGTGCCCATGGAGGCTGGAAGAAGGCTTCCACAGCCCCCTGGAACTAGAGTTTAGGGTGGCTGTGGGATGTCCAATGTGGGTGCTGGGAACAGAACTCTGGTCCTTTATAAGAGCAGCAAGTGTTCTCAACCACTGAGTCATCTCTCCAGCCCCTGCCTTTCCATTTGCCTTATAATCGGTGTATTTAGACCATTTGCATTTAATAAAGTTATTGATCTGTTATAGCTCAAGAATGGCTATTTTATTGTTTCTCTTCTGACTGTTCCTTCAGTCCTCCCCACCCACTCTTTTGTAAAGTAACCTGACTACTACAAGTTGTCTGAACATATTTTAGAATTCTATTTGCCTTATCTCTAGGTGTGTGTGTGTACCTTATCTCTAGATGTGTGTGTGTGTGTGTGTGTGTATGTGTGTGCCTGTGTATGCATACACATACCTGTAAACATACAGAGGCCAGAGGAGGGTGTCAGGTATCCTCTGTCACTTTACACCTTATTCATTTGATGCAGAGACTCTCTCTCTCTCTCTCTGAACGCGGGGTGTTCATTTTTGGGGGTGAGCTGGCAAACAGCAAGCCCCAGTGATCCTCCTGTCTCCGCCCACATATATGCTTGTGAACTGGTTGTTACCTGGGTGCCAGGCTCTGAACTGAGTCCTCATGCTTGCAACAACAAGTGCATTTAACTGCTTAGCCATCTCTCCAGCCGTCATCTTTAATGTGTGTGAAACGATCTCTTACATATGGTTTTCAGTGACTGCTCTAAGGCATTCTACATGGGTTACATGATAGCAACATTTCCCTACTCTTGAGTAAGGTGTAGGAAACTATTCTTTTACTCATCCTTGGAACAAATTATCTTAAACATTCACCTAAATTGATGGTGGTATTATGCGGTGTTAATTTTTTTGGCTCCAACTATCAGATACAGTTCAGAAAACCCGACAGGATTCCATTGCTTGGAGAGATGTCTCCAGTCATTTCTTCAGCATAGGTTGGCTGATGTCTGTTAGTTTTCATCCACCTGAAAATATCTAGATTTCCTTTTCTTGCTAAAGGCTCTCATTGATGAACATAAATTTTGGTTGATAGTTCTGACCTTTCAGCACTTGAAAGATGATATATAGATTTCTTCTGGCTCCTAGTTTCTAGTGAAAATCTTCTATCATTCAAACTGCTACTTCTTTACACTAATGAGTTATTTTTCTCTTGTTTTGATTTTTTTCCTTTCTTTTTAGTTTTCAGAAGTTGGTTGGTTTTTTTTTTTTTGAGACAGGGTCTCATGTATCCCAGGCTGGCCTGGAACTCACTATGTAGCTTAGGATGACCTTGACCTCCTTATTTTATAAGGTATTTTGGGTTGGATTTCTTTTGTTTCTTTTATTTTAATTTATTTTTTGTGTATGTTGTTAGTGTGTAGGTGTGCACATACCACATCCTGTGAGTAGAAATCAGAGGGTATCTTGCAGGAGTTCTGTTCTCTTCTTCTACCATGTAGGTCCTAGGGATCGAACTCATGTTGTAGGGCTTGGTGGCAAGCCCCTTTACCCACTGAACCATCTTGTGCCAGCCCTTGGTTTGGATTGCTATGGATTTATCTTGCTTGGAATTTTGTTTAGTTTTTTGTATATGTAAGTTTGTATGTTTTTCAAATTTTGGGACTTTTCAATCATTTCCCTTTGAGGATTTTTCCACTTTATAGTCTTTCTTCTCTCTCTCCTTTTAGGGCTTTAATGGTGACATTAAATATTTTGTTTCTTGTTCTACGAGTTCCTGAGCCTTTCTCTTTCTTCATTTGTCTCTGTTTTTCTCTTGCTGCTTGGGTCCGGTCCTTTCTGTCTCGGCTTTTTAGTCCCTGGTTCTTTCTTTTGCCATACTCAGTCTTCTATTAAATCTACTCTATTTTTGTCGATTGCATTTTCTTATCCTAAAATTTGCTTCTTTTTTCATATCTCATATTTCTTTGAATTTTTACTAAACAATTAAAAATCTTTCATCACCTAATACGACTAGTCAGTTTTCACTATTTTACTCTGCTATGAAAAGTAACTCTCTGATGAGTGAGACGGCTCAGTAGGTAAAGACACTTGCCACCAAGATGGATGATCTGAGTTCAATCCCTGGGACTCACATAGTGGAAGGAGAGAACTAACTCTTGCAAATGGTCCTCTGACCTCTATGAATGTGCTGTCAGACACACACACACACACACACACACACACACACACACTAAAATGGTAATATTTTAGAAACTATATGTTTAAAAAGTGACCCTTTTGGTTGGGCATGGTGGTACACTCCTTTAATCTCAGCACTTGGGAGGCAGAGGCAGGTGGATCTCTGTGAGTTCAAGGCAGTTGGGAGGCAGAGGCAGGTGGATCTCTGTGAATTCAAGGCCAGTCTGATATACATAGAGAGTTTCAGACCGGCTGGGGCTACAGGGAGACCCTGTCTCAAAAAGACCTACCCGGCCCAAACCCCTGCAATTTATTGGCTCTCTATAGACTGTGGGACTCCTCCAACTGTCTCTTCACACTGAGACCCAGGTGGAAGCAGCAGCCCCTGCCTACACCACACTTTTCTCATGGAAGAACAGAAGAGAAACCCAAATGCAACCTGGTAGTGCCACCTTGAGCCTCTGCCAGACCTGGTAAATCATCACTTCTGCTCCCATATCACCAAGAGGCTCGTGATGTCAGTGCGGTGTGGAAATACACTTCTTTTACAGGAAGGTGTGCAAAGCAGAGCGAAGGCTATTTAGTCATTACACAGGGGCAGGCACTAAGTAACTGAGAGCAGTGCACATGCACAGAGATTTCCAAGTAGCCAGCATCTTTCCCTCCTCACTCACGTTCACTGGCACCTCTAACAAAGTTAGCAATTCCTTAATAGCACATGATGACCAATTGTTCTAGTTGGCTTTCAACTGCTGTGGCAAAACACGCTGACCAATACCAGCTTGAGGAGAGTTTAGTTTGCTTACATTGCCTGAGTCACACAGCTCATCAAGGAGCTCAGCCTGCTTTCTTATCCAATACAGAACAACCTGTCCAGGGGGGCACTGCCCACAGTGGGATGGGCCCTCCCACATCATCCAGCAATCAAGAAAATACCCTGCAGACATGGCCATAGGTCAGTCCAATGGAGAAAATTCCTCAATTGAGGTGCCCTCTACCCAGGTGTGTCAAGCTGACAACTAAAACTATCCAGCGCACCAATCTATACTCAAAATTTTGAATTATCTCCAAGCTTATTTAAAATGTAATGTATTAAAATGTCCAATCAAGATCCACATGTCTTAAAAGCAATTTATTTATATTGTATTTTATTTTGAGACAGGATCTTGTGTGTTCCAGCCTGGATCTTGAACTTCTGATCTTCCTGCCTCTGCCTCTGGTGTGCTGGGATTATAGGCATACACCACCATGCCTGGCTTATGCAGTGCTGGGGATGGAACCCACGGCCTTGTGTGTGTTAGGCAGCCACACTATCAACTGAGCTATACTCAGCCATGTTTCCTCATTTACAATTTTTTTGATTGTTTATTTTTATGTAATGTGTCTTGCCTGCATGGATTTAAGTACACCCATGCACGCAATGCCTGAAGAGGCAAGAACAGGCAATCAGACCCCCTGGAACTGGAACTAAGGCAGGGTGTTAACCGCCATGCGGGCACTGGGAACCAAACCCCAGGCCTCTCTGCAAGAGCAGTCAGTGCTTTTAACCACTGAGTCATCTTTCCAGCCCCTGTTTAGTTTTTAAGGCATGTAGCACAGGAGCTTACTGTTACCCAGACTGGCCTTGAATCCCTCTACCTCAACCTCTCAAATGCTGGGATTAAAGGCGTGAGCTGTTACCCTGGTAGGATGGTCGGATGCCTCTATCTTTTGTTTTATTTGTGAGAAAAATTTCTCTGTATTTCAGCTTGCCCTGGAACTTGATATGTGGTTCAGGCTAAGCTCAAACTAACAATTCTTTGGCCTCGGTCTCCCAAATGCTAGGATTGCAGATGCATGGCCCCATGTGCTCATCATGACGTTTTTCAAGAGACTGTCTAGTAATTTTACATTGCATTCTAGTGGTTTTGAATTATGTGTTATAGAAACTCTGGGTTATCTGCTAAAGAATACAGTCTCTGTCCTGTCCTTCTCCCTCTCCCTCCCGCCCTCTCTTTCCCTCTCCTTGCTCTCTTTTCTCTTTCCCTCTTTCTCTCACCCTTTTTCTTTTTTTGAGACAGGGTGGACTCAAACTCACAATGTAGCTGAGAATGACTTTGAATTTTTGATCCTTGCTCTACCTAGTAAGTGCTGGGATTACAGGCATGTGCCACCACGCCTAGTTTATGCATCGGTGGGAATGGAACCCAGGACTTCGTGCATGCTAGGCCAGCACTCTGCCAACTGAGCTGCATTCCCCATCCACACATTTCATCATGGCAACAGTTTGAATGCTCGCAGGGCAACTTGACCCTGCAACTTGACTTGGCTCAGCCATAAGCCTTGTTAAGGTCGCCAATTTCAATACTCTCAAGGCCAGGATGGGGGTCTTATTCTCCATTATGTGTCTCTTGTGAACTGTCAGTGGAATGCCTAATATATTTACAAGCGTCTTTGTACTTAGATACCAAACTTTATCTCCTGAGGTCCAGACAGTTGTTAAAATCTCAGGTCAATTCTTCAGCTTTCTTTCTTTGGTTGAGATTCTTAGAGTCACCTGTACATACACAATTTAGGTTATCAGTCCAGGTCTTGAAGGAATTTCTTTGTGTGCATGGTAAATTTCTGTGTGTGCTAGGTGAAGCTGATTCAGTACGGACCACACCCAGGGGACTTTCTGCTTTAAAGATGCTATCCTTCCGAGTCTATCCTAACTCCAGTTGCCCTCCAGTGCCTTCACACAGTTGTTTTTTTAAAAAAATATTTTGTCCAGAACGTATCATTACTATTCCATTTCTCTAGTGCTGGTGTGGCAAGACTACAAACATGTACATCATGCGTGGCTTCTTTTGAACCTGGGTTCTGGGGAATTGCATTCAGGTCCTCATGCAGATCAAGAACTTTACCAGCTGAGCTGTGTCACTCCAGCCTGAGAGCATCTTTTAACAGGGAGACTTACCTGAGTTAATGTAGCACAGACTCTGACTCTAGTAGGCTCTTACTTAGAAAATATAAACTATTGCCTTTATTTATTTATTTATTTATTTACTTAGTGTGTGCCAGGGTGTGTGTGTGTGTGTGTGTGTGTGTGTGTGTGTGTGTGTTTGTAAATCAGAGGACAACTTTCGGGTGTCAGTTTTCTATGCCCATCATGTGGGTCCTGGGGATCGAGTTCAAGTCAGGCTTGATGGCAAGTGTATGTAGCCACTGAGCCATCTCACTTGTCCTGCATGTTGCTTCTTATGGTCTAGTGAAGTAGAAAGATTATTCAGCAACTTCTGTCCTTATACAGAATACCAGGGAAGGTTGAAAGGGGAAGATGCCAGGGTTGATATGTCTACAGACACAGACACAGACACAGACACACACACACACACACACACACACACACACACACATCCTTCAGATCTCGGGTCTGCCTCTGGTCACATGATGTCTACTTTGTTATACTATTGGTCATTCTTAGCTAGTCAGAGTCACTTGCTTGGTGGGAAACAGCTTCACACCCAATGTCTGAGTCCTTGGTGTTCCTTGCCTTTACTGGGTCATGTTAGACTTAACTGACCTCTTATATTTGTTTTTGTTTAGTTTGGGATTCTTTTCCAGACAGGATCTCATGCAGTCCAGCTTAGCCTTGAACTCATTATGGAGCTGAGGATGACTTTGAATTCCTGTTTCTTCTGCCTTTATCACCCAAGAGCTAAGATCACAGGCATGCACCACATGCTTTGTGTTTTATTGGCTTTTCTCATTTACACACAGTCACTGTCCATTAAACAGTTCCTCCTTCTAAGTGACACCCAAGTGACTCCCTGGGTTCCTATATACTGATCTTTTCTGTATCAAATGTCCAGCAGTAACACAGTTTACCATTGATAACTGGTGCCAGTCACCCCAGTTGATCCCAGCCTGATTCAGGGGAGATAAATCATCATTCCAAATTCCACTCTAATACTCCCATTTCAATTAGGATAATTTTTTTAACTTACATTTATTTAGTTATATGTGGGGATGTGGATCACATGCCACAGCTCATGTGTAGAGATCGGAGGACAGTTTGTGCAGGTTGGTTCTTTCCCTCTACCATCTTGGTCCTGGGGATTGGAGTCAAGTTGTCAGGTGTGGTAGCTGAGCCTTCTCACCAGCCCCAATTAGGATGAACTGTTAACAAAGTTTAACAAAGTTGCTAGTGAGTAGTTGAAGCTTAAAGCCATGACTTAACACTTAACAGATCCAGTGACATCCTGTGATAATGAAATGGCGTGGGATGAGAGAGAAGTCCCAAATAAGAGACCTACAACATAGCCCCATAGATTTGTTTGTTAGACACAAGGTCTCATTTAGCCCAGGCGAGCCTTGAACTTTCTATGTAGGCAAAGATGGCCTTGAACTCACAATCTTCTTGCTTCCATCTCCCCAGTGTTGAGATTATAAGCATGGTCATCATACCTAGTTTATGCAGTGCTGAAGATAAAATACAGGGATTTGAGCACGATAGGCCAGGCTTCTACCAACTGAACTATGTCCCCAGCCCTCCCATGGGGTTTTGAAGCAAAGCTGCACCTTCCT
The DNA here is from genome assembly GCA_035773235.1 of Eospalax fontanierii. Taxonomy (NCBI): domain Eukaryota; kingdom Metazoa; phylum Chordata; class Mammalia; order Rodentia; family Spalacidae; genus Eospalax; species Eospalax fontanierii. The sequence goes on from CM069539.1 coordinate 51,923,868, forward strand.
GAGCTGAGAACTACTTTTCCTTTGCAAAGATCCTGGCTTGAGCCTCTAGAAGTCTGTGGTGTATGAATACTTGGTTGTTTACTTTGTTTCACAAGAAGCCAACTCTGAGATGGCGTGTGGCACACAGGACGTGTGTTGGTTTCACTTCTGCTGCTGTGACACAATACCCTGACAAAAAGCAACTTCAGGGAGCATTTCCTCTGACTTACTGTTACCAGAAAGGGATAGTCCATCGTTGGAAGGAAGACATGACAGAGGCCAACCTGGCAGTTAGGGAGTAGACTGAGCACATTTCATCCACACACAGGAAGCAGGGAGGGAGAGGCAGGAAGTGGGGCTAGGCTGTAAAATCCTAAAGCCTGCCCCGAATGATGTACTCCTCCAGCAAGGTCTCACTTCCTAAACTCTCCTAACACCAGCTTGGGACCAAGTGTTCCAACACATGAGCCTATGGGGGATGTTTCGTGTTCAAACCGCAGCAGGAGACACACTGGTACGGCACTTAAAAACAGTGATCTGTAAGAGAGTAAGAGGGACGTGCCTGGTCAGAGGAGAGGCTGAACCGCAGCGGCTGGCAGTAGACCCTCCACCGCTCACACACGGAGCTCCGTGCAGAGTCATCCCATCTTGCAAAGGAAAGGACACAGTGCTGCCACACACACAAAACATTGGATGCAGGCTTCCCATAAGCAGAAGACACAACTTTGGGCAAAGCTGCTCACGCTGCCATTGAGAAATGTGTAGCGGAGGCTCAGCTGTGCTTATGTTCCTAGCAATGGAATCATGGGGACCGCAGTCCTGAATTAGAGGACATGAACAGAAAACCACAGCACCTGCTACACCGTGGGACTCCAAGTGACTGTGTGGCTGCAGTGTCCCACCATGGAGTGAAGATCCGCTGAGCCCTGAGGTCTGCTGTATGCAGGACCAACGTCTTCACATGTGGTAGTGGCATCTTTGAGGTTGGTTCTAGTAGGTTAGGGTGGCAGGTACATCTTCCTCTTTTGTCGCAGTTCTGGTCATCCTTCATCCATCATCTGTCACCCATTCATGGAAGGACCTTGCACTCTCTGGTAGACAGAGAAAGAAATAGCTTGGACCTGGTCTCCAGATGTTGTGTGTGACACACTGGCTTCTGTCAGAAGCAGATGCTGGTTACGATGTGTGTTGGATAGCTTTAGTTGTCAACTTCAACAACTGGGTTGAAGGAACCTCAGTTGAGGAATTACCTCCATTGGACTGGCCTGTGGCTATGTCAGTGAGGCATTTTCTCGATTGTTGAGTGATGTGGGAGCGCCCAGCCCACTGTGGGTGCCACCCCTGGGCAGGTGATCCTGTGCTGTATAAGAAAGCAGGCTGGGCCAGGGGAGCAAGTCAGTAAGCAGCGTTCCTCCATGGCCTGAGCTCCAGGTTTCTGCCCTGAGTTCTTACCTTGGGCTCCCTCAGTAATGAACTGTGACCTGGGAGATGGAAAATAAAATAAACCCTTCTCCCACCCCAAATTGGCTTTGGTCAGTGTTTTCATCACAGCAATATGAAAGCAAACTAGAACATAGTCCCACCCAGGAGTGGCCCTAAAGGAGAGTAGCATAGGCAGCCCCCTGCCAGCATCCAGTAAGGTTTCCACTAGCTACAGTGAGTGTGAATCTGGCCACGTGGTTAGACGCTTGGAAAGAAAAAGAAATGTGAAGTTGGTACCAAGAAAGTCTAGGTGAGAGGTCACAGGCAGGATATCTGGAACAGACCCAGGGTGGGAATACATGTGTCCCACGTCAGTATTCGCCAGAGGATGTCACAGCTGTAAAAAGTTAAGGATGTGTTGTGTTGCAATTTTGAATTGCAAAAAAAGACCTAGTGTCATTTTAAGGGGGTGACTGATATACCCCACAGCCTGAACCCCCAAGAGGAGCTGCTGTGGTTCTGAAGTTCATGGTTTCTTGGCAGACAGAGTGGAGCATCTGACTAAAGACGCAGTGCAGAGCTCGTGAGTGGTGCTGATGGTTCAGTAACCCTCAGCTCATCTGCAAGAAGCAACGCCTGCAGAATGTCAGTCACTCTGGGAGGTGCAGGGACACCAGGAAAAGCAAGCAAGCCTACCTTAGAACAAATGTTATGGACCAGAGAGATGGCTCAGCGTCACTTAAGAGTTCTGGCTGCTCTTGCAGAGAACTTGGTTCAGTCACCATCACCCACGTGGCTGCGAACAGCCTTCTGTAACTTCCAGGGGATCTGATGCTCTGTTCTGGCCTCTGTGGGCATTGCTTGCCCATTGTGCACCTACATACATACAGATGAAAAACTCATACACACAAAATTAAAAATATAATTTTTTAAAATTTAGGTTTAATTATTTTGGTTTTTAAAGATTATTTAATGCTATTTTATTTATTGATTTAATTTTATGTGTACAAATGTATTGCTTGCATGTAGGTAGGTATGCTCACATTATGCAACTCCCGCAGAGTTCAGAAGAAGCCCTCAGATCCCCTGGAACTGGAGTTATGGATGGTTGTTAGTCACCATAAGGGTGCTGGGAATTGAACCCACTTACATAGGGATACGTTTTTTCCTAGGTTTTGATCCTAAAAAAATGCATCAGAATTGCTCCTGGTTTGTTAAAGGGGACTTAACAGACTAATCTAGATATTTCCGATTGATCTTTAAAACCGTGACAATATAATTCTTACCACTGCTGTCTTCTACCCACAACCTATTTTGTGTCCATTTCATGTCCCACACCTGCTCTCCCAGTCCCCTTCCTTTTCCCAGCTGGCCCTCCTTCCTCTTGTGTGTGTGTGTGTGCACGTGTGTGTGCACGTGCACATGTGTGTGACTGTCTGAGTTTAACTAGGTTTACAGTGGCTACACCCTGAACCGCAGCCTGTCTTTGAATAGTGACACTACACACTTAATGGTAAATCACATGCTCAAATTGGCCTGCTAAGCATACTACTGGGCGTGTAATAGTGACATCACAGTTTGAGAGTTCAGTATGGTCTTCCCTTTGTTATTGCTGAAGCAGATGTGAAATACTCAGAACAACCACATATTATCATTCTACTCCCTATTTAAATTTTTTACACACTTTGCTCTTCTGGAGATTTCTTTTTGGAAAGAGTAGAGGAATGCTGATCTAATGGGAGACAATCTATGCATGTCTCATACGTACTTGACCTAAATACCATCATGACTACTGTGCACCTGGGGGTGATGTTGGCAGTGACCACAGCAGAAATAAATAAATAAATACTACACAGGCAGTCTTCTTGAGGCTCTTGTCCTTTTGGTGATTTTTCTGGCATACTTGATTATCCGATGATTGTTTCTGCGTAAGGGATGTGGCAGGTTGGCCATTAGCTTGTTTTCTTCTTCTGGCTTTATTAGTGTCCTCTTTGAATCCAGGTCCCTTTGAAGGCCCAATTTGATCAGATCTCTGTATCTTGAAAGCGTATTTCAGTTTAAAAGAGACAATCTGATCTGTAAACCCACACAACCTAGTGTCCGTAAACTTCAGTTCAGTGCCATGAGCTGGAAGAGAAAACATCTTCAGGACATTGACATCTGCTTCCAACCTGTTCCCCAGGTAACCTGATTGTGATATGTTGGGGTGAGAGGCTGGTGTCAATTTTATTCTTAACAAAATTGTATTCCATCATATTATAAGGCATATTCTAACAGTGAATGGAGAGTTTATGGATATGGTATATTTCACTGCTCATCTAACCTAAAAAAGGTATTCATCTCTATTCTAGTACTGTGATAAGATATCCTGACAATTCCGGGGTACAATCCACTACAACGGGGAAATCAAACAGAAACTTGACGTAGAGCATCTCACAGCCACAGTCAAGAGCAGAGAGAAGCAAATGCAACCCATGCTGCCTGTTCTCTCTTGTCTCTGTTTCTCCAGTCTCACATAGCTCAGGAACCCCTACACAGGAAATGGTGCTGCCCACAATGGGTGTGGTCTTCCTACCCCAATGAACAATCAAGACGATTCCCCACAGACAGACATGCCCACAAACCAGCAAGTTCTAGACAACTCCCCTAAGGCTCTCCTCCCAGGGGATTGTAGATTGTGTCGAGCTGACAGGCAAAAGGAACCAGCATATTCTCCTTTGTAATTCCAGTCTGTATGAGGCTGGATTGCCTTCATGTAAATCTAGCAAACAGCACACCACAACAGCCTGAGTGCAGAAACATGTAAGTACGTGGTGGCTGTCTTCTGAGAAACCAGACATTATGAAGAACTGGAAACATGGAAATGATTTTGCTTCCTTGCTATTTTAAAAATATTTTATTATTTTTATTTTATGTATATGACTGTTTTGCCTGCACCAGGTATGTAAGCACACCACATGAGGACAAAGCCTACACAGGCCAAAGGACGGATCAGATCCTCTGGAACTGGAGTTAAGGATGGTTGTAAGCTGCCATGTAGGTGCTGGTAACCAAACCCCGGTTCTCTGGAAGAGCAGTCAGTGCTCTAAACCGCTGAGCCATCTCTTCAGCTCCTAGAGTCCTTTAAAAAAGCCTTTCCTGTGTCCTGAGAATACTTCTTGAGGTATTCTCCTTATGTTTTCCTTTAGCAGTTTCAGAGTTTTAGGTCTTACACTAAGCTCTTTGATTCATTTGATTTTAGTACAGGACAGGAAATGTGGATCTAGTTTCATTCTTTTTCCTAGTGCCATTTGTTGATGAGATTATCTTTTCTTCAACATATGTTCTCGGCCCCTTTGTCATAAGTTATGTGACGTTAATGGTGGGTTTAATTTTTCTGGTACTATGCTGGTTTTGTTACCATGGTTCTGTGATATACTTTGAGATCAAGTCTTTCTTAATATTGTTCTTTCTGCTTAGGGTTGCTTTGACTATTTGGAGTCTTTGCTGTTTATATATGAATTTTAGGGTTGATTTTTTTTCTAGCTCTGGAAAGAATATTGGAATTTTGATGGTGAATTGAATGTTCAGATTGATTTTGGTGATATATCCATTTTTTCAATATTAATCTTTCTAATCTATGAATATGGAATTTCTTCTTCAGTTTCTTTCTTTCTTCTGTTTTTTTTTTGTTTTTGGTGGGGATGGAGAGTTGAGATAGTGTCTCATGTAGTCCTTGATTAGGTTTATTATTAGGTATTTTGGGAAGCTATTGTGAATGATAACCCCATCCTCATCTCTTTTCCTAACAGGCTCAGTATTAATAGATATATAAGAAAGTTACTGAATTTTTTAATGTGTATGAGTATATTTCGTGCATGTATGTAAGTGCATCTGTGTTATTCAGTGCTGGGGGAGGTCAGAAGAAGGTGTTCGATTCCCCTGGAACTGGAATTATAGACAATTGTTAGCTACCATGTGGATGCTGAGAACTGAACCCAGATCCTCTGCAAGAGTAATTAGTGCTCTTAACAGCTAAGGCATCTCTTCAGCCCTCATCCAGATTTCTTATACAACCCAAGACCACCTACCAGGGTGGTCTGGGTCCTCCTACACAACAGTCAATAATCAAGAAAATGCCTCATGGACATGCCCACAGGCCAATCCAATAGAGGAAATTCCTCAGTTTCTCTCTTCCCAGCTCTGTCAAGTTGACAACCAAAGCCAGCCATGACAGACAGATGCTGAGCCATCTCTCCAGCCCTGATTCCCATCTTAATTGCACTGTAGCTCACCCTTCGAAATTTGTTGAGATTCAATGTGTGACCTTGTGTGCGGTGCATTCTTAGAAACATTCCACTTGTGACAAAAATGATACATATTTTGCAAATGATTGTTGCAGGTGTACAAATGTGTGTTACAGTTTGAATAGGAAATATCCCCCACAGGCTCAGGAAGGGTTCCCAGCTCGTAGTTAGCTCCCAGCTGCTGAGGTGATATTTGGGGACATGCTGGAATCTCTCATTTGGTGAGCCCAGCTGGAGGCGGTAGCCTCCCAGGAGCGTGTCTTGGGGACTCGGTCTTGCACTGCTGCCTTCCTCTCTGTCTCTGCTTCTCAGGACCATGGAGATGTTCTATCTTTTTAAAAAAATTTTTAAATTTTTTTTTTTTGGTCTTTTTGAGACAGGGTTTCTGTGTGGCCCCACCTGGCTTGGAACTTGCTGTGTAGACCAGGCTGGACTTGAATTCACAGAGACCCACCTGCCTCTGCCTTATGCCTGCATGTATATAAGTGCACCTGTGTCGTGCAGTGCCTGGAGAGGGCAGAGAGGGTGCTGGAATTCAAACTTGGGTCTTCTGCAAGAACAGTCAGTGCCCTTAACCACTGAGCCATCTCTCCAGCTCCAATGTTTCGACAGGGACAAGTGACTGTAAATTGAAACCTCTAAAGCCATGAGCACAAACAAATCCTTTCTCCTTTAAACTGTTTCTCTCAGTTATACATCAGTGTCTGGCTAACACAACGTGCACCATGTCAAATGTGTTGCACTATTCAAGTCTCTGTCTTATTGATTTGGGGGGCGGGTGTCTGTCTTATTAACTAGGAATAAATAGATTAGAATCTCCCATCATAACTACAGATCTGCTTTTGCAGTTCTGTCTACTTTTGCTCTATGTTATTTGCCCAGTCTGCTCTCACAGGGACAGGAACCTCTTGTATCTGCTGACAATGTGCCCACAGTCCAGGTAGCACAAAGCTCTTCCTTCCATCTCTCTTATAATCTGGCTCTTTCATTTCATTTTTTAAAAGGCCCTTTTGGAGGATGGCTCAGGGGTTAAGAGTGTTGGCTGTGCAACCAGAAAAACCAGAGTTCAGATCCCATCACCCACATAACAAGCCAGTTGTCTTGTGTACATGTGCAACATGACTTTCAAGGTGGGTGGGACACAAGAATCACTAGGACTTTCTGGCATCCTAGCTGAGAACACATGAGCCCCTGGTTCAGGGAGAGATCCTACCTCAAAGAATTAGATGTAGAGCGATAGAGGAAGACAGTCTATGCCCTCTTCTGAGCTTCTTGTACATAGGTACACGTAGCACCATACACAATGTGCATATGCACAAACATAATCATTTTTATGCGCTTGAATGTACTGCCTGCATGTATGTACACCTGTGTTGTGCAAGTCAGATAAGGGAATCAGATACTCTGGAAATGGAGTTACAGACAGCTGTTAGCTATCATGTGCATGCTGAGATTTGAACCCAGGTCTTCTGCAAGAACAGCCAGTGTGCTTAACCGCTGAACCATCTCTCCAGTTCAGTATAATAATCATTTTTTTTCACTTGCCAATCTTGATCCCTACTGTGTTTCTTTGGTGCTGGAGAACCAAAACAGGAGCCTGTAATACTCATGATCAATATGAATCAAGAGATCAGATTTGGAAGGCAAGGCTCATGAAAGCTATTGTTAAGGGCGCCCCGCAGCATTAGATCATTAGGGGAGTTTAGCAATAGAATTCAGAGCCTGGGGATGGTGACACATGCCTTTAATCCCAGTACTCAAGATCAGAAGATCAAGGTCATTTTCAGTTATGCAGTGAGTTTGTGTGAGGATGGGATATATGAGACTCCGTCTCAAGACAACAAAAATGAACCAACAAGTGGAAATGAAATTATATGGTATTTATTTTCCCTCTATACATCAAAAACATAATTTTCCTTAGAAGTGTCAGTTATAATGAAAAATGATGAAAACAAAAAAATTTAGAGATGAGCAGTAAGAAGAGTAAGATTTAGGGGTGTATTTGAGAAGGACAATGCAAAGCCCCTGGCCTAGTCCTGCCTTAACTTACTTACCTCCCTTCTGTGGGTGTCCAAACCCAGCTGGGCACTTGGGCAACTACAACTTTCCTGGGAACAAAGTGTCTTCTTTTGGTGAAAATATTTCTGTGTATAGAATATTTACCAAGTGGGAATTATATATATTTATTTATATGTATATACATATGTATATGTATATATGCACATATATGTATGTATATATAAATATATAGTTACAGTCTGTGTTTATTTCTTTGTTTTGAATATGCATGCACATGCCATAGCACACATGTGGAGGCCAGAACAAGGATCAGTTCTCTTCTGCCAAGTAGGTCTTGGGGATCAAATGTAGGTTGTAAGGTTTGGTGCCTTTCTACACTGAGCCATTTCACAAGACCCCATGTGGGAATTTTTTAAAGATTTATTTTATTTTATGTGTCTGAGTATTTTATCTGCATGTAAAATGCACCATATGTTTGCTTAGTGCTCACAGAGGCCAAAAGAGGGCATCTGATTCCCTAAAGCTGGAATTAGAGAGTTGTGAATTGGGTGCTGGGAACTGAATTGGGTCTTCTGAAAGAGCAGACTATGTCACAGTCCACATGGGGAAACTAGACAGCCCAGCCCAGAATCTGTCAATGCTCTTTAATAGGTATAAAAAACTATGCACCTCAGTCTCATGGACCTGCTGACACACTACCTGCCTCTATCAGTCACTGCTGTTGTTTCATATTTTGAAGTGATTTCAGTCCTTGATCCATTCCTCAGGCCAGCTGCAACTGGTAAACCTTAGCGGAAGTCAGCAAACTGAAAGACTGTATCCAGATAATGCTGGACTGAGGCAGATCCCAGCTCAGTGATTCAGTGATGCAGGTCTATTCTGTACTATTTGGGGCTCATTATCCATGGAGTCATCACTACCTTTGATGCCACTACTCATGTATGTGTGTGTGTGTGTGTGTGTGCGTGTGTGTGTGTGTGCATGGTGTGTGTGTGTGTGTGGTGTGTGTGTGCGTGGTGTGTGTGTGTGCGTGCGTGTGTGTGGTGTGTGTGTGTGCGTGGTGTGTGTGTGTGGTGGTGTGTGTGTGTGCGGTGTGTGTGTGCGTGTGTGTGTGTGGTGTGTGTGTGTGTGGTGTGTGTGTGAGGTGTGTGTGTGTGTGGTGTGTGTGTGTGGGGTGTGTGTGTGGTGTGTGTGTGTGGTGTGTGTGTGTGTGGTGTGTGTGTGGTGTGTGTGTGTGCGGTGTGTGTGTGTGCGTGCGTGTGTGTGGTGGTGTGTGTGTGGTGGTGTGTGTGTGTGCGGTGCATGTGTGTGTGTGTTGTGTGTGTGTGCGTGTGCGTGTGTGTGTGTGTGTTCCTCAAATGCAAAACGTGAAAACCAATTGTTACTGATGGGAGCTACAAAATCCATTCATCTTCCTGGCCCCGTTGGTGTTGTTTGGGCACCCCCTGGTGGTCGATAACATTCCCATCCTGCAAATCAGCTCAGGGCACAAGGATTGCTGAGACGCTAGGTCTGTAGTGGACCTAGAACGTGTGTTAGCATTGTTTAAGAAAAAGAAAATAAAAAAGAGAGCAGAGAGAGCGAGAGAGAGAGAGAGAGAGAGAGAGAGAGAGAGAGAGAGGGAGAGAGAGAGAGGTCAGCCGATACTGAGAAACCCCAGGCTAAGGAGAGTTCCTTCAAGGGACTTGCCAGGTGTGGCGATGCCCCTGCAATCCCAGCATTTAGGAGTTGGATCCAGAAGGGTCTGGGCTTAAGGTCATCCCCTGCTTTCCCAGTGAGCTAGAGACAGTCCTGGGCTACATGAGACCCTGTCTCAAAAAACTGTGAGACAGTTACCAATTAATGGTTTTCATTATAGATCCTCTTCACAAATATGTGTTATGCTTCTGTAGAAGCTAAGCACTGTGACAAGAGACGATCAGGGACAAGAAGACCCAGTTCCCCATCCTCTTGTAGATTATGGGTGCTCCTAAAGTAAGCACATTTTTGACAGGCACAAGAATGAAGAACAAGGTAACCTGGGCTCACTGGAGGGTCACAAAGGCGTCCTTAAGAATTTCACTATAACGTTTTCAAATTTGGATTTATTTATTTATGTGTCATGCTGCCTGCATGCACAGCGTGTGGGACCTGGTTCTCTTCTTCCACTATATGGGTGGCAGGGTTTGAACTCAGATTATCAGACTTGATGGCAAGCCACCCTTACCAGCTAAGCCATCTAGCCATGCCAAAATTCATGTCGAAAGTGAGATCTAAAAACTGAGTTGAGTTCATCAGACTGGGGTGATATTCTGGAATCCCCAACAAATTGCCCAAGGTGCCCTTTGCCCTTAGGAAAGAGGACCCTGGAGCTGGAGGCAGGCCTTGTCCTGATAGGACCCCTGTCTCCTGCCCAAGGGACATTGTTAACCTCCGGTCACTAAGGATATCACCTGCTACTTCCATTTGGATTACACAGGAAAAGGTCAAAGTAGGAAAAAGATGATGCTAAGGAAATCAACACATGAGGGAGGCCAGGAAAAAGGCAGGAAGACCAGCCAGCGACAAAACGCCTCGTTAAACAAAGAGGTGCTGTGTCTTGAGATTCAGGAGATATCTCGGTTGGTAAATTACTTGTTCAAGCATAAGCACCTGAGTTTGGATGCATAGAATCCACGTAAAAAGCCATGCATGGCTGTATGCACCTGTAATCTGAGTGCTGGGGAGGTAGACATAGATGGACTCCTGGAGCGTGCTGGCCAGCTACCCAGGCAATCCAAGAGCTCCAGATTCATTGAGAGACCCTGATTCAAAAAATAAGATGGAGAGCAATTGAAGATGGCACCTGACATGGACCTCTGGCCTCCACATGCATGCGTGCATACACAGTATTTAAAAGGTACTGTATCTTTAAAATATTTTTTATTTTTATTTTATGTTTGAGGGTGCCCATGTCGTGCTGTGCCCACAGAGGACAGAAGAGGGCGGCACAGCCCCTGGAACTGGAGTTACAGACGGTTGTTAGCTGCCATGTGGGTGCTGGGATTCGAACCCAGGTCTTCTATAAGAACAGTTAGTGCTCTTAACTGCTGAGTCATCTCTCCAGCCCCTAAAAATTTCTATTTTAAATTGTGTGTGTGTGTGTGTGTGTGTGTGTGTATGCCTGTGCAGGTATCTGAGGAGCCCAGAAGAGAGCACAGGATCCCCAGCAGCTGAGATTATAGACAGCTGTGAGCCGTCTGATGTGAGTGATGGGAGCTGAACTCAGGTCTTCTGCAAGAGTAGCAAGTGCTCTTAACCACTGAGCCCTCATCTCTCTAGTCCCGGTGCTGTGTCCTATTGCAGAGATTGGCAGAGGTGGATAATCCACTTGATTGTTAACAGATGTGGGGGGCCCAGGCTGCTGTGAGCAGCACCATTCCCTGGGCTGGTGGTTCTGGACTGAATAAGAAGGTGAGATAAACACGGTGGAGAGTGAGCTAAAGAGCAAGGTGGCCGGTGGCGTTCCTCCGGGGCTTCTCCTTCAGTTCCTACTTGAAGTTCTCCTGTGACTCTCCTCAGCCTAAAAGAGTATGCTGAAAACAAACAGACATTTTCTAAGTTGCTTTTGGTCATGGTGTTGGTCACAGCAACAGAAAGGAAACCAGGATAAGTTGGGTGACATGTCTGTCCTCTGGGAATGTCATCTAGGGATGCAGACTGACAGGTGCCAAGTTTAAATACAGTAGTGATGCTGAGAGCCCCATGTGCAGGAAGGTACATTTAGAAGTGTTTTGAGAAGACAGGAAAAACACAATGCACTGGAATTGAAGAAAGATGTCCGAGGCAGTTTTTTAGAAGATGTTTGAAGAATGAACTGGATTTCGGTAGATTTTGTAGGGATAGAAGTGATGGAGGAAGGCCATTTTGCTTGAAGAATTACATGAGACTTATTTATTCAGTGTCTTTACTGAACATGTTAGATGCTTAGTGGGATACCAAAGTAAGAGAACTTCCCACCACGAGACAAGAAAATAGATACTATTGTGCGATTTTTCTCCCAGGAAGATGTGAATAAAAATCTGTTCACTCTAGTGAGGGCACCAATGACAAACCAAAGACATGATTCTACCCAAGTCCAGCTGGGTGAACCAATGAACTTAATGGAGGCAACTTACAGGAGCATGCCTGAGTCAGGCAATTGCATCACCAAAAAGCCCTATCTCAGGGCTGGAGAGATGATGCAGACGACCCAATTCGGTCCCTAGCACGCACCAGGCAGGGGAATTCTATGCCCTCTTCTGGCCTCACTGGCATTGTACATACATGGTGCACTTACATACATGCAGGTAGAGCACTCATATACATAAAATAAAAATAAATAGATTAGATAAATAAATAATCTTACCTCAGTATGGATGCTAGATCATGGCGCTCATCATGCAACTTCCTTTCACAACTTGCAGACAGCTCCACCAGAGTCTCCTCTTCCCCCAGCTGCTGTTTAGTGCTTGTATAACCTCTCAGGGGGACCCTAAGAGTCTGTAAGTTTCTTGTGAGTTTCCGGAGCCCCCTCTCCCCTTCTCTCCAGGAAGAAATATTTCAATCTAGAGGAAATGGCTACACACAGATACAGAGTAACTGGGTATGGTCTTGTTCTTGAGTTCCATAGATGAAGCCACTGCTTAAGATTCTTGAGGCACAGTAGAAAGATACCTGCTAAGGAGAGATCTCTGCTAAGCAGAGATGACTGCTCCATCACCTTTCCATAGCTCTAAGTGATAAAATATTATTTCTTCTTTATTTTAGTTTTGTGTATGTATGCATTGCGTGTGCATGTGCGTGTGTGTGTATGTTGTAGCCTGCATGTGGAGGTCAGAGGACAACCTTGGGCGTCAGGTCTCACCTCTCACCTTGTTTGAGACAGGGTCTCTCGTGTACCACTGACTACAGCAGCCTAAATGGTTCATGAGCTTCCTAGGAATTCACCTGTTTCTGCTTCCCCTCTCTCTGTAGGAGCCCTGGGGACCTGAACTCTGGTCCTCACAACTTGCACAGCAAGCTTTTTACCCACTGAGCCATCTCCCTCAGCCCAAAATATTACTGCTTCTTAATGTGACATAAACCATATCTGAGAGCACTTTGGCTAAGAATTCGGATGCAAAATGCAAAAAGCAAACTGAAAGGTTGCCTTGACCGTTTCTTCCTCCCCGAAATTCTCTGATTTTCCGCAGGGATAGCTGCTATGGCCAGTTTTGTGTGGTTATCCCAGATCACTATGTATTCACATGTAAGTCTATGTATTTACATGTAAATATGTAAATACATGAATGCATGGTTTCGGTCACCACATATTTGATAAACATGGTAACATTCTGAATATTTCTCTCAGTGTGTGTGTGTGTGTATGTGTGTGTGTATGCCTGGGGGTGTGGACGCCAGAGATGGGTGTAGGCTACCTCCCTCTGTCACTCTCCACTTTATTTTTATGAGTTTTTTACTGAGCCTGGAGCTCACTGTTTGGCTAAGCTGGCTTGCCTTTGAGCCCCAGAGGTCACCTGCCTTGACCTTCCAGCCCAGGGATACGAGGCTGGCAGTTTTACGAGGGCGCTGGGGGTTGGGATCAGGTCTTCCTTCTTCAGTACACCTTGCCACCTGAGCCATGTCGCCAGCTCCTTCTTCAACATTTTCCCCACCCTCCCGGTAGCTTCAGGGAACTTTACATGTCAGTCGCTAAGATGAATGCCTCATCATTTTCCACTAGAATTTCATGGTATGGTGCATCTTAGTGACTAACTATTTCCATTTGTTTACCTGTAAAATGGGCTCTCGTTGAGATGCTGGGGCAGTTTCTCTGGAAGTGTCCCTCAAAGGCTCCAAGTATTTGAACATTTGGTCCCCAGTTTGTGGCAATGTTTTGGGAGGGTCATGGACCCTTTAGGAGGTATGGTCACTCTAGAAGAAGGACGTCACTGGGGGTGGACTTTGAGAGTTCCTAAGCCTTGTTTCCACTGCCAGTTTCTCCCTCTGTTTCCTGTGAGCTTTTGGCTTTCTGCTCCAGCTGTCCCCTGCCATCTTTCCCCATCATGATGGACTCTTATCCCTCTGGAACCATAAGCACAATAACTCTTCCTTCTATAAGTTGCCTTGGTCACGGTGTTTTATCAAAGTAACAGAGAAGTAGCTAATACAGATTCTATTTGGTTTGCTGACAATATAGTCCATTCAGGGTTTAGTAGATGGAGCCCGACCTTCCACTATTCTAGCGAGACATAGTCCTACTGCTGATTCCTAGAGATTCTGAATGAAGAGAAAACCAGGAGCCTATTAGAATGAGTGATAATGCCACAGAGAAGACAGAACCTCGGTGCCAGCCTTCCCGGAGGACAGAGGCCACTGCTGAAATAGCTGCATGTGGAGAAAAGAAACATCAGGAACTGTACTGTGGCCCATCTGTGGGGGAAGCTTTATCTGTCCCATAGCAGGCTCAGTGTGCCAGGACTCCAAGAACACTGAAAGATGTTCAGGGTGGAAGAAGGAGGCTTAGAACACTTTGCAGCACAGTAAATTAAAGAAGATTAAAATACAGTATTGTGCTGAGAAGATCACTCTGGGTAAACCACTTGCCACACAAGTGTGAGGACCTGAGTTTGAATCTCCAGCACCCGCATAAAGCTGAAAGTGGTATCGCCTATCTGTAATCCCAGGGCTCTTATGTCGAGATGAGAGGCAGAAACAGGAAAATCTTGGAAGCTCCTGGGCCAGCTAGTCTGGGGTATGTACTAGTGAACAAGAGATTCTTCTTCAAAGTGGACTGTGAGGGACTGACCCCTGAAGTTGTCCTCTGACCTTCACACAGATGCTGTAGCAAGCATACACCCATGAGCATACAACACATACACACACACAACACACACACACCACAGAGAGGCATGTGTGCATACAGACATACCACCCACCCACATATCCACCCTCTCCCCACACAAGAGATCTACTTTACCAGACTGATTGGGAATCCAAGATGTGACTTATGATGTGGAAACCCATGCCTTCCCTTTGACCGCACAACTGTGCTTTTAGGAATCATCCCACAGATAGACAGAAAAGCAGAGAATGAGAGAAAGCTGGTATACCTGTGTCTTACTTCAATGACGGAATTGAAAAACCCCTGGGGTGAAATATCTTGAACAGAAATATCTAATTCACAGAGTGAGAGCTGTTGTGATAGGAAGATGCCCCCACCCCCTGCCAATCAAAGAGCAGTAGGCTTCGAGTTCCTATGAGGAGTGAAGCCTTTAATGCCATGGTCAAGAGCTTCAAGAATGGGCTCGTGATCATATCTCTCATGTCTGGAGTTTACCTGACAATATGATGTAGTTTAGAAGCTGGAGAATGAAGGAATCTGACTTCAACTGCCTGCTTTTACAGATAGCGTTTATTTTATAGCCCATGTTACATCATTATCAATTTGGCAAGTGTCTTTTCCTTATGCCAACAAATCAGTGGCACCAGAAGCCACTGATGTCTGCACGGTGGGCCCTGCAACATACATCCACCCTCTTGTCTCAGACTCATACCACAGCTCCATGATTCTGTGCTTTGGCCATGATGGGAACCTTGATCATCTCACCAACCTACAGGAAGCAGCCCTGATCCTCTACATGAGTACCATCATGCTCAGAGGACCTGATGAGCAGGTAAGAGGTACCCTGGCTGCCACAGCAGGAGATACGCATGCCAAGGATGGCTGTGATGTGAGAAAAATCAGGGACTGTCATCTCAGTCAGGTTTCTGAAGAATCAGTCATCTTAGTTTATACTGATAAACACGTAAATAAAAATTAAGCATTTTTGTAACCCATTTTTACAATCAGTTTAAATTTTAACTATTAATTTAACTTATAGTTTAACATAATTAGTCAGTTTAGAGAAATAAAATATCTATTATTTATAGCCTTGCTGCACTTAAAACGTATCTAGAAAAGACAGATCTTTCCTAATGCAGCATTAGTAGTAAAATAGTGACAATGAAATTAAGTTTGAAGGCGTGATCATCAAAAGAATGACTGAGAAAGAAGGGCCCTCAAGCTGGGCGTGGTGGCTCATGCCTGTAATCCCAGCACTTGGTAGGTGGAAGCAGGGAGTCAGGAGTTCAAGGTCATCCTCTGCAACAAAGTAAGTTAATTGGAGGCCTGTCTGGGCTATAGGAGACCCTGACTCATAAAACAAAATGGAGGGAAGGAGAGAGAGAGGGAGGGAGGGAGAGAGGGAGGGAGCAAGGGAGGGAAAGAGGGAGGGAGATCAGTGTTTCATTTTTTGGAATATATATGGGCAGGTTATGAACCATGCCCACTCTGATGGTTGACATGTAAAAGAGTCTAATTACACCTAGAGAAGACACAGTAGCCCTGGATGAGGGGTATAGATGGAAGGGATGGGGTCTGGCCTCTTCTGGGGTCCTTAACGTTGAAAATGTGGGGAGTTGGGCCACTGTCCACACAGATACCCTGAATAAGAAGGCTTTCTCTTTTTTTTAGAAATTTAGGTAAAATATACCATGGATTCAATAACAAGTTAGATTTTGCAAATAATCATTATCACTTTAAATAAACACACCAGTGAAATAAAATGAATATATTAAATTTTCAGAAAAGTTAACACATGAAAAGCTATACTTGAATAGAAGAAATACTCCTCCCAACTGTCCGCCCCTGAGTGTGTGTTTGTGTGTGTGTGTGTGTCTGTGCAAGCATGTTTATGTATCCAAGAGAAGCTGTGGCCTCTGTCAAAAGGCAGCTTGTAGGGTGTTGTGGTTTGATGAGAAACCCCCCGACTCTCAGTGGCTTATATATTTGAGTACTTGGTCCCCAGTCGGTGCTGTTGCTTGGGACGGTTATGGAACTTCCAGGACACAGGCCTTCTGGGAAAAGTACATCATTGGGGCCAGGCTTTGAGAGTTTACAGCCTCGCTCCACTTCTGATTCTGGCTCTCTGTTTCCAGTGTGCAGCTGAGATGTGACTCTCCTCGCCTTTCTCGGGCCACCTGCTGCCCCCCTTCCCCACCATTAGAGTCCCCTCCTCTGGAACCGTAAGAGCAAAAGCAAACTTCCATAAGTTGCTTTTAGGTTGTGGTATTTTATCACAGCGGCAGAAAAATGACCAATACACGAGGTCGACACTCACTGCTAAAGCTGAGGTTCTGGAGCAATGGACTCCCCTGAGAATGGGGATGCAGAATCAGCAATGGCACGTGCTGCCTGCCCATACCTCTCAAGGCCTCTGCTGACCCAGGAAGAAATAAGGATGCATTGTTTCCCTGGGGAAGACTAACACCCCCAGAAAGGGCAAAGTCTGCGGAGTTCCATGCTGTGGTTTGAATGTGAACTGTCCCCCATAAGGTCACGGGTTTAAACATTGGGTTCCCAGCCGGTGGTGCTATTGGGAAGGTTGTAGAACCTTCAGGAGGTGGAGCCTTGAAAGAAGAAGCACCTCACTGGAGGTGAGTCTTGAAGTTTATAACCCACCCCACTTCCTGTTCTTTCTCTGCTTCCTGACTGTTGGATGCAATGTGACCAGTGGAATCTTGCACTCGAGCTCCCTGTGGCTGTAGACTGCATCTGCTTGGAACTGTAGGCTGGAATAAACCCTTTCTCCCTCAAATTTCTTTGCTCAGGTATTTTGTTGCAGTAACATATGAAGTAACTAAGACATTCCACATTCATGTTTTTAGGTTGAGACTGTCCTCTGGGGTCCTGCATCCCCTGGTGGACCATAATGACTTTTGGGCTCACTAGGAATTAAGTCCTTGAGCGCCACTAAAAAGCTGGGTGCTTTTCTCCCTGCAGTTAGCTTGTTGTCAGTTCAGTTGGGGAGGAACTGGAGGTCGAGTCCCAGGACACACCTGTTGCCTCACCTCTGGTTCTTGCTCCAGAGCCCTCAACTCCTTCTTTATCTAGGGTCTCTGGAATCATGGCCCAGGGGTGAAGCCAGGGCTCATTCAGCTAGGGCCCCAAAGCCCTTGGTTCTTGTTTCACTGTTATGAGACAAATCAAGTAGAGCTTCATGAGGCTGCCTATTTTTGTTCAATATCATTGAAGGAAATTAGATTATATCCAAAATATAGAAAATGAGTTTAAAAGACAAACATAGCCCTTTCCAGTCCTTCCTCAGATGAGTGTGGAGGGTTGGGGAGTGGAACAGTCAGACCCAAGGTGAGGGAAGGTTGGGGCAGCGTGGGTGACTGGGCCCCATGCATGGTTGAGATATGGACTTCCCTGGGGCAGAGGGCAAGACACTTGGAACTGGTGGTGTACACCTATAATCTCAACACTCGGGAGGTGGAGGCAGGGGCAGGAAGATGGGGAAATTTGAGGTCATCCTCAGCTATAGTGAGTTTGAGGCCAGCCTGGGCTCCATGAAACCCTGCCTAAATAAATAAATAAGCAGCCAACAGAAGCAGATGTTCACTATTTCGTATGTAAACATTAGGTAGTATTTTGTGAATTTTTATAAAATAACAGTTTGCAAGACTAAGACAAAAAATAAATTGCACAGACATTAACAAAAACTTCCTTTAAAATGTTTTGAAATTTAGGGAGAATCTGAAGCAAAGAAAGTGAATTAAAGATTACTTTGTGGGAGCGCTTTGTGAGATAAGAGCACTGGCTGTTCTTGAAGAGGTCCTGTGTTCCTTTCCTAGCACCTACATGGCAGCTAACAACCACCTATAACTCCAGTTCTAGGGGATTTCTTCTGGCCCCTGTGAGAATTGCATGTATATGGCACACTTTTATACATGCAAGCAAGAAACTCATGCCCATGAAATAAAACAAATAAACTCATTTTTAAAAAGATTACTTTGTGATGACATTATACCTTGAATTTAGCCAAGAGGCCCAGAAGTAACTTAGTAATGACATTGTACATCCACATGTTTAGAAACTAGTTAAGTCTATGCTACAAATAAAGCAAAAAAAACCCTCTTTACAATTTTTAAAAATTGTGTGTGTGTGTGTGTGTGTGTGTACATGTATCGTGGTGAGCATGTGGAGGTCAGAGAACAACTTGCAATTGTTAGTTATCTCTTCTCACCACGTGGGTCCCAGGGATCACACTCAGGTCATCAGCTGGGCAGCAAGTGCCTTTACCCACTGACCCAACTTTCCAGTCCCCAAAACTAATTTCCAAGGCCACCTACGTCATAGGAATGGGAACAAGGCAATTCATTCAGCATATGTGTGATTGGAGCACAGTGATGTGCAGGTAGAATTCCTTCTTATTCAACATCATTACCACAGATGCAACTAAGACACAAATGTGTAGAATGAGGGTGGCTGGCAGTGTATATGCGGTTCGGAGATTAGCTTCAGGTAGAAGTGCACTTTGAGACACAGATGTCACGGAAGATTATGTTCTAGAGATGCTAATCCAGAGAGAAGAGCTGGGCCAGGTCATAGTAAAATCTGTCAGTTACATAAGAGATTAATGTGTTAAATTTGAGATTATGTTGTGCCAGCACATAGAATCTGATCATGAACAAGTGTGGCCAAATGTCAAGGTATTATAGCTGCTGGACTGAAAATTCTGGGGTGAATATTTGACCTATGACCAACTTTTGATGTTTCTTCAAGATAAGAAATTAATCAGGGCCAGGGAGATGACTCAGCATGTAAGGGGCTTGTGGCCAAGCCTGATGATCTAAGTTCAATCCTCAAGGCCCATGGTAGAAGGAAAGAACCAATTCCCACAAATTGTCCTCTGACCTCCACAGTACATTTTTAAAAAGTTTTGTCCTGGAGAGGTGGCTTAGAAGTTTCGAGCTCTTGATCCTCTTGCAGTAAACCTGAGTTTGGGTCCCAGCACCTACGTGGCATCTCACAACAGCCTGCAATTCTAGCACGAGGAGATCCAACACCCTTTTCTGACCTCTGTGGGCACACACACACACACACACACACACACACACACACACACACACACTTCCCAGGCTCAGGAGATGGCTAAGTTAGTAAAGGACTTACTGTATAAGCATGGGACTTGAATTTGATCTCTAGAACCCATGTGAAATGTGTGACGGTATACTCTTGTAATCACAGCGCTGGGAGGCAGAGGCTCGTGGATCCTTGGAGCTCACTGCAGTCAGCTCAGCCTCAGGTCAGTGAGAGATCCTGTCTCAAAAACAAGATGGGTAAGGCCAGGCGTGCAGGTGCACACCTTTAACCCCAGTACTTGTGGGGGCAGAGGCAGAGGAAGGCAAATCTCTGTGTGTGTAAGGACAGCCCAGTCTACATATCGAGTTCCAGGCCAAAGCAGGACAAAAACAACTAAGATCAGGGCTAGTGAGACCACTCAGTGGATAAAAGAGCTTGCCACACAAATCTTATGACCAAGTTCAGTCCCTAGAACCCATGGTAGAAGAGAGAACTGACTCCTGAAAGTTGTCCTCTGACCAAACACATGCCATGGTGCACACATGTGGGTGTATGTATGTTGTATTCTCTCTCTGTCTCTGTCTCTCTCTCTCTCTGTCTCTCTTTGGAATTTACCATCCTCCCTGACTCTAAGTAAACAGTTCAGTCATGCTGTATTCAAATTATTGGGCAAGAAGTTTCTAGGGCATTTTCATCTTGCAAAACTTAAGCCCTTCAGCCATTAGATGGAAACTCCTCCTCTCCCAGTCCCTGGCAAACACTGTCCTCCTTTCACTGCATTCAATGCCTCACAAAAGTAGAATCACATAATATTTGTCTTTTGTGACTGACTGATTTGACTGACAGCAAAGTCCTCCAGGTTCATTCATGCCGTAGCTGTGATGGGATTTCCTTCCTTTTAAAGGGTGAATGATTCTCCATTGTCTGTATATAGGATAACCCACCCTTTCCTATCTGTGGTTTTGTCTTCTGAAGTTACCTTGATAAAAACTTACACCATCCCACTCTGTCCCACCTAGGACATGAGCTGTCTTCTCATCCATTCTGTCTACTAGGTGCCATATGCTACAGCCTATCAGTCACTTAGCTGCCACGCAAGTCAGCCTATCAGTCACTTAGCTCCCATGCAAGTCAGCCAGCCACTGCCATCATATCACAAGTTACCTTTATTTTACTTAATAATGGCTCCAGAGGGGCTGGAGAGATGGCTCAGTGACTAAGAGCACTGAGAACCCAGCACCCACATGGCACTTACAAGTTCTGACTTCTGTGGATATTGCACGCACAAGTGCAAGCAAAATAACCATATGCATAAAGTAAAAATAAATATATAAGGGGCTGGAAAGGTGGCTCAGCAGTTAAGGGCACTGACTGATCTTGCAGAGGACCTGGGTTTGGTTTCTAGCACTCACGTAGTGGCTATCAACCATCTGTAACTCCAGTTCTAGGGGATTTTGTGCCCTCTTCTGACCTCCATGGGCATTGCATGACATGGGTGCACTTACATACATGCAGGCAATACACTCATACACATAAAATAAAAAATAAAAAATAAAATTTTAAAATAAATAGATTTTAAAAGACTGATAAGATGACTCAGCCAGGAAAGGCACTTGCTGCCAAGCCTGGAAGCCTGAGCTGGACCCTCAGGACCCACATGGTGGAAAGAGAGAACAGACTTCCACAAGCTATCCTTTGACTTCTACATGTGCACTGTGGCATGATGTATGTGCGCACACACACACACACACACACACAAAATAAAGACAAAAAATTTTAAACAAAGGACTGGAGAGGTGTCTCAGTGGTTAAGAACATTGGCTGTTTTTGCAGAAGAGCTGGGTTTAAATCCTAGCATCCACATGGCAGCCAGCAACCATCCATAACTTCAGTTTCAGGGGATCTGAAGTCCTCTTCTGTCCTCCGTGGGCATTGCACAACACAGGTGCACTTACACACATGTAGTCGTAATACTCAGACACAAAATAAATTTCAAAGAAATTTTTAAATAAAATGAATTCTGAGTAAAAACAAAAAAAAACAGAAAAATTAAAGAAGGAAGAAAAAGAAAGGAAGGAAGGAAGGAAGGAAGGAAGGAAGGAAAGAAGGAAGGAAGGAAAGAAGGAAGGAAAGAGGGAGGGAGGGGGGAGGGAGGGAGGGAGGGAGGAGGGAGGGAGGGAGGGAGGAGGGAGGGAGGGAGGGAGGAAGGGAAAAAGAAGGAAAGAAAGAAAGGAAGGAAGGAAGGGAGGGAGGGAGGGAGGGAAAGATTATGAGCTCGATACAGTAAAATATTTTGCACTAGAGAATTTTGCACATACAATTTTGTTGTTATGATTGCTCTTTTATTAGTAGTAATTGCTGTCAGTCTCTTACTATACCTATGGTATAAATCAAATTTATCACAGGTGCATCTGCACAGGAAAGTGCCTCACGCATGTAGAGCTGGGTGCTGTCTGCAGTTTGAAGACACATGGAGCTCACCCCTCATGGAGAAGGGGCGACTGCTCTCTCACACTTTACCCACTCATCCGTCCATGTGCATTTAGGTTGAAAATAAATAATACTGTTTTGTTTTGAGACAGGGTCTCACTGTGTAGCCCAGGCTGGCCTTGGACTTACAATTCCCTGCCTCAGCTGGAGTGCTAGGATCACAGGCGTGCTCCAAACGCCTGGCTGATCTGCTTTGGTTGCAGCAGCTTTTCAGGAAGTCTGGTCAACCCATGAACAACAAAGGAGGCTGGAAGAGATTACCTGAATCTAGAGTGGGAAAACGCAAGACTCCAATCGTACACATATGTGCAGGAACCTTGGCAATGAGTTGGCTCTTAGTACTTAGATCCTGTCAAGAGTGTGTGGCGCATGAGGGACAGGTAGGCTCCGGATCCTGATGGCCCTCCCTTCGCACCACCCTTTTCATTTTCTGTGGTAGGTTCCAACTGCTCAGACTATACCTAGACCTTGGCCAGCCCCTTTCACTTGCCTGGGCTGGCAGACAGGGGTTCTGCTGTGGACGCTGCTTCTGAAGCCGTCCTAGCCCTGCCTCCAAGACTCCCACTCTGTTCCTGGCTCCCTGCCACACAGACCATCACAGACCAATATGACCAGTGTCCCCCAAAGAAATGATTAGAACACAGATGCACGGGAAGGACCATGAAAAGACAAGAGCGGACAGCCAGCTACACCATAGAGAGAGGCTTTAAGTGTGAGCTATCTACATAAGACCTTGGTCTTGGTCTTCAGGCTCCAGAGCCTCAAGGGACGCACTTTTTACCATTTAAATTAGCTATTCTGTGGTAGTTTGTTACAGCAGCCTGCGCAAACACATGCACCAAGAGAGCGAGTAAGAGGTTTAACTCCTGTGGATCCCCGGTTTAACTCCTGTGGATCCCCATGCAGAGAAGTAGCTACTTAATTTGTAGGGTTTGTTTTGAGGACTAAATGCAACAGTTTGTGAAAGCATCAAGCAGGCAGAGACTCAAATATTTTATATGCTAGGCAAGTACTCTGCCATTGAGCTATACCCCTAGTCCAAAGTAACTTGTTAACCTTTCTCAGTTAGTATCTGTCTTCAAGCTGGTTTAGAGTTTGTGCATGATTATCAAAACTGTGCTTAAACGGACTGGTTAGCTGTTCCATGTATAGTAAATTCCTATTTTCTCAGCATCTAGACATGAAGTTACCCTGGCTAATTCGGTGACCATATATACCATCTTATTTTGTGGTGCTGGCTATTTTTTATTTTGTTTTGTTTTCGTTTTCCTTTTGAGTAGGCTTTCATGTAGTCCAGACTAGCCTTGAACTCACCATGTAGCCCAGGAGGATCTTGAACTTCTGATCTTCTTAGGTCCACCTCTCAAGTGTATGTAAGGCTGAGGATCAGATCCAGGGCTTCCTGAACGGTAGGCAAGCACGCTGCTGACTGAGCTACATTCCCAGCCTCACTGAAAGTCTGTGTGCGTGTGTGTGTGTGTGTGTGTGTGTGAGCGAGAGTGTGTGTAAGTGTTGTGCTCATGTGGGCGGGTCCATGCTGTTTATATAGACAGGGTCTTTCACTGAGACCTGGGTCTTGTGGATTAGGCTAAGCTAGCTAGGCAGAGAGCCCCAGGAATCCGCCTGTCCTCATCTCCTCAGTATTGGGATCACAAGTACACAGAATCATGTTACGCCCTCAGACTTTCATGAGGCCTCACACCAAGGCAGAGACAAATGACAGAGCTTCCTAGGCAGAACTAAAACTACTGACTCTACAAAGGACGGAACCAACCAGAGACAGCCTGGCTCCGTTCCCTGTTCTCAGGTTTGGTTTTGTAGTTGATTTCAGTCCAGGACTATTGGAACTGGCTTTCATGCTGAAGACCAGACCAGCATTCCTCTAACCAGCCTGCCCTGAAGAAAACCCTTCAGCACACAGTGGCTTTTAGTATTAACTCACTTTAAACATTAGTTCATGACAGTTCATGCGTTTAGAATACAAAGCATGAAAATAAAGCAATAAAGTAAATAAATAAAATAAAGTAAATAGCATAACAGGCTCCAGTGTAGCAAAGTCAAAAGTCAGGTGCTAGGTTCTCAGATGCTCAGCCTAGATTCTCAGAGAATGATTGCAAGCGTCATTCCAGTTATTGGTGAGGTTCTGCTGCCCCCATGTGGCCAAATTCCTGCTCTGACAACCTGGGGCTCTCATGAAAAAGCATCTTTTCTTTTTTGCCCAGTCTGGCCTCAAACTCACTGCAACCTCCCTGCCTCAGTTTCCCAAGTGCTGGGACTATAGGCGTGAGCCATCACGTGTGTATTCGCATATTTTGATTCTTAGAACGATGGAGTGGATAAATAGATGGATAGAGATGTGGGTGAAGAAGCTGGGGAGCTGACTCAGTGGGTAAGAACACATGTCCTTCAAGCACGAGGACCCGAGTTTGAACCCCTGTCATCCACCCAAAAACCACAGCATGGCTGTATGTGTCTGTAACCCCAGATTTGGGGGACAGAGACAGGCAGATTCCAAGAGTTCCCTGGCCTGCCAGCCTAGCCTAAATGGAAGCTTTCAGTTTAATGAAAGACTCTGTCTCAGGGCCATAAGCAGAGAGGGACAGAGGAAGTCATCCAATGTCCTGCTCTGGCCTCCACATGACACACTTGGACATTCACCCTTGCCTATACATAACATACGTGAGAAAGAGAGAGAGAAATACAAAGAAAGAGATTCATTCATATATGACTCATTTCATGCATGCACCCCCAATAAATATAAATGTAATAAAATTTTTAATCTTTTGGTGGACTCAGTAAGAGACATCACAAGGCAGAACATGCATTTCTACCACTTACTCTCACTCCGTGAAGCATCTAGGTTTTGCAGTGCATAACATCCAATCCCATCTTTGTTTGGAAAAATTCAAGGAAAAGGAAAGATAAAATATTTAAGAGCAAAAGGTGAAAGTTTCTTTTCAAGATCCTGTTCTTCTACAATCTCATTTCTTTTCCTAAAAACACTGAATACACATCACTGTGCTGCTTTCCATAATGATTTTTTGAGATAAGATCTCAAGTATCTTAGGCTGGCCTTGAACTTGCTATGTAACCAACGATGACCTTGAACTTCTGATCCTCCTGCCTCTATTTCCCAAGTGCTGGGATTCCTGATTTGTGCCAGTACACACAGTTTATGTGGTGCTGGAGATCAAACTCAAAGCCTTGAGTTCGCATCTCTACCCCTGATTGCTGGTGAATTCATATAAATACATAACCTCTATGATTTCATGTAAATGAAAATATGTCCTTTGTACTCTAGGGTTTTTTTTTTTCACTCAACCCTGTATTTGGAGATTTCTCTATGTCAGTATTCAGATTACAGAGCAAACAGAGTTAAAACTCCTCTTTGCAAATTGTGTTCTCCAGGAAAGCAACACTGTGGCAAGATAAAAGCAGCTAAGACTGCACCTGATTCGTATCATCCAAGGAACATGTGAAAAGCAGCCCCAACTCTATGCTGAACAAAATCAGCAGCTCACCTGTAGCCCCTTGAGGGAATCCCTAGAGCTGACTCTGCTTACAAGTCCAAAGTCTCCCAGGTGAAGGGGAAGGAGGAGACCCTCGAGGAAGAATTCAGGATAACATGACTAGTAAATGCTGCGACTTTGAACTCCCTGACTTTCCCAGAGAGATGAGCGGTCTTCCACAGATAAAATCCTCACTGCACAAAGGAAAAGCCCAGGCCTCCAGGCTTGTAGGCCACACTGGAACAACTCTGGAGGTCCAGAGCAGCACAGCAGTTCACGGGTTAAAGTGTGGCTGGCATGGGTGGGGCAATCAGGGGGATTTTCGCTTAACTTCACCCAGAGGTACGTTCAGTGGAACCCCCAAACCCTTCAGTGGCTGTTTCCCTAATTCTTGAGGATCCGTTTGATCTAAGAGCTGTGTCAGGGGCTGTTGAGACGGCTCAGCAACTAAGAGCACTCACTGGCTGTTCTCTAGCAGAGGACCTGGGTTAGGTTCTTGGTACCCACATTACGGCTAACAGCAGTTCGTAACTCTCGTTCCACGCGATCTGATGCCCTGGGTTCCATCCCCGGGACCTCATAAGCTAGTAGTGATGTATGCCTGTAATTTTGCACTTGGGAGGTAAAGGCAGAAGGATTAGAGTTGAAGCTTGGGTTTCATGAGGATGGGGGGGGGCAAAGAGAGGGGGAGGGAGAGAAAGGAGAAAGAAGAGGAGGAGAGGGAGGAGGAGAGGAAGGGAGGAAGGAAAGTAGGTAGGAAGAGAGGCAAGAAGAAGGGAGGGAGGCAGAGAGCGAGGGAGTCTGTTGGCTCGCTCTTGGCTCTCGAAGGATGGTATAGCCCTGAAGGTGATTTTCCAGGTGTGAATCAGCCAACAGAGGCCCTGCTGGCAGCTGTTGCTTAGGCAGGAGCTTCCTTTCTGCTTATTGAGCAAGCACTCATTGTCTCTCAGTTTGAGTGGCCAGGAATCTGGATGTGCCTCTGGTGGGTGCTGGCTCTTGGTTTCTTAGTGGCTGCATTCAAGATGCAAGCAGATCATGGTCATCTCCAGGTTTTCCCTAGGAGATCTATTCTCAAGTTCATACAACTGACTGTTGTCTGGCCTTTGGCCCTCTCTGTCAGCAGGAAGTATCACTTTCTCCACACGTGGGTCTCCACAGGACAGCTTACAATATAGCAGGGCCAAGACGGAAGCCCCAGTCCTCTTCTGTCGTTATCTCCCAAGCAACCCCCCATCACCTTTGTCATAGTCTATTCGTGAGAATCAAGTGACATCGTGAGCATGGACTACGTGGCTCAGTCTGTGCATATCCCTGCCGTCTTTATGGTCTCAGCCCTGACCTGCCTGAGACCTATCGCCCCTGCTTAGCATTTCTGAGCTCCCCAGGCAAGCAGTTCACGGATCCATTTATGTAACTGAGTCAGTTAAGCCGAGCAATTAATTACTTTGGCCCCATGTTGGATAGCAGACGGCACCTCTGAAAACTGCAGTTTCCCCTCAACCACACTGTGAAAAGTGAGGTGACCATTCTTCCCAACCTCAAGACTTTTTAGAAGGCTCTGTCTGCACTTGTGGCTCCTCTCCGCTTACCCCCAGAAATCCTACTCTGGGCTGGGAAAACAGACTTTATAAGACCCTGAACCAAACCTAATTTTGGCTTCTACTCTCCTCAAGCTGCCTGAGATTTTTGTGTTCAAATCTGTCATTTTCACTAAAAACACAGCAACCAAACTTTTCGCCTAAGCAGCAGCTCTTACAGCTTCTCTTTCAACTTCCTCATGAGTCAAATACCTATAAGTATACCTACACCTACACCTACACCTACACATACATCTATATATAAGCCTACACATACATGTGTACCTACACCTACACATATACCTACAACCACACATACACATACACTTACACCTACAGACAGGTATAGCAACAGTTCACTTAATTTCCACACTGGAGAGTCTGGTAATCCTTCCCTGAGGCAAGGGCATTAAGAATATTATTATTGATATCTCAGTGCAGGAGCTAAAAAAGAGAAAAAAGTAAGGTTTATTTTAACATATGACCCACCCCTGTCTAAGCATTTCACAAAATTAGGACTACTTTACACTTTAATGGTTCCCCAGTCTCTCTCCTTTCTCTCTCTCTCTCTCTCTCTCTCTCTCTCTCTCTCTCTCTCTGTATGTGTTCATGTGCATGTGGTGTATATTTGCGTGCAGGAGGTATGTTCATGCATGTGGAGGTCAAAGGTTGGTATCAGGTATCTTCCTTCATCACATTCCACTTTAGTTTTTGAGACAGGGTCTCTCATTGAAAAGGGAGCTCACTGATTCACCTAGATTGGTTGGCCAGTGAGCTCTGGGGATCCTCCTGTCTCTTACCTCCTCAGCATTGGGATTACACACACATGCTGTGGTGCCTGGTTTTTTATGTCGGTGCTGGAGATCCAAAGAAAGGTCTTCATGCTTCCTCAGTAAGCACTTTACCAACTGGGTCATTTCCCCAGTCTCCAGTATTCTAACCAACAAAGATAAGGTGCCTGTTTTAGACTGCTATACCAATAATGCCATAGTCCGGTGGTTTACACAACACTCTGGGAAGCTGACTTGGTGTCTGGCGGAAGCCTGCTTCTTCACAGATGACCTCCCGGGTCTCAGTTTTAGGGGACTAATCCCATTCTTGGAGGCTCTATACCGTGACCCATTCACTTCTCATTATAGCAAGGGTTAGGATTCCAACACGTGAATAGGGAGGCGTGTGGACATTCAGCCCATAACTTAGTTCTTTCTGTATTGGGGTTGTTTTTATACTGTAAGTTATGGTTATCTTCGGACCTAAAGTTTTTCCCCTAAATTTGTATTATATAATTTATATCATGGTGTTTATATTATGCGACTGCTTTGTTACACTTTCCAAGCGGCTTTCTGAAGAGTTGCATCTGTTTGCCTCAAGCACGCACTGCTATATTTGGTTGGCGCTCAGTGAAGACTCACGCACCAACCTTGAAAAAGTACTGCGCAAGCTGTCACGGCTTCATTACCTCTTACTCATCCCTACACTCAGCGCTGCCTGGCTTCTGCCCAAACCACTTACTGAAGTTGTTTCTGTCAAGAACCTTGTGGTAACTCTAAGTCCCTCTCTTGTTTATTTTCTCTGAAGCATCTGACAGTCTGAGAGTCCTTCTCCATGAAGTTTCTCTGCTCTCTGGTTTCCTCGCCCTTACTTCTGGGCGTTTTGGCAGCTATATCATACTCCAGCCTGCCTAGATTTCCTGGCACTCTGTCTAGACCTAGAGCTCACTCTGGAGCCTCTTCTTGGGCAGTCCCTGACAGCCCTGCTTCTGGATGCTTGTGCCTCTTAAACCTTGGCCCCCATCTCAACTCTCCCAGACAGGCGGTTCTCGTAAGAGGTCCCAAGTCCACCTTGCCACAGCAATGTTGAACACACAAAATTAATTCTCTTCCATCCCTATAGGTGCCTGTAGTGACAATATTCCTGCTGAGACATGAACAAACATCTACCCGCCCCCAATAGGGAACAAACAGCAGACCAAAGTAAAGATACCACCAACATACAATCCAATGATTGTTTTATTGAGGTAACTTACAGGATTTTGGGTGAATGGTTACTCAGCAGTCTTAGGGCTTATTTATGCTCAGGGAGGGAGGGGCCTAGTGGATCATATCAATTTCAGGGACTTCTGGAAGTGATTGAGTTGTTTACTTCCTGAGTTTAATGAGTTTCTGTGCAGGATGGAATATTTAACCTCCCCTCAAAACATTCTGTGGTTTGATCTCCCTTTAGAACACCCTGGTGTTCACCTTCCTTTAGAACATCCCATTGTTTGCCCAGCTTTCCTCCAAGCTGGAGGCTTTAACTGTGTGTTACACAACAGTCCCCACGTTCCTCATTTCAGTAAACAGCACACCAAATACCCAGCAGCTCAGGGCAGAACTCTGGGCACCATCTTGTCCACTCTCATTCGTCATATTCAGACAGTTCCCTAATCTTTGATTTGAGATTCTGTCTCATGTAACTCAGACTGGCCTCCAACTCTGAAGTCCTGGAATCATAGACATTCACCACCAAACCCAGCATCATCTTAATATCTCTCAGATTTGTTCACAAGTCTCATTCTCTTCTGCCACCAGGAGTCTAGGTCTCCATCAAAATGTTCAGAGTCTCCTAATCAGAGCCTTGTGCTTCCTCCAACCAATCCTGAACTCTGCAAGGAGAGTGAGTTTACTACAGTGCTAATCTAACCACAGCCTCCAGCTCAGAACCGTTTAGGACCTCCACATTGTCTCCTACTAAAATCTGAGTCCCTTGCTTCTGAGGCAGAAATATGAATAAATGTGAATTTTAAAGGTTAATCATATAGGAAAAAAGTGGATTTCTGGTGTACAGATTTTGATACATGTATAGATTATTGTGGTGACCTAACTGTTAATCTGTGTCTTTATATTTACATCAAGTGTACCTCTTACCACTCATCAAAGAAGCTACTTTAAACAGATAGAGACCATTACAAAGGTCTCCAATTGGCCAAAATACAGAGAATAAGTACTGTGAGGTGCCCAGCCCTAAGACACACATCTAGAATACAACCTCTGCACTGAAGGCTCATGGAACATCATGGAACAGGGGGTGGAAAGAACGTAAGAGCCAGAGGAACAAGACACCTGCGGCGAGTTAACGCATTCTGGACATGAGAGGGAAGCTGCACTAATGAAACCTCCACTGTATGGTAGTCTAACGAGATCTACACAATGACAAAGCCAGTTGACATGCCAAGGTAGATGGGGAAAAACTCATGGGACCCTCCAACTACAGGAAGAGCTGTAGGCAATCCGTGGAGGCTGAGGGAAGGAGAACCAGTTTTCTCCAGGGACTAGCATCCTGGGAAGTTACCTAATTCTAAGCAGACATCCCTAAACACAGGTATACAAGAGCACCACTAAATGGACAAATGGACAAATGAACTTAATGCATTATGTGTGTGTATTTATAAATGTACGTACATATATGCAACAATAATAATGAAAGAAGAGAGCCTGGTAGAGTGATGTACTCCTTCAATCCCAGCACTGAGGAGGTAGAGGCAGATGGACCAAGGCCAACCTAGTCTACATAGTGAATTCCAGGACAGCCAGAGCTACAGAGAGACACTGTCTCAAAAAACAAAGAAGATAATAAATTGAGAAGGGGTGGGGGTGGGCATGGGACGAACTGGACGGGCACTGGGAGGAATGGAAATAATCCAAATAGAATACTCAGGTATGAAATTCTCAAAAAACGAAACAACAAAAATAGTCAAAGTAATGGGGTGTAATCTTTATAAACCAAAACAATAGCCCAGGTCCCTTAGGTGTCTTTAATATCTTTACCAACTCCTACCCATCTCCCAAACCAATGCCTAACTCACGCTACTAGCCTGCTCAGCCCACAGCTCTTGGGGCGCTCCAAGACTTCCCGCACTTGGCCCCTCACTCCCATCCCTGGAGTGGACGGAACTCCTGGGCTGTCCCCATCACACCTGGTTCTGTGAAATTTCTAGGTTGTCGCTTTCATCAGACTCCTTCTTCCGCGCAAGTACTGTTTGCATCGGGGCAGCGTCCCCAGCATGCCAGCTTCAACCCTAAGTGCCTGAAGCTGCCGCCCACCACCAAGCCCTCCGGTCCGTGCCCCAGCGCGCATGCTCACCGCGCACGCGGCCGCCCCGCCCGCACCCCGAGGGGCCACCCGCTTGCTGGGGACGACGGTTGCGGGGTGCCCCGGGCCCTGACGTGGGACGGCCGGTCGCTGACATCCCCCCTCCCTTTGGGCCCTGAGGTACCCCGGCCTGGTGGCCCCAGGACGTTCCCGTCGCATGGCGGAGTGCTGCGTACCACGCCCATGAAGCCCGTGGTCCTCGTTGTACTGTGGCTATGGCCTCCGTCCCTGCTGGCCTATCCGAGTGAGTGACAGGCCCGCGGGCCCCTTCCCCACACCTCCTGGCCCACTGTTGAGAGTCAGTCCTGCTCAGCCTGCTCCCCAGCGTCTCCAGGATGCGCCTAGCCAAGGTGTGACCCTGACCGCGCTGGGGCCTCCCCTAGGTGGCGCTGTTCGCTGCCCAGGTGACACAATGCAGGTGACAGGTGACCCAGGGCAGCCTGGCCTAAAACAAAGTTTGGTTGGAACGCAGCCGCAGTCAGGCCTTCTATGTTGGCCACGGCTTCGCCCTCCTTTAGAGTACTACGTAAGGACTTGCTTTACAGCCCCGGCGTGCAAAGCCTGGCCCTTGACTGTACAACAGAAAATGACTCGGGCGGTCTGTAGGACTTCCTTCTAGCTACAACACTCAAGTCTATCTTCTACCTAGACAAAAGGTGTGCGTTGAGCTCAGTCTGCAGGACTTCCTTCTAGCTACAACACTCAAGTCTATCTTCTACCTAACAAAAGGTGTGCATTGAGCTCAGTCTGCAGGACTTCCTTCTAGCTACAACACTCAAGTCTATCTTCTACCTAACAAAAGGTGTGCGTTGAGCTCAGCCATCTAGGACACTCACTGACTTGACGTTGCACTCCCACAGGGCATCCTTCCACCGAAGGGTTTCAAAACCTTAGTTGGGGGGATGTCTAAACTAAGATTTCTCAAGGATCTCTTTAGGTCTTCCCCAGTGGCTGAAATCAAGGTTAAATTCAGCAATGCTACACTTTGCTATATGAACGCCATCTTGTGGCCATCTTCGAGTGTTAAAACATAGTATCCAGACATTCCAGTCCATTGTAGTTTGTTATTATTTAATCATATTGGAATTTATTGATAAATAAAATTTACTAGGTAGATGTAAAAAAATATTTAATGCATTATAATTTTGCAGAACTATATTTCATAATTGCTAAAGATCTAAGTTAAAATGGAATTTAAGGGATGGAAAGATGGCTGCAGCAGTTAAAAGCATTTACTTTAACAACTGTCCACAAGTCCAGTCCCAGTACCCTCTTATGGCCTCTGTGGTTGTTGCATACATGTGTTACACTTACATGCATGCAGGCAAAACACTCATATACATAAAATTTTTTAAGTTAAAATTTTAAGAATAGAATTTTCAAAATGTAAAGTACAGGTCAGGTGTGCTGGTGCATGCCTTCGAGGAGGCAGAGGCAGGGAGACCTCTGTGAGTTCAAGGTCATCCTGGAATACGTAGTGTGTTCCAGGCCAGCCGTGGCTACAGGGAGACCCTGTCTCAAAAAGCCAAAAACAAAACAAAACAAAAAAACCAACACAACCTAAATTATCATGAATAGTAGGAAGTTCTGAGCAAAGTGTCCTAGAAACCAAAACTAAAGTGAGCTCTTGTAAATTCAAGTCCTTATGAGTTTTAGAAATTAGTTTTAATTTTTTAAAGTGTGTTTGTATGTATCCAGGTGTATGTATGTGCACCAGGTGTGTGCAGTGCCCACAGAGGCCAGAAGAGGGTGTTGGATCCCTTGGAACTGGAGTTACGAGTAGTTGTGAGCTGCTTGACGTGTGTGCTGGGAACTGAACCTCAGTCCTCTGGAAGATCAGCAAGTGCTCTTAACCACTGAGCCACCTCTACAGCTGATTTTTAGCTGAGTTTTGTTAATTTTTTATGTGTATAGGTGTTTTACTTGCATTTTTGTAAGTTCACTACTTCTCTGAAATGCCTGAAAAGGCCACAAGAGGGTGTCCAATCCCCTGGAACTGGAGGTACGGATGGTTGTTAGTCACCCTACTGGTGCTGGGAATCCTGGTCCTCCCAAAGAACAGTTGGTGCTCTTAACTAAGTGCTGAGTCATCTCTCTAGCCCTTAGCTGGTTTTAAACAAAACTTTGTGGAAAGTTTTTTGTTTTGTTTTGTTTTGTTTCCTTGACATAAAGGATGGAAAGATGATTTTGGTTTTGGCTAATTGATGATCACCATTAGTAACAACAGTTATTGGTTTTGGTAGTGGTGGAACAGCAGATCACAAGTGACTAATACATCTGAAGACTTAGTTAAGTGCATCAGTACTGTCACACCGTGGTCTGGGACAGCTTTCCAGCATTTCCTGAATCTCAGTTAACACAATCTCCTAACTCATTTTAGAATCTCATGGCCCATTGATTTTCTTTGTACCCTGTTCCCTGGGCTTTCTTAAGGAGTTTAGGAAAACAAAGCCTTTTTTGTTGTTGACTATATAGATGATATATATAAGACAGAGAAAAATACACAGTTATATATCGTAGAAGATATCTTGGAAAATGTGGCACACCTCTTCTTCACAGAGGTAGATTAAGAGATCTATGACCTTGTTACATGGCTATTCTCTCTGCATCTGTTTTTTAAAAAAATTTATTTAAAAAAAATTTTTTTAATTTTTTTTAATTTTTTAAAAAAATATATCAAGTGGGGGCTGGAGAAATGGCTCCGTGTTTAAGAGCACTGACTGCTCATCCAGAAGACTCAAGTTCAATTCCCAACATCCAAATGTCAGCTAACAACTGTCTATAATCCCAGTGCCAGCAGATCCAGTGCCCTCTTCTGACCTCCAGTGGCACTGATCGACACAGGTGTACTTACATACATGTATACATACATACTGATACACATAAAATAATAAGTAAAATAGTTTTAAAAGTATATCAAGCAAAACCAGGCTTATTTCAGTGAGTTTGATTTAAATCAGTTACATCTCCCTTAAAAAGTGGCTGGCACTGGAACAAACAACTGCTCACAAGATCGTCAAATAGAAAAGCTCTCTATGCCACTCGTAAGGCATATGATTTTCTTATAAGGAAAAATGTAGCTCTGACCATTTTTTTCCTCAGACTGCTAAGACAGTTTTGAGGTTACCTTACTCAAACACCGCTTACGCAGTAAATAAATTTGTTGAAAACCCCAGTGCTGGTTTAATCTAAATTCACCCTGACCTTGAGACTTGTGTATATGGAAAGTCATACTGCCCTAAATATATGCCCATCTGATAGCACATGATAAATTTAACATGTACTCAATTTATACTCCCAATTAATATTCTAGGTTTGATTTTTTCATAGTTTTAATTTTAAATACTTTACAATTTAAAAGTAATTTCTCAGTCTCAGTAATTTCTCAATTTCTCAGTGTGGTGCCTCACACTGGAATCCCAGCCCTTAGAAGGCCAAGGAAGGAGGATGAATGTACATCTGAGACCAGCCTGGGCTACATAGCAAGACTACTTCCCCAACAGAAGACAAAGCAAATCCCAAATCCAATCAAACAAAACAAAGCAAAATCTCCTCAAAAAAAAGCCAACAAAGAAATTCCTCTTTATTTTTTTCTGTACAGTTTGTATTACTACTTATTGAGTACTTATTGAGATTATTATTGTATTGCTTTAAAAAAATTTACAATAACTGGATCTCTGTGAGATTGAAGTCAGCTTGCTCTACAGAGTGAATTCCAGGCCAGCTGGAGCTACAGGGAGACCCTGTCTCAAAAGAAACAAAGAAAAACTGTAACTTCTAAAGTAACCTTGATATGGTAGCTATGGATGTCAATAATATGAATTATATATAAAATCATATAGTTTGCCTTGTATTATTTTGAGTCACTAAATATTCATGATCCTGAATCTGCAGCTCTGAGGCTATGACATACATTTTGGGGAGGTAGGTTTTGTATCTCATGATTAAATTTTTTTCCAGGTCATCTCTGTATAGATTAGCAAAAATAAAATTAGTGCTTCAGCAGCTTTACACGACACACTCTGCAAACCCTTAGGAAGACTTAACACTGTGTGGGAATTGTCAATGTCCTACCTGCAAGGAGTCACTGGGGCAAGCCCATCCTCAGTGTGGGAAGACTGAGTCCAAGGACATGGAAATCAGGAAGCACAAACCATTAAGTTAGATTGCTTTAGCTGGAAGATTTGATTAACAGGAATATGATTATTTATTTATCCATTGACAAAGACTACGTTTTTAATTGATATTAAGTTATGGGAAAACTGCTGGATGGCTAACAAACATTTCCCTCTGTGACAACTCTTTGAGTACCTCCTCATAGTGAAGCAGTTGTTCCTAGTGAATTTGAGTTGAAAGCACTTCCGTTCAATCATTGAAATTTTGTTAATTTGAGGTAGTCATTCTTCTAGCACTTAGTCTGTAGGATGAAGGAAGCCTAATCTCTGTGAGCACACTGTGTAACGACGTACACAGGAAACATAAACAATTTGTTCTCCGAAGTTATGAACTTGCAACCAGACTCTGGGCCATATATGAATGATGGCTGCCTGGATTTAAGTCTTATGTACGAGTTCTTTATAGGTAAAGCTGTCTTAATTTTCATTCTTGTGGTCATAAGAACCTTAGTTATATTTGGATCTTAAAATTAGCATCCAAAAAGTTAAATTTTGCATGTGTTATTTTGCAGTTTCTATGTCAAGGTTTCAGGGACAAACTAAGAATATTAAGTTCCCTCTCTCTCTCTCTCTCTCTCCTCTCTCTCTCTCTCTCTCTTTCTTTGTGTGTGTGTGTTATTCATGTGTAAATGCAGGTGTATGCATGTGGGAGTTGGAGGACAACCTTGGGTCTCAGTCCTCCGATTTCCTCTTGTTTGAGACAGGGTCTCGTTTGCCACTGTGAGGACCACACTAGTTGGCCTTCAAGCTTCTGGGGACTCCCCTGTTTCTACCTCCCATCTCACCAGAGGAGTCCTGGAATTACAGACATATATGACTTTTGCATGGGTTCTGGGGATCCGAACTAAGGGCCTCTAGCTTGCACAAAAAACACTTTACTCTCTGAAACATCTCCTCAACTCATGAGTTCTTAAAAGTACAAAGGTCAGATGTATTTCATTGAATTTTAATGATTTTGTCATTATGTGAATTTAAAAATTCATCTTTTCTCTTTACTGAGCTACCAAGTTGTCCTCTATTACGTGTGACATTTTTGTTACAACTGCTAACTTCCCAGGAATTTATATCAAACCGTGTATTTAAATTAGCAATATGATTTGACTTTAAAACTTTAGTTCTTAAAGGATATTTGAGGGCTTGGAAAATGACTCAGTGGGTAAAAGTGCTTACTTCATGAGCCTGATGACCTGAATTTGATCCCCAGAACCCACATAAAGATGGAAGGAGAGAACTGACCACACACACACACACACAACACACACACACACACACACACTACTAAAACAAATAAAAATATGTTTTAAAAAATCATTAAAGGGGGTTGGAGGAGACTCAACCGTTAAGAACA
This sequence comes from Eospalax fontanierii, assembly GCA_035773235.1. NCBI lineage: Eukaryota > Metazoa > Chordata > Mammalia > Rodentia > Spalacidae > Eospalax > Eospalax fontanierii. Next base: position 51,960,691 of record CM069539.1, read on the forward strand.
CTTGCTATTCTTCCAGAGGACCTGAGTTCAATTCCCAGCATCCACATGGTGGCTGACAGTTGTCCTCACTACAGTTCCAGAGGATCCAACACTCTCTTCTGGCCTCTGCAAGGCATTGCATGTGCACGCTACACACATACATGCAAGCAAAACACTCATACACATAAAATAAAAATAACAAATATTTTTAAAAATTTTTTAATCAGGGGCTAGAGAGATGATTTGGTGGTTAAAAGCACTGGCTGCTCTTACAGAGGACCAGGGTTCAATTTCCAGCACCCACAAGGCAGCTAACAAACATTCATAACTCCAGTTCCAGGGGATCTGATACCCTCTTCTGACCTCTGTGGGCATTGCACAACATCATTGTGCCTACATACATGCAGGCAATATACTTGAATACACACACACACACACACACACACAAATATTTTTTTAAAAATCGTTAAAGGTGCATGCCTTTAATCCCAGCACTTGGGAGGCAGAGGCAGGTGGACCTCTGTGAGATCAAGGCTAGCCTACATAGTGAGTTCTAGATCAGCTGTGACTACAAGGGAACCCTGTCTCAGAAAGACAAAAAAATCATGAAAACATATTTGAACATATAATCAGATACTACCCATTTTACATTGAAGGATATAGTATCTTTTTAGACTTAGTGTTTTTATTGTCTGCGTAGCTTAAGTGTTACATTTGTGTGTATATGCGCATACACGTGCATATATACACATATATATTATCAGTCTGTAAAAGTGCATTGCCTATTGGTGTTAACATTTTACCACTTTGAGGGAACCCTTTCCTCCCTCCCCACTCTTTTATTCTCTCTGGTTCATATTATGATTGTCTCAAATCCTTTAGGTACTCTAACAACCCATGAAAGAGTATGTTAACCTTGCTTGATCTGTCAGACATAACTTGGAAAATCCAACAGGAGAAGGAACATTAGTTACATTTGCCTATTCTTTTCTGATATTCCAGAATTCTTTCTTTAATATTCTCCTTTCTGTTTGGTGAATATTATTATTATGGTGTGTGATATATGTGTGTGGTATGGATATGCATGAACTATAATGCACATGTGGAAGCCAGAGGACACCTTTATAGAGTTGGTTCTCTCCTTCCATGATGTGGGTTCTGAACTCAGGTGCCCAGGCTTACACGGCAAACACCTTTAGCCACTGAACCATTCCACCAGTCCTGGTGAACTACATTTAGCCATTATTCCTTAGGGTAGGTTTTCTGCTAACAGTTCCTCTCCTCTCCATTTTTCCCTGGTTATCCTTTCATTCCCACTCAATATGGGACTCAGGGATGATACACAACTCCATTTTTTTCTGGCACCCCCAAAATGTATAACATTTTTTTCTGACCTCATGATTTCAGATTAGAATTTAAACTGCTATTCAGTTTCCTCCTGTATGTAATATTTTACTCTTGTCTTTGTGTGTGTGTGTGTGTGTGTGTGTATGTGTGTGTGTGTGTGTGTGTGTTGTATGTACTTGTTAGTGTGTGTGAATTTGTTGTGGATGGAATCCAGAAGTGGATGTCGGGTGTCTTTCTTTGATCTCTCTCTGGCTTTATATTTTGAGCCAGGGTCTCTCACTGAGCCTGAAGCTCATTGATTAGGCTAGGCTGACTGGCCAATGAGCTTCAGAGATCCACCTGTCTCCACCATCCCAGTACTGGGATTACAGGTCTTGCCTCATGCCTGGCTTTTTTAACATGGGTGCTGGGAATGGCACTTTACCGACTCAGCCTCTCCTCGGCACTCTTGATGTATTCACATGTTTCCTTTCCTTTGCTTTTTACGACTTCAACCACAGTGTCTTGGCCTCCTCAGGTTTCTTTTACCTCAAGTTCACTAAGATTCTTGAATCTACCAAGTTTCTAACTCTTGCCAGATGAGGGGGATTCCCGGCCATTATTTCTTTTCCAGACCTTTCCATACTCTGTTTTGTGGGTCCGTTTGTAAGACTGATCACATGATTAGGTCCTTCCTGGCGGCTCTGTTCATGTTACTCTGTCTTCTCTTTATTGTCCAGATGGGCATTTGCTGTCTGTCCGCTCCCTGGTCACTCAACTTTCCCAGGTCCCTCCATTTTGCTGTCGAGTCTGACCTCTGAGGGATTTTCATTTCCGTCACTCTGTTTTTCATGTTTTTGTATTCTAAGATTTCAACATGGCTCCTCTTTGTATAGTTTCCTTCTTTCCTAAATTTTCTATAAGTTTTCACTGTGTCAAGCTTGTCTATTGTTGCTTTTTTTTTTTTTGACTCATAGCCGAGGCTGCCTTGGAATGCCAGGGATGACCTTGACTCCGGTGTTCCGGCCTCTACTTCTCAAGTGGAGTAAGCTGGATTTGCTTACACTGTCACCCCCGTGTGTATGCGGTGCTGTGGGCTCCATGCACCCTAGGTCAACACTACGGACTGAACTACATCCCCAGCCCCTCCCCCTCTAACCTTGGAAAATATCTGTGCACACTGGTGTTTCTGGGTTGCCAGATTCTCCAGTTCCCTTTGTGGTTTATGCAGAGCAGATTGGACACTGTGTTGTACAAGTAACACGAACACCTAAGTAGAGCATGTAAGGCAGTTTTGTGACATACTATTTTTTTGTTATTTTTATCTAAAAGCTTTTAATTTTGGTCCAGATATATTAGCATTTCATTGATAACACCCAGATCAATACTATTTTCCAAGTGGTATATAAGGTATTAGTTATTGCAAAGGAGAGAGAAGTCACTGTGGTCCTCAGGGAACTATTAGACACCTGTCTAAATTATTCAGATAGAATTTATCTGAGGAGTGACTTACAAAGCTGCAAGTAATTTAGAGAGAGACCATAAATAAACTCAAGACTTTTAAAGAATTTGTTTAAAATTGTTCTGTAACTTTTCATTTTCATATTACCAATGTACATTAATTTACTAACAAACATTCTTTTTAGATCAGAAACATTTTGGTGCTGTACTTCTAGAGTTTTTTTTCTTTAATTAGCTTTATTAACTTAGTGAAATAATACCTATTGATCCACTCATTTTTTATAGACGTTAGTTATTTTTAACTACTATATATTAATTATGCTGAGTAATGAATTTAATCGTAATAATTTTCACACATGTATGCAAAACATTTTACTCACATTATTCCCCTACACTTAAGTTCTTTAAAAACGTTTTTTGTTGTTTTACCTATATGCTAGTGTCCAGTAACTATCATGCAAGAGTGACAAGCATGGCATCGTCAATATATAAGAAACACCAATCACAAGTATACTGCTTCATGAATCTATAATTAATACCCCCGTGTGACCAGTGCTCAAATCAAAAAACCAAATATGAGCATGGATGAGGCCCTAGCATCTCTCTTTCTCTCTCTCTAGCTTAGACTATAAGTATGATATTCTAATGTATACAAATATTTCAAATCTAGTGTAGAAATCTGAGTGACTAGAATTTTCTGAATTTATGTTACTTATAAAATTGGGTTACCTAGAAAGAACTATGTTCCCACTTTGACTTTGTTCAAAGGTCATGAACTTAACTTTATTTTTATGTGAAGTGAATGTGTTTTTATGTATCATTGACTGTCAGTTCCTAGGCACACTTTGTAGCAAGAAGACTTATTTGAATTCTCTTCAGTATCTATAGACAGAGCTTCATACATGAAAAGGGAACTATTCGACAGGAGAGTGAAATTTTGTATTCATTGTTTTATCTAAATTGCACATGTATCTTTAAGTATTTTGGTCCAATGAACCAGGAGGAGAGTCTGTGTGTTTGTGTCATTTTATTTGCGACTCACATGTGTTTTGAAATTGTTGTGTTTCATCCTGCACACTGAACTGGTTTGCCAACTTTCTTGTAGCACATCTCTATGACAACATGCAAGGTTACTGCACCTGTTTTGAATAAGGCGGCCCATGTTCATAGCCCATCCTTTCTGTTAATGAGCTGAACATAATCTTAAGCAAATTACTCGTCCTTTCCAAGCATCTTCTTTTTCCTCTTTATCAAAACGCTGCTTTCACTCAAAGCCTTGGTATGGTGCCTGCACACACTGAGCTCCGTAAATAAGGGCTGTTGTGATCTTCTTAATGACTGCCTTCCCATTTTTCCCATCAGAATTCTTGCTATTTTCGTTTGTGTGGTTGTTAGAATCAACTGGCTAACTTTCCTATTGTTTCTGTCATGTGACCATTTCTCCTTGTGCTATTTTAAGAAGAGTGCAGGAGCTCAAGTTCAGTTGCAGCCTTCATAGCTGAGATTCCTACAAAACCTTGAGCTTTTTAGCAGAGACTTGGGAGCAGTATCCTAATGTATCACATGGAAATGTGTGTGTGTGTGTGAGAGAGAGAGAGAGAGAGAGAGAGAGATGCATGTTCAACTCTGTGCTTGTGTGGGAGTGTATGTGTACATGTGAAAACGCATATGGAGGCTTGAGGTCGATGCTGGGTGTCTTCTTCTAGCCCATTTCACCTTATTTTCTTTGAGACAGGGTCTCTCACACAATCTGGAGCTAACTGATTCTGCAAGACTAGGTGGCCAGCGAGCCCCAGGGATCCTTCTGTCCCCACCTTTCCAGTGCTAGGGTTACACCATCGTGTCTGGCTTTTCATATGAATGCAGCAAGCATGTTGCCCACTGTGCCGTCTCCCCAGTGCTGAAGAAGATTCCTAACCCTAGCCACATTCCAGGACATGCCATGTGCCCAAGTCTCCAACTGGCAAAAATAGGAGGAATACTGTATCAGCGTAGACTGCAAATGAATATTCAAGGTATTGTAGCTCAGCTTCTGAAAAGTTGCTCTGTTCTTTTTAAGAATTAGAAGGCTGTCTACTGTCTAGACTCTCCTGAAGAATGGTGGAGAACAGAATTTCCTTGTGGCCAGGGTCACCTGTAAGGAGATTTGAAGCTATCCTTTTATTATCTTGCCTGCAAACATTTTTACAGGGATCAAATTGATTTGCAAAAACAGTCCTAGTTACTGGCACTGAGAAAATCAATCTAAAATGCATAGATGTTTCAAAGGGGCAAAAACAAGAGGCAGGAAGCACATGTCAGGAGGATGGATTTAAGAATAGAAAGATCCACAGACCCAAGGGTGCATTGTCACCGGAAGAAAAGCAAGGTGGGAGGTAGGGTGCCTCTGTTGCCAGGCAGCCGCAGACACGTGTTTTTGGTGTTACCAGAGTAACGGTAAAGGGAATAATGAGTGCTTAAGATTTTTTAAGAAACTGGCCTCCATTCGAGACCTCCTTTTCCTGTTCTTTGGCACCCCAACTTATTTAATAGCTACCTGGGTATCCTGTTTACTAGTCTGAAAACAGACGAACTAACTTATTTGAAAATCAAGTGCTTCACACCATAACCTAAAGCTAAGGCCTCCTGAAAGGCCAGGAAGCCTCTGTTGATTGCACATTTTAGATTTGTTCATGTTTAACCCAGCTATTTGCTTCAAGTTGCCTAGAACTGACAACTTTCTGATATTTTCTGGAAAAACTTATTATAGAAAAAAATTACACACCCAGGTAGAAGCAGTGGTATAAAATCTCCAAATACTGCCAATAAACGCTAATTATTATTTCCTTTCGATTAATCTTGCTTCATGGACATTTCCACTCACATTCCTTCTCTCATGTCCTCCCTACCCTCCCCCTAATTTCTTAAGTTTGGGTGATTTATTTATAAATTATTTTGATTTATTTATTTTTATTTTATGTGTATGAGTGCTTTGACTGTGTGTATTTAAGTGCACCACATACATACAGTGCCCATGGAGGCCAGAAGAGGGTGTCAGATCCTCTGGAGTTATGAACAATTGTTAACTGTCAGATGGGAGCTACCAGAGCAGCTAGTACTCAACCACTGAGCCATCTCTCCAGCCCCAAGCTTGGGTTATTTAGAAGCAAATTCTAGACATCATATAATCTTATTGGTTAACACTCTAGTATGAAACACTAAAGAAAAAGGATGTAAAAAAGCATAAATATGATATAATCACACCAGTCTTAAGAATTCTCCTCTCTCAGTGAGGCCCAGTGTTCAGCCCCACCCCCTTAGGTTTGAACCGACTGAGCTAACCCAGAATGCTCTCCAATTAGAGAAACCAGTTTATTTGGGGTTACTTACAAAGGATTCATCCCTGGGGAGAGAGACAGAAATTTTGAATGACAGAGCTAACATTCTGATCGGAAATCCAGTGGACCTCCAGCACACACACACCCAAGTTGGAGACCTATGGTGCCCCACCCACGTCTCCTACCTAGCTTTCACAACTTTCCCCATAGACCCTCCCACTTAAGTCACTGGTTGGTTGGAAAGTAGTTGACTCTATTGGCTTCATCTGCGTCAATCACATTCTTGGAGGCATGTCCCTCGAGGCAAAGAGAAACTCTGTAAATTTACCCCTACAACACCTAAAAAGAGAAAAATTCAGGGACTAGAGAGATGGCTCAGTCAGTAAAGAGCCTTGCAAATTGGCAGACCTGAATCTGATCCCTAGAACCCATATAAAATAAAAGAGCTGGTGTGGGTAAGAATTTTTATAATTCTAGTGCTGGGAGGTGGAGATTCCTGGGATTTTGTGACCAGCCAGCACACCCTCCTTGACCAGTTCCAGGCGAGTGAAAGACCTTGTCTAAAAAAAGCAAGAATGGTACCTAAGGAAAAACCTGAAGCTGTTCTCTGACCTCTACAGACACATGCACATACATGAATGTACACATATGCACACACATGAATTCACACACACACACAATAAGAATTCAAATATATGGGCTGGAGAGGTGGCTCAGCAGTTAAGAGCACTGGTTGCTCTTGCAAAGGACCCATATAGTGGCTAACAACTGTCAGTAACTCCAGTTCCAGGGGACTCTGACGCCTTCTTCTGACCTCTGTGAGCATACAGGTGCACTTACACACAGGCAGGCAATACACCATACACATAAAATAAAAATAATAAATATTTTTAAAAACAATTCAAATATCTGATCACTGATCGAAGGTTTAGGATTCTTTCTATTATATTTTCCATTCATTTCATTAAATTCATATTCAAATACTGCTCCATTTCTGGCCCTTTTAATTTTATTGAAAAAAACAGAGGCAAATGTCCTGTAGTTTCCCAACGCCCATTTTCTTTTTACAGTTTATACCCCATCTTCTCTTGTTGCTGTATTTATGTATTTATTTATTTATTGTGTGTATGAGTGGTTTGCTGCATGTATGTAAGTGTAGTATAGCTGTGTGATGCCTTTGGAGGCCTATAGAAGGTGTCAGGTCTCATAGAGCTGAAGTTAGAGACAGTTGTTAGCTGCCATGTGAGTGCTGGGAACCCAACCTGAGTCCTCTGTAAGAGCAGCAAGCTCTCTTAACAGCTGAACCATCTCCAGTCCCCCGCCTCCAAGACACGCACACCTACACCCACATGTGCATATATTTATATACATACACAGAGAGAGAGAGAGAGTGAGTTTTGTTTGCTGAGCTGTAACTTACCATGAAAACCAGGCTGATTTCAATCTCATATGTGGAGGTCAGAGGACAACCTTTGGTCAGTTCTCTCTTTCATTACATGTCCCTGGGAGGTCAAACTCAAGTCATGAGGCTTAATAGCCAGTGCCTTTACCCACTGAGCTATCTTGCCAGAACAGGTTTGGCTTTTATGCAAAAATACTTCACAGGTTAAACTGGGTTGTAACCAGAAGCATTTGTTGATATTTATTTGCATTATATGTTTCAGAATATTTTATCACCATTTTATGCTAGTTTATGGTGGCTGCTCTAGCAAATTGCTGCAAACTATGTGGTTTAAAACAACAGATAGTTATTCTCTCTCTGTTCTGGAGGCTAGATGTCTAAAATCATTTCACTAAGCCTGAACTGAAGTACAGCTGGGAAGGATATCTCCTTGGTCTCTGTCAGTGTGTAGCTGTTCCATCCTCGTGTGACTGAGGCCACAAGTCTCTACCTCGTCTCTGTATATCACATCTCTCTCTCTTTCTCTCTCCTAAGAACATCTGATTGGATTGATGAGCCACCCAGTTAGTTGTGGGTAACCACCGCAGATCACAATCATATTTAAAGGTCCTAAGGACAGGGGAAGAGGTCCCAGACAAGAGAGGGGTCCCGAGGCTGGATTCAGCTGTTTTGCAATTATTTTTCACTTTAATACAAGATGATCTACTTCTGGGTTCTTGTTCAAAGTTGACCCTTTTGGATCACTTCCCCAACCTCCACACCACAGGCCTCCTTCCTTCCCTCCGTTCCCCCCTTTCTCCCTCCCTTTCTCCCTCCCTCCCTCCTGCCACCTTTGCTCTTCTGTCAAGTTCCTGCTTTTATATGAGTGAACCAACCAACAACATGCATCCGGTCCTGTGCAATTCAAAGGGAGAAAGTGGAGTCCTGTCCTGTTCTACCTCCTATCCTGTAGAATATAAACGTCCAAACTCTCCAGGGAGGCAGACTGTGCTCCAGCTCTCAAACCCCTCCCCTTGCAGGGAGTCTGTCTCTTTGCTGTTTGGTGTGTTGCTGATGCATCAATAAACCTTGACTGTGTGCTATTGTGGGACCCCTGGAACCCCTTCTCAACCCAATATCTGTAGATTAACTGCTCTCCTTGCTTCTATAAAACATAAGACATCAGAAAATGGATAAATATAACTCCATCTTGTTCTTTGTTCCTTCTAAGCAGTCACAAGACCACAATATTAAATAAGGCTAAAACAAAAACTAGCAAAAGGTTTGAATAATAATCAACACATTCCTTTGCCCTGAAGTCAGCACCCACCAATAAGAAACCTCTGAACCTCTATTAACCAATTTTGGCATATAGTTTATTACAATCAATTAATTTAAAATATGCTTGGCGCGCAGGCTCCTATAACCAAACAGAATGTAACACTGTTATTCCCCACCTTCCTTTATCTCAAAATTATAAAAGGCTCCTAACCCCTCTGCTCCGGGCTCCCAGAACAGATCCACCATGTTGGTGAGGTCTAGGGGACCAAGCTTAAGCTTGAATAAAGGTTCTTTGTTTTTTTGCATACACTCTGGACTCCATGGTGGTTCTTGAGGAGTCCTTCTCTAGGCATAACACTATGACTTCAAAAACTTTTAAATAATAAAGGCCCTTAACATCTTTAGTTCATTGTAATTACACTGTCATAGATTCTGAGTGTGCCTTTTCCCGTTTTTTGTTTTGTTGAGACAGGGTCTCCCTGTCACCCCAGCTAGCCTAGAACTTGCTATGTAGACCAGGCTGTCCTTGATCTCACAGAGATCTACCTGCCTCCGTCTGCCAAGTGCTGAGAGTGTCTCTTTTAAAATTCATGATTTGATATTTTATTTCACTTTGTTGCTACTTAAATGACAACTTCTCATTTACCTCTTCTAACTGCTGGGTGTTTGCTGTGGTGTTTTGGTTTGCTTTTGGTTCTGAGGCTCAAGCCTGTATCCTGCAGTGGTTTTTACAGACTGCTGCATTACTAAATTTTCTTTATTTTAGTGGCTTTTCAATTAATCCTTTTGCATTTATGATTTATAATGAAACCATCTGCATACACAGGGGAGTTCTAGCTCTCTCTTCCTGCATCTCATGGTTTTCCCTGGTTTCATTGCCCTGATGCTCTCCCTGACATGGTCATTTGAAAAATCAAGATTTTAGTTATCCTCATCTTGTTCCTGTCTTTAGCAGGAACACTTCTACATCCAAATTGTACACACACACACACATATATATATATATATATATATACACACACACACACACACACACACACACACATATATATATACACACACACACACACACACACACATACATACATATAGCCTCAAAGTTCCTGGTTTCCAGGATGACCTTGAACTTCCGGTCCCCTGCTTCCACCTTCCTACTCCTGAGATGACGGCTGTGCACTACACACCTGGTTCATGCCATACTGGAGCTGGATGGAACACAGCGCTTTGAGCATGCCTGCTTAGTAAGCACTCCACCCACTGAGCCACATCCACAACCCCAAAGTATATTTTAAAATGTTAATTAATTCATTTGAGTGTTAGAGGTCTCTTGTGCCACACAGTACATGTGTGGAGGTCAGAGGATAATTTGCAGCAAGGACTCAGTTTTTCTTTCCATTATATGGGTCTTGAGGATCAAACTCAGGTCATTACACTTGGCAGCAAGTGCCTTTGCCCAGTGAGCCATCTCACCAGTGCCCAAAGCATATTTTTAATGTTCTTATACAGGAACATTATATTTTCTAGGAAATTTTTAATTACTCTTTTAAAAATGAGAAATGTAAGCAGTTACCTTTATGAAAATATTATCCCTCAAAGCACGGTGTAGCTCTTAAAGTATATTTCAATACTGAATTAATTTGGTCTGTGAGAATAAAGAACATAGTGTCTTTATTTTGTGTTTAAACAAATATTGAGGAAAAACTCATACTGGTAGAAAATGGAAAAGCCACAACCATCTTCAAAGATTTCAGTTACATTGCACTGTGCTGCATATTTGCTTTATTCAATATTTTCCTTTATGAAAACTCTAGGCTCATAGCAATGTATATTATGAAATGGGTATATATAAATAGATTTTTTAAATGACATATAGTTTTTGTCAAATCTTAAAAAAAATCAGTAAAAGAGTAAAAATAAACTACTTGAAACTTAAAAAAAATAACAGGACTGAGGAGACGGCTTAGTTCTCAACGTGATTATCATGCAAGTATGGGGACCTGAAATTGACCCCTAGCACCTATGTAACAACAAAAGGCCAGCTCAGCGATGCACACTTCTAATCCCTGAGGTGGGGAGGTGGGTACAGAGGAGTCCCTGGGGCTCAAATCAGTGAGTTCCATTGAGGAATCCTGTCTTGACAAATAAGATAGAAGCAATCGAGGAGGTCACCCAAAGGCAACATCTGCCCTGGCCAACAGTCACCTTTTGATAACTCACTGTGTGAAATGATTGGTGCCCACCAAAGCCCTCGAATCACATGTCCATCTTGCAGATTCACTTGCTGTAAGTAATCTCAAGAGCACGGGTCACAGTGAAATGGGAGAATTAAGAAGTAATGAATCGTAAATATTTGTTCTTTTGTTTTAATATAATTGCAAATTCAGAGAAATTTATTTATTTATTTGTTTGTTTATTTATTTATTTATTTATTTGAGACAGGGTCTCATTATGTGGCCCTGTCTGGCCTAGAACTAACTATGTAGACCAAGCTGGCCTCAAGCTCAGAGATTCCCCCTGCCTCTGTCTCCCGAGTGCTGAGATTAAAGGCCTGCTCCATGATGTCCAGTAAGAATTTGAATTTTAGTGATGGTTGTTTAACATCTGACTCACGAAATTCCTAAACGTTTTAATAATTGGCTGTAGTGAGTCAGCAGGAGCCTACTGTAGCACCCTCCATGGTTAGGGGACAAGAATTTTGGCTTGGTATGTTACCTATTAAATCATAACTTCGACAGAAAAATAATCATCAAAAGTGTCTAACACGGGGGGCTGGAGAGATGGCCCAACGGTTAAGAGCACTGGCTACTCTTGGAGAGGACCCAGATTGCATTCCCAGTATCCACATGGCGGCTAACAACTGTCCTTACCTCTAGATCATCACAGGAGATCAGACGCCCTCTTGTGACCTCTGCAGGCATTGCATGACACTGGTGCACTTAACACACATGCAGGCAATACACACATACATATAAAATAAAAAAATAATTTTTTAGAAGAGTCTAACATGCAGCCTTTAGGCTACACTTCCCGTTATTTCATTTTAAGTGAGCACCAGTGTTAGAGCTGCATAGCTTTTTCTTCTTGATTTCAATTTTAATAACATTTTATTATTTTTAATTTATGTGTATAAGTGTACTTACTGCCTGTATACAAGTAGGTACACCCGTGTTGTGCAATGCCTGTGGGGGTCGGAAGAGGGCGTCGGGTCCCCTGGAACTGCAGCTATAGACGACTGTTAGCCACCATGTGGGTGCCGGAGTTCGAGCCCGGGTCCTCTGCAAGAGCAACCAGTGCTCTTAACAGCCAAGCCACCTCTCCAGCCGCCCTTGAGTTCAATTTTAAGCAAAGCAGAGGCAATAAATTTAGGTTAGTCAGTTCTATCATTGTGCCATATACAATGTTACTTATTGTTTGCTTTTTCCCCCTCCTCGAGGCATAACCGTGTTGCCTGACGAAGAGCAAAACTTGAATCATTATGTACAAGTTTTACAGAACCTGGTACTGAGTGTTCCCACCAGGGAGCCGCAGGATTCTGGGAAAAAATCAAGGTCTCCAATTGATGAGGATGTTCCTCAGCCGCGCTCATCGCCGCGGGAGTTGATAAGCACACCTGACTCTACACGGGAGAACGAAGTCCTGATCAGGACCTTCAGCGAAACCACCGCCTTCCCCACCAGACACTTCAGGCTGGGCATAGACAGGAAAAGCACCGTGCACACGCCCTTCTGGTCCATCCGGCCAAACAACGTCTCCGTGGTCTTGCATTCTCATGAACCTTACATTGAGCCGGAGCCGGAGCCAGAGCCAGAGCCGGAGCCGGAGCCGGAGCCAGAACCGGAGCCAGAGCCGGAGCCAGAACCGGAGCCGGAGCCAGAGCCAGAGCCAGAGCCGGAGCCGGAGCCAGAGCCGGAGCCACAGCCAAGGACGGTGTCAACCGTGCACCCGCACCCACAGTCGACACACAGCATCACCGAGCCCTGGACAAGCACCCACCTCACCATCACAACCAGGAGCAGCCACGTGGACCTGTCCACAGAATCCGAGGATGTGCCCCAGCTCTCAGGCAACTCTGAGACCGAGGAAATTCATATACCAACCGGACATCACCACTTACATATTATGAGAAATGAGGAAATTTTGAAGAAAATCTCCGATATAAACTCCCAGATCCAGCGGGGGCCGCTGGGCGACAGCCACAACCCCGAGTACAGGGCGTACATCCGGGCGTCCAGGGAGTATCTGACGCGCAGCCTCGCCCTGGCCGCCGCCGCCGAACACAAGTTACATGAGATGTACAGGTCTAGCATCTTTACAGGACGAGGCGACCACATCGATGACCTTGATACTGTTATTAATATGCTATACCATACCAGGTCGAGATTACCGGAGTATCTGAATATTAAACATGCTCCACCAGAGCTGAGAGGAAAGACTAACACCGTAATCTGTACATTGAGAAAAATATTATGTGTCGATCAGGTACAAACTCAGAGCCTCATTAGGAAGCTGGTAAGCAATAATATGAAACTTCTGAAACTTCTTAATGGTTCCATGAGGAAATTCACTTACACAAACGGCTCCTGCACAGGAACATAAGCATATTAGTGATTTCAGAAGTTACCTAAAATATTTTCTAGCATATTTCCATGTGGTAACATCTTCATGTGTCATGTAAAATATTTTTATATGCACTGAAAACCTAATAATTTAAAATAAAAATTTGGTTCATGAGCTTGTAGTTTTTTTTTCTCTCATTAGTTTTAAAAGTTGTGAAGATCTAAACTTTCAAATGCTCAAGTTTTGATTCCACTTGAATAGATGAGCTAAATTCATCCATTTTATGAGTTGGTAAACTGCTTGCAACTCTCTAAGTCAGCCACTTTAAAATCATTGCATACATTCCTTAACACACTTTCAGAGAATTGGATTTTCTGTATGAAAAGCAAGCTCAAGACTTTTATCAGGACCACTTCCATCTGGACATCATTTGCCTTATCTGGCTTATTGAGTCACATCCTGCTCTGTTGTCAAGTACTTTGAGATCTTTAACAAGGAACTGGAACCTAGATCTGTAATGATGTCATACTCACTAGTTCCTCCTTTTGATTCCATTCATACATATTAAAGGTTGGTACATCTTCTGACAGGTATGACTGTCACCATTCACATTAGCTGTATAATATTATGAAGAAGCTGCAGGCAATTCTGTTTTGACCAGCATTGTATTCAAGTTCATCTGCTTAGTCATTCCTTAAGTCCATCATTTACAGATCGATAAAAATTTATTGACCCTTTCCTAGGACAAAATGCTAGGCTTTGAAGATACAATGAAGAACTGTTTCATTCTCTCTTTAAGATTATCTTACAGCCGGAAAGTTAGGCTTTCAACAAATTTCATCCATCTTGAAACTTCGGTTAGGATAAGTTGTTAGGGAAGGTAAGCAATCAGACCTCATTTAGAATGAAGGGGAAAGGACCCTGAGCAAGTGGCATTTAAGGTGAGATCTGAGAACTGAGGGATTGATTAGCAGGGAAGAACATTCCAGGCCAAGGAAGAGCACGTGTGGATACAGAGTTAAGACTGGGGAAGGCAGGCTCAGGAAGTTCCTGGAGTTTAAGAGAGGCTGGGGGCAGCTTCCGAGATGGGTTAGAAAAGAGCGTGTAGGCTGCACGGTGCATAGTGAATATTGTGAGAAGCGACTGGTAGATTTTAAGCAAAGGACTGGCTTAATGAAGTTTGTGTCAGATGAGTGTGCTTTTAAAACAACAGAACACCCTGGCTGCAGGGATAGAGACAGGCAAAAGTAGATACACACTGTGTACAAGCTAAAATTGACTCGGGTCAGATGGAAAGAGGTGGCAATCAAGAGGTAAAATCAATAGAGTCTAGTGTCTAAATCTGTGTGATTGAGGGGGAACAAGGATCAAAACAATTCCCGTATGGTTATTTTGTAAAAGTGATTACATAAGTTTTGTTTCACATAACACTGTTCACTGTGTTTATTTTTAAAAATAACTTTGCTGTGAAAGATTTCAAGCATTTGCAAAAGTAAACAATAATGTGGTAAAATTAGACACTTATTGTCCATCATCAACGGTTATGTTCTGATGGTCAGTCTCTTCTGTTGTCTCTCCCTCCACCCTTCCCCTGCTTCCTTAATGCTGAATGAAACCCCCAATACTTGGATTATCTAATCCCTAAACAGAGCAATGTGCATGCAGTACTATAAGCTTTAAATGAGCACTGTTTAAGTGTTTTATGACAGTTATCATCACATGTGAAGTTTGGTATCTAGTCAATGTTTAACTTTTTAAAAATGATTAGACAATTGGAAATTTGGAGACTCTTTGTAAGAATCAAAATCAAATAAAGTTCACATATTGTATTGCCTGAACTGACTCAGAAATCTCTTTAATCGAAGGAATCTCCCCTCCCCCTTGAAGCTTGCTTATTAGAGAAATGGGTCATTAGTCCTGTAGTTCCCCACAGGATAGATTTGGCTAATGTACCTAGGTTGTTGCTAGCCTGTTTTCCTGTCCTTTCTATTAATTCATTTCTATTTATTTTTATTTATATGTATAATCTGTGTTTGTGTGAGTGCCTGCCACATATATAAAGGTGCCCTCTGTGGCCAGAAGAGGGCATCCAATTCCCTGGAGCTGAAGTTAGAGGCAGTTGTGAGCTCCCTGACATGGGTGCTGGGAACCAAATTCAGGTCTTCTGCAAGACCGGTAAGTACTCTTAACCTCAGAGCCAAGTTGGTAGTTTAGTTTCATCAGACTAAGCTTTGTGTTTTTTTCTCTTTTCCTTCTCCCTCCTTTTCTTTCTGTGGTGTGTGTGTGTGTGTGTGTGTGTGTGTGTGTGTC
Source organism: Eospalax fontanierii (assembly GCA_035773235.1). Classification (NCBI taxonomy): domain Eukaryota; kingdom Metazoa; phylum Chordata; class Mammalia; order Rodentia; family Spalacidae; genus Eospalax; species Eospalax fontanierii. The sequence continues at coordinate 51,976,303 of CM069539.1, forward strand.
TGTGTGTCTGTGTATCTGTGTGCTTGTGTTTGGAGGCCAGAGGATGACACTGGGTGTCTTCCTCAGTCATTCTCTAGACATTTTTCTCTTAAAGATTTATGTGTATGTGTGTGTGTGCCTGCATGCATCTGTGTGCACTATGTGTGTGCCAGTGCCTACAGAGATCAGAAGAGGACATCTGATCCCTTGGAACTGCAGTTATAGGCAGTAGTGAGCCACCCAACATGGGTGCTGGGAACTGAACTCAGGTTCTCTGAAAGAACAGCAAGTTCTGGAGGTCACTGATTTGGCTAGACTGACTGTCCAGGGAGCTCCAGGGAGCCTCCTGTCAACACCTCCCCAGCATCACTGGGGCTACAGACACACATCACTGGGCTCAGCTTTGTATGTGGGTGCTGGAGATCCAAACTTGGGCCCTTGTGTTCATGTGGAAGGCACTTTATCCACTGATCCATCTCCCAACCACTTCTCCTTTCTTTCACCAGACAGTGCTTTCTTACACCAGCTTCCTAAGGGATTTTGTTTGTTTGTTTGTTTGTTTGCCTACCTACATATACAGGAACACACACACACACACACCAAACATACATATAAATGGAAAAAAAAAAAGTTTTACTTTGTGCTGGGAATATGGCTCACTGAGTAAAATCCTTTCTGTGTGATCATAAAGTCCCTAGTTTGGATGCCGAGCACCCACATAAATGCTGGGAGGGCATGGTGGCCCACAAATAATCCCAGCACTCAAGAGGTGGTGAAAGGGTCCCTGGAGCAAGCTGAATGACTGCACAAGCCAAGCTGGTGATCTTTGGGTTCGATATATAAATAAGGTAGAGAGAAATTGAGGAAGATACCCAACATCAACCTTTGGCCTCCATGTATGTGCACACATCTGTCTGCACACATGCAATCATGCACATCATACACATACACATGCCAAAAAAGGCTATAGATGTATGGGACACGCATAGTCTGAAGCATCTTCTGTGAGTCACTGTAGCTGGCTTCAGTGACATAAGATAAGAGGAGCAAGACTGGGCGTCGCCGCTAGGAAGGAGACTAAGAACTGGGGACGCCCCAGACTTCCATGGAAACAGAGGAGATGGCATTGTCATTGAGATGTTTAGGAAATAAAATCAGTAGAGGGGCTGGGAAGATGGCTCTGTGGGTAAGAATGGTTGCTGCACATGCACCAGGACCTGAATTTGCATCCCAAGCACCCATGTAAAATGGTGCCATGATCATGCATGCCTGTAATCCCAGCACCATAGGGGACAGAGACTGGAAGATAGCTGCGACTTGATGGACGCCTGCTAAGCTCCAGGTTCAATAAAAGACCTTATCTCAAGGAACTAAAGCAGAGAGTGGGAGACAGCACACTCAACATCCTCGGATGCATACATGTGTGCATATAATACACACATGCAATACATACAAAAGAGTGGATAGAATTGATTATTAATGACCAAGGTAAGGAAAGGAGGCAGATTGGGGTAGCTTGGTGGTGGAGTACTAACCTAGCAAGAACAAGGCATTGAGTGAAAAAGGAGTTAAGCAACACCTCTATTTCTGATTTGAGCCCTTGTGTAGGTGGCAGAAAATCTTGTGGGTTTTAAAAAAATGAATAGTATTTATCACAATTGAAAGCTCATGAATTGTGCATAATTGTTTCCCTCATTGAACTATAAGCATGAGATCAGACCCATGAAAATTTTGTTCATGACTATAATCCTACCATCTAGCACAGTGTGTATCCTGTAAGTATAAGCTGGATAAATATTAGAATAGTATAATATATTTCAGAGGTGAATCATGTTTATGAGGAAGATGATTTAGGAATTTGCTTTTGAGACAGTCTCATTTATGACAAACTGGCCTTCACCTTACTATGTATCCCAAGGATGATCTTGAACTTTTGATCTTCTTTCTTCTTGCCTCCACCTCCCAAATTCTGGGGTTACAGGTGTGTACTACCACACCAGGCTTTATGTGATGCTGAGGTTTGGACCCGAGGCTCTGTGCATGCTAGGCAAGCCCTTTTACAACAGAGCTCCATCCCCAGCTGCCCTGGAAGTGTTATCACAAGGTACATGAGGTGTATCCTAGCGTGCTCTCTCTCTCTCTCTCTCTCTCTCTCTCTCTCTCTCTCTCTATATATATATATATATATATATATATATATATATATATATATATATATATTTGGAGCCTAAGTGTAGTTCTACATGAAGATTTGGAACTTTCTGCATGTCAATGGAAGTTTAAGCTATTGAGGCAAAGAGATTCTTCACAGAGAGTAATGAAAGAAAGCCTAAAACTGAGAGTTCAAAAACTCCAGTGTAACTAGAACTCCAAAGCATTTGAATCAGTATTCAAAGAAGCAGGATTTATGCCAAGAATATGTAGCTAAATACAAAGCAAAAGAAGAGCGTGGAGAGGGTATGGGGAGATGGCTCAGTGGGTAAAATTCTTGTCAGACAAGCCTAAGTTCAGAAGTCATATAAAGTTGGAAGGCGGTAGCACAAGTCTGCAATCCCAGGGCTCCCAGGGCAAGATGGGAATCCGAGATAAGAGGTTCCCGGAAGATCATCCGTCAGTCATCTAGGCATATGTAACAGCAGACGAGAGATCTTTTCTCAAGGAGGAAGGCAAGGAGACTGACACTGAAAACTTTCTTCCGACCTTTATACACTTGTGGGGAGCACACATTTGCATAATAAAGAAGTGCTTAAAGAAAGGGCTAGAAAAGGTGGTTCTGCACCATTGTTGTGTGACTCACAACTGCCTGGAACTCCAGATTAATGGGATCTGACACTCTCTTCTGGCCTGCACAGGCACATGCACACACACACACACACACACACACACTTACTAAGAATCTTGATGGGCATAATGGTGCATGCCTTTAATCCCAGGACTCAGGAGGCAGAGACATCTCTATGATATTGAGCCTGGTCTACATAGTGAGTTCCAGGGCAGTTGGGACTACAGTGGGGAGATCCTGTCTCTAAAAGACCAAACCAAATAAATAAATAAAGATCTTTAGAAAAAGAAAGGTGTAAAATTTGACACTTGTAACTCAGAGGTCAAACAGAGCCACTCACTGGATCAGTGCAAAATGTCATGGATGGAGGAGCTGGACAGGAAACTGTAACACTGGAAGAATGAGTCGAAGAAAAAGCTGGAAACACAGCCGTTCCTCAGATCTCAACTGACTACAGTCAGAGAGAGGCGAGAGCAGCAGCTGAAAGTAAAACTCAGCGGTAACGTTAGCTTCATATTGTCAGGTACGCATCAGGGGATGAGGAACCAGGTGACAGAGGACAAAAGTGGGCTGCAGGAGCAGGAAGGAGGGAGAAGGAATGCATTCAGGTAAGGTGGGCTTATAGGTTTGCTAGAAAAGAAAAGCGGAAAATAAGAAATTTGGAGATAGGGCTCAGCTGGTTGAGAGCTTCCCTAGCATTCATAGGGGCCTGGGTTTGATCTCCAACTACATAAAACCGGGCATGGCAGCACACACTTATAATCTTAGCACATGGGAGGCAGACACAGGAGGATCAGAAATTCAAGGTCCTCCTTGGCTACGTAGTGAGTTTGAGGCCAGCTTGATACTCATTGGACCCTGTGGCAAAATAAGAAAGAGGGGTTGGAGAGATGGCTCAGGAGTTAAGAGTACTTGCTGCTTTTGCAAAGGAAACAAGTTTGGTTCCCAGCACTCACATGGCAGTTCACAACCATCCGTAACTCCAGTTCTAGGGAATCCAATGCCTTCTTCACGCCCTCACACGCATCAGGCATGCACATAGTGCATGCATATAACTTTCAGGCAAACATACACATAAACTCATAAACTAAAAATAAATCTTAAAAAATAGCCTACATAAAAAGAAGGAAGGAAGGAAGGAAGGAAGGAAGGAAGGAAGGAAGGAAGGAAGGAAGGAAGGAAGGAAGGAAGAAAGGAAGGAAGGAAGGAAGGAAGGAAGGAAGGAAGGAAGGAAGGAAGGAAGGAAGGAAGGAAAGAAGGAAGGAAGGAAGGAAGGAAAGAAGAATTCCAAGTCCTAACTTATATATTACTTTCCAGTGACATAGCAAAGGAAGATATGAGCTAAGAGTGAGTTAAAAGCATATTTGTGGGAAGATGTTCAAAAGGATGGGTACCGTATGTGAAGGGCATAGTATATCAAATATGTTTAATTAGTAGTGACCTTGAAATAAGTAGTACTTGTAGTTTGGGAGAGGACTTGAGTAATTAAGAGATAGCTGGTAGAATACATCTCCTGTCTCAAGCCAGGTTCTTGTCCCACTCTTCTCCAAGAACGGAATGGGCAGACAGCTAAGAGCATAAACAGGAGATATGTTAGTGTTTAATGGATTAACAACCTTAAAATAGGATAAAACAATTTAAAACAGATTGCCACTCCAGATTTAACTGAAACAGGTTTGAACTCCCAGTAGCAATGGGGTCCACACTGACAGCCATTATTGCTCTGGAAGTGTGACAGCTCAAAAGCTCTCAGATTCAGGATGCCAACCAAGAGCAGTCCCCTTACAGACAGAGGTTTTGGGGTACCAGTCAAGAGCAGTTCTTTGTAGAGTGTATTAGTTACTTTTCTGTTGCTGCTATAAAACACGATGACCAAGGCAACATATAGATGGAAGAGTTTACTGGGCTTACAGTCCCAGGGGGGTAAGAGTTCATCATGGCAGGGGAGGCATGGAAGGAGAACAGAAAACTGAGGGCTGGCATCTTCAGGAAGCTGGGGGAGCCAAACTGAAAGTGGGACAAGGCTATGAACTCTTAAAATCCACCCCCAGCGATGTGCTTCCTCTAGCAAGGCCATGCTTCCTGAACCTCAGCAAACAGCACCACCACCTTGCACCAAGGTTTCAAATACTTGGTGATATGAATTAGGAGTTTTAACTGTCTCTCCATTTAATGTTAAGATTAGAAGTTAAAAGTGTCACAGGTAGAAAAGAAAAGCAACCAACCTCAACCATCCAAATTGATCTTTATTAGTCAGTGAGGGGTGACTACTGACTAGTAGGAGCCTGCAGTAGCCACACTGGTCAAACAGCAGAGGAGCTCAAATACCTTTATGTAGGCACACAGAGTCATGGAGTTAGGTAGGGGATTTAGGGTCCACATCCCCACCCTCCCATAAGGGTCTCAGAAGGACTGGTTTGCAAAGCAAGACCTGTTTGCAAAGAACACTTTATGATTTAGGTTTATAGGGATCCCAGACAGACTTGTGTGCTGAGCAAGAATTGCTTTATGGTTTGTGGGTTACGTGGAGGTCGCCCTTTATTCTAGACTCTGAAGAGGGTCTATTTAGAGTCCAACTGCTTCCTGTTGAGGGGGGTCATCAGGGAGAAGGGGCTTCATGGCCCATTGGAAGAGATATGTAATAGAGTCCTCTAGTGACACAAAGCAGGAACATAGTACTGGTTTGGTCTCAGGTGGCAGCTTGGGCAGTCATACAGGCTATGGTAGTCATTCTGTAAGAATCTTTGGAGAGTTGATTAAGCATGATGTAATACTTTAGAAAAAATAGTGAGCTTGTTTCTCTTGGCTACAGGTTGGCACTAAAGTGCCAAGATTTGAACTCTTACATCTAAGCATGCATTCTTTTTATTAAGAATGAAATCAGTGAGGAATAATTATCTAAATAACATTTTCTATGAACTTAAGCCTAATATCTGGGATGTGTAATCCCTTGGACTTTTAAAGAAATATATCAATTATATTTACCTGTTGGGTATTTAAAACCATGGAGTTGGCCCAAATTGATTTTCTTTTTACTGTTAAAATCAGTTGAGAATCTGGTTCTCAGGAGTCTCTTGGACTTTGAGAGGAGCCTCTAGTTGCTTTGGTCTTTCTTTTAGAACCATCTATATGAGGATAATTCAAAGGCTGTACTTGACCATGGCTCCACTTGGAAACATAGAGGAAACTTTTTTTTCTGTGCTGACCCTCTTCTTTATAGACTGGACACTGGTTAGAGTCCATCTAGACTCTGAACAAGCGTGTAGGTGACTCATCACAGTTGCAGGACATTTTGATATGTCCCATAGTTCCCTGGGACTTAGTTGACCTTTGAAAGAAAGGGGCAAAAAATCGTTCCTTAAGTCCCTCTGACCAGATTATTATAGGCCATCAGGTATGGTTATTAGGCACTCAAGAAGGTTTGGTACTGGTCTGGTACTTTTAATTGCTGTGCCATACATATAAAGTTTGAACAGGAACACACACATTCTTAAGTAGATTTTGACTGGACATATATTTTGTTCCTCAAACTAGCCTCTATAAGTGTTAACAAAAACTAATTTAAGCAGAGGTTTAACTGAACTTTGACCTTAGAAATTTTAAGATCATTTATATATTATCTTTGTCTCATCTTTTATTTTCCGGTCGATTTAGGTACATAAAAGTTTGCCCAGAGAATGTAGCAAGAGAAGAGTCTTTAACATTGCAGATTCCCATGAGGAACTGAGCTTTTATGCCCTAACATTAACAAACACATTGATCATATGTTATAAGAATTTACTTCCTGGGGGTACTGAGCGATCTAGTATCAGACCAATGTTTTATTACAATGAAGCTTATATGAGTTTTTGGAGCTTATTTACAGAGCATGGTTAAGTGTACATAGGTGGCCTGAGAGCTGTTGTGCTGGAAAGTCTTTATCTAGCATGGATGTTGACTTCCCTATAAACTCATGGGTCCAGCCCCCTCTTCCTAACCTTTCCCAGATTATATACTGTAATCTCCCCCAAATTCAAGAGACATATGTGATCAGGGTAGAGTTGCATGCATCTGGCTGGAAAGAATGGCTGGATGCTCAGGTGAGAGTTCATTGATTCTACTTACCTCTCTATGTAGAAACAAAATAGTCAACAAGCTCAGTTGTGATGGTCTTTTGGAAGGAGGCACAGCTGAAGTCATGAAGAAGGCAGTTATTTGGCTCAGAAGAGAGTGCCGCACAGCATTATTTTATTAAAAGAATATGGAATCCAAATTACATACATAAAATAATCTAGTAAACTAATATTACCCATGTACATGTTGGAGCGCTCTAGGTTCCAAGGTGAACTTAACAGATAACACAGTTTAGAGAGCAGTCATCAAAACCGTGTTTTACATTTTGAATGGCTGTAGTCAGTAGATAAAGAGCAAAACATTAACAAATTGATGTTTGCAACAGACCCCATAAGGGTGACAGTGAAGGCCAGGGTAAAGGGCGGGGTGGAGACCCCACAGACACAATGGGATCCAGGTGAGAAATAAAGTGGGGAGGAAGCTGGGTTCCTCGGAAAACAGGAAACCGGAGGACAAACTTTCAGTGTGTGGCAAGCAGGGGTCAAGGCAGATCTTGCTGGCAGGGGTTCAGGGACCTTGGGGTGGAAGAGGGTCAGCTTGTGTGCAGGAATTCCTGCTCCCCTGTCCGTCCCTGTCCTCTCCTGCCTCCTCAGCATAGGCCTAGGGAATACCTGGCTGGAAATGCTGGCCAGAAGGGGTCAGGAAAGCGTGCGCCTCAGCAGGCCCTGCATGCAGCCTTAGCTGAGTACCATGATGCAAACAGATGTGTTTGGAAAGAGATGCTTCATGGAGACCATATACAAATTTTAAATAAGCTTATGTTTACATGTAATGGTAACTAAGTAGCTGAGCTTCTCCATTGGAGATATATGGGTTGAAAAACTTTAAATTTTCTTTGGAAATTAATAAATATGTTTTCAAAACAATGTAAAAATTTGAAATAATCACCCTTAGAAATAAGTAAATTCCACCCAAAAAGACCCAAAATTGTCCCCTTTAAAAACAGGTAAATTTCATGTCTTTAAAAACAGATAAATTTCATGTAAACTAGCCAGTTTTACAAACCAGTAAATATACCATACAAATCAAAACTCAAACAATTTCCTTTAGAAACAGGTCAAAACAATGTAAAAACCTAAAACAGTTTCATTTAAAAGCCAGTTAATAAATCGCACAAAAATATCAAAATCCAAAAATTTTACCATGGAGGTCTGTTATTACCTCCTTAGTCTGCCATAGAAATGGATTGACTTTATAATGTGGGAATGGAGACTGGGCTGGAATCTTTGGGCTTTTTATTTTTATAGTCCCATTGCAAAAGCAAGCTTTTGATCAAGAATACCAACAAACAGCTCATGAAGTACGGAGGCCAATGACGATGTGGAAGAGGAATCGGAGATGGAAACACTGAAGAAGAACCAATCTGAAGTGTAAAAAGTAAAACACATTAAATCAAGTAAAAGCTCTATGGGAAACCTTAGCAATAGGATGGATGAAGAAGAGGCCATAACAAAGATGAAATATGAGACGTGAACAAAACCTCCCAGAAAGAAGCTGTGCCTTTAAACGGAACCTTTTGTAAGGCTGATTAACTGACTAGAACTTAGAGAGTTTGGAATGTTGCAAGTCAAGAGTTAAATTTTCTTGGGCCATCTGTAGTGGGCCTCTCAATAGTCAGTTATTGCCCTCCTCTGTACCTGACCTAACAGTTTTGTGAACAAATCATTTGGAATGTACAAACAGAGCATCAGGTGTGCTTTGGGGTGTATTAGCAGAACCGTTAGCTTCCATCATTCTGGGCAGAAATCGTATCACATCAACATTCTCTGTGGCAGTCTTTCTGGATAGCGGCTGGGTGCTTGACCTGGCAAAAGGCCAGCATAGACTGAGCCAAGAGCGACCTGAGCATTCCTGAACCATGGCCAGGTCGGTGGAGAGGGCCCCCCTCGGAATGGTCCATAACAATGGACTGGCTGGAGCCAGCACATCAACCCACGGTTCCCCAAGGAGACACCCCCACCCCCCACCCCCCCACCCCCCATCCCTTGTCCCCGCTCTTTTCCTCTGGGAGAAGAATGAACCTGTGGCAGGGACAGGCCCTAGGGCCGGGAAGAGGGGGTTCCCTGGGTGTGGGAGAGGGCTGCAGGCTGGGATTTTCAGAGAGAGAGAGAGAGAGAGAGAGAGAGAGAGAGAGAGAGAGATCAGCTAGGGGACCCTGCCCTGCTGAGAACTTTCTCCCACATTTTGGCACCAAAATGTTAGGAATGAGGAGTTTTAATTCTCATGGGTTTGATGTTTGGATTAGGAGTTAAAAGAAGTCACAGGTGGAAAAGAAAAGCAACCGACTTCAAAGTGATTACTGACTAGTGGGAGTCTGCAGTAACCACACCAGCCAGACAGCAGGAGCTTAAGTACCTTTGTGTATGTCATAGTCATGGGAGCTGGGTAGACGGTTTAGGGCCTGTTGCCCCTGTCCCCATCCAGGAAGGGCCTAGGAAGGACTTGTTTGCAAAAAAAGACCTGTTTGCAGAGACTGCTTTATGGTTGGGGTTTCGGGAGTCTCAGATGGACTTGTTTGCAGAGTGAAAACTGCTTTATGGTTTGGGGTTTATGGAGGTCTCCCTTAACATGGAGCCTATGGGGACATTCTCGTTCCAACCACCACATTCCACTCCTGGCCCCATAGGCTCATGCCATATCATTATGCAAAACTCATTTAGTTCAACTTCAGAAGTCATCATAGTCTTTAATAGTCTCAACACTTCAAAAGTCCAGAGTCCAAAATCTCTTCTGAAACTCAAGACAGTATCTTAACTGTACGCCCCTGTAAAATCAAAAAGATATAATTTTATATGCTTCCAACATGCTGTGGCACAGAATACACGTTCCTATTTCAAAAAGGAGGGTTGAGGGCATAGAGAGGAAATACCAGACCAAAGCAAGACCAAAACCAAGCGATGCAAGCATCAACTCCTCGAGCTCCGTGTCCAGTGTCTGGAACTTCAGTTCCAAAGGGCTTATACGGCTCAGCGCCTCCAGCGTTGCTGTCTGCAACAGGCATCACTGTCTTAGATGGGCAGCACAACCTGTATATAGCTCTCCTTGGCAGATATCTCATAGCTCTGGCACTCCAACACCTTGTGTGGGGTGGAGGGGACGTCTCCATTGAAAACTAGACTTGACCTTTACAGCTTCACACAATGGCCTCTCAGGACCTCTTGGCCTTCTATATGCAGGGACTGGGGGAAGAATCAATGACCCCCTTAGTCTTGCACCTTTCATGCTTCTAAAGCCAGTACCACCGTGGCACTGCCAAATTTGGCTGTCGGCTGGGATGCATATTTGTCCCTTTCATACACATTATCAGCAGCTTTTGTATATTTTGGTTTTCTAGGCGCAGAAAACCCCTTAGACTTTCTCCTTCCGCAAGTTGGAAGCTTAGCTGATACGGTGTTTTTTATTACACCAACATCATAATCACCTGAACAAATAGACTGATTCTTAAGTTTTTAAGATTTGGGGCTGGAGAGATGGCTCAGTAGTTAAGACAACTGACTGCTCTTGCAGAAGACATCCGATTCTTTGGAGCTGGAGTTACTGATGTTGTGAGCCACCATGTCAGTGCTGGGAACTGAACCCAGGTCCTCTGCAAAAGCATTCAGTGCTCTTAACCATTGAGCCATCTCTCTGGCCCATAAAACCCCAATTTTTTATTGAAAAGATATTGACAAAAAAGCCTCTAACAGCCTAGAGAAAGCTATTTTTGCATAACATTTTTTTCCTTCCTTGGTATTAAAGTAGCTGATTAATGGGATGAAGAGACGGCTCAGTGTTTAAGAGCAGTGCTCCTCTTACAGAGGACTGGAGTTTGGTTCCCAGCACCCATGTTAGGTGACTCATAACCACCTGTAACTCCAGCTCCCTTGGATCTGATACCCTTTTCTGGCCTCCACAGAGCACCTATACATATGTGGTGATGTACACACACAAATAAATAACCTTAAAATAGTTCAAAATATCTTATTAATAAATTCTAAATTCTTTGTTCTTAATATTGCAGATTTGGAAGAGTTCAATGGTTTAAACAGAATTTAGAAGAAATACCCTTCTGTTTGGTAAAGGAATTACAAACAGATGTTCTTAGAAAATACAAGTATATTTATATTTTTTCCTACGGACACATTCCATTGTTTTTACATCGTGTCTGAATCAGAAATTATCTCTAGTGCTGTTAAATGAGGTTGATTTTTTTTTCTTATGGGTTTTTAATTTTTTTAGAAAGAGCCTCATGTAGCCCAAGCTGGCCTTGAACTCTCTCTGTTTCTGAGGATGACCTTGAACTACCAATCCTCCAGCCTCCACCTCCCAAGTACTGGGATTACAGATGTGCATCATTATACATACTTGACGCAGTGCAGGGGATCAAAGCCAGGGCTTCATGCGCGCTAGGCATGCACTCTATCAAAGGAGCTATAGCCATAGTCATTGCTTGTTTTCTATCTTGATTTTACAGACAGAGGAAACCAAGGCTCCAGAAACCTGATGACGCAGGGCAAAGCCGGAGCTAGAAGGTGGCAGAGTTGGGGCTGAAACTCAGGATACTTTTCCATGAGTGGAAGGCACCATGCTCTGCACCTGACTGCTGCTGCTCCCTGAGGTTGGACACATTGAGCTTTAGCTTTCTACTCTTAAACAAGTATCTTGCACACTAAGGGCATTATTTTGTTGGGGTTTTTTATTTTGTTTTGTTTGGTTTGGTTTTTTCTTTTGCTACAGGATGTCACTATACAACTCAGACTATCCTGAAACTTGCTCTGTAGCCCAGACTGACTTTGAATTCCTGATCCTCCCTGTGATCTGCTTCTACCTCCAGAGTGCTTCGAGCACAGCTGTGTGCCACCATACTTGGCTGAGATTTTATTTTAAGAGGTGCTGGGATGGATGAAGGAGCCATCTCTCCCTAGGCGTTGGAGAGTACTGGGCAGGGATGGAGTATTGTGAGTTTCAGCCTCGATAATAGGCTCTCTTGAATTTGTTTTTCCTATAAATTTAAAAAAAAAAACATTAGCAGCTGTTGGACTTTTTTATGGGGTTTTTGTTGCCTTAATCAAAGGACTGTCAGTCAAGCAAGCTGCTGAACTACACTAACACCAGCCCCACCTGCTTTGACCCTGTCACGGATGCTTTGAGGAGGCTTCATGACAACTGCAGAGGCTTGCCATTGAAGGACCACTCTGGTGCCTGAAGGTACAGCTTTAGCCAGGACCAGTTCAAACAGCTTGGACCAGACTTTCCTGGCAACCGTTTCCACCTAGGCCAGAGGCAGGGCACTTCCTCTGGTGAGCTAGCTGAGAGGATGCATTGACTGATGCAAATGCTATGACTGGTCTACACGAAGCCCTGCATTTGCACAAAGCTCTGCTCTGCTTGGCCCCAGTGCCCCCCAAAGCAGAGAGTCAGCTTGTGAGCCAAATGGGAATAATACTCCTGTGGCATCTGTCCTCACCCCCACTCTGGTGTTACAAGAGTCCCAATAAAAGGCTTGAATATTTGCTTACTTAAAAAAAAAAAAGATTTTGCGTGTGTGTGTGTGTGTGTGTGTGCGTGTCCCATATGTGCAGGCACCGGAGGAGGCCAAAAGAAGGACTTGGCTGGTAGATTGTTCACATTATAAGCACTAGGACTTGGCTTTTAAATATATATATTTATTATTTGACTTTCATACATGTATATAATGTATTTTGATCATACATGCATACTTTTGATCCCACTCCCTCTGGAACCCATCTTTTTCCCAACACTTCCTCCTCATACTTTTATGGTGGCTCCTCCTCCTCCTCCTCCCCCTCCCCTCCTCCTCCTCCTCCTCCTCCTCCTCATCTTCCTTGTCCCCCCTCCCCTCCCCTCTCCTTCTTCTTCTAGCTCTGCCTCCTAACCCACTGAGTTTAGGGTTGCTTACATGTCCATGAGTGTGAGGTTATTACTGAATCATGTTCAGCTGACCAGTGGCCATCCCAGCAGCCATTATCTACCTATGTCTCTTCAGCTGGGGGTCGAGCTTCACGTGCCCCTCCCCAATCCATGATGGAGTATTGACTGGCTTGATCTTGTGCACATCTTGTTCCCTTATTTAGGTGACCACAGTTGCTGTGAAGCCACAAGTACAGCAGCCATGCTGTGCATTTCACAGCACTCCTCCCTATCCTCTGGCTCTTGCATTCTTCCTGCCTCCTCTTCCATAACGTTCCCTAAGCCTTCTGGGAAGAGGGTGATGCAGATGTCCGGTTAGGGCTGAGCCCTCAACAGTCACTTATTCTTAGCACTTTGACCTGTTCTAAGCCTCTGCACTGACTATTGCTCACTGCAAAAAGAAGCTTCTCTGACCAAGCTTGATGCTCAAGTGTTCCTCTCCCCTCAGCTCCTGACAAGCTGTCTACAGGCACTGACCATGTCCAGGCTAAAGGAATGAAGTTTTTAAAGTATTTTATTAATTCTTTGAGAATTTCATAGTTTTATCATATTTACCCCCAAATCCTCGCCTTAAGTCCTCCCAGATCTACCCACACCTCCCTACCTGCCCTCAAATTTTCATCCTTTTATTAAATTTTATTTATGTTTTAAATTTATTTTTCTTTTATATATATATATATAAGTGTTCATCACATGTAAGTGCACTATGTGTGTGCAATGCCCATGGAGGCCAGAAGAGGGTATCGGATCCCCTGGAACTGGAACTACAGACAGAAGGTTATTAACCACCATGTGGGTACTGGGAACCAAACCCGGGTCCTCTGCAAGAGCAGCTGGTGCTCTTAACCCCTGAGTCATCTCTCCATTTTTTCTTTTAACTTAATAGCCTATCATCTCTGCTTTGTACTGTCACATACTCCTGGATGTGGGACCATCCACTGGAATATTGTCAACCCATCAGAAACCACATGCTTAAAGAGAGCTTACTCTCCCTCTCCTGGCAGTGCCTGAGGGGGCGCGGGGGGCGGGGGCTTCTTCGTACCTTCCTGTGCTTTTTTCATTTTTTAAGTTTTACTGTGATTGTCTCTTTGGCCCACTGATTTTTGTCAATTTTCTAGCTTTCTTCCTGCTGCTGATTTCTGAATTCATTCCATTCAAAGAGGCTATTTCAACTTCAGTATTTCTTGTGCATATGTGTGTGTATGTGGTATATGTACATGTTCATGGGGGTGTGCACACATATGTGTGGAGGGGCGTGTTTGTACATGTGCGTGTAGAGGGCAGAGGTTGGTTGACATCAGGTTTCTTCCTCAATCACTCTCTACCTTTCAAAAAAGTTATGAGAGAGAGGGGGTGGGGAATGGGTGTGTGCCTGTGTGGCATGTATGTGGAGATCAGAGAACAACTTTGGAAATGGGTTCTCTCCTTTCACCTTATTGAAGCAAGGTCTCTGTTGTTTCTGCTGCTGGGCTGTGTACTCCAGGTTACCTGTGAACTTCTAAGTAGGTCTGTCTCTGCCTTCTAAATCTCACTGTAGCAGAGCCGGGATTACACATGCATACCCCACTGCATCCAGCTTTTTACGTGGGTCCTAGGGATTGAACTCAGGTCCTCAGGCTTACATGTCTGCTTTTTACCCACTGAGCCATCTTGGTGGCTCTCCATCTTATTTTTTGAGACAAGGTCTCAGTGAATCTGGAATTCACTGACGCAGCCAAATTTGCCAGCCAATGAGCTCCATGAATCTACTTGACTCCACCCCAGTGCTAGAGTTCCAGGCATGTGCTATTGTGCCTAGCTTTATGTTGGTGCAAAGGATCTGAATTCAGGTCTTCATACTTCTGTAGAAGACACTTTACCAACCTCTGCTTTCAATATTTTAGATACACCGGGTTGTTGTTTGGTCTAACATCCTACTCTCCTAGAGCTGGTTCCATATGCACTTGTGAAAAATGTGTACCTGCTGACCTTGACCAGAATATTCCACACACCAGTTAGATTTAGGTCGGTTATGGTCTTCTTCGATTTCTTATTGTTTTTTCTTATTGATCTTCCATTTAGATTCTCAATTGAAGCCTAGTGGTGTGGGGTGCTGAAGAGATGGCTCAGCAGTTAAGAGCATTTAATGGACAGTCATGAAGACCAAAGTTCAGATCCCAGCAATTATTTTGTATGTAAAATAATGACTAACAAGAAAGGGCTTGCTTCTGCTGTTTTCTGTCTGTCTTAGACCCTTCTGCGCCCCATGTCATCTATTATTTACTCTCTCTTTCCTTCTCTCCTTGTGTGCAGGTGAGTTCTTATAGTGAACCATGGTGATTCCTGTCTTGTTTTCTTTTATTCTTTCTAATTTTCATTCACAAATAACACAGGACAAGGCAAACTTATCTTTCCTTGCCTGGAAACATGTACACATGTCCTATCAAGCAGCAAAGGAAGGAAGGAAGGAAGGAAGGAAGGAAGGAAGGAAGGAAGGAAGGACGGAAAGCAGATGAGTGGATAGATGAGCAGCCATCGACCAGCTGTTAAAATAACAGCTGCAGATGTGCTTCTTCCTCATGGGTCGAAAACAAAACCTGTGTAAGACAGAGCCAGTAATAGCAGTGAACAGCCTTCATGATATATTGAGATTCGACTTTTTTGTTTGGTCCTCTGAGAGTGAAGTATGAGCTCTTACCTCCTGAGCCATCTCTTCAACCTCTATTAACATTCTTGCACTTCAGGGACTAGAGAAATGGCTCAGCGGTTAAGAGCACTGACTGCTCTTACAGAAGACCCGGGTTCAATTCCCAGAACACACATCCAGTTCCAGGGGATTTGACACCCTCTTCTGACATCCTCCAGCATTGTATGACATGGGTGCACTTACATGCATGCAGGCAATATACTCATACACATAAAATATTAAAAAAAATTCTTGCACTTCAGTAACTTTCAGAGTCACACTCTAAACAAGTTCACTGTTTAAGTTTTCAATAATATATCATGGCTGGGCATGATGGCACATGTCTTTAATCCCAGCACTTAGGAGGCAGAGGCAGGCAGATGTTTGTGAGATCGAGGCCAGCATGGTTGACATAGTGAGTTCTAGGTCAGCTGGGGCTACAAGGAGACCTTGTCTCAAAACAACAAAAAGGAATGTTGATAACTATGAAACAAAATATGTTGCCTTCATTATGAGAAATTCTTTTAACTATAATTAAAAGAAGGGGTAACTATAATTAGTTTCAGAACCATCTTTGTACATATAATATCAAAACTTATCCAGAATAGAGTTTTTAAGAGTTATTAAATCACTAACAGTACTCACCTTAAAATTATTATTACTATTATTATTATTATTATTATTGGGGGGTCATGTGGCAGTGTTCTTGAGGAGGTTTGAGAACAACTTTATGGAGTTGGTTCTTTTCTTCCACGTGGGCTCCATGGATCAAACCCAGATCTCCAGACTTTTTTGGCAAGCACTGTTACCTGCTGAGCCATCTTGCCGGCCCCTCCAATTGTATTCTTAAGTTTTGCTTTTCTCTCCTTCCGTTCCTCACCTCCCTTCCCTTCTGCCTCCCCTTTCAGAGTCTCTCTATGTAGCCCAGGCTGGCCTCAGCCCCCAAGTGTTGGAGTTATAAGCACGTGCCACCGCATCCAGGATCCTTAACTATTTCAGTTTTAAAAGCCTTGATGAAGATAGCAGCTTCAAAACTGGAATAGCAAAAATTCAAAACAATGTATAAATAGTAAGAAACATGAACCCATCTCTCTCAGTGTAGCTTGCAATTTGCATAGATGAATTTATTTGAAATTCACAGCGAAATTGTAAAAATTTATGTCTCATTTCATAAGTTTGGGGGACTATTCCATAAACAATTCATTTTCCAGAATGCAAAAGTTTATGGCTTCAAATACATATATTTTTTTTTACTTTAGCATTTTTTATAAAAGACATTTTCCTCTTTAGTATATTCCATCCTCCTGTTTTGGTCAAGTTGATCTGGACAAGAAGAAGTGACCCTCCTGGGCCCAGGCCTCAGTCACCCTGAGCAGCAGTGTTCTGTTCGTGGGCTTGCGGAGTGCAGACTCTCTGGAGCTGGTTTGGTGCAAAGGTTGTTAGTGGTTCCAGCACGCTTTCCTTCTGGAGGGTACTGGTTAATATTTTTGCTCGTTTTTTTTTTCCCTCCACATTATGTAAAAATCCTGTCTCTAAGAACTGCCAGATTCTGAGATCAGGATTCTGCAGGTGTGTGTGTGTGTGTGTGTGTGTGCGTTTTGTATGCAAGAGTGCACATGTGGGTATGTGCTCACCCATTCAGGCAGGTGTGGCAGTCAACACTGGGGTCTCTTCCTCAATTGTTTCTCCACCTTAATTTTTGAGACAGGGTCTCTTTTGAACCTGAAGCTTGCTGTTGAGCTGCCAAGGATCTGTTTCAACTTCCCCAAAACTTGGGTTACAGATGCATGTACCCAGTTTTTACTTGGGTGCTGAGGATCTGAACTCAGATCCTCATGCTTGCATGGCAAGTACTTTACCCACTGAGCCATCTCCCTTCCTCTGAGAACATACAGTATTATGTTCTCATATAATAACAGTATTATGGACACAGTTCAGTCTGTAATAGGGCAGTGGAAGCCTGCTTCTGTCTGGTACAACACAGAGTTTGAAGTCAGAGAAGCCACTGCCTGAGGGAAGGAACCGGTCTAATTGGCGGTTGTCCTGTTCTAGAGAAGGCATTCCACTGATGGCTCGGGATCAGGCACTGGGCAGCACTGATAACCAGATCCCCCTCCTGAGAGGAGTCTGTGTTGGTGCGCCAACAGCTACTGGTACTAAGGGAAGTCACTAAGGAAGCTGCCCACTTCATGGCTGAAGCTCCACTCCCATCACTTCCTCCTCAGCAGCTCTGAAAACCCCATGAGGAACAGGGCTCTTCGTGTGGTTTTCAGGGCTGCCAGTATCCACGGGGGGCGGGGGGGTGTCTCAGGACTGGGGACAATCAGGGCTGAACTATGAAAGAATGAGTTGGTCGTCCTGTGTCCAGGACAGATCAGCTGAAGCATCCACAAGGGCTCCCTTCCACTTATAGCTTGTCTTCAAGGGCCTCCATGCTGGCTTTGCTCCATAGGTGGGAGACAAGCGGTGGTTTTGCCTTGAGCCCAAGTGCTTTGTCCCTGTCACAGGTGAGCGAGGCTGCCTAGTGATATGGGGAAGCAAACTGATACACAGGGAGAACAGAGAAACTGCCGTTTCTGTTTTGGCTACAGTGACAAGGCTCCAGCGAGACAGAGGAACTCCAGAAAATGATGACATGACCTTGTTCTGGTTTCATTTCTGTTGCTGTAATAAAATATCATTACAAAAAGCAATGTAAGAGACAAAAGGACTTACTTGGTGCCTTAGTTATTTTTCTGTTGCTGTGTTAAGCACCATGATCAAGGCAACTTATAGAAGAAAGAATTTATTTGGGCTTATGGTTCTAGAGGGGTGAGTTCATTGTGGCCAGCAGGCATGGGAGCTGAGAGCTCACGTCTTCAATGGCAAACAGAAAATAGAGAGAGGGGAACCTGAAGTGGGACCAGACCCTCGAAGTCTGCCTCTACTGACATACTTTCTTCAGCAAGGCCAGCCTCCTAAAACCTCTGCAAACAGTACCAACAACTTGGGACCAAGTGTTCAAATAGTTGGAGCCTATGGGAGACAGTCCCATTCACCCATCATGTTTAGCTTACAATTCCAAGTCACAACCCATCATTTTGGGGAAGTCAAGGCAGGAAGTCAAATGGCTAGTCACATCATATCCACAGTCAAGAGCAAGAGAGAACACACACATCCTTGCTTGCTTTCATCTATCCCTCTACCGTCTTATACTGTTCAGGACCCCCTGCCTAGGGAATGGTGCTGCCCACAGTGGGCAATGAAGACAGTCCCTCACAGACATTCCCACAGGCCACCCTGATCTAGATTACTCCTCATTAAGACTCTCCTTCTAGGTGATTCTAGGTTGTGTCATTTGACAGTTAAACCAGCACAAGCCTGTTATTATACTTGTTTGTTAATGGTCAAGGACACCTGTATATAGTATCTTATAGAATGCACTGGACAAACTCCTTCAGGTGAAGACTATTGGGTAAGGACTTAAAATATATTCTTAGAACTGCAATGCACCCATTGCACGGGCCCTGGCTGGCCACTATCCACCACCTTCCATGCACAGGTACACAGGTACACACACACACACACACATTAAGGCACTCCTTCTCTGTCTTGTGCATACTTTTGGCTTTTGACCTTCCTTGATGCTCTTTCCCAGACCACATGCATTACCTGATTTAGCTGTGCTCAAAGTGGAGCTGAGACCCTAAGGACAGTTTCAGTCCCACCCTGCGCCCAGAGAGCTCTTGTGCTTCTATCCCGCATGGGGAGAGGTGCAGGTCACAAACTCCAGGCACCTGCAGCCTTCTGTGCTTCAGGGTGAGGTCACCCCAGCACCCTGAGCAACTGTCTCATGAAAATCAGAAGGCTCAGGTTGCTGGAGGTAGAGAAATGGTAACAAAGAACCAGCAGAGAGCGTCTGCATTGTCTGCTGTACACCAATGCCAATTTTTAAAGCCTGAGAACACCAACACTCAGTAAACAGGGATGCGGGAGATGCAGTCACAGAGATCTGACCTGACACCTGCATGCTTTATCACTTAGCTTTGTGAATAACTCACCCTCAAGAACAAAGCACTTTGCTGTCATCTGGGTCATATAGAGGACCTTGGAAAGAGCTTGTTTGCAAAGTGTTGAACCTTTCATTTTAATGAGGCCACTGACTTTTGGAACAATTAGAGTCCACTGGAAACTAGGGTGTGGGCCTGGGTGGCCGTGTAGAGGGAGTGTCTGCAAGCAGATCAGGGCTAGGAGTTGGTGCTGGCTGCCTTCACAGGCAGGCACAGGTGCGGCCCACACGGATCAGAATGTGAGCACCGGAAGGCTGCTGGAAGTCACTCCTGGGGTAACTGAAGTCCAGGGAAGAGACATGGTTTCTAGCTTACCTCTCTGAATCAGGCCTTGCACTAGAGGCCGGACAAGATTTCTAAAACAGAGGAAATGCCAACCTTGCTGCTGTTTCACCTGCCTTCCTTATTTTTTATTTTTGTTGTTGTTGCTGTTGTTTGTATTTTGAGACAGGATCTCTCTGTAGCCCCTGATGGCCTAGAACTCACTATATAGACCAGGCTGACTTTGATCTTACAGAGGTCCACCTGCTGACTGCTGGGATTTAAAGGCATGTGCCACCACACCTGGCCCTTGTTGTGAGATAGGGTCTCATGTAGCCCAGGATAGCCTCAAACTCACCATATAGACCAGGACGACCTGCCTGCACTTTCTGAGTGCTGGGATTACAGGCCTATGCCATCACATCCCATTTTTGCAGTGCTAAGGATTGAACCCATGGTTTTGTGCATGCTAGGCAAGTGCTCTACCAACTGAGCCACAACCCCAGCCTTGTTTCAACTTTTATTTTGAAATAATTATAAAGAATTACAAACATTGTACAAAAAGTTCCCATGGCCTCTTTCCCCAGCTTCCTAAATGGCTATATTCATAGTATTAAGTCTAGGAAATTGCATTGTATGATTTCACAGACCTCATTCATATTTCACAAGTGTAGACACATACTCCTGTATGTGTCTGTGCATGTGTGTGTCTGTGTACAACTGTTTGTATACATATGTGACTATATGTGCCTGTCTCTGTGTCTGTATGCGTATGCATCTATGTATGTCTCCATGTGTGTCTATATGTCTATGAATGTGTGTGTGTGGTGTCTGTATCTATGTGTGTGTTTAGTGACTGTGCAAGTCTGCGTGTATATGTATATCTATGTGTGTGTGTTGTGTGTCTATAGTTGTCTGTGGTATGTCTGTGTGTGTATAGGTGTATGTCTAGTTTGTACGTGGTACATGTGTCTAGAAGTGTGGCATATCTGTGTATGCCTATAAGTGTGTGGTGTATCTGTGTGTGTTTATAAATGTATGTGTGTATGTGTCTGTAAGTGTGTGTGGTGATGGTAGGCATCTCTGCCACCACCTCACACATCTGCACAAGAACAGAACCCCCTGATGGGTCCCTGTGGTGCATGACGGCAGGTCTGAGAGAGGAGGGCGACCTCCTCCTGGCTCCTTCGCCCGTGCCGCTTCAGACTTCCGTGCCTGCCGGACTTACTCTCACAGAGAGAAGGCTAAACCATTCAGGCCTCCTTCAGCAGGCCGGCCTGAAGCCTGGTGTAGTCCGGTGATCACATTCTCCCTTCCTCTGGCTTCACCGAAGCTCTCCTCTTCCCAGGGACTGAGCATTCTGGAAAGGGGGGGTTTGTACCTTCTAGTTTCCATGGCAACTGTTGCTCCTGGTGACCACAAGATGCTGGCCTTCCCAGCCCCATGGGCAGCATCCCCAGCCAAGCCTGAGCTGGAAGATGCTGAGCAGCTTTGCTGAGGGAGCTCAGGGTGGGGTTCCTGCAGGGAGGCCGGGAGCTCAGGGCCTGCTGTGCACCTCACCCTCATGAAGCACAACCACGCTTCACTTAAAACCACCCTCTACCTCTTCACACCAAGTCCAGGTCCCTGTTCCCCACCCCACCCAGTCTTCTGCAGTCTTAAAACACAACCCTCTGTTCAGATCCTGCTTCCCCGCCCCTCTCCACCCCCTCATCTTGTTTTCTGGGACTCAAACAGCAAAGAGTTCATTGATCCTTTGGGGGCTGGGAAGCCCTAATGACCTAGGAAGAAAACCAGGCTACCCTCCAAGGGGCGGGGCCCCCATAGCTCATTCTTTCCCTGTGAGTCAGCAGCAGCATTAAACGATGCAAATGAATTTCTCAGTGACTCACTGAGGTGCATTAAACTCAGTTCTTCAGTTAGGGTATGTTCTGATGGCAGAAATGAAGGGCAGCGAAAGACATCAGAGGAAACTGGATGCCCTTTCTTGTGGTCCCTGAAGGTCCCGCAGGAGTTCACCAGGTGAACAGATAAGCTAGCAAAAGCTTGCTGTTAAAGCTATCTGGAAGTTTTCCAAATTCCCTGGCACCATGACCTTGACCCTCTTAATATGTGAACCGGCACCAAATTGTCAGATGCTCCACCGCCTCCAGAGGGCCTGGTGGTCAGGAACCTCAGGGAGGGACACCCTGAGTAAAGCCTGCTCACTGAGCTAGGGTCCTGTGGGTAAGAATGATGTAGGGTTGGAAGAGGAAGGGAACTGGGGAGGAGGGAAAGCAGAGAGGGAAGACAAGGAAGGAGAGGAAGGAAGGAAGAAGGTTGCCGAGGGAAGGCAAGGGCAGGGAGAGAAGGCTGGGAGTGGACGGGAAGAGAGGCAGTGCACAGCAAGGCTGCTTGGGTGGAGATCCCTGGTCACTGCTCGTGGTGAGAACCAGAGCTACATCCTCCAAGGTCAAAGTCTCCTGCCTCTGCATTCCCAAGGCCTGATGTTTCTTGGCACTTCTTGGAAAGCAAAAGCAAGAAAAAATAATATTTAAAATTCTTCCAACAAAAGGCTTGGATTTGTAGAGTTAGCGTTTCCAAGAACCAATTCTTGGGAAGCTGAGATCAGATACAGTTCCAGGGTCGGTGTGTCAGCTACAAAGTCCCCAAAGTCCCCCCACCTCAAACTAGAGCTGAGTGTCACAGTCTCCAGTACCTATCCCAGGGGAGGGCATCTCCATTGCTTCCCAGTCCTACCAACCCTTGGGTTACCTAAGGAGGCCTCATCTACTCCGTGGGCCTCAGTTTTCCCATCTAGACAGGAAGTGATCAGTAGATATTTTGAGGTAGGCATGGTGCTGAGAGATGGTGCCGCAGTACCCGGCGAAGGTAGCTGCTTCCTCCAGACTGAGGTCTTCCTGGAGGAAAGCTTGTTAAGACTTGGGAAGTACACCAAACATCCATGTCTCAGGAAGCTTCTCAAGCGTTACTGCTGGGGAGAAGGGACTCTGACCAGCCCAGCCCAAGTGGAGGTCCAGGAATGCAGCTTTTGTGAGTTGTCATGTGCAGGGGTGATAGAGCTGCCTTTGCATCACTCATGTTCCTGTAAGTAACCCCCTAAACCTCAGTGGTTCACCAAGGTAAAGATTGGGATGGAACTGCTTCTTTGGTCTGTCATCTGCCTTATCTGGGTTAAATAGATATTTGTCCACATCTCCCCAGGAAGAGCTGCTAACAGGAGCAAAGCAGACCCCAGGGCACATTCAGGAGGAAGACACACCTCATCCTTCCAGGCCCAAGTAGAAGATAGAGGGGAAATAGGTGGAAACTTGTGTTAGTTCGAGGCAGCACTAAGGCCTGGCTGGGATGATGTTGGAGGGCCTCATCTGCCTGCCATTTCCCATGGTGTTCCAGTTCCCTTTCTGTTACTATAATAAAATACTTTGACCAAAAACAACTTAGGGGAGGCAAGAGTTTATGTCATCATTTAAGTTACAGTCCATCATTGAAGAAAGTCAGGGCAGGAACCTGATAAGAAACATGGAGGAATACTGCTTGCCGGCTCACTCTAGTTTGCACAGGCTCAAGCTTGGTTGGCTTCCTTATAGAGATAAGAACCACCAACCCAGGGAGTGATGCCTCCCACAGTAGGCTGTGTGCCCTCCTACATCAATCAGTAGTTACGACACTCCTTCACAGCCACGTCCATAAAACAACCTGGTAAAGACAATTGAGATTCTTTTTTTTACATGATTCTGGGCTAAACTGACAGTCAATGCTAGGTAGGACATGCAGGCAGTTCGTGTCAACAGCACTATGGGGCAGCTGGGATAGGGAACTCTCTGTATCCTTAAAGGTAGCTACATCTGCAGAGAAGCAGAGAGTGGGGAGATGACCTCATCTCCAGCAAATCCTCCTGAGCCATGCCCCCGGGCCCCAGCTGCACCTGAGCAGGGACACACCTTTTTCTACTTCAGTGCATCTGCCTCTCCTGTATGGGTTCCTACTCCATCCTGAGGCAGGGCCTTCTGCAGATTCATTAGATAGATTGAGCCACATAGGGGAGTCAGAGCAACTGGTCCCTGGTCACTCCCTTGAGTTTTCAGGTTGGGAGAGAAACTTTTCAGAAGAGGAACTGGGCCCTGTCTGGAGGAAAGTGATCCCTCGGAGTAGGATGCAAGGTGAGTGAGTGAGGGGCTGGTGTTCCAGGACATAGGCAGCCTTGGGAGAATAAGCATGACGACAGGTACCCCTGCTGGCATTTCTGCCCCACCTCCTGCCTTTTCTGCTGTGTCCTGGAAGTTGACAGTGGCTGTAGCAGACAGCGAGCATGGAGAACCCACAGCTACAGGTTCAGCTGTAGGACTGGGGTAAAAAGTATGCCAAGTGTTTGGGGGAAAATGTAGTGGGAAAAGTGTATGTTACTACAATAGATGCATAGACAGACAGACAGGTAGAAAGATGGCTGGATTTTAAAGAGAATCTCACAATGTTTTCTTCTATGAAGATGTTTCACTTTTTGTTGTTTTGTTTTGCTTTTTCTTTTGTGTGTATTTTGTTTTGGTTTGTTTGTTTGTTGAGATTTTTAGAGACAGGCTCTCACTATGGAACCCTGGCTGGCCTGGAACTCACAGAGACCCCCAACTCCCACCCACTCCAAGTGCTGGGATTAAAGCCTGGTGCTACTGCACCCAGAATATTTTACTGTTTTAATAATTAAACTACTCTGGGCATGGAGTAGTCTGCAATCCCAGTGCCCAGGAGGTGGAGACAGGAGGGTCAGGAGTTCAAGGCCATCCTCAGTGTCATAGCTGGGATTCAGGTGGCTGTAGGCAAGGGTGTCGGGAGGGACGAGCATGACGTCAGAACTGGAACCTGCAGCCACAGTCAGACCATGTCAGGTCTGCCATGAGGCAAGCCAAAGAGCTGGGGCTCCCGTGGGAGGTGGGGAGCCAAAGAAGAATAGGAAGGAAACAACGTGCTTTGATGCTTACCCACGTTCTCACAGAAACCTGCTCCACACACTAGCCTCTGGACAAAACCTGAGCTTCTAAAAGGATAAGCATTGTGGAAAGTTATTTTCCAGCAAGTTTTCCTTAGAACAAACCTTTTGGAAGGACAGACACCACCTACCAGTAACATTCTTGCATAATTATCAGCCATAATTTGCATGCATAATTTGCATAATTACAAGTTATAGCACATTCTTTAAATGCCTAAAACCACCCAAATCTCTATAACCCTGAGAAACTCCTGTTAGACTTGATGGTTTCTCACCAGGCTCAAAAGAAAGTACCCTAACCCAGGTTTAGGGGGCCTTACTGCAGAGAATCAGTGTGTAGGACTGGGATATCACCCTGGCAAGGGGCATGACATACATAGTATTTGGACACAGGGGTTTTGCTTTTCCAAAAAAGAGGTCAGCTTCAAGCCCAGACAGGAAGAGGTGTTCTCAGAGGAAAGAAAATAGACCAAGGGTGCTTGGAAGCTTCCTCACACTGCCACAGTTGTGACCTGCTTCTGTGAGGGGAGCAGAGCAGTCTAAGCCTCAAAGCCTCATCTCTAGACAGGAAGAATCTGCTGTGCATAGGCCAAGCATCCAGGGTGATAACAGTCCACAGGGACAATAGCAATATCTACCTCACTGGGCTGCCCCAAAGTCGAAGGGCCAACCAGATACAGAATCAAGGCCTGGGTCTTTGAAGCCCCAAGAATGCTGCGTATAGGAGGCAGTAATTGCCTTGTGTTGTTGGGAGGTCGGCTGGGGCATCGCCCCCACCCCTCCCGTAGACGACTTCAGGCTTTCCTTTTTCCTCCAGAGCAAGCTGAACTGAACTGACCTCTGGTGGGGGCTTTCCAGCATTCCCTCTCCCACCCGTTCACCAGGTACGAGTCAACAGATGAGGAGCAAGTACCTTCTGGCCCATGGTCAGAGCCCATGTCCTGGGACTTAGACTAACCTCTGGCCCAAGCACAGCTCTCTGATGGGAATCCATCTCAGACTTGCTGACTGGGTGGGGGAAATGAGGTAATAGTCACTCATGGAAAATGTAACACCCTCCTGTCTCCCGATGTGTATTAGGTAATGTCCCCTACACAGTTCTGCTCTGCAAGACAAGTTGACACCGATCCTTCAAGAGAGGAGGAAGTGGAAGCATACATGCATGCCCTCTAAATCATGTATAATATGCATGTGTACATACAAACCCCTAAAGTACACGTATTACATATATGTATGCATACATTCTCTAAGCATGTATATATCCCAAAACATATAAATACATATGTTAAAGCATATACACATATACATTGAGGCATATACCATCTACATGCATACATTCACATAGGCAAGCCTGTGTAGTATACACATATGTTAAAGAATATTTACTATAGACACACACTAAGACACAGCTTGGGTTGGATTCTGATGCCACCTGGTGGTCTTGGGAAGTTATCTAACACGAAATGGGGAAAAAACAAAGGGACTCATGGGGCTGCCACTGGGATCGGAAGCGTGCTTTCTGTGGTCCCCAAAGCTTTGGACCATAGCAGGGGCTCAGCAAAGGGGATGCTGATGCTCAGGGATAAATGCCCCTTTGAGGCTGGACATGCTAGGGGGTTCTGAGAGAAGGCAGAGCAGCCTGGGGCTCCGCACAGGAGTGTCCCCTTCTATCACGGGCAGTGTGGGGGAAAGAGAGTGAAACTGGGCACCCCTTCAGATCCAGGCTGACTGCCCTGTTCCAAGGGTCCCCCACCCCGGTGGGCAGGCCAGCTGCGGGACTGACCCCTCAAGTGGACCTCTGCCCTCTGGTCTTCGCCACCCCGCAGCCTTGGGGCTGCAGGGATGATCCAGTCTCCTCCTCCCCCTCCCTCAGGTCACTTGTCTCATCAAGTGCTGCCCTCTTCCAGGTCTGATGAGTGTGTGTACCTGAACACACGCACCATGGGGCGCTCTGTTACCACCAATAGTGCTCCCAGGCAGACAGGTACGGTGCCTGGCCTCTTACCATGCACCAGGGCCAAGTGAGGGTCAGGGACTCAGAACAGAGCTGCCTGGTAAATGGGGAGGCAGACAAGAGCTGTCTGGGTGGGAGCGGCAAGGGCCAGCCCGGTGAGAACAGAGGGAAGGCTGCGCAGACTCATGGCATTTCCTCTGACTGAAAAGTTCCTGAGAGTTTGTTGAAGAAAGCTGTGGAAGGAGGTGGAGAGGGATTACTGGCAAAAACAAAGTCCTCAGATGATCTGAGGGAGGGAGAAGAGGAGGAGGAGAAGGAGAGAGAGAGAGAGAGATAAAGAGAGAAAGAGAGAGAGAGAGGCTGAGACAGAGAAAGAGAGAGATACAGAGACAGACAGAGAAAGAGAGAGAGAGGCTGACTATATATCTGATAAGGCTGGTTAGAGCCCAGGACTTAGGAAGATTCTGAATGCAGAGTTGAATTTGAATAGATGGTAGAGCAGGTGGGAGCCATGGATGGTTCTGAAGCACAGCCTATGCAGAGGAAAGTATACTGCACACTTTCAAAGAGGGTGTTTGCTTCTCCAACGCTGTGACAAAACTCTCTGACCAATATCAACTTGTGGAGGGAGGGTTTATTTAACTAACATCTCATGGGTCACAGTGCATCACTGAGGGAGCCCAAGGGAAGAACTCGGGGCAGGAACCTGGAGGCAGAGGCTGGAGCACAGGCCATGGAGGAATACTGCATACTGGTTTGCTGCTCTGACCCATGCTCAGGCTGCTTTCTTATACAGTACAGAACAACCTGCCCAGGGGCGGTCCTCCCACATCACTCAACAATCAAGAAACTACCCCCAGAGATATGGCCACAGGCCAGTCCAATGGAGGCAATTCCCCACTTGAGGCTTCCTCAACCCAGGTGTGTCACTAAAGCTATCCAACACAGGGGGGCATGAGAAAACCAGGCTTCCCCATTACCTCCCCAGCATGAGTCTTACAGAGCCCTAAGGCAGCAGAAACCTGGAACTTCTCATTGGATCCCCAGCCACTTAGGAGTTCTCAGCAGAAAAAGAGGGTCCTCTTTTTGCTCAGCTGCCCTCTGAGTCTCCCCAAGACATATACCTTCCCTTGGATCCCCAGCTGCTGTTGGAGTTAACACTGGACCCCTGCTGTCCTAGTTTGCTTTCTGTTGCTGTGAAAAAACTCTAACTAAGGCCACCTTAGGGAAGAAGGAGTGTTTGGCTTACAGGCAGGAACCTGGAGGCAGGAACTGAAGCAGAGACCGCAGAGGGATGCCGCTTACCAACTAGCTCCTTCTGGCTGGCTCAGCAACCTTTTCTATACAGCCCAGGCCCCACCTGCCTAGGAATGGCACCACCCACAGTAGGCTGGGCCTTCCCACATCAACTAGCAATTAAGAACATGCCTCCCAGACAAGAATACAAGGCCTGATCTAATGGAGGTAATTCCTTATCTGGGCTCCTTCTTCACAGGTGACTTTAGTTAGTGTCAAGTTAACAAAAAGCAACCAGCATACCTGTTGTCTTGGCCAGGCCAACAATTGGCCTTTCATCAAAAGTGATGCCCTCCAGGGAGCCAAGAGTGGGTTGCCCCAGGGCTTCTGACAGGACAGGCCTCTGGGAACCTGTCACAGCAAGAGCTGTACCTGGCTAGATGAGGTGTGAAGGGGCCTGGCACCAAGGGTTCTTTGCCACGTTCCACTAGAAACCTGGGTGCATTAAGGATGCCTCCCAGCCCCACCCAGCAGAGCCCTGCATTCTGTCCCATTATTCAGGGTACAGACCCCAGGCCAGGGGTCCCATAGTGTTATGCCCAATCTGTCCAGTCTCTGTGGCCTAGTCAGAAAATGGGAAGGAGCTGGGGTGAGGGTTGAAGAGGTATATTTTCTACCCATATCACTTTCCTTTTCTATGTTATAAATCTAGGGTGCTGGGAGATAGCTCAGCAGGTAAAGTACTTCCTAAGCAAGAGTGAGGACTGGAGTTCAGATACCCAGAACCCACTTAAATGAAAGGCAGGCTTAGTGGCCCACCTGTGATCTCAGAGTGCAGGAGGCAGAGACATGGATCTCTGGGGAAAGGTGTCTACCCAGACTGGCTGAATCTGTCAGCTCTGGGTTCAAGTGAGAGACCCTGCCTCAATATATAAGGTGTAAAGCAGTTAGGGAAGATACCTGACATCAATTTCTTGTTTCCACATACATCTGCACACATACAAATATGTACATGAACACATACACTTGCAGAAAAAGAGCTTCTATGTTCTCAGAAAATGCATAGAAATATGTATAGAAGAAAATTTAAATTCCTCAAACATTTTCTCTTTTTCTCCATCCAAAGAAATCAATTGCCAAGAGTTAGATGAACAGGCTTCCAAATGCCTCTCTCTACACTTGCATGGACATTCAGAGGTCAAGGTGGTTTATATACATGGGATTGCAAGCACACATGAAGCCCACCAGAATTTTTAAGTGCTTGGAATCTGAACTCAGGTCTTCAAGCTTGTTCAGCAGGAGCTCTGACCAACTGAGCCATCTCCTCAGTCCCTATACCAGGCATTTTAAAGGATTTTCTTCTTATTTTCCTTTCCTTAATCATATTTTATATGAACATATCCTTCAATTTTGTAATTTCTCTGTGTATTAGTCACTTTTCTGTGGCTGTAAGAAAATGCCACGGCTAAAAGCAACTTAAAGAAGAGTTTGCTTTATTTTCCCTTACAGTGCCAGAGAGAGAGTCCAAAACCTCAGGGAAGGCATTGCGGCGGAACAGGAAGCAGGAAGATCACACCTCTGCCCGACGCAGGAGCAGTGAGAGTGAACTAGGAGGGAGGCTATAAACCCTCAAGCCCCGCCTCCAGTGACGTACTTCCTCCAGCATGGCCACACCTCCTAAAGTGCATAAAATTCTATAATCTTCCCCAAACTACTAACAGGGGCCAGGAGTTTAAATGCCAGAGCCTATGGAGGACATTTATCATTCAAACCACTACACTGTCTTTATGATACAGCTTTTTATTCAAAATGGGCACATCTGGTTCCCTTCACGTCCTCTCCCCCAAGAGCAGAGCTCAGCGCTGACCCGCCCACCGTGCTTCTCAGGTGGTTCCTATCTGCACTTATTTTCTTTTTGCTTTTTTGAGGTGTGCTTCACATACCATAAAATTGACTAGTGTAAATGTCCGAGAAACAAAGACATTCTGACAGCTGTGTACAGTTATGTAACGAGCACGGCAATCAGAAAACGGACCGTAGACCTGAGTGTGATGGTGCACACCTGTAATCCCAGCCCTTGGGAGGACCGGGGGTTTAAGGTCACTCTCAACTACAAAGATATTCAAGGCCTGCCTGGGCTACATGAGGCCAATCGTTCTCAGTACTCTCGAAGGTCTCTTCATCTGCAGTCAGCTTTTCCCCTGACCTGTCACCCTTGTCAGCCACTAGTCTGCTTCCTGTCAGGCAGTTGGCCTCTTCTAGAATCTCATGTGAGTAGGATCCTGTTACATGTGATCTTCTCTGTCTCCTTCTTTTACTTAGCATGAAACTCGCTGTTGCATGTATCAACAGTTCCTCTTATTGCTGAGGCCTGTTACATTTCACAGGCCTCAGTTTTCCATCGATTTGTTGACGGATGTCAGAGTTGTTTTCAGTCTTCAGCAGTTTTGACCACAGACTCTTTGAGGATTGGCAGGTAAGTTTTCATATGGACTCTTTTCTGATTTCTGTTCTGTTCAGATTTAGGAGTGTGTTTGCTGAGGACAGCAGCAAGCGTTCAGCTCAGCTTCGTAAAGCCTGTCAGACTATTTTTCATTTTTTTTTCTTTAAACTCTATTATTATTACTAATTATTGTTATTATTGTGTGTGTGTGAGTTGGGGCACGTGCATAGGTCAGAGAAAAACTTGCAAGAATTCATTCTCTCCTTCCTCCATATGGGTCTCAGGAATCAAACTCAAGTTGTTGGGCTTGGCAGCAAGCTCCTTCACCCACTGAGCCATCGCATCCACCCCACCTACCACGCTGTTTTCTCCCAGTGACTATAGCACTTCACGTTTCCATGAGAAACATGTAAGGATTCCAGTTGCTCTGCGTCTTTACCAACAGCTTCAATGTTAGACCTTCTGAACATGTGGTGGGGTCTCGGTGTGCTTTTAATTTTTCTTCCCTAGGGACTAATGATATTGCATATGTCAATGACTATTTGTTTTCTGAGCATTTTCTCTGTGAGATAGGTATTTGTTTAAATATTTTGCCTAGATTAATTCATTCATTTCAGACAGGGTCTCATGACTCCAAGATCTATGAACTCCTTGAACTCCCTATGTAGATGATGGTGACCTTGAATCTCCTTCAAACTCTACCTCCAGAAGTTGGGATCACAAGCATGCCCCATGTGGTATTTTTGCCTAGTTTCAAATTCAAATGTTTGTCTTCTTTTTACTTATTTATTTTATATTTAAAATAGGTGTTTAGATCAGCAAGATGTCTCAGTGGGTAAAGGCACTTGCCACCAAACTTAATGACCTGAGTTTGATCCTGACTCTCACAAAGTGTCCTTTGACTTCCACATCTGTGCCATGTCATGTGCTCCCACCAAATAAATAAATAAATAAATAAATAAATAAAATAAAACATGTGGCTCAAGATCATGAGTATTTTTCTCCTCTGTTTTCTTCTAGCTGTTTTGTAGTCTTAACTCCTCATTTAATTTACAGTCTCTTGATCTCTGCACTAAGTGACATTTTGAGCCTGGATGTGTAATTCCTTCGTATAATGGCATTCTTATGTCATTCTGACCTGTATTCGCTGGATAGCCATAGTACCCCTGCTTCCTGTCATGACAAAACAAAACACAACCTCTTGCCCAGTGTCTACTGGAGAAAAAAAAAAGTCTCCTTTTGAGAAGCTCTGATTTAGAACGCTGATCCATCAAAGTCAGTCTTGTACACAGAGTTATAGGGCAATGTTCATATGAGTGCCCAAAGGTCTAGTTTTTATTTATTTATTTATTTACTGTGTATATTTTGCTTGCCTGAATATATGTGCACCACATATGTGCAGTGCCATCAGAGGCCAGAAGAGGGCCTTGGATCCCCTGGAGCTGGAGTTACAGAAGGCTGTGAGCCACTCACCTGGGTGCTGAATATCTCTGTAAGAGCAGCAAGTGTGCTTGACCACTGAGCCATCTCTCCAGCCTCCTGGTTTAGTTTCTTAACTAATATGTAAAGCCTTTCTTCTTGTATAATGTAAACGTCCACTGTAAGCTTTCTGAGCAACATTGTAGCCACTGAACACAAGTTTGGTTGTGCTGCATTTTTGTTATCACTCAGCTCGATTATTTGCGAATGTCTTTGTTTTTGCTTATATTTTAGATTATTTTTTTGAGACAAGCTCTCACTCTGTTGCCCAGTCTGACTGGAAACTCACTATGTAGCCAAGGTTGACTTCAAACTCTGAGCCGTCCTTCTGCATCAAGCTACCCAAGTGCTGGAATTACAGGTATGAGCCACCGCACCTGGCTCTAATTTCTTATGTCATATCTTCTTTGGTCACAGGCTGATTAGGAGAGTGTTTAATTTCCAAATGCTCAGAATTCACCAGATGTCTTTCTGTTACTGATTTCTAATTCAAGTTGTAGAAAGAAAACCTGTAATTTATGCCTTTTAATTGGAGTTTCAGGTCCATTTACAGTCAAGATAATTATTGATATGATTGCATTCAAATCTACCATCTTGGATTGTGGTGTGCGTGCATGCGTGCATGTGTGTGTGTGTGTGTGTGTGTGTGCGTGTGTGTATTGTGTGGATTGGAGCTGGAGTGTGCTTGTGCACAGATGTGTGGAAGCCAGAGGAGGATGTCAGTGTCCTGCTCTATCATTCTCCTTTTCGACGCGTCTCTCACTGAGCCATCCTCCTGCCTCCCCCGCACCCAGCACTGGGGTCGGAGGGGCATGTGTAACCAACCATGCCCAGCTTATTACATGGGTGCTGGGGATCCTAACTTAGGTCCTTGTCCTTGCATAGCAAGCGCTCTCATCCACTAAGCCGTCTCCCAGTGGCCCAGCTTGCTTTGATTTTCTGTTTATTCCATCTCTTTCTTTCCTCTTCTCTCTTTTCCTGCTGACTCTGGGGTCAGCTGTATATTTTCATGATACCGTTTGTCTCCATTGTTGGATTGTAAACTATATTGCTTAGTTTTGTTATTTTAGTGATTGCTCTTGGTTTCAAGCACACGTCTTTAACTGCCTGTGCTCTATCTTCAAGCCCTATGAGCTTGCTTCCAAAGTGAAACAGCTTATAGTACTTTGATCTCTTTTTCTCCTGTCTTGGCCTTTCTGTCTTGGTTGTTATACAGTTCATATCTACATGTTATAAACCAAAAATACATTCTTATTAAACAGTGAATTGTCTTCTTAAAAAAAAGATTTTATTTTTAATTGTATGTGTGTGTGTGTGTGTGTGTGTGTGTGTGTGTGTGTGTGTGTGTATCTGTGTTTGGGTATGTGCATGTGAATATAATTGCTTGCAGCGGTCAGAAGACAGCATTGGATAGCCTGGAGCTGGACTTACAGGCAGTTGTGAGTTACCAGACATGGGTGCTGGGAATGGAACTCCAGTCCTCTGCAAGAGCAGTCCTGCCCTTAACCTCTGAGTCATCTCTCCAGCCCCACAATTATCTTCTCAAAAGATTTAAAGGAGCTGGAGAGATGGCTCAGCAGTTGAGAGCATTGGTGGCTCTAGCAGAGGATCAGGGTTCGATTCCCAGCATCCACATGACAGCTGACAACTGTCCATAACTCCAATTCCAAGGGATCCGACGCCCTCTTCTCATTTCTGTGGGCACTGCATGATAGGTGCACTTACATACATGCAGGCAATACACTCTTACATATAAAATAAATATAATAAAAATAATAAATAAGTAAATGAATAATAAATAAAAATATCTTTTTAAATGCACCTTTTCTCTGTTCATACCATTTATGGAGCTCTTTGTTTTTGTGTATAGATAAAGATTTCCCTCTGATATGACTTTTTTCCTTTTGCTCGAAGAACTTCTATCATTTCTTGTGTTACAGGCCTAAAATGTCTCAGGTGATAAATTCAGTGTTTCTGTGTGTCTGCAACCATTTTTATCTCACCTCGATTTCCAATACTGTCACCAGTTGGTTTTCTTTCTTTCATTACTTTCAAGATGTCTCTCTGCTGTCTTCTAGCTTGTATGGTTTCTGACAACTGTTGTCAGTATCTTTGTGCTATACAATGTTTTTTTCCTTACTATTTAAGGTTTTTTGTTTGTTTTGTCTTGTTTTATTTTGAGACAGGGTCTCTCTATAGCCCTAACTGTCCAGGAACTCACTGTGTAGACCCGGCTGGCTTCCATGTCAGAGATCCACCTGTCTCTGCCTCCCAAGTGCTGGGACTTACAGCACATGCCACCACACCCAGCTCATTGAACTTTAATGTATTAGAGGTTGTGGTGGTTTGAATGAGAATGTCCCCCCTAGGCTTTAGGTATTTGAAGATTTTGTCCCCAGTTGGTAGCGATGTTTTGGGAGGTCTTAGAAGGTGTGGCCATACTGGAGGGAACAAGTCACTGGGGGTGGGCTTAGAGAGTTCTTAAGCCTTGCCTGATCTCTAGTTGCTCACTGCTTCCTGTGCCTGCTTGAAGATGAGAGCACTTAGCTTCTTCATCTACTCCAGCCACCTCTGCCGACACGCCTCCCTGCCATGATGAACTCTTGCCCCTTTAGAACTGTAAGCTAAACAAACTCTTCCTTTTATAAGTTCCCTTGGTCAGTGTTTCTATCACAACAACAGAAACGTAACTACACCAGAGGTTTTACCAAATTTGGAAAATTTTACGGTCATTCTGTTCCTTTCTGTTCTGTTTCTTCTTCCCTTTTCTGTCACTCCTGTTGCTTCTGTGTTAGACTGTGTCACATTATCCCAGAGACGGTTCTCTCTCTTGCCTTCCCTCTTCATTTTGGGTCATTTCCATTGCTGTGTCTACATCGGGTTGTGTCCAAGTTCACCGATCTGCCTTCTTCAGTACCTTCTGTTTCTATTTTTTAATTATTATTTTATTTGTTAATTTTGTGGGTAGACACACATGTGCTATGGCATGTGTGGAGGTCAGAGGACAACTCATGGGACTCAGTCTCTCCTTCCAACATGTGAGTCCTGAAGATGGAACTTAGGGTGAGCAGCTTGGCAGCTTGGCCTTTCTCTGATGAGCCATCTCTACGGCCCCTGCTTTGATGTTATTTAAGATCATTCCAAGGACAGTTGTTCTGGGTATGTAGACTGAGTTCATTGGAACCAGACCCTCTGCAGCTCCGTAATTATCACAAGGTTGCCATAAGTGGATTCAAATTCTTTCAATAAACATGGCTTATAAGTTCAAGTAAAGAAACACACTTCTACAAGAGACTGTCAAACAGATGTTGTTTATAATAACAAACATTCAAAGCCTTCAAGTTCAAGCCCATAGTCTTTGAGAGATAGCTATTAAACCCTTAGGGTATTTCAGAAAAGCTCTCTGCCCTTTCTGGTGCATAACGATTACAGCAAATATTTGCAGGGCACTGACTTTGTTCTGGGTGCTTCGACATATATGAATTCATTAGAAATCCCATTTCATAATGACAAGCTAGAAGGAAAGGTGGGAGGTAATTTGACATGTCTAGCTGCTGGCATATAAATATTTGTGGCTTACGGCTCCCTGATCTGAATAAACAAAGGAGAAGTGGAGCCTTGCACTTTGAGACACTTGAATCAACGGCTTCATTACACTGAATTTCTTCTGAAGTTTCTCATTAACCACAGCTGAAATTCGTGGTCTCTAATCTTAACTTTAATTATACATCAAGGTTTGGATGAAAGAATAGGTGGTTTATAACTTTTCATTTCTCCAGTTTGAACTTTATTTGCCCTGAGTTTGGATCTATCTCTGTCCTTAAAAGTGCTTGATACAGGGAATAGACTAAGGTGCTTTGCCTCAGTTTCCTCACCTGGAAAATATGGGTGTTACTATTGTTTGCCTTAGAGGATAGTCACAAGGATTAAATGAGACATTGAGGCTGGGGATGTGGCTTCATTGGTCAAGTGTCTGTGCAGTATGCATGAAGCTATGGGTTCAATCCCCAGCATTGCCAAGAAAGAAAAGACAACTCCACCATGGGACTCCAGATGTGTACCAGTCCTAGAAGCGTTACTAGAACAAGATAAAGGCAGTTGGAGCACTGTAGCCTGTAAGGGCCTGTGAGGCTGAGAGTCTGAGGTAGCAGCAAGTGATTTTGGCTAAGCAACCAGGGTATGGTATGAGTTTCATGGTTAAAACCCAGACATGGGACTGGAGAGATGGCTCATCAGTTAATAGCACTAGTTTCTCTTGCAGAGGACCTGGGTTCAGTTCCCAGCACCAACATGGCAGCTAACACCCACCTGTAAGTCCAGTTTCAGAGGATCTGATGCCCTCTTCTGGCCTCTGCAGGCATTACATGCATGTGTGCACGTACATAGAGGCAAAACATTAATTCGCATAAAATAAAATTTTCTTAAAGTTCAGACAGGATCTGTGTCTTCTCCCTTTCCCAGGTTTGTGCCCTCCCTCCCCAGTTTTATGCCTCTGTCCTTTGCTCTCTCCACGCCCAAGCTTCCCTTCTCTCTACCTCTGATCCTTTGCGATAAAGATGGAAACAACCCCTGTCTGTGTCTATGAAGTTGTGTGTCTGGAAATGCAGCCAGCTAGAGCTCAGGTCTTAGCCCAGCGTCCCGGGCCATCCTCCCTTGTTTGCCTTTTCCTCTGGGAAGGGGGCTAATCACATTCCCTAGCTACAGGTGTTGCGTCAGTGAAGGTGGGCGGGAAAGGGGCTCACTCTGTGAAGCGCCATCTGCCGGGGTTGGGGGTGAGCAGCTTCAGGCTGGTGCTGGAACCTGCCTCAGGGTCACAGGGGGACGGAACAGAGAGTAGAGGTGCTTACCACACAGGCATGAAGACCTGTACTGGGGTCCTCAGAACCCACGGAAAGCCAGACATGGCAGCACATGTCCGTAATCCCAGTGTTCATATGGCAAGACGGGAGAAGACAGGAACCTCCAGGCTCTGAGCACGAGTCTACTTCCTGACTGAAGATGTAATGCCAGCTGCCCCAAGTTCCTTGCACTGTAAATTCTGTCACAGTGGACTGTAACCTCAAAGCCTTCCTGCCTTAAGTTGCCTTTACCGGGATATTTATCACAGTGAAAGGAAATGTAACTAAGATACTGGTCATGGAAATTTTTATTTTATTTTTTCCTAAATGTGTATTTATATTTTTTCTTTATATATAGTTTATTTCTTTTTATTTTATGTTTATGAGTATTATACCTGCATGTATGTAAATGTACTCATGTCGTGCAGTGCCCATGGAGGTCAGAAGAGGGTGTCAGATTGCCCCGTAACTGGAATTACCTATGGTTGTTAGCCACCATGTGGGTGCTGGAATTTGAATCTGAGTCCTTTGCAAGAGCAATCTGTGTTCCTAACCCCTGAGCCAGTTCTCCGGACACACACACAAAACACACACACACACACACACACACACACACACACACACACACACACACATTTGAAGTATATGACTGTTTTGCCTGCATGTACGTAGGGGCACCCATGCATGCAATGCCCATGGAGGCCAGAAAAGGGCATTGAATCTTGAGTTACAAACAGTTGTTAGCTGCCATGTGACTTCTGGGAACTGAACCCTGGGACTGTGCAAGAGCAAGCAGTGTTCTTAACCCCTGAGCCATCTCTTCAGTCTCTCATGGAAATTTTTATGTTAAGCAGAAGAATTTAACCAGAAGATTCCGGAACCGGTTTGCAGCTGTGTTCTGCTTTCTCTCCAGACAGATGCTGGTTGCCCCCAGAGGGCGCTGCAGAACCAAAGATCTCTGCAGGCTTTGTAAGAGAGGAAGTGAGCCTAGTTCCTGAGGGAGAGCAAGGAAATGAGAGAAAGGGCAGGGGGCAGGGAGGATGACACCTTGACACAGAGCTCCCGTCCCAAAGAGCACCTCCAGGCTTAGTCTCTGCAGCCCTGTGAAACCTGAAGGGTTCGTTTTCAAGATCAGAGCTTTCATCTGCCAGCCCCTTCCTGCTCCCTACACACACACACAC
Organism: Eospalax fontanierii; assembly: GCA_035773235.1. Lineage (NCBI taxonomy): Eukaryota > Metazoa > Chordata > Mammalia > Rodentia > Spalacidae > Eospalax > Eospalax fontanierii. The sequence continues at coordinate 52,014,177 of CM069539.1, forward strand.
ACACACACACACACAGACACACACCTCCTTCCTACTTCCCACTTCTTACAACAGAAGAGCTATCTACAAACTGGAGCTGAATCAGAAAAGCCTGGCTTGAGAGTTCATAGGCTTTTGCCCACAGTGAACATAGGTTCTTAAGTAGTGTCCAGCACACAGGGTGTGTCCATTTGGATGTCTCCTCAGTGTCCAGATGGATGCTATGCTGCCATTAGTCCATACGCATTCTTATGGCTGCTGCCTGAGTTTCTTTCACCCAGATCTGGCAAGACTGTAGATGTATCTACGCCCAAGATGGATGAGACTGACCCACAGTGAGACATCAGGCAAGTGCAGACAGCCGGTGGATTGTGGGTGGATTATCAGCGTGCACCTCGTCTCCCTCTATTGAGCTATAAGCTCACTGGGGTCAGGTCTGTGACCCTAAAACCTAGCACAAATGATGGGGAACAGGCCTAAACCGGGTATCAGTTCCCACCAGGGCAAGGGGTGGCTAAAACACAACTGGCTGGAAAGGGTGCTGTGCACTGAACTCTCAGGTTGAATTTGAAGGACAGGAGTACGCAGGCGGCTCAGTGACTGCAGCACCATCCTGCTGTGACTCTGCCCTGACTGACAGACAGTAGCCATTCACAAAGACAAAGGATTAGGAAGGATCAGCCCCAGGGCTGGAAGGGAAGGCAAAGTGAGCATTACTGAGAAGTGTCCCCAAGCAGTAGATGGGGCTGAGAGGAGGAGGGACCGGAAGCAGAGATGGCTCTGGGCAAACACTTGACCAGCAGAAGCTTTTGCTGTCTGGAAGTCAATCCCAGATTGACCTCACCTCTGCCCCCGTAGGCTGTGGAATCTTGGATTTGTGTCTTGGCCTCTCTGAGCTCTGCTTTTCTCATCCACAAAATGAACAGGTTAAGGCATATGCGCTGAAATGCTTGTCTGTGAAGAGTGGCATTTCTAAAAAGGGTACACACAAATGTAGCAGTTGCATCTGCTTGCTTTGGGATGTATGGGAACGAGAGACAGGTAGGAAAGGATTTTGGCTTTCTGTTTGTTGGTCTTTGTATCCCTCTGTAAACATTGAGGGATTTTTGTAGCCAGATGTGGTGGCACACACATGTAATCCCAGTACTTGGGAGGTGGGATCAAGAGGATTAGGAATTTAAGGCCATCTCCAGCAACAGTGAGTTCAAGGCCAGCCTGGGTTATGTGAATTCGGTCTCTCTAAAAAACAGTTTTTACGATAAAAGCATATTTTGTACTTTTTTAAGAAACCCACATATACATATACCAAATATTTGGCATATCTTATTCATATAACAACAGCAAAGTAAGTGATAGACCAGAGAGGTGACTCAGCAGATAGAGGCACTTGCAGACAAGCCTAATAACATGAGATCAATCCCAGGACCCACAAGGTGGAAGGAAAGAGCTGACTCTCACAAGCTGCTCTCTAACCTCCACGTGCATGGTGCACACATGCACAAGCACGGATGCTCACTCACACACACACACACACACACACACAATTTAGAAAATGTAATAGACGTTTAAAAAATCAATGACGTGTGTACATCATACAGAGGACACTGGTAGAAAGACGGCGAAGGTGCCCCTTCGCTGTGCAGGATTTGAGAGGACTTCGGCACTCCCTCCCGCCCTGTCAGTTACTTGTATTACCTGTGCAATGTTCTCTGCTACGTAATTTTTCATCAATAGGGCTGGGGAGGTGACTCAGCCATTAAGAGCACTTGCTGCCTTTCAAGAATCCTAGTTCAGTCCCCAGCACCCATATCAGGCAGGTGAGAACTGCTTGCCACTACAGTTCCAGGGGATCAATCCAATGCCTTTTTCTGACTTCTGTAAGCACACACACACACACACACACACACACACACACGTCACACACGTCACACACACAAAGGTGGATCTTTTAAAAAACAATTTTAGCCAGGTGCTTCGTGTATTATTCATGCTGTGTTTTATTTTGAATTGTTCATTTTAAATTTATTTTTATTTATGTGTATGAGTGTTTTGCCTGCATGTACATAAGTGTATCATGTGTGTACAATGCCCACAGAGGCCAGAAAAGGGCATCAGATTACTCTGGAACTGGAGTTATAGATGGTTATTAGCCTCCATGTGGCAATGGGATTCAAACCCAGGTCCTTTGCAAGAGCAGCCAGTGTTCTTACTGCTGAGCTATCTCTCCAGCCCCCAAAAAACCCACAAATACAGAGATTTATCTGTGATGTCATCTGAGATGGGGAGGCAGCTCAGTGGTTACAGTGACTACTGTGAAAACATGAAGGCCTGAGTTTGAATGTCCAGCACCCACATAAAAAGATGAGGTGATGGTGCACCCCTGTAGTGCCAGCACTGGGGAGCAGGGTTAGGATACAGGAGGGTCCTCAGTCACTGAGCAGCCAGTGTAGCTGAAATCATGAGCTCCAAGTTCAACGAGAGACCTTGCCTTAAAAAACTAAGATGGAGGGCTGGAGAGATGGCTCAGTGGTTAAGAGCACTGACTGCTCTTGCAGAGGACCCCGGTTCGATTCCCAGCACCCAATGGTGGCTAACAACTCCAGTTCCGGGGATCTGACAACCTCTTGTTTCCCATGGGCTTGGCACTATGCAGGTGCACCTACAGACATGCAGGCAACACACTCAGATGCAAAATAAAAATAATAACATATAAGATGGAAAATAAGATGGAGAATGAAGAAGAAACCTGATGTTGACCTTTGACTTCCACACACATACACACAGGTGCACACACACACACACACACACACACACACAGATCCCCAATACTGATTAATGCTAAATTAAAGAGTCTCGGATATTGGTTAAGGGATGGGCCAGTGTGTGTTGGGAGGACCTTCATGCCCAGATATGAGGCCGATATTCATTGTGTAAGGCTGCCAGGCCTAAATGGTCTAAGTAGTAAAATGGGATGCCCACAGAAGCCTGAGGCTGACCAAGAAGGCCTTCAGAGACCATGGCATGGAGATGAAGTCATGAGCACAGGGGGCCAAGGCCAGCACAAGCCCAGCATGGAATCCAGACGCCTGGGGCAAGGTCCATGTTCAACATTCACATCAACAGCCTTCTGACAGATTGATGGAGCCTTTTTATAATCTGCCTTTATAACAATGTACTCTACTTTTAAAAATACGATTAATTCAGATAAGACATTTATTTTATGAGACGATCCTCCTCATGGGGAGAAAGACCAAAGCTAAGATGGTGGAAAGGAAACTTGACACTCAGGGAAGTTTCTAGAATCTTTCACTACCTTGCAGTGGCCTTAGCTAGGCTGCCCAGCTCTCTAAAAGAAAGAAAGCAGCACAACATCATCATCAACAACAAAAACAATCACCCAAATTCCCCTAAATAAGAGTTTATACATACAGATCAAGTTTGTCTTTAGATACCCATGAAGGAGACTCAATGAATCTCTAGTGGAATTACTACATCACTGCTGAGTAGTGTCCTGGGGAAATGTGAACAAGCGTTTAGTCCAGACAGGGCCCTGACAACAGATAAAGAACCTTCCTACTCAAATCAAACTTGGTGAACCAGTGAGTTTGTCCAGTATGTGTGTCTCAAAGGGCAGTTCCATCAGGAAAAGGCCACCCCAGCATGGGTAAAGATGCACAAAACTCCCTGAAGCTCCCTACAGGACTTGCAGGCAGATTTGCTAGTTAGAGAGTCTCATTTACTAGCAATTGTTACAGCTTATAAAACTTGGGGAGTGATGCTGTGAATTTTGTGACTTTTCGAGGGCTTCCCGAGACCTGTAAGTTTGTTCACTTCCTGAGTCTTGTAATTATCATTTACTTCCTAGTTATTAAGGCGCTTTCTTCTTGTCTCCAACCTCCCCCAGCTCTAATGTGCTATTCTAAGCACACCCCTTCCAACAGGCAGACATGCCTCCTACACTCATCCACTTCTGATGTCTGGCCACAAGCCCTTCCTCCCACAACTTGTTCAAGATCGTCTATGAATATTATTGTGATAACCTGACTCTTGCTAACCTGTCATGTCTTGCCCAAGTCCATCTTGCTCTTCAAATTCTAGATACCTTAGTCTCCCTGAGTTCCACGCCTTCAGGCCTTCTGCAGAATCTAACAGGTAGAACACCCCTTGCCCACTGACAGGCTTTCAGAACACTTAATCTCCAGTCAACTTGGAAGTCCCTCCCTCCAACCTCTCACATGGTCCAAAGAACATCCTGGTCCCTATTATGTCAAACACAGATACTGTGTAACACTCATACACATAAAGTAAAAATAATAAATTAGATATTAAAAACCAAAGACAAAAACCAGTTTCTTCAGTCTTCCAACTTGGACCAAAGCCCAGCAACTCTTCAGGAATCCTCCAGGCTTTCAACACCAGATTGAGACTTGCTGAGCCATTCAGCTTCCTGGGCTGAGCAGCTACGGGATTCTCAGCCTCTGCAACATGCAGACAGCCCTGTTGACTGCCTACCCCCTGTCATGGAAGACAGTCTAATAAATCCCCTTTATACTGGGTATTCCTCCCGTGAATTCCCTACCCCTAAAGAACTAGCATAATTAGTACGGTGTTGGCCTCTCTGTGAATCTTTGAGGGCAGGCATCCTTGTGCATCTTTATCTCCCCCATGCCTAGTGATGGGCAAGTGTTGAGGAGCTGGTGTGACTGCCTGCAGCCCCCATCTCCTTCATGTCCACATCCTCTGCTACTCCCTTCCAGAGTGACAAATGCCACCATTCCTGCAGCAGAGAAGACAATGTGACTTGTCAAAGCAGGCAGTTGCTTTTCAAAATACAACTTCAGAAAGCATGTACCTCCACCTCACAGACCTCCCACACTCACTTTGGTTCCAGAACTACAGATCCAGTTTGATTTGCAAATCTGACCTGCAGAGGTACACTCCGCCTTAATGTCCCCAGACTGGAAACCCTGGTGACAGCTGCTCTCCACCTCCCACTCTGAAAAATGAAGAGGTGGGGCTCCTGGTCCCTGTTCTTCTGTCACATCCTCCTCCTCTTCCTCATTCCTCTCCCTCCTTCAACTTTTAACTCAAAAGAGATGGATGACTTGGAAAGAACAAATGAGTCAGAAATTGGGAAGCAGAAAAAGAGAATGATTTTGCCAAGTTATTACTCAGAGATGCTCTCTGGGACGGAGAGCAGGAGCGGCCCCATCCATCATGCAGCAGAGCTCTGGGGCAGGCAGGACTCTGTGCGGCTCTATAGATAGTCATTGCGTGAGCAAGCAGGCCAGGAGCCTGAGGCCATCAGCCAGCCACCACAGAGAAAGGAGACCGCAGGGACATGAAAAGGGGCCAGAGGCCAGAGAAGGCTCATGAACCTGCTTTCTCGCACAGATTGGAATCCCTGGAGAGCCGACTCTGGGTATAGATGAGTGGGAGATAAGGCCAGCCTAGATCCTGCACCCTGCTACACTGAAAGTGGGAGCAAATATGACTGATGAGGACCTAAGACACACTTCTCCTCCACCCCAGCCTCAGCTAATGCACCTTAAATGGATGAGTGAATAACAAGATTATTGCAGCATGTCAGGTTTTTCTCCCTTGTATTTTTATTACATCTTTAAAGCTTACTTTAGTATAATTTTTATGTACAGGTGATCCCTGTATGGTAAATTGTAATGATAATCTCCATGGGGACAGGGATAGGTTTCTCTTGGTGAACAACTACTTCATACAGACCTTAGCAAAATAAACCTGGAATAAAGAGGGACAGGAGAAGGCTGGAGAGATGGCTCAGCAGTTAAGAGCGTGGTTGCTTTTACAGAGGACCCAGGCTTGATTCCCAGCACCTACATGATGGCTAGCAATCATCTATAAGTCCAGTTCCAGGCCATCTGACACCCTCTTCTGATCTCAGGTATTACACAACACAGGTACACTTAGACACATGCAGGCAATACACTCATACACATAAAATAAAAATAATAAATACATTATTTAAAAAGACAGAAAGTTCCCAGGAAGCCATCATCTGGGAGATTGTTGAGCTCAGGGATCTGTGTTAGTGGTGCCATGGTGTGGTTAAGTAGTTGAGTCTGTTTGCTGAGGTTCAACAATAGACAGAAAAATCAAGGTCTCTGCTCTGTTTCCTCATCTGTAAAATGGGAAAGATGACGGTGGTACAATTTGAGAAGGAAAGGAATGATCCATGCTTTCATGTATGTAACATGCTTAAGGTAATACTTGGCAGGGAATAAATTTTGGTACACACTGGTTGTCCTCTTCTTCCTCCTCCTCATCACTGTCATCATCATCATCACCACCACCTCCATCATCATTGTCTTTATCATTATCACACCATCATGAGCATTATCATTATTGTCCTCATCAACAGCAGCAGTATCACCATCACCATCATCATCTTCATCGTTATGATCATCACCACTACCATAATCACTACCACCACCATCACCATCATTATTGTTATAGTCATTGCTATCACCATCATCATCAGTATTCAAAGAAAGTCGTTGAAGGTATCAGGGAAATCCAAGGAAGCACAATGAATCCACAATAATATTCAGAAAATAAGTGCTCTAAGAAAAGAAAACAGGCAAGTGGGAGGGCGATCCCAGGAAGACTCTGTGGTAGCTGAGGCCAGTGCCTAGAGTCCATCTCCGAGGTGGTGCTGAGACGCTGAGAGAATGCTGGTGGTGTGTGGAGAATGGCGTCCTGTACCTGTAACCCCAGAACATGGCAGGCTGAGGCCAGAGGATCTTGAGTTCTAGGCCAATCCAGGCTACGTAGCAACACCTCACCTGCAAAGCCAAGGGAGCGTAACGAATGTTCGGAGTGTTTATTTATTAGGGTTTTATGAGACAGTCTCACATAGTTCAGGATGACTTTAAACTCGATATGTAGCTGAGAATGACCTTGAACTCCTGACCCCCCCTGCTTCTACCTCCAGAGTGCTGGGATTGCAGGCAGGAGCCACTACACCTAGTTTTGTGTAGTGCTAGGGATGGAATCCAAGGCCTCGTGCATGCTAGGCAAGCACTCTACTGAGCTAAATCCCCAATTCTGGAGCTTTATTTTGATTTCTGGGTGTGTAAAGTTGGGAGGGTGGGAGTGCAATGCATGTGAGTGAGTGTGCATGAGCCATGTGTGGGCTCTGGGATATCAGAATGTATGTGTTTGGGGTGAGAATGGAGAGCAGAGTAGGATACAAATATAAACTACCTGTTAGTGAGTACAGAAGTGTTCAATAGCTGTCAGTCATCTTTCCTGGCCGGTCCAGCTTGTTCTAAGCTTGACTGATGTTAGTTCAATGACAGAGGTAATTTGGGAGTTACCAGATGTTAGGGTTATCTCTGCCTTGCCTTTTTCAACAGGGAAGTCACAGTGGATCTCAGGGCTTGCATGTCTCTGTCCTCATTCCCAGGGTGATCCAACCACATTTGGGGGCCTCAGCAATACCTTCCCTTTCCAGGGAGGACACCTGGCTCTGGGGGGTCAGCAAAGGCAACCTCCAAGGGCACCGAGGACACAAGGACAACAGTGGGCCTCCTTGTAGTCCTTTCTTTTGCAAACGTTGCTAATCCTGGACTGTGGGAGACAGACCAGCAGGTCGCCCCTCCCCTCTGGTGAGCTAGCTTGCCTGCATTGTGAATTCCAGGGGTAATGTATGCTCTTTTTGCTCCTGATTGCTGCAGAAATCTCCTGCCTGTTTATCAAATCTGAGCCACGCTTCACAGCCTCTGCTCTTCTTGCTCTGCTTCTTCTCTTCTCCAAAAGAGGAAAACAAGAAAATGCTTGTGGGAGATCTCAGCTCTGATGAGGACCAGGTGGTGATGTGGAGGGGGAAGTGTTGTAGTTTTGGGGGCACAAAGCAGAAGAGCCTCAAAAAGCACCTCTTGCCCTAACCCAAGTCTTCCCACTTCTCCCCACAAACCTATCTGAAGTCAGCTGAGGCACACATGGCCACCATTAGAGAGCCAGTCATTCTGCTATCAGCATTGGTCCAGGCAACCATGAAACCAGTATCAGCCCTTGAGATACATGCCAGCCCAGTGCCTCAAGCAAACGGGGCAGCCATCAAGGTCAAGGTCAGATGCCCCCTGACTGTGGTCTTAGAGGAGAACTGAAAGTTCACCAGCTTAGGAATGGCAGAGGCCATGGGTGGGGCTCTGTGTAAGAACACAGGTCCTGGCACATGCAAAGGCCCAGAAACCTGGATGTGTAGGGTAGGACTAATCCATCTTGGGGTAGCTGAGGCTAGGTCAGGAGACTCTTCAAAAGAGGGACATAGATGTGGTGATAGGCCTCAAGATCAAACTAAGGAGTTCTGATCAACCTGAACGCCTTTAAAGCACAGGGCCTTCGTGCACTAAAGTTCCATGGTGGAAAGACATTCACATCTGTTTTGAACATTCTACAAACTCGCTAGAATAAAACATCCTTGATAGTGAAGAGTTAGAATGTTGCAGATTGAAAGTCAAAACTATCTTCAGCTATGTATCCCTCGTCTCCTTAATAGTCATTTATTATCAACCTCTATGTCTGACCTAGCATCTTTGTAATCATTAAAAACTTTGGAATATATTAACTTAGCAGAACATCATTTTCTACCAACCCAAAAACTAAGAACCTAGACCGGATGCCAGAGAGTCCCCCTCTTTGTTGTAATTGCCTGTTTGATGTCCTTAGCAACGTATTTGGAAAATGCATTTGTTTATGACATTCTTTTGTTCTCTGACTATAAAAGCTCATGTCACCTTTTTCACAGTGGAACATGTTATTCTGGGTAACCTGAATCTATGTTCGTTATCCATGTCGTTCCTGTTTGGCTCAGAATAAACTGTGTCTTTTTCCCTTTGGAGCAAGAGCTGTGCTTTGCTTAGACCAGTATGTTTGATCCCGTTAGCCGTTGCTGGGACGGGGATGGGCCTGGAGACCCACAGCTTTCCATGTCCCTCAGAGGGAGCTGTGGGCAGGGAGGGCGGGAACATGCCCACTGAAAAGCGTTGAAGTTGTACCTTTATTGGATAGCAGTTGCTACCAAATCCTTGTGGATTTTTTGTTTTTGTTGTTGAAAGAGGGTCTTGCTATCTAGCTCAGGCTGACTTAAAACTTGCAATCCTCCTGCCTCAGCCCCCGCCTTCCCGGGTGCGAGGATTACAAGTGTGCACCATCACACCTGGCTCTACCACATCTTTTTCCCTTTCTTAAGGGCACAGGTTGTTTCTGGTGTGTGCTGTCTCTAGTCCATCTCTGGTTCTCTGAGGCCTGGTCATTTCTTATCCCTTCAAAAGTCCTACCTACTGAGCACTTGGAAAAGACAAAAAAAAAAAAAACCTTGGTAAACAGGCAACACTGACTAAGTACTTCCGCCTGATGTTGGGTTGTGTCTACTGCCATTCTGAAATAGTGTTACTGTTGATTGGACGTTCCCAGTAGGAGTTACCCCAGAATTGTTTCCCTTGGCCAGTGTCTGTCTCACCTCTCAACCATGAAGGGAGAAGTTCACATCAACTATCTGGGCTCCATCTCCCTTCTCCTATGCAAACCGAACTCTGATTAGATTTGGGCAACCGCAGGTGATAAACAGTGACCAGATTAACCAATTTTAGGAATTCTAGTGTGACCAAAAGTCTATCCTTTCCAGAGATGGAAAGCCAAGGAGGATGTGAAGAGGAACAGGAAGGAATAGAGGAGGCTCTGCCACTTCCTTCTTCCTGTCTTGACCAAGATCCCTGACATCCTGAGCCATCCTATGGCCAGGAGGAAGGTACCCAGGATACTTAGTATAATACCCTTGCCCTGGCCTAGGCCACCTTCCTGCTCTCTGAGGACAGAAGGGGCACTTTCTTCCCTGTGGAGCCCACAGCTCCAAGAATGTGAAGATCCTAGCAAGTGGCTACCACGTAACAATCCTTTTGCATATTGAGTGAATGTCTACATTGCTTAGGCCACTATTAACTGGGTGTCCTGTTGCTTACAGCTAAAGTTGTTCTTAACACCACTTTAAAAACTTAACAAACACTGTTTGTGGGATCTGGCGACGTGATTCCAGCTACTCACGAAGTTGAATCAAAAGCATCATAAGTTCAAGGCAAGCCTGGGCTGTAGAATGAATTCAAGAAAAGAGGGTTGTGGATATAGGTAGGTAGTAGAATACTTGTCTAACATGCGTAAGGCCCTGGGTTCAGTCCCCTGTATGTGGGAGGTGGGAAGGAGACCAGCATTTGCTGAGATTATAAATGGCCTGAGTTGGGTAGAAACACAAACTCGGCACTGCCCTAAGATTTTAAGAGAAGTTCTATTGGGAGCCACTAGCTTGCACCGTCAGCCTTTCCTCACCCAGAGCTGGAAGCATTTGCCTCTCGCTCTCACCCGTCCACTGGCACTGTGACCTTGCAAAGGACTGTGTGAGTTGCTCATCTTCTGCAGTTATGCTCCTTGGAGCCAGTTATCTGCCCAGCCTTGCTCTGACTCCTGGGCTGAGGCATCTGTATCACCCAGTTCCTCCCAGGATGGAGAGCTTCAAAGCCCCACCGAGGACCAAGAGGGGAGAGAAGTGAAAAGAGGAAACTTGAAAGTCACTCCCTGCCACATGGCAAGAGCCTTGCGTGCTCCCTGATGTGAGCCCTTAACCTTTGAATTACCAACCAATTAGCTCTGATTTTGATTGTTGATTTTGGGGTGCTTTATATCTCTGCTGTTCACCAGCCTGGAGGAGCCCTATGTCCCTCACCCCCAAGCTGTCCTAGGGGGAAACACGGAAGGGCTTGCTGAAACCAGGCTCTGTGTCTTTCCCAACTGGAACCCCAGCCCTGCCACCAATGGGTGCTGAAGAGGACGGTATTGTCTCCTCCTCCCCAAAAGAACACTTAGTATTTGGTCATAAAGAGACTATGTGGCCCCTAGCAAGTTATATTCTGATGAGATGGGCTGACAAAGGGAAAGACTAGGAAATAACCAGCTTTCCTGAGGTTCCACTGCAGGCCTAGAATCTGACTTGACAGTTCCCCTTTGAATCCCATGTTTCTGGTTGTTTTTTTGTCGTTGTTGTTTTTGTCTTGTTTTGGAGATGGGATCCCATTCTGGTTTCTCTTTAGATTGTGTAAATCCTTTCCCTGTTTTGAGACATGATTTCATGTAGCCCAGGCTGGCCTCCAACTTGCTATGTAACCAAGGATGACCTTGAAGGTCTCCTCCATCTGTTCCCACCTCCTCCCAAGTGTGGGCTTACAGGTGTGTGACCCCATGCTCATCTAATGGGGTGCTGGGGATGGAACCCAGGGCTTTCTACATGCTAGACAAGCTCCCTACTAGCTGAGACCCAACGTCTTTTTATCTAACTAATATCAAACGTGAAGTGTCTCCACTTCCTCTCTACAGGTTCCTCTATTTCCTGCCAGGCTGCTATCAGTCCCCTCCCCACCAGCCAAGCTCTAGACTGACGCCTGACCTATCCTTTAAAATCCAACTGGAGACTATTCCCTGGGGAGTGTGCCTCGCCTCCCTCCCACTCCCATACACGTGATGCTTCTATGCTCACACATGTATGTTAACTAGTCAATGTCTAGAGTCCTTGTACTGGTCCATGCATGGTCTTCTTGCTCAAGTCAAGTTCCTGGGGAAAGTTTCTCTGTGTCTGTCTAATGAGAGTCCAAGATTTAATCCATAGTGATTTGATCCATAGGGACAGCTCCAGCGAATGCTGTTTCACGTGGCCACTGCTGTGTGGCATGCTCCTCCAAAGTGAAATCACTGAAGGCAACCAGCTCACCATTTCTTGTGTGTATCTTGTTGGTTGGGATCTGCTGGGCAGTTCTTGCCATGAGAATTTGGCTGGGACCAAGGTCACAAGAGGCAGAACTGCACTAAGTACCCAGCATGTGCCACTGGTATGTGCCGTGGCTGGTCCATCTGGGACACTAGGACAGCTGGGTCACTCTCTGCCCCCGTTCATGCGTTCTTCAGGTTTCTGATTTTTCCACAGGTTCTGTCTATACAGTCTCTCCGACCCAGAGACCTAAACTCTTGCAAACTGGCTCTAGGCTCTTCAAAGCACACACACAGAAGCTTCGAGAAGTCAGAAAGCTTAGGCCCAGAACTAATCCAGAGTCACATATTCTATAAGCTTTTACAGGAAAAAGAAAATCACACCCCAACTGAGATTTGATGTAGGAGGGAAATCACATAAAACCCGAACTAGGGGAGGGGGTCTCTAGGCTAGATCTTAGAACCTTTGCTTCCTCCTGACAACTGCTTAGTCACATTCTGTGGAGGCCATGACTTGTTTTCTAGAGTGCCAAGATTTGTACAAAATCTAAGCTGTCTCTTAGATTATTTTCATCAAGAATAAGAACATACACACATATAAACACATCTTTGGAACACTGCCACATCAACCTGCAGAAATTACAAATTTGGGAACTAGTGAGATGGCTCAGTGGTTTAAGCGCCTGCTGCGCAGTATGAAAATCTGAGTTTGAATCCTAGCACCTACATAAAAAGCTAGGTGTGGTAATGTGCATCTGTAATCCCAGCACTGAGAGGCAAAACTGCTGGATCCTAGGGACCCTCTGACCAACCAGTCTAGTCAAAATTGTGAATGACTGGAAAAGGATTGACTGTGTTTAGTTTTCAGAACCTGAGATCCTGGGCTGGGGGTGTGGTTAAGTTGGTAGAGTGCTTGCTTTGCACGTACACATTTCTGGGTTCGGTCCTCAGCTCCGCATAAAATGATCATGCATGGTGACAATGGCCCATAATCTTAGTACCTCGAGTGTTGGAAGCTGGAAGATCAGAAATTTAAGACCACCCTTGACTACCTAGCCAGCCGGAGGCTAGCCTGAGCTACAAGAAAACCTGCTTCAGAAACAACAGGAAAAAGAAACTATGATATGAAAGGTGAAATTCTTGGCAGGGTGCCTCATCCAAGACCCTGATTACCCAGGAGAAGAGAAAGATGGAAAAGAAAGCAGAGGACCTGGCATGCAGCAGATGCACGCTGAATGCAAGTCACAGCTCCCCACCAGCCTTGTCTCATAGCTCACTGCCCTCGGCCTAAAGTATGCAGCCACGGCTTTGGCAGGATCGTGGGCACAACTGATTCCATTTTCAAGTGGACAGGAAGCCTGAAGGGCTGCTCAGAAGGGCTTCCTCCCTCTACCTCATGCCTCTCTGTGCTCAAGTCTCACCCAACAGTCATTTGGTTTTGAGCAATCTGTTCCTGGAAAGCAAAAGGAAGGAACAGATTGACGCATCACTTGTGTGTGGCCAAGCAATTTATTTTTAATGTGACTAAACAAGACACACACCTGCCCATGGAAACGAGTCACACTGACTCACTGGGACTCAGATGGCCAGCCAGGCAAGGAAAAGACAGAGGAGGCAGAGAGAGAAAGGGGAAAGGAAAGAGAGAGGGGGGAGAGCAGAGAGAGAGCGCGCAAGAGGACGGAGAGGAGAGGAGGGCACAGAGCAGTCGAGGCTAGTTCCGAACAATTGAAGATTTCAGTAGCATCTGTGAAACAGATGTGCAATTGGTCCATGTGCCGTCCACTTAGCCTTGCTAATTCTTACTATTTCGTACTTAGTCACTTGTGCGATATCACCAAGCACAGCGGGTCCCCTCCCACTGCTGCTAGTGCACTGAGGCAATCGTTTTTAACCTTGACACAAAGGAATATGGGAGATCTTTTGTGAAACAAGGCTTTTTAATTTATTTTTTTAGGTCTGTGTTTTGCCTGCATGTGTGTAAGTGTACCATATGCATGCAATGCCCATAGAGTCCAGAAAAGGGCGCAGGTCCCTTGGAACTTGTTTTTAGCTGCCGTGTGGGTGCTGGAAACTGAACTAAGGTCCTAAGAGGAGACAGTGCTCCTAACCACTGAGCCATCTCTCTAGCCCAGAAACAGGGTTTTTATAGGACACGAAGGCAATGAAACAAAGTTTATGAGAGTCACCAGCTGGGGGACAAAGGGCAGAGAGCGGCTATGAAAACGGTTCAGTTGGTACAGGGCTTGCCCTGCAAGCACAGGACCTAAGTTTGATCCGAAGCACCCAGGTAAAAAGGCTGAGCATGACAAGGCACATGCTTGTCGGCCCAATACTAGAAGGCAGAGGCAGGCGAATCCTGGGGCCTCATTGGCCAGTCAGCCTAGCCTATTTGGAGAGCTCCAGGCCAGTTAGAGAGTCTGTGTCAAAAAAATAGGGTGGATAGCTCTTGAGGGAGAATCCTGAGACGGTCATCTGACCTCCACAAACCTGGCACTGGCAACCAAATTGACCCACTTGTGCACCACTCCCCGTCCAGGTGTGTCCTCTCTCTGGGGATGCTGGGATGCTTCCATAGCCAGGTTATCACTCCCTCTGGAGCCTTTTGGGGAGATGCATGTGTGAGTCCTAGCAGGGCTCTTCTCCATAGCAACGTGCTATCTTTGTGTTTTCTATTAACTCAGACTATAGGAGTTTTTCTTTTTCTTTTTAACAATTTCACTTCAATATCCTCAGCCTGCTCGACAAGTACAGCAATGAAGGAGATTATAAAATTAAGTGAAGGGGGAGCCCAACACATTGTAAAACAGCAAAGACTGGTAAGATCCAGTACGAGCCAGTGGGGAGAAACAGAAGGCCAGTTAACAGTAAATAACAGTGGCTTAGGGGCTAGTGAGATGGCTCAGTGGGTACAAGTGCTTGCCGCCAAGCCTGACGACCTGGGTGCAACCCTGGGTCCCAAGTAGTAGAAGGAGAGAACCAACCCCTGCAAGTTATGCTCCAAGCTCCACATATATGCTGTGGCATGAAACACTGTGTGCTTGGGTTTAGATAGGATCAGGTGGGCTCTGATTGACTTGGTGTGTATATGCAAATGAGGTACAGAATAAGGACCAATCAAAAGAGAGCTATCAAACCTAAAAAAGTCTCAATCTCCCCACCCCTCCACCCATGCTTGATGTTGCATAAGAACCAATCAAAACTATTAATACTGCTACTGCAAAGACAGTGAAGCCCACACCCACACTGAAGTGCGGTGTAGCCTTTCCATGAGTATTCCGACACTTAAGTCTATGCTAAAAAGATTTTAATAAGCTCCAACTCTCCTACATACTGGAGTTATGGACAGTTGTTAACTGCCATGTGAGTGCTGGGAAATGAACCGGGGTTGCCTGCAAGAGCACTCAGGGTTCTTAACTGTTGGGCCATCTCTCCAACCCCTGATCCCGAAATGCTTTTCTGCAGTGAAATCAAGAATCCTGGCTTCCCTTGAGTGGAGATCTCTAAAAAGACTCCTGGGGCTGCTGTGGGCAGAAGTATGGGGTATGGAGTTGTGTCTCAGGCCTTTGGCCAGTGCTACTGACATAAGTTCATACTACTGCTTTTCAAACATGTTCACAAATTCTTTAACACTTCTCTTTCCCAAAGGGCTGAACTTAGTGACTCACTTCTAGTAAATAGATGTGATGGAGGACACAATATGTGACTAACAAGGTCAGGTCGTAAGAGGTATGACTGCTTCTACTCTGTTCTCTCTTAAATGACTGGCCCTGGTAGGGACCACTTACCACGTGCTGGGGATACTTCATTGGTCTTTCAGAGAGGTCACAGTGGAAAAACAACCCTCTCCCCCAACAACCGACCCCACCAGCTATCTCTGTGAGGAAATGGGTACCCCAAACCTGGGCAAATCTCAATAACCACACAGCTACAGAGAAAGTTTAACTGTGCTCTCATGAAAAATGCTGAGTGAAAAGCCACCCCGTCAAGCAGCTCCCAGATCCCCAGCTGCCAAAGACTGTGAGCTATTGTAGTATAAGTTATACTGGTAAAGGGATGGCAAGACAGCTCAGTGGTTAAGAGTACTGGCTGCTCTTGCAAAGGACCCAGGTTCTGTTCCCAGCACATTCATGGTGGCTAACAACTGTCTGTAACTACAGTTCCAGGGGATCTGATGCCTTCTTCTGGCCTCTGGGGGCATTGCACACATATGGTGCACTTACATAGATGTAGGCAAAACACTCATACACATAAAATAAAAATAGATAAATAAATTTGATTATATCAATAAATTCTCATGTGTCATTTGCAGTTGTTGAAAACAAAATCTGGGAGTGAAAAGTACCCTCACTTTGCGCCCAAACATATTTGTCTCAAAGTGTCCTCCAAGGCCCCTTTCCCAGGGACAGGCTGGTCCCCTGACCTGGTGATAAGAAGAAAGCAGAATAGCAGAACAGCCCAAGAGTAAACACACTATGCCCCTCAGAACAAGAGAGTAAATCATATGAGTTAAAAAGACTGTGTCCTTGAGAACAGCTAAAAGATAAACCGTTGATAATAGAGCTTACTTATGGTGGCACAAGATGCCATATTATGGTGATGCTTGAATAACCACAGCCTGATGCTTAGTGTCAGGTCTATTTTAACCAAGAATGGGACCTGAGCTGTTCTGAGCATCTGTTCCTTCCAATTCCTCCTGGAACTGTGCAGCCAGCAGCCAGCAGCCAGCAGCCAGCAGCCAGCATGAAATGGGGAAGAAAAAGCAGACCCTTATCAGAGAAGGATTTTCTCGTTATTACCCCTACTGGCACACACAAGCACAAACAGGTGTCACAAGTCTAATTCACCAACTGTTTGCAACACAAATGGGATAATCTCTTACTTTCGATGACTATCTGTGGCTTGCAGCACTTGATACAGCATATATACGTACATAGTTCTAGTTCAAAGGCAAGGAAGGCTTATGAAGTATTAAAGCTCTATGCTTAGGTTACAAGTGGAGCTCAAGGCCTGTTTATATTATAAACAAGCTGAGACAGGGTCCCAGAAGTCATTCCCACAGCTGCTATTATCTTATCCCATGGTATAAAAACACCTGCAGTGAGAAGCCAGAGAGATGACTTAGAGGTGAAGAGAATGTACTAATCTTGCAAGGCACCAACGTCAGTTCCCAGTCTTCACATCAGGTGTCTCACACTCACCTATAATTCCTCCCTTTCCTCTGGCCTTTAAGGGCGCCTGCACTCATGTGAACATATGCATACACATACATACACATACTATTTATGAAATATAAAATAAATATTTTTTTAAATCATAACTATGAAGACAGGAGAGATGACTCAGTGATTAAGAACACTTGCTGCTCCTTCAGAGGCCTCTCAGCTACTTAAGACCCTATGTCAAATAAATAAATAAATAAACCATTTAAAAAAGATAATGGTTAAGGCTGTTGGAATGACTCAGTGAACAAAGGTGCTCGCTGCCAAACCTTATGGACTGAACCCTGTCCCTAGGTCCCACATGTTGGAAAGAGAGAACTGATTCTAGACAGCTGTCCTCTGATCTCGTATAGAAGTCATGGCATGTGCCCCTCCCCCATAATAAATAAATGTAAAAGTTAATTCATTAAATAAAAGAATTGTTTTTGGGTTTTGAGACACCATCTCCCTGTAACCTTAGCTGCCTAGGCCTTGCTATATGGACCAGGTTGGTTTCGATTTCACCGAGATTCCCCCAGCCCTGCCTCCCAAGTGCTAGAATTAAGGGTGTGCACCATCACACCCAGTTAATTCAGTAACTTTTTAGAAAGACGGTAATCATTGCTTCTTTTTAATTTATTTATTTGTACATGTATGAGTGTTATGCCTGCAAGTACATTAGTGCACTCATGTTATCCAGTGCCCACGGAAGACAGACGAGGGTGTCAGAGCCCCTGTAACTGGAGTTACAGATGGTTGTTAGCCACCATGTAGGTGCTGGGATTTGAACCAGGGTCTTCTGCAAGAGCAGCCAGTGCTATTAACCGCTGAGTCATCGCTCTGGCCCTCATTGCTTCTTTATAATTGAAAAACACACAAAAACACAAACACTTGGGAAATGCCAATCATGGAAGATTAAATAAATCATGATAAATCCACAGCTTGGAATATACTACAGAGCATAGGACAAGTCTGTTCTGCCATGGACAACTCAAGACACATTAATATCTAAAAGTAGCAGCACTTACAATATGATCCTAGTTATATAAAAGTACAAAAAGTTATGTGTGTATACAGACATATATGCCCACATGTGTAATGATGTAATACCCCCAATTTGTGTCCATACAGATGTGTCTATTCATAAATTTGCAAGTGTGTGCATGCCAAACTGCTGGTGGGTAGCCCCCGCCGTCCCCCCCTCCTCCCCCCGTCCCCCCTCCACTCCCCAAAATGGAGTAGGGATGGAGAGTGGCAATGTGATATTTACATTTTGCTTTGTGATCTCACAGACCATTTCGACCTCTCACAGGGAAAATGCATTCGTGCTTTCTCTATGATTAAAAAGAAAGAGAGAGGCAGACAGATGAGAGGCAGATGGAAGGTAGCTATGACTCATGAGAGAGAAATTTGACAATTTAATGAGTCAATGACTGCAGGCACCTTTCTTAAAAATATCGAGAAAGTTCCACCTCTCTTTGGTCCTTGTCCTGGTGGGGCATAGGCTGTGCTCTGGGGTTCTAGGGTAGGGGGTGGGGCGGAGGATTCCTCTGGTGAGGCTCAAACTATTGCATCTGATCCCAGCCTTTCCTCCCAGGCTCTGCTAGGGTTTTTTAGCGCTAGGGGCAGGGATGGTGATGTCTACGATCTAAGGGATGGGGCTCTGCGCAGAGATGGTTAGGAGACTCCAGGGGGAAGAAGAAAACTGCACTTAGAGCAGGATGACTGCGCACAGAAGGGACAGAAGCCCCCAGCGGTGGGAAGTCACGGTGGATCTTCGTAAAGACCTGAGTAAGAAATGAGCCAGAATATAAAGGAGATTCTAGAAAGGGCGGCATGGAGAGGATTGAGCTGGTTTGCACCCAGAGAGGTGGCATTCTTCCTTGGGGTCCAGTCTCCAGGTCATGGTGCTTATGCCCGGCTTGTCTGGGCCTGGGGAGCTGGGAGTGCACCCTGGACTCAAGGCCAGATTGGGACAGGTAGATCCCTGGGTCTCAAGCAGACCATGTGCAGAGAGAACCTGGTACCCCATTCTTCCCAGAGCTCCAGACAACCCAGGCCCAGTAAGCAAGCGGCCTGTCTGGATCTCTGCAGTCTCTGATCTTTGTGTCTATTGAAGCAACTTTCTGTTGGGTGAGTCAGAGGCAACACAGTTTCCCTCCCTCCCTCCCTCACTCCTTCCCTCTCTCCCTCCTCCCTCCTTCCCTCTGTCCCTTACTTCAGTTTATAGTCACTCATTGCCAGGATTCTCAGACTCACTACATATCCAGGATAACCTTGAATTTATGATCCTCATGCCCCACCTTCTGAGTGCTAGGACTGCAGGCATGCACCACCACACCCAGTTTTATGCAGAATTGGGGGTGGAATCCAGGGCTTCCTGGATGCTAAGCAAGCACATGACCATGACCAGGGATCCCCTCTTTTAAGCTCCTCAGTAGTTCCTTGGCAGTCATTAAAGAGCTCACAGCCAGATATAAGGAGACCGTCAGAGCCCCCACCATCTCAATGGAGGTAATTTAAGGGAAAGCAATACTCTACCAACAAGTGACTTTTTCCCTCATAGAAGCGTTTCAACAATAAGTTTTGTCCTTTTCTTGTGACGCATTAGCCTATCTGTGACCCAGTAAGGTTTGCGAAGCCAGTGGGGTGTCTCCCCACTCTCCCTCTCCCTTCCCCCATCTCTTGTTTCCAGGCACCAACCTCACTCCACTTTCTAGTTCCTCCCAGGCCCAGCCTTCCCTTCCACTGCCTGGAGACTCTTGGACCCTGGTTCCCAGCCACTGCAGTACCTTCCCAGGGCCTGACCCAAAGTGGAATGGTGTTCCCATTTCCTATCTGCCCTCCTCTCCGTACTGAGATCTGCCAAAGAGACTCCTTGTCTGCTTTTTAAAAGTATTTTTGAATATGTGTGTATGTAAACAAGAGTGCAGATGCCCAAGGAGCTCAGATAAGGGTGTCAGATCCCCTGGAATTGGAGTTACAGATGGTTGTTAGCCACCATGTAGGTGCTGAGATTTGAACCAGGTGCTTCTGCAAGAGCAGCCAGTGCTCTTAACCACTAAGCCACCTCTCCAGCCCCGTTGCTTTAAAATCTTATCTCCAGACCTTGGCAAACCAGTACTGATAAACCACCATACTCAACCAAAATATATCAGTATTTGAAATCTGCTAATTATCCACAATAACACAGACAGCACAGAAGAAAAAGGCAAAGTCCCTGCTGGCCTCTGCAGTGAATTCGTTCCTTCACTGGATTAGCCTAGCAACACTGGAACACTTCATGTGCTCCCCATAGGGATGCTCAGTTCATGCTAACTTCCTCTGTGCTAAAATGAACTTGGCCTCCAACTAACTTTGCTTGCCCCCTAACGGAAACCAATTATTGAGCCCTTTCCCTGGGTGTCTGGTTGAACCGGTGCATCTGATAGCCAGAGAAATATCAGCAGTGACCTGTGCCAGAAGGATTAGCTCTGCAAAGTGTTTTAAAGTTTAGCTGGAAAGCCTTCCGCAAATGTCAACAGCACCGCTCCGTCTCTTGCAAACCAGTATTCCAATCAGCAGCACTGCCTTTTCCAGCTCATGAAGCAATGACATTTTAAAAAGTTCCGGCATAATCACTTCACTGGAAGAAAAATACCAAAAGGCAGAGAAGAGGCAGTAATACTCCCAACTCCCAACTGCACACAGCCTGCCGCACTTACTGCCTCCAGCCCTCAGTCAGACTGATGGAGAGCCAGAGACGCCTGGGAGTCACTGGGCTCCTCCAGAGACCTGGCCTTGAGATGCCTTCCACAGTGTCTGTGTTAGCTACTTGTTTTTGATACAGTAACCACATACCTGATGAAAGCATCTTAAGAAGGGAGGAGGAATTTATTTTGTTTCATAGTTCAAGCCTGGTTATAAGGACACGTGCCTTTCATCCCAGCAAGTCAGGAGGCAAAGGCAGGTGGATCTCCCTGAATTCAAGGTCAGTCTGGTCTACAGAACAAGTTTTGGGCCAGTTGGGGATAAATAATGAGATCCCGTCTCAAAACACAAAATCAAAGAAAAAGAGTAATGCAGCAGGAGTTTGTGGCAGCTGGTCACATCATAATCGCAGTCAGCACTGGAGAAAGATAACCATGATGCTGAGTTCCTTCTCAGCGCTGGGGATGGTGCTGCCCACACTTAAAATGGATCTTCCCATCTCAAGTAGCCGCGTCTCGAATACAACCCTGAGATTTGTTTCCATGGCAATCCTAAATCCTATCATGTTGATAATCAAGATTAATCATAGCTGGGTTGGTGGTGTACTCCTTTGATCCAAGCACTCAGGAGGCAGAGGCAGGCAGATCTGTAGGAGTTCAAGACCAGCCTGGTCTACCTAGTGAGTTCCATGCTAGCCAGAGTTATATGGTGAGACCCTGTCTCCAAACAAAAATGAAACAAAAACAAACAAAAAATCCCACAAAAATATGGAAAAAAAGATGAACCATTACAACACCCTATTTCCTTAGTCGAAGGCCGGGACTAACACTATGCCCTATTAGGGTGCAATGTTTAAGATCATGAGGGACTTTGGAGCCAGTCACAGGAAGAGAATGACAGCATTTCTCTACAAGTTCTGATCAAGTGTCTCCACAGTTCTGATCCCTCTTCTTCCCCTTCAAATTCCCTCAAATGCCAGATGTAATGATACAATAATATGATTTTGGAAATTTCTCAGCTGAGGAAGAAGATAATGTGTTTTGTTTGAAAAGAGGGGCTATTGGGTGTTTGTCTATTGGGTTCTTGGCATAGCAGTTGCTAGACCTGATGGAATTTCCAGATGAAGTTACCAATAGAAATGACACACTGGGGACTTTGCAAAGAAACTGCTAAGTTAACAGAGAACGGCCTTTTGCATAGTGTCAGGATGTGTTGCACCTGGTTGTCAACGCTTTGAGTAGATGGTATTGAGGCCAGATCTGGATGAGATGGTGCACTAAGCTCAGTTTTGGTTTGCACATGAAGCAGATCTCAGAAGGAGTTCAGGTAAAGGCATTAAACTACAGGCAAAGGACACAGTCTAGCCACCAGTTTCTCACAGTATAAAAATGATGACCTGAGGACTCTTTTCTTTTGTGTGGAGGATCAACCTCACAGTCTTGCACATGTTAAGACAGCACCGTGCCTCTGAGCTCCCGTCACACTCTGAACAGACTCTTGGACACAGCCAAGTTGTTTCATATAAGAGCTTAGTGTCTGATTCCTGGCAGAAGTGATCTGCAGAGTTTTAGATCATGGTCTCCAACCATCCCCAAGGTAGTGCAGTCCTGGATTCCCAGACTGATAGCCCATCATCATCTGATGAATTTTTTTTAATTTGTTGTTTTGCACTCTCTTGAGATGAGGTATCATGTAGCCTAGTCTAGCCTCAAACTCCTTCTGTAGCCAAGGATGACTATGAACTTCTGATCTTCCTGCTGCCACCTCCTAAGTGTTGGTATTATAGACCTGTTCTACCAGGCCTAGTTGTCGGGGGCCATGTGCCTGCCTTGAACTATGCCCTAGTTTTGGGTTAGGCAGAAAACAATCTCATGCACAGAAGTGCTATTGGAAGCAGGAGTTTTCATTAGGCAAAATGATTTACATCTGAGGAGAAGTTTATTTTTTACCTAAGACTGAGGTCACATGAAGATCTTTGAAGGAAGCCAATCATATCTTGAGTTATTTTGCCTGTGTTAGTATTGTTTTGCTTACTTTACAGTATAAATAGGGGGGGACTTAATAAAGGCAAGCTGCTTCAGTATGACTGACAGTCCTCCTGAGTCTGTCCTATTCTCTCTCTCTCTCTCTCTCCCTCTCTCCCTCTCTCTCTCTCTCTCTCTCTCTCTCTCTCTCTCTCATCTCTATCTCTATCTCTATCTCTACATTTTCTCATCCTCACTCCCCGCTTTGGGTATGGTCTGATTTCAGGCTCCGGCACCTAGTTTTACGTGTCCCGTCCAGCAGGCAGCAGTGAGCTTGAGACTCTTCTAAGAACCTGGAATGAGTGGAGGCAAACAGACGGAACACGCAGGACAATGAAGACAGACAAGACAGACACATGAGGATGGACGGACCTGGGCTCTTCAGGCCGCGTGCTTTATTGTTCTAGGGGGTACTTATACAGAGTTTCAGGAATACAGGAATGTGGTAATTAACAGAGAGACATTATCTCTAACCTTCAAAGCCCACCAGGAAATTGTATGCCTTTTAGGAAGGTGGCACTAAAAGGGGAGGCAGAGGCTTTGAACCAGGGAAGTGCTAAACCCTTGGCGCCTGTTTGTAACTCAGCTCAGGTGAGATAGCCATTTGGTCAGACCCAAGGACATTCCTGTGGAGCTTAGTTACAAGGATCAAAGGCTGAGTTTGTCAACATTACTTACAGGTGGTCACAGGGGGTGAAATCTCCCTAAATCTGATTTCCTCTGAGATGAACTCAAACTACAAGCTGGCTGTTTTCTCTCGCTCATGGCATACAGCATTTACACAGTGCTGGGAATCCAACCCAGGACCTTCTGCATGCTAGATAAGCACACTACCAACTGAGCTACATCTCTAGCTCTATTTGTTGCTGTTTTATTTTGGGTTGTTGTTTTGTTTATTTTCTTTTGAAACATATCTCATGTAGTCTGAATTGGTCTGGAATACCCTATGCATCTGAGGGTGATCTTGAACTTCTGGTCCTTCTGCCTTCACTTCCCAAGTGCTGGGATTACAGATGCGAACCACCATGCTCACACATTTGGAGTACAAATGCTCAGTTCTCTTTCCACATGGATGCAAAATCTGGCAAGGTGGAAGCCAGGTGTGAGATATTGTCAAAATTCTCCATGAGATTCCACCATGTGCCAAGCTTCCAAATCTACCATCCAGTCCAGGCCTCTATCAACCACAAAACTCACCTAGACCACTGCTTCTAATCATTTTACCTAAAGCTCTCCCCAGAGATCTCAACTCACAGGCCCAAGAATCTGTTGTTTTGTTTCTTGAGACAGGGTCTAATTATGTAGCCTGACTGGTCTGGTACTCTTTTTTTAAAGACCAAGCTGGCCCTGAACTTGTAGCACTCCTGAACAATTATTTTTCCGAAATCTTCTTCTTCTTTGCAAGATTTGTATAGGTAATTAAGCTTTGGATCTAGGTAGTAAACTGTATAATGTGTTTGCACAGAAGTTGGTAAAGCGAGGTGTCTTTATTTATTCACATTTAGAAAACATCTATGATGTAACTTCTATTTTCCAGTAAATGCCTTGGGGAATGTAGTGAAAGATAATAAACAGTCCTTCCCAAGAGATAGTCTGTTATCGAAAGCTGGCTGTGAAAGCAGGCAGTCACAGACAGTGATAACAAGGCATTTCCCTAAGACGCTTCTGCTGAAAGATATACAATTAACTTATGTTTCACTGAGGAAAACTCTGCCAGCTAAACTGTGGCAGGCCACGGGTTCTCAGACCTATTCTAATTTCAGTGTTATAAACATGGAGTGGACGGGGATATGGGAACATGGTTCAGTTGGTAGAGGGCTTGCCTCGCATAAATGGGGCATGGGAGTGCTTACCTAAGATCCCTACAGTCTAGAGGTAGAAACAGGAAGATTAGGAATTCAAGGTTATCTTAATTACAAAATAAATTCCAGGTCAAGAGCGACAAGAGACCCTGTTGTTTTCTTTAAAAAAAAAAAGCAGAAGGGTTGTTTTATCTGCAGTCAATTTCTTGGCCAGGCATTTCCTTACCTCTTAGCCAAAGAACTGAAAATAAGGGCTCGTGCAGATTTGCAAAAGAGGCAAGATTATTATAGTTGGAGCTAAGTGATAGGACAGATTAAAGGGCAATACACTGTCAAGACTGACAGTGATCACACAAGGAAGATACTTAAGGACCCCAATTATTGTCTGGAGCTTCCTTTTATGGGGTTCAAAATAGGGAGGACTTAGTAGGTTACTCAGAAGCATAGTTTAGATGATTCTATATTTTAAAAAAATGATTTATTGATTTTTGTACATGTTTTGACTGCCGATATGTTTGACTGTTATGTTTATAGTGCCTACAAAAACCTGGAAAGGAACAAAGTCTTTAATCATATGCACACCCAATTATGAATAGGTGTAAGATGGGAGAATGGGGATTCTC
Source organism: Eospalax fontanierii (assembly GCA_035773235.1). NCBI lineage: Eukaryota > Metazoa > Chordata > Mammalia > Rodentia > Spalacidae > Eospalax > Eospalax fontanierii. The sequence continues at coordinate 52,039,280 of CM069539.1, forward strand.
CCTAAAAGGTTACTAGAGGGCACAGTTTTGCTTTACTGTGCATGCGCTCAAAACATGTTCAAACCAGATTAGCAGCTTTGTTATTCATACCCAGCTATGTTGGGGGATACAGTTGAATAGAAACTGTCTAAATGTGATTGTTACCAGGGGCAGGGAAACCACACTATTGTTCAGAGATGGAACAATGTATAGTCTGATGCAGGTGGAGGCTCAGGAGTTCTGAGGTTGCTAACTGCATTGTTTGGAGAAGGCTGTGTGGGCATAATCTGTGCAGGTGAAGAAGCTAGGCTTCCAAATGCATTATTACAAGAGGTAGGGTGTGCATAACCCCAAACCAAATGGGGATCCTGGGGTACTCAACTTTCTCCTGTGGTTGCCTGTTTCCATTGCATGCATTAGCGTTAATGGAACATGCAAAGCAAAGGGAGACTCAGGCCAGAAATACTGCAGTATATGATGGCTAGTTTAAATTGGTAGCTTGATGTCACCGAGAATCACCTGGGAAGGGTTGCAGTGAGGGACTGTCCAGAACGGATTGGCTTGTGGGCATGTCTGTGGGAGATTATCTTCATTACACTAATTGATCTGGGAAGATCCAGTCCACTGTGGGTGGCACCATTCCCTAGGTTGAGGTCCTAGTCTACATGCGTGGAGAAAGAGAGCAAAGTTCTAGAAGCAAACTTGTGTTCATCCCCTATTTGCTTTTGACTGCAGATGTGATATGACCAATGTTTCAAGTTCCTGCCTCTGCAACCTCCCAGCAAGGGTGGACTGTAACCTGGGATTGTAAGATAAAATAACACTTTTCTCCCCTAAGTTTCTTTTATCCAGATATTTTATCATAGCAACAGGAGATGAAACGAGGGCACAGCATAAACCATTAGGAGGATGTAGGGGAGCTTGGAGAAGGCAGACAGATCACCAGAGGCCATCTAAGCAGGGAACCTTAGCTGGCTTGCAACTGTAGCTCCTCCTTTGAATCTCAAGTGCCTTGTTGGAAAATAAACTTTGTGATCACCTCCTAAAAAGTCACTTTGAATGTGTGCACTTCATCCTAAGAAAGCATTTTTAAAAGAGAGTAATATTATTGGATTTGTGAATCTATATATGTTGAAGGGGGTGGTGATTGGGTTTTTGATAGACTAATATGTTCATTCAAGTTAAAATTCATTTTATTTTTAAAAATATTTATTTCTATTTTATGTGTATGAGTGTTTCCCTGAATGGATGTATGTGTACCACATGCATGCAGTGTTCTTGGAGGCCGGAAGAGGGCATTGGATCTCCTGGAACTGGAGTATGGGTAGTTGCCAGCCACTATGTGGGTGCTGGGAACTGATCCCAAGTCATCTACAAGAGTAGCAAGTGCTCTTTACCTCTGAGCCATCTCTCTAGCTGTTCAAGTCAAAATTAGAAAACTACAAAACAAACACAGAAGAATTTTCCCTTCTAGTCTCACCCTCTGCCATCTTTCCCTCCCATAGAACAATTTTATTCTCAAGACCCAGCAATATTATCAACTTCTTGGGTTTCCTTTCACAGATACTTAGCGCACATAGAATCAAATCTTCTTTTCCCTACACGCAGACACACACGCACATGCACACATACGTTTTTGCTTTAATCCATTCTTTAATTCACTTACTTCCTGGGTGTTTTTTTTTTTTTAACTTTTTTTGGTTGGTTGGTTTGTTTGTTGTTTTTGAGACAGAGTCTTCTGTAGCTCAGGCTCATTTCTGATTTGCTATGTAGTCCAGGCTGGCTTGAACTCCAGATTCTCTTGTCTCCACATTCCAAATAATTTACCAATTTTCTTTTGGCTTCTTGCTGGTTTTCACTGCATTTTCCACAAGATTTATTCTCCCTTTTACTTTTTAAGTTGTGTGTTCGGGGGGGGGTGTCTCATTTCATTACATTTATGTATTTATTTCGTGTGTGGAGGGTTTGGGGAGTGTGTGTGTGTCACAGTGAGATGGCAAAACTTTTGTTCTAGCTGACTTTTGTTTCACCCTGTGTTTTGGCCCAGCCATTCCCACTGCAGCCAGCCAGGCAAAATGTTTCATGCAGGCAGTTTCAGGAAGTTCACTGTTTCTACAACTCTGGGAAACTCACAAGTAGCCAGGGAGCAGGTCCAGATAGAGTGTCCTCCTCCCAGCTGTACCGCATCTCTGTGGAGCCCATTGTTTCTACAATTCTGAGAAACTTGGTTTTTCGTTTTTCCTAGTTGTAACTTTTTTGTTAGCTGAAAACCTCTTTGTTAACTGACCTGCCCCTGGTCAGGTACAACTATGGTGATCTGATGTAACTATGGTTATTAGCCTTGTCCCTGGCATGATATAATTGTAGTTTTAGGCTTTATAAACCCTGCCCTGCTTCTCCTCGGGGTTGAGAGTTCTTTTGGGCCTTAGGCCCATCTCTGACTGCCAGCTATTAATAAAGGACTTCAAATTCGACCATTGTTATGTGGCGTTCCTCTGTGCAATTCACTCAGAATTACAATAGTACATGTGTGGAGTTCAGAGGACAACTTTAGGGAGTCTAGTCTCTGGTCTCTCCTACAAAGTAGGTCCCAGGGATTGAACTCAGGTCATCAGGCTTGGTGGCAAGTATCTTTACCTGCTAAGCCGTCTCTCAGCCCTCAGCTTCATTTTAAGAATGCATGTTGGATGTTTTCTTCCTTGAGCTCTATCAGCTCCAGGTTCATCTCCTGTGTTTCATCATCTTGCTTCGACTCTCCAGCAAGTGCATTTGTGTGTGTGTGTGTGTGTGTGTGTTGGGAATTATTGCACTGTTTCTTAAATTTCTGGTGAGAATTTTCTTCTTAAAGGCAGTGTTGTGCTCTAAAATTCCTTCACCTGCTGTTTGTTTTGGCTTTGTTTCACCTTCCTTTTCAGCTTCTCAATCTTCATTCACATTACTACTAAAGTGAGAACGTTCTCTTCCTTTCCCACGGACCTCTGGCATGAGAGAGATCAAGTTATCTTCCAGGTTGACTAAACTTTTCTTGTGTTCCAAGGCTAATGGACTTGGATTCTTTCTGACCCAGGAAGAGGCTTCACCCAGAGTGACGTCCACTCCTCTCTGTTGTCATGGAAACAGATGTCTTCCTACGAATACAGTATGTCTGGGTATTGCTTTATTCAGTCGTCAACAGAGCTCACGCCACCAGAACATGATCTGCTGCAAATATTACATATCCAAATGTACTTACCCCTCTGGGTGAATATTTTGCAGGCCACCCTGACACTGCCACACTGTTTATTTCAGATGATTCTTAGTTCCACTGAAAGTAGAATTTGTGTTCTTATTCTTCAATTCTTTCTTGCTTTTGGAGTTATTTCCATAGAAATAAAGGGGAAGAGAGGACTGACAATTTTATACCATTTCCAAAGCAACTGTCAGATTCAAAAGATGGTTATTGGATTGCGGTGGGGTGGGCGGCAGAACAGGAGAGGCTGCTGGGCCCCAGAAAGCTGCTTCTGCACTGGGGAGTTGTGCTGGGGCGGAAGAGGACAGGGTGGCTCCTGAACAGACACATGTAAGGGCAATATTGATGCACCTTGGGCATATGTATGGTTTGTTCTATATGTAGTGGGATGGAGTAGGTCGGGAGGACTAGATATTCCAGGGCTGACTGATGGATGAGGCTTGTGATTTTAGGCAGAGCTAGGCTTCCTGTTCTAAACTGCAGTTTCCTGTCAATTTTCAAGTCACACTTGTTTGGCTTAGCTGGGTCCTCTAGGAAAGTCAAAAGGATGTTGAATTTCCCACCCTTCCCTCCAAGGTCCTCTGCAGCTATTTGGGTGGAGCTCTGGGACCCTTGAGGAGACCCAAGGTGGGCAATGACAATTCCTCGTCTTTACAAAATTCCGACATTAGCCGAACTTCTCTCCCCAAGTTCCCAGGGTGAATCAAAATCAAGCAAAGCCAAAGAAAGGTGACTCACTGCCTTGCAGAACTGTTCTCAGCCCAGTGTTCCTTCCAAGTCCCAACTAAGGACCAGGTTTTTAACCTCCTGGGGAGCCTGGGGGGTGGGGAAGGTTGATAGAAGCCTTGTAGTCCACATCTGCCTCCAGAAGATTCTCAACTCCCTAAGCCACAGCAGTGCAATAGAGGGCTTTGTCTATGGGTGGGACTGTCCAGAGGAGGACGGGGGAAGAATATCAAAAGCAAACTGTAGCCGGGGCGCAGTAGAGTGTGCCTGTAATCTCAGTACCTGACAGACAGAAGAAGGAGAAACCCAGGGTTCAAACTCAGCCTGGGCTATGAGTTCCACGCCAGCTGGGGCTTCATGTGAGACTCTGACTCAAAAACCAAAACGAGCACACAGATCTCTGTAAAATCAACGCCAATCTGGCCAACACAGCAAGTTCCAGGCCACCTGGGGCCACAAAGAGACCCTGTCCTAGAAAGACAAAACAAAACAAAAAGTAAAATCAGTTAAGTAGTTCCAATTAGTAGTCTTTTTTGTTTAATTTTGCTTTTTTGAGACTGGGTCTCAGTTCAGGCTGGCCTTGAACTCTCTGTGTAGCAGAAGATGACTTCTGATCTTCCTGTCTATACCTCCTGAGTGCTGGGATTAGAGGCATGTATTAGCACACCCAGTTTATGTGGTACTGAAGATTGAACCCAGAGCCTTGACATGTTAAGCAAGCCCCTTACCAGCTGAGTTACATTCCCAGCCCTAAGTCTGGGCATTTAGGGGGTGGGAGATAAGTGTGTGTAGCCAGGGTGGAGAACACAACTTCTGAGATGATCAGAGTTCAAAGTTAGGAATTTACTGCTCCAGGACTGCCTGTGTCCCAAATTTGATGTCTTAGGCTCCAAATGACAAACGCACCCAGCTGTGTCCTTTCACCTTGGTTTCTCCTAGGCTCTATTTCTTGACTTCACTTGATGGTCCCAGTCTTGCCTGCTCCCAGTGCCTCCTACATACAACTTTGGCAACCCATAGCAATATTTCTAGTCATCTAACCCAAGCTGGTCCCTGTTACTGATATCGTGGAAAGTCCCCAGCAGCTACTCAGCTAGTTATTGCAGTTCTTGCAGTTTTACTTTTAACAAGAACAGTATTAGACTTTCCAGTCTTTGGAAATTTCTGCTCAAAAACTCCCAGGGCCGATGAGATGGCTCAGTAGGTAAAGGCAGCTGCCACCAAGCTGGATGGCTTGAGTTTGATCCTCAGAACCCACATAGTAGAAAGAGAGAACCAGTTCCCAAAAGTTGCCCTTTGATCACGTGAACACCATAGCGCATGTACACCCATCTACACAGACAGGCATAAATACATGTACATAACCATACACTAACTAGATAGATAGATAGATAGATAGATAGATAGATAGATAGATAGATAAATGTACTACAAAAGTTTAAAAGTAAATCCTAGAGTCATGGTTCTTTCCTACAATAAAATGTCATACTTTCATTTAAAATGGTGTTTATAGGGTTGGGGATATGGTTCAGTGTAAGAGTGCTTACCTAACATGCACAGTATCCTGGATTTGATTCCGAGCACCTCAAAAGCCAAACAAACAAATGAAAAACAAAAACTTAAATGATATTCATGTAAGGCAAGGTATTTAGAGAGCTCTAAACACCTAGGAAAGGGCAGAGGATATGGCTTAGTTGGTAAGTTGGTAAAATGCTGGTCTTTAACACCACATAACAGATTTTGGTATCATACACATATAATCCTAGCACTTGGGAGGTGGAAGCAGGGTGATCAGGAATTCAAGGTCATCCTCATTTACATAGTGAGCAAGGTCAATTAGGGCTGCATGAGACCCTGTCTTAATGATAATAATAATACTGATGATAATGATGACAGTCAAAATCTTGGGAGAATCTTTATGATACTGTGGAAAAAAAGAGAATACAAAATTATGTAACTTCAAGCATGTTAAGAAACAAAAGTACTGGGGCTGGAGAGATGGCTCAGTGGTTAAGAGTACTGGCTGTTCTTGCAGAAGACCTGGGTTCAAATCCCAGCACCCACAAGCTGGCTAACAACCATCTATAACTCCAGTTCCAGAGAATCCAATGCCCTCTTCTGTCCTCTTTTGGCATTGCATGATAGACATGCACATACATACATGCAGGCAATATATGCACACATTAAATAATAAATATATTTTTAAATGGGCTGGAGAGATGGCTTATCAGTTAAGAGCAATGGCTACTGTTGCAGAGGATCCAGGTTTGATTCCCAGCACCCACATCATGGTGGCTAACAACTGTCCTAACTCTAGTTCCAAGAGATCCTATGCCCTCTTCTGACCTCCTCAAGCATTGCATCACACAAGTGCACTCACACATGTGCAGGCAATACACTCATACACATAAAATAAAAATAATAAATAAATAACATAAAAACAAAAGTATGAGGCTGGAGCAATAATTTAGTGGTTAAGAGCACTGATTGCTTTTCCAGAGGACCCAGGTTCAGTTCCTAGCACCCACATGGTGGCTAACAATTGTCCATAGCTCCAATTCCAGGGGATCCAACACCCTCTTCTGGCCTCCACAGGCATTGTATGCATCTCGTACACATACATGCCTGCAGGCAAAACACACATGTAAGAAAATATAAATAAATAATTAAAAGTATGCTTGGGTGAAAAGTGACTTGTCGGCCCTTCAGCCCTCCTATGTCCACTCCTGTCTCCCTTCCAAACTGCTTGAGCGCAATATGTACTTTAACTAAGTGAATAAAGGGTACCTCTGCTTCTAAGCTTGGACAGAGATGAGGTAAGTGTTTTCTTCAGCTGATAAGATCAGAGTGTCTGCTCACAGGAAACAGAGCCATGAGTACAGATAGAGGGAGAATTTTCACTTCTTGAGGGGTCAAGTTTTATTTGTAAATTTCTGTTTTTCCTGGAAGAAATTGGTCTTTGGCTAGTGAGATATGTTTTATTTCAGTTACACAGTTGGGAAAAGCAGCTGTAGTTTAAAACCTTCCCCGTCTGGACCCCAGTCCCTGTACCCCTTCCTGAAGGAGCCTGTGCATCCTAGTGCAATGGCAGCTGTCAGGGATAAAGGAGAGTCCGGACCACGTAATAGACGTTGGGAAACAGGCAGGTGGCCTTTAACAGTCCCTCACCAAATTTAGAGAGAGATGTGGTTTTTCTCAGTGGGTAAGATAAGTTTCTGTGAAGAAAGAAGTGAAAATCCAGAGAGGTGCCTAGAAGAGAGGTGGGAGAAAGCCAGATAGGACACAGTTCAGTGTGACACAGAATGGGTCTTTGGATCTCCTTCAATATAGAGCTGAAACCTCCAGAGGATTAGATTTAACGGTCGAGCTTGCCACAACCAAGACTCACCTGGGAGGAGAGCCTCAGCTGAGGAATTAGCTAGATTAGGTTGGTCTGTGAGCATGTCTTTAGGGGGGGTTGTCTTAGGTGTTCATTGACTTAGCCCACTGTGGGCAGCACCATTCCTAGGCTTGACCCTGAACTGTGTAAGAGTGAAGAAAGCTAGCTGAGGTTAAGCAGGCTGCCCGGGTGCATTCATTTCTCTCTGCTCTTGACTGTGGATATGATGTGACTAGCTATCTGCGTTCCTGCCTTGCCCTTCCCAAAATTATGGACTCTAACCTGGAACTGTAAGGTAAATAAGCTCCCTCCTCTCCTAAGTTGCTATTGGTCAGGGTATTTTTCATAGCAACAGAAATGAAACTAGAACACCTCTCTTCAGATCAGGGTCACTGAAGGCTAGCCAGTCTTCTTGAGGCTGGAAGGAGCACTCTCACTGAGAGCCACTGGGCCTAAGAGGCCACCACCTCAGCTGACAAATAGCTGGATGTAGTAAGGACATCTCCTGGCTCACTCTCTTCAGAATGTGGAGGATAAATCTGTCCCAGGATCTTCACATGCGTAGAAAATACTGGAAGGAAGTAACTAACAGTAGCAGCGACCCCTACACATAACAGTAAGGAGCATGGGCTGCAAGGGCCTGAGAAGTCACCTCGGCTACGCCCTGCCACTCAGGAGGCAGATCTAAATAAGACACTGTGGTACCTGATCCCCTTCTTTTGTGTCAGAGCTGCTCCTCAGAGTGGAATTTCAAAAGAGGTTCTATCTTCCCACTCTCCTGGCTCTAGAAAATAGAGTACTTGTGGCTTTATGCGAACTGGGTCACATGGTCCTGTATACTCTTTGTAGGACCACCACCTCTGGGCAGTTTCCTCGTAGATGCCCCCACTGGGAGAAGGTTGGTCACGGGGAAAGAGAAGCAATTCAGTTTGTGTTAATCTGTTACAGCAACAATGAGAAACACACATCTGCCTTTCCCTTTCCTTTCCCATGCTCACTTGGCTCTGGTTTGAGTGTTTCTCTGAAGGCTCGTGCATATAAAACTAGTCTTCAGCCTGGTGGGATTGAGATGGTGGCATCTTTAAGAGCTGGGGACTCATGGAAGGAGGTTAGGCATAGAGGTAGCACCTTGGAAGGAATTAGGCGGGAGTTGTTATAAAGCAAGTCTATCCTATGTGCCTGGCCTCTCTGTATAGCGTCATTTCCTTCCCCACTTAATCCACCAAATTGTAGTACAGATTGGGAGGAGCTTTACCAGACTAGCAATCTGGGCCTTTCAACCTCCAAAATGGTGATCTAAGCAAACTTCTTTTCTTTATGAAGCAACTAGCACTCTGTGAGATTGAGGCCAGCCTGGTCTGCGCAGTGAGTTCCAGGCCAGTTGGGGCAACAGAGCGTATCTTAAAAAAAATTAAAAAATTAAAAATAAATAAAAATTGGGGACTGGAGAGATGACTCAGTAGTTAAGAGCATTTGCTGCTCTTCCAGAGGACCAGGTTTAGTTCCTAGCACCCACATGGTAGCTAACAATGGTCTGTAACTCTAATTCTAGGGGATCCAATGCTCTCTCCTGTCTCCCAGGACATTGCACACATACCTTGCACTTATATACACACAGGCAAAACACTCATACACATAAAATAAAAACAAATAATTCAAAACAGTTTAAAAAGAACAGATTAATTTACAGAGAGTTTGATGAGAAAAAAAGACCGCAGACCCAATTTCTAAAAATCTAGGCAAAGAAAATGAATACATGCTATTGGGGAGTGGAGGGGTTCCTGTGTGCTAACAGAGACTCTCTCTACCACATTCCAAGGGAGAAAAGCAAACTTGTGGTTATGTGACCTCATTTGTGTGAAAAACAAAACAGAGTCCTATACACAGAGTTATACTGGCTTCTTTTTACTGGAAGAAGTCACATAGACACACAAAAAACAAAGACAGCTTTGAGGAGAGAGAATCTAATTTTTTAAAAAACTATTTATCAAGCTGGAGAGATGGTTCAGTGGTTAAGAGCACTGACTGTTCTTGCAGAAGACCCAGGTTTGAATCCCAGCACCCATGTGGTGGCTGACAACTGTCTATAACTTCAGTTCCAGGGAATCTGGCACCCTCTTCTGTCCTCCAAGGGCACTGCATGACATGTGTGCTTACCTACATGCAGGCATAGCACTCATACACTAATTTTTTTTAATTAATTAAAAAAAAAAAAACTATTTAGCCAGGCATGGTTGGCATTCCTTTAATCTCAGCACTCAGGAGGCAGAGGCGGGCGGATCTCTGTGAGTTCAAGGCCAGCCTGGTCTACATAGTGAGTTCCAGGACAGCTGGGGCAAAGAGGTCAAAAGAGGGCATCAGACCCCATGGAACTGCAATTATGGATGCTTGTTAGCTTCCATGTGGGTGTGGGGAATTAACTGAACCATGCTCTCTGCAAGAGGAGCAAGTGTTCTTAACTGCTGAGCCATCTTGCCAGTCAAGGGTTTAATTTTTTAAAGCTTTCCTGAAGTTTGAATTTTCCAATCTTATTTCTAGATTTCACTTATTTATTGTCTATTTATTTATTCATTTTTCAGACAGGGTCTCATATAACTCACTATTAGGCTGTCAAAGAGGACTTTGAACTCCTGACTCTCCCGCCTTCACTTGAGTGCACTCAGTTTATATAGATCTGGAGATGGAAGTCCTCAGCCTTGTGCATGCTCAGTAGGCATGCTGCCAGCTGATTCACATTTAGATTTTTAAATGTTAGCAAGGCTACCGGAGGGGCTATTGTTTACGTTTGGTTTTCTTTGTAGCACCACTCTACATTGAAAACAAATTTCTAACGGCTCAGCAGGAGCTGTGGTTTGAACGGCTCCACACCCCCTGCTCCCACCAGCTGGTGGTGCTGTTTGGGAAGACTATGGAACCTTTAGGAAATGATCCTTCCTGGAAGAGGTATGTCACCGGGGGTGTGATTTGGGGGTTGATAGCCTGGCCCCACTTCCTGTTCTTTTTCTTTCTGCCTCCTATGTGTGGATGAAATATGATCAGTCTGTTTCCTGACTGCCAGGCTGGCTGGCCTCACACTCCTGAGGTCATGCCTTCTGACTCTATGCCCCTCTGTACTGTAACCCAACATAACTTTGGTCATGGTAACTGTAACCAATATAGTTGCTAAAGGCACTTGTCTCCAAGTCTGATGACCTGAGTTGGATCCCTGGGTCCTACATGGTAGAAGGAGAGAACCAACCAACTCCTACAAGTCATCCTCTGACCTCCATAGGGACACTGTGGCATGCTGTGTCCCGCCCCAGTCCTCCACCCCCAGCCCCCCCCCCCCCCCGCTCTAAATAAATGGACCTGGGTCACCCAGAGAGCCAGTTGACAAGGTCTGTTCAGGCACATACAGATTCAAATTCTTACAAGTAGGAAGATTGTGTTATTGTGTGAGGCTTCGCCTTGCGGGGCTAGAGCCCAAAGAAGTCTAATAAATCCCAGTGTCCCCGTGTTCTTGGAATCTCTTCCCTAGATTCACTAAGGCCCTGGGATCTAAGCAAGATGTATCCTCAGCCTGGTGCTTCTAGGGCCTTAGGGAGAACAGATTTGTATTCAGGTCTCAGTTTTGCCAGTTTCCAACCTTCTGACCTTAACCAAGTCAGGGAACTTCTCTGAGCCTCTGTCTCTTCTTCTGTAAACAAGGGGATGGTGAGAATGTTTGTTTTCAGAGTTAATGTAAGTCTTAAATAGATAATGTTGATGATACACTGAATACAGCAAGTGGCCCAAGCAGAGGCACAACAAAGCTGGGCCTTTTATCTTTCTTTCTCTTTATCCCTAAGCCTGTGGAGGACGAAGGAGATGCTTCTTCAACAGAAGTGAGGCAAGAGCCAGTTTTTGCCTATAATAGTTCAGATACCTGGAGCTTCTGATATAGTTAGGTTGCTGGTTAGGTGCCTGTCTAGCATGCATGAAACCCTGAGTTTGATCCCAAGCACTGTATAAACTATGTGTGGTAGCTTATGCCTGTAATGCCAGCACTCAGGAAATGGAGGCAGGAGGACCAGTTCAAGGTCATCATTGACTATATAGTGAATTCCAGGCCAGCCTGGAATAAAAGGGACCTTGTTTTTAAAAAATGAGAAAAGTTTTGAAACTCCATAAAGAAAATCCAAAGCTCCTGGCCATGTGTCCAGTCCCACAGTTGTGTGTCTGTCTCTCATGCATCAGTTCCACCAAGTCCCAGATGGTTAATTAAGTCCCTAAAAGTGCATTTTAGTCAAAAACATTTTCCTCTCTCCCTGTTACACATTTTAAAGTCACCGTGGCAGCCAAGATCCTAGGTGTCGTTAACACACATGCCTATCAGCCGTGACGGGTTGCAGAGAACAGACACACTTTGTTCCCGGAGCTCCTGTTCATTGGTGCTAGTTTTCTGAGGAACTGAAACAAGAAAAGGAGCAATTGAACATGAAGCCACTCTTGGTGGTAATGGGAGCCAGATGTGATGGCTAGGTGGGTGTAACGGGAAAGCTAGGCACTCAGGTTCCCAGACCCAAAGCCAAAAGTATTTAAGAATCCTTTCCTTGGCTCAGTCAGCAAAGTATTTACCACACAAACATGAGGACCTGAATTTTGTTATAAAGGTGATCAAACACTGCAGCAGTCGGTCCACAGAGGAAAGCTCACACATGAATTCTCTTCAGGGGTGAGGGTTTATTATAAAAAAAGGGCCCCAAGGCCTTGCTTGGTCTGGAGGTGAAAGAGAACACTTTAGCTAGAAACAAAACAATAAATTTCCATATATTAACATGATGAGGCCTTAAAGGGAAGGGCAGGCTTCCCTTTATAGCCTGGAGAGGAACTTCAGTAAGGAATGAAAAAGAGATGCCCACGAGCTCAATGGAGGGAGAGGCTGGAAGACCCTCTTCAGGGAGCAGCCTCCATCTCTGGATCAATCCTGCTGAGCAGTCTTTCTAAGGTGTCTCCAACCAATTCTTAGAGCAGAGCAAAGGTCTGACTTTTTATAACTTTTCAGGGGTGGCAGGAAGTTTCTGGCCACATGATCTATTCTGCATATATGACAAGGAGCTCAGAGAAGCCAGGCACAGTAAATAAAGGGCTGTCAATCACAGCACATTGCTTCTTAACTCTCTGTCCCAGAGAGAGCTTCAGGGAGGTGTGGCCTGATTCCAGTGGTGGGATGGGGCCTAAAGCACAGACCTGAATTCTAACAAGTTTAGTCCCCAGAATGCATGTAACAAAGCCTGGAGGTGGTGGCTCACACTTGTAATCCCAGTGCTGGGAATGTAGAGACAAGGGAACTCCTGGGAGTCTCTGACCAGCCAGGCTAGCCTAACCAGTGTATAGCTGGCCAATGAGGCTCTGTCCCAAAAAGACAGGTCAGACATAGTGGCACATGCCTTTAGTCCCAGCACTCAGGAGGCAGAAGAAGGCAGATCTCTGTGAGATAGAGGCTAGCCTGTCTTATATAGTGGAATAGTGAGTTCCAGGTCACTTAGTGCTACATAGTAAGACCCTATCTCAAAAAACCAAACCAACACAAAACCCAAACAAAAACCCCCTCAGAATATAGAGGTCTGAAGATGTTCAGTGGGTAAGAGCCAAACATGAGGTCCTGAGTTTGGATCCCCAGAACCCATATAAAAACGCTGCGAGTGACCTCGAACACCTGTAATCCCATGGGGAGGAGTGAGGGCAGGAAGATTTCTGAGGTTTGGCCAGGCAAGCAAGCCAAACCAAAGTGAGCTCCAGGTTCAGTGAGAGACCTTATCTGAACAGAATAAGGCATAGAGTGACAGAGCAGGACACCCAACAACCCTCTTCTGGCCACCACACACTCACACACATCTGCATATACATGTGTACATACATCATACCACTTGTCACACGCATTCACATACATTCATACACAAAACTATGGTAGATAGCTCCTGAGGAATGACATCTGAGGTTGACTTCTGGCCTCCATACACATGGATACACCCATGCATTCAAACTGCACACACATTCTCATATTCATGTACATGCATAATACATACAAACTTAGATTCCTTTCCTCTCATGGCATCCCCCCAGCACCACGCTGCAACCCCACAAGGGAGTGGGTAGCCCTGGCTTGATATACTTTGGAAAACAGAAATCAGATTCCCCAGGGCCAATGCAGATCATCCACAGCACCCGAGCACTCCGGGGCCTCCAGCGAGGATGAGCAAGGACTAGCGTTCCCTTACTCTTTCCTGTTCCTGTGTTTGTCAAAGTCAGCTCACTTCTGTGAAAGTAGCTAAGTACCAGGCTGTGTCCTGGGCTCTGGTCAGGACCATGGTGACTAGGATATGGGTCCTGCCCTTGAAGTGAGGCCATATTGAAGCCAGGGACCACAGGGAGACTCTGCAACCCAGGAGTAGGGCTAGGGAAAATGAAGACATCATCATCCATATTTCCAGGGCACCAGATGGGAGTTGGATGACAGCGAGGAGAGGAGCAGATGTACCCCGCAAGGAGCCACAGTGGGCCTGGGCGTGACTGGGAGCAGTGAGGAAGAGGAAGGAGTGGGAGAGGCCAGCCTTCCGACTCTGGTGATGGTGAGCCTGGGAAGGGAAGTGGTTTTGATACTGGGCTGTTGGGGAGGCACGAGAGTGAACAGGTTTGTATGTGTCAGATGTCAGGCTCCAGTGGGCCATTAAGTGTCGGGCCCACCAGCTATTGGATATATGGCTTTGTGATGTAGAAGCACCATCCTGGACCGTAGATTCAGAAAATACCAATTAGGTGGTCAAGGAAGGCAGAAGGGGATGATGGGAGAGGGAAGAGTCGGGCGGCACGAGAGAACAAAAGCCTGAGAGGAGAGAAATGGTCTGAGGAGGCAAAGGGACTGTCTGCGGTACCCTTGTCTGTGTCCCCCATTTTCCGAGAATCTAGCCTCTCCTTTGTCTCCACATGGTGTGAGTAAGGGTGGTCAAGCCTTGGTCAACTGTGGGTCCCAGTCCTTACTGCCTCAGTTGGTTGAGGCCATGAGACCCTCAGAGCCAAAGGAAAGCTGGGAGGAGTGAATGTGAGCGAGGCATGGCAGGGAATTTGGGGAAGGAGCAAGGTGACGGTGTGGAGTCGCACACCACACAGCCACTGAAAATTACAAGGGAACACAGGTTCTATCTTTTGTGACACCTGAAGATAAAGCCTGAGTTGGAGATGATGGAGCAGAAAGAAAAATCTCAGCTGACACTATGAGCCACTGGGTCAAACCACCTGAAACCAGCCCTACCCAAGCTTTCTAGTTATACAGACGAGTCATTTTAGTTTCCTTGCAATGTGAAATGCTCTGGTTGATACAGAGGCCAGTAAAGAGCTCTTCTGGGCCAGTGGCTGGGACATGAAGTGGGAGAGGAGGTGCCAGGATCTCAGACACATCTGTGTTCCCAGATCCCTCTCACCTCCAGAGCTGCATCTTCTTCGGTCACTTGCTATCTTCTATTTTAAAATCTCTTTCACAGTCCCCACCCCGCTTCTAACAGTATAATTAACATGCTACTAAAGTCGCTTACTCATGAAGAAAAATAGTTGGAAAATAGGTTAGACTTCCCTTCCCTTCTCCTTATGTGGCTGGCCCAGATGCTGGAGCACAGAGTCCTCCTACTCCAGGGACCGTGACACATGAGGGTATGTCTTGAGTCACTGCCTGCTCTGATCCATCTTCCACGCTGTGGTCATATGTACTGTCTAAGAAGCACGGTTCTTCCTGCTTAAGAACAACGCGTCTTCCCGCACCAGCAGGGAGACCTCACTTGCAGATCCCTTAGTGTGTCATGCAATCATGCTGCGTGGTCTAGATCCCGGTTCACCTCCCTTCTTTGTTAGAGTAGCAAAAGGCCCCATAGGAGTAGCTAATCAAGACTATAATCTCTAGTCTATCTGTTGAAAGACCCACCTTTCCAGTCTCACTGGTCAGTCTGGTCATAGGACCACCCCTAGGAAGGCAGGTTCACCTTAGGTCATGCCAAATAGATGGGCAGAATACCTAGTGCACTAATGAGGGAGTGAACTTTTCCTGCCTGGAATCCCACCTCCTAAGCCCAGTGCTTCTGGACCTGGTCACAGACGTGTAGCGCTCTTTAAGTCTGTCCACTTTCCTGAATTATTCGGAAAAGTGTAATCTCTCCTTTTCTTCTTCATATTCCTATTCTAGCCATGCTCTCTCTAATGCTTTGGGCTGCCTCTGCATCTTGTATTTCTTTGATTTTTCTCTGAAGCTTCCTTCTCCCCACCATCCCCAGCCACATGTCTGACTTCCACGCTGGCTCTGGACCTGCACGACTTTGTGGTTTCCCTTGTCTCCTCTCCGTTCTCCTCCTCAAGGCAGCTGCTGAGGCTCGCAGCTGAACTGCCCTAAGGATTTCTCTTTAAACTCTAATAAAATTGTCCTAAAGCTTTCATTTGAGTTTATTCTTAAATTCTTTTCTGAATGAGACTAAGAACCCTCTGAGGGATGCTCTTCTCCCTGTGTCAGCATCAGCACCCTCCCCAGAAGCCTGCTGCTGTTCTGTGTGTGACAAGCTACAGGAACGTGCTGCACCTGTCTGCCTTCAGCTTGGAAAAGTGATCTTCATAAACCAATGTGTGCTGGCCTTTTCCCATGTTCCAGCCACTACACTAAACAGTCAGAGTGGCTTTTCCCTCACAACTTTCAGATTGTGAAATTGTACTCTTATTAATCCCCGACGCCCTTTCCAGTCTGAGCCGCTAACATTCCAGAAAAGGAGATATGGATTCTGAATTGAGGTCTGCCATTGGAGTTGGGGAATGGAGGATCAGATGAGGAAAATTAGAAAAGATAGGATCATTCAGAGGCTGAAAGTGTGGACATGGAGTGAGGTGGATGGGTCACCATCTCAGCTGAGCCCAGAGCTCCTCCCTGCCGGAGCAAGAGGCTTACATAAGCCACTTCTCAGCTCAGATGATGTTTCTGCTGTAGGCCACAGGTCATTCTTGTCCAGGAGTTTCTGGTCCCTGGAAATTGGAGGCTCTACAATGTGCTCACCAAGTTTATCTACCTCCCTATCCTGATTCCCCTGTCTCTCTCTGTCTCTGTTTCTGACTCTGTCTCTCAATGTCTCTCTGTCTCTGTGTCCGTGTGTCTGGAGGGAGTGTTTGCATTTACAAAGGTCTGGAGCCTTATCACACAGGCTTTCTGGCCATTTCCCTCTGAGGTTCCTTAAGGGCACTGTTCCTACCTCAAGTGGGCTTCTTCTCTGGCTGAGAGCAGCTTCCAACTTTATCTTTCTGGAAGCTTACCTTCCCCTCCCTCTCAGATAATCCAGCATAATGAGTTTGCACAAAACAAAAGCCAGGATAGGAGGAGGCTCTCTGGTGTGCTTGGCAACAGCAGCCTACAGGCTGAAGTCTCTCCCTGAGAACAGAGCACAGAAGTTGTGTTCCCAAGCTGGGGAGGAAGAGTCTGTGTGGGAGGACTATAAGGGGAAATGCCCCACCTGACCTCTTCTGCAGGCTCCCTGGAGCTCAAACTGCTGGGAGGCTGAGTTGAATGTCTATCCTGTTCACTCAGGGCTCAGATTGGGAACCCGCAAACAATGGGTACTCAGTATTTAAAAAGGAAGAAGGGACTGCTAAAATGACTCAACAGGTAAAGGTGCTGGCCACTAATCCTGACAACCTGAGTTCAACCCTGGGGATCCACATGATGGACGGAGAGAACTGACTTCCACAAGTTGTCTTCTGGTTTCCACATATGTGTTGTGGCATAAGTATACACACACACACACACATGCAAATAAATAAATAAGTATAATTTTTTTTTTCAAAAAGAGGGTAAAAGGGGCTGGCGAGATGGCTCAGAAGTTAAGAGCATTGGCTGTACTTGCAGAGGACCCAGGTTTGATTCCCAGCACCCACATGGTGGCTAACAACCATCTGTAACTCCAGTTCCAGGAGATCCGATGACCTCTTCTGATCTCCACAGACATTGTACCACATAGGTGTTCTTTCATACATGCAGGCAATAAATACACTCATCCACACAAAATAAAAAATAAAAAATAAAATATTTTTTAAGTGGGCAAAAAGAAGGAAAGGAAGGCTTTCCCCCCTCTGGGTGTTTCCTTTTTTCATATTTCAGCTTCTCTTAGCTGAAGTACAGTTTCCTTAAGGAGGCTGTGGAGAGGCTTAAAGGAGGTCTTTCCACTCTGCATGGGTGATGACAGGCCTTATGCTTCCCTGGGGCGGTGATATTTGAATTTCAAACAAGGACCTGTGTCAAAATACCTGAGATAAACTACTTAAGGAAGGACTGATTTATCTGGCTCCCAATTTCAAAGGTTTCAGTCCTTGGTCAGGGGCCCCTGTACTTTCTGGGCTGTGGTGCAGCAGAACATTATGGCCAAAGGTCATGGTAGAGTAAAGCTGCTTAAGTAACCTATCACCAGCAGGAAGCTAGCAGAGATGAGGAGCTGAGCACTCTACTTCTTCTGCTGGGCCTTACCTCCGCACACAAAAAGACCCTCAATCTCAGAGTCCTCAGATTAGTACTACAGAGAATGGCTAAAATTACAAAGACTGATAACACCCAGTGCTGGGGAGAACGTAGAACAACTGAAACTCTCCTAAACTGCTGATGAAAGGGTAAATTAGTATAGTCCTTGTGCTGGTTGGAATGAGACTGTCCCCCCCAGGCTATAAATAATTGGACATTTTGTTCCCAGTTGGTGGTGCTGTTTTGGGAGGTCTTAGATGGTGTGGCCACTGGGGGCGGGCTTAGAGAGTTCTTAAGCCTTGCCTGACTTTCAGCCATTCTCTGCTTCCTGGGCCTGCTTGACAGATGTGAGTGCTTAGCTGCTGCATCTGCTCCAGCCACCTCTGCTGCCATGCCTCCCCGCCATGATGGACTCTTGCCCCTTTGGAACCAAAAGCTAAATAAACTCTTCCTTTTATAACTTTCTGTGGTCAGTGTTTTTATCACAGTAATAGAAAAGTGACTAATATAGTAATTGGTACCAGAGAGTGAACCGTTGGCTGTGAAGAACCTGACCATGTGGGGTTTTGGAAGTTTGGGTTACAAAAGTGATTTATTGCTATAAATAGAGCTTATCAGGTCATTCTAGTAGGAGCCTGAAAGAAAGCAGTGCTGAGAACAATGTAGTTCCAGAAGGAAATAAGGACTTAAGCAGCAACTAGGATATTTTAGCAGAGTTTGGCTGGAGTCTGTCCACAGCCAAAAAGCTCGTCTGAGGCTAAGTTGAAAAGCAACAGACTAATTTCTTTGGCGGGGGACATTTCAAGGCAGTCTTAAGGTAGAAATGGTGGTATGGCTATTAATGGCGACTATTATGCAGATCTACAGTGAAAAAGAACAAATGGGGCAGAAAGACATGCAGACTGTATCATTTGGACTGAAAAAGAGCACTAGGAAGATTAATGTGGGAGCCAAGGCACGTGCTGAAGGAGAGGATCCCTTTGATACTGAGATTAAAGTGATTAAGGAGAGTCCTAGAGATTTGCACTAAAACAATGGAGAAAGTGCCTCTAAGGCAAGACCACACCTGGTTAAGCCTCCAGCTTGTGAAAGGAAAATTTTATAAGGATTTTCTACCAGAAAACCACTGAAGAGAAAAGCTTCTAAAGTGGATGAAGCAGGCTGGGGTCCATCCCAAACCTGCAGCCAAACTTGGCAGTGTCGTTCACCTGGTGCTGGCTTCAGAGGCATGAAAGATGGGAGAGTGAAGGGCCCTCGGTTCTTCTCTGCAGTTTCGGAGAGCCGCCTCTGCATAAAGACGACCCTGACAGGCTTCTGTGCGAAGCTGTGAAGGTGAAGCCTGCCTGTTAGTGGAGGTTCCAAGAAGATGTTCATGACGCCAGAGCTGTGAGACACATCCCGAGGAGAACTGCATACAAGGAATGGTGCCAGTCCAAGAGAGAGATGTCTGTTGCATGCAGCAAAGCTGGAGGAGCAGAGCGGTCTAAGCTCTTTGGAAGTAAAGTTCCAGGATTCAGATATGGAACTACTGGGTTTAGTGTTTGCCCTACAGGTTTTCAGTTTTGTTTTGGTCCGGTATTTCCTCACTATGCCTCTGTTCCTCCATTTTGAAATGGGAATGTGTGTTCGGTTCCATTGTACATTGGGAGTGTGTAAGTTGTCTTTTGATTTTACAGGTGCTTAGAGTTAAAAGATCATCCTGAGTCCCAGAAGAGACTGGACTGTGGACTTTTTGAATAGTATTGAGACTGATAAAGACTAGGGGAACTTTTCAGGTTGAACTAAACTCATTTTGCATTTTTTATGGTCATGAGTCTATGGGGGTCAGAGAGTGGAATGTGGTGATTTAAATAAGAATGTCCCAATAGGCTATATTGGACATTTTGTCCCCAATTGGTGGCACTGTTTTGGGAGGTCTTAGGAGGTGTGGCCGTGCTGGAGGAAGCACATCACTAGGGCTGGGCTTAGAGAGTTCTTAAACCTTGCTGGATGAACTCATGCCCCTTTGGAACCATAAACTAAATAAACTCTTCCTTTTATAACTTTTCTTGGTCAGTGATTTTATCATGGCAACAGAAAAGTGACTAATACAGTCCTTTTGTAGCCCAGGCTGGTCTCAAACTCTCTATGTGTGCTGGATAGCTTTAGTTGTCAACTTGATACACCTGGGTAGAAGAAGCCTCAGTTGGGGGAATTGCCTCCATTGGACTGGCCTGTGGCCATATCTGTGGGGTGTTTTCTTGATTGTTGAGTGATGTGGGAGGGCCCAGCCCACTGTGGGTGGTGCCGCCCCTGGGCAGGTTGTTGTGTACTGTGTAAGAAAGCTGGGTGAGCATGGGCCAGAGGAGCAAGCCAGTAAGCTGCATTCCTCCATGGCCTGTGCTTTAGCTCCTACCTCCAGGTTCCTGTTCTGATTTCCTACCTTGGGCTCCCTAAGTGATGAACTGTGTGACCTGGGATAAGTAAGCGAAATAAACCCTTTCTTCCCCAAGTTGGTATTGGTCAGAGTGTTTTGTCACAGCAATTGAAGGCAAACTAGGACACTATGTATCTGAGGATGATCTTGAATTTCAGATCCTCCTGCCTCCAATTTCCCAGTGCTGGGATTACATAGATGTAGCACTAGATCTGGTTTATGTGGTCCTAAGGATCAAACCCAGGGTTTCATGCATGCTAGGCAAGTGCTCTACCAACCTGGCCATATCCTCAGCCCTAGATTTTCCTAATTTTAACAACCAATCATGCAAGGAGAGAATAGCTACCCTTTAATACAAACCTACTTGCCCACACTCACCCAGAACCCCATGTAGTTGATGCCAAAGAGAGTCAATGTGAAGTCCCAGTACCCCCTTAGAAATGGTGGTTGAGTAACAGAGAAAGGAAGAAAGAAATGGGAGGGAAGAGAAAGTAGGAAGACAGAAAGAAGGAAGAGGGAGGAAGAAGAGAAGCTCCTTTCTCCGTGTGTCCAGGACATGCCTGTAAGGTGTGACCGAAAGAACCGCCCCAGCGGTTCCAGGACAGACCTTGGTGACTCCAGCCAGACTCCCAGAGTCCACAAATATCTGAGAAAGGAACTGACTTTTACAGCTTCTTGGCCAGGTAAAATTCCCAACCCAGGGTCCCTGACCCAGAGTTTACAAGTCCGTAAAAAGGGATTCCTTCCTGGCCAAAAGTGTATTCTTTTCTCTTGAACATCAATCAGATGTCATGGGGACCCGCCCCATAAAAAAGGCCTACTGTGCAGCTAGGGCGAGTTAGCTCCCTATTCTCCAGCCTGGCTGGCCTCTCACTCTCCCTGAGAGCTAGCCTCTCACACTCTCCCTGAGCGAGCATCCCCATCCCAATCTGGAGAAGTTTAAGCCAGGCATGCCAGCCCGGTGCCCCAGCCCAAGGCCCCAAGATGAGGGGCTAGTCTCCCCCATCTCCCTGGGGAGGCTAGCCCCAGGGGGGCTAACATTTCTCCACTCCCGAGTGTGGAGAAGCTAGTCTGGGCTGGTCTTCTCTCTGGTCCATTTCTACTGCATCTCTGGAACCCAAACCTTACAATGCCTGCTATACATTGTAGAGAGGATTCACCAGGCCTGGGAAGCACTGGAGAGAAGGAGCGGGGAGCGGTAACTCTCCTTCCCCTCCCCAGCTGGAGTCCCCAGGGGGAATCACAGTTGTCAGTTCAAAGGCTGCTGGTGGGAGCTCCACACCAGACCTGCAGCAGAGGCAGGGTTAGTTCTCAGTTTAATCCCCATGTTTTCTTTCTCCCTTCCACCTCCAGTCGCTGCCTTTGAAGAACTGCCTTGGGGTTCATGTTGTAGCATCAAACCGGGATGGAAGAGGCATCTCACTTTAGCAGCAGGAGTCTCTAAAGCAGCTTAAGCCCGAGGGGGCTGTCTGGCACACAGATTCCCTACGGAGCACAACAGGGTGGGGCTGTGTTCACAGCTCCCGAGGAGCTACAGACACATCCAGGCTGTGGGCAGACTTCACTCCCATAGATACATATGTGCCCACCAATGTGAGCCCAGGTGTGTACATGCTTTCATGTTACATGTATGTAGACAATCAAATCCTGTGCTCATGTGTACTACAGAGACAGCAGTTTCTAGAATGAGCACAGTTTTGTCCTTAACTTCCTGCCAGCAAGAGTCTCTCTGTAATGCCCCTGCTAATTGTCATTCTTCCTCACTCTGGCCAAGCCTCAGTCTCTTTAATTCCTACCTACCTGGTCCATCAGACAACAGTCCCCAAAAGTCTCTGGAGTACTGGATTGCTTCCCTGTCCTGACCCACCCTCCAGACCCACAGAAACTATCATGTCAATGTGGGGCAAATCTGACCACATCATTGCCCTGCTGAAAACACCAGAGGCCTCCCTTTTCTTTCGAGACCAAGTTCAAATCACTTGGCCTTCCATATAAGGCTGGGCTCAGGCTCAGCCCTGGTACGGAGCCCCCTGCACAGCTGAAGGTCCCCAGGATGAGGATGTCCACATGAAGCCCAGTGCTTCTGTTCCTGCTGGACTCACCGTGTAAAGTCCCTCTGTCCTTTCTGCCTTTCCTTTGGCTGAACTGTTACTCATCTATCCTCTAAGGACCCCAGAGCCAGCATCTCTCCCCACTTCACCCTGACATTCAAGGCCTTGCCAGTGACTGCCCCATTGTTTCACAGTCCTTCTTGGGCCCTTGCAGGTGCCATTGACCCCTGTGTGCTCTTGACCCTCTCCCTCTCAACTCTAAGCATTGTGAGTAGTCATCACATTTCTGGGTGTGACTGCAGAAATGAATTAGCATAGATGACAGGATTGCACGGGTCCTTCCTGACTAAGGAATACTTAGGTACATGCTCTAACTTCCCTCGCCCAGCACCCACACTGATAAAAAGAATCCAGTAACAACTCTGGGTAGTTTATAGCACACCTGGGGATGTTGTATAGCTATTTTCTCCAAGTTGAAGCATTCTTCCTGGATGGGGAGGGAGGTTCCTCATAAGATTCAGGGGCAAACAAAACATACAAGGCTCAGGAGGCTCCTGAAATTCACAAGATCCACAAAATAACTTCCCAAAGTTAGCAAAGCAGTAAAGAATTTGTGGGAAAAGGAGACTTGGATCAGCCAAACTCTACGGAAGCTGTGAAGGGAGTTGCAGTTTTCATGGGCTGTCACCTACGCTGAGTGGGCTTTTCAGAGTCGTCCATGCTCTTGTAAGCCCTCACCCACTCTCACCAAACCAGACTCGAGTGGCATCGTTTCTTTGGTCTGTTGTCAGTGCCATGTCTGGGGTGAAGAGATGAGAGCTGTTTCTTCACATCCCCCCAGGAAAAGTAACACAACAGACATATTGCTGAGAAGTTACCAGGGTGGTTAACACATGGTGTCTGCTGCACAAATGAGAGCCTCGGTGGCTGTTTTAATCTCCATTTTCATTTTCACTGAAGACTTTCCACTGTTTCCTGACTCTCCATCTCCTCTATTGCCTTTCTCGGTGCAGTGCTTGGCTCCCAGAGACGGCTCACTGAAGGCTACTTAGATTGATCAGCTAAATGGCTTCTTATGGCTTGTTTCTAGTCTGCGGATTCTGAGCTGAATAATGCTCTTCCTCCCTGCCAGTCTCCTGGGAGGAGCTCCTCCTCATCTCTGCAGCTGAACAGCTGCTCCGTCTGGTCTTGGAGCCAATCTGAGTGGAGACCTGGGGGACTGGGACAGCTGAAGCCCACTGCTCCAAAAGGCAATGAAGGCACCTAGCCTCCAGCAGCTGCCTAGCCTCTCCTCAGCGCTCCAGGGATGCTGCACATGTGGCTGAGAGGTTCCCATAGCAACCTCTGTGGGATCTGCCTGTGTCTGTATCACCACATTGCCTCCTGGACTCCTGTGAGAGGCTGGGGAGGGGAAGGAAGGGGAGGTCCCCGGGCACTTGCTCTAAGTTTTTTCATCTTCACAGTGACTGGGAACCTGCCAGTGTTGCCTTCATAATCACTGACAAGAAAATAGAGGCTTCAGACCATCTCAGGTTCACTCGGGTAGCACACAAAAGGACATAGATGCCCTGGACCGGTCTGTATTGATGTTCAGAACAGTCAGAACCTACCAGAGATCTCTGGTTGCAAGTGAGAAAAACCAGTGCCCACTATCAGAAGTCATAAAGGATTTATGGAAAAGTGTAGTGCACACCCAAAAGAAAGGAAAAAATGAAGTCACATGAAGGGAAAGACAGGACCCAGGGCAGCTTTGTGAGCCTAGGGACAGCAGTGGACAGTCCTTTCATCAAAATGATTAAAACCCCACCTTGAAATCTTTTTGCCTCTCTGCTCAGGGTTCAGGGTTCTGGCTTTAGGCTTCAGACTTCAGGAGGGGGGCACCCTGTACCACCTGTTGGCTGGCAGAGTCCCATCAAGTCTATGTTCACTGGAGTAGAAACTGGTCCCCATCCAAAGCTGGGACTCAAAGGAGAATGAATGCTAGATAGGCCAAACCCCAGGGTCACCATGCTGTAAAGGGATGCAGGGGAGTTCTACCGGCAATGAGGAAGGAGATGAGAGTGGATGCCACACAGGTGAGCTGGATCCCCACTGGAGACCGCAGTGGTTGAAAGTGGATACTGGGAGAAGGAAGCTGAATACTGAGGCTTGCTGCCTGCCACTGATCCACCATGTGTCAGTGTTAATCAACTGGTTAGCTAATCATCCACACCCCTGAGTGCCTTCCCCTCCCTCCGTCCCTCCCTCCCTCCCTCTGTTCCTCCCTTCCTCTCCTTTTCACCTTCTCAGAATCAGAGAGCCAGGCTTGGGTGGTAGAAAGAGCCTATGCTAGTTTACTGTAGTTACCAAAAAAAAAAAAAAAAAAAAAAAAGAAGAAGAAGAAGAAGAAGAAAGAAAGAAAGAAAACTATCTAAATGGAGGAATTCAGAGATTTCAGTGCATGGTAGCAGGACTCCATTGGTTTGGGACTATCTGTAAGGTAGCACACATCATGCCAGGGAGGACCTGAACCGTCAGAGGAGGTTGACCAGGATGAGGATGAAGGACAGTTCTTCTAAATGGAGAGAAAAAAAGTGAGTGCAAAGGCCCTGAGACTGGAAAGAGCTGAGTATGTTTGAGGGACTGGAGTGGGAAGGTCAGTGTCTTGAGTTTTGTAAGCAAGTGATGGAAGACTACAGGCTGAGCATGGAGAAGTACCAGGTGATAGACAGGTCACCAACTTCCTACAGGTTGAGCATGGAGAAGTACCAGGTGATGGACAGGTTGCCAACTTCCTACAGGTTGAGGATTAAGTACCAGGTGATGGACAGGTTACCAACTTCCTACAGGTTGAGGATTAAGTACCAGGTGATGGACAGGTTACCAACTTCCTACAGGTTGAGCATGGAGAAGTACCAGGTGATAGGTCACCAACTTCCTACAGATGACATGGAGCTTGGGTTGCATTCATTAAATGGGGACATGAGGATGTTTTAACATCTGTGGTTCTTGTGTAGCTGACTCCTTTGAGAAAGGATATGACCATTGAGTCAGAGCAGCTATGATCACCCACAGAGGCCCTCACAAGATCAGGCCCATTAACGTTTCCCAGTGGAGGAAGGGGGAAGGCTCATAGGACTGAGCAGCCTTCCTGAGATCCTCAACAAGCCCTGTTCCTCCCCTCCACTAGATCACACAGAGGTAAATAATTGACTGGAGTGGTACACCTGCCCACAAGTTCCCCGGTGGATTTCCAGCTGATCCAACTGCCTTTGAGTTACCACTTGCAACCAGAGATCTCTGGTAGGTTCTGACTGTTCTGAACTTTGATACAAACTGGTCTAGGGCATCTCTGTTCCTTTGTGTGCTCCCTCAGTGAACCTGAGATGGTTTGGAGCTTCAATAAACTCAATGGTTCTCCAAGCTGGCTTGTATGCAGTCCTTTCTCTGATCAGTTGATGTCCTCTCTAGCTAGTGTGAGTAGCTGTTTCTCTATGTCTCCTCCAGAAAAGTCATGTTAACAATATTGGCTACTTTGAATTTTGACCTGATTGCCCTGGCTTTTGGGTAGAGAGCACACTCAGTCAAGGAGCGGGGGACCAGTCTGGAGACCCTTGTAGTGGACAGAATGGTGCAGAGCCTATGAGGACAGTGGTCCACCTTCAGACCACCTCAGCTAAGTCAGGTGCCACTGTCAGGAGGTGATACCTCCCTCCAGGAGCTCAAGAGCACCACCCCCCACCTCCTTGCCTGCTCCCAGCCTTTGGCTGATGGATGAAGCGCCTGATGATCTGGCTGGGTCCCATGCCTAAATGACAGGTGACGAATGGGGTTGAAACTGAATGCTCTGAGCCGTGCGGCCAGTGCACTGCTCCAAGGAGGACTTTGGAGCCAGGAGTTAATTTTTAAAAAAGAAGGAGCGAGGGAGCTTAATAGTGCTTCCTCTCTTGCTCAATTAGCCAAGTGGACTGCAGGGAGCTGGAGTTTTAAAGATCCCCTTAATCATCTTTGTCTGGCTGGCCATGTGCAGGAGTGTAGCAGTAATAATTGCACCAACCCATTAACAAATGCAATTAAAGTACGGGGCCTCCAGCACCCCCAACTCTAATTAAACAGCAGATGCGGGGCTTGTGAGGGTAGTCTTGGAGATGAATCACTTGAAGCTGAAAACTTTGGAGGCTGGAAGTCTGGACAGAGAAGTGAACAGAGTCGATACAGTCACCCTAGGAAGAAAAATCGTTCACTCATCCTAGCCTGTTCCAACTTGAGAATCAACCTGCAGGTGGATGGATCTTTGAGAAAAATTAGAAGACCCGCTTTATACGACAGAGAGGCAATATTCAGAACATACAAAATATGATCAGCTGCCAAGCGCTTCTTCTTTGCTAAGGGCATACTCACAGCCTGTTTACATACAGGTAAATTCTTGGATCAATTCTGATGAGAAGTAAGACATCTAAGTTTGTTGCCAAGCAGTGTCTGGCAGGGCATGCCCCTGTCCTGTGAAAGGAGATGAAGGAAGGACTGTCCATTCTGGGCTATCTATAATGAGTCAGGCCTGCTTCTGTTCCTTTTCATTTCATTACCTTCAATTCAACCCAAATCCCACCAGCCTTATGCAAGAGCTTGGATGTCTGTTACACAGAGATAACAGCGTGGAGGTTTGGGAAGTTCAGCTTCCTTGTCTAAGGTCACAGAATTTGCAAGTGATAGAGCTGGGATTTACAGCCTGGCCTAAGAGGTTGCTAAGAGCTTAGCTCACTGTGCAAAGGCCTCTTTGAAGTTATAGTTGCCAAGATCTTCCTTTGTGACCCTTGATGCCCCATGAAGGTGGACGGATGGCCTGGAGGGGGGATGAGGGAGATGCGGGGGATGGGGGGGATAGTGGGGGGGATGCCGACATGACATTTCAGTGTTGTTGCAAACTGTCTCCTCTATCAACTGAATCTTCAATTTAAAAAAATTTTTTTTTCAAATTTATGTGTATGAGGGTCTTGCCTGCATGTGTGTAAGTGCACCTGTGTCGTGCAGTGCCCGTGGGGATCAGAAGAAGGCAGCAGATCTCCCAGAACTGGAGTTACAGATGACTTTTAGCTGCCACGTGGGTGCTGGGAATGAAACCTGGGTCCTCATGCAAGAGTAGTCAGTGCTGATCATTGCTGAGCCATCTCTCCAGCCTGTGGATCTTCCGTTTTTGAAACGGAAGGTCATCTGTGGTGTCTGACCTGGCCTGAGCTCCCAGGTACTGGCTAACTTGTTCATCTCAACTCAAGAAAGGGAACGATGCCCACCTAGCTTGCCTCTTCCTGTTCTCTATGTTGCCTCATTGCAGCCTCTCTGTTCACTGTGCAGACACCAGTCCTCACTGTGGTTAGATCTCCACTGGAGCTGGGTGCTCAAGTGTATAATGAAAAAGCTCTTGGGCTAGTGAGATAGCTCTGTCAATAAAGTCCTTGAAGGGAGAAGGTAAGAACCTGAGCTTGAGCCTCACTGTTCACGTAAAATGCCTGCTGTGGTGGCCCTGAGAAGGCAGGAATAGGCAGATCCCAGGTATTTGCTGGGTGGCAGCCACACTAGCCAAATCTGTGAACCCCAGGTGTCTGGGGCTAGAAAGAGCTCCTTGTGTTTGAGCATCTGGAGTGAGATCAGTATGACAGAGGGATGCAGACTGGGAATGGAGAAGTACCAGCTGAGACCACCTTGTCTCCTGAATCTGCTTCCTGACTTTGGATGCAGTGTGACAAGGCAGTCTCCCTCCTTTGCCGTCATGTATTCCCTGCTCTGTGTCTCCTTGAACTGACTAGAAGTCAAAGGCACAGGAAAGGACTTGTATCCTCCCCTCCCCCACACGCCAGACCAGGGAGAACATTGAGGCTGCAGAGACCAAGGGCTCCTACTCACCCCTGCCCCAACCCCAGCATCTTGAGGCGCCTGCTGGAGCCAGAGGGATCTGGCCCATCTCCTCAGGATACGCCAGAGTAAAGGGAAGGAGCCGGTAGGACACCTAAACCAAGAGGGCAGTTGTGCCAGCAACTCCCTCCGTGAATTAGCTCTGCTCCTAACCTTAGCCAGAGAAGCTTCTCTGGGTGGAGTCAATGTAGAGACTCATAGCTGTGAGTGCTCAGTCCCAAATGGGGCATCTATATCAATCCCTCCCTGAAAGGCTCAGGGAACATTTTGGAAGAGTGACAGAAGGGATGTAGGAGTGGGAGGACGGGAAGAGTGCTGTGAAATGCTGTCTCCTGGACATGGCATGGCCATCGCACTCATGAACCCACGATAGCTGTGATTACCTGCACAAGACCGGACAACATTCCAGCGAACAGCACTAATTGGACCCAGTGGGTTCCAAAAACTGGGAAGGGGACATGAAGGCAGGAAGGTGACATGTTGAGACATGTCCAAGGGGAGTGGGAGAAGGGCACATATGATCAATGATACACAGGGGCACATATGATCAATGATACATGTATGAAATTGTCAATAAATAAATGAAAGACCTCAAAACAAAAACAAACAAGGTGTGTGGCTCCTGAGGAACAACACACAAGGTTGACTCCAGCCTCTAAAGAGTTCTGCGACTTGAGTTTTCAGGAGAGGCTCAGCTGTTCTTGACCAGACCATGGCAAGAAATGACAGTCCACCTGTGTCTACTGGGGGTCCAGCCACCCTGCAAGAGTGCCGAAGTCCCTCTGCTTTTGCCCCAGGGAGCTCAGGGGTTATCACATGTTCCCTGATTCCCAGCTCCTCCATCTTGTTTTAGCTTTTTCTCTATGGCCTCACTGAAGAGCTAGTTTCAGAGGGCAACAGAAATTACCAGTGGGTTAAGATGGTGGTTAGAGAGGAGCCACCTGTCAGTCACCCCATCCTCCCAGGCCTTCCCAAGCTCACCCTGGCCACCTGCTGCTTCCTGAGTTTAGGACTCTCCCAGGCCAGCTTTACTCACTGCTGGTTGCATGCAGCCTTGTATAAGATGGAAGAAAAGGGGCAGGGCTGACCCACTGCAACTGGGTCCAAATGTCAACCATTTCTTAGAGCAGTCAAAGGAAGGACCCATCTTCTCTTGCGACTCCAGAACCCTTGGTCAATACTGGGCACCTAGACATGACACTGAACTCCCCTCTCTCTCCTCCCCTCCCCCCACTTCCCTCTCCTACTTGGGAAGATAACTTCTCTGAGTCTGGCAAAGTTCTAGTAAATCAAGCAATAAATAAGACAGCTCCCTGTCCAGTAGGAGTCACATTCAAGTCAGGAAAATGTCAACAGTAAACAACTCAGTGTGAGGAACCTTCCCTTGAGGCAGGAGAACAGCCTTTGGGAACTTGATGGAGCCATGGCTGATTGAGCAGGGGAAGGCAGCCCTTGATGGCCCATCTTCAAGGCTGGATAGGAAAGAGCAGGCACAAGTCCTCAAGAGAGCCTGAGCCAAGTCTACAAGGGTACAAAGACATGGCCTATTGTGGGGGCCGGCAAAATGGCTGAGTAGGTAAAAGAGCTTGTTGCAAGTCTGATGATCTGAGTTTGATCCCCAGAACCTCCATAAAGGTGGAAGAAGAGAGCTGACTTCACAAAGATGTCCTCTGACCGCCACACTCGTATCACTCTTCACACATAATAAAAATAAAATGACATGACATGTTGGTGCCATCTGGGCCCTGTTGTCTTCAAGGCCCTCACATCTTCAGAGCTTCATGGAGTCGGCCCCAAAGTGAAGAAGTAGTGCAGGCTCCCCTGATGCTAGTCTCTCAGGCCAAGTGGGAGCAGAGGATGGCTTAGGTACATGCCCTTCTCCTCAGCTGGAGTAAAGGTAAGCGGCAGGACATCTATACCAAGAAGGGGACACCAATATACCCAGGACAGGTACCCTGTGGCTGGGACTCCAGACTCAGAGCCCCCCACAGGAACGTGGTAGTGACAACCGACCCTAGACTTGTGTGCCCAAGATTTATTTAAGCTGCTTGTGCATGTGCAGACACTTGTACATATGTAAACACACACACCCTACAGACCCTGGAACCCAGCTCTGCTCACTGCCTACCTCCCCAGGCCACAAGCAGGTTCCCCTTTACACCAAGATGAGCACTGCCAATCACTGGATGCCAAACAGATGGTGGTGAAAAGTTCTTGCTCCAAGGGTGGGCAGCAGGAAGGTTGCTGTTGACAGCGAAAAGAGGATGAATGAGTCCCCTCATCTCTGCAAACTTTCCTACCAAGGCACCCAATATATAATCAATCCTTTCTTACACGCCCTAATGGAGAGAATACTCCCACAGCTCCCGTGTGTGCTCCCCTACTGTCATGAGTAATAACTTCAACTGGTTCAACTGTTGATCCATTCTGGGTGTTCTCTGATGGAACTGGAGAGTCAATTGAGTCCCTCAAAACTTTGGACCTGAACCTTCACCCAACTCAGTGCACATATCTTTTGGAGGGGTGGGCCTTAGGCTCTGGTACTCTTCTTAAAGCGTGGAGGAAGGAATCCTTGGATGATAAGTCACTTTAGAAAACATAAAGGTCAGAGGGTAATTCCTTTAAGTCCCAAGACTGAGGCCTGCACAAGGTACTCAGTTAAGAAGAGCTGTCCTTTAAATTTATTTATTTATGTGTTTGTTTGTTTTTAAGTGTATGAATGTTTTGCTTGCATGTATGTAAGCGTACCCCTCTCATACAATGCCCACAGAGGCTAGAAGGGGGCATTCTCCTGGAACTAGAGTTGTAGTTGGTTGGTAGCTGTCTTTTAGGTGCTGGGAACCAAATCCTGGTCCTCTGCAAAACAGCCTGTGCTCTTAACCACTGAGCCATCTTCCCCCTCCCATGACTAACTGTCACTATTGTTGCTTTCTGTGCTTTCTTCTTTGCCCAGCCCCTTCCATAAACAGTTGTTGAGTGAGCTCTGATCCTGATGGAGACCTGGAGCCATAGCCATCGTAATACATATTAAAGCACACCTCTGTCTCTCCCCAGGCTGGCTCTCTCTTTCTCATTTCATGCTTTCCCACTTATCAAAACCATAGCTGGAATTTCAGATTCATCATTCCTCTGACTCATGTCAATCATTGGCTCCCTCCCTTCTTCATGCAGGATCTTATGGCTACTTCCTTTCTGTTCCTAGGGTGCCCATGACCGCCTGAGGTCCCTAGGTCTTCTCTGGTCTTCTCCATAGAGCTCATCAAAGCCAGCGCAGACTTGTCAAAAGCTTGTCCTGACCATGCCATGCCTCCAGTTCAGATACCCTTTGGGGATTCTCATCAACTCTTAATGAAGCTCAGACTCTTATCTTGACATGTCCCTAATCCAGCCCTACTTGACCCATGGACACATGTGTCCATGGGTGTTTTTATTAAGCTGGAGAGCTCCATTAGGACTTCAAGTCATTATGTTCTTTTGAATCTGCCATCCTCAATGTCCTCTCCCTAGTAAGATTTCAAAAATCCTACTATTCAGATGGCAGAGATGGTTCAGTTTTTATAAGGACTACAGTTCCAATCCCAGCACCCGTACAACAATCTGGACATGGAACAAATGCCCATAACCCCCGTTCTGAGACAGGGGGGATGAGAGGGTCATTAAGTGTTGTTTTCTAGTTTAACTGAGAAAATGCAAGTCCTGAGTTCAGGGAGAGACTCTGACTCAAAGGACTAGTGGACCATGATGGAGGAAGACACCCGACACCCTCTTCTGATCATGAAAACACCAGCTCAGCGCTCCTTTTTCCATCCATGATGGTCCCCACCGAGGGGACACTGGTATGTTACAATCTCCTGAAAGTATCCACTTTGTTTTTGAGACATGGTTTCATGTAGCCCAGGCTGGAATTCATAGCTAAGGCTGACCTTGAGCTCCAGATCCTTCCACCTCTACATCTCAAGTGTTGTGATTACAGTTATTTGTCATCACACCTGGCTCTACTAGACACTAAAAATACTTATTTAGGACCCTTTATTATATATGGATCTGGCCTGTCTTCATTCATCCTCAGTCTGGATGACAAGTAAAGGATTAGCAGTCAGGAAACACTGCATTAGAATGCTACCTCTTCCTGTTACTGACTGATAACTTGGATATTTCTCAGCATCTCTGAATATCAATGTTTTCTCATGGTAGGGAGAGACTCCTCAGTCTGGGTTTAGCCTTATGTGTTCCTCACCTGAATGTCTCTACAGGGAGTTGGCTGGTTTACTATTTGGTTATAAGGATCAAGTAAGATAATGGTGATGTACTCAGTCTGAATGAGGCAGAAATCACAGTTATAATAAAAACAGCCATTATGAATAGGTTTCTGTCTGGCAGAATAGGCTGTCTCAAATTCAGTGTATACAAATATCACATGATGATTGGTTAAAATCCAGGGTAATTCAAGAAGTGTGGGGTGACCTGACATCCTACATTTCTTTTTTTAGAGATTATAAAAAAAATTATGTGTATGTGCATGTGTGTCCGTGTGGATGCCTAAGTGCATACAAGTACAGGTGCCTGAGAAGGCCAGAAGAGGGTGCCAGATCCCCTAGAGCTGTAGTTGCAGGTGGTTGTGAGATGCTCAATATGGTGCTGGGAACTGAACTGCAGGCCTTTGCAAGAGCAGTGCATGCCCTTAACCACAGAGCCATCGATCCAGTCCCGAGATTGCATTTCTAACAAGCTTCCAGGTGAACCTTCTAGTCAAGGACTTGACTTGGAATAGGTTGTGGAGGGTCAAGGTTTGCATCCTATATAGCAACCTCTTGCAGCATCTGCTATGGATTCCAGCTCAAGGTAGGGGAATCATCATTTGTTTTAAATAGATGCAAAGTCATGGTGGTGGTAGGAATGAATTGCACACAGTCTTCCTGACTCAGGAGAACACACACACACACACACACACACACACACACACACACACACAGAGTATACAGTTAATCTAACCTTGCACCGGCCTGAGATTTCCCAGGGGCCCAACTGCCGTGTTTCAGAAATCAGTGCTCTGAGATGGAACCGGCTGTGCACTAACCTTATAGCCCTGATTAATTCCCTCCCTTTGTTTGCCTCATTATCGTGATTAGGTTCTGCCCGTAGCATAGCAACAGCTAATTGTAGGCTGCTTGCCGAGTGCATAATTCCTGCTATTAAAATTTTATCGAGGCTTAATTGTGTTCCTTTCTACAGCAGCGAAGCTTCAAAGTTTCAGGAAAGAGGGGATGTGGTTAGTGGGAGCTGATTTTTTAATCTTAGCAAGCCCTGTGAAGACCCATTCTGTAATACCGCTGACCTTCAGAAGGTTTCCATTGGCCAGAAAGCCCATCATTTATTTATTAGCCCTCTTAAGGTCTGCAAACAATCCCCGTGGCTAGGCAAAAAGCAGATTCTGGTCAAGTGCCTTTACAGAAAGCCCCAAAGGGCAGGCAGTGCAAAAAGCTGGCCATGGGCAGAGGAGGCTGGGGAAGGGAGTGTTGTTGCACTTCAGATGTGGAGGGGAAGCTGTGTGCAGACCGATGTGTCATGCCACTCTGAAGAAGCCCCTTTGCCTCTCAGTGGCCCTCCATTCTCAGTGGCAGAACCAGAAAGATTTCAAGGTGGTTTTCTAGGAAATCCTGTGTTCAGGATTGCTCAACCTGTGCTCAGCAGGAGATGGGAAGGAGCGAGCCCATTAGTAGCTACTTTCTACAAATGGCTCAGACCCGTTTGATCATTGGCATCACCTGCAGAGCTTATTAGAGCTGAACTTTTCCAAGCCCCACTCAGACTTATGACTGCGAGGGCCACAGGAGGTTGGGTGCCACTCCTCAGGTGGGACTGATGCTAAATGCTTTGGGAATCCCTAGCCTGCAGATGGAAGGCACTCTGGAAAACATGAAAAAGACAGTAGAACCAACCGCCCCTTGGTGAGGCAACTATTTCCTTCTACCTTAGATCCCCATGGAAGCACAGGCCTCTTGGTATGGTCAGGCTCTACCCAAGATTCTCACATAAAATGAGAATCTGAATGCTTAGGACTGCCAGGCAGAGACCAGACTTTCTGACCCTCAGATCAGATGATGGCCTTTCAAACTAGTCTGTAGGAGCTGAAGCTCGAGGACTACAGTTTGAAATCTACTGTAATAGTCCTGGCAGGAATGGAGATAGTCTAAAGTAACACTTGTTTTTCCCTTTGGCTAACAGAATATTGCAATAATGATCCCCAAGAAATTGGAATTCCCCCAGGAATCTAATGTTGGGAAAAGTAAAAGGCTGAAACCTGGTGCCAGTTGGATGAGGGACTTGTCTCCAAGAGAGAGGTTTCACACAGTTCTGACAACGTGTCAGACCACCTTGCAGGAGAGATTGGACCTGAGACAGTGGTGGGGGCTGTCAGGTTCGGGGTTCGAGAGACGCAGCAGACAGAAGGGACCAGACTCCGCTGGCAGCTAACAGGACCCGGCTTTATTGAGAGAAGACCAAATGCGACTAGCTCCTCCGCACCCACGAGTGGAAAAACGCTAGCCCCCTCACCCCCATCTTGGGGCTGGGGCTCCGGGGAACCAGGCTGGCATGATCAGCCCAAGTCTGAGTCTCAAAGCCCAGAGCAGCACCACCAGCAGCAGCACAGCAAGCACCAGCACGTTGTCCAAGTCCTCAAAGCCTTTAAAACCTTCAGCCACCTCCTGGCTTTTAGGGGAGGGGGGTTGCCATGATATCTGATTGATGTTTCAGGCAAGCTTCTGTCCAGGAAGTAGTCCTTTTCCAGAGCTGTTCGTGAATTCCTTGCTTATCTGCCAAGGAATTTGGGATCTGGAGCGGTTTGCAAGGCTTAGATAAGCTCTGGCTCCAGGTTTCTTCCAGAGTCTGAAACTGTTGGGGGGTTTCATTTACACCTTACAGGGGCCATACATGACCAGGGCTGCTTAGCTGTTCATATACCTCATGCCACTGAGGATGAGGACATGCCACCTCATGTCCTGTGGCTCACAACCACCTATGACTCCAGCTCCAGGGAATATAATGGTCTCTGGCCTCTGCGGCCACCTGTGCACACCCAGATCCCCCTCTCCAAACATATAATTTAAAATAAAATTTTAAAAAAAGTTAGAATATGTATTTAGCACAGGTGATTGGGGGTGGCTTGGAATGGTAGAAATGTGGAAGTCAGGTGACAACTTGTGGAACTAGTCTCTCCTTCTGCCACGTGGATTCCAGGGATCAAACCCAGGTCAGAGCAAGAGCCCTTTCTCACTGAGCCATCTCACCAACTTCTTGCCTTCTATTGAAATATAACCTCATGTCAGGACCCCAAAAATGGCTTTGGAGGGTGGCAGCGTGGGGAGAGGGTCACTGAGCCTCCTCTCCCCAGGGTGGCTGCATGGACTAGATCTCCTTTGTGTCTTGCTATAGCTTGTCTGTTTTATTGACCTATTGAGATGGTGGCGGAACCTAGCTTATTATGGTTGCCAGGGCTCGGGATCTGACCCTAATAACTCCTGTAAACACCACTGTCCTAGATTCTTCCCCAAATTTGAACCAGATGTGTCCCTTTGAAAAAGAGTCCATTGTATGTCATCCTCACATGGAGAATATTGTTTTTCCTGAAGACTTGGTCTTTTTGTCTTGAGTGGTTTCTTCTGATTCCCCAACAGAGATATTTCTAATGGCACTTTGACCTGAGACTTTGTGATCAGGTCAAGAGTGTGGATCCACCCAGTGAACTGTAGACAAATCTATTACCATTATCAGGTCAAGCAGGGATTTTGAAAAGAAGTAGGATTTTAGGTACTGCTTAAACAAGGGACAAGACATTGTTGAATGAGTTGGCTTCAAGCCCAGGAAGATGAAACACAGTGACTGAGTTGTGGAGAGTGGATGGAAAATAATAAGAAGCATATTTCATGGAGTAGAGAAAAATGATGAGTGAGGGGGAGGGGAGAAAGGGAGAACTTCAGTCCCAAAGCTTCAGAAGGGGCTGGGGAGAGAGCTCACTTCATAGAAAGGAGAGCTGAGGATGTGGCTCAGTCAGTAGAGTGCTTGCTTAGCATGCATGATACTCTGGGTTCCATCCCCAGCACCTCATAAGTACTGCAGAAGCCAAGCATGGGGTGCAATCTCAGATCTTGGGAGGTGCAGTCGAGAAGATCACAAGTTCAAGGTTATCTCTGCCAGCCTAGGATTTGTGAGACCCCATCTCAAACAAACAAGCAAACACAAACAACTTGAGAGGCTAGGCAACTAACAGAAAGGAGTGGACAGAAAAGTCTGACACTCATTAGAGATCATGGTGCCTATCAGAAGATAGTCCAGAACAGAATGGAGAGGACTATGGTCAACCTGACAGCAATTACCAGTTTGGGCCATGGAAGAATGTGGGACCAGAGTCGCCTCCCCTTTAAATTTTCAAAAGAAGCTTGGAATGTTGATTCTAAGATGAAATTTCCCTATTTGGAGGAAAAAAAAAAAACAACAACCAACAAACCCAGCTTCATTCCAAACATAGCTGCAGGCTTTCAATTTACAACATTGCTTGAAGATTCAGATTCTAATTCCTAGATCCTAATCACTGAGATGCCTTCAGAGGAACTGATTGCAGTACAGCACAGCTTTGCTTTTGTTATTTGTTCTTTGTTTTTTAGGGCAGGTCAGTAGATACTGAGAGGAAAAATAAGACACAGGAAGAGGAAATTGTGGAAAACTGTGAGGAAGACTCCACTGTTTAGAAGGGCTTGTGGAGAACAGTCTCCTTCTGTTACATAAACATGTGTCATTCTACAGCTGCAACATTGTACAACACTCTACAGTTTAGTGGCTTTGTGGCATCTCCTCCCACAGTGATCGGTTGGGCCAGGGGTCAAGGTCATTAGCAAAGTTGGTGAAGTGCTTGCCTACTGGAATGTACCCTGGTGGAAATCTTGCTGTTGGGAGCCAATCACCAGGTAGCAAGGCTAGCCATGAAAAAGGGGAGAAAGCTGGGGATGTGGCTCATTTGGTAGAGTGCTTACCTAGCAGGTCTGAAGACCTACATTCTGTCCTTAGCACCTCATAAAACTGGGCGTAGTGGTGTACACCTACAATCCCATTGCTGGAGAGGTGGAGGCAGAAGGATCAGAAGTTCAAGGTCATTCTTAGTGACTTGGTTAGTCTGAGGCCAGCTGGGGAAAAAAGAAGGTAGAAGAGAGGTCTGACTTTCACTTCAGCTGACCCTGTCAAAGGACCAGGCTCAGGAGTGGCAGAGCCATGGTAGACTTTTGACTACAACCTCAAGAGACCAGAAGAATGATCTAGATTAGCCCTGTCAACCCAGAGACTTATGAGAAGGTTGTTTTTTTTTGTTGTTGTTTTGTTTTTGAAGTTGGATTAGAGGGCTGGAGAAATGGCTCAGTGGTTAAGAGCATTGGCCCCTCCTACAGAGGACCAGACTTTGGCTCCCAGCGCCCTCATGGTGGCTAACAACCATCCATAACTCCGGTTCCAGATCTGATGCCCTCTTCTGATCTCTTCAGGTATTTCATGACATGGGTACACTTACATACATGCAGGCAAGACACTCATGCACATAAAATAAATAAATTAATTAAATTAAAATAAAAAGCTGTTTTAAGACACAGTGTTTTGGAACAATTTGTTAGGCAGTGACAATTAATAGAAGCATTTAGTGAGTGACTAGACCATGAATCAGACTAGATGCTATTTGACTGGAAGTGGCAGGATGTTTGGCAATCAATGACTTAAATAAGTTGCATGCTTATTATCCTCCTGTAAAAAGAAGTTGGTTTTTGTTTCATTGGACATAGACAGCTGCACTGTGGGGCCATGACATCTGAAGACGTGTCTTTAGCTGGGCACATTGATAGATTGAGAAAAATGGAGAGTTTTTAAGAAAATATTTTTATTTTTAATTATGTGTATACATGTGTGTTATGTTTAGGTATGTGCCTGTGCATGCAATTACCCACAGAGGCCAGAAGAGGATGTCAGATCTCCTGGAACTAGAGGTACAGGTGGATGTGAGCAACCCCATGTGGGTACTTTAAACAAAACTCAGGTTCTCTGTAAGAGCAATACACACTCTTCACTGCTGAGCCCTCTCTCCAGCCCCCAGAGGTTTTGAATAGTAAAGAAGGATATGCATACATGTTTTGCAATACCTGCCAGAACCAGTTTGTGATAGGAAAAGAAAATACTTGTGGTCTTCTCTTGAATTTTCCCTTCTGTGGCATATTTAGCCATAAAACCAGAAGTCTGACAATCTATACAGACAGGACCCATCCGTCCTGTGTTTGAAAGAAAAGGACTCCGCTTCAGTTTAATGGCGCAGTATTTTATATTTTTCTGTCTGCTTCCTTCAGGTCCATTTCATAAGAAGCTGATTGATCTTGAACTTGATTCAGCCCA
Organism: Eospalax fontanierii; assembly: GCA_035773235.1. NCBI lineage: Eukaryota > Metazoa > Chordata > Mammalia > Rodentia > Spalacidae > Eospalax > Eospalax fontanierii. Next base: position 52,077,863 of record CM069539.1, read on the forward strand.
TTGATGTCATTACTACCGATAAAAGCTCTCTGGGCAGTTAGCTTTGAGTCTGAAGCAATAAGGGTGAGCAGATGTTTTTAAGGGGCTGTACCTTCTCAAGCCTTAGCAGACTTCTAAGGTGTTTGATACAGGAGGCCATAGAGGTAGCTGAAAATAAAGGCCATTGTTCACACAGCTAGCTGGGGGCTATTTCATGAGTAGAAAGCCTTGGGGGGAATAGGAGAGAAGCAATAAAAGAAAATGAGGTTGAAATGTACTCATTTGCTCTTTTCAGTAACTTCTTAGAAGGAGGAAATGGAGATGAATGAGACATAAAAATCGCAGAACATAGACTTGGCAGTGCTTTGAAAGATAAATTATTCAACCTTTCACCCACTGGCAAGTAATAGTGGTTAACATTTGTTGAGTATTTACCACATGCCAAACATTATGCAAAATAATTTGCTTGAATTCATTCTTTAATTTTATCCTCACCACATTCCTTCAAGGTATCTTGATTTTAATATCCACTGTAAGAGGAGGAACTTGTACAAGGCCACACTGAACACACAGAGGCAAAACCATCCTGTCAGGAACGAAGCTGTTCTGAAGAGACACGTGCACTCTTCCTTTTGGCTCTCAGACTTTTGAGACAGTGAAACCAAAGAAATAGGAATTTCCCTGGGAAGTCTCCAACTTGGGAAGGGAAAGACAAGTGCCAGCCAGAGGAGTAAAGAAAGATTCCACACAATTCTGACAGCTTGTCAGGAGTCCCTCCCTTGCAGGAGGGACTAGAGCGGACAATAATGATGGGTGGACCAGAACTTGACCAGAACTGCTTACCTATGCATTCCCCTTGCCTTCCCTTTAACCCCAATGTCAGAACCCTGAAGATGGACTTGGGGGTGGGGCGGATCATGGACTTCTTTGTTCCTCTTCCTGCAGTGGTTACATTTAATAAATCTCCTTTCTCTGCTTTTCATTATCACTTCTGTAATGTGCTTATTGAGGATAAGCACATTATTCTGTTAACAGGGGGATTAGAACTCCAAGCTAAATGTACCCCTCTTCCTCAGTTCTTTTCACTCCTTCCTCTAACAACCTCTGCCTCACTGCCCTGGATAACATGTTTCTATTTGGAAAAGTAGACTGTTCAACAGTTCATCCACATTTTATGTTGAAGTCTGTTTTTCTGAAACCCTTGATACTCGGTATGCCCACTGAAGTAGCACATAGGCCAATTCTTCTGCTCTGGGGTGGTCCTCCCACTCAGGTCCTCAGAGCCTTTACATCTCCAAACTGAACATCTACAGCAGCTCTAACCCTTCCATCAGATAGCTGCTGTTGTGTGTCAATCTGTGTATGCACATATGGCAGGGGGAGGGGCGTCCTGTGTGCACATTTGTGCACATGAGCATGGAGGCCAGAGGTCAATGTTGGGTGTCTTCCTCAATTGCTTTCTACCTTATTTTTGAGACAGGGTCTCTCACATAACCTGGAGTTTATTGACTCAGCTAGAAAGGCTGGCCAGAAAGCCCTAGGGATGTTCTTGTCTCTTCCTCCTCAGTGCTGGAATTACAGGTAATCACTGTCATTATACAGGTGCTAGGGATCCAACTCAGGTCCTTATGCTTGTGTGGCAAGCTCTTTACCCAGTGTCCCCACATCAGATAGTTCTGTGGACCTTGCTTCTTCTGTGTAACCCCCAAACTTCTACAGACCCCCCCCAGGCTGGTCATGTAAATTAAGAGCCAGATAAGTGAGATCACCTGGCCTTCTCATTCTTCCTTCTTCCCAGTTTTCATAGCGACACAGAAATGGAGGTTTTTCTGCTGCAAATCCAATGATAAAAGACAATGAGCACTCAGCTTCGCTGTGGGGACACCACAGAGTGATAGGCTCTGAGGTAAATTGGCAAGCAAATTCTTCATCTATGGGAAGCACTTGTCAGATCCCTCCAGGAGTCACTACAAAAGGACTGTGCCAGATCTTCTGAACTCTCTAAAAGCTGCTGGAAATTTGGGGTTTTATTTGAAAAGTTTTTATTTTTATCAGATCTTTTTCCTTTTTATCAACTTCTAGATTTTGACAGAAGTTAGAATGGGTTATGTGAACCAAACAGAGTGATTCTGCAGGCACCTGCAGATGGCGCTGTTAGTGCTTACCAACTGGAACCAACACTGCTGCATTCGCTCCCCCAGCAGCCGTGACATATTACACTTGAAGCTGACATGGAACTTGTGGCCAAATGAGAAATGCAAGTCTTCACACGTCATGTGGCCCAGATCGACCTCTCAACTCATCTTGTACAATGAGAATTTGGACCCTAACAGCACGACTGTGCACTCATCCCTGTTGGTCCATATTCTGTCTTGGAGGGTTTTTGGCTTTTGGGCTCAGCATGGGTCATCATCCATAAAATCAACTGCTGGATTCAAAACCCCAATGAGGTCTAACAACCCCTTAGGGCATTCTTAGAAACATGGGATTATGGACTGGGGATGTAGCTCAGTGAATAGAGTGATTGGCTAGCATTCATGAGGCCCTGGGTTGGATCCTTAGCACTGCACAGACTGGATGTGGTAGCACATGCCTGTAATCCCAGCACTTGGGAGGTGGAGGTAAGAGAATCAGAAATTCCAAGCCAGTCTGGCTACCTAGCTAGTTCAAGGCCATCCTGAGCTACATGAGACCTTGTCTCACAAAAGTGTGTGTGAGGGGGCAGTCAGTGAGATTGGCTTAATGGATAAAAGCATTTGCCATGTAAATCTAATGACTGGAATCCAATCCTGAAACCATAAAAAAGCCAGATGTAGTAGCGCATATTATCTCAGCACTCCTGCAATGAGATGGGAAACCTAGACAGAAGAATCACCCAGAAGCTCAGAGCCAGGTAGCCTGGAGTACACAGTGCGACAGAAATAGCAAAAGAGACCCGGCCTCTACAAGGTGGAAGGCAAGAACGTACTCCCAAAAGTTGTCCTCTGACCTCTGCATTCATGCCATGACAAGCCACGTGCGCGCGTGTGCACACACACACACACACACACACACACACAGAGCTGCCCAAATCTCTCATTCTCCCCGTTGCCTACAGAAACCTCTCTTGTAGCTCTGTCCTAGTGACCAATGATAAACACTCAGGCTTCCACCTAGTGCTATTGGAACTCTCAGCTCTGGTCTGGAATTCCACCCTCAATACCCCGTGGAACACTTTGCTTTGGATCTCAGTTTCCCTCTGGCTGTAGACACACTCCATCCCAAGGATCCACATGCCCTAGCCAATGTGGACTGAGGCACACAGGGTACTGGGCACTGTCTCTGGTACTGCAGCCTCTGTGATCTTACTTTCACTGCCACCTGGCCCACACTTAATCTGAGCCCCCTGGATGATCAAAGCATCTATATTATCTGTGCTCTTCTTGCCTTCCTACTCTTATAGCCAAGAGCAAGGCACCTAGCTGTGGGCGACTTGTATGATACTAGCACAGGGTGCTCCTTTGAGTTCCCTTCTTATGTGTGAGCTGTTTGGGCCTCAGTAGTGGCACCTGTAAATGGGGCTGTGGTGAGGAGTCTCTGAGTCGATATCAAGTGTTTATAAGAGAGCCAGGCTTGTAGTGACCGTTAGCTTGATGCCACATCGGTTGGAGGACATGTCATGATTATCTTCGGATGTAACATGCCCCAGTCAAAAAAGGACATCCCTTCTTTAAGAGAGTATCTAATCAGGTCATCACCCACATACCCAATGTGTATGCTGGGAACCAAACTCTGGTCCTGTGCAAGAGCAGCAAGCACTCAACCGCTGAGCCACCTCTCCAGCCCCAAGTCATTTTTGTGGCAAAGGGGAGGTTTTCTAAGTTAAGTCATCCATACAGCTCAATGGATGGCCCAGACTAGTCAGTTACAGTTTCCATCTGTAAAGTGGGGATACACATATGTAGCTTACAGAATCATGGTGGAAGTCACATGAGGTCGGGCACACAGTAGGGCCTGGAACTGGGCAACAATGAGCTTCTGGGAACAGAGCTTTTTCCTTTTTCTTTCTCCTTTTCCCCACTGGGGTGACAAAAGTTAAATTACAAATCTATTCAATTTCCTTCTCCTTTTTTTTTTTTTTTTTTGTCTTTTTGAGACATGGTCTCCCTGTAGCCCAGGGGGCTGGCCTGGAACTCATTATATAGATCAAGCCAGCCTCAGTCTCACAGAGATCCGCCTACCTCTGCCTCCCAAGTGCTGGGATCAAAGATGTGTACCACCACACAGAACCCTCAGCTCTGCTGAAATGTTTTTAATGCAAACAAACAACACAAGAAGCATTTATAAAATAGAAAGTGGGAAGCCTGTGTACTCCTGACCTGTTCTCCACTGGTAACTGGTATGTGCCCTTGCTAATGTTCTTTTACACACACAATTTTTAAAGTAACATTAGGATCATCATTTACATATTTTCCACAACTTCTTTCTTGCTTTTAATTTTAAAATTATTTATTTATTTATGTACAGTTGTAGGCACACAGCACTTGTGTGTGGAGGTCAGAAATTGGGTTTTGGAAGTCAGTTCTCTCTTTCTACTATATGGGTCCTGGAGATTGAACTGAGATCTTCAGGCTTGGTGGCAAGTGCCTTTATTCACTGAACCATCTCACCAGCCCAACTTCTTTCTCTAAACAATGTATTATGGTCATTTTCCCAAGTGATAGTATAAAGAGCTAATATGACATCATGGGTTGAATTTGTCCTCCCCAAATTCATATGTTGAGGGGCTGGAGAGTTGGCCCAGTTAAGAGCATTGGCTGCTCTTGCAGAAGACCTTGGTTCGGTTGCCAGTACCCATATGGTGGCTAACAACCATTCGTAACTCCACTTTCAGGGGATTTGATGCCCTCCTCTGGCCTCTGTGAGCACTATTCACATATTATGGTGCGCTTGTATACATGCAGGTAAAACACTCATGCACATAAAGTAAAAATAAATAATAAAAATTTAAAATTCATATGCTTAATCCTAACTACTAGAACTTCAGAATGTGATTATATTTGTCTAAAGACGTTTAAAGAGGTAATTCATTCCAGTACTTGGGAGTCTAAAGCAAGATGATTGTGAGTTCAAGGCCAGCCTAGGATATATAGCTAGACTCTGCCTCAAAAAAACAAAGAAAGGTAATTTAGGGGCTGGTAAGATGACTCATCGGGTAAAGGTGCTTGCCAACAAATTTGATGACCTGAGTTTGAGCCCCAGAATCCACGTGGTGGAAAAAGAGAACTGATTCCTAAAAGTTGTTCTCTGACCTCCACACATGCCCTGTGGCACATCTCCCATCCCCCAAATAAATAAATGAACAAATAGCGTAACAAGATAAGGTAATTAAGTTAAAATGGGATTTTTAGAGTTAACTAATATGACTGGTATCCTTACAAGAAGAGTTTAGAGAGACCAAGGAAATGGCTCACTTGGTAAAGAGCTTGCTCTGCATGCATGAGGACCTGAGTTTGGGTCCCCAGCACCCATGTAAAAAAGCTGGGCATGAGGCATACGTCTGTAATCCCAGGACTGGAGGAGCTGAGATAGGAGGATCCATGGAGCTTGATAGCCCCAACTGAATCAGTGAACTCCAGGTTCAGTAAAAGACCCAATCCCTCCACCCCCCACAAAAGAAGAAAAACAACAGAGGAAGACACCTGTCATTGACCTCTGGCCTCTCCATGCACGTACACACAGGCACCTGCACGTACACATGAGCATACCTGAACCTGTACATAAAGAATAGAAAGAAGAGGAGGAGAAGGAGGAGCAGCAGGAGGAGGAGGAGCAACAGGGCATTAGGACATAGAAGGAACAGCAAATGAGAATGTACAGAGAGATAGCTACGCGAATAAAGAGAACACAGCCTCCTGTAAATCAAGGAGAGAATTAAAAAGAAACTAACCTGCCTAATGCCTTGATCTTGGATTTTTATCCTTTAAAACTGTAGGAAATACTTTCCAAATGCTCAAGTCTCTCAGTGCACAGTATTTATTATGGCAGCCCTAGCACACACATACATTTTGGTCTTTCATAAGACACATGATACATCTGCAGATGCTACAAAAAACGTGTATGTTGGTAGACTTTTAGATTGGTCCTAGTTTTGTGCTGCTTCTAAGAGGGCTGCAGGTAAGATCTTTGTGACGTACTTTGTTTACATACATGAGGATATTTGTATGCTCCTTCCCATGTGAGTATTGACCAGATTGGAGGACATGGTTACTTTGCATGCTGTGTGAATTCGTTGTATCAACTGAGACTACAGTACTATAGGCACGTTCTTACCTTCCTCTGCCCCCCAAAGATTTATATTCTGTGGCCATTTAATGGTTAGTTTTAAGTGTCAACTTGACACAATCTGGAATCACACACAAGAGGGTATTAATGAGGGTGTTGTCTGGATCTGGTTGGCCTGTAGGCATGTCTGTGGGGGATTGTCTTGATTAAATCTTAATTGATGTATGAACACCCAGTCCACCGTGGGCAGTATCATTCCCTAGGCAGTGGGTCCTAAACTCTATAAGAGTGGAGAAATGGTTCCAAGCCCAAGCAAGCAAATGAACTTGTGTGAATTATCTCTGTGCTCGACTGTGGATGTAACGGGACCAGCTGTCTCAAGCTCCTGCTGTTGTGACTTACCCCAAAGTACTGAGCTGTGGCCTGAAATTGCAAGCTAGAATGAACACGTCTCCCCCAAGTTGTTTGTTGTCAGAATATTTTATTAGAGCAGCAGAAATGAAACTAGGACACTTGCCTAATTAGCAACCTATGCAAAAAGATTCTTAGATACCAAGCCCCAGATAAAGGGGAGAAGAGGACAGCAAGATTGCATTTGTGTTTCCTTTGTGCATAAACACACACACACACATAGTGACATATGACCCACAGATGATGTGCACATGTGGCCTGGGGGTCTTAAGGGCAAAAGGACACATCTAGCCCCCTGTGGTGAAGGACCCTAATTCCAAGGGTCCCTACAGTCAGTCTAGTCGTTCTGTTTCTTAGAACTGTCTTTATTGACAAAATAAGGAGACCATAAAAACAAAAGTAAAAGATATTCATTAACATTATGACCCAGTTGTTCTCTATCACTAAAGGATACTGGTACACAGATATCATTCAGTTACATAAACCAATCTCTGTCAACAAACTACAGGATGCTGAAAATGAAATTAGCAAAACAAACATGGACGTAAAATTCGTTGAAATTCAATTTAGTGACATCATTTGTTTTCAGTTTGTTTAAACACCTTCCCTTCTATACTGGTATTTTAAAATAATAATAATAGTAATAGTAATAATAATAATTAATAAATAAATACAAGTGTGATTAACTTTTTTACTGTTCAGTTGTTGGGTATAATCATATTACGGCAAATCTGCTCATTAAATGGTGAGACGGCTAAGTGCAGCAGGGTGACTGTGAGGCTCTCTCCCCCGACCCCTGTGACTGAAGGATGGGAAACAAGAGGGGTTCATTCAGTTGGGGTATATGAGCTGAGGCTGTTTGTCTGCATTCTCACCAAAGACTTATGGTACCCACACTCCAGGCTCCAGACTCAGCTCCTTTCCCCTATGAGTTTATGCACTGTCTTAGTTCTCTAACACTTTTTATCCAGTGTCTTTAACTGGAGGGCTTGAGTCCTGTCAGGCTCCACCTTCTCCCTCTGCTCCGTGGACTATGTCACCTCTCAAGTCTTCTGGGTGAACCTTGTGGCTCTCTCCTGAATGTTCCAGTGATTGCACGGGACATTTGGGTCCTCATTCTACTCACTTGAGCAATTGTTACAGAATTGCCTCCTCTTGTAATCCACCCTGGACACTTCTGCCGTGGCTCCCCATTGCCTGGGCAATCCAACCCAAAGTCTCCCATCAAAGGTGCCCATTACTACAAGCCACCACCTGCAAGGTGCATCCTCTCCCAGCTCCTCAACTCTGCTTAATGCCCACTTCAGACTGCCAGCCTTCTTCCCGACATGCCCTGTACTTTCCTGCGCTCACACCTTTGGTCACAGCAGCCTCTGGCTTGGAAAGAAAGCCCTTTTCCTTTTTTTTTTTTCTCTGAAGAAAATCCTTGCCCAAGCCTGCTCAGAGCTCACATCTGCCACAAAGCTCCCCTGCTTCACCCCAGGCTCCAGCAATCTGTCAACTTCAAAAGCTTAAGAACTTATTGTCTGGGATATTCTTTTTGATCCTTAACAACACGCTTTCTCGGTTTCCTCCAAAAGCTCTCCTGACCAGCACCTTCTTTGAAGTAGGGGTACACCTTGTGGTTTCTGCTGATGGTCTTGCTTAATGGGGGAAGCCATTTCTAACCCTTCTCTGAAAGGAGTGGCACCCATTTCTCTCATCTCCTACTTTCAGGGAGGTCTTGAGCTAGATGACTCAGATGTGCAAGCTGGGAGGCCTATGCCTCTGGAGTGGCTCTGGTGGGCACCTTTCCATGAGGCGGGTAACCTAAAAGAGCCTCCGCCTCTGTGGGCACAGTGCTTGCACTATACTGGTCTCTGTTGGCTGTGGTCATGAACCACATCCCCACTAGTTCACATCATTCCATTGCCTCCCCAAAGTCACAGGGAATGGGCACAACTCCAGAGGTTTTTCCTCTTTCCTCTGTGAAGAGCTGCAGAGAAGTCGGTCACGCAGACATTAGGAAACCTGTGTCCTCAGCAGCCTGGCAGCTGCATTCTCAATGCCTGGAGGAGCGTCTCATCTCCATGAACTCTTAGGGTTCTCCACTAAAGGTCCCAGAGTTCAGTCCAGTGGTGAGGCATCACCTTCTCAAGGCCGAGGATGGAAACAGCCCCCACTACTACCAGGTGGGTTTCCTCTCTCCAGCTCACCAAAGCCAACCCGTGTCTTCTCTGCATGAGCAAGCTATCATTTATTTATTTGTTTGTTTGTTTATTTTTTATATATTAAAATTATATTTATGTGCATGTGTTGCCTACATACATGTAAGTGTACCATATGCATGCAATGCCTGCAGAGGCCAGAAGAGGGCATTAGATTTCCCCTGGAACTGTAGTTAACCAATGATTGTTAGCCACCTTCTGGTTAGCCACCTACTGGGAACTGAATCTAGGTCTTCTGCAAGAGCAATCAGTACTTTTAGCTGCTAAGCCAACTCTCTAATCCTCTATTTATGTATACTTTTCTGTGTGGTTTATGTATGTGCTTGTGTGTGGGCACTCATATATGTGCATGTGCACATGTGAGTATGCAGAGGCCAGAGGTTGATGTTAGATGTTACCTCAATTGCCGTCCACCTTATTTTTAAAAATCATCTTTGTGTGTATGATGTGTGTGTGTGCGTGTGTGTGTGTGTGTGTGTGTGTGTTCTTCACATTTCACCTTGTTTAAGACAAGGTCTCTTATTTGCTACTGTATATGCCAGGCTAGCTGGCCTGTGAGCTTGCAAAATTCTCTTGTCTCTGCCTCTCATCTTGCCATAGGAGTACTGATTGTACACAGCACATGCACCACCACACGTTTTACATGGGCACTGTGAATCCAAAGGCAGGTCTTCATCATGTTTGTATGGAAGACCCTTTACAGACTGAGCCGCCCCACCCCCGCCCGTTTCTATTTCTTCCTCTTCCTTCTCCTCCTTTTATTATCATTAATTATGATGATGATGATTGTATTCTTGAAGCAGAGTCTCACTCTCCCACCCAGGCTGGCCTCAGAATCCTCCAGTTTCAGCCTCCTGAGTGCTGGGTCACATGTCTACACAGACACACCCATCACAAGCTCACATGTAGGAAGAGCCACCTTGGATGTGCTGGGAGCTGTGGGCTTGACAGGTTTTTGTCCTGCCTCACCCTCAGAAACCTACTAGGAAAGTTAGAGATGGGAAGACCGAGGCTGGAGGCAGTCAGTGGGAGCAGCTGGGAAACAGATCCAGGTTAGAAACTCTAAATCCAGAACCCTTCTTTCGACAGCTACACTGGCTCAGCTGCTCGCCCAGCATTCTAACGTTCCCTCTCTGGGAAGCCTTTGCCCCCAGATGCCCAATCATGGTTTGCCCCAGCTGTCCTAGCCTCCTTCCTCTCCACTGTACTGTGAAACGGTGACCCCAGGTGCTCTTCCTGACATGATGTGTGGCTGAGAAGTGAGGATTGGGGGAATCACTGTCCTATGTTCCCCATCAGCTGATTCAGCATTTGGGACACAGCCCAGCTTGTCCACCTCTAAGCCTGGCTAACCAAATTGTCTTTAGGACATTAAGGCACAAAATATGGTTCTAGTGGGCTTCCATCACTGTGATCGATCCCTGAGCGGCCTCTTGCCTATTCTTTCGGCTACTCTGGGATAAACTAGCGAACAAGTCCTCCTGCACCAGTCTCTATCATGGGTTTAAGTTCTGAGTTAACATGGGCTGGGCTGATGAAAGACTTTACCCCTCTGCCTCAGTTTCCTCCTATGTAAAGAAATCATTCCATCTTGTATTACCTAAAGAATAAATGAGATAAAGTAGGAGACCTAGCACCAAGTCAGCTGAATGTGGATTTCCCACAAATGTCAGTACTTTTCCACATCCCTAAGAAATAGACCAGAGAATAGCTCTGCTGGAGAGAAAGAACTGCATCTGGGACAGTGCTGCCTGACGCCAGTGAGCAAGACCAGGCCCCTGCCTCAGCCCTCAGGCTCCCTCCCTAGCACTCCACTCTTGCCTGGCAGTGCTCAGGCCCTGCTCTACTCAGCATACACAGAGCCCTTCTGAGGGAGGCTGAGAGAGAGCAAGAATCCTCCTAAAGCCCTGTGACTTTAGGGCCCTGTAGACAGAATCCTAAGCCAGTGACTACCCCTCCTCTCTATCCCCCCACGTGAGATGCGAGCTCACCTTTCATACATCTTACTGTGCTAACCACAGATGACCTTGAAACTTTGGCGAGAAGCAAGGCAGTAATGGAAGGGTGGTGGCCTCAGAAGGAGGCTCTCTACAGAGGGAAAGGAATATTTTAAATATTTACTGACGGAAATGATCAAGTAGAAAAATTGATGGAAGAGGAAAAGAGACTTCCACTGAGAGTGGTTTGGCCATTTTATCTGGTCTCCTTTCATTCCCTTTGAATATTAGTGAAAGTTCCACTTCAGAGGCCTTCCGATTCATGGAGCCTGCATTGTCTGGGGAACAGAGCTTTGGAACAGATTCATGGTCTGGTTCTGCTCGTTATTGGCCAAGTAGCTCCTCCGGTCCTCTATTTCCTGCTCTTGAAAAGTGGAATATAATAATGCCTCTTGAATTTGTGTGAGGATTAAAAGAATGTGGTTTGGTTTGGCATAGCATTTAATAACAGCTCAAAATTACCATCATTACCAAAAAGGCTCTTTGAGTCTGTGCTGGGTCCTTGCATAGGAGCCAACCATAGGCCACAGCCCAGAACACCAGGACTTGTGAGCTCTTAGTGTGGGAAAGCTAGTGCCTTCATGACCATTCAGCAGGGATTTTGTTCTCCAGCTCCTCTCCCACCTGCCTCAGGCCTGGGTTTCCCACCATCTTTGGGACTTTGTTGCTGGGCCACTTAAGTGTGCTCCTAGTACCCTGGTGCTCAGAGGTAAGCAAGCAGTTGCTCTGCCTTTTACTCCCTTATTGTTTTGGGTTGATTACTGGGCTGGTGGCAGCAGTTGCTATGACTGGGCCACACCTATCAGCCCCATGTCTGATGCAATCCCAGTGCAAGTCCAGCGAGGAAAATCCCAACCTTGGCTCAGGAGCTGCCACAGATGCTGTCTCAGTATTTCTCGCTCCCTTTTTGCCTAGTGATCTGTCCAGCAGCACCCAGAACCAGGGCCAGAGCCGTGGGATTATGGTTCCCTTCTCCAGCGATCTGGTTACACAACACTTTCTCTGGCTTACCTCAAAGAACATTGGAGACCTGAGCCAAAGCAGCTGCCTGCTTGATATATCTTCAGGAACTCTGAGAAGAAAAATCCCCTCCCTGAGCCTCAAATATTTTCCTGCTATAAACCTGAAATTCCACCATGAGAGCCAATGATTCAGAGGGATGGCTTTCAGAGTTCAGACACAGCTTCTTTGCCATATCATCTGGCTTGTTAGAAATACAGATTGTTGGAGCTGGGGATGTAGTTGAGTTGGCAGAGTACTTGCTTAACACACATGAAGCCCTAGGTTCCATCCTTAGCACCACATAAACCAGTTGTGATGGTTCATGTCTATAAACTCAGCACAGAGAAGGTGGAGGCAGGAGGATCGGAAGTTCAAGGTTATCCCAGCCAGCCAATAAGCAGGAGGCTGAGCACATCCTCAGGGTGGAAGACAAGTCTCTGAAGAAGTAGGTATGGGTACTCTAGAGCAACACACTCCCCTTGCTTTGCAAGGCTCCACATGGCTCCTTGAGCCTTTGATGAAGATCAAGTGAAGATTTCATTCACTAGTCAGGCTCACACACAGTGGTTCTGGGGTGTGCTATTCCAATTTCCCCAGGTCCCCACTGCCAGCAATTTCAGAGTCAATGTCTCTGAATCATTAAGTGTTTAATCCCCACTAGAACTCACATCTGCATATCGCCTGTATTCAACTCTCAGCTCATCTTCTGGGTTAAATACTGAATTTAAAATTGTTTTTATTATTTTTATCTTATGTGTTTATGAGTGTATTGCCTGCATATATGAAAGTACCTCCGTGTTGTGTAATGCTTATGGAGGTCAGAACAGGGCATCAGATCCCTTGGAACTAGAGTTACAGACGGTTGTGAGCCACCATATAGGTGCTGGGAACCAAACCCAGGTCCTCTGTAAGAGCTGCTAGTGCTCTTAACACTGAGCCATCTCTCCAGCCCCTGGGTTAATCATTTAAACTCTTCGAGCTTCACTTTTTGCCATTGTATAACACCAGCAATGTTTTATGCAGATAGACATGTACCCAGATACTGTCACTATTATTTCAGTGGTTAAAAGTGTGCACTGCTAGCTGGGTCTCTTATGAGCACATTTTTTTAAAGTTACATAAAGGGATGGACTGGAGAGATGGCTCAGAAGATAAGAGCTATTGCTGCTCTTGCAGAGGAACCAGGTTTATATCCCAGCACCCACATGGCAGCTCACAACTGTCTGTAACCCCAATTCCAGGGAATCTGATGCCCTCTTCTGGCCTCTATGAGCAGTGCATGCACTTGGTATACTTACATAGATGCAGGCAAAACACTCATAAACAAAATAAAGATAAATAAAATATAACATTTAAAAAAATTTTAAGTTTACATGAAGGAGGGTGAGTATGAAGTAAGTGGTTGAGTTCAGGGATGGCCAATGGTTCTCAACTACTAATGTGAGTGGCTGGCTCATAGGTGCCCCTGGGAGCAGCACTGGGGTGCCAACTGGGGTGGCAAAGGATTCTGAAGTCAGCTTAAACTGTCAGTGTTTCTATGAATGAAATTTATAATATAATATAATATAATATAATATAATATAATACATACAATCTAGGCCACATGTAGTGGTACAAACCTTTAATCTCAGCACTTGGTAGTCAAAGGCAGACAGATTTCTGTGAGTTCAACACCAGCCAGGTTTATATAGTGAGAGCCTGCCCCTGTCTCTGTCTCTTCATATATATTTAATACTTCATTATGCCACAAAGGACCTACCAAGGCAAAGGATTCCTGGACAGACAGAGTGCATGACATCACAGAACTGTCTGCCCGTGTGTGTGTGTGTGTGTGTGTGTGTGTGTGTGTGCGCGCGCGCGCGTGCGCGCGAAAGTGGGGGTTGGTGGCATTTAAACCCACATTTGCCATCTCTGCTCTAGTTATTCCTCCCCCCATGAAGGCAAAAAGGCAGTCTGTGACTTGCAGTGAGCGGAAGAAGCCATTACCTGGTGCTTCAAAGGCACACACAGAGAAAGAGATACTTAGCCTCTTAATTGAATGCAGCCTCCCAGTAATGTTTTAGACCTTCGAAGCTGTCCCCAGTCACAACGGCATCCTCTTGATCTTCAAGAAAAGTCTTTTATGTCTTCTCATGAGGAAAGAGAAGAGGGCCTCTCTGTAACAGCATCAGACACATGTTTGTGAGCCAGAAAGATCCTGAAGCTGGTTTCATCAGAGTTGAATAAGAGCCTGGGGGCAGAAGAGGAGGGAGGGCTTCAGAGTGAGACTCAAAGGAATATTGGGCTCTCATGGGAACCTGAATCCTAACTTCCTGGCTGCTTGGAGATCAATGGTAGTCTTTGTGTGCTTCCCAGCTGGAGGGTCCTGGGGCTGGCAGGTGTTTTACATTATTAATTAGCTAGATCTCTTTCCTTCCTAATGATCTAGTCTCCCTGCACATATATGGAGATACTTTGAAAACCAGCGGTATCTATGTATTAATGTGGGCAGCAGCACACGGACCCACTTACTTTACTTCACAAGGCATGGCAGGGCTTGTACCTGGGACCCACTGGACTTTGAAGGGCCATGAAGATGTTTTAATTCGGGTATTTTTTTCATTGTGTTCTTCTTTATTACTTTATTATTTTTATTTTATATGTATGAGTGCTTTGCCTGCATATAAGTGCACCACGTGCATGCAGTGTCTAAGGAGGCCAAAAGACAGCGTCAGATCCCCTGGAACCAGAGTTATAGATGGTTACTAGCTGTCCTGTGGGTGCTGGGAACCAAATCTTGGTCCTCTGCAAGAGCAGCCAGTGCTCTTAAGCATTGAGCCATCTCTCCAGTCCCATTTTTGGTTTCTTTTAAAATCAGGAGGGGAAAAAAAGAATAATAATGAAAGAAACAATACTTAATGTAGACTAATGAATCCAACCTAGGTCATCTATCTATACCAACGCAATTAAAAACTATCATATCGCACATTTTGTTATGATGGAAGAGCCTACCAAAGCAAAAGTTCGTAGGGCCAAGGGAGTTTGCAATGTGGTCCTGGGCATGAGGGTGGAAGATGTTTGAACAGAGTCTGAGGACAAAGGTGTGGTACTATTTCTGACCCTGGTAGCCTCATGACCACAAATAAATCATTCACCTGGGTTGCAGTTTTCCCTGTGGTCCATGGTCTGCAAGTCAGCAAGGGATGGAGTGTTCCCCTCCTCTTTTCCTCTGGGGCCCAGGTTCTTAAGGATATGATCAGAAACTGATTGGAAATGCGTACGTGTTGCAGCAGTACCTCCAAGGAAAATAGAGCGCCATGGTCCAGGAGTGGGGGGCTCCATGGGAGCAGTGAAACATTTCTACGATACTGTACCATCTGCTAGGCAGCCACTACCTAGGGAGTTGCTAGTGAGCAAATTAGACTGTTGAAGATTTGTGGAGTTCAAGGAAAATGGGTTGAGAAGACTACACAGCTCTAGGAGCCACAAGTCTGGAATTGCAGTGATGTCAGGGTGACATGCTCTCTGCGGGCAGGGTCCTTCTTGGTAGCTTCTGGCATTGTCTGTGGCTCTCAGTCTAGTCCCTGCATCTGTTGTCACATAGGTTCTTCCAGTGTATCTCTCCTATCTATGTCTCTTTTTAAATGGTTTTATTTTTATTATGTACATATGTATGTGTCTGTTTATGGGTCTGTGCATCTGAGTGCAGTACCCACAGAGGCCAGAAGAGGGTGTCAGATCTCCAGGAGCTAGAATTACAGGCAGTTGAGAGCTACCAGACAAACTGAACTCTGCAAGAGTAGTATATTCTCTTAACCACCAAGCCATCTCTTTAGTTCCCCTTTGTGCATCTCTTATAAGAATAGTACGTCTCAGATTTAGAGTCCATCTAAATAATCCAGGATGGCCTTGCCTTTGGATCCTAAACTTAATATCACCCACAAACACTCTTATATTATTCAGTGTCTTATTACAGTGACCAAAATATGCCATAAAAGCAAGTTAAAAGAGAAAGGATTCATTCTGGCTCGTGGCTTCAGAGGACTGAGTCCATGGTTGCTTGACTAGAACATCATGGTGGTGGAAGCATGTGGTGGAAGAGATTCCTCATCTCACTGCAGACAGGAAAAATAATCCAGTGACAGTGACTTAGAGGGACATGGGCAATACTGATAGATGGAGACTCAGGGTGCGTGCGTGCGTGCGTGCGTGTGTGTGTGTGTGTGTGTGTGTGTGTGTGTGTATTGATTTTCTTTTCTTCTTGTATGCCTCAGCCTAACAGAATGCTGGGTGCAGGGCACATCTGGGAGGCCAAACATGTTGGACTGCTATCAGGAGGCCACATTGTGTCACATCCAGTCACTACCATTCTGTGCCTCAGTTTCTTCTCCTACAAAATGTAGGGAGTGAATCAAGTCAGTGATTCGTTAATTTTCTTTCTTTTTTTTTTTTTTTTGTCTACCCATAGAGTCATGTTTCTTTTTCCATTACAACCAACACAGTAGGGGCTGGAGAGATAGTTCAATTGGTAAAGTGCTTGCCATGCAAGTGTGAAAACTGAGTTCAACCCCCGGAACCCACATAAAAAACTCAGGCATGAGTCTTGCCACTGTAATCGGAGTGCTGGGGAAGCAGAGACTGCTGGCCAGCCAGTCTAGCCTAATCAGTGAGCTCCAGGTTGAGTGAGAGACCCTGCGTCAAATAATGCTGTGGAGATCGACTGAGGAAAATGCTTGATATTGACCTCTGGCCTCTACATATAGGTATATGCACATAATGCATGCATACAAACATGTATACACGCACAAAAAATTAAAATTAAGTGCCCAGATGCTAATGAGAGCAGTAACAGTACAGGAACCAGAGATGAGAGAGCGCCATGTCTGGAGCAGGCTGGACTCTCGCCCTCCCCAACCAACCTCAGCTGACTCTCACACTCACTAACGTGCCACATGCCAAATGTTTCATAAATACTTGTCAGTAGCCAACTGGTCTGATGCCTGCCAGGCCCTTCCTGCTGCCACATTGAAGTGCCCTGTCCTGTGTCCCTCTGCCTGGCAGTATCTCAGCATTCCATCCTCTTCTCTATGGGCAGGCTGCCCTGGAAGTGTTGCCCTGTCCATGCTGGGGAGGGAGAATTTGGGTCTAGGCACTGCTGCGGAAATTCCACTGGTGTTTACCATCAAACTCTGGGCTCCCCGGGGAGGAGGAGCTGCTCTGAGATTCCCCTGGTAAGCCATTCAATGAGTAGCTGCTTTTCTCTAAGCTCATGGAATAAAAACTGTCAAGGAGATTTCCTGGCTGAAATCACTTACTCCCTCCACATCTGTGGCCTCAACCTTCTTTTCTTCTTCACCAGGGACCTTACTTCTTAGCCATAGACTTTAGAGTACTCTCTTTAGCCCTCTGAGCCTTTATACCTCATCTGTCAGGTGGGGCTATGAGTGTCTACTATTCAGCCCATGCAGCTCAGAGCACATAGCCTAGCTTGGAGAACATCCAAATATGTCCATACCAGTTGTTGTAAAGCCAATGCCCTGAAACTTCCCCATGCCTCAAACCTCCAGCCACCCCTCTGGAGACCCAGATGTCCCCAGAGTCAACAGCCTCAGTCACATGTGCAGAAGAATCTGGAGACCTAGCGCCAGTGCTGTGGCCAGGGGCAGAGCTGACAGCTGTGTCCAGGCCTTGCTGATTGTTAATGTTGTAGTATCACCCTTGGCTACTGGGATGCAAGGTCATATACATGGGGCACTCAACACACTAGCTCCTGGTAACCAGAGAAATGATAATGTTTATGATGTTCAGGCTTCACAGAGTTCAGCTTCCCAAGTTTGGTTCCCTTTGTCAAAGTCCTCTCCCTTCATCCCTTTGATCACACTCGTTTCCTCTCTCCAGGGCTGAGATCTAGAGGTTGCCACTTGGTTTCAAGTGTCACTTTTTAAATGTTTTCGGGTCTCCCTGTGGTTTTCTGCCTGTTTCCTTTGTGGGTTGGTTCTAGCTATGTGGTAAAGTGATGAAACCATTTGGCAGAGAGGCAAGTGATACAGGGAGGCTGTTCTCAGCTATGGCTACTCTGGTACATAGACAGCCTGGAGCACTCAGTCTATATTCAGCAGCCAGTACCACTGGCCATACCTAGTCTGGTCCAGGCTAAGTCACATGGTATGGAACTTAACCCTCTGGAAACCTGTAAGATAGAGAAATTCCCTTCGTTTGGAGATCTGAAGGGAACTGAGGAATCTAGAGGCCCCATGTCTCCCTTCAGAGCCCACCATGGCTGTCTTTGGCCATGGTGCTATATCTTCCGACTTGAGAGCTTCATCATGGCTGCCTAGGACTCTCATCATGAGCCTATGACCTTCCTAATAAAGTTTTTATGAAGGGTAATCCTGTGTCGACTCTTGTCTACAAATCTGTCTGCTTTCTTTTTAAATTTCTAACACTCTCCAGTAGACTTGCTGAACACAATGGCAAAGCACACTCTTTGAAGTAATATGTTGATGGTTTCTTGGTGCCTGTAATTGGGCCTCCCATCCTTCCCAAAGGATATGCCCACATCCCAATCCTTAAAGCTTATGCCTACCACCTGATTTGGAATAAATGTTATAGTTTATGGTTTGAATACAAAATCTCCCACACAAGCTTGTGTCTCCACTCTTTTTCTAGAGACATAAGCAAACTAGAAATTGGAGGTTAGAACAGGAAGGTGGCTTAAATTTGAGGGCTCCTTAGAGATTTGGACTATTTGGACTGCCTGTGTCTCTCTGTTCCCAGCCAAAGACACAAAGACAGCTCTCAGTTAGCTCTAGACTGAAATAACCTTGTCCTGGACCCAGTAAAACTTGTGTACTTTGTCCCTCTTCACCCTGACTCTCATACTAACACATCCTGTCACCTTAGGTCAATTAATAATCCTATAGATCCTCAGTTCCCATGGTTTTTTTGAAGGGGGGACTGGGGTTTTTTTGGTCTTTTTGAGACAGGGTCTTCCTGTAGCTCCAGCTGGCCTGGAACTCACTATGTAGACCAGTCTGGCCTTGAACTCACAGAAGTCCCACTGTGTCAACCTCCCTAGTGCTGGGATTAAAGGTGTGCACCACCATACCTGGCTCAGTTCCAGAGTTTTAAAGTTAGAATGTGACCAGAGTAAGAGAACTGGGTCTGAGCACAGATTGCATAAACCTCAAATATTTGTATAGCAGGCCACAGAGGGGCACCTTCATCTGCTAGCCTCAGAACAACAGAGCTAAATCACAGGGACACTCCACAGGAGATGCAGTGGCCTGACGTGAATAGAGCGAGGAAACTTGGAATTTTTTTTGGAAAATGTCATTGTTAGATGTTTTGGCCAGTGTTTCATTTGTCTTTGTTCTAGTGACTTTAGGAAACCAGATTTTAAAAAGAGTCCCTTACAAGAATGGGCTGATAAGCTCAAGTGCCATGTGTTTAGTTTGTTGCTTTCTATCCACTTGTCCGACCATCCATCCATCTACCCATCAATCTACCTATCAATCTACCCACTCATCCAACCACCCACCTACCCATCCATCCATCCATCCATCCACCCATCCATCCATCCGAAAAGTATTTGTGGCAGGTGTAACTGGGTAATAAGCTATTGCTTTTTATAAATAATAAATAGACATGCAACATCTTCCACTATGTGGAGAAAGAGAAGTGGAGGACGAGGTGGAAGAAAGGGAGGAAGAAGAGGAAACGAGAAGAGTAGCTAGAACAACTGACACAGAGATACAAGAAAGAAAGAGAAGAAGGAAAGAAGAAAGGAAGGGATGAGGGGAGAGAAGAACGTGGGAATGAGGGCGACTGTCCCTACGCAGCAAAAGTCCGTTCATTAAGCAGACAACCTTTGTCTTTTCCTCTGGCTCTGCTCTCGGAAGGCCTCTGCTAAGCGATATTGATTGGAGAGCTGGCCACAATCCCCGCCTGGCAGAATCCACCCAGGCAGTACCTGCTTTCACAGAGATGGTTTTCTGGCACTGATAGAGCATGATCCAGCAAGTAAGTTGTAGGAGACAGTTTGGACTCAAGTGTGTCCCAAAGAAAAGGGCAACTTAAATAAGCTCAAAGAAATGGGGCAGCATTCAGGAGGCTTAGTCAAAAGGATTGTGAGTTTAAAACCACCTGGACTACGTAGTAAATTTCAAGCCAGCCTAGGCTACAAATTGAGAACCCGTCCCCCCACCCAAAAAAAAATTAAAAGACAATAAAAAGATGCACGGGAAGATGGTTTAGTGAATAAAACACTTGCCATTCAAACATAAGCACCCAAGTTTGAAACTCCAGAAAGCACATAAAGCCGAGCATGCCAGCCTGAATCTGTAAATCCTGAGCTCCTGAGGTGCAAGAAGGGAGGGCAAATGGAAACAGCCTACTAGCATGCTCATTGGCAAACCTGAGACCCTGTGGAAGCCAAGGACCAACACCTAAGATTGTCCTCTGATCTCCACAAGCATGCCATTGCACACAGACACCCATATTTACACATACAAATGTACACACACATAGCACACACACAAAATTAAAATTTTTAATATTTTATTTATTGTTTTTACTTTTTTGTATATGAGTCTATTGCCTGCATACATGTAAGTGCACCCATGTGATGCAATGCCTGTGGAGATCAGAAGAGAGTGTCACATTCCCCTGGAACTGGAGCTACCGACAGTTGTTAGCTGCCATGTGGGTGCTGGGAATCAAACCTAGGTCCTCTGTGAGAGCTGCTAGTACTCTTAACCACTGAGACATCTCTCTAGCCCAGAAAAAAAATTTAAAACTAGGACAAGGGCTTTGGGATTTTGGAAATTGCTTCCTTTGAATGTTGCAGCCCTGGGACCAGACTCACTGCCCTGGAGGCTGGCTCTGGAGTCCTGAACCCAGCTTACAGCAAGGGCTGTCTGTCAGCCAGTCAATCAACTAACAGGTATGTGTTGAGCACTAAAAGGTGTGCTGAAGGAGTGTCTGAACACTGCCCTTGAAGTCTTTTCAAGGGAGAAAATGTCATTGTGCAATTAAAAAGAGCCACTCCTGACAGCTGATCAGTGACTTTAAACAGTAAAGGAACGAGAAACAGAAGGCTGGTGTCTGCAGTGACTGACCTTAGGAAGAGCTGACCAAGTGGTATGAAGCTCTCCCAGCAGGAAAATGATGGAACTGGAATGTGAACCCAGAGACCTGGCTGAGGGGCCCTGAGTCCTGAGCCATGTTCTCAATCCACCATCCGGACAGATAGTCAGGATGCAAAGAAGGTGACATTTCAGCTGGGACTTGTTGCCTTGAGTGAGAAGCACCCACCATGACTGATGGTGCTCCTGGCGCTTGGGGGAGCCAGGGCTGATGCAGAGGGCGGAGTAACTCACAATGGCCTTCCAGGTTACCTGCCTGCTCTGTCCTGTAGGGATGACAGAGCATCAGAAATGGGCTGCTTCGTTTCCGAACTGGTCTCCAGGATGAGGTTTTATACAGATATAGTCAGCAGCAGACCATCTATTCTCTCTTGGCTGATATGAAGGCAGAAGTCTTTATGGTGTGCCGATCAATGGCCAGTCCAAGTACTTTTTTCATCTACACAAAAAAAATCAATTAGTCAGTCTGCACCAACAAAGAGGAGCCACAGAGGGGTCTGAGCGATGAATCCCACTTCTGGGAAAGCCTATGTTGTATAGCTATTTAACCTTCAAAACAACCTGTGTGACAAGTACTGCTATGACAGCCATTTTACACATTGATATACTCCCTGTGTCTTTAGGTAAGATTGTCTAACTGAATAAGTTCCGGGTTCAGTGAGAGACTTTATCTCAAAAAATAAGATGGAGAGTGGTTAAAGAGGACACCTGATCTCAACCTCTTGCCTTCACATGTGGGGGCACACGTGTACATGTGTATCCATACATGTGCACATATACATGCACACACACACAAAGATATGCATTTGGTGGTGGAAAGGGGCTTGGACTGAGAAACAAAACACACACTGGCTCCTATTTTACCACTTGGAGCATTGATTGAGACTCAGTCTTATCTATAAAATGGGAACGGGGATTGAGGGACGGATAAGGCTTTTTTCTGCTCAGCTTCTGAGATTTGGTTACTGCCCCAGGGACCTTGTCTTTTCACTGGCTTTCTTTGGGCCTAGGTTGGCTGCCCACTTCCTGCTCCCCCAGCGGCCTCTGTCCTAGCAGGCACAGGCTTGCAGACTCCACTCAAAGCCCTCCTTCCCCACCCCAGGGCGTTCTTGAGCATCTGCCATTGCTTCCTGCTTCTTGGCATGAACTGGGGGCAGGAGGTGGCACCCTGTGGTGCTTGGCCAAAAGGCCAGAGCATGGCAGATGGCAAACAGGGCTGACCCTGCCCTGGGGCCCTGGGTAGCCATCACCTGCCACCCTTGAATTGGCTGCAGTCTAGTTGGGCTGGCAGTAACTTCTGCAACTCAGTCAGTTCCGCCAAAATAGCCTTTACAGAGCATGGGGAGAATTTGATTTCTGTTTCTCAATCCCTTTGATCTCTGAGCTGGCGTTTTCATCGTGCTGGATGAGGAAACTCAGCTTCTCTTCTGCTTCCAACGTCCCTGGCATTACACCAAGCACACAAGAGACTTGCTGGCCCTCTATCCTGCTCCCACTGCTCAGAAGGGTTGGATAGCAGTGTGGAGTCCAAGTCCAGGGCCTGGAGAGACTTAGCATGTGGCAGATATTGAGGGAGTTGCAGACCAGACTCTGGGCCTCTGCCTTTTCCTGGTCTTCTTAGAGGACATTGTGTAGTGGAGGGGGACGGAATAAGTGACCTCTAGGGAAGAGCCCACTAGCTGCCTGCTTTTACAAACAAAACTCTGTGCTTGTGTGTGTTCATGTGGCATGTGTTCATGTGGTATGTGTGTATAGGGGTGTGAATGCATATATATGTACATGTGTGGAGGTTAGAGGTCAACCTTGGGTACCAGTCCTCAGATCCACCTTGCTTTTTGAAACAGGGTCTCTTATTTGTTCAGAGTTTGCCAATTAAGCAAGGCCCCCCAGTTTCTACTTCTCTAGCACAAGGATTACAGTCTATGCCTGACTGTTTTCTTAGTGTGGATTCTGGGGATTGAACCTAGGTCCTCAGGTTTGTGTGGCAAACAGTATATTGACTGAGTTATCTACCCTGCTCTAAGTAAAAATTTAATGGTGCATGGCCATGCTGGCTGATTGTGCAACAGAGCTGAATAGTTGCAACAGAGGCCACATGTGGCCTACAAAGCCTAAAATATTTGGCATCTAGCCTTTTGGAGAAAAAGCCAGGCAAGGACTGCTCAACATAACTCTTCTCCCAGGCACAGGGCCCAAAGAAATGCCTGCTATTCTCCTGTTAGCTGTGTAATAATACCAGCCTAGTGGTGTCAGGTGTGCTTGATACATCAGAAGTGTTTGGATTTCAGTTTCTCTGTACTGAGTGTGTTATATATCATCCCTGATGAGGTCTGGGGAGGCATGCATAATTAAACATGTTGTTTCTTGTTTAATTGTTTTAAATATTTTTTATTTTTTAATTATGTGTACTTGTGAGTCTATGTGGAGGCGTGTGCATGTGAGTGCAGGTATTCACAGAGGGCACTGGGTCCCTTGTTCCATTGGGTTCCTTGGAGTTACATGTGGTTGTGAGCCACCCAGCACCAATGCTGGAAACTGAACTCAGGCCATCTGCAAAAGTAATATGTGCTCTTAAATGCTGAGCCATCTCTCTAGCCCTACAATAGTTTTTCTAGGGTGAAATATATAACAATTACTATTTTATAGACTAAATAAAATCATAAATAGGTTTCCATCAATTCAGGCTATTTTCTACCCCAAAATGTATTCAAGACAAAGGTGGCTTTCAAATGAGTTGCATAGGTCAATCTTGAAAACATAAGGAACCACAACCCCACAGAGGCCACAGGATGGTCCCATGTGGTAGATTAGGAAGCAAAGACCGAGAAGGTTCAGGCTGAGAGTCTCTAGCTAGGAAAGAGAAGCAGGTCCAGACCTTGACCAAAAGCTAATTTGATACCAAATTCCTCTGCCAGGCTCCTGGGAGGCTCAGGTTTCAACCCACTGCCTCCATCACCTCCCACTAGGCTTTCCTAAAAAGGAAATTCTGAGGCTGGAGAGATGGATCAGTGGCTAAGACCACTGGCTGCTCTTGCAGAGGACCGGGGTTTGGTTCCAAGCACCCACATGGTAGCTAACAACCCTGTGTCACTCCAGTTCCAGGGATTCTGACATTCTTTCCTGACCTTCTCTGGCACTGCATGCATAGGTGCACTTACATACATGCAGGCAAAACACTCATACACATAAAACAAACATAAACAGATTTTTTAGAAGAAGGAAACCCCACTTTCACCTCTAACAATTTCTATTTGTTGCTATTATTGTTGATTTTTTAAGACAGGGTCTCCCTGCAGCCCCAGCTGGCCTGAAACTTGCTTTATAGACCAGGTTGACCTCAATCTTGCAGATATCCTCCTGACTCTGCTTCTGGGATTAAAGGAATGCACCACCATGCCTGGTAAGAGCTCCAATGTTTTTTAATCTTTTTTTTTTTTTTTTTGCCTTAAGTCCTGCACTTAATTACCTGCTACCTGGTGTTGTGATGGCTACGTGGTCTCATCTGTTTGAGGATGTGGTCTATGTGGTCATCTT
The DNA here is from genome assembly GCA_035773235.1 of Eospalax fontanierii. Classification (NCBI taxonomy): domain Eukaryota; kingdom Metazoa; phylum Chordata; class Mammalia; order Rodentia; family Spalacidae; genus Eospalax; species Eospalax fontanierii. Next base: position 52,102,382 of record CM069539.1, read on the forward strand.
TTCTCGTCTTCTCCAAGGGCTAAGTGCTCACTCTGTGGTGATGGTCCATTACTGTTTATAGAAAGTGCACAGCTGAACACTGAGGAGATGGCTCAGTCTGTAAGCACAAACATGGGAACCTGAGTTCCATTCCCAGGACCCATGTAAAAGAGCAACGCACAGAAGCATATATATGCCTATAATCCCACTGTTTGGGAGGCAGAGACAGGAGGATCTCTGGTGCTGGCAAGCCTGTCTAGTTGAATTGGTGAGTCCCAGGTTCAGAGAGACTCTGTCTCAAAAAAAAATACTCTGGCTCATGTATACATGCATGTATATACACACACACACTTAAATACACAATTAATCTAGCCTAAATATTCATGTTTTCTACTAGTAAGGTGTGGGATAAAGGAGTTGCCAGATATGTGTCCATGGAATAGGGAGGATGCCAAGCATACCCTGTTTGCCTCAGGGTAAACATCAATACTCCCTAACTTGAAGGGTTGTATTTGGAGATATGTATGTGTGGAACTGAGGCATCATATGCCGTACCCCTGAAAAAGTGTTACGTCTACAAACAGGTATCCATAATCAAGGGCAATTCGCAGTTGACCATCTCTCTGTGGGTGGTGTCAGTAAAGAGGACAAAGACAGAGCCTGCATTTAAGAAAAGCGTTTAGATGAATCTTGTGGCTGAGGGCTCTCATGGGGTTTGGGTAATGCTGATGAATATGCGCATTTTGAAACGACCAGGAGTCATCTGATAATCAATCACATGTAAAAATGCCTTGGGGAGCCACTAACCCTTTCTCTGCTGCTGTGAAGTCCAACCCCTTACAATGATGGGCGCCTGGGCAGCGTCCCTGCAGGATTTATCATCATTACCAGCTTTCATCATTATCAGCCAAGAGGAGGGAATGAAAAGACTGTTTGCATGTGTGCTTGGGTAAAGCTCTGTATAGATAGGGTGAGTCTCATCTCTACCCTCAATGATCTTCTGGCCCAACCTTTTCCAGACAACACACCAAAGGACTATGAGGGACAGTGGAGGAAGGGTGGCCAGGCTGGTAATCTAGGTGGGGATCCATCCTAACTCTGCCATATAGTAGCTATCTGGCTTTAGGCAAATTGTTTACCTTTTTTGAGTCTCACATTTTCATCTGTAAAAGGGATCATCAGAAATATCTCTTTCTCGGGTTGTAAGCTTTCATGGTACAGTCACTATTAAACATTTGTAGATCCTTCTTTCTTTTGTGTGTGTGTCTATGTGTGTGTGTGTGTGTGTGTGTGCGTGCATGTGTGCATGCATGGGTACTCGCCTGTGTGGTTAGGTAAGGAGGCTGAGGTTCAGATGGCTTCCTCAATCACTTCTCTGCCTTAGTTTTTTGAGACAGGATCTCCAAGTGAACTTGGAATTTACTGTTTTCAGCTGAACTAAGCAGTCATTAAACTGCTAGGACCCACCTGCCCCCCCCCCCAGTTCTAGGATTACAGGTGAGTGTCACGACACCCAGCATTTTACATAGGTTCTGGGAATCAAACTCAGATCCTCTTGCTTATGCACCCTCTGCACCATCTCCCCAGCCCCACCTGTGAATCATAAGTCTTTTTGTGCCCTGCCCACCTACTAGTCTCCAAAAGCAAATGGTAACCTAGACAGTGTGGTGACTGATTATTGATGTCTGCCACATGCAGTGGAAGGGAGAGGGGTAATATGTGTGCCATATTTAGGGCACACAGCAGGCAACAGTAATCAGTCACTACTGCACTCTGTCCTGCTAGATACAACTAAAGCTCTAGGACCTTCAACAGTGTTCAGATCTCCAGGAAGAGAATTTATCCTAAGAGGGGAGAAAGGGTGCCATACAAAGTAAATCCAAGGTTAAAGCTAAGGGTGTAAGGAACATGATGACCTCTGCCTGGCTCAGTGCCTGGGCCCATTTTGTGGGAAAGTCTACTAACAATAAAAGAGCAGTTTCTCAAAAATGGTCAGAAATTATGGGATGTAAGAGCTTCTGCTTTAGAGATAGGAACTGTGGGCAGGGAGGGACATGGGCAGGGAGAGGCACGGGCAGCAGCTGCTGCAAGGCCCTTTGTTGCAGCCCCAGTGGGCTGGCTTTGACCAGTCCCTATGGTGACTGCTATGCCATTTGCAGGGACTGAAGAGCAGCACAATAAGGCAGAGAGGTGAGCAATGGGCACTAGCTTGGTGACCCTCCCCCGTCCCAAGACAGAAGAATGTATCTAAAACAACTATTCTTGGATCTCCCTCAACAATCCAGGCCTAGTGGCCTCAGAAAGTACAGTTAGTGTGAACTTAAATCATCATGCATCTTGTGGGGCAGACACGATGGCTCTGCAAGGTTAAGGCATTTGCCTTCAAACCTGATGACCCGAATTTAATCCCCAGATCCACATGGTTGAAGGAGAGAAATGACGTCTACAAGTTTTCTTCTGCCCTCCACATGTGGGTCATGGTATGCCTGCAGCCAACCACATATACACATAAAATAATAAATGTAATTATTTAAAAATTCTGCAGCCATACCACCTGGAACTTGTCTGATCTCTGACCATTCATCTTGTACTTCTGTTTTTGATAGGTATTCTTTCTGTCAGCCATTTCTGGTATTACAGCATTATGAAATATATATTTGGTCTCTCTCCCCTTTTCCTGACACATAACTTCAAAAGCCCTTGGAACCTGCTGAGCAGCTTTGTCTGCCAATGAGATGATGGGGTAAGGGACAGGGGCTGACAGTCCCAAGCAGCTTCCAGTTAAAGACAAGAGTCAAAGGAAAGGCCAGGGTATGATCAGAGGGTTGGAGCTTTCAGTTGGAGCCCCTAAACTCTAGGGAGGAGAGAAAAGCTGAAAGTTGAGTTGATCATCAATGACCGACGGTTCAATCTGTCACAACTATGTAATGAAACTTCTATTCCTTCTCTGTCTTCTTCACCCTTCCCCATACACAAAGCTTTCTCAGGTTCTGGAAACGTCACTGTAGTTGAAGAGGCAGAGGCTCCTGGAAGGTGGCATGTCCAAAGAGAGGCTGAACCCCTTCCCACATGCCTTTTTCTATTCATCTCTTCTATCTGGTGCTCATCTGTAACTTTTATAACATCATGTATAATAAATGTCCAAATATAAGCAGTGTTTTCCTGACTTGCATGAGACATCCTAGAAAACTGACCCAGCCCAAAGAAAGAGTGAATCCTGCTTCTTGACGAGAAGCATGGGCCACACACCCTGTGTTTGCAACTGTCATTGAAACAGGAAGTGCCTCACAGGACCGAGCGCTAACCGGTAGGGCCTGATGCTATTTCCAGGTAGTGTCAGAATTAAATTGAATTAGAGGACACCCAGCTGACATATGCAGAATTGATGGTTTGGCATGAAGGGAAAAATTTCTACACACCTGGGGTCACAGAAGTATTGTGTTTGGTGTGGTTTGGCTTTTTTCCCTGTAATTAAAAAATATAGATCCCAGAAGCAATAGTTGGGATTCATGTCCCATTTTGTCCTCATAGTCTCCAATACAAGTTGATCAAATGACGTTAAAAAATGGTAAAGGAATGAACTAAGGAGAGGCTGTCTGGCTGGGTAGATGGATGGGTTAATGGATGGATGGATGGATGGATGGATGGATGGATGGATGGATGCTTGGATGGATGGATGTATAGATTGTTGGATGGATAGGTTGATAGATAAATAGATGGATGGGTGGGTGGGTGAATGGGTGGGTGGATGGATGGTTGGATGAATGGATGGATGGATGGAGGTGTGGATAGGTGAATGGGTGGGTGGATGGATAGAATACTATTTGTGGATGGCAATATGGATGGTCTGTCTTACTGCTCAGTATTTGCATGTTGTTTTTCTCCCTGTGTGTCCCCACCCTTTTTCCTCCTTCAATAGCTTCATTCACATCACCCCTATCTTTTCTCCCTAGTGAGCTTCCTTTCCCATAGTTTCAACTTTGTAACATAAGAATGAAAGTCTGGGTCAATTTTCCATTAATTAATTCATTAATTAATTGAGTTAATAGTTGTTTATTGAGCTCCAGCTGTTTCTCAGCCCATTCACATAGTCACTTGACAAGATGTTTATTGAGCACCAGTATCATGTCTGATGTGGTGCCAGAAACTAACTGACAGGGAAGAAGAAAGATCTCAGCAAGATCTTTGCTCTCTGGAACCCAACATTCTAATGCTCAGAGTGGAAAGAAGGTGACAATCAGTGGGCTCTGCTAACCAAGGCTCCCACCATGATCAGCTTCCCCATCCTCAGATTCTCAAGGCCAACCCACCCCCCCAGCTTTGTGTTGTTTTATCTCTTGCCCTTTGTTAATTGGTCAAGCATACTGCTGCAGTGGCTACGTAATTAATGGGGGCATTAACAGAGACAACCAGGCTCCTCTCCTCACTGTCTCCCTTCACTCTGCTCCTCTCATTTGCTCAGTGGCCTTCTCAGCCACAGCTCTCTGAACTGGAAAACATATTAGTGTGCTCTGGACCACAACACCCCACATAAAGTCCCCATCCACAGCCTCTTCATGGTTGCCCTTAGCTGTGCTCAGTGCCTCTAGGTACAGCCTGCTTTGTCTGTTTCAGGCTCGCCCTATTCTGGCTCCACTGAGGCAGATCCACATGCTGAGCATCTGCCTCAGTGGAGCCAGATCCACATGCTGAGCTCACACTGACCCAGTTTTTCCAGATGCTGAAGTCAGAGCTCAGGATCATCCTGACTTATCTTTCAAGCTGCTACTTTTTGAATATTAGAATTACAGCTCTTAGTTCCTTTTCAGGATTTTCTTCTTAATGATAAATATTTCCAAGTGTGGTTTGGGGTGATAGCTCAGTCAGAAAAGTGCTTACTTGGCAAGATGATCTGAGTTCAATTCCCCAGAACCCATGTTTAAAAAAAAAAAAAAAGCCAGACATAGTGACGTGTGCTTAGAATCTGAGCACTGGGGAGATAGGGACAGGTGGATCCCTGGGGCTTGCCAACCAATCAGCCTAGCTTACTTGACAAGCTCCAGACCAATGAGAGACCCTGTCTCCGAAAACAAGGTATATGGGACCCATGGAATGATGGTCAAGGTCATCTAGCCTCCATACACATGTGCATGCACATTAGCACACACATAAATACATACATGCACACACACACACACACACTTCTCTCATAGTTATGAAGAGCTCTCTCTGGACATACTATACTTTTCCTACAATCCCTTCACAATGTTCCCTGTCCCTATAATGAACTACTATAAAGAAGGCTACCCAGCAACTGAAGCCAGCCAGGCTCTTGTCTGGTTTTAAGTGATCTTTATATTCCTACTTGTGCACAATTGGTCTACATTAACCACTTTTTACACACTCTTGGATGTTACTGAACTAATCACCAACTAAAACTATCATATCCAGCCTGGAGTTCAACTCAGTGGTTGAGTGCTTGTCTAGTATATGTGAGGCTCTAAGTTCAATTCCCAGCCCCAAAAGTCAAATCTTCCTGACATGGATAAGATATGAGAGTGTACATTAAAGTTTAAATAAGCCATGAGATTGTCTAGTGGTCTAGTCCTTCATGGGCAAGGAGTTCCAGAGAGGGCAAGGGAACGTGCAGAGGCTCACAGCCGTGTGGAGTAGGGATGGACTCCGAGTCCTAATCTCATCTCTGACTCTACTGTATCAGGCCACGTCCTGATTGGTGGCTACTTCAGAGGAAGTGGAATGGGTCTCTTCCTCTCAGCTTGGTTTCTCTCTAGTTCAGTATTTTGTACTTCTGTAGTTTTGTTTTGTTTTCTTCTAAAACTCAGTGAACATACTAGTTACTTTTCTCCTCGCTGGGAAAATATTTGATGAAAGTAATTCAAGGAAGGATTTGTTCTGGCTCACAGTTCAGGAGTACAGTGCCATATGACAAGGGAGGTCTGATGGCAGAGCTTGAGGCAGCTGCTCACATGGCACCCACAGTCCGGAAGCAGAGCTGAGCGCTCGTGCCAGGCTTAGTGTCACCTTTTTATTCAGTCCAGGATTCCAGCTCGTGGAATGGTGCATTCAGTTAGGATGGGTCTTCTCAGCTTACTTAACCCACTCTAGAAACTCCCTCACAGACATGCTTAGAGGTTTGTCTCCTAGATGATTCTAGATCCTGTAAAGCTGGCTGATAGGATTAACCATCATAATACACAGCTCTGAGTTTAGCCCCTTGAGATTTCTTTCTCCTCAGTGCGTCAGTCTGTGGGGACCACACCCATCCTTGAATTTGGCAGGCATTGCTGCAGTAGATCCACCCTGCCTGTGTCAGGCCGGCACATAAACCTTCCTCTCACTCAGGCGGTCCTTTGTTCACTGATCTGCGCCCAGCCTGTCCCATTGCAAACCTGGCAGGTGAAACTCATGCCTGAAGTCAGACTGACCTTCCTTCTGTCTCCCACTGCCTTCCAAGTGAGCCCCTCTCCTCCCACTCATCTCCCTTCTTCTTAGGAGCTCCAATAATTCATTTCCATCTTTTTTGCCAGAATGAAACAGTGGAAAATAGCACAGAATTTGAGTTTATACTGTAAAATAGCCTCTCCTAAGACTCTGTATGTTGCAGTGAGAAAAAAAAATCCCCGAACCAGGTATATCCAGGCACTAAGTCCTGTCACTCTTTGGACTTCCTCTGTCCTCAGTTTTTTCATCTACCTAATGGGAAGAAATGGAAACCCACAGTGCATGAACGTGTGCCCTGTGCCAGCAGCTATCCTTCAAGCTTCATTTCCACCGTCTGTCCTTTAATTATTGACACAAACCTGAAGAGCAGGCAGTATTCCTGTTTGCAAGAAGAGACAAGTGATGTCAGTGAGGTTAATTTGCCAAGGATTACCCAGCTGGCAAGTGGCAGAATTTCTTTACCCCCTGCCCTTCTTTGTTGAGTTATTGTAAAACTCAAATAATTTAGTAATGAACGTGAGGCTGTTTTGAATGGTGTAAAGCACTCTGTGAATATAAGGGAATATTACTAAAAGACCGAGGTTCCCCACTCTCTCCCTTTCTTTCTGTCATTCCCTAATGTAGAAGTGGCTGCCTTTCCCCAGACCTATCAAAGAAATGTCATAAAGCCATTTTTCAAAATGTCAAATGCCCATGTACTTTCACCCAAAGTAATTAAGCCTTTTTATTTTCTCTCGGTCACAATGCAGAACTCTGGGAGCTTCCAGAATGTGCCCTTTCTCCTCCATCCTGAACTAATGGAAATCAAGGCTGAAGAGTGAGCTTGCTTGGAAATCCACGAGAGCCCTTCGGTGCCTCAGAGGACTGGCCTGACTTTGGCTAGCCTCCAGCAGAGACCACAGAGAACTAATAATAACAAGGGTGAATTATTTATCTTGGGGCCAATGAGTCATGATGGCATAGTGAGCTTCCAGCAGAACGCCAGGGTCCTAAGGGCCTAAGGTGTGTAGGTACCTGCAGGAGGACTGCAGCCCTGACCTCCAGAGCTCCAGTCCTGCCATCTCCCCTACAGCCCTGGGATGTTATCCCCTCCTTTGTATACAACACCTGAGGAAGAATACTGTGCTCAGAGAGCACTGACATTTCGGTGACATTATTGGGTGTTGACATTGAGCTAAATATTTCTGCATACATTTTCCTGTTTCATCTCCACGGTGACCTTTACTTTCCCATCATTTCTGATAGAAGAGCCGAGACACATGCTCTGAGTGACACAGTTGGCAAAGGGCAAAACTAGAATGAGAGCGCAAGTTTTAGATTTATCCACTTATAAGTGTGTGTGTGTGTGTGTGTGTGTGTGTGTGTGTGTGTATGCGTGCAAACATATGAACATGACACTATGCCATCTAAGTGGAAGTCAGAGGACAATATTTGGGAATAAGTTTTCTCTTTTCACCATTGAAGTTCTAGAAATCAAACTCAAGTCACCAAGCACCCTTACACACCAAGTCATTTGGCAGACCCATGCCCAGGTATTTCTAGGGTACCATATGAGCGTTCTCTCAGGTCTCTTCTTTATGGATGATTATTTTAAAAGTACAATCCAGAAAGCTTAGATGATGCCAAGTTCAGTCTTGGAAAGCCATGAATTCTATTTTTTAACATTTTATTTTTATTTTATGTGTATGAGTGTATTGCCTGCATGTGTGTAAGTGCTCCTGGGTCACGCAATGCCTGTAGAGGACAAAAAAGGGCATTGGATCCCCTGGACTAGAGTTACAAACAGTTATTAGCCACCATGTGGGGGCTAGGAACCAGACCCAGGTCCTCTTCATGAGTATCCAATGCTCTTAACCTCTGTGCCACCTCTCCAGCCCCAGAAATAGATTATTCATGGTCTTCCTAGTTTCATTCCTAGCTTCTTATCAGCTATGATGCATTCCAACATCAGAATCATCTACAAGGTTTAAAATGTAGATTCTTGGTCTTTATCCTTGAATGTTTACTGTAATCCTGACATTGGTGCTGGGACATGGTAATCAGTATTTCTGAGCTTCCCGGTGATTGTGATAATCAGTCAAGGCAAAAACTATCATCTTAGGCAAGCTTTTCCTCAGCTTCCTTCTAAATTACATCTATATTCGTGTATCTGTGACTTTGCTTGATTCCAGGGACTTAAGTTAGATTGGCTTTTCTTCCACTCATTACCCTGTTCTAAAGATGTTCTTGTTATGTAGCCCAGGCTGGCCTCAAACTTGAGAGCCTCCTCTCCTAGCCTCCCAAGCACTAGGACTGCGGGTATGCACCACCAAGTCCAGCTTACTCATTAATCTCTTAACTCAGTTCATACTCTTATCGCTTCAGCAGAGATACTGACCACCACAGCTTGCAGGAATGCAGTCATTTATATTCCATCAGCACTGTTGGTTTTCAACTGGACCATCTATTTGTTAGAATATGAACTTAGAATGTACTAGAAAGACCCAAACAATAGTGGTACATCATGTGGCACCTAGAAATATATTTCTGTCTCCTCTGAATGGGTCTGGTGCTGTCTTCGGGTATCAGAGATCAAGACTCCCACGGTCTTGTTGCTCATCCGTAGCTCAATGCCTTTGTTCACATGATTCAAGTCAACTCATCCCCACCCCAAATTCTAGCCAATAGGGAGGGAGAAAACAGGGTAAGGGAAAGCAAGGAATTACACTGAAGTATTCTGATCACACTCTCATCCAGAGCTTGATTGCACTGTCACACTTAGCTGCAATCAAGCTTGAAAGATTTACTTTTATTTTGCCCAAACTAAATCAACTAATCGTGCTAGAAGAAGAGGAAATGGACTTGGGGGACAACCTCTCAGATTCAGCTTCTACTTGGGTTTGAAATTTCCCATTTTTGCCTGTGATCTGAGCTAGATATTGTAAACTCCCTGTGAGAACTGGGCCACCAGCCACCTTTGTAATCTAGATGTCTAATGTGAGGGCACTAGACGAGAACCACTGATTGGCAAGAGGGATTAGAGTGACTGGCAAAGCTCCGAGATGTAAGCAAGGTTTTTATTTGAGCTCCTGTTGTCCACAATTTAGAGGATATTTCTTAACCTCTCTGAGCTTCCATTTCATTGAACCATAAAATTTAGTTGAAAAGCACCTCTGGTAGTTTCTAGTCCAACCCTCTCATTTTGCAGAGAGGGAAGCTGAAAACCAGAAAGGGTAGTGATTTATCCAGGATAAAGAGCTCAGTAAATATGGACCAAGAGATGACTCAGTGGGTAAAGGTGTTTGCTGCCAAGCCTGACAACCTAAATTCAATCCCTGGCACCCACAAGGTAAAGAGCACTGACTCCTGCAAGTTGTCCTCTGATCTCTTTCTCTTCCCCACTTTAAACTAATTAATTAAAGACTAAAGTTTTATAAATAGGAGAGCCAGAACCCTCTCAGCAACCAACCCAGATGCAGTGCAAAGACATCTTGCCACATGCAAAATGCGGCTCCAGAGAAAGGGTGATCTTCAAACTCCTTCCAGTTCAGAAATGCAGGTGCACATGTGTGACATTCCTACCACATGTGACACAAATGACACACACAACTGGAATAAGTTCCAAGCACTTGGGCAGCGTTGACTATCAAGCAAGAGGTGGAAAAGGTAAGAGCTTTGGGTTCTAGAATCAACTTTGAGGCAAAACCAGGTGGAGAAGCAGAGGAGGAAGACACAGATGATCCTACTATGTGATCATAAGCAGTCATGTTCCTTGGGAACTCTCCAGAATGCAGGTCTAGGTGTCAGCAAGTACCCTCCCTCCAAAACTTGGAATCCAGGTCACACACAGCTAAACAGTACAGAGGAAGGCATTTGTAACATTAAACAGAGGAAATGTCACAAGGTAAACTGGCCATCTTAATATTAACAGCTTCCGTTTATTGCTCAACTGCAATGTGTGCCCTGCACTGTGATAGGTATTTATTTTATAGGCTTGATCTCATTAAATTCTCACGACAAGCTGCTGGGATTACTGAAGGTCATACAGCTGGTAAGTGGTGATTAATTGTCGGAGGAGTGGTGTGAAGAACGTAAATTATGGAGCAGTTCAGGAGAAGAGGAGCTTGAGGATGGAGTGGTTTGGGAAGGCTCTGTCGGGGGAGGAGAGAGTTCAACTGGATCCTGAGAGTAGGCAGGATTTGTGGAAATCGGGGAGAGAGTTCAGAAGGTAAAGTCAGCCCAGGTTTAGGGACACGGAGTAACTGGGTTCCTAGGCAAAGAAGAGGAGCAGGTAAAGTCAAGTATAAATGTACCGGTTTAGGGATGGTGTTAGGGAATGGTGAAGAAACAGCAGATGCCCAATAATCATCCTCAGAGAGAAGATAAAGTTAATGGGTGGTCTCACCCATGGCCTATTGCCAAGAAAAAGTGAAAAGAAAATGACTACAAAATTCAAGAAGAAATTTGTGTCAAGTGCTTTCCAAAAAAGTATGGTCTCTTTCACCCAGGAAGCTCACTCTCAGATTTAAGCCCCCCAAAATTTCAAAGATGGGGTGAAAACTGAAACCACAAAATGTATAATAAGAGGAACTAGAGACTGCATTGTGGTGCTTAAGAACAACTAAATGTTCCGTAGCTTTCCCGGAACAGACTTCTGAGGACCGTGTTAGGAGAGTACATGATGGCCAGGAAGCAACCTGCAAAACCTAAGTAAGCTCTTCACCTAAAGTTCTACAGAGTGCATGAAATCATGTGCACACATGCACATGTACACATGCACAAGAAAAAAAATGGAAAGGAAAAGCATTCAATATGTTTACTGTGAATATCACCCCAGGGTAAAAATATAGGTTATTTAGTATTTTTTAGGCTTTTCAGTATTCACCAAGTTTTGTTCAGTGATCACATACTTTCATAGCAACAAAAGTGTTTATCTTTAATCTTTTTAAAACTTAAAATTCATGTACTCTACCATGAAACACTATTTTAGAAAATATTTTATTTATTGTTTTTATTTTATGTGTGTGAGTGTATCACCTACATGTGTGCAAGGGTGCCTGTGTCATGCAACGTTCGTGGAGACAGAAGGAGGTGTCAGATTCCCCTGGAACTGGAGTTATAGAAGTTGTAGACAGTTGTTAGCCACCATGTGGGTGTTGGAATTCAAACCCAGGTCCTCTGCAAAAGCAGCTGGTGCTCTTAACCTCCAAGCCACCTCTCCAGCCCCCGAAATACTATCATAAATATCTTGTTTTGGTTTTTTTTTAAATGTCAGGCTGGGCTTGAACTCACTATGTGGCCAAGAATGACAGTGAACTTCTTCTCCTGCCTCTACCTCCTGAATGCTTGAATTACAGGTATGTGCCACCAGGCCCAGCATATGTGGTGCTGAGGATCGAATCCAGGGTTTCTTGAATGCTAGGCAAGTACTCTGCCAACCTCTATATCCCCAGAGACCCTTGCTTTATTTTTAAAGACAATTTATTATCTCTTCCTTTAGTGTGAGGACCCAAATAGTCCAACCAGGTGATGCTTCAGTGGTTGCTGCCTCCATAAGGTTTTGGGAAGTTCATTTAAACCTGATTTTTCTGGGCTTCTATGTAAAGCACCCAACCCCATGGCTCCCACTGGATCAGAAGCACTAAAGTCTCCCATTAATGGCCCTGTAGCCATTTAGATAAATTGTCTTCCTCAGAGCCATAAATCCTGAATGAACGACACTCTTATTCCAGGGGACAGGCACCAAAGCCTCTTTCAAGCTCAATGATGTATGGATCTCTAGCTTTCAGAATGTCAGGGGCCCTTCATCAATATCTGCAGGGCCTTCCCAGGTATAGCAGCACACCTCAGCTAGTGGAAAGACATTATTGTATTAGGGTCAATAGTTTTCACCTTTATCCTTCTTCTGTGTCTGGTTTGAGGGTTTGTTTTTCTGCCTTCCACTGAGATGGTTGGGCTATTATCTGAGTAAGAAGCAGTGTATTAAATATAACTTGACCAGAACCTTACTGTCTTTACCTTTACTGCTAGACAGACAACATAATGGTTAATAACTGAGTCCTCACCCCGCCCTCTTACCTCCAGGGCAGCATCACATCACCGGGTGACAATTAGGAGTCCTTGTTGAATGCCAATGATTGGTGATCATACAGAGGGGGCTTCATCCAAGCCAGGCAGACCTCTACGTGAGCTGGTCTCCATTCATCACCCAGCTGACAGCACCCAGAGCCAGAGGATGAGCATGTGGCTCAGTCTTTTTGTTTCACCCAGTGAAATGATCGATGCCACTAGGACTGAGTGGGAGAGGAGCAGGGGAGGGAATGAAGGAAATAAAATGGGCTTGTCTTCAGTGCACTTGGGCAACAGCTCAAAGTGTCTGAGGCTCCAAGAAAAATATCGCACAATGATCTTGCTTGTTCCTGCTTGCAGCCTTCTGGCTCTTGGACAAGGATGGTTCTACCTTAAATAGTTCTCTTTGTGGAAGCAGCATGACAAATTGGAGGAAGTAGTAGCCAGTTTTATAATTTTGCACAAGTTACTCTGGGTTATGTTTTCCCATCCATAGAATGGCAAAGCTTGACAGGTAATTTGTATATATCAGAAATGATATTTCAGTTATAAAGCAAATACCTATATGTCTCTATTTTATTTTCATGTGTGTGTGTATGTTTGTGTGTGTGTGTGTATGTTTGTGTGTGTGTGTGTGCACGTGTGTGCCAGTGCCTGAACAGGCCAGAAGAGGGAGTCATGTCCCCTGGAGCCACCAGTTGTGTTCACTGGGAACTGAACTCTTGTCCTTTACAAGATCAACAATCACTCTTAACTACTAAGTCATCTTTCCAGACCCCTGTGTCTCTCTTATTTGAAAAATATATCATGCAGACTCTTGGTAGCTGATGAAATTCTAGCCTAGATAGAGTCCTGTGAAGAAACATCTCCACTCTGCACTCATAATCTTAGCTTAACTAATCATTTTCCTGTACCATCCCTGGTCACTTTAAGTCCACCTGGTCTGCGGATGAGAGCTTAATTATCCCCAGAGATGCTAACTACTTCTCCTGGTAAAAATACAGCACATCCCATAATGATCAACCAAAGAACCCTATCCTCAGCATGAAGCAAGCCCAGGCACAGGACAGAATGTAAATGTTAACAGCCTCACAGCTCACTGCTGTAAAACTTTTACTGGTGCCTAAATAACTGGTGATTGTCCAGTGTCTACTGATTGAGCGATATCCCAGCTCTCACTACCTGGAAACATGAGAACATACAGGTTCCAGTGATGGCCATGGGAAGCCAGGCCTCACAACCTGTGCTCCCTAAGGGTCATGCTGCTGCAGGGGATGGGAGAGGCCCTTTTCTGTGGGTGTGGAGTCCTTTCTTGTTAGCTGGTGTCCATATACTGTCTGAACTCTGGACTCGCTAGTGCCAGTTCCTGTCTCCCCCAGTCCCCGCCCTTATTACCACCCTCAAAGTCTTCCTCACCTGGTACTAAGAGGCAGCTGGCTGGTCATCAAACTTAATGACCCCTCTCCGCCTGCCCCTGCCACCTCTTCCTACATGACCCCTCCATAGCCTCGTGACTCCTGTCTCATATTTTGAGCTCTGACTTTCTGGTCCCCTGCTTAAGTTTGTTCCAGACTTCATTGTCCTCTGCCTTTGGTCACCATGTCCTCTTATATGCGTTTACTTACCTAGCCCTCCTTGACTGTTGGTCCTATTGGTCCACAGGACTGACATAGTCTGTGGCTTTCTCTGTTCCCTTAATATAACCCCTGTAGAAAGGGAGCCCAGGAAAAGTTTTTATCTGATCCCCCTGTGTCTAAGCCTCTGCCTGTGCCATGAGCCAAGTCACTGGGTCTATTATTTCCTGTCCTTTGGCTTGAACCTCTGCTGTATCAGATTCCTTTTAAATGTTCCAGTTGTTTCCGTTGAAATAAAGGCCTTGCTTGTGCAACTCTGCATTCTCACTGTAAAAACTCTTCTCCAGAAAAAACCAGACTCCAGGGGTGGAGTCTAGCGAGCATTCCAATTCCTAGTTCCCAAGACTTCCTATGGTCATGCTTGGCCAAGGCTTTGGCTGCCAACATCACCTTCACAACCCTGACTTTGAATCTGGGCTCTGACCCCTGACCTGTCCATCTCTGGACAGTATTTTGTCTTCCTGTATAGATTTCCTGTTATCATTTGTTGCTGGGTTTGCCTAGCAAACCTGCCCTGTGTCACTGAATTATGCTAAGTCAGACCACCTGCTGTGACAATCCTATCTCCCAGCAGCTTAACTTAATCGCAGGTTTCATTTCTCATTTCATTGGTTCAAGTATTCAACATTCTACTACATAGTGATTGGAGGACCTGTGCCTTCCATCCAGTGACCCCTCTCCATGGACCTTGGAATCAGCTGTTTCTTTGCATCCAGACATGCAGTGGTGGGTCAGGGTGGCAATGAGTGGATGTGATAGTAGCAGGTGCCTCAGGAGATCTTAGGGGTTAGCCAGGAAGTGATATTATTGCTTTGTCCTCATGACTGTCTTGAACTAGTCCCAAGCCTCACCTAGCCAATGTAATCTTCCTGAGTACCCAAGGAAAATAAAATGGTTTGGGGTACATATAGCCTTGCCTCTGACACATAGTAAAGGCAGTATTTTCTAAGGGCCTTTTCCTCCTAGTCCAGCCTATCTTCTCACCCCAGCTTCAGTCTCCTCTCCAGTCCAAAAAGGTCCAAATCCTTGAAAAGACATCTTGAAGAAGTAGCAAGGGATTTGGGCCTTGGCTTTTGTCTTCCTACTCCCTGAGCAGAAGGTGGATCCCAGGGAGAAGGCTCTCTAAGAACCTCAAGCTTTATATAATCTTAACAAACTGGGCTCTTTCTGACAAGTGACAATCTTTCATAACTTTCAAGCAAGATTCTTTTCCTCCTCCTAGGGACTTGTTCAGAGAAAAGATACCCAAGTGATAGGTTCTGTGAGACTAGCTAGATGGAACACGGGAAAAAATGGAATGAGGAAAAATTTAGAAAAAACAATGCAGATCACCATGGAAACAATCTTCAGAGCATACTAGAGGGAAAGAATCATTGTGAACATGGCTCATATTTTACACTGATATCTAATCATGAAATTCAATTTTTGACCTTCAATCATGCAACCTTCAAAGTCCTGGGGTTGTATGACCACACAGCACATGCTGGCTTTCAGAGCATCCTGAAATCTTAGTAATTTTAATAATTTAGTAATCTTCAATGAGGATAATGCTTTAATTAAAGCAACTACTGTTTCCCCCATTGGTTAATTCGAAATCAGTGAAAGGTCAAGTTACCATTAACACAGCAATTTACTAAGTTATTCCAGAAGTATTTTCATTCTGACAGAAGAGACTTAGAAGAAGATGAAGAAGAAACTTAGAGCTTTTCTGGTTTGTTTTTGTTTTATTTTGAGACAGGATCTTACTATGTAGCCCTGGCTGCCCTGGAACTCCTCTCTAAGTGGGCCAGGATGGCCTCAAACTCACAGGAGATCTGCCTGACTCTACCTCCTGACTGCTGAGATTAAAAGTATATACTATCATGCCTAGCATAAAAACAGACATTTTTTAATTGAGGTGTGCACTGGGAAAACAAGAGGTCTACCTTTTAAATGGTATAGAAAGCAAAAGAGAAACTATTCTTTTACTTTTTTTGCCCAAATATATGTGAAAAGATTCCATAGGTATGGACGACTCTCCATCAATAATAACGATTCAATGTGGTTATTTAAACCAAACCTCTGGGGGTTGCTGTAGTGGTTTGAACGTCAAGTATTTGAAAACTAAGTCTCCAGTTGTTGGCAGTTTGGGGAAGAGCACGGAACCTTTAGGAGGTGTAGACATGCTGAAAGATGCACATCCCTTGGGGCAAGTTTGGGAGTAGACTGCCTTGTCTCATTTCCAGTCTTACTCTGCTTCCTGTGTGTGCTTGAAGGTGAGTCTCAGCTTTCTGCTCTGGCTGCATCCTGCCATACTTCCTGTCATAATGGCCTCTTGTCCCTCTGGAACCAGAAGTCTAATAGACTCTTCTATAAATTGCCTTGGTCATGGTGTTTTATCACAGAAAAGTAATTAATACAGTTGCTAATGAATAGTTTGTTCCAGAAGCTTCTAAACAAATGCCAGAAGAAGGGTGGTGACTATTCTGAGGTCACCATAGTCTGAACCCTATAGCTACAGAAACATAGTGTCTGTCCACAGTTCCCTGCCCATCAGCTTCCCAAGATTCCCACAGTGCCTGCTTATTCTCATGTTCCCAAAGAAGAGCTGTGTGCCTTCCTCAATGGAAGGCAAGTCTATAGTCTGATCTTATTGTCATAGGACCATGGCTATAAACTATGTACCTTTGAGGACTTCTGGTATCTTTGTGCTCTGTTTCCTGTTTTCATTGGACTTGGTCATCCTAGTAGGGTCATTCTCAAATGTCCCTGAGGGTTTGTTTCCAGGACCCCATGTGGATACCAAATCCACAGATGCTCAAGTTCTTCATACAAAATGGAAATCATATTAGTAAATAAACTGCAAACAGCTTTCTGAGTACTTTGTCTCTACCTGACTTGCCATCTGTGATATAATGTCAATGCCATGTGAATATCTGCCATACAGCATTGCTCAGAGAATAATAGCAAGGGGAAAAAAAGAGTCTACACACATTCAGTATGGATGCAATCTTTTTTGTATATTTTTGATCCAAGGACAGTTGAATGCATGAACAAAGAACCTGAGGATTCAAAGGGCCGACTATACATGATGTATGTGAGCTCAGGGAAAAGAAAGCCAATTTGTTTACCTGAAACAGAAGCTAGGCCTTCTTTCTTCCGTGACATCATTTCTTCCTATAACTCTCTCAAGCCTCTAGTGTTCCTAGTGTGTGTCTCCTACACCTCTATATTTTTCCCTCTCCCTATTCTGAGTACCGCATTTCTCCCTGTCTTCTACCTCTCTGTGATCTGCACATCTCTTCTCAGGAAAGTTCATCCCAGTGTTGTTTGTATGTTGGTACAAATGCAAGTTGCTGTGTTCCTCTTGATTTCCATTGTTCTATCAAATGATTTCCTCTTTGAAGACTTTTAAACATCAATTTGCAAGCACGGGAGATGGTTTCAAAGCAGAACAGCTTCTCCAAAGCCTTAGAGTCACACCATCTGTTGACCACACACTTGGAATATGCATGAGGTTAGTCCCTTCCTTGGCTTTCTTTTGTGATCAAAACAGAGAAAGGAATTGATTGACCTGAGAAAAACATGCTGGCATTGCTCTTAGAATGAAAACTTAGCCCGCATCATACTGCCTTCTACCTAAGTCTTCAGATGCTTTGACATCTCTGGAGAAAAGCGATGCTGGAATTTTACCACACCTCCGATCAAATACCATCTAATCTTAGCACATGTTTCTGCTCAGAGTGAATTGCTCATCAGCTCCCTTCACTACACTAACTCCTGCTTCTGTTTCAGACTCACCCTACCTGACACTTCTGCTTAGTAGCCTTTACTGACCCTCGATGACTTCACAGAATTGGGATTGACCCTCTGGTATGTGATCTCACAGCACCCAGTAATTTTCATAGTGTGTATCACCATTGTATTTCCTAGTTTTGTGGAAGTGTATTCCATTGACTTAGTCTTCAGTTATCTTATCAAACTCCTATCAGAATGCTGGGCTCATAACAGACTCCTGTGGCATGTATGCATGATCAATCTTAAGGCTTAATTTTTTTCCTAAGACATTCAGTCACTAAGCCAAAACTTCAAAAAGTGCCCTTGCATCAGGTAATAAAACCCATGATCTCTACCTTGCCGAATGGTCACCTATTGCTGAGGACACTCATCTTGGATTCTGCCCCCATTGTCTCATTCCTAGGATGTCCCCTCTTCAAGCCAATTTGTGAGACCATATTGGATTATTCTTCCTCAGGCACCAGTTTGGCCAGACCACTCTCGCTTAAAAGTCCCTGATAGTTTAGAATTGACTACAAGATCAAGCTTAGACCTTGCCTGACCTTCAACTCTTTTTGCAATCTGAATCTGACCTGTAGGTCAGTGTTTACTTATTCTCTGCAGAGTTGTTCTTACTCATAGTCTTTAGGCTTTTGTCTATATTATTTACTCCATCCAAAAATATGCAATGCATATAACTTGTCTAATTGGTTTTGTTTTTATGTGGATCTCCTCCTTTTTTCTTTATAAAATTACATTTATTTATTTATTGTGCATGGGGGGAAGAATGTGCATGCCATAACATACATGTAGTGCTCAGAGGACAACTCTGTGGAATCGGTTCTCTCCTTCCATCATATAGGTCCTTGGAATTGAACTCAGGTCATCAGGCTTGGTAACAATTACCTTTACCTGTTATATTAATTACTTTTCTGTTTCTATGATAAAATATAATGACCAAAGGCAACTATTAAAGGAGAAGTTTGTTTTGGCTTATGATTCCGGAGGGACTTTCCTGGCAGGGAGACATGACAGTAGGCAGGCTTGGTGGCTGGAGAAGGAAGTTGAGAGCTCACATCTTCAACAGCAAACAGGAAGCAGAGAGAGTGAACTGGAAGTGGTACCAGAGTGTGAACTCTCAAAGCCCACCTCTAGGGACACACTTCCTCCAGTGAGGTCGTACCTCCTAAACCTCCACAAACAGCACCACCAACTGAGGACCAAATGTTGAAATACATGAGCTTATGGGGACATATCTCATTCAATCCACCACATCTGAGCCATCTTGCCCCATTTTTAATTAGGTAGAGAAACTACTCACTGAATCTTGATTCATACTGTTAAGACTTCAGAAATACAGTATCATATTCAGAAAGCATTTCAATCTTGCAGTCAACCAAGCCCCACTCTTATGTGGACACTTCATGCTGTCAGAGTGTCACTATTTTCACAGGGACCCTAGAGATAGAGTTTTCAGCTTTTTATTCTGAGCTAACATGGATGGGTAAGAGGATGCCTTTCCCTTCCATTTTCATGGAAATATATACTTTCTCACAAGATTGGATGAAAGTGGCAGGTTTGTGCAGCACTCTAAGTGTTTGGGAGGAAAAGGTTCCCCTACTGGTCAAGACCTACTATTAACTGCCTCCAAATGGCTCCACTCTTGCTGTTGTCTCCAATTGCTGTAATATTCTTAAGAGCCTGAATCTTAAGGCATTGGACTCTGTTTCCACCAAGAAATGGTTTCTTCCACTTTTTCCTGGCATAGAGCCCCTTGCAACTCATTTGCACTAAGTTACGGCTACTGATCCATTGTCCTTTGTTCTTTAGGTAATGTCTGATGCTGGGGCGTTTAGGTTTTTGTGCAGGACAGATTGAACTACTCTCAACACTTGTATTAGCTATGGATTGCTGCATAATAAATGATCCCAAATGAAGAGTCTTTAAACAAGAGACATGTGTTATCTTACACAGTCTATACAGGAGCCATGAGAGGTTTACTTAGGTGGTTCTGGCTCAGGGTCTCTCATGAAGTCAGGCTGAGGGCTTGGGCCTGGACTAAGGCTGCCCAACTAGCTCACTCACACAAGTATTAATTGGAGGCCAAGCCTATCGCCATGCTGACCTCTGCTCCCATGTCCTTATGCAGATGGTTTCTTGATGTGGTGAAAGAAAGAGATCAAGGAAGAGGGTGCTGTGCCTTTTATCACCCAGGCCCAGAAGTCACACGCTTTCATTTCTGTCACCCTCTGCTTGCTAGCAGTGAGTCAGTTTGTCTAACTCATGCAGAGGGGAAGGGAAGTAAGCTCTACTTCTTGAGAGAAGGTGTATCAAATCATTTTTAGATATTTTAAAGTCATGACAAGTCTCTTGATCCACACTTTCCCATTGAGTTATGTAAAAATAAACAATCACGCACAAATAAAGCAACAAAACAAAATCAAGCATTTGGCCAAGGATCCATAAATAGGCATATCAATACTGTTTTCTTAATACTGCTTCACACAGAAGTTCAGCCTTCCAACCTAATCAAAGAGGTAATTTCCCCAGACTCTGAAGGGGTGTAAGTTGGGTCTGAGAGAACTGGATTTCTTCTTTCAGTTTTTAAAGCAATCTGTCTTCTGTGGCCCTTGTAAAGATGAGATTGCTAGGAGGTAGCTATTCCCAGAGTATGCTCAGAGAGTGGGATACCAGTAAAGTTTCTCTGCCAACAGGGACAGAGACTGTTCAGATGTAGTCACCTAGACTAATAGGCCAGGATGTAGGCAACAGAGTGTAAGACCTGAGGAAGAAGCAGGCTCGTTCTTTTCGGTTGCCTACTCACAAATGGTGATGGTGAGGCTATGAGCTGATCAGAGTGCCAGGATTAAGCAAGTGCCAAAGCCACCTGCTAAAATTTTGAGTACCACTGTAAAATGTACAGGATCCCTGAGTGGAATTCTATGCTTTGATCTCTAAAACAGAGAGACCAAGGTGGCTTTGGCCCTTTGGTGGCTCTAAGAGCAAAACAGGAGGAAGGCAGCCCTTGGTACCAGATGGAGAGGTTGTGAGAACAGAGCGTGACTGTCAGGCCACAGAGTGATGTGTCATGCAATAAAGACAGATGGTGAGAGAGGTGCCCCTGTCTAGGATGGCTTGCTGCCTTTCCAGCACTCGTGCTGCCTGCATGCCCTTCACACGAGGTCTCTTCAGGAGCGTCTCACTTCCAAAGCATTTTTATTTAGAAGTCAAATGTAAGTGTTCTGAGATTTTTCCAGGCTAGGAACACGTTTTCACTGCCTGTTTCCTCACCAGATTCCAGATCCACTAATTATTGTGAAACATGGAACAATAACAACCTATGAACTGAGCTTTGGAGAGAAGATGACCCATATGGTTAGATGTAAAGACTGGAATTTTCTTTTTAGTACATTCCTGCCTCAAAGACAACAGAGCAAGAGCCAAGCTGGTAGGAACAAAAACAACCACATGGATTTATACTTCAAGATATAGACTGACAGCACTCGTCATTCCTAAGTGGCGCTCTGGCTCTACTAATCCTATTTTTAAAGGGGCCTGCCTTTAAAGAGTTCTGTTCTGGCCTTTCTCCAGCTGTTTTCCTGCACACTGAACAGGAATCCATTAAATCAAGGGATGTATCCATAGAACTATTTCAGTTCACTGTACCATGACAGACCTCTCTCCAGATACCCAAGAGGCAGAATTCCCCACCCAAATGGCTCTGAGCCTACTTCCAAGGCCCATATGGGCGTCTCTCTGGATCTTGAGATATACAACTCTGGACTCTTTTTTTGTTAGCCTTAAAACTGTATATATTATTGTTGTGTATGATTTGTGTGTTGAGGGGGGCACGTGTGAAGGCACTGGCAAGAGTCAGTTCTGTTTTTCCACTGTGGGTCCTAGAGTTCAGAATCATGTTGTCAGTCTCTTGGCGAGTGCTTTTGACCTCGTGAGCCATCCCTCCAACTCCATCTCTGGACTTATGAGGTGTCTATCAAGTGTTTTAGAGTTGGGAAACTGGGAATAAGGCTTGGGCATGTAAGCATGAGGGTTCATGGAGTGGCAGTACCTTGTAGTGTAGGCCTGGACTGGAGTATTAGCTACTGGACCAAAATACCTGACAAGTGCAACTTAAGAAAGGAAGGTTTATTTTGATTGGCAGTTTGAGGGTACAGTCCATCATAGATGGGAAGTCATGGTGGCAGGAGCTTGAGACATCCACAGTCAGGAAGCAGAGAGAGATGAATGATTGTGCTCAGTTGGCTTCCTCCTTTTACTCAATCTAGTACCCCATCCCATGCAATGGTATTGCCTACATTTAGGGTGGGTCTTCCCACCTCAGTTAACCTGATCTACCTAAATCCTCACAGATATTCCCAGAGACTTGTCTCCTAGGTAATTCTAGAGCCTACCAAGTTTATAAACAATGTTAATTATTACAATAGACTATAGGAGACATTGAAGAAAGGCTTTTCTGGGACGGGAATTCTTAAAAGTCACATTCTAAATTCCAACTTGACCATCAAAGTTGTTTACAGGTTATGTTTGTCAAGAAAGACGGGCATATTTTTAACTTTTTAGTTTGTTAGCTTTTTTATGATTTTTACATGGGTGGACATGGGAGCACTTCCATGCCTAGTTTCCTCATGGTCCCTACAAATGTTCAGATTGGTCCTGGCTTTCATTCAGATACGAAATCAAGTTCATAAGCTTGGCCTGGCATTTAAGACCTTTTGAGTGTTTTGTTTCTTTCTGATCTTGCCTCCCACCTCACTTCTGCAGTAATCTATCAAACTGGCTAGCTTGTAGCCAGGCTCAGCCCACTATGCTCTGTGCTCTCTGTGCTCAGGTCCATATTTCTCTCTGAATGGCTTCCTTTTTCTGTCCTGCATTTATAGGGACCACCCTACTGTTTCACCACCCAGCTCAAGCCTCAAAGCCGCATCTCTTCCCTCTGAACTCTTGAAACAGCTTTTGTCTGAGCCCATTTGTGGCACTGACAATGTGCAGTGGTGTGTGGACATTTTTCTTATTATGCTCAAGGTGTGGCTATAAGATAAGGAGACATCAATATTCAACCATTTTTAAACTAGGAGAGGGGACAAAAAAGAAAAGTAGCTAGAGAATTAAAAGCCAATATTTAGGCAGGTGGTGAAGGAAGACACCCTTATCATTGTCAATAGGCTTCAAAGAAGTCATTGGGGAAATATCCCCAAATAGACCATTTGTTCTGTAGAAAAGAGGTCTTTTGAAACCATTGAGAGAGTAGCAGATTGTGTGGGCAAAAGCAACATTCTAGTGGGAAAAATAAGAGAACAATGAAAGTGGAGACAGCAAATATACTTTAATGTTTCTCAAGAAGTGGGATTCTTAGTAGGCCGCCTAGGGCAGCTTGAGTGGGTGGAACAGGCAGGGTGGTTTTGTTCTGTTGAAAGGATAGACAAGATTGAGTGTGTTTATGGGAAAAAGAAGCTAGAAAATTGATAAAAGGGAAAGCTGATTAAACTGGGCCTGGCTGAGATCACTGCACAGGTGATCTCCCTTGATGAGGAGAAAGGGTATTTTGCTTTGGGAAAGGGACAGAAGGGAAAGATAAATGAAAGCTACAGGGTAGGCATAATAATGAGAAAAGGGACTTAAGTGTGAAGGGCTTGACTGTCTATAACGGCCAAGAAACCACAATTTCTGAAGCGGGTCCAGATTTTTAAGTACTGAAGTATCACAATCTGCACTCAGTTCTCTACCTGTGCCAAACACTACTGGGCCCTGGGCTCCACAAAGAAACAACTTTTCATATAATTGTCGAATTTGCCATGTTAGTCACTCAAGTGAGATTTCATTTTTTACTCTTCTGAGAAACTTTAAGTAGAAACAAATGCACGAACGAATCTGAAAAATCCTTTGTCAGACCAGATGTCCTGGGGCCGGAGTTTGGAAAACATGGATATCCTTAACAACGTAGCCCTGTTTGAAGTGGGAAGGGAAAGGAAGAATAGAGAAATCTACGTTAAGAGGAGGGACAGAAGCAGGAAACTGAGACTGTAAGTCTTCAGCCTGGAACACGGGACCTCCCAGCTCACTTTAGATCTCGGCAACCAAAAGTAACACCACCTGTTTTACACCAGTGTTAAATCCAGCTTCTCCAAACCAGGTGTATCTATGGCGGCCGAACAGGACCAAACCCTACCCAAACCACGTCACACAAACTACCTGGCATCAAATAATCACAACCCCAGACTACTTCGGGTCAGTGCCAGCTTTGCCCGCAATTTACCGATGAAGGGCGGAGCGAATTACCCTTCCTCTTTTGCAATTGGTCACAAATGGCTGCTAGTCCCGCCTCTCGCGCTTCCGCTGCTGACAGGCTTCGGGGGATGTCACTCGAGAAGTCTCCGCCCCACCATGAACCCGCCCCTCACCGTGGCCCCACCTTCCGCGTTGCCCTTGACAGGCTTCCGGCGCTGTCACTCCAGGAGCCTCCGCCCCGCCCCGGCCCCCGCCCCTCGCCATGGCCCCGCCCTCTCCGTGGCTGGGATCTCGCGGGAAGAGCGGCGGGCACGACGGCTCCTGGGCTCTCCGGCAGCGCGCGGAGCAGGCGGGCTCTCCTCATACGAGCGCTTCCTCGCGGAGAGGCTGGAGCTGCGGCAGCGCAGGCCTGAGCCGCCGCCTGCTTCCGTTTTCCTCAGGGGTCCGGCTTGTCCTGCGCCGCGGCTCAGGTGAGGGAGCCCGGCGCGCGTCCTAGCGGAGGCGAGGTTTCGGGAGCGGCGGCACCGAGCTGCCGGGGCCGCGGGGCTCCGGACGGGGGCGGCTCCCGGGACCGCGCGGCGCTGCGGGTGGGCGCGGGACTGGGAGTGCAGGGTTGTCCGCCACGGGGCGGGGCTTGGGGGTGTCCCGAGGCTCCGGGGTCTTCGGCAGCTTTTCCCGGGTCCTGAGATCCCATCTGGTGGCATCCCCGGGTTCCCACGTCTGGCAACCCCGGGCTTTGGGGGGCTCGGGAGGCAGTTTAGCCAGGTCCCGGGTCTCAGCGTGGGGGTCTTGGGGGGTCCTGCGAGCGGGGTGGGGCTCTTTGGCATTCCCGGGGGAAGCAGGAGGGTGTAGGGATTTGGGGGACGGGGTGCGAGGGCGATGTGTCTATTCCGCCCGGGCTGGAGCTGCCTGGCTGGGTGTGTGTGTGGGTGGGAGCGTGGACGCCGGGGACCAGCGTCTGTGTTGGGGTTTCTGCTTCGCCCAGAGGGGGGCGGTAACTGGGCACGATGCTCCCCAGTCTTTGGGGGGGCGTCGGGGCGAGCGATCTCGCCGTGTGGGCGCGGCTCAGCGAGCTCTGGGGTCTCCTGGGGACCCGACGGGGCTTTGATGGCTTTAGGTACCATCCAGTCCGCTGCCTGTGGCTTTCAGCATCCTCCAGGGCTTTCGGTCTGGTCCCTTTCTCTGTAGGTGATATTTGCTTAGTTGGAAGATGGATCGGTCCGGTTGTCTAGTTGGAGACAGTGGGTTTGCTCTGCAGTTTTCTTTTCTCTGCCCGGGATCCCTTTGGGGGCGCACTGGCGTCGCGGGAGGGCTGGGGAGATCCAAACAATCGGCACCTTCCGTGAACTGGATGTTTAGAGTGTCAGCAGGTAAGGGGACACAGCTCTTCAGGGTAGGGAGAACTCAGTCTGGTAGTCTCCCGATCTGCATTGTTGAATTTGTCCTGAATTCCTGCCTGAGTGTTAGGCTGTCAGGTGTTGCTGGGAAGTGGCTTCTGTTTTCTCTGTCCTTTCAAAAGCATTTATGGAGAGGGATAACTTTAAAAGGTGCAAGCCTCCAAGCTAGATTTCTACGAAAGCCTCATTTGCAACCTGTTAGGGATGTCGAATAGAGCTTTCAGAGAATCCTGCTTAGCGGTTTTATAATAGTTTGGAGCTTGCAGAGTTTTTTGATGACTAGTCCAGATTTAAATGGAAATTAAATAAAGTGACTTCTGTGTATGTGACTGAGTGGTTTGAAAATATATGTCATGGTGTCTGTGCGGTTGCCTGACAATTCTTCTGATTAGGCAGACAAATGTCACATTAATCCAAGCAAACATTGCTGAAGGCAGTAGGGCCTGTGCCCCTGATAATCCCTCAGACAAACTAGAGTATGCCAAAGCAAGGAATTTCCTGGCAGTTTAAAAAATGATGTCATGTAAGCTTTTAGTCAGAAAGATTAGGGACAAGGTACTGAAGGGTTTGAACTTTATAGTCATTTAAAGAAATCAAAGCGATGTATTATAGAGATATTTAAGACTTAGGGTGTTGCTTAAGGCAGGTTTTTGTTGGTGACACCAAAGTTGTCTTATTAGCCTTTGGAATCATGAGTTGAGCAAGTATTTTGTTGAAACTACAGATCAGAAAACTAAGTAGATCTTTTTCCCGTTTTTGAGAGAAAGACAGATGACAAAAATAGGCTGATTTCAGAAGCTATGCATTTATTTATTTTAGGCTTTCATGACTTCTACATAAGCATAGACCTGCCAACAGTGATTTGATTATTTCCTAGATGTCAGGACCCTGATTGGAGGAACCGTGAGTCCAATATAAGATAACCTACATCAAGAGGGAGGCAGCAAATAAATAAAATTGGGGCGCTGCTAAGGAAGTGCATACAACAACTTTAGGAATCAGTCTAAAAAACACAAAAAACTGAAATGAAAACATAATCGACATGAGTTGTTAGAACTAGGAACTGAGCAAGGTAGTGTGCTCTCTGCCCTCAGGATTATTAATAAAAGACTTGGTTATGTTCAGTAGAGTTTGGAGTTAAGTACATGATGCTTTTTTGAAAAAAATGCCTTTGTGGTGTGAACATGAAGAAATGTGTAGTGTAAAGAGATGCATCAAACGTCCCTGTTTCCTCAAGTGGCTGTTTTATGATAGGTATCTGGTTAATTCTCATTAAATTCATATTACTTGAATCCATTTCAGTGAACAGACATTGCTTATGTGAAAATTAGAGAAGTCCAAAAATGAAAACATTTTGAACACTGTAACTTTGTGAAATATACACGATTTATAGGCTTTCGTCAGTGTTGCTACTTTATACCTGTTTGTACCAATGAAGAAAAAAAATATTTGAGTTACCTAAAAATTATGGGTGTAGGGGTCAGCAAGGTGAGGTGGGGAACACAACAAAATAAATGGTTTAGAGTTAAAAATATCAAAACATTTAAAGATGTTGGGTACTTACATGAAGATAAGGTGTGTGGTTTTTTTGTGTTGGAAGAGTAAGTGTTCTTGTGGCATTGACTTCAGAAAGATTTTTTTTTTTGGTCAACTGTATGCACATTTAATAGGTATGTTTTTCTTTTGAGGCTTGTGAACCATAAGAATGGCTTTATAGTTTCATTATTACATTGCTGAAAATGACAGTACCAAGGTGGCTTTTGAATTATCGTTAAAAACTCTGAATCATAAATGTGGTACTCTAAAGCAATTTCTAGAAAGGAAATTCTAAGACATCATTTTGTCTTCATTGGATTGATAAGAGTGTGATCCTTTGATAATTCCTTTGTCTCTCAGGGCCTCAGTTTCCTTATATATTGTAAATATAAAATAATTAATGTGAGAGAAATCCTGTCAGTGATCTGCATAAACATTGGGTCCAGGGATTGCACTGCATCCATTTTTATGTTATAGACCTTGCAGTGTTACAAAAGAGAGAGCATGTGTCTTCTCTAGATATAACTAGGTCCGTGTAATTTATATACTTTTAATTTCAGAAGCTTCTTTTTAGAAACAGAAGTATTTAATTCTAGAATATACATTCATGAAGTGTTTTCCTTTGGATCATTTAGCTTTGCGTGTTACTGCATTTTTGTGTTTATATCTGTCTGATCCCTTACTCTGATAGTGTACTTGTGCAGTATGTTTTGTCCAAATTTAGCCCTGTATGTGGAAAGACATATAGAAGTCATCTCAAGCAGTGGCCTCCAGGATTGACCTCTGTATTCTGTCTTCATCCTACTTCTAAAGGTAATTTTTTCTAAAATGTGCTTCTGTTCATGCCTCTTACTTTAAAAAACCCATTGTTCTTTACCTACAGGATTTAGCCTGTCATTTCAAGGCCTTTCATCATCCATCCGGCTCATCTGCATTTTCCCCACCAGAAATCTCAAGCTCCAGTTATACTAATGAGGGCAGTCCACTGAATGAGCCATAGTGTTCTTGACTCAGAGCCTCAGTTAGGTTCTTTTCACTGTGTAGCATGCCTTTCCTTCTCTTGCCTTGCTGTAAAAGCTGCAGTTTTCAGCCTGTAACTTCATAGTCTGCTTTTTAAACCTGGGTCTTCTGGCCCTTTCTTTTCCCATCTGGCTACTCACTCACCTTGTTCTTCCTGCTCTTAGTTCATCAGTTTGCTGTAACTGTGTCCCTTTCTGGATTCAAAGACAAGTTTATATTTGCTGTTACTTTTTGAATCCTTCTTGCTTGTTTGCACATCGTTGGTTCCCTCTTTAGTGTTTGAAAATCTTGAAACCAAACTCAGTGTCTTCATAATGTCTAAGATAATTAAACTCAAATGTCAGGCTTGTCCTATTTTTCTAAAACTTACTTTATTCTCTGAATTATTTTATTCTCTTGCTTTGGTGACCCCAAACTGCTATTAAAACTGCAGTTCTTAGCCTCATACTAAGAAATGGACCAGGTATGATGGTGCACGCCTTTAATCCCAGCACTCAGGAAGCAGAGGCACATGGATCTCTGAGATCAAGGCCAGCCTAACCTACATAGTGAGTTCTGGGCCAGCTGTGGCTACCCAGAGACCCTGTCTCAAAAAGACCAAAAGAGGAAAAAAAGAAATGAGACTTCAGCCCAATAGGAGTTAAGGGTTATACTGTTAAACTTGCAGGAAAAGTCCTGTAGAATTTTGAGGCTACCACTGATCCTTAATTATAAAGTTGCCAGGCAGGATGTTAACTAAATTAGAACTTTCCAGTCTTGGGCATTAGTGATTTATAGATTTTTACTTTGGCTGCTTCTTACTTAGAAAATGATAATTGCTAAGTTTGTGGGTTTTTATATTGACTTCATAGTTGCTTTCCATCTTTTGCCTTTAATTTCAAAGCAGATCTTGACTTGAACTTGCTCTTGGTCTTTATCCACTAAGAAGCAGACTGTGACTATATCCAGGACAAACTGATTCCAGGTTCTGCGTTCTTTCAAAATATTACGTTGCTTTCTGAATTAGGCTGCTTATTTGATGTTCTAAATGGTTGGCAAATACTTTTCTGATTTTATAAATGGAAGACATAGGTTATAAGGTTTGTACTCCCCCCCATAAAAAGCTAAAGAGAATTTATGAACAATTTTACTCTAAAGACCATTTAACCATATCTGTAGCATATGGGGAAATTATATATGCAGAAGCACTGGTTGAATGGCTTCCTCGGGATCCCGTAGCTAGCTTATTTGTGTGTTTTCTGTTAAGCTAGTTGTGAACAGTGGTATGAAACTATTAATAATGGAGCTGGGCTTGATGGCACACACCTGCAAGCCCAGCACTCAGGCAACTGAGGCCAGAAGATCATGAGTTTGGGGTCATCCTGGGCTACACAGTGAGACCGTGTCTCAACAGAAACACTTATTATTTGAAAGGAATACTAGATGCCTGATTTTTCTCTCCAAGAAAAGTAATGTTGAGGATCTTAGAGTCTTAAGGACATGGCTCAGAGGAAATCCTGAACTTGGATCATGTCATAAGGAGGTATCTGTCTTTATTCATGTAGTTCCGTGATCTTTTCCCTTCTTCCTTTTTTTTTTCTTTTTTTCTCCTCTCAATTTACTGAGCTTATGAATACTGAGGCTTACCAATAATTACTTAAGTGCCAACTGTATACCCACCAATAGGAATATGAAAATGCATGAAATCTAGTTACTTCCCTCTGGAGACTTGGGTATGGGTGTGTTTGAATGAGGTAAACTCCTAGTTGTTGACCCATGTGTGAAGTCTAATGCCCAGCTTAGTAAATTTTTACACATGTAACAAGTTATCACCAATCAGGTCTTCAGAACATTAAGTATAAAACTTGTTCATTCTCTTTCCTAGTTGGTACTTTTGAGAGGTAACCACTTTTCTAATCACCATCAATCTAGATTAGTTGTGCTTATTCCTGAACGTCATATAAATGGAAACAAGTCAGTCTTTTATGTGTGGTTATTCAACCTAGTATCTGTGAGATTCATCTATGGGATTGGTTTGGGTGGGGGGCAGGACAGTACATAAGCTTATTCTTATTCATTGCTATATATTATCCCATTTCATTCATACATGTTTACGTCTTCTGTTGTTAGCCATTTGGGATGTTGTCAATTTCTAGTTCTTGGAAACAAAGCTACTATGAACAATTTTATACATGTTTTACTGGGCATTTGGATTCATTGCTTGGCTATAACTAGGTGTTACTTTTATTTAAATATATTAAACATGCATACA
Organism: Eospalax fontanierii; assembly: GCA_035773235.1. Lineage (NCBI taxonomy): Eukaryota > Metazoa > Chordata > Mammalia > Rodentia > Spalacidae > Eospalax > Eospalax fontanierii. Next base: position 52,132,690 of record CM069539.1, read on the forward strand.
CATAGAGTATACACAGAGTTCTGAGCTGCAAAAACTGTGCCTAGGTCACCAGGCCCACACTGAGGCACTTAGAACAGTCCTCTTTAAGCATCATCAGCACAGTCTCCTCCAGAGTCCAGGTTGTGGTCTACCTAGAAGAAGGCATGTCCTTTCAGGCCTGTGACTTTTGGTTCCATATCAGCCCTTTGCTCCTAATATATATATATTAGGGAAAAGAGACTCATATCCCAGTTGGGACTTTCTGGAAAGATGCCAGTTTACATACTGCCAGAACTGAAACTTAGTCTTAAAAATATTTTCTAACTTGATAAGCAGAAAATTTTACTTTGTATTTCTTTTGATTATAAGTGGAACTGAGCATCATAAATTAATGATTTTTAAACAATTAAGATGTTAAGATATTTATAAGAAAGATTTTTACAAATATATATTTAATTTTTTTTTTTTTATGTGAATGTATTGCTTGCATGTATGTAAGTACACTACACCTCTGCCATGCAGTTGCCTACAGAGGTCAGAAGAGGACTTTGGATTCCCCTGGAACTGGAGTTACAGACAGTTGTTAGCTGTCATATGGGCCCTGGGAATTGAACCCCCGTTCTCTGCAAGAGCAGCCAGTACTCTTAACTGCTGAACCATCTCTCCAGCCCCATAAGAAAGATTTTTAAAAGGATTCCTCATGGACTGGTGAAATGGCTCATCAGTTAAGAGGTTCTTTGCATCCACATTGAGGGGCTCCACAATGGTTCATAATTCCAGCTCCAGGGAGATCCAATGCCTCTGGCCTTCTCAGGCACCTGAACTCATGTGCACACACACATACACATACATTATTAAAAATAAAATGAATCTTAAAAATAAGAATTGCTCATTCATTGTTGTAACATAGAGGATATTTTAACCTAGAAAACTTGCTATGTAGACCTGGCTGACTTTGAAACCAGAGAGATTCACTTGCCTCTGTCTCCTGAGTGCTGGGGTTGAAGGCTTGTGCTATGCCTCACAGCCCATGTTTCCCTTTAACAATTTTTAAATGGTTCCAAAAATATGAAACTTCAAAGACCTAGATGTAACCACTGTTATCTGAGACTTTGTGTGTATACCTCTCTGCCTCAGTATGCTCAAGGATTAGTTCTGGAAACTCCACAGATACCAGTATCCATGAAAGCTAAAGTCCTTTATACAAAGTGGTACAGTGCATGCATAAAACGTGTAGTCCTCCCATCTGCTTTAAATCATCTCTAGGCTACATATTAATACCCAATACCATTTAAAAGCTGTATAGAGAGGTGTTATAAAACTCTATTGCTCAAGGAATGATGGTTAGAAAAAAGTTTGTGCATGTTTGGTGCAGAGTTTTTTCCTCAAATACTTTCAACTCTGAGTTGGTTGAATCTTCACATGTGGAACCAGTAGATTTGGAAGGCTAACTCTATGTGTGCATATAAATATGTATATGTGTATAGACTGTATATGTGATACATATGCCAGAACATGAGATGAATTTTAGAGCACATTCATTAAAATACTGTGTTTTAGATGTCATATAGTATATTATATTGTGTACTAAAAATTGGAAAGGGTCTAAAAATGATTAGTATCTGGCTAATAGCCCAGAAGAAAGGAAAGCAGGGTCTGGCAGCATTTGGCAGTAATTTTCTATAAGACAAGTAGCATTGGGTCTTTTTATTATTAGATCAATTCTTTGACAGTAGCACTTCTGTTTATAGTACCAATTGTGTAGTACTGTTCTAAGAAGGAAAGCCAATTTTTTGAAAATTAGGCAATTGATACCTAAAAGAAACTCTTTAGGGTACAAAAGCTGTTTGGAGGTATTTAGGAGAACATTTAGGGGGAACATGCTATACTAGGCATTTTAATATTTCTTTGCTTGAAGTTTGAGTTTTAGCAGTTTTCATAATTATCACTGATGCTTAATAGTGATAGTTTGAGCTTGAGAAATTGCAAATACAACTCATCATTTTCCTAAACTCTTATTTGCCTAGTTAAAAAGCTAATCAGCCTTGATAGAAAGTATATATTTTGAAGTATATATTTTTAAAAGATTTCCATGCTGGTAATATAGTAGTAATTTGTATCATACATCTAAGAAGATCTTTTTAAGCTTGACTTGACTGTGATTGCTGAATAACTGGTTTGAGCAATTAAGAGTCAGAGGTTTAGGGACTGGAGAGATGGCTCAGCAATTCAGAGCCTTGCAGAGGACCAGAGTTCAGTTCCCAGCATTCTTGTCAGGTGGCCGACAACTGCCTATAACTCCAGCTCCAGGGAATCCAGCGCCCTCTTCTGGCCTCTGCATCCACATACACACACATACGAGACACTCATAAATAAATAATGAAGTAAATCTTTTAAAAAAGAAATCAAAGTTTAATGGGATTTTACAGTGTTTAAATGGGGTAGGGGAAGATCCTTGCATTGGCAAATTAATAGATTATTGAATACATGTTTTTAGTACTTATAAAAGAAGATACTGATCATTAGGAATCAGCATGAGCTAAGAATAAGAGCAGGCCATGACAGCCTTACACCTTCCCTTCTAGGATAGGGTAGTTACATCAGAACTACTCTGGCCATAGTTTATAACATAGTTATAGCTATGGTTATTGGAGTTTTAATATGTACTAGTCACTGACTTAAATGTTCTATATGTCATTTCATTTGTTTCTTGTTTTATAGCTAAGTAGAGGGACCCCCAAGAGTATACACATAGCATTTGAACCTACCTATGTTATTTCTGTGAATAAGATAAAAAAGCATGTTATGAATAATTACATGGTTAGATGAACCTGTAATGGATTAAAAGGCCCTATCCAGAATTTAATGATTAATAGGCATGTGTTAAATCGAAAGAGCAAGGGCTAGAAATATGACTCAGGGTTTAAAAGCACTTGCTGTGCAAACATGAGTACCAAAATTTAGATCTCAGCACCCACATACAAGCCTCTGTGGTCTGGCCCACAGTTGTAATGCTAGCACTGAAAGAGCAGGGACAAGAGAATCCCAGGCTCAGGAGCTGCCAGCTTAGCCAGAGGGGGACATCAGCTCCAGATTTAAGGAGAGACCCTGCCTCAAAGAAACAAGGTAGAGAATGATAGAGGACACCACCAGAAACCTTCCTCTGACCTCCACATTTGCCCACAGGCATGACTACCTGCATACAGATGAGCCCATGTACCATACACATGCGCGCGCGCACGCACACAGTGGCAGCACATTCTTGGCAGCATGCCTCGAGATGCTATCCTTACCCAAGTATTATTTAAGATTTTTATCAACTTCTGTCTTTCAAAATTACAGAGTGCTAGTATATGTAACAAAAATCCAGATTCTTACCTAACCTTATTTTTAATAACTTGAACAGTAGTCTGTATTGAACTACAGAATACTTGTTTGAAACATTTAATTTTTAATGTTATGTGTATGGGTGTTTTGCCTGCGTGTATATAAGTACACCTGTGCATGCAGTGCTCACAGGGACCAGAAGAAGTCATTGGATCCCCTGGAACTGGAGTTAGAGATGGTTTTTAGCTGTCATGTGCGTGCTGGGAACCAAACCCAGGTCCTCTACAAGAGCAGCCAGTGCTCTTAACTACTGAGACATCTCTGCAGCCTCTTGTTTGAAACATTTTAATTTGACACATAGATGTTTGATAGCTCAAAGTTCTACAGTTGAGAGTTTTTAAAGCCATCACAGATTCAGAACAGGAGGTAGAGGGCTAACAGACGTAAGTGGTTTTTGTTTATTTTAATTTTTGTTTTTCAAGCTGAGGAGCATCTCTACTTGAGACTCTTATTCAAAAACTCTTTATGGCTCCTTATTTGTCTGAAATGAGTAAATCTATGTCAGTGGTTTAACTGTTCCCAAAGTTAATCCTGACTATAGCTCCATTGATTTGGAGCCTATTTACCAAAACGCAGTTGATTATCTTTTTCTGCTTCTCATTTACTACTTAGTGTTTTTTAGTTCTCCTTACCATATTTTGAAGGAAATATTGATAAGTAATTGATTCAGAGGAGAATAATCAGAATGAAATGGTGGCTTGAAATACTTGCAAAGTAATCAAAATATTTCATGTTATTCAACCTGAAAGACCCTAGTGGAGTGTCAATAAGGCTTTTTAGTTTGGGTACTTGGTGATTGATAATGTGCTTCCTGGCTTAAATCTGTGATATATAGAGGATTAGACATAACTTGCATTCCCGGAGGTGGAAGTAGGAACAGTAGGTGGAAGTTAGAGGGGTAAGGTGGGGTATTGCTTGATAATGAAGACCTTGTAGCAGGTTAAATGAAAATTAGAGTGATTTTCTCATCTTGTAGCATTAAGGCATGTGCTGAGTAGGGTTTCTTCTTTAAGATTTTTTCCAGTTCCAACCCAGTTTTGTTTTTGTTGCCTTTCATTTCTTCATCAGTTACAATTCCAGTTGTCAAAACTTGGGTACTCTCTCATTGTTTTAACTTCATATGTCTTCATCTGATATCACATGTTATCATGTCTATGTCATCAGGTCTAGTTCATCATACATGCTTAATAGCAACCTCCCCAGTTAAAATTTTTTTCATTACTGTGTGGTGTGTGTGTGTAGGTCAGAGGACAACCTGTAGGAACCATAGATGAAATGAGTTTATGGTCATTAGCTTTATGTCCTCTGTGTAAAATCTTGGTAGGTAGTCATCATTTAGCACATCTGAAAGTCTGGACAGGATTACATCTTGCTTTGATTGGCTTTTACTTAAGGGAAGCATGGTCCTCTGTCAGAGAGCTTTCTTTTTGCCTTCAGTGAAGCTAATGACTTCCATTATGGTGGGATTTTGTTGCTTCATCTGTGGATCTCTGCAATGCAAATTGCTAATCTCCAGTTATTTTACTTAAAAACTTAAAAATAACCTATCTGAAGATACTCAGTACTTGTGTGAGTGTATTGAGCATACATATCCTCTAATAGAAAAATACTGTATGAGAACTAGAAATCTGAATATACTTCCTGAAAATCTTTTGTCATACAGTGTTATATTCATTTGCTCATATTTAGATGCTAAATGTCCATTATGTGTTAATATGTCTCTTAAATAATTATGCTAATGAAAACTGTACAATTCATTCTTTGGATATGGATGTGATTATATTTTCATTACCACATTATTGTTATTATATCTTTAAAAATTTTTTAGTTTATTATTTTATGTGTATGATTGTACTTCCTGCATGTGTGTAAGTGTACTTGTGTCATGCACTGTCTTCAGAGGTCAGAAGAGGGTGTTGGATCCCCTGGAACTGGAGTTACAGATGGTTGTTAGCTGCTATGTGGGTGCCTGAACTCAAACCCAGGTCCTCTGCCAGAGCAGTCAGTGCTCTTAACTGATGAGCCATCTCTCCAGCCACACATTATTGTATCTTGAAGGGAGTTAAATACTAGTATGATCTAATAGTTTTCTAGGGAACGTTAAAAATTCCTATTTGGTACTGCAATGTATGTAGACTGTGAATAAAATATATTTTCATATAACTTTATTGTTAAGTTCACATTTAATTCCTAATTTTAACTTTTAGTTAGTTGGTAATGTTAAGGGGAGACCTTTATATTGTCTTTATCTTCACAGAATCCTATTGCCTGTTGTTTCATTCCAAGCACTTAGCAGTGTCTAGTACATAGCAGCTTGTAAATGTTGTATTAGTGAGTAACTCAGTGAACAACTGAAGCCACAGGGTAGACCCAAGAATCTGAAGATGGGTGATGGGTGATGATTGGAATTCCTCAGTCTCTGCATCAGATTCATTTCTTTTTGTCCTGATTGTGCAATGCTTCAAAAACAATTGTTTTGGTTAGTTTCTGAGACTTAGTTTAAAATACTTGATTGGTAAGAATGTTAGTTTCTGAGAATCTGGATACTCCTTGTTAAATTGAACTGTAGCACTGAAAGAGAATTGGAAAAATGTTTCAAAGGGAAATCAGTAACTATTTTGCATTTGCTTGTGTTGTGTATGAAAAATGTGAGGTCAAGTAGGAAATGCCAATATTTACAGATATTTTCTAAAACAGTAGTAGAATATATTATGAATCCACTTGCTTTTTTAATAGCTTCATTCTGATATAATTGACATGAATGGTCTGCACAATTTGAAGTATGCAGTTTTTAGCATAGGCACCTCTGAGTACCTGGAACCCATTTGTCCTAGTTTTCTTTCTGTTGCTGATAAGACACATAGCAAAAGCAAATGGGGAAGAAAGAGTTTATCTGATTTACATTTCCTGATCACTATTGAGGGAAGTCAGGGCAGGAGCAGAAGCAGGAAACGTGGAAGAGTTGCTGCTTACTGGAGCACTGCTTACTGGCCTGTTTCCCCTGCCTTGCTCAGTTACCTTTTTTTTTTTATTATTTTAAGAAATATTTATTATTTTTGCAAATACAAGTACAAGTGGATGATGAGCATGTACCCATGTTGTGCAGTATCCATGGAGGATAGAAGAGGACATTGGATCCCCTGGAACTGGAGTTATAGATGGTTGTTAGCCACCATGTAGGTGCTGGGAATCAAACTCTTAAAAGCAATCAGTGCTCTTAACCACAAAGCCATCTCTCCAGCCCCACCTTCCCTTTTTTTTTTTTTTAAGTAATAAATTTTTTATTGAGTTTTTGTGTATTTCATACAGAACATCTTAATCATCTATACCTCCTTCCCCACCAGCACCCTTCAGTACCCACCCCCCAAGACCTGTGGGCAACAAGCCCCAATCTTGGTCAATCACCCTTCTTATACAGCCCAGGCCCACCCATCTAGGTACTACGCATACTGGGGTGGACCCTCACATATCCGCTAGCAATTAAGAAAATGCCTAACAGATAAGGCTTCTGGCCCATCAGATCACAGCATTTCTTCTGTTGAGATTTGCTCTTCCCCATGACAACAGTTTGTTCCAAGTTGAAAAAAGCCAACCAGAACACCTTTGTATTCAAGATTGTAAATAAACCTACCTCAAAAATTTCTAAATGTCCCTTTGTAATTTTTCCTTCCTGCTCCTTCCCATACCCATGTCCTACCACCTCACAGTCACCATTGACTTGCCTTCTGTCTCTAGATTGTTTTGCATTTTCTAGAGTCATATGGATTTCATCAGTCAGATACTACATGATTTAGGGAGGAAAAATTCACCTTTTACTTAACATAATCACTGTGAAATCTTATCTATTGTATGTCTCTGTAACTTATTTCTTTTCTTATTGTTTGTTATTGAGACAGGGTCTTAATACATAGCAAGGTCTGGCCTCACAGTCACTATATAGCCCAAGACCGGGGTCATAATCTCATTATAGCCTCCAAAGTGCTGAGATTATAGAGTGTATCATCATGTTGGTCTGTTTATTCCTTTTTAATTGCTGACTTGTAATATCACTGTAAATGTACATCAACAAAGTTTATCATTTGTTAATTATAATTTTATTTACAAATGTAGTTGCTATGAACAGTAGTGTATAAACTTATAGACATTAAGTTTTCATTTTTCTTAGATGAATACTTAAGAGTGAAATGACTAGAGTACAGGGTATTTGCTTTAATTTTCTGGGAGAGGGCCATTTTCCTGATATGCAGAGATAGCTTGTAAACTAATAAGAGTAAAATAAAAGAACCAGCAGAAAAATTGGCAGAAGACAGAAATAAGCATCTCATGCCAAAAGGAATACAAATGCCTTTAAACAGGGGCAGTTTCCTAGAAAGTGAAAAAACTTCAAAAAACATTTATTTGTGTGTGTGTGTGTGTGTGTGTGTGTGTGTGAGAGTGTGTGTGTGTTGTCATCAGGCTTGGTGATGAGCACTCTTGCCTTCTGTGCTATCTCACTTCCTGAAAGCTAAAAACCTTTAAGGTATTGTTTTGTATTTAGACCTCTAGATCCAGACTGCTCAGATGCATATATTTTCTTGCTTACAGTGTAATCTTAAATATCCAGTTTTTAAACTGTTTTATGCTTCTGTTTCCTCACCAGTAAAATTGGAACAGTAATTGTGGGTGCGTCTCCATCTCCAGCATGGCTGTTGTGCTCCAGCCATGCCAGAGAATGGAGGACGATGGAACGGGACCTCAGGTGGCTCAGAGTGCGGCGGGAGGAGTTCCCTCCCGGGAGACTACGTCGGTGGGTAGTTCGGTTATTAGAGCCAATGCAGGGGCTTATATAGGGAAGCCTCTCTGACCGTTACAGAAGGCGGGAAAGGTGGGGTGTTGGGGTAAAGGCAGGAAGGTTGTGGAAGTTCAGGAATGAGGAAACGAAACCCAAAAACCTGGTTCTGGTCTGGGGTGGGGGAAAGGAAGATTCATATCACATCAGGCAGAGCAGGTCAGACACCTGCCATCCCTTTAGGGTATCTGCAGTTGCTTGGCTTGCTCAGTAACCAGATCCCCACAAGTAATAATACCTCCTCAAAGGATTGTTTATGAGAATTAGATGAGTTTATATATGTGAGGTTCTCAGAACAATTCATAGAGTTTTTTTGGAAGATGAGTCGACTTATTAAAATGATGTGCTTTGTTATTTAGTCAGGTAAAAGAATGTTCATTAAAGTATTACTTATTATCAAAGGCCATAAATGATTCTTAATTTGGTCAGGTTAAGAAAGAATGGCACAGCTATACAGTGAGGTCTCGCATAACAATAAAAAGGACCCAAAAGAGCATTTGCTAGTGCCTGAGTGAAATAAACAGCTACAAAGTGTTTGCAGTGTCACTCTTGTGAAACTGAGCTCTGTGTGTGGTGCACATACACATACCCCCATGAATGAACACATTTATATGCCAATATGCAGAGGCCTTCTGGAAGAATGTATATTAAAAAGGGAGAAATTGCTTCTAGAAGGACTGAAGAAAGGGGACTAGGAGATTTTTATTTTCATAAGGCTTCAGTGGCTGTGTGTGTGTCTGTATGTGTTATACTTCTTTAAATCTTGTTTTTTAAGTAGTTCAAGAGCCTCAGGAAGTTGCAAACCTGACAGCTTAGCTTTATACTTGCTCTTACTCCCAGTGGTAACATTTTATGTCACTCTGGTGCAGTATGAAAACCATGAACTTGACATAATCCACATTTCCTTTTCAAATTATTGATATAATTATTGTCTGTCTGTAATTTTTCAGTTTTATCACATACATAAATTTTCAGCCATTACCATAGTCAACATACACAGCTGTTTCATCACCACAAGAATCTTTGGGTTATTCCGTTTGAATCATATCTATCATCTCAACCCCTGGCCTTAAAAAGCATATAGTCTTGCATCTTCCTGCATAGGAGCAGTCATTGTGCCCAGCCAGAATGGCATGATCCTGAAACCCCATTTCCACAAGCACTGGCAGGAGCAAGTGGACACTTGGTTCAACCAACAGATACAGAAAATCTGCAGATAGCAAGGCCTGGCAGGTAAAAGAGCGCCACATTGCCCTTTGACCCATGTCCAGTCCCATTCAATCCATAGTCAAGTACCCCTTGGTAAAATACTACACCAAGGTCTGAGCTGCCAGGGGCTTCAGTGTGGAAGAGCTTAGGATGGCTGGCATCCGTAAGAAAGTAGCCCAGACCCAAAAAGGCAAAACAAGACCACTGAATCCCTATAGACTGAAGGAGTACTGCTCTAAGGTCATCCTCTTCCCCAGGAAACCTGCCCCCAAGAAGGGAGACAGCTTTGTTGAAGAATTCTAATTGGCCACCCAGCTAACAGGACCAGTGATGCCCATCTGGAATGTCTGTAAAAAGGAGAAAGTCAGAGTCATTGCAGAGGAAGGAAAGAACTTCAGGGCTTTTGCCAGCTTTTGCATAACGGTTGCCAAGGCCCAGCTCTTTGACATTTGAGCAAAAAGGGCCATGGAAGCTGCAGAGCAAGGTGTTGAAAAGAAAAAATAATGCTGTGTTGGCATTATAATAAATTTTCAATAAAGTGAACTCTTTAAAAGATAAAAAGCATATATCTTACAGGAAATACAGTAGACAATCCTGAGCAAAGAACAAAAGATGGCATCTTGATTTATTTCACATTTTTATAGCAGAGTACCTGGGATGGGGTAATTCATAACGAGTAGAAAGTTGGAGTTCTGGAGGCTGGACAAGCCTACGCTAAAGGGCCACCACCTGGTAAGGGCCATCTTGCTGCACTGTGCTGTGGTAGAAGGACAAGAGAGTGGTGCTGAAAGCAAAATCATCCTGTGATCATATTGATAGCTTTAGGGCGTTAGGAGTTCCAAGTGTGGAAAGATTAGAAAAGGGGGATCAGAACATTTTTCTTGGAAGAACATTAGTATGAGTGCCCAGTAGTTCTGATCCTGCATTGTCTACCATTAATTAACTAAGTGTATAAAATAAGAAAATTGAATTTTCAGTGTCCCCTTTCATTATAATCTTAATACTGTGGATAGTTTCTTCTTTAAATATGATTTCATTTATTTGTCAGATAATACCACTATTCAATACCAATCACTGCTATAGGCCTGGAAATATACCAGTGAACATAGACAAGAAAACAGACAAAAGCCCTACCTTCATAAAACTTTTAGATAGGACAGTAATGTAAGAAACATTAGATATTTGTCTTTCCTTTCACAAAGGAGGGTGGGAAGTTAAGGGTGATACAGAACTTTGAGCATGAGTACCAGGTTAGTAGGTTAGTGTTTGTGTTGGAGGAAAGCATTTTAGACAAAGTAAATTTGAGATAAATATTTGATATCTAATTGAAAAGAATCCTGAAAGAAAAGGGAGGCATTGGAGATTTAAGTTTGGGAATTAAAGAGATCAGGTCAGAAGACTTCACAGAGTTAAGGGTAGAGAGGTGAGGTCCCAAGACTGAGTTTGGGGCACTATAGTGTTTAAAAGTTGGACAGTCAGGAGCCAGGAAAGGAAACTTAGGAGAAATTAATTAAATCAAGAGGAAGACCTTGAGAGCTAGTGCTCCTGGAAGACAGATGAAGAAAGTGTTTTAAGAAGGACATACTGTCTACTGCTGCTGATTGTTGAAGAGAAGAACCGGAAATTATCATTTTAGCAATGTGGAGCTCATTAGTATTCTGACAGCATATTTGATGGAGTGGTGGTGGTGGGAATCTGATTTAGAATGAATCCAAGGAAAAGGGGAGAAAAGTAGGAAATAGAAAGAATTCTAAGAAATTTTGCTGATGAAGGAAGAAGTTTGGTGGTAGGTGCAGGAGAGGTTAAGAAAGATTTCTGGTTTTTAGGTGGAAAAATTGACATGTTTGTAGGAGCTGAGTAAGGGAAAATTTGAAGAGGGTGTGGGAGTGGGTGGCCATTAGTGGTGATGTAGTGAGTGTACAAGTAGGAGACGGGGCTGAACTGGATCAGAAACAGTTGACATCACTAATGAAAGACAAATGAGGAAGAATATTTGGGCATAGAGATAATAGGTAGGTAAATAGGGCATCCTTTCATCCACCCATCCATCCCATCCATCCATCCATCCATCCATGTTTTGTGAACTTCTGGTAGCTTGTATTGCTTCTGTGTCTCGGTAAAATGAAAATAAGGGCAGAAAGGTGATAGAGGATTGAGGAGGAGAGTATGAAGTACTCACATAGTAGAATGGCAGAGTAAATAATAAAGAGTAAGCAAGCAGTTAGTTACTCAGCAAGAAAAGCTGGGGGTGGGGAGAGACCTTTTTCCTCTAGCCACCTATGAGCTGTAAGTATCAGCATGGAATAGGTAGAAAGTTGGGTTGGTGCCAGTTTTAGTCAAACAAGATGGACAAAGTATGGAGGAAGGAAGTTGTTAAGGATTTTCGTGAAGCAGAGGAGTAATAATTGATTGAACAGGGGTTTAACTTGGGTAAGATGGGGATTGAAGAAGACAGGAAAAGGGAGGAAGAAAAGGTGGTGGTGGTGGTCGATTATAAGCAATGTAGTGATACATACGTAAATTCTAGCCTTCAGGAGGTTGAGGCAGGAGGATTGCACATATGAGTCCAACTTGGGTTATATAGTGAGATTGTGTCTCAGTAACCCGGGATGAATACATAATTTAAAAATTAATGAAATGGGGGCTGGAGAGATGGCTCAGTGTTAAGAACACTGGCTGTTCTTGCAGAAGACTGGGGTTCAAACCCCAACACCCACATGGAGGCTAGCAATCCATAGCTCCAGTTCCAAGGGATCCAACACTCTCTTCTGTCCTCTGTGGGTAATGTACAACATGGGTACATTTACACACATGCAGGCAATATATTCATACACATAAAATAAAAATAAAATAAATTTTTTAAAAATTAGTGAAATGAAAACAAAAAATTAGTGGACTGTGGATTTGTTGGTTGAAGGATTGTTGGAGTTAGGATGTTAAAGGGAGTGAACTGATAGAGTATGATGCTGTTTTGGAGTTGCCCTTATTAAAATTAACAGAGTTGAGGGCTAGAGAGAACCCAGGTTTGAGTTCTAGCACCCACATGGCAACTGAGGGCCATCTGTAGCTCCAGTTCCAGGGCATCCCATGCCCTCTTCCAACCTCTGTGGGCAGTGCATAACACTAGGTGCACTTGCATGTTTGTAGGCAATGTTCTCATACTCAAACAGTAAAAATAAATAAGTAAATGATAATCTTAAAAAAATAAACAGAGTTTAAGGTTTGACCAGGAGGGTGAGTAACAAAAATAGGGTTAGGGTGGGATCATGGGAAGAGAGAATGCCAAGGAATGTGTAAGCAAGGATGGGGGGTGATTGTGTAGACCCTTTTTGCAAGCAGCTAAAATGGAATTAGTAGACAGTTTGAGAAGTAACTACAAGTAGAGACAGCCAGTGCTTATGCTGTGACAGCAGAATCCAAGTTGGATGGTTTTAGGGAAGAGTGAGCAGGAATGGTATGAAATGGCCAAGGAGGACACCTGCCCATCTTCCAGGCTCTGTAGTGAGAGGAGTCAGGATGCTGGACACAGCACAGAGGAGGTGATAATAACCAAGTTGCAGTTAGAGCAGATGCCACACACATAGATGTAGTCAGAGTAGATATTGGAGAACAGGAAGAAACTTCACAATTTGGAATTGAATGCTTTTTCTTCTCAGTTATGTCCTTTGTGGCCTTATCCCTTTTTAGAATTATTTAGAACTTACAAGCATTCTCTGTATTTTAACATCCAGAATTTATTACTAGAAACTGAATGTCTATTGTAAGTCTAAGATTAGCAGAGCATGGTTTAATTTTCCACAGCTGACTGTGAACCACTAATAAAAAACTTGTTACAACTTCCCAGTTACTTCCTCAGTCAGTTGTAACTCTGGGCATTCAGCACAGAATAATGACAGTTCTTCCCCCTCACAAGCCTTCTGTCTTTTGGGTCTTCTGGGAATGTCTAGATCAGAGAGAATTGTTGCAAAGTTTGTTCTAGAACTTATTCCACTATTTTTATTACCATTTTTCAAATTTTTATTTATTTTTGGTCATTTTGAAATAAGATCCCCCTGTAGCCCCAGCTGGCCTGGAACTTGCTATATTGACCAGGCTGACCTTGAACTTAGAGATCAGCCTGCCTCTGCGTCTGCCTCCCGAGTCCTGGGCTTAAAGGTGTGCGCCACCATGCCTGGCTTGTTACTATACTTAAAATCATTTACTAAATGAATAACCATGTCCTTAAACAAAATTTTTTTTTTATTTATGTTCAAGAGGGCATTTTGCTTCCTAGCACCTTTATAGTCCATCTACTATTATCTGTTTCAGTTAAGAGTACTTTAGCTTTAAGCATTAGAAGTCCAGTTTAGGTAGCCTTACCCAGTAAGGAAGTTGATTAGTTTAGCACAGTTGGGGGCAGAGGCTAAGTAGAGTCTACAGTTAGTCAGTGCTCTAATAAGACTCCATCATTGAGATTCTTTCCACTGGTCCAGTCCACTTTGCTCAGTGCTGCTTGTCTATGCTGATTCTCAGGAAGGAACCGGGTGTCTTAGAGGATGAAAAGGCTACTTTCCTCCTAAAGACAGGACACACCCAGAAGTTGCCAGTGAATCTCATGCCTCACTAGCTTGATCCTTCTCAGTTCTTGTCAGTTTCTGGCAGTCAGGATAGGCCCAGCCTTGAGCAAAAGTCAGTTCTTCAAGTTGCTGTCACTCAAGAGTTGAGGAGTAGATATTTGAGGTGACAGTGTCTACTACAATATCTCCTTTCCTTGGTTGCATTCTAGTGCTCTGAAGCTTTTTTAGTCCAGTTTTGAAAATTCTTTCATAATGAGCCAAAATACCCTTACTTAAATTTTACTGGTTTACCTGCCATGTTCACAGGTTTCTATCCTGTAAAGCAATACCGCACTTAAAATACAACATTTATCCTTCCTGAAAAGGAGACGTTGGAGTAGTTAAGATAGGAGACAGATTGCAAGTTGAGTTTAGAGCTCATTGTAACCAGTAATCCTTAATCTCTCACCTCCTGATAATTGACTTAGAAGCATTAGTGATTTGATTTCTATCTCTTCTCTGTCAGAAGTTGCCTGAAGCACCACGGTAAAGTAAAAAGTGAGCTGGGTTATGATTAGGTTCTTTTAATTAATTCTAGCTCTACCGCTCTAGAAATGTGTGATCAGGTACATCACTTCATCTCCCAGACCTGCTTTTCTCCCTAGAAGTTGGAGGGAGCTCACCATCTCTTACCAAATGCTTTTATTGGAATTAAATAAGCTGATGTGAAAAAATCTGAAAAATATAGAATAGCACACAATTTTAAATTGCCTTATTACACTAACTAAAGGATTGTCACTTGGAGCAAAGAAACCTTAATAACCTGAGAGAGATTGCTTCCAGACAATAAATAAGTGATCTTAGATTCTGAGTATCTAAGGTTACTATTAGTGAAGGGTAGGATGTGAACTGCTTTTTTGAAACTAAAAAGTAAACTTAATAAATGAAGACAGTTGTGTCATAGTACAGCAACTTGAATGCTTGATTCTAACTATTGTACCTAACTATTCCTCAGAATATTTTGACTTCAGAAATTTACCCTGCCTTTTAAAAAAGCTGCTTTTGAAGAAATCAACAGTAGAATAAATTGTAAGCGATATTGCTTTATGTGATTTGCAGGCTGTGATGGATGCATTAATTCACTTGTTACTGTTTTTTGTTATAGACTGTTCTTCTTTCTTAGAACATTATACTTTTGAAGAGGTCTGAGGCTTCACACTGAAATATGGAAAGTTTAGTTGTTAGTACCACAGGAGATAATATATTCTGATTCTGAACCTCTGAAGAGTAAAACTTGGTATTTAGAGATGGATGAAATTAAGATGACATGAAGTTTGATTTTTAGGAATGATTTAATTCATTCATGTCTTAGGTTAATATATTGATTCTGAATGTTAATTGCATGGGAGAATCTATATAACTATGTAGGTATCTATGAGAAAAACTAACATGTTGGCTTTGTTGTCATTTACAAACACACAAAGGATTTAACATTGATATTTAATGCTCCCTTCAACTTGGTAAAAGAATTTAGTGTCCCCATATTGCAAAAAAACAACATTGAAATTTAGAAATTAAGGGAATGCCAGATGGCTCTCATGGGGTAATCCTACTTCCCCTCCATCTCTCCAAGAAGTCTGTGATGGTTTTACTCTGGAATGCCCTTTGGCCATCTTTTTTAGCATCCCAGCACACCCTGTACATCCTTTATTTTTGATGTACTTTCTATGTGTCTGTGTGTTTGTTTATTCTCTTGGACATGCCTTTAACTTCTTAGACCTGTGGACTGGTAGTCCTCAACAGTGGAAATTTTCTTGGACACTTTTTTCCTGTATTACTCCATTCCTTTGGTTGTCAGGTATCCATTGTGCGTGTGTTAAACTGACCTCTTCTTTGGGGAAGCCATGCCTTTCCCCTTCTTTCTGTTTCTGTTTTTGGATAGTTTCTTCTAATACTCTCTTCTTTCTCCTATATCCTCTCTCATTTCTTCCTCACAGGGTCTCACTATGTAGCCCAGGCTTATTTACTGTATATCCCAAGCTGACCTCAAACCTGCCAACTTCCTGCCTCATCCTCCCAAGTGCTAATATTATAAGCAAATGCTGCCTTGCCCAGCTGAATTGTCTATTCTGTTTGAAGGTGTTGTCATAAGTCATATATAATGTACCACCCTCTCAGTACTGGCTGAGAAATGGATGAAGGAGAACAGTGCCTTTGGAAACAACTGCTGTTCACCAAAGTAAAACCTTGTGTATTGAGGCCTAGCTGTGTTTAACAGAGTCAGCCCTGTCCCTAGAAGTGAGTGACTATCTTCTCTGTGCTGTGTTCCAGTAATTCCATGTAGACTGTTAGCCAGTGGATTTGCAGCTATATTTGCAGTTTGAGAATCCCAGGTTAATAGCTACATGTCTTTGGCTAAGATTAAGTAGGCTGGGCTTCAAAAATGAATCTAGATTTCTACCAAAAGGAGTTTTAACAAGGGTAGGTGGTGCACATTGAGCCCCTTGGTGGGAAGAACAAAAATTTCAGTCTCACGATATAGAACTTTTGAGTCTTGATCTGTTTTTGGATTGCTGTAGGGATTCATGAGGTTGGAGTGATCAAGGAATGTCTCTTCCTAGAACATTAAAGAATACCAGGGAGAAGTCTAGATAAATCTAGATAGACATCTAGAGACATTTGTTTATCTGAATCTGAACCAAAGTCTTAGAGGAAAAGGGCAAAAATAATTCATTCTTACTGTTTTCAGTCAAAATTGCCAGTACATTCCGATCGGGATGTAGATGTGAGTTTTACCTGGAAGGGCTTCTGTTAAATATGTTCCTCTGGCACTTGTAGTGGTATTTGGTCTCTGCTTGATGGTTCAGAGGTTCTAAAACATTGGTCCTGTGTGTGTGGAAAGTAGCCATTAACTTGTGCTTACACTGCTTTGCATACTCAAATTCAGTAGTTTACTGACTTTATGGAGGTTTTTTTTTTTTTTAAAAGGATATTAGCACATTTGTGCCATCTGCAAAGCATTTTTATAATGAACAGGAATGTGAGAAGCCACAGTCCTAAAGAAGGACGCTGAGCTGTACAACTGTTTGTAGACCTATGCTGTGGCCCCTTCTTTAGTCAGTGAGTGAGGGACTAGGTTGTGATAGAAAACAGCGGGCCTGGATAAAAAACAAACCCTTCAGTTATAGTTCAGGTTGAACTGTGTATGGCTTTGTAACCATAGCAAACTAGTTAAACTGAAGACTTATTTTTCCACCTGTAAATACTGTGCATGTTTGGGAGGTTTGGGGAGATGTGATGCGTCTGTTTTACTTGTCAGTGTGAAGAGCATAGTAAGATGTGAAAGTGAAAATGTGTAAGGCACCAAACAAGTGTAAAAACACTATAAAATTAGCTCAGTGAAGTTGAATCTTGTTTTTTATCTCACTGTGTAAACAGCATCTCATCTAAATACTGTATTTTATCACTTAGAGTTTAGAAAAAGAAAAATGGAATAATGTGTAGCTTGGAAAATGGATGGAAGTACAGTAATGTTGTTGGCAGAGGATATAACTTACCTACAAAAGAATTTATAAAAAATTGTTGAAATTTGAAATTTTTCTTTTTGTCTTCTCTATCACTCCTAGTTTTTAGTAAAATCTTTAACAGTTGGATTCTGTGACATGCTGCATGTGAACTTTTCCCCTAGATTATTTGTTGAAAAATGATTATTATAATTGTATGTGTGTATCATGTATGTGAGTGTGGAGGAGCATGCCTGTACACACACAAAGGCAGAGGCCAGAACAGGATATTGGGTGGGTGTCTTCTGTCACTTTCTACCTTATTGCCTTGAGACAGAGTCTCTTAGTGAACTGAGAGCTGGCAGTTTGGGTTAGGCTGGCTGGCCAGTGAGCTTTTATCTGCTTGTTTCTGCCCCCTCAATGCTGGTGTTTCAGGCACATGTAGCTGTGCCCAATTTTTTATGTGCATGTTGGGGATTTGAATTCAGGTCCTCATGTTTGCAGTACAAGTGCTCACACTGAGCAATCTCCCCAGCCCCAGCAAATTACTTTTTAAAACAATCTGGTGGCTGCTTGTTGTCTGTGAAGATTCAGAAGCACTAACTCTTCCTTCCTTAGTTAGCATGCATTCAGTGGAATGCAAAATAACTTAATATAACACCAGTATGTGTATAATTAGGGAGTTAAATCTGTCAGAATGGAAACCACAGTGATTGAAATATGAATGTAATATTTTGGTACCTTTGGAAATTTTCACATTATTCTGCCATATTAGATCAGTGAGAGAATCCTATTGGTTGGTTCACTCATTCATAAACACATGCCTCTCTGGCACTTAAATTCTAATGAAGGGAGATAGAAAAGAAAAGATACAATAGAGTATGTCAGATAGCAATAGGTACTATGAGAAATAAGGGAGGGAAGGGGATGTGGGGAGGGTTGAGAGACACAGTGACATGGGGATTGAAGGGAGCAGGACTGGGAAAGTGGAGTTTGAGCGAAGACCCAGAGGAGTAATCTATATGGGTAGCTCAGGGAAGAGCACTGCTGCTACACTGTATAGCAAGTGGGTATAGCTAGTGAACCTTTCGGGAAAGCCTGCTAAGGTGTTTGAGGAAGGAAGAAGCTGGTGTGACTGAATTAGAATGAGACCAAAGGAAATTTAAGAAGAGGCCAGAGAAGTGATGGATTTTGTTAGGACTTTGCTTTTTGATCTGAGAAGAGGTGCTTTTGAGAGTTTTGAGCGGAATGACTATATGACCTAATTATTTTTTTAGTGGTAAAAGGGACAGATCTTTCAAGACAGAAAGATCATTCAGGAGACTGTTGGAGTAATCTGTGTAAACCTGAAGGCAGTGGAAAGTTTTTTTAATGGTTGACTTTTTTTTAATAATTAAATCTTTTTTGAGAATTTCATGTATGAGTACTGCATTTACATTATTTCCACCCATCCCTCTCCCCCTCCATCTCCTCAGCAACCAACTAATGGATGAGGTAGGAGTGGAGAAGGACCAAGAAACAACTAACCAAGAGTTTGGGCATGCACAGCTAGAAACTTAGTGTTGCCATTTGCTAAGGTGGGGGAAACAGAGGAAGTTGTGGTTTGCTACAGAGGTTAATCAAAGCTTTAATTTTGGATTTAAATATGTATTAAGTATCCAAGTAAAATCTGTTGAGTAGGTGGTTGGATGTGTTAGAGGGCAGTTATGAAGAGAACATCAGGCTGTTGATCTATAAATAATTTTGGGATTCATCAGTTTGTAGATGACTTGTATCTAAATCCTGGAGCAGAACACCTACCAAGTAAGCTTAGGTGGCAGAGAAGAGGTACAAGGACTGAGCTGTAGGGCTCTGCAGTAAGGGTAGAGAGATGGACAACCAGCAAAGAAGATGGAAAGAAAGCCAATGGAGTTGTTCTGGAAGCCATGCACTTCCAAGACAGAAGCATCGTGTCTACTGCTGCCCGAGGGTAAAGTAAGAGTAAACCTGAGATTGGGCATTTTATTTAGTAATGTAGAAACACTGGGCAAGTTTGGGGAGAGAGCCTGGTTGATGGGGGTTCAGGAGAAAGTGGGAAGGGATAAGGATGTAGTTTAGTGGTAGAGCACCTGTCTATCATGGGCAAGGCCCTGGGTTGATTGCCAGCATGGCACAAAAAGAAAAGGGTGATGGGAGGCAGGAAGGGAATGGGCATTGTGAAGGCAAATGAGTTTTATTATAAAGGGAAGCCATGCACATGTAGCTTGTATTAATAGAGTTAAAAGGGGTTTTAGTTATTGTTTTTATAATTTTTGCTTCTACATCTAATAATAAAGAGATAATCCAGTTGTAAAGGAATATATAATAAATACAAGACATTTCCCTGACTTTGTGGGAAGGAATTGGGACCTGCCATTCCTGTCTTGGAACATGTATCAGTTTGTTCATGGTCAATGGTATTCCATAGTAAAGTAACAATCTGCAGTCTAATGGGTCTAAAGTCTAATGGGTCTAAACCAGTATGCCTAAAGTCATTCCATGCAATAATACTTTGTTGATTGTTAGGCTACCAAAAATGCTCACACACGTCTGAATTGGAAGATAATCATCTCCTGTGTTTCAGCCTCACTGATTGCCTGTAGTTTTTCTAAACGGACCATTATATTCCCTACTTTGATGCTTGTGGCTCATACTCTTCCTCAGATCCTGGTATGGTAAAATACTTACTGTATTGCTTGTACCATTGTTTCTTCTAGCATCTTCATAATGGTTAGTATTGTAAACAGTTTTTAAACAAGGACAAGGACACATATTCAGTTTGGGACTGTTAGATAAGATACTCAGGGATTTTTGAATAATGTTAATAAAATGTTTTAAGTCGGATCAACCATGGTCATACATGCCTGTGATCCTAGCATCCTGGAGCTTCAGGCAAGAGAGTCCCAAGTTGGAGGTCAGCCTCTGTGGCAAGTTCCAGGCCAGTGTGGGTTATATACCCTATGCCAAAGCAGTCAAACTACCACCATCGCCAAAAAAGTTATTTTATAGCTTTAAGAGCTCAACAAAGTTAGGAGTGCTATTAAAATCTGAAACATGTAGCATATTTTTCTAGGAATTCAAGATATTGTTGTATTTTTAAGGTAATTCAAATTTTCAAACATTTCCAATATAGATACTATTTTGTGACTTGGAAGGAAGTAGATGTAGATCTATAATAAAAATCTGGAGTTGAAGTATAGCTGAACTTGATATATACTATAAAATAATATTTCCCTGTAAAACTAAGCTTTCTAAGCAGAAATAATCACTATACCATCTTGTTATTGTTCCCCACCTCCTTGGTATAATTTAAATATTTAAGCAAACTCAAGGCCTGTAGGAGAAATAAAGATTATCATCCTAAACACATAATATATTAGATATTAGAAATAACTTGTCCGGCCGTATCCCACTTCCATATGAGGAAACAACTACATAGAGATGTGCCTAAGCTTGCTGGTGGCAGAGCCAATGCCAGACCCCAATATGTTATAAATTGCTAGTAATGAGCTGCAGTGTGTTTCCTACTTACCCTACCCCTGACTTTTGGAGTTTGGGTATAATTTGCACATTGAGTTTTTAAGAACTCCTGAGGTGCTTTCAGTTTGCAGCAAAGTTGGGAACTTCTGCTTTTCAGGGAAGTAGTGTGCTTTAAGGACTGGACCTAGGGCAAAATCAATCAAGTACATATCAAGTACATATAGACTTCTGTCCATTCTCATGCCTTAATCGCATATTTGGCTTGGTTTTGTCAGGGTAGTAAGAAAAATCTTTACATTAAGAAATAATCAAGAATTCTGCTGAACAGAGACTTCTTTAATAAAGTCGTTCTTTTACTACTTCGTACTTTGTGAATAGATAGCCTGTGACAAATTTCTTTTTAATCATGAAATGGAAGAACAGTTCTTTGACACTGATTAGGAAAGGAGAAATTCTTCTGCCATCTGTGTTGTGGCAGACTCTGCTGTTGTTTAAACTAGATAAAATTCTAATTACTGTTAAACAGATTGTTTATGAGGTTGTTTTAATATTTTAGAGCAAGTGTGTAAATACAGAGGCAAAGAAATGGTTCCAGACTTAAAAACAAAGGCTCATGCTTTCATAGAAGGTTAATCATAATTTGAAACAAAGGAACTTTTAATAATGTATTTCTTACAGTTCGGTGTAACCGCCATGTGCTATTGTCATGTATTCTGGCATATTTGCTGACAAGACATTGTATCTAGAAAATAGGAATTTGTGATTGGTTTGTGGCATGTTTCTCTCTTGCCTTCTGTCCCACTCCTTCTCTACTCCTTCCCTCTTTTGCTTTCTCTCTTTGAGATTGGATCTCATTATATGGCCCGGCTTGCCTCAGCCTCAGAGATTTGGGGGGTTCCAATCTTGCCCAGCCAATTGTTCTTATGAGCATTATTTTTTTCCCCTACATAATGACAGATGTGAAAATGTGAAGTAGAAGGGTTAAAGTAGGGGACTGTAACCAGATGGAAGCATTTCAGAATTTTAGATCTCTTATTCAAACAGACTGGGTTATGGCAGGAAACTATATTGGGGGTTGTTAGGTGGTGGGATTGTATAGGTTCTCTTGCTGCCATCATAATTCACTACACAAATAAAAATTTCATCAGGATTATGTCCCTTCCTGTAGTGCCTTTTTCCTTGTTTATCAGGTTTGTAGTGTAATTTAGTACTGATATTACATATTAAAACAATTGAAAGCCCTAGTCCTTTTGCAGTGTAGAGTAAGCAAAGCTCCATGGTATTGAAGTACAAGCATCTTTGGAGAACTATTATGCCCGTGACAGGGTTAGGGAGTTAGGAGATAGGTCATTGAAATCAAGGAAACCAAGTGTTGAGGTAGCTGTTGAAAGTTACTATTTGTTCATCGAATAATATTTGAGTGCTTGGTATGTGCTAGGCATTAGTAGTAGGCACTGGGCCTGTGTAGGAGACAAGACATGATACCTGCCCTTACATATACATTAGTATAGTAACTAAAAATAAACTTATGTAGCATTGCTTTATAAAGGATTTTTCATGTATTTCATTCAGAAGCTTTTTGAAAGCCAGTTCGTACTCTAGTGGGCTCTATTCGGGCCTTTCCTCATCCTGTCCTGACAAGTATTCTATATAATCTGGAGAATGACTTAACAGTAGCCATTTAAGTTTTAATGAGTGAGTTTATTAAGCTAATAAATAAGCCAAAGTAAAAGAAAGAACAAATAGTGGGAAATTAAAAAATAAATAAATCATCAAATTTGGTGCTCAAGACATCCAGCATTGTGTTGGGGCCAAGTGCTGGTGAAACAATCTCCACACAGTCCTGGGCAGAGCAGATTGTTCCTTCAGGGGAGGCTTTCAAATAAAAGAATAACAGAATGGTAACATCATTAAATCAGGGACTTACTTACAACACTCAGCAGACAACAACAGGGGAAGCCCCATTAAGTCAATCAGTTGGAGTTTCCATTTGAGCTTTCTCTCCATGGATGAGTTTCTTATGGTTAAATTTCTGACTTCTTAATTCCCACTGAAGATACTTTTATATCATGGGATAAGCAGTAGTAACCCCTGTTAGAAATGTTTTACCTTCTAGCTAATGATGTTTTTATTTTGGGGCCATTTTGTTGTTCTCTTCTCTCCCTACTGTAGAGTTGCTAGGGGACAGCTTATTCCCCAGAGAAGAGGCCTTGGAGGACACTTTGAGACAAAACACGCTTGAGCCTAAAATTGGGATGAAGTTGGGGACAACTGTGTTTCTAAAGTCTGCTTCTCAGTGAACTCAGAAGTAGCACATGGTAGTTTACTAATGTAATGTACCATTACACAAGGTTTCATATTTAGATGCTCAGCATGTGGTGGCAACAGCTTTGTTTGACCTTTGTATTGAGTTAGAAACCTGACATTTCTCTTGTTTATTTCTCCTCCCCAAGGACTGAGGAATTTTGAGTTCCACAGTCCCAACTCAGGGTGATTTAAGATGAGCTCAGTTGCCCCAGGAATGTTGTGCCTCCTAAAAAATATATTTTTATTGATTCTTTGAGAATTTTGTACAATTTATTTTGGTAATATTCAGACTCCCTCCCCTATCTCCTCTCAGATTCACCCCCACTTCACTTCATGTCCTCTGTTTTTTTTTTTTTTTTTTTTAAGGCCTATGGTATCTAATTTGTGTTACCCAAATACTCTTGGGCGTGGGTTCATCCCGATTCAGCCTATCCAGCATCACACTCTTAAAGAAAATTAACTTTCCCTTTCTTATCAGTTGTCAATAGTTCCTCAGCTAGAACTGGGACTTTTTACCTACTTTCCCACTTCATGTTGAGATTTTTGTCTGGCTTGGCCTTGAGGAGGTCTTGCCTATGCTGTCCCAACTTCTGTGGGTTCATATGTGCAGCTTCTCTGTTGTATCTGGAAAAGACTGTTTCCTTATATTCATCTAGCACTTAAATCAATCTTTCTGCCCCAGTAATCCTTGGGAGGAGAGGATGTGATATAGGTGTCCTATTTAGGGCTGAGCACTCCATAGTCTCGTTTTCTACGCATTAATCAGTTTGTGGATATGTGTGTTAATCACTGTCTGCTACAAAAAGAAATTTCTTTGGTGAGGGTTGAGAGATGCATTAATCAGTTGATTTAGCAATAAGGGATTAAGAGTCAGTTTCATACTATGCTCATTTAGCAGAATAATAGGTTCTCTCTTTTGGTATGTGCCCTCTTTAACCAAAGGTTCTTGGTCCTGAAAATGCTTTCCATCCCAGGTATGGGCTTCATCTTGTGAAATAGACCCTACATCCAACCAGAAAGTGGTTGGTCTCCCATAACATTTGGGCCACTATTGCACCAGGGGGCTTATCTTGTCAAGCCAGTGGTTATTGTAATTCACAAGGTTCATAGGTGGTAAGATTGATGATTACTTTTCTCTTCAGGTAGCATGCACAGCACCTTCCAGCTCTATGAAAGCTAGGCAGTAGAGATGAAGTTTCAATACCAGCTTGATTTCTCCTTGTTTGTTCTATGATTCATATGTAGAATCCTCAGTAATACAGTCTTACCTTCAAGTTCTGGAGGGTAACCAAGAGCTGTGGCCAGCATTATTTGAGGGTCTGTGGAATCTCTGGCCAACAGCCCCCAAAGAAGGAACCTATTCTTAACATTAGACTTTTTATTTTCTAGCCTGTGTTGTCCCCTTGTTATATGGAACGCTATTTAAATCTTTTATATGTGTATATATTTTAAGAAGCTTCTATAGAAGTTGGTTTCCATATGTGACTTTTTCAGAAGGCCTTTTGTGTTATCTCTCCCCTTCCTATCTCTCGTGTCTCTCACTCTTTTCCTCTCTCCTGCCTTCCCATTCTTCACCCCATTTAACTCTTCCTTTCTGCTCATTATTCCCTGTTCCCCTTCATATCGTGGTACTCTTTTTCTCCTCCTATGAAGCCTCCCACACATGGCCCCTTACTGATTTCTTGACCTCTGTAGATTTCTAATTGAAACACACATACCTAAAAATTCAAAACTAGCATCCACATATGAGAGAGAACATGCGATGTTTGACTTTTGGAGTATGGGTTACAATTGTTTCCAGTTCTACCCATTTATCTTGAATTTCATTATTTAATTTTTCTTAACAGCTGGATACTATTCCATTGTATAAATGTACCATATTTCCATATCAAAGAATGTTTTTAAAGGCCTAAAATTTGTTACGTGCTACATTTTACTTCTCTAGGTAAAGGCTAAAGTACTAAAGGCAACTCTGCAAATACTATAATCTTACAAATTAGTAAAGATTTGCTGCCTTCCCCCACAAAACAACTAGCAAGCACTCAGTTTAGAAAAAATCAGCAGTGTTCATCAACAGTGAAGAATTGCCAACCCAGAAGCAGATTAAAATAATAAGCTTCTTAATATGGTTTTTCTGTAGATAGCCAGACTTTTTAAATAATGGGAGAGATTTACTATCTGTTCATTGCTCTTAACACCTCTGTCTTCATCACTCAGTTCCCCATTGCACTCCCAGTACATAGTGATCTACCTTTTATGAGAAAATGGCAGGATTCACATTTGTCCGAGGCTTCTAAAGGCTGCTCTTAGTTCTTTCAGTTATAGTTACAATTATAGTTGAAAGCCTGATGTGGTGGTGTACACCTTTAATCCTAGCACTTGGGAGCCAGAGGCAGAAGCCGATGGATCTCTGTGAGATCCAGGCCAGCCTAGTGTATATATATAAAACAAGTTCCAGTGAGCTGGGGCTATAGAGAGGCCCTGTCTCAAAAAGAACTGCCCCCGCCCCCGCCAAAAAAAAACAGATTACAGTTAACTGTAGTTTCCCAAAGCAGCAGTGGAAACTTCAGTAATGGATTGGAGTAAGTATAGATATGAGATTTATAGATAACCTATCCAGGCATTAATTTCAGATGTGGCCATCACAGAACTCTTTGCCAGAACTGTTAATAAGTGGCTAAATAAACAGGTTGGCTTTATAGTACATAAATGCCTGAATGTCACATGGCACCTTTAAGGTACCCTTTAAATTTTAGTACAAATGATTTATCTTAAACTCCTTCTTTATTCTTTTGCAGTATAACATTACTAATGGATAATTTTTTGGTCTGTATATGGATAGCTCTATGTGTGTGCATGTGTGCATGCATCTATTCATGTGGAGGCCAGAGGACAACCTCTAGTGCCGTTTCTCGGAAGCCATTTACCTTGTATTTGTTATAAAACACAAGTCTCACTGGCCTGGAACTCACCAACTAGACTAGACTGGCTGGGCAGTGAGTCCCAGAGATCCATCTGTCTACTTCTCTAGTGTTGGAAATTATAAGCATATGCCACCGTGCTCTACTTTTTTTTCATGGGTTCTGGAATTCAAACTTAAGGCAAGTGCTTTACCAGCTGAGGCATTTCAGCAGCTGATAAGGTCTTAACAGTCTGACTCTATGTCTCCTAAAGAGTAACTGAAATAGATACAGAACTTCATTTCTGAAAGAGGAACTTTAGGAATAATGGATGGAAAGTTCATCTATTTGCTGAAGTAGCTATAGCTGTTGTATTACTGTTGGGTATTAACTTGAGTGAAGGAAGGTGATAGCTGCTTTTATTTTGATACAGGTAGGTGGTTATAATCTTTAAAATGTGGTTGTGAAATACTATTTTCTAAGAACTTTTTTTAAAAAAACACCTCAGTATTAAGAATATGTAGTATCCTGTTGGATTTAGTTCATATGTAAAATTCTTATTCAGTGGAACTTGTGAAGAAAATGGAAGAATGTAGTCAGTGGAACAGTAATGATGACAGAGGCCCACTGCCTTTGGTTTAATATTGCCCCTGTTCTGACTCTAAAAAGTCATGTGATGAGCTGACAGCGGTTTTCTTGGTAATCTCAGCTCATTGTTAGTCAGGGCTTCTTAAACTTTCTTCACTCATGAGAAAATTTTATGTGACCCTGGATATATAGGAATATAAAACGGGTATACAAATCAAACATTTATTGATAACATAAAGAAACTTATTTTAAAAATAATTCTTTGGTAATATAATTTTACCAGTTATTACAGATGAAAGTAATTTTGCCTACAAATGAGATAGATGTATTTGTTTATTTTTACATAAAGAATTAAATTGTGGCTAAACATTTGATACTGTAGGACATAAAGCATCTTCAGCATTTTTCAGAGTTGATCAGTGTTTATATTTTATGATTGTCAGTGGTGAGGATGTCATTTCACATAAATACAAAATGGCAGAAGTGTGTTTAGGTTCATTTCAGAGTCATTGGAAAGTGTTTTTACTCCCATGTCAAAATTCATTTAATGATTTTTTTTAAATGAATTTCAAGATAGGAGTTCAAACAGCAATATTTAAAAATCAGACATTTTAGCCCTGTGCATTCCAAAGATTCTCTAATTTGATGCTTACATGCTGAAGAATAACAGGAAAATATGAAAATTCTTTGTTTTCAATAATTATGTTTCTATAAGATCAGAAAACTTACTGTATATATTAAGCACATTGAATTTCATAGCATATCCTGGTCTTGAATCTGAGTCCAGGTATTTTCAGGCAGTGCTCATTGGCATGAAGGCATGTGCAGTAAAGAGTGCACATGTTGTGTGATGAGAGCTGAGCTGCAGGAAAGTCCCATGGTGCAGCATGGAAAAACACTTCCAGAAACATTTTGGATTCACTACTTGTTGGTTGTTGAGTTAATTTTTGGTCTTTGCACATTTAAAAACCTTTTGCTGTTGCCAAAGTTTTTGTAGCCTCCATGTTCAATTATGCAACCCTGTATGGGGTCATAGCCCCCCACTTTAAGACTCCATGCATTAGACCCTGATGGTTGACCTTCTGCTTCATTGCCTCATATGTCTTTGAAAGCTACCAGTTTGATTTCTTTTGTTCTTTCTCCTTTTTTCTCTAGGCTAACCATATTTAACTTATTTACTCATAGTAAGTACCATATTACAGAATTTTGTCTCATTAAATATTTATTAATTGACTAAATGAGACACATTTGGGTGGCTATTACAATGCTGGCATTATTGTAAGCATAAAAGACAAAAAGAAACTTCATGGAGCCTACACAAAGGAGGGGTGTGGATAATATTTTCTTGGTTCTTTTGGGAAGGGAGAAAACTGCTGTGATTGTGAACATTAAAATACAGAAGTTACTTAAATACATGTAGTGCCCAAGAGAGCCTGTCAGAATGTACTGACCTAGCAAAAGCTCTTGGCAGGTGACTTGCATCTTTGGAAATCAAATTTGGATGATTAAATCAGCCTTTTAAAAAGTAAATGGAACATCTAGTATGGTTATATGGTTTGTAGTTGGAGCTGTTTAATGGGTGTTTAAACTAAGCTGACCTTGGTGAACTTTTACTGATACTACACACAGCTTCAGTTAGAGAGGATATGGACCCAGCCTAAGTTATTCCTCCATAGTGTGTTTGTGGAGAAACAAACCTAAATTTTTGAAGCAGATTCCATCCTTTCTAGTTGAATTTAATCTTAGGAGAACATAAGGCCTTGAGGTAGAGCTGCTTCTTGTAGACATTTGTCCTCAATTGAAATTAGTGCAGTAGAATGATTTCTGGAAACAAATCCCTGGATCTACTAGGGAGGTGTGGCTACGTGAGATTGTTGCTAACTTTACTAGCACAGCAGAGAATTGAGTTGGCCTTGAATATAAATCATGGACTGAATATTATTTTTAAAATAATAACTAAGGTAAACAGTAATAAAAAAGATTAAATAATGGATGAAAGTGTTCAAGAGATAGTACTTTTGTGTTTAGTTTTATTTTTTGTGTATAATACTTGCATGTGTGTAAGTGCACCCATGTCCTGCAGTGCCTGCAGACAACTGAAAAGGGCATTGGATCCCCTACAACTAGAGTTGTGAATGGTTGTTAGCCACCATGTGGGTGCTGGGATTCAAACCCTGGTCTTCTGCAGGAACAGCCAGTGCTCTTAACTGCCGAGCCATCTCTCCAGCCCCTCATTTTATTATTTTAATAAATAGAGTAATGGCTGTGATTATGTGTGTAATGTAATAACTTACTGGAAGCTTGTAGTACTACTTTGTTGGTGGAGATAAGATGAACTTTTGCAGAAGAGTAGAATTACTTGTGAAATATATTTTCTGCTTTATTTACTTGCTTCTTCTCATCTTACTCAAATAAAGCAGCTACCTTTTCCCCTCTCTCATCATAAAAATGGAAACAGTATTACTTTACTTTTTCATTTTCAGAAGTGTTCTCTATTGTAATTAATCACCTCCTCCTGGTATTTTCGACTAAGTATAAGTAGGTTGCGTGTTTGTGTGTGTGTGCATGTGTGTGCAGGTGCACTTGCCAGATCATGCACTTGTGGAGGTCAAAGGTCAACACTGTGTGTCTTTCTCTATTGTTCTGTACCTTACTTTTGAGACTGTCACTGAGGCTGGAGCCTGTTGTTTTGGATAGACTGTCTGGCCAGTGAGCCCCCAGGGTCCTCCTGTCTCCACCCCATATTCTTAGCACTTGGGTTACAGATGTGTTCCATCAACCCAACTTTTTTACATGGATGTTAGAGTTTCAAACTTGTGTCCTCATTTCTACACTGCATTTTATTCACTGAGCCAATCTTCAGCCCATAAATCAGTATTCTTTAAAAAGAACTTTGGACTTATTCTTGGGTTTTTGTTTTGTCTTTGAGATGGGGATCTTACTATGTAGCCCTGCTGACCTCAAAGTTGTGATCCTCCTGCCTCAGTATCATGAATAACTGGAATTATAGGTTCACACCACTGTGCTAGGCTTATTTTTATGAGAAAAAAGAAACTAGCATTGTTATCTTAATGTTTACCAAACTTTGGATTCCACACTCAGATTTCTCCAGATTCCTATTAGTTTCTTCCTATTCCAGTTCCCACATAACACTTGTCACGTCATTGCCATTTCCTAGAGTCCATGACAGTTCTTCAGTCTTCTCTTTGCTTTTCATGACCTCATGGGTTTGAGTACTAGCCAGGTATTCTGCAAAATGTCCCTCAAGTTATGTTTTGTCTGATACTTTTCTTGTGATTAAGCTGTAGGTTTAGAAAACAGTAACCCAGAAGTAAAGTGTCTTCCCATTTTGGGAAAGTATATGAAGACATGTTGCTTGCTTACAGAAAATAGTATTTGTTTAGTTTCTCCAGTGCATAGTTAATATTTTTGTATTTTTATATTCTCCCTATTGGAAATGAGTTACTAATTTCAACCCATACTTACAGGGTGTGACAATTAAGTTTTATATTATGGATAGGGAAGATCTGCATGTGTTATTTGGAGTTATTCTATAAAGGAAGGTTTTTTTCTATTTATTTCTATCATTTATACAAATATCCCCCAGTTTATGATGGTTAGACTTGGAATCTTACCAATTTTATCGTAGTATAAAGCATACTATCCAACTTTTCTGATTTTTCACTTTTACTACATTAGTCAGTAAATTACATGAACTACTCATCACTGTAATAAAACAGGCTTTGAATTGGAAGGTTTACCTAGTTGTAGGCTAAGAGGCCTGAGCATATCTCAGATAGGGTAGACTAAGCTGGGGTGTTCAGTAGGTTAGGTGTGTTAGATGTATTTTTACTTAAAATATTTGCAGCATATGATAAAGTCATCAGTGTGTAATTCTGTCATATGTCATGGCATGCTGTTTTATTCCAGTGCTGGTCTGTCTTTGGTTTCCAGTGGTCTTTAGGCTCCCCTTTTCCAGTCTCTGACCAGAAAGGTGAGATTTTATTAAAGTTGCACCCGTTGTCAGGACCAAGTAGCAGGAGAACATAGACCAAAAAAAAAAGCACTAAGGATTTTCTTTCTCCTCCTGGAACCACAGCTCCTATGACTGGAGAACAAACTTCCCTTACCTCAGAGGTTTGGATCCAGAATAGCTTTCATTGCTACTGCGCCTACAGATGGAAAGCAAAGAAGCATATAAGTATGATTTCCACATGCAGAGATCCCTTTCCCTCTCCTCCAGTCACAACTTACACATTACAACCAAACGCTTTTCATTGGGACTGTATGAACTTCGGGCATGTTGGTACCAGAACAGAGCAGTGTGGTGACCCTCTCATCTTCAGTGCTGCTTTGCATTCTGGTCCTTCTATACAACCCATCAATTACTGTCTACTTTTCAGGATTCCCACATGTTCCAAGTATTCTATACTGGTCTTATAGCTACATTTACCTGGTGGGACAGGTTGGAGTGTTATAACATTATATTTTATCTGCAACTAGAATCTGACTTACAGGTTTTTCATTTTGTTTCTGTAGGAATTGAACAAGAAATTGAAGTTTTGGTTCAGATGTGTTTTGAATTGAAGCCAGAAATGTACTAGAATTTAGATTCTTTCATTTGATTAAGGTAAGATTGTTTAATAAAAATATAATCATACCATTATTACATATTTTAAACATATTTAATGTTTGTTTTATTAATACATTTAATTTCTGAGTCTTAACTAGAAATTTGGACCTCAGAAAATATTTTTATGGTTCCTCAAGGCTGGAGATTTGGCTTATTTGGTAAATGCTTGCCTAGCACACACAAAGTCCTGCCACTTGTTATATGGAACCTTTCCAGGTAATTTATTTAAAATAAGCTTTTTGTAATATTCATCTTGTAAAAAAACAAAAACCAAAACTATTGGGTTTGAAATATAGCCTCCTACATGTTATGTCTAATCTGAGAGTATATTTTGGCTTATAATAGAATTTTATAATAGTTTTGCCTGTGTTCTTTCTTCTGAAGCAAATTTAGAATTTTTTAAAGTGAGAAATCTGGAAATTTATCTGAGTACTTAGCATATTTTTGTACTGTAGTATATTTTATATTTAAATCAGCGTGGATTTAAATTTACATACACATTTGCGTATACGTTTGAATCATGAAAGGTGATAAAATTAAGTTGTAGAAGAAATGGGAATCTTCATAGTTTAATATGTTATGAAGGACTCTAGCATTTCTGTATGGCTCATCGTGGTCCAAACTGAACTAAATTTGGGAAATATCTGTGTCTGCCTTTACACTTGAGGCTTAAGAATAAAATAGAGGGACTGGAGAGATGTCTCAGTGGTTAAGAACACTGAGTGCTCTTACAGAGGATCTGGATTTGGTTCCTAGTACCCATGTGGCAGCTCACAACCATCTGTAACTCCAGTTCCAGAGAATCCAGTGCTTTCTTCTGGTTTAGTAGGCACTGCCCATATTGCACTTACATGCACATACATGCAGATAAAGTACTCATACACATAAAAATCAAATAAAATATTAAAAAATGAAATATTATGCCAGTTATTAAATAACTAATATTTTAGGTGATTATATTAGAAAGTTCTAGTAGCTTTGTTTCTATCAGAGTCATAGCTTAAGACATTTATTAAAGCTTCCCCAATTTATGTTTCAGTTATGCATAAATATAAAAGAAGGGGAAATACACTTAAAGAAAAGTTCATATTTTAATTTTTTTCTTCCATATAATCTTAAATTATTGAGATTTCTCTAGATCAGAATAAAAATTTTCACATTACGAATCATACTTAGTATTTTAAGTGTTTTTATTAGGATGTATTAGTTATACATAATAGGTTTCAGAATCACATTTTTGTACATGTGTAATATATTCTGATTATATTCTCCCTGGTCATCTTGTCCTGTCCCCCTTCCCACCTTCCTATCCCTTTCCTCTCCCAACTAACCCCCCTTCTACTTTAATGTCTTCTTTTTATGACCCAGAAGTTTGATTAGGGTACAATTTATATTTTCTTGAATTTCCTTCATATCGTGGTTTGTTTGTAATTTATATTTTGTAAGATTCAGTATGTTTTATAGTTTTGTTGGCTTTGAAAAGTGGATAGGATCATATGTCTACCAAGAACAATTCCACCAGGAAACCCCAAATACCCTTGTGCTGTTTTGTACTCAGCTTTCCTCCTACCTCTGAACCCTTATAATTATTGATACACTTTCTCTCCTTTCAGTAAGCCTTTCCTAGAGTTTCATATGTATAAGGGAATCATATGGTGTGTAGCCTCGGGGGTGTGACTTTCTTCACACAATAAAATGCATTCTGCACTCATCCATTTGTTGCACAAATCAGTAGATTTTTTAAACTTTCTATTGATGTTCTGTTGTATTGCCAAAATTTGTTTATTCATTTGCCTATCGATAGACATCTGGGTTGCTTCTAGTTTGGGCCAATCATAAATGAAACTGCCAAAATATTTACATAAAAGGTTTTTGTGAACATAAATTTTTATTTTGTCTTGTGTCAATGAATACCTAGGAGTACAATTATGAGCTTTATTTACTTATTTTTTGTGTATGAGTATATTGCCTACATGTATGTAAGTGTACCCATGTCATGTCATGCAGTGTCTGTGGAGGTCAGAAGAGGACTTTGGATTCCTTAGAACTGGAATTATGGATGGTTTTTAGCCTTTTATTATCAACTAAATGGATAAAAAAAAATTTTTTTTTCTATTTTTTTCGTTTTTGACTGGTGCTGGGGATTAAACCCAGGGACTCATGCATGTTAAACAGACCTTTTATTACTGAGGTACATTCTCAACCCCTCCAGTATCTTCTAAATGGAATGAGTTGCCATTATCTTCAATTATTTGACTATAATTACTTTTCTAATGAAATATACATTTCCATATATGAGGTTTGGTTATCTGTGCTTATTACAAGGGAATATATATAGCTGAATATTTTAAAGATAATTTCATTGTTGTCTAAAGCTATTTCATTTTATAGGAATCTGCTCAAAGATTATATCTCTGACTAAAAAACTGTGTAAATCAAGGTAAAGTATGATAAGTTTACTAATGCTCAAGATCGGCTTGAATTGACAAATACCGTTTTAGAGAAATAAATTTTACAGCCAGGTAAACTTTGACAATGAACAAATGAACAAATCTATTGCTTCTTGGTATATCTATCAGTATGTGCAACTTCTGCTGTGTTGTCATAACTAATCAGATAATAGTATGTAAAGGAGATTAAAAATGGATGTTTTTAAACTTGAAAGGGTTGGGGATGTAACTGAGTGATAAAGTTTTTGCCTAGTATGCAAAAGGTCCTATATTTGTGTCCCCAGCAATGTCCTCCTCACCAGCACACACACATACACACATACCCACACTCCAAAAAACAAACAAACAAAAAAAACCCTTAAAGCATAAAAGGTTCACAGAACTAAACTTGGACCACATTATATAAATATTTGAACTTTGAATTTCAAAATTAATGAAAATATGTGGGTTATTGCCTTCTTTCTTGTTTTTCAAAGGCTCTGCAGGGTTAACACATAGACTTTTCTGTTTGCTGTATAAAGTCCTTTAAAGAAATTAATATAGTATATGTGTTAATATCATTGAATTGGGGAAATATTCCTTAAAGGATAGTATTCCTGTCATGTTATTTGAGTAGTTATTTTGATTCTGTTGATAGTTGTAATTAACTAAGTTATTCTCTGTTTCAAGGAAAAAGCTAACCTATGCAGTATTTTAGTTACCTGTTCAGATTCTGAAATGTTAATGTTAGAAGTCTATAGATGGGATGATTTTCTTTGGAATGAGCATATTTTCTGAATGTCCTATTTGATAGTATAAGTCCATCACTGATATTCCTAGTGACTAGACCTTGTGTTACTATGGTGAAAAGTGCCAGACTAGTGATTACTCTGTCCTTTGTGGTGGTTTGAATGAGAATGTCTCCCATAGACTCTTAAGTATTTGGACATTTTGTCTCCAGTTGAGTGGAGTGTTGCTGTGAAGAACCTGACCGTGGGTTTTGGAGGAATGTGGAAGACTTTGAAAGTTTGAACTAGGAAAGTGGTTGAATACTGTAAGCACAGCTTGACAGGCCATTGTAGTAAGAGCCTGAAAGAAAGTAGTACTGAGAGCAAAGTAGTTGCAGAAGGAAATAAGGATTTAAACAGCATCTGGGATGTTGGCAAAGCTATCTGGCCCACATCCCAAAAGCTTTTGAAGCTAAGTTGAAAAGTAATGAACTCATTTCTTTTTTGGAGAAAATTTCAAGAGAGCCTAATGTTGAATTGGTGGCATGGTTATTAATGGCAAATATTATGGAAATCTACAATGAAAAAGAGCAAGTGGGGCAGAAAGAAATGCAGAATGTGCAGTCTGAATTGAAAAAGAGCACAGGGCGGGGGTGGCTGGAGAGATGGCTCAGCGGTTAAGAGCACTGGTTTCTCTGGCAGAGGACCTGGGTTCAATTCCCAGCACTTACATGGTGGCTAACAACCTTCTGTAATTCCAGTTCCAGGGGAATCCAACAACTTCTGACCTCTGTCACCATTGCACAGCACGTATGTACTTTCATACATGCAGGGAGTATACTCATACACATAAAATAAATAGTTTTAAATTTAAAAAAAGAAAAAGAGCACTAGGAAGATTAATGTTGGTGCCAAGGCTTGTACTGAAGGAAAGGTGCTCTTTGATAAGATTAGAGCCATTAAGGAGATGCCTATAGATTTGCACTTAAACAATGGGAAGAGTACTTTCAGGGGAAGACTCCAACCCACCAAACCTCCAACCTGTGAAAGGAAAATTCTGGAGGGTTTTTTGCTTCTAGAAAATCACAGCCTTAGAAAGACTCCTAATGTGGGTGAAACTGGCCAGGGTCCATCCCAGGCTGGCAGTCAAACTTGGCATTGTTCACGCGGTGCTGGCTTTAGAGGCATGAAAGATGCAAGAGTGGAGGGGTAATTAGTTCTTCCTCTGGTTTCAGAAAGCCACAGAGACCAGCAGCATGCAGCATGCAGCAGGGGCATCCCTTCATAAAGAAGGCCCTGAAAGGCTAAGAGGTCCTGACAGGCCATTGTTTGAAGCTATGAGGATGAAGCCTAGTTGGCAGTGGAGACCCCAATAATATGTCAGAGATACTAGGGCTGTGAGACATCTGCCAAACAGCCTGCATATAGGGAGTGGTAGCAGTCCAAGAGAGAGAAGTATGTTGCACACAACAAAGCTGAGTGCGCTGAGCCCTTTGAAAGTAAAGTCCGAGAAGTCAGACATGAAGCTACTGGATTTGGTGTTTGCCCTGCTGGTTTTCAGTCTTGTTTTGGTCTGGTATTTCCTCACTATACCTCTGTTCCCCACTTTTGGAATGGGAATGTATATTCGGTTCCCATTTTATGTTGAAATAAGTAATTTGATTTCATAGGGGCTTACTGTTAAAAGATTGTCTTGAGTCTCAGAAGAGACTTTGAACTCTGGACTTTTGAATAGTTTTTTAACTGGTAAAGAGTATGGGGACTTCTGAGGGTGGCCTAATGTATTTTGCATTTTATATGGTCATGAGCCTATGAGGACCAGGAAGTGGAGTGTTTGAGTGAGAATGTCCGCCAGAGGCTCCAAGTGTTTGGACATTTTGTCCCCAGTTGGTGGCACTGTTTGGGAGGTTTCGGGTGGTGCAGCTTTGCTGGAGGAAGCACATCCCTGGGGTCAAGCTTTTATAGTTCTAAAGCCTTGCCAGATTTCCAAGCATGCTAGGCTTTCTGCTCTAGCCTCTTCTGTTGGCCAGGCCTCCACCGCATCCCATTATGGACTCTAGCCCTCTGAACCTTCCTTCTATAAGCTGCCTTGGTCACACGGTTATATTACAGCCCCAGAAAAGTAACTGGTACACCCTGTATATAATTTACATGTTGTCCTACTTCTTCAGGCCTTGCTTATTAATGAGATACAATTATGACCATATTTCTCTACCCCTTTAAAAGGAAAATATAAAAGTATGGGTAGATAGTATTTCTTTCTCCCCTGTCTATAAAGCAAGTTTTGTAATGAAGAGTATGGAATTTTATTTGTTTTAGATCTTGACAGTAGTCTACTTCCTTGTTTATAGAGGACTTCAAGGTATATGTTTTATAATTTCAGTTGGATATGCTTTCAGATATGTGACTACTAACATGGCAGCTGCCCGCAGTTGAATGCTTATGACAGGTGGCAATGTAAGTTTCACCTTCCATTGTTGAAGTGAGCATTTCTGAGGTTGGGAGATTGAAAGAAGATGGATTTACTTTCTTTTGATCTGTTCTGAAATACCTCTGGTTCAGGTCCTTTGTTTTTCATTAGCTTACAAAATAAATGTGATAACCTCATTTTACGAATAAATAAAAATAAATCCATAAAGATGGCAAAGCTAATATTGGAAGAGTTAGGATTGGACTCTTTGCTTCTGGCCGTAAGTCCATACTCCTTCCCACCATGCTAAATTGTTTCTTTTAAGATTAGAAAAGTAAAGAAAGGTATTAGAAATTATCTCCAAACTTTTAAACTTCTGCTAAGACTGATATCTGTATGTTGTGTTTTCCTTAAACATAAGAGGCTTCGCTTTTGGAAAACCTGTTGTACATTGTCTGAATCGCCAGCCCAGTACTCATTAGTGCTAGGCACATGGCCACATCTATATTTGATGTGCCAAAAGGGGTTCTTTCAGTGACAGCAGTAAGGGAAAAGTCAGCTTCATATTCCTTTGAAACATTCTAGGATACAGTATATTGTAGACTGTGGGGGATAGAAAAGCATTACTTCATTATATTTATTCCTTCCTGTGTTACAGGTAGACGACAAAGGTACGTTACAAAGCCCACCACAGCCTTAGTATTCAGAAGAGCTGAATTTGAATGTTGATGCAATCCAGGCTGGTTGTGTGACTTTGAACAATTCACTAAGCTCCAGATCTTATTCTTTATCAATAAATTACATCATTAGAGTTTGGTTTCTAAGATTATTTTCAGCTTATTTCTGATTTTCTGTTGTGCTAAAATGTATATAACATGAAATTTGCTATCTTAGCCATCATTTAGACGATGTTCTGCATCATTCTCTATGATTTCTCATCTTGTAAAAGTGAAACTCTGTGCCCATTAAAATAACTGTCTAATGACTTCTCTTGATTCCTGGCAGCCACTCTTCTTCTGTCACTATGGTTTTGACTTTCCGAGTACTTGATGTAACTTACAGGTCATATAGTACTTTCCTTCCTGCGAGCGGCTTATTTCATTTAGTATGGCTGTCCTTAGAATTCAGCCATCTTATAGCATATGTTAGAATTTCCTTTTTAAAAGGGTGAAGATTATCCCATAGTATGTGCCACATGTGGACACGTGGACTGCTTCCATTTTTGGGTTGTGAATATCTCTTTGAGACTATGTTTTGAGTTCTTTGGAGGATTGTTAGGTCATAGGGTAGCTCTGTTTTTGTATTCTGAGGAATTGTCCATACTGTTTTCCACAGTGGCTGCAGTTCATCCTACCTGAACTTCATTGAGCTTCCTAAATGTTTGCATTCATGTCTTTCAGCAAATTTGAGAGGTTTGGAACTATTATTTTTTTCAAATAAACTCTCTGCCTCTTTCTGTTCTGAAACTACTTCAGTGCATATATTGGTCTACTTCATGGTGGTGTTCCACAGATCTCTTTTTTTATTGAACTTTTGCAATTTTCATGCAGTAAAATTTGATGGTATTTAGATTCCCTCTCCTATCCCCACCTTCCCTTATTTCCCCCACCCAATTTATGTGCTCTGTTTTTTATATATATACATATACATATATATACATATATTATTATATATATATAATATATATGAAATAAGGCCTGTAGAGTCTATTTTGTGTCCTCAAATGTCCTTCAGTGTAGGTCCATTCACTGGAGCCTGGTTGACCTACCAAGAGTCCCATCCTTGAAAGAGACTGTCTCTGCCCTCCTACCAACCATTTGTTGACACAGTCTCTTTAAGTGGGGTTGGAGCTTCTTACCTACATCCTCATGTCTATACTGGGAATGGGATGAAGTCCATATACTTTTAAAGCCCATGTCCAGTGATATGCTTCCTTCAGCATGGCTGTACCTTCTAAAGTTTCTGTGACCTTCCCCAAATAGTGCCATAAACTGGGAACCAGGTGTCCAAATACTTGGAGCCTATGGGAGAACATTTCCATTCAGACCATCACAGTGGGTATAAGTTTCAGTTATACAAGATAGAAAAGCTCTGGGGATCTGTACAATAGTGTGCCTATAGTTAACAAGTACTGTGCTGTACACTTAAAATTTAAGAAGATAAAAAAATTAATTGAAACCAGATGCGATGGTATATGCCTTTAATTCCAGCACTCAGAAGGCAGAGGCAGGTGGATCTCTGTGAGATTGAGGGCACTCTGGTGTCCATAGTGAGTTCCAGGCCAGCTGGCGCTACAGGGAGACAATTAGTTACTTTTCTGTTGCTCTGATAAAACACCATGACCAAGGCCACATATACAAGGAACAGTTTATTTGGCTTGTTGTTCCAGGAGAGGAGTCTACAATGTGGGGGAGGCATGATGGCAGAGGTGGGCTCAAGTGGAAAATAGCACCAGACTGGAAGTGGGCATGGCTATATACTCACAAAGCCTGCCTCAAGTGATGTGCTTCCTCTGGCACCACCAACAGGGGACAAAGTGTTAAAATACTTGGCACCTATGGGGGACATTTATTCAAACAATCACAGAGACCCTGTCTCAAAAAAAACAGTAAATAGCCTGGGATGGTGGTACATGCCTTTAATCCCAACAGAGTTAGGAGATATTGGAACCAGCCTCATCTGCAT
This sequence comes from Eospalax fontanierii, assembly GCA_035773235.1. Taxonomy (NCBI): domain Eukaryota; kingdom Metazoa; phylum Chordata; class Mammalia; order Rodentia; family Spalacidae; genus Eospalax; species Eospalax fontanierii. The sequence continues at coordinate 52,172,309 of CM069539.1, forward strand.
AGCAAGTTCTAGGCTTCTGGGGCTTCTGGGAGACCCTGTATCAAAAAGACCAAAAGTAAATAAATAAATAAATGAAAGTTTCATTCAACTTAATATTGATAACATTGAATTTTTTAATGCAGTACACCCATGTTGTAAAGCTAAGCATAAAAGTAAATATATTCATAACTAATTTGGCAAAAATTCTGTACTCAACAACATAAAATTCTGCACCCAATAAAAAAATTTATCAGACATGTGAAAAAAAGCTGGAAAATGTGATTCTTAGCAAGACAGAAAATCAACCAATAGAAAGAGAGAAGAGACACTGATGGAATTAGACAAGGACATGAAAAGCAGCATTGCAAATGTACTCCATATGTTCAAGAGAGTGGAGGAAAACATGAACATGCCAAGGGAAAGTGGAAGTTATTTATAAAGAGACCCAGATAGAACTTCCGTAGATGAAAACTACAGTATCTGAAATGGAATTAGCAGCATTATCTCAAGAGGAAAGAATTAAATGCCAAAGACATAGCACTAGCATGCATCTGAAATGAAGGGACAAAGGCCTGGGAGTGCTCAGGGCAAAGAGGTTTGTCCCATGCCTGCTGACCTGAGCTTGATCCTTGTGACCCACATGTCAAAAGAGAGTCAACTCCCACAAGTTGTCCTGACCTCTACATGTGCACCTTGATGCATACACACACACACACACACACACACACACACACACACACACTAAATGAATAAATAAAAATGTAATAAAAATTTAAATAAAACACCAAGAGAAAAAACACATCATCACTGAACTATAGGATGTTATCAAGAAATTTAACACAATATAACAAGTTTCAGAAGGACAGAGAGACAGAAAAAGTAATTCAGGAAATAATGGGAAAATATTTTCCAAGTTTGCTGAAACAATCGGTTTAGTAAATTGATAAAAACCACTTTTTTCCGGGGCGGGAGTGGGGGTTGGTGGGGGTGATAGCACATACCTTTAATCCCAGCACACAGGTGAAGCTTTGTGAGATGGTCTCCATAGTGAGCCTAGACCAGATGGAGCTATAGGAAGACCCTTTCTCAAAAAGACCCCCCCCAAAAAAAAAACTACTTTTTGAGTTGTCCATACATGACCCTAAAAGTAAATTTTTTTTTTGAAAAGAATGGGTAAGGAAGATGGGAGCCTGATCTTCATATTCAGTATGTGCTGTGCGGCTTCCTTTAAAGTTCACTATCTAGAGATAAGAGTTTTGGAGCCAAGAAAAAAGTCCACCCGTCTTTATTACAACTGTTTATCACAGGTCTTATAACACATGTTATTCTTGAATTGTTTGGAAGCTGTAGTTGCTTTGCAGTTGGCTTAACAGAGAAGGGAAGGTTTGTGTATCATCTCAACTTTTTTCTTTGACAATATTTGCTAGCTCTGAAACCTAAAATTTACCAGATGTGAGTAATAGTTTATTTCACTTTTTTTTGTAGTGCTGGGGATTAGATGCAGAGCCTGAAGGCACTTAACTACATTATCTGTCTGAGTAATAATTAAACTTCTGTCTTGAAGGAGCAATTTTTTAAAGCATGAAGCAGTGTTTGAGCTGTATGAGAGCTTACTACAGGAAGAGAATATATCCATATCTGGATGAGGTATGTGTGGTGACTACACATAAGTCAAGGATGTTAATTGTAGGGAAATTCAGGATATAGCTTTCTTTTGTCAAATGCTTATAATTCAGGTATCACCTCTGTAAATAGGCTTAGAAGTCTTAAACTGTTAACGTAGATGTCAATAAAATGTTTTAACATTTAGATGGTGCGTTGTCACGTATAAGAAATGGATTTCTGTACATTCAGAAATGACTCTTGCATAAAATTCCACATCTTCAGCTATGTTGTTTAGGCAGGCATAATTCCTGTGCTGCCATGTATATTCACCTCAGGTTTTAAAACTAACAAAGTATACCTTGTGCCCAGCATGTAGCAAGCCTCAAAAAGGAGGTGAGTGAGCATTTCTACAGAGCTGACGATAATTCAATTTAGTAACCTTCCTGTTTGTTTAGAAAACTGTTCATCTGGGAAATCTCAGCTTAAATCTTATTTAACTCACATTTATGGCTATAAAATTTATGTTCCTGACCAATATATCATTCTGTGGAGAGGCAGATCATATTTTTTTTCTCTTGATTGCTATTCTTGCCATATCTATTTTATGAGATAATTAAAATTACAGAAGCTTAAAGAAAGGTGTGCTTTTTAGGGGCTGTATACTCTGATTTTTCAGAATGCTTATTCAGGAAAATGTTAATAGATATTTAGTAAATATTTGTTGATTAAATGAACTGATGAAGATTACTCTCATTTTATTGGCTTAAAAAAGGACTTAATTTGCTAAACATTTTTCTTTATTTGCCTGCTATAAATGTCTTCCCTGTGGTAGGAACTAAATTATATGTTCCTTTTACCTTACAACTATTTTTTGAAGTAAAAGATATTATACCAGATTTACAGATGAAGAAGATTTTTAGAAAGGTCATTTAATTAGTGTAAGATTGTCATCTTGGCAATATTCAGATGTAGGTCTGTCTCAAAAGCTTTGTTATTTCTAAAAATGTTGCCTTCCTTTGTTTACCTTGCTTCTTCATTTCCATAGATTTTATTTGTGTGTGTGTGTGTGTGTGTGTGTGTGTGTGTGTGTGTGTGCGTGTGTGTGTGTGTGTGTCTGTGTGTGTGATCATTTCTCCTTTTAAGAGAGAATCTTCTTGTAGCCATAGGCTGGCCTGGAACTCACTATGTAGACCAGGCTGGTCTCGATCTCACAGAAATCTGCCTGTTCCTGTCTCCCAGGTGCTGGGGTTAAAGATGTAAACCACCACGCCCAACTCATTTCCATAGAATTTTTAACTAAAAATAATATATATGCCAGATGTAATGATGCCTGCCTATAATCCCAGCAGGTGGGAGCTCACAGCAAGAAGATTCAGAGTTTGAGGCAATCCTGGGCTAGCTAGCTAGTAAGATGGTCTCCAAAACATGTGTGTGTGTGTGATGTGTGTGTACATTTACTCTAGACTAATTTTGTCTGTTGTTTAAAAAGTCAAATTTTTAATGTCTTTTGTTGTTGTTGTTGTTGCTTTTTGAGTGCTAGGGATTGAACACAAGGCCTCAGGCATGCTGGCAAGTGCTTTGCCGGTGAGCTACATCCCCAGTCCTCTTTTACTGCTTTTTTTAAAAAGTATTTTATTATTTTTATTTTGTGTGTATGAGTATTGTCTGCATATGTGTAAGTGCACCTGTGCTTCGCAATGGAGGTCAGAAAAGGGCGTTGGATTCCCCTGGAACTGGGAATTATGGATGGTTGTTAGCCACCATATGGGTGCTGGGAATCGAACCCAGGTCTTCTTCAAGAGCAGCCAATGATCTTAAATGCTAAGCCATCTCTCTAGCATCCTCTTTTTAATTTTTATTTTGAGACAGAGTCTTGCTAAGTTCACTCTGTCATTAGGTCTGACTTGAAGTATAATCTGTATATAATAAAATGCACTTTAAGGTATACAATTTGATGAGTTTTATAATTTACAGCCCAACTGTTAAAAGCTAGAATATTTTCATTGATCCCTAAAGCCCCCGTGCCCCTTCATGCCGTCTCCTTCATAGCTCTCTTCTAGCCACTACCAGTTAACTTCTATCTTGATAACTTTTCCAAAATGTCACATAAGCGGAATCATGCGCAGTGAGAAGTGTTTGTTTCTGATCTCTTGGAAGTGTTTTGGAGATTTACCCATGTTGGTATGGATATTAGAATCAGTATGTTGCTTAGTTGTATTATACTTGAACCATTTCATCCAGTCACCACCAGATAGACATTTGGGTTGTTTCTGGTTTAAACTACCATCTGTGCTGATGTCTAGTCAGTTCAGTTAGAATTCCTAAGAACTAAAGCTGTTCTCATGAGTGAGTAGTTCAAGTTCCTTTAGCTTATATTACCTTAAATCTGAGCTGCCTCATGGAAGGCTCAGAGCCCTCTGTTAGAAATTGAGAATGAAGAACTTGTTGACTATTTTCAAAATTTGGAGAGTAATATATGACATTTGGAACAACTAAAATTTTACCATGCTCTAATAGTGTAGATAATTGATAGGAAATGAAGTACAGCAGAAATGTAGTATTACAATACACTGTGCCAGGAGTTGAAAAGTAGAGTGGTAGTCCTATAATCTGGCTGTTGTTTCTTCCTGTATTGTTTATTAGACTGCAGCCTGTGCCATTCACTAGACTTTGCACAAATTATATGTTTGAACAAATAATCTGAAGGAAAAGTATAACTTGCATTTCCCCATTCCTAGTATGTGCACATGGTCTTATTTAGCCCTAGAGGGACCTTTTATGGGTTGCCTGTGAGATAGCTAATGCAAAGACATGAAGTAGGGCAGAGGTGGCAAAGCAGTAGACTCCATATGGCTTTCTTTATCTGGAAGATGAAGGCACTCCCTTTGTAGTTCAAGGAAGTGACTGTGATTACATTAATAAGGAGTAAATGTGATTATATTAATAAGGACTCAGAACTGCTGGTCTCTTCTTCCCTTTTGATAGAAGTCCCCACTCCCCTGTCTCCTGCCCATATTCTACTGAATACTTATTAATTGTTAAAAGAAATGATAATGTAACATTTTTTCTTTTTTATTGAATATATGTATTTCATACAGAACATTAATCATCTTCATATACTCTCCTTCCCATTGGCTCCTTCCCATAGCCCCCCACTGGATTTCATGCACTCTGTCATTGATGTTAAGATGTATGTGTTGAGTCAAGTTAATGTTCCCATATGTATCTCAGTGCAAGTTCATCTACTGAGATCTAGTCAACTTATCTAGAGTAACTCCTTTTAAGAAGGTCGGTTGTTCTCACCCAGCAGTAATCAGCTGTCAATAGTTCTTTAGCTAAGATTGAGTCCTGCTGCTCATTTCCACAGTTCTATGCTGGGTTTTTGTCTGCTTGGGTTTGTATGGGTCTTGTGCATGCTGACACCATTGCTGTAGTTCATATGAGGAAAGTCCCAGGAGCCTATAAGACTCTATTTCAATATGACCATGCATCTCCTCCCTTGGTGCTTAAAATCTTTCTACTCCCTCTTCCACAATGGTCCTTGAACCCTGATGGGTAAAGTTTAATATAGGAGTCCTGTCCAAGGACCCACACTCTGCAGACTCTTAGTTCTGCACTTTGGTCATCTGTGGCTTTTTGTGTTCATGGACTTTTTTTGCATGAAGGAGCTCTGAGATCATTCTTGTGATTATTAGGCCTTAAAGCTGGAGTTGGACAATTGATTATGTTCTCCCTTAGCAGTCTGCATAGGATTCTCCAAAAATCTGAGAGCTAACCTTTTAAAGAGGCTTCCACATCAGTTCTAGCTCCATTGCTCCAAGTCCTGTCTCCAAAGTATGTCCTGTCTTCAGCAGTGGGGTCTTACCTTCCAAGTTCTGGGAAGCAATCAAGGACTGTGACAATAGCTTATATAATTTTGGGAGTCTCTTGGACTACCCTGGCTATCAACTCAAAGGGAGATTTCTCCTGTCTAGCACCATTTCTTGTTGTGTAGCCTTCAGCTGTACATATGGATTCATGTAGAGATACTGTATGTGTAATATTTTGGTCAGTTTTTGAATTAATACATTTCCTTCTGGGTTTTCACACCAGTTAAGCATTATTTATCTCTCTGTGTCTAACCCTCCTTCCTCCCTCTCCAGTTACAGTATATACATTTTCCCCATTTTACCTTTGATAATACCTGTTTCCTGTAGTCCCCCCTCTCTGGAGCTCCTCCTTCCCCTTTACCCTAAGCTTCCTGGTATAACCCTCCCTTTTTCCCTCTCAGTTTAATGCCCCTTTTTGCCCATTTCCCCCTCCTTGGTAACACCTGTCTCCTGCTATTCCTCTCTCTCATACTCCTCCTTTCCCTTTTACCTCCCTGGTTCTTTTCATTTTCCTGGCTCCTGCAAGCCCATCAGGATATATATTCACATATAAGGATTTGATGCTAAGGTCCACAAATAAGCAAGAACATAGCTGGTTTCTTGTTTTTGTTTTGAGACTGTGTTATTTAGTGTTAACAGTTTCCAGTTCCATCCATTTACCTGTAGATTTCATTATTTTGTCTTTCTTTACCACTGGAGTATAACTCCCATGTTGTTAATGTATTACATTTTCATTATCCACTTGTCAGTTGAAGGGCACTCAGGTTCCTTCTGTTTCTTAGGTATTGTGAAAAGAGTAGCAACAAGCATGGATGTTCTTTATCATTCATTTTTGTATGGTGCTTTCTGAATTACCTGAAAACTATATCCCATTATGTCTATATAAGAGATTATCACAGTAATTTCATTTAAAAATCACTGGGTACTGATTTCCACATACAGATTTTTCCATATAACTAAGAGTTCATGTTTTTAAGATCTAAGAAAGTTACCATCAGCCAGCTTCTGATGAGTCTTTCCTTTTTTGTCATTCCTGTCTGACAGGACAACACCAAACGAGAAAAGGTGTTCATGAGAACTTAATGCTGTCAGCTACTTGTAGAATTTCTGTCCCTGGTTCCAGCTTGTACTGTGAAGTACACCCCACCCTCGTTTGAGAACCATGCAGAGTAAACATTATTATGTTCTTTTTCTTGGCTTTCCTAATGAGTGGAGAAATCTTACAGCTGCAGGAGTCTGGGACTTCTTTCTGAACTGATTTATTTACATAGCTTATGCTTAGTTTGACACATTGCTTAGAAGCAAGAAGAGAGCTCTTTTCCTTCAGTATTATACAATACTTCAAAGAACCTTTTAGGTATACTGTAATTGTTAAGCTTTTCTGGATACAAAGCAGTTCTTTGGTCTTTATAAAACATCTATGTCCTTGTTCTTTGTATTATTGCTGCTGGAGAAAATTAAGCTGAATACATTTAGAAACCCAACTCAAGCAGAACTCCCTTCAGAAGCTGATTCATGATGTTTGCCATTTGTCTGCACAAACCATGGGCAGGTTATCCTGCTCCTACCTAGTTGACAAAGAAATATAAGTGATTTGAAACCAATATGATGTTGTGGCCTGATTGGAAGAACTTAACCTTTGGAATTAGAGAAATGTAACTATAAGTCATACTATGTGCTCTCTTGTAAGCTGGATTAAAAATAAGTTACTTGTTTTCCTCAACTGTGTGTTATTACTAACAAGAACCTCTTAGGGTTTGATTTTAGTAACTGAAGGCATATACAGCACTTGGCATATGGTAAGTTGTTTTCTTTTCTGTAGCCTCCCTCCCCCCAAACAAAACAAAACAAAATTCACCCAACTTTCTTTTTCATTCAATGAGCGTTTTTTAACTCAGATATGTCTTATGAAAGTTTGCATAGACAAGGATCGCTAATGTGAGAGCTGTTGGTGATTTTCAGCACCTGCTTGGGATTGTGGGAAGACTGGGTTGCTGTGCAGTAACAGCCCAGTAAAGTAGATTGAAAACATGCATAACTGTACATACTGCTGCTTGAACAGACCGGCTGTGTTTCTAAATGAGATGCATTTCAGCTTACTATTTATGAGGTTCTTGCAGTGGATATTATAGCAGGTATTGATAGCAGGAAAACCTAGAAATGAAATGTGTCCTGCACCTTCAATCTAGAATGCCAGCAGATTTGCAGTTATTCTAGAAAAGCTTAACAATGATAGTGTAGCTAAAATGTTCTTTGAAGTTTTGTATAGGACTTAGGAAAAAAGCTGTCTGCTTACTTCAAGCAGTATGCCAAAGTAAGCATGTGTTGTATGAAACAAATTGAATTTATATCTCAATTATGCTTGATATAAATTCACTGTAATTGGGATGAGTAAAGAGCTACATGAGGTGAGAGTGATTGACTTGTGCACAGAAGGACTTTCTTTGAGGGGACTGTTCCCGTACCCACCCTCCCCTTCTTAGTAACCGTGCCCTAATCTTTCACTTGGTTTATTGCTATCTGGTACAAAGGTATTTCCCAGCCTTCCTTTCAACTAGAGGTGGCCATGTTCCCGAGATTTGGTTAGTGAGATACTGGAAGTGTTATGTGAGACTGAAGGCATGTCTCATTAAAGGAAACTAATTCCACACAGAGATGTGCTCTTTTGCCTGTGGGCCTATCCACTTCTTCCTGCCTGCAGCATAGACATGAAGTTGAGGCTTTGGTAGCTTTCGTTGTGTTAAAAATAACAATGACTGGAACGTATAATAGTTTATTTGAGGTATCTGTGTCTAGAAACAGAACCTAGTTCTTACAGATAGCAGTGTAGCTGGAAACAGGTGTCTGACTCCCTCTAATATACCTTTAGGTACCACTGAAATAACTATAAACATCTAAAAACAGTATTCTGGCTTGAGAGAGTAAGTTATGTGCACCAGAAATACTGAAACACCAAATTCCAACTGAACTCTAGAGAGTCAAACTGAAAGGAACCAGAGCTGTGAAGAGTGGCTGTTTCAGGTCTTAGACAGGAAGTATATGTGATAAATCTAAGATGGCTTGCTACAAAAGATAGCAAAGAAACCATAAGAAACCACTGAGGTTGTGTGAAGGACTTAGGAGCCAATTTGAAGAGACTCACAATAGCTAAAGTTTCAGGATAAGTTGGAACATTTGACAGCATTATCTGCAGTGAATTGAAATTCATCTTCCTAAAACTCTCTGAACTTACGTGTTTTAAAAGTTTCTTGTTAATTTTTAAGTATTTTATTTATTATTTTTATCTTATAGGTATTGAGGGTATTGCTTGCATCCAGGTAGGTGCACCTTCATTGTGCAAATGCCCACAGAGGTCAGGAGAGGGCGTCAGATCCCTTGGAACTGGAGTTACAAACAATTGCTAGCCACTGTCTATGCTGAGAACGGAATCTGTGTCCTCTGCAAGAGCTGCCAGTGCTCTTAACCACTGAGCCCTCTCTCCGGCCCCTCTTGTTCATTTTTAGAAGTTATTAAGGAGCCAATTTATCCTTTTGAAAATTGTTAGATAAAAACTTCAGTCATCAATCTATGGAAGTATAATTTCAGGAGAAGTGCAAGATTTTTTTTCTCAAGTGTTCCAGCTAATACGTTGAGGACTGGTAAGGTGTTAGTTGAACTGCTAATGGAGACCTTTACAATAACTATTAGGCTGACAGTACCTGCACATACAGATTAATTGTTGTGTCACAGAAGGAGACAAATTCGACATTGTGTGCATCCTGATGAAATAGACCCTCTTGCTGAAAAACTCAAACCCTACTTTTATCAAACCTCTGACCTAGCTGTTGGTTTTACAGGAAATAGCCAGAGGGATGAAATCTGAGGTAAAATTCTGCAACCTTTAAAAAAGTACAGATATTTATCATCCTTTCATTTTCCTTTTATTATGAAATGAAATCATATTTCCTATAAATTGAAGTTAGAGACAGAGAACTATAAGTTAAGTGAATATTTAGGATCAGTAGCCCAGTTGGTACTCTGTGCAATAAAGTTGGTAAAGTATGATCTTTCACTTAATTTTTGAAGCACTGAAATTAAGGTTAAAGTTTTAAGGCCGTGACTACTGTACTTCCACAGAGCATTTCTGTGATTTTATCATTGTGTTATTCTTTAGTTTTAGCACTTTTTCTCACTAGCTTTTTAAAAAAATTTTCCTCTTTCTCAAATATTTTCAGGACTTCCTAAAAGGTTTTTCTATCTCCAAATAGATTGTTTAAAACACATAAAGCCTTTTTGTTTTGTTTTGTGACCCACTGAGTTTAACCATGGCTATATGAGTGACTACAAACAAGCCTGGAGGGCTCAGCACAGGATACACATCTGAAGATAATAATTCCAAATTGGCCAGAATCTGTCAGTAGAATAGTTCAACAGGGATAACTAGGGTCCAATGGCCCAGTGTAGGCTGTCACACCTACTCTGAATTCAAGATTATAAAGGATGTGCCATGCCTAAAAGATACAACTTTGTAGTCCTTCTCCCTTTCTGCTCACACATTCCTGCTGCCTCCTCTTCTGTGATAGTTCCTGAGCTTTAGAACGGATAATACAGATATCTTGTTTAAGCCTGAGCATTCGTTTGTCCCTTGTCCTCAGACATGAGCATGGGAAAGTGACCTCTAATTAGAAAGGGGTCTGGGGTTTTGACAGGAGTTGGAGGGAGCTAAAGAGACAGTGGGTAGAAGAGTAAGTAGAATGCATCGTAGACACATGTGGAGCCAGCAAAGAACAAGTTATAATTTATAAAATATAAGTTAAACATGTGTTTCTCAAGATATTTTTATGTCTCTATTAATATCACATTAACAAGTACTTCAGAGGGAGTCAACAGTGAAACTTTTCTAATGAGAGTGATTTGTATATTATTTTGTCAATGGCTTACTTTAATGTCAGTTTAATTTCTACAAAATGGTCTTGGAAATTTAAAAAGCATGGGTTATAGGAATGCTACTTATTTATATTAATTAACTGTAGATATAATAATTTTGAATGTATGCATAAGGATTTTGTTAGTTTTATGCATATACTTATTATAAAATGTATAAAGGTTATTTTATATTGAAATAAAGAACAATTATATATTAAAATATTTGTTTTAAAAAGGGAATGTAGCATTCAGTACAAGACATAAGCATATACTTTCATCAGTTTTGTTCCTTGACAGTCCCATGTGTGTATATAATACATTCTGATTACTTTTTCTTCTACCCTCTCTTATCTCCCTCCCTTCCCTGTCAGCCCCCACTCCTTCATCCTTACCAGTTCTTTTCCCAGATTCATGACTTTCAGTTTCCTTTTGTGACCCATCGGCTTTAACCAGGCCGTTTACGTGACCATTGGGCTGGAGCTATCCATTGGAGCCTGGTGGGGTTGTCAGTGGGTGTACAACTGAAGGCAATGACTCCCTTTCTCCCTGAATCTTATCAGTAGCAAATAGTTCAGCAGTGAGGAGTGGAGCCCCCCTGACCCCTCCTCCATCCGTGCCTGACTATTGATGAGAGCGTATTTTCTGAGGACCAGTGCAGGTTATTCACAGTTGCTATTGGTTTGTGATTGCAGTGTCTGTCTTGCCCAAGAGATGACATTTTGTAGCCCTTGTCCCTATCTTCTGGCTCTTAGGTTCTTTCTACTCCATCTTCTGCAGTGTTCCCTGAGCCTTAGAGGCGATGGTATGTTTTAGGGCTGAGCACTCATCTGTCACTTAACTTCAGCACCTTGTGCAGTCATGAGTCTCTGTGTTCCCAATGTTTGCTGGAAAGAGAGGCTTCTCTGATTAAGGCAAGAGCAACATTTGTCTATGGGTATAAAATCAGTATTTAGAAAGCAGCTTATAGAGCTGTAGACATGTAGAACAGGTCTCAAATCCAGTCAGAGAACAGTTTGTTGCCCCATAATAGTAGTGCTACTGTTGCTGAAGTGGGCAGGTCTTGCCTGGCAGGCTGGTTTTGTAGATGGTAGGATTCACAGCTGGGTAAGTCCACTGATGCGTTTTCTTCTCCAGCAGCCTGCATAACACCTCCAGGACTGTGAAAGCTAGCCATGAGAAGGAACCTTCCAGATCACTTCCAGCTTGATTTTTATATCAACAAAAGCATATACCTGATATAAGACTTTGCTTCAAGGAAACTTTAGAAGGCATTTCTTATGCTAGCAGATTTGAAAAAAAACATAGAATCCATGGATGTAGAAAATGAATTCACAAGGCAGTGAACTGGGACGAAAGGTGGACACTAGCTAACAGAAAGACATCAGCTCTAAGGGTATGGATAAGGAACAGCAGGGTGGAAACTTTAAAATGTACTAAAATAAGCAGTAGAATAGAAATTGAACTGCACTAGAAGCAAGAGAGAACGTTCAGACTAGGTAATTGAATTCATGATTTAGAGTACAAAACGAGGTCCAATATACAGAATTGATAGAATGTTTAGCAAGTTCAGCAGAGATAATTATTAAACATTGGGAAATTTAACAATCAGACAAACAGCTAAGCCTTTTCTGGTGAAATGTTGTGCTTTCCTTTGTTAAAATTATCATTATAAAAAAGTTTTTTTTAAACCATAATTGTCATCATCATTATCATTATCTTCATCACCATGATGTATGTATCCAAGCAGGAAGAAAAGCAAGCAAACCTTCAAAAATTAGTCACAGGGATTTAAAGCAACAACAAAAAAATAAACAACAACAAAACAACAGACTACCCTTAGATTGTTCTTACAGTGAAGTTGTATTTATACATTTGTGAGCAGTTGATACAGGGTTAAAATTCAACTTTATCCAAAACAAGAACCAAGTTTAGTTGATTATCTGACAGCTTGTTATAAGTTCCTTTCTCAGGGAAGGGAACTACTCAGTTTCTGAAATACAGTATTTGTGTTTCTGTTCATAGATACCATATGACATATTTAGAGCTTTTACAGTCAGACTAACCAGTGTTGAGATCCTTTGCCTAATACTAGTTATACAGACCATCAAATAATCATGTGTCTTCAGTAGATTACTTCAAAAACTTCAGACTCATGTATAAAATAGAGCAAATAACACATACACACAAAATGATGCCCACAAAATGGCATGAGTCTCACTGTAGTCCAGGCTGGCCTGGAGTTTTCATTCACTCTTCAGCTTCCAAATGCTGGAATTGCAGACCTGTACCACCAGTCTACATTAGAAGTACAGTCTTTGAAGCATTATGAGCCACTTTTATCTTTGTTACAAAAAATAAAATAAAATAAAATGGACTAGCAGAATTACTTTCCCATTTTGGCCTGTTATTGTGAGTAGTTTTCAAGTAATTCTACCTGTTTATATTTAAAGAAGGGCCTTAACCACTCAAAATATTAGCTCTTTTTAAAGTTAAATCCATCACCGGATATTTAGCCAATTGACTATATAATTTAAATCTTCAATCTGTCAAGCAGTAAATAGCAGTGATTAAATTGTGGATCTGATTTAAAGAGTTGGCCAAGTCCTTGATATATTTGTTGTGTGTCAGTTATGTTTATTTTTATTTGGTTTATGATTTCAAGATACGTAAATATGGGAAAGAAAACAAAGCTGTCTAGTTCAAATGTCTGTGTTTTTAATTTGCATTCTTAATGCCCATTCATTTAACAAATCTTTAATCAAGGTCTCATTTGAACCAGGTACATTCCTAGGCACTGGAGATGCAGCAGTGGATTGGAGACGGATAATAATCTAAGTATGCAGTGTGTCAAGCTGAGTAAGGAGCTAGAGAATGATGCGGTAAGAACTGCAGTTTTACACAGGATGGTCAGGGAAGGCCTTGCTGATAAATTGACACTCAAGCACTGGCCTGAATGAAGTAAAGGAGCAAGCCAAGTAGCTCTCTAAGGAAAGAGAGTGTCAGGCAATGGCAAGTGCAAATGTCCTGATTAAAACACCTAGTTGTCTGTCAGTCTTCTCTTGACTATACCTTGAAGCTTCCTTGAATCCCTTAGCAAGTTAAGGGTGCTAAGCTCTTCCTTCTGTCTCTTGTATAACACAGTTCTTATTCTAGTGTAATCATCATCATGTGGTCCTTTAGGCACCTGGATAGTGCCTTACTTGCGTAGTAGCTGGTATGCAAAAAATTGAAGCAGTCTGTCTGAATACTTACTTGAACTAACCCTTCTCCTTTCTCATTACCAAGTATTGGTAACAAATAAAATTGCCTGATGTGTTACTAAGAGCATAATGAGCAAACACTGTATGAATCGGTAGGTTGGAGCAGACATACCTGAATACACTTGCCTACGTGAGTTATTCATGAAGGACTGCATAGGGCTAATTTTCTAACTTTTTTTCTTCTACATTATTAATTGATCTTCTGTAAAATAAAATACTGACTGAGACTAGTGGTTCATTCTGAAAATTAGTTACTGGTTTTTACCAACTTAGATGACCTGTATTTTTGTCTGACCTTCTTTTTTTTCAGTAGCATTGAGATTTGTGGGTTGTTAGAGATTTTATGTGTTTCAGTCAGCCTCAGACATAATTCTCACAATTTTAACAAATAGAAAAAGGTCCTTTTAAGCTGACCACTGTGTCTTTTTGCATGGCACTAGATTGTTTAATTGTAGACATTTTTAAACATCAAAGTATGTAGCTAGTATACAGTATACCTGTTGGTCCGGTTTAACAGTTAAGAGATTATCTGTCCAGTGTTTTAATACATCCTCCTTTTTCTTTTTCTTTTTCTGATTTGGGTCTTGCTGTGTGGATCAGGCTGGCCTCAAACTTGTAATCTTCTTGCTTCAGTCTCCTGGGTGCTGAGGTTATGGGCACGCAGCACCATACCTGGTTTTCCTACAGCTTGTTTGAAAGACTCCTAGATTATGATGGCACTTGAGAATTTCTTTGTTTTCTGTCCTAATTACATGCCTGGAATCATCCACATCTCAAAGAAGTCTTGATTGTTTTTAATAAAGAATGGTATCAGATATAAATCTTAGCATTAGGATTATTGAAGGTTTTTTAAGTGGTGTATTTTTTTTTTAAACTTCATGTACCTTTTCATAAAGGCAGCATTGTTCCATAAGCAGTTACTCACAGTTGAGTAGAAGAGACAAGACACTCCTCAAAGATGTACCAAAGAGCTTTATATTTCTATTTTTATAATTTATTGTGTGTGTATGTTCCTGATGGTGAGGGTGGTGTGCCATGGCACACATGCATAGGACAGGGGACAACTTTGTGGTTCTCTCCTTCCGTGTTTATGTGGGTCCCAAGGATCAAATTCATACTGTTGAGCTTGTACAAGTGCTTCTACTTGACGACCCATCTTGCCTGCCTGATATTCCTATTTTAACCAATCAAAATATCAAGCACAGTTGACACATTATTTAAATGTTAATAACTGAGTGGTTTTGTCCAGTTTGCCTCTATTGTAGCATAAGGAGGCCCTTGATTTATAAGTCTATGACCTTTGAAAATTTGTTTATACTATATTTTGTGTTTAGGGTTATTTTTGGCTTTGTTTTGCTATTGATTTTACATCATTTAATACTTTTCTCGTGGCAGTGAGATAAATGTTAAAACATTACCGATTGAATATTTCTAATCCCAAAAGAAATTCTGAATGTCCCCATCCAGTTTTTTCAAACACTAACATGATGCTACAAATGAAAAATTTCATACTGTAAAACTGTTTTGCATGCAAAGCCATTAAAAATTTGGGCTCAGTGGTTAGGATTACTGACTCTTCTTGCAGAGGACTTGGATTCAGTTTCCAGCACCTAACTGGGTGGCTTATAGCCACCTGTAACTCCAGTTCCAGGGAGTCGGATACCCTCTTCTGGTCTCCCTGGGCACTTTGTGTGCATGTAATATACATACATATACTCATGCACAAACATGGAAAATAAAAAATAAGTCTTTAAAAAATATTATGTAAATTCATTTTCAGACTTTGTGTAATATATTTTATGAAATATGGGTTAATTTTGTTATTAGATTTGAGTTCCATTCCCAAGACATTGTGTACGTGCAGATGTTCCAAGACCAGAAGAAAAAGACAATACTTCAGGTTTCAAACATCTCAGATACTTGACTTGTACTGGGTGTCTGGTCCTTAATTCTGTAATTTTCAAGACACTTCAAGCAGGGATCTTTGCTTCCTTTTCCTTCTTCACGTCCCACTGAAATAAAATGTCTAGAAATGAGAAACGCAAAAGCAAGTAACTAGGAGGACTGCCAAAGAGTAACAGGTGAACAGACCTTTGTTTGTGTACCACAAGGTTCAACTGCACCTTCTGCTCACCTCTCCATACTTCTCTTCATCCCTGCCCTTGGACTACATATAGCTGGCATTAATTCCAGGTGAAACAACAGGCAGGTTTTCTTAGAGAAATTGGAAAAGCTAAGTCTTCTAAAGTGCATGTTATATCTCCAGAACATAAAGAAAAAGCCATCTTTGCTTTGATATTTACAAAATCTGCTCCTCCACCCAGTCTCCTTAGAGGAACTCTGCTGTTAGGTACTGGAGCTCCCTCTTTCTTTTCATCCCTCAGGAGCACAGTCTAGCCAAAAAACCAGACCATCTTCACATTAACAGAGGAAATGTGTGCTGGTTAATGAGTCATCCTGTCTAAATATGAATGAGTAACCGGAAATCACCAGGCATGTGAAAAAAACTAATGGTATGAAAAAGAGAAAAAATAACCAGAAAAAAATGCCAATAGAATAAATAGTCATAGAGAACTTTATTTCTCAAAAGAGCTCTTAGGCACTTAGAGATCCAAGAAGATGGTCCTTGAATTAACAGCAGGAGGACACGCATTGTCATACTGAAAGGGCATACCTAGTACAGAAAGAGTCAAACACCATCCTCTCAAAACTGCAGATTTTGTAAGATAAAAGGTTCTGAGTGAAGTCATGTCCATAGTGACAAGCATCAGACTACAGTCAAACTTCATAAGTAACTCTTACTGCTGTAAGCACTGCCCAATACTAAAAGAATGACATGCAGCACAGGAACCTGCGTCCTGCCTGACTGTGAAGAGGAGGGCAAAATCAGTTGGTTTTAGGCTAAAACTCAAGGGCTTAAAGCTTATCTTCTCTTGGAATTAGGAGAAATAAGTGGATTACATTTACCATTAATTTTCTTAAATGGAAATTCATGTTTTAATTTTTCATGAAACACTTTAACCTGGGGATTTGCTCTTTTTAATCTTATACCTGCCTAAAAGCTTTGTTGTGGGGAAAGTGAGAAAGTATTACAAACAAACTAAATAATTGTGGATTCCCACTACACAGTAAATTACAGAGCACTTGTGGCAAACATAGGTTACACTTTACATCTCTTTACTATGAACAGCCTGAAGCATTCCATACATTGGATATGAAACTAATGCATATGTTCTCCAATGACCCCTGCATTGTGATCGTGATTAGCTTGGTACACCATAGGGCCAGCAGGGCTAACAGTATCAGTCTTCTCCCATCAGGACTGGATTGACATTATCTGGCTTAAATGTAAAAGCATCATTCTTATTGCTGTGCTGAGAATACACTTGGGGATGAAGTCCTAAGGCTTGAGGAGAGGAAGAGAGGCCAGTTTGGCTCTCAGTGCTGTACTGCAGGTGAAAACTGGCAGTTAATCTGACATATAGTGGCAGTAGTGAAGTTTGTGAAAAGACAACTCTGTGATTGATTAGATACTGAGTGAACAAGGTAGAAATCAAACTTAGTCTGAACAGTAGGAAGGGCGAAACAGGTTTAGGGGAAAAGATTGGGGATTATATTTTGAGTGTTACATTTCAGGAGTTTATTTGACTTCCAAGTAAAGATATCAGTCATTTGGATTGGCACTTGGACATATGTATCTGCAGTTGTAAAGAAAGTCTAGGCTAGAAATAGAATTTGGGGATAGTCAGCGTATAAATTGTATTTAAAGTTACAAGGTCTGGGTGAGATCACTCAGAATGAACAGAGATGAAGTCTAAAGCCGGAACAGAAAGGCCTGCCAACATTTAAGGATCAGAGAGGTAATGGAAAGGCTCAGAGAAGACTAAGGAAGAGCAGCCCATGTGGGATAAAGGAGAACCGGGAGAGAATACCCTAGAAAGCATAGGATGCAAGAAAGGGTGGTTTATCTGCTAAGTCCAATAGAATGAACAATACAAAGTCAGTACTGGGTCTGGCAACACAAGGGCCAGTGCTCTCCTTGCAGTCGGCTGCATTTTTTCAGACAGTTACTAAGGTACTGGGACACCAGTACTTAAGTTGGTCGGTCAGAGCCACTTTTAAAATGTTAGTTAAGGTGTTTCTTTTGGTTTAGGATGTATTGTGAACAATTACTGGCATACCAAAGGAGCCAGGACCAAAAATCTCTGCTTTAGAGGATTATGTTAACTGAGCATTTTGCCTCTTACCTTTTCTTTGCCCATGCTGAAAAGTCTGAGGTAGTAATTTTAAATATGAAAAGATTACATGGATTTGATAAAATGTCCACTCTGAATACTTCCTGAAGTAAACCTTATTCAGTGAAATGTCAGTAACATCTTTGCATGAATTTTTCTTCTTGCTTCTATAGGTATGGTCTGAATATGCGTTGTTTGGCAACTCGAGTCAACTATAAGACTTTGATTATCATCTGTGCACTCTTTACTTTGGTCACAGTACTTTTGTGGAATAAGTGTTCCAGTGACAAAGCAATCCAGTTTCCACGGCACTTGAGTGGTGGTTTCAGAGCGGATGGATTAGAAAAAAGAACAGCAGCGTCTGAGAGTAACCACTATGTCATCCACATGGCCAAGCAGCAGTTGGAGGAAGCATTCCCTCAAGAGCAGCAGAAAGCACCCCCTGTTGTTGGAGGCTTCAATGGCAATGCAGGAAGCAAGGTGTTAGGGATCAAATATGAAGAGATTGACTGTCTTATAAATGATGAACAAACAATTAAAGGAAGGCGAGAGGGAAATGAAGTCTTTCTCCCCTTCACTTGGGTAGAGAAATACTTTGATGTTTATGGAAAGGTGGTCCAGTATGATGGCTATGATCGATTCGAGTTCTCTCATAGCTATTCCAAAGTCTATGCACAGAGAGCCCCTTACCATCCCGATGGTGTGTTTATGTCCTTTGAAGGCTACAATGTGGAAGTCCGAGACAGAGTCAAGTGTATAAGTGGAGTTGAAGGTTGGTGTCTGTTTGCTGTGCTTGCATTTTTCTAACCTGATTGAGGACTAAGAAACTGTAGGTTTTAATTACATAGACAGTACATAATTTAATGGAAAGAGACCTTTCACTGTTACTCTGCCTCAGCAAGGAGAAATAGGTAAGTGTAAACCAGTTGGTGTGGTTTAAGAACAGCAGTAAGACCAAACTGAAGAAATAAGATCATTCTGTTAACCTGATGCCTCAGTGTCATCGGTGAGGTCAAGACACAGTATCACCAGAAAATTAGCTTCGAATATTTACTTACTGAGCTATGAATGTAGCTTAAGTGGTACAACATTTGCCTAGCTTGCACTAGGCCCTGAGTTCAATCCCTAGTACCCCCAAAACAAAACACATGCGCACACACACACACACACACACACACACACACACACACACATTATAGTCTAATGAAAGGAAATGAGAGGAAAAGGGAGCCAGACCATAAACTGGGCCTATCTAATGTCCAGTGCTGGAGTGTTGCTTGATTAGTGCAGTGTCATCTCTGGAAGAAGGTGCGAGTCCTCAGAACAAATAGTGCATTGACTGTTCCTCTGAGTGCATTCTCATGGCCCATAGTTTACATATACTGTATTTAATTACCTTCAAAACATGGCACCAGGGCTGTGGAAATGGCTTAGTGAATAAAGCACATGCTGCGCAAATGTGAGGACCTGAGTTGGGGTCCCTAGGATCCACATAAGGGGTGTGAAGGCTGCCTGTAATCCCAACACAGCCAGACCTGGGAATCTCTAGAACACTTTGGCTAGCCAGACTGGCTGAATTGAATCAGTGAGTGCCAGGTTATCAATACATAAATTGAAGAACGATTGAGGACAACACAGTGTCAACTTTGGGCCTCCACCCATAAGCATATATACATACGTGTGTCCATATACACAGACATGCATATACCCACTCACACTCTTAAAAACCTGGAATATTTGGAGTGCCTGGTAAGTGCAATTAGTACATTTTAAACTTTACTTTTCAGACCACAGACTAAATGAATTTTACTTTAAACTACGTCATAAACGGGAAAGAATTGAATGTGTTTGTATGTATGTACATGTGCTTGCTCCAGGAGCACTTGTGGAGGTCAGAGGATAATTTTCTGGGAGTCGGTTCTCTCCTACCATGTAGGTCCAGGGATCAAACTCAGATTTTCAGCATTGGTGGCAGGTACCTTTACCTACTGAGCCACGTCTCTGGCCCTTACTACTCTGTATCCAAATAAGTTTCTAGCTTAATGTGTATTTTCATTTTGGAGGGAAATTTTGCCCATCTGGTGAATTTAGATATTTCCAGAATCCCTCAAGTCAAAGGTCTATAACCTGTGTCTGTGAAGTTAGTTGGTGTCTATGAATTAAGTTTTTAAATAGTATTTTAACCAAATGTTTAGATGAAAGAAAAGGACAAATTCAGTTATACTGTATTTTCACTATCACAAGGTAATTACCATTTTTGTATATTCCCTGGAGGTTTCTGTCCTTAGGCATACACTTAACATATTATTACTCGGTGGTGAATGAAAGGAATAGTTTGATAAGGATTTCAAAGATACTAATAGCACTTTGAAGAAAAAAATGAAAAGCACTCATAATTACTCAGTATTTTCTTTTTTATTTCAAATCTGTTTGTTCTTGTAAATACATTTATTTACTTTGTGGGTGTGCATGTTCATGTGGGTACAGGTAGGTATGGAGGCCAGAGGTCAACCTCAGGTGTCATTCCTCAGATATTTTTTGAGATAGAATCTCTCATTGAACCTGGAGCTTGCTGCTTTGGCTAGAATGACTGGGTAGTAAGAACCAGGAATCCTCCTGTCTACCCTTCAGCACTGGGCTCACAGGGGTGAGGTGCCATGCCTGGCTTTTACATGGGTGCTGGGTATCAAACTCAGGTTCTTATGCTTGCATAAGACTGAGTGATCTCCCTAGTCCCTAGATATTCATTTCTAAATTGGGATACTGTATAGTCAGTTAGATATCCTGATACTGTCTTTTCATGTATTATAATTATACTATTTTCCCTTGTCATTACCGAACATTTTTTAAATTACTATTTATTATTTTATATATATGAATGTTTGGCCAGCATGTATATAAGTGTACCTTATGCATGAAGAGGCCAGAAGAGGGCATCAGGTCCCCTGGAACTGGAGTTATGGGTAGTTGTTAACTGCCATGTGGATGCTGGGAACCAAACCCAGATCCTCTGCAAGCAACCAGTATTCTTAACTGCTGAGCCATCTCTCTAGCCCCTTATTGAACATTTTAATGACTAATATTCTATAGTGAGAATATGTCTTGATGTGTAGTGTTGAGATTCTTCAGTTGTTTATTTAGGTCATTTCCCATGGGTTAGGGAATGCTTCCTTCCTTCCTTTTTCCTTTCCTTCTTTTTTTCTGTTATGTATAATGCTGCAGGTACTCATTGTTAACTTTCATTTGCTATGTGAATTATATTCTCAGTAGTATACTCCCTCTTTGAGAATGTAGTTCCCTGCCATGTCAAATAAATTGCTATGTCAAGTCATATAAATCCTCCATCTTTTTTGTCAAGCTGCTTTCCAGAAAAGTCAGAGGAGTTTGTTTCTCCTTAAAAGAGAATGTGCTTGACATCCAGCTCTTGCCATTGTGGAGAATTGTGTTTTAATCAGCTCTTCATAGAAGGATCTCATAATTGTTTTTTTTTTTCTTTCTCTCTTTTATTGAGATTGTGGCTAACACACACAATCCTCCTACCTTAGCCTCCGAGTGCTAGGATTACAGGCATGACTACCGTCCAACAGCTTTCATAATTTGCTTTCTTGAAAAATTTCTAAAGTCAAATTTTTAGGTATGCATAACCATGTCTTCCTGATCTTTCTCCCCTTCAGATGCTTTCTCTGAAGCCATTTGGTTATTTAAATGTATTTGTATAAAGTATTTATATAGTAAAGGATCAGTACACTGACATTTATTAACCTTTTTTTGAGACAGGGTATTATATAGACCAGGTTGATCTTGAACCTCTTGTCTTCCTGCCTCCACCTCCCAAGTGTTGAGATTACATACATGTACTGTCACATGCTTCGTTTTGTGTGGTGCTGGGGATCAAACCCAAGACTTTGTACATGCTAGGCAAGCGCTCTACCAGCTGAGCTACATCCCCAGTCTTAAAAATACTTCCTTCAAATTGATTGTCTTTTATGTAGAATTGGTTACTTTTAAAGGTTTTTCGTTCTGTTGACTAAATTAATAGATTTCTTTGGATGTTTACAACTTATTCATTTTATACTTAGAAAGGCCTTTGCTACACCATGGTGAGATTTTCAGTGGTATTTTCTATAGTAGTTTTGTTCTCTCACTGTTTTACATTTGGGTGTTTTTTTGGAGGGGTGGTCAGACCTAGATAGGCATTCCATGTACATTTATATTACTCCAGCCAAACTGATTTATATTTTGGCAAATGATATGAGTTTAGTCCTAATTTTATACTCCTATCTCCGACATGTATTGTGTTATCTCTTTTCCTGAGAACCATATACAGTCTTTATCATTGTGGTAAATTCTTATGAATACTAGACTATGTTTCTGACCTGCTGTTCTGTTCTATTGATCAGTTTCAATACTTTTGCCAAAAAATTGCATATCCTTGTAATTGCCATCTATCTTTAATAAGATTATACAAGCTTACCTTTTAATTAGTGGTGAAATAATGCTATTTAACTTTGGGGACCTGCCCCCTTGGAGAAAGGATATAGTTATTATAAAGTTTACCCATAACCTCGTTTTCTTCGCTTGTATAGTTGTTGTATTAGTCCAATTTTTGTTGCTATAATAAAATACTTGAGACCAGGTACCTAATAAGAAAAACTCTAACTCAGTGTTAGAGGCTAATTAAAAGTCCAAGCAATATGGTGCTGATTTTGATGAGGGCCCCTAGACTATGTCACATCATAGATGGTATTGTGGAGGGAACATGTAGGAGAGAGATCACAAAGAGGCATAGTCTTAGGGTAGTGTCCATTGACCTGATACCTGTCCAGTAGGCCCTATCTCTTGTAGATTCTCTTATCTCCCACATCATCACACTGAGGTCCAGGCTTCTAACACATGAACTTTATTTATATTGTATTGAAATATAGCAACCCCTAATTCCTTAAACATTGTTTTTGAAACTGCATTTAAAACCCACAATTTTGTAAATTGCTAGTCTCTGCTGTGCCCGTCAGATGCTTGTTAATTCATTCTAGAACTGCAGATGGGAGTTTATATTTCAATACTTCCATATGGTTGACTACTACAGTATTCTAGTCAATGCAACATTGTAGTTCCTCTGTAGGAAATCATTGGAATAAACACTAGTACTAGCATTTAAAGGTTTTACTTAGAATTTTTCAAGACACAGTCTACTAATGCATTATTTTGAAAGTGTAAATTTAATTTTTCTTAAACTTTATTTTATGTGAGATGTTATTGTCTGCATGTATATAAGTGCACCCATGTCATGCAGTGCCCTCAGAGGCCAGAAGAGGGCATCAGATCCCCTGGAACTGGAGTTACAATTGTTAGCTGCCATGTGGGTGCTGGGATTCGAACCTGCATTCTCTGCAAGAGCAGCCATTGCTTTTAACCACTGAGCCATCTCTCCAGTCCTGTAAATTTAATTTTTTTAAAATACAATAAAGTAGAGAGATAGAGGAAGATACCCCACATTGACCTCCAACCTCCACATGTATGCAGATAAGCAAGCCACACAAACACAATTTATGGTCAGCTGAGCGTGGTAGTATACACATGTAATTCCAGTACTTAGGATGCTGTGGAAGGAGGAATTCCATGCATGTTCCATGTGAATTCCATTTTCATTCTTCAGAATTATATTTCTGCAAGAAAGATTTGAAAAGCAAAGTAACATCTGTTTACATTTCAAGTTGCCTAGTCATAATTGCCCCCTTAAACAAAGCATTCAGTGTCGTCAGATGATGCACTGAGGTATCAGAACACACCTTGCCATGAGTAAGGAGTTAGTGTGATTAAGTTGACAACATTACTAACTTTTTGTTTTATTTTGAGAGTCTTACTATATAGACAAAGCTGGCCTCAAACTCACAGACCCACCTGCCTCTGCCTCCTGAGTGTGGTAGGAAAGGTGTGCACCACTGCCTGGCAAGTACAAACGTTAAAGAAAATGGTAGTGTTACTGTTTAAAATAAAACTACAGCAACATCTGTGAGCTTTTCAATTGTAAAAAGTTTGAATGTGTGGACAGGACTGAAAGATCACATCTGGAATTGTGAGCAAAAGGTTACTTACAATGTCACATAGCTGTTTGTCAGCAAGTAAGAGTTTGGTTAATTTTAATTGATTTGATACTAGTTTCTGGTAGTTATGAAAGCAGAAAAAAGTTTCAAAGTTGCTGGTAACCCCAAAATATTCACGAGAAGTGAGTCCTCAAGGGTAACACTCAGGATAGGCTCCTGAATGTCTGAGTGCAATGATTGGTTCTGTGTCTCTTGCAGGTGTACCATTATCTACACAGTGGGGACCTCAAGGCTATTTCTACCCAATCCAGATTGCACAGTATGGGCTAAGTCATTACAGCAAAAATCTAACTGAGAAACCCCCTCACACAGAGGTGTATGAGACAGCAGAAGACAGGGACAGAAACATCAGACCTAATGAATGGACCGTGCCCAGGGGCTGCTTCATGGCCAGCGTGGCTGACAAGGCTAGATCCACCAATGTTAAACAGTTTATTGCTCCAGGTGAGTAATGGGCTATGTGCTTGCTAAGTTTAGATTGACTTATGGCACTGGCACTCATTTAAATGTTGTTTTTTTAAAGTGTTAGTAGATCCTTTATGTTACAGAAATACATAGTGTCCTCTAAATGAAATCCCCATATAGAAACAGCTGGAAGGAAAAACAATGTTATCAAAAGGAGCATTTACTATCTACACTTTTGCTTAGTGTAACAATTTCCTGCTGCAATAACGTCTTAGGTATGAGAAGACAGATACTCTTAAGCATTTCCTTATAACTTCTCACTCAGTCAAGTCTGCTGTTCTACAACAAGCAAAGATTATCTGTGT
The DNA here is from genome assembly GCA_035773235.1 of Eospalax fontanierii. Classification (NCBI taxonomy): domain Eukaryota; kingdom Metazoa; phylum Chordata; class Mammalia; order Rodentia; family Spalacidae; genus Eospalax; species Eospalax fontanierii. The sequence continues at coordinate 52,197,036 of CM069539.1, forward strand.
ACTGGAGTATCACAGACCACTACAGGAGAAAAGAAATTCTAGTCTCTGAATAAAAACTAAAGGTCACCTCTTATTTGCACTGCTTAAAACACTCCTAAATCCATTACTTAAGGCCATCTAGAATGGGTAGATTTGAATTGCAGCTTTCACGGTCTGTGAATTACACAATTATCAGTAAAGGAAGAACCAAACTATAAATTCATGCTTAGATGTAGACACAGCCGTTGTACTCTTGGGATCTATATCCAATAGGAATGAAGTTCTTTAGTTGTCTTTGATTTGGGTTTTGTGGTACTGGAATTGAACCTAGGACTTTCATACTAAGCAAGCACTCTGCCACTGAGTAGACCCCTAGTCTCCTTGGTTTATTATAATATTTCAGTATAGAATAGTTGAATGTTTAAATTATTCTGCACTAACATAGGCCTTTTTTTTTAATGATGGGAGCACCCTTTCCTATTTTATACCTAGAGTATTTTATTTTGACAAAAAGTTATAGCATTACCAAATAGACCTGCTCTCATATTGAATTTTGTTAATGTACTAAATTATCTCAAACTTAATATAAAATCATTTTCATTAATAAAATCATTTATAAGATCAAATTAACCTTATGCAACATTTCCCCTTTTACTGAGACAGTCTCATTAATTAGGATGTAATGTATTTTCCTGTACTAATCAATATCTGTGAGAATTAATGAGTCCATTACTTAAAAAGACAGTGAAATAACCTTAGTACCTCAGGTTTAATTCTCTCTGATGAAATGTTGTCAAGTCAGTACTCATTCCCTCCTCCTCTAGCCTTGCAGTCAGTAAAAAAGGAGGAAAGGTTGTAAGGCCTCTCTGTATTCTCTCTGTGTCCTTTATTGATGATTGTGTAATTCACAGACCTTGAAAGCCGCAATTCAAATCTACCCATTCTAGATGGCCTTAAGTAATGGATTTAGGAGTGTTTTAAACAGTGCAAATAAGAGGTGACCTTTAGTTTTTATTCAGAGACTAGAATTTCTTTTCTCCTGTAGTGGTCTGTGATACTCCAGTACACAGATAATCTTTGCTTGTTGTAGAACAGCAGACTTGACTGAGTGAGAAGTTATAAGGAAATGCTTAAGAATATCTGTCTTCTCATACCTAAGACGTTATTGCAACAGGAAATTGTTACACTAAACAAAAGACCATTTGGTTTGGGTGTACTTAAGGTGTTTAGGTTTATACTGAGAGTGTTGGCTAGATTAGGGTAGAAAATAGCAGCCTTCCTCTTGATCATCTCTGTGAGGGTCTGGGAGGTTTTCTTAGAACAGTCTAATTCTGCCCTGTTTACAGCAACAGATTTCACTGATGCTTTGAGATGCCTTGAAAATACAAGAGATAGATTCCCACATCCTACAGTGAAGGATCCTTCCTTAGCCCTTCATTTAGTAGCCTGTAGCTAGAGATAATCACTTCTTCTGGTGGCTTTAAGTATAAAGAGAACTGTGACAAGAACTTTGGTAGTAGGATATGCTTTCTCAGGGTTCCACTCCCTGTTGGTAACCCTGCTAGCTGGGAGTGGCATGCACATGATGATATCCTGTGCATGCCTGTAAGTGCCCTGTAAGAACATGAGGGAGCACGAGTTACAGTTACCTGAGAGCTATTACTGGGAGAGGAAATCAGAATAGAATGACTGTGTCATTGAAACATGAAGGATGTTTAGAAGATACAACTTCATGAGAGAAATTCAGAACATCGCTGTTGAGAAGAAACTAGATCATGTTCTTAAAAATATAGATTTAGTGATCTGATGCTTTGGAGGGCCAGCAGCTGAATGTTGTTGGCATTTATTTATTTAGTTATTTAGTTATTTTTCTTTCTTGGCCTAGAGTTTGTTTTCCTCAAAAGGAAACAAAATCATCTGGAGTAAGGGAGTACTGTAATGGTATACCCTCAATCTCAGCTTTCAGGAAGCAGAAACAGGGGAGAGTGTGAGTTCCAGGGCATCCTTGACTACATAGACTCTGCCTTAAAAAATCAGCACATGTGCGCGCACGTGCGCGCACACACACACACACACAGTGGGGACCGTTTTATAATTCTTAGAGTTGTTGGTCAGAGGAGTCCAAGAGACTCCTAAAATAACACAGGCTATTGCCAGAGCCCCTGATTGTCTCCTCCTGCCTATTTTTCCTGGGTGCTGAGGCATGCCCAACTGTGTCTGACTCTCTTCCTAAGTTTAAGATTGAATGATCTAGAGCTTTATGCTTATTACACTGCATTAAGATAAATTAGCTTTCCCAAAGCATACTTTTCATTTCACTTCCATGACCTCTTAGTCTGTCCTTTCTCCCTAGTCTACCTGTTCTTTCCTAGGCTTCTTTTGAGTTGTTGTTGTTGTTGTTATCCTTCTTCTCCTTCTTCCTTCTTCTTTCCTCTTCTGCCTGACCCTCATCTCAGCATTTATCCAGGTTTTCAGTAGGACTGGTTCTCATTCGATGAAGTAAACTTGTCAGTGACATAGATAGGTGATAGTAGCTTGTGATATATGTGAAAACATTGACTTAAAGACTTCTTTTTTTCCTAGTTCAACTGAGTTGAATTGACAAATGAATTTATATATATTTGAAGTACACAGTGTGATGGTTTGATAAAGGTGAATAGATGACCATAATTAAGATAGTTTACAGAGAGCTAGAGCAATGGCTCGGTGGTTAAGAGTGAGTACTGCACTTGTAGAGGACCCAAATTCAGTTCACAGTACCCATGTCAGGCAGCTCACAACCACCTAAAACTCCAGCTCCAGGGAATTCAGTGCCCCTGGTGTCTGTGGATACACATGGACAATCCACACACACACACACACAGTTATAAATAAAATTAATGAATACACGCAAGTGGTGGCACACACTTTTAATCCCAGCCCTTGGAAGGCAGAAGCAAGTGGATCTCTCTGAGATCAAGGCCAGCCTGGCCTACATAGGAAGTTCAAGGCAGACTAGGAGTGGGGAGACCTTGTCAAAAATGATAATATAATTAATGACAGTTTACACATTCATTACCTCATTGTGTGTGTGTGTGTGTGTTGGTAAGATATTGACAGTCTGCTCTTCATACATTTCAAGTATGTAATACAGTATTATCTCTATAGTAACCATGCTATATGTTAGAGCCCATAACAGAAAGCTTCTCTCCTTTGACCACCACTCCCTCATTTCTCCACTTCTCAGTCCCTGACTGCCATCATTCTGCCATGTATTTCTGTGAGTTCAGCATGCTTACTGATTACATTAGTAATGTACTGTTTAAATGCAATTGGATTACAGTAGCGATTGTAGTTCTACATTCAGTATCTGTCTTTCTCGGACCAGTTTCACAAGCCTCCCAGATTTCATCCCTGTTGTCACAAATGGCAAGATTTCTTTCTTTTTCACAGGGAACATTATACATATTTTATCAGTTCATGCTCCCCATTTACCCATCACTGTACACAGGCTTGTTTCCACATCCTGGCTATTTTCACAAATCCTTTAATGCAGATGGGATGTTTCTCACCCACATTTCTTTACTTTTGGGGTGGGGTCTTTTTGAGAAAGCATCTCCTGTAGCCCCACCTGGTCTAGAACTCCCTTTGTAGACCAGGCTGCCTGCCATCTTACAGAGATCTGCCTGCCTCTGCTTCCCAAGTGCTGGGATTAAAGGCATGTGCCACCATGCCCAGCTTACCCACGTTCCTTTGAGGTGCTGATTTTGTTTACTTTGAGTGTATACCCAACAGTAAGATTGCTAGCTCCCAAGTAGTTCTGGTTTAATTTGTGGGATGTTCTGTACTATTTCTGTAATGGCTTTCCCATTTCTATTCCCACTCCCAAGCACACAGGATTCTCTTTATCTGCACTAGATTTTTGTTAGCTTTTGTCCTTTGGATGAGAAGCCTTCCATAAACTAAAATGTTATTTCATTGTGATTTTGACCTCTAATTCCCTCAAGATAAGGGATGTTGAACACCTTTTCATACACCTTGTGACCATTTGTCTAACTTTGGGAAAATGTTCATTCTTTCATTAGTTGCTCTGTTCTATTAAGCTGTATGAGTTTCTTATGTCTTGATATTAACTCTTTAGCAGAGTTATAATTTGCAAATACTTTCTCCTATTTTAGTTTTTGCCATTTTGTCTTATTCATTCTTTACTCTGCTTTGTAGTTCAATGTAGTTCCACTTTTTTGGTTTGGTTTAGTTTTGGTGGGGTGGTGGGTTTTGGTACCTATAATTTTAGTGTCAAATCTAGAAAATCATTGTCGGCACCAGTGTCAAGACCATTTTTAAATGTTTATCTTTTATTGACATGTACATGTACCAAATATGCCAAAAATAAAGCTGCAGTAGCTCCTGGAAATAACCACTCAGAGACGAGGGTTCATGGCTTATGGGATTGTAAATAATAGAAAAATCAAATCTTTCTCTTAGTGGATTTGAAACTGGAATCTCCTTATAGCACAATACTTTAAGGAGAACTTAGAACTTTCCCTCTGTATTTTTAAGCTAGTTGATACCATTCCTTAGTCTACCACCCAGGCCATCCAGAATAATCCTGGCATGCTGTATAACCTCTGTTTCATATTTTGATGACTGCAATTGTAAATGGCTGATTTAAGGACTGGGATCTCTTGATCACTCATCCTGTGTCCCAGAACCCCCTCTGCTGGTGTTAAGGGTATTAGATTTAGGAGAAGAGAAAAGTAAGGAGTTTAGAGATAGGAGTCAGTGCCAGACCTGCAACAAACAAGGAATGTGTCCTTTATTCAGGTATCACAGTGAAGGACAGAAGCCTTTCCACGGGAAGAAGGCATCTGCATCTACGAAAAGAGAGGTTAGGACTTGTGTAGGAATTCTGTTGAACACAGCTGCAGGAGTTTACTTGATACCAGGGTCTGGTGTCCTGTAGTGATTGAAGGTCTTCCTTTCAAGATTATTTTCTCAAGCAAAGCAGACTAACTATGTAGGGCACTAAAGGAGACAGGTTGGTTCCACAGTCAGTCTTCTTCAGTCCTGGGAGTGACCAATTGATAAGGCTTGAGTAAGACCAGCCTGCTAATTTAGGGCCAGTTGGCCACTTTCATGGATTCATAGTTTTATGGCTTCCCTAATGAGCATTATAACTCTCCTATAATTCATACATTCTATCAAAAGGTGTATCATTTCATTAAATGTTTATAAATAAAGTGAAAATCAGAACAGAATTCTGGGAGGAAACAGGTCCCAGCTTCCTCTTGTTTAGACTTCTAAAGATAAGTCACTGTTACCCAATCTAGCCAGAATAATTGTCATATGTGACCTGTTATGGGTTGAGATAAAATATTCAACACCATGTGGATGAAGTAGCAAGGTATTTTATTTCAGCCTACCAGGCCGCTTGACTCAGGAGCAAGCACGCCAGTTGAGCTCAGAAAGAAGCTTTTATAGCAACCGGTTACAATTTAAAACATTTAACTCTTTTCTTAAATAACAGGTATTTTATAGTAGTTAAAAATTTCCCCATCACATTACTGATGTTACTATCACACAGAAGCCCATTAAGCAGTTAAGTTATTAACAGCTTTCCAGATTAGGGTGTCTCAGGATAATAGTGGTCAGGTCAATTCCTAGAATTTATGAGTTAACTTCTTTCCAGGTATGTCCCTGGGAGGGGTTGAGTGAGCATACACAGGCAAATTTTAAGTTTATTCTAACAGCAAAACTGTAAGCTTTTATCCTATTTACCTAGGGTATCACGTTCCCCACTCCTCTTGTGACTCAAGGCAGTTCTTTGACTCAATATATTTGTAGTTCCACTTCCCCTTTCATGGGGGTTAATTGGTCATATTGACTCCTTAATACCATAAGTTTCGGACTGGAGTCTTTGGATGACAAACCTAATGAGGGTGTTTAAGAGACATGGCCCGCAGGTCAGGGCTAAGATTATGAGGAGTAAGAGTCCAGCTATCACACTCAGCAGGGTTGTCAGCCAGGGGGACCATGAGAACATAGATTCATACCAGTTTTGATCAGCCAATCGGACTTCCTCTCTTTCATGAAGTCTCTGTTTTACTAAACTTAAACTTTCCCTGATTATTCCAGTGTGATTTGCATAAAAACAACATTTTTCACCCAAAGCCATATAGAGTCCACCTTGCTGCATAAAGAGCAAATCCAGCCCTCTTCTATTTTGGAGGACTACTTCTGCCAAGGAATCCAGGGACGTCAGGTGGCCCACTGATTTTTCTAATTCAGAAAGGTCTTGGTCAATCTGTTTACTCAAGAGCTTAAAGTTTTGGTCCTGCATTATAAGAGCTGCTGTTCCCACTTCTGCTGATCCTGCCATTCCCAAGCTTACTAGAAGGGGCACTAGGACAGTTGCCAGCCTTGCATCCTGGGGCCCTCGGGTCCTTGCTAGTGTCCCTAGATGTTCCCTACCTCCCTCTCCCGAGTAGAGGTACACTTGGGGAAGGAGGTGTATAAGTATGCAGAGATCAGATGTCTCAGCAAGGATGAAGGGGTTAATACAAGGCGTAAGGCCAGACTCATAAGCAAACCAGGTCCCCTTAGGAGGAACTAAGTAGTAAGGGGACATTCCTTGAGTTAATCTTCTTATGCGTATTGTATGGTTACAGTTTGCCTGGTATGGGGATTGACTCATCGTATAGCCCCCTGCTGAAATACAGAGTCCTTGTCCTTCTAATCTTCCCAGGGTTAAAGTTGGTTGAGATCCCCATGGGCAAAACATTGATTGATTTTTTCTTACTTCTGATATGGTAAGGTTTCTTATATTTGTCTCTGCTTCTCCTAGGGAAGCAAGTGCCCCAATGCCCACATAGTAAGGAGGCCGGGGATCCAAACATAGCCAGCAATCTTGGATCAGGTCAGGGTTTGTATAATTAAGGAACTTGTAGGTATAATACAGGGACCTGTATAGTTCTGGGTGCTTTAAAGATGGGGTGTCCAAAGCCACTTTAGGCTGGGATTTAGGAGTCTGGGTAGTTTCACTTGGAATCTGACCATCTATAGTCTGAAGTAGGGGATTTAAAACCCTGTTTGAACCTATGGGTGATTGTGGGACTGTTAATATCTTAAACTTTCGGATAGTAAATTCAGTCCCTGGATCTGTCCCAGAGATGTACAACCGGATACCCCAGGTCTTTCCCATTTCCCATCATTTTTGACTTGCCTGTTTTATAGTCAGCTTCCATCCACTAGGGTTGGAAACACTGGGGGCCTGTTTTTGAAGAGATATCCAACCATCTTGCTCAGATAGTATCCATGGAGCTACAGACTCACATCCCCATTTCCCACAGTGCCATTCACCTGGGATGTTACAAGAAGGGAGACCATCAGAAGGGCAAATGTAGAATTTAATATGTGAGAAGTAGTTTCTGACTGAATCAGACTGGCAGGTCATCCAGCGAGGTACCTGTAGATCATGAAATGGAGTCATAAACATTTTACAAAGGTTAAAGTCTAATATTGGGGGCTCCTCGTAGAAGGTGAGGTTTTCAAGGGTGTAGTCATCTGATGTTCGGCTTAGGATCCATCTGTAAGGGGCTGGAGCATGAATACTTTCTGCCATGGCCAGGGCTAGGGAAAGTAAGAGGAATACTGCTTGAGCAGTCCAGCAGAACCCTTTAGAAGCCTGATTTTGAGAGGGTCCTTGGTAGGTTGATGTCTCCATTTCATAGGAATGTGATCAGGGTGAGCTGGCTTGATTTGGGAACGATGGATCCAATGAGCTTGTCCAGCTACCTTGACTGCAGTAGGAGTGAGCAGAATCACAAGATAGGGTCCTGTCCACCAAGGTTCGAGGTTTGGTGCCTGATGGCAATGCACCCAGACCCAGTCTCCTTGTTCTATTTCCAACTGATTGAATTCTATGAGAGGTCTATCATAGGCTCTAGTCTCATTAACCAGTCTGTGGGTCTGGTCCAAGACCCTTTGGAGAGCCTGTAGGGACTTTAAGAGATTTGGGTTAGATATTTCAGCCGGGTACTCTTCCCTCAGGCAGGAGGTGGACGGTCGAACATGATTTCAAAGTGAGTAACCCCTTTTATATAGGGGGTACATCTAGCTCTAAGCAAAGCAAAGGGGAGGGAACTTACCCAGTTACCACCAGTCTTGGTCATCAGTTCAGTTAAAGTTTCCTTTAGGGTTTTATTCATTCTCTCTACCTGACCTGAACTCAGGGATGATAAACACAATGTAACCTCCAGTCAATCTGTAATGCTGAAACTAAAGATGTGGAAATATGAGCTATGAAAGTGGGGCCATTGTCAGACCCCAGACCGACAAGGATGCCAAATCAAGGAATAATCTCATTTAGTAGCTTTTTAGCTACTCCCTTGTGGGATACGACTCAACCCATCCAGAAAGTCTCCACCAGGACCAAAAGTGCTTATGTCTGTTAATCCCATCAGTCATCTCAGTGAAGTCTCCACCAGGACCAAAAGTGCTTATATCCGTAAATCCCATCAGTCATCTCAGTGAAGTCTAGTTCCCCTATTTCTCCTGGTGATTGGCCTCCGAGTTGTTCTCCTGGGAAGAAAAACTTGGAAGAGGGGTTAGTCTAGCATAGGCCTGACACCTTCTGGTTATATCCTGACATGTCTGATTCAAATTGGGAATGTACAGGTCTCGCCTTAGCCAATTCAGCCATCTTGGTGGCTCCCAAGTGGGTGGTTGAATGTAACTGTAATAGCCATTCTCTTCCAAGGGCCCAAGGAAGGATGGGCCTTCCATCCTTGGTCAGATACCACCCCTTGGTGTCTTGGTGTCCTTTTGAGTCTTAGATGACAGTTAAGTCAGAGACTGAATATGAAGGGGGCTCAGCATTTCTCAGAAGGGCATGAGGGGTAAGATTATTAAGGGCTCAACCAGCAGCAGTGCAACTCCCTTGGTGGTTTGGTCTGCTAGCTTGTTTCTGCAGACCTCCTTGTAGTCCCCTTTTTGATGTCCTTTACCATGGACAATGGCAGTCTTTTGGGGGGAGCCAAAGGGCTTCCAGTAGAGCCAGAATTTCTTTTCCAGTCGAGGTGAGTAGCTCTCTCTCTTTATATAGAGCCCCATGTACATGGGCCGTGGCAAAGCATATTGGCTGTCATTATAGATGTTAGCAGCCTTTCCTTGTGCCCATCATAGCGCCTGAGTCAGAGCTATAAACTCGACTCTTTAGGCTGCAGTGCCATGTCACAGAGCTTGAGCCCATATGACTGCAGAGGGAGTCAGAACCGCCGTCCCCATGTATCTGACCCCTTCCCAGACATAGCTACTGCCATCTGTAAACAGTTCTTTGTCCACTGGGTCTAAGGGCTGCTCTTTTAGATCTACTCTCACCCTAGTCAGAGTACTCACTGTCTCTAAGCAGTCATAAATGGGTGGTCCTTCTTGTTCGTCTGGAAGGAAGGTAGCTGGATTCAGAGTCTCAGACTTCAGAAAGGTTACGGAAGCAGGGGGTGTGTCCAGTAACAATACCTGGTACTGGGTAATTCACACATTTGAGATACATCTGTTGGGGAGATCTTAGCAGGGCTTCTACCCCACGGGGCCTGATGATTTGCAGGTCTTGTCCCAGCATGAGCTTTGATGCCTCCTTAACCAGGAGAGCAGTGGCTGCTATTGCCCTTAGACAATTTGGCCATCCTGAAGCTACTGGGTCTAGTCTCTTGGAGGAGTAAGCCCCTGGCCTCCAGCTCCCCAGAGTTTGAGTCAGAACTCCCTTAGCTATACCCTTATTCTCATGCATGAAAAATAAGGATTTGGTGACATGAGGCAGAGCCAGGACGGGAGCCGAGATTAGGGCCTTTTTGAGTCCTTGGAAGGCCTTTGCCTCAGCTGATCCCCAGATGAACTCACTCCCTTCCTGACTAGTGGCTGCATAGAGTGACTTAGCCACCTCTGCAAAACCAGAAATCCAAAGTCTGCAATATCCTGCAGCTCCCAGGAATTCCTACACCTGTCTTCTGTTCTTGGGGAAGAGTATTTGTAGTGTAGCCTGAACTCATTCCGGTCCAAGTGAATGCTTCCTTCATGAAGGCAATATTCCAGGTAAGTGACAGAGGCAAGACACAGCTCAGCCTTCTTGGCAGATACCTTGTATCCCAAGAAGCCCAGTTCCTTCAGCAGGGTTTCAGAGGCACCAGTGCACTCCTCCAGCCGCCAGGAGGAGGTCATCTACATACTGCAAGGAGGTTACCTCTGGGTAGGTTTCCTTATAGGCAGCTAGGTCACATCTCAGTGCCTCATCAAACAGGGTAGGTGGGGGAATTCCTGAACCCTTGAGGAACTCGGGTCCAAGTGAGCTGTCCATTATATGACCCTTCTGGATATGTCCATTCAAAAGCAAAGATAGGTTGGCCAGCCTTCACTATCAGCAGTGCGGAAAAAGGAATGCTTTAAGTCGGATACAGAATAAATCTGCTTCTTTATGCCAACTTGCTAAGGAGAGTGTAGGGATTGAGCACAGTGGGATGAATGACCTCTGCCTGCTTGTTGGCCTCTCTAAGGTCCTGCACTGCACTGAACTCTGAAGTTCCTGGTTTAGGGTAGCAGTGGTGTGTTCCACAGGGAATAAGAATCCTGAGTCTGTTGATGTACTTCTTAATCCCCAACCTTGCCTGTAGGCTAATAGAATACTGTCTTACGCATACCGAACAGCGGTGCTAAGCAACTGGACTATCAAAGGAGGCTGATTCCTGGCCAACCAGGTGTGTTTGACTCTGCCCAAACACCTGGAATCTTCTTTTCCATTTCTCCAGGAGTATATTGAACTTTTGTGGTGGAAATTCATCTTGTGGCCTGTCTTGTAACAGGTACTCTTCAGATAATGGGCAGGTGACCAAGACAGTGGGAGGGCTGCAATGCCAAGTCTACAGATCCCTCTGTAAAGGCTATATTGGCCTTCAGTTTGTGTAACGGGTTCCTTCCCAGGAGTGGGTAGAGACAGTCAGGTATCAAGAGGAACGAATGGGTTACAGTTCCCTTAGCCACGTTAGTAATGCAAGCCTTGGTCTGTGGGTAGGACTGATGTTTTCTTGTTGCTCCTTGTATAATTGTTTTCTTATTTTTGAGAGGGTCCAATGGTTCTTTAAGCACAGAAATGGCAGCCCCAGTGTCCACCGTAAATTGGGTGGGCTCTACTTCTGCCTATAAGGTGACCATTGGTTCTTGGGGGTCGAGGGAAAAACCGAGGCCATGTCATGCCTCGGGGATGACCAAAGTCGCCTCCTTCTTCTTTCACTTGGGTCATGCATTCTTCCAATGTCATTTCTCTTTACAATAGGGACAGTGGTCTCTCTCAAGTTTGGGCTTTTCAGTCCTGTCCCTGAGCTATGAGGCTGGGAATCTTCTATCCCTCTGAGGCCACCTGATTTCCTTCCCTAATGTTGCCACTAGCACTTTACCTATTTTTTTCCCTTGCTCCTCTGCTGGAGAGTCTCTCCCTACTAGACTCTCTGGGCTATTTCAACCAATTCAGAAATTAACTTTCCTTCAAAACCCTCCAGCTTTTGTGTTTTCTTTCTAATGTCTGGGGCTGACTGAGAGATGAAGACAGTATTTACCGTCCTCCGGTTCTCTGGAACCTCTGGATTAATAGGTGAATAGAGGCAGTAAGCCTGGTAAAGCCTCTTTAAGAAGCCTCATTCAGCTCTTGTAATGTTTGACCTTAGACAAGTTGGTGGACTTCCTAGCTTCAGCTCAGAGTCCCTGAATCAGACACAGACAAGTAACACAAACCAGGTTGTTGCCAAGCCTAGATCCCAGTGAGATGATTGAAACAGAGGCTTGGCAACCAGGCAGGCCCGGGACATCTTCTGGGACCCAGACTAGGGGGAGGATCCATGCTGTGTCCAGTGCCCCACATCTGATCAGATCTCAGAACCAGAAACAAACGAAAAATTCACTGGCTAGCCAAACTTCGAAAGAGAACAAAAAAGAGCTTTCTCTGAGTGGGCTCTTACCTTGCTAGTGGTGTGGTTGAGTCTGAGTCCAGGAACCTCTCTCTGGAGGGAACAAACAGGAGCAGCCGGGACTGAGCAGGGATCCCAGAGGGTCTTTCCACGAGCTGCCAGGATCCCCAGAGAGGGCCTCGGATCTTGGTAGAGCTGGACTCCTGTGAACCTCTGAGCCAGATGGCTCACCCCCAAATTGGGTCTGTCCCAGCTACTCACCAGGGATCTTGGTGGGACCTCCAAATGTTATGGGTGGAGATAAAATATCCAACACCATGTGCATGAAGTAGCAAGGTATTTTATTTTAGCCTACCAGGTCGCTTGACTCTGGAGCAAGCGTGCCGATTGAGCTCAGAAAGAAGCTTTTATAGCAACCGGTTACAATTTAAAACATTTAACTCTTTTCTTAAAAAATCAGGTGTTCACAGTAGTTAAAAATTTCCCCATCACATTGCTGTTACTATCACAAAGAAGCAGATTAAACAGTTAGTTATTTACAGCTTTCCCTCCCAGATTAGGGTCCTTCGGGATTAGTGGTCAGGCCAATTCTTGGAATTTGTGAGTTCTTTCCAGGTATGTCCCTCGGGGGAGGTTGAGCAAGAATGCATGGGCAAACTTTAAGTCTATTCGAACAGCAAAAATGTAAGCTTTTATCCTATTTACCTAGGGTATCACATGACCCTATTGTCAGACAGATGAGGTATTACTTAAGAATGAAAAACTGGTACTCAGGATAGACCACTGACTGCACTGAGTGTAATCTAACCTTGAGTGACTCATGAGTCAGTTCAGAAACCTGTGGTGTGTCTGGGATGTTGTCCTGAGCTCCAGATTCCATTTCAGTGTAAAAGAGGAAAAATGCTAGAGAATACATGTTGACATTTTGCCAGACAGAATGGATTTTTGCTGCATTAAAAGTTTACTATTGAGATCAGTTTCTAGAGCATCACATTATTTGGTGTCCAAGTCCATCATGGTGCTCTCAGTCATAGTTGTCTGCTCCTTCAAACACAGTCAGAGCCATGAGCCACATAGATTGTGGAATCCAGCTGGCAAGGCAGTCCCCGAATGCTGATGCTCTCCAAGCTGATGACAGTGTTCACAGTTCTAATCTTTGCTCCTGGTGACACACTAAAGATCTCAAGGCCTGCCTGAAGCAGAGATCTGACTATATGGCTAAGCAAAGCAACTGACATTAAGTACTGCTTTGAGGGTGTATGCCAGTGTTATTTATCTTCCTCTGTCTTTGTTTTTGGGCCCATGAAGCCTGGACTCTAGTTTCTGCTATACTATTAATTAATTTTTGTCCTCAGGCAAACTGTTTAACCTTACGAAACATGTAGATCTTCGTCTCTAAAATAGAATTATAATTCCTGTTTTAAACCTCAGAATAGGAAAGATCAAATGTGATTGTGCCTGTAGATGCACACTAGAGACTTCAGCTGTGTAAGGATCAGGATGTCCAGGTTTCCCTTGATAATTTGAATTTGTGCCATATATACATTTGTTAGCCTTGTTACTACTTGTTTGGGGTTGTAGTTGTAGTTGTTCTTTTGTTTTTCTTATGTGTATGAGTGTCTTGCCTGCATGTATATGGAGGCCAGAAGGGGGCATTGGCTCCCTTGGAACTGGATTTATAGATAGTTGTTAGCCACCATGTGGGTGCTGGAAACCAAACCCAGGTCTTCTGCAGGAGTAGTCAGTACTCCTACCTTCCAAACCTTCTCCCTAGTCCCTGCTGTTTGACTTTAATGTGTAGTGTCTCTTCCAGGTGGCTGTAGATGAGCAGCATGCAGAGGGTCACCTTTCTGAGAGACAGCCTGCACTGTGCTTCCTCTATACAGGAGAAACCTCCTGTGTTATAATTTGCCAGATAAAACAGCTTTTGCCATTTTATTAGCATGTGATGATTAATGACAATGATCACCATCATTTATTACTATTCCAAGCTATTGTCTTTCTTAAATTCTCAAAACTATCTTGCAAAGTAATATTGTCTTTGTTTAATGTGTGAAGAAACTGGGACTTATAAAGGACTGTTTTACCCTTTCAAAGCTAATGATAGAGTAGGAATTCAGATCTAAGGTTTTAAAGTGTATGCCTTCCCCTCAATCCTTTCTTTTTATCCTATACATGAGCCTGTAACTTTATTTCTAGTAGTTTCATTCACAGTTCCAGGGAATATCAAAAATATTTTCAACATCAAATTAAGAACATAGACTGTGGTGTGCCATATTGGAAAGCTGTTGTTTATATTGGAGGTTATTCGACTGTCTCATTTGCTCATCTATAAGGTAGGAGCAGATCTAGCATACACTCAATTAAGGGAGAGAAAAGGTCCAAAGTGTCAGCAGCTTAAAAGACATGAAATAACAGTTATATTAGAAATCAAAATTTGCACCCCCTTTTTTTTTTAAGACAGAGTCTCCTGTAGCCCCAGATGATTTGGAACTCACTATGTAGACTAGATGGGCTTCAGTATTACAGAGATCCACCTGCCTCTGCCTCCTGAATGCTGGGACTAAAAGCGTGTGCCACCACACCCAGTCTTACTCCATTCTTTCTTGAACTTCCAGCCTTTTGTCATATGTGGCAGCTTTGGGATTTTTGTTTTAACAGAGTGAGTGTACTAGAATAATCCGTGATTATTGATCAGTTGACATTAGATCTAGAAAAGTCAATTTGATCAGCAATTCTTACTTACTCTGAATCATTTTCTGTAAACCAGACAGAAACCAGGTAGAAGAAGCCATATACACTCAACAAATTTTCTGTTCAGTTAAATGTAAAAATAATAATCTGATAACACAAATACATGTTAATTTTGTGTGGGCAATAGTTGTCAAGAATAAATTGTGATGAAATTCCAAGTACAGAAGTCCTTTTACTCTCACCTCTTCGTTGGTCTGTTCCCTCTACAGAAGCCAGTGAAGGTGTGTCCTTGCAGCTGGGAAACACAAAGGACTTCATTATCTCATTTGACCTCAAGTTCTTGACAAATGGGAGTGTGTCTGTGGTACTAGAGACTACAGAGAAGAACCAACTCTTCACTGTGCATTATGTCTCAAATACCCAACTCATTGCTTTTAAAGACAGAGACATATACTATGGCATTGGGCCCAGAACCTCGTGGAGTACAGTTACCAGGGACCTGGTCACTGACCTCAGGAAAGGAGTGGGCCTTTCCAACACAAAAGCTGTCAAGCCAACCAAAATCATGCCCAAAAAGGTGGTTAGGTTGATTGCAAAAGGGAAGGGATTCCTAGACAACATCACCATCTCAACCACAGCCCACATGGCTGCATTCTTTGCTGCTAGTGATTGGCTTGTGAGGAACCAGGATGAGAAAGGTGGCTGGCCAATTATGGTGACCCGGAAGTTAGGGGAAGGGTTTAAGTCTTTAGAGCCAGGGTGGTACTCTGCTATGGCACAAGGCCAAGCCATTTCTACCTTAGTCAGGGCCTACCTTCTAACAAAAGACCACATTTTCCTCAATTCAGCTTTAAGGGCAACAGCCCCATACAAGTTTCTGTCAGAGCAGCATGGAGTTAAAGCTGTGTTTATGAATAAACATGACTGGTATGAAGAATACCCAACCACACCTAGCTCTTTTGTTTTAAATGGCTTTATGTATTCTTTAATTGGGCTGTATGACCTAAAAGAAACTGCAGGAGAAAAGCTTGGGAAAGAAGCCAGGTCCCTGTATGAGCGTGGCATGGAGTCCCTAAAAGCTATGCTGCCCTTGTATGATACTGGCTCAGGGACCATCTACGACCTCCGCCACTTCATGCTGGGCATCGCTCCCAACCTGGCCCGCTGGGACTATCACACCACCCACATCAACCAGCTGCAGCTGCTCAGCACCATCGATGAGTCTCCAATCTTTAAGGAATTTGTCAAGAGGTGGAAAAGCTACCTGAAAGGCAGCAGGGCAAAGCACAACTAGAGCTGGCAACCAAAAGTGCACCTCAGCCTCTTCTGAACACAGAGGCTGCAGCTCTGCCTCAGCAGCAGAACTCAGCAGGCACCGGCACATTTTCAGGGGTGTGTGTTAGGATTTGTCAGGTTACAGAGATACAATAAGAGAGCCTGAAAACCAGTCTTCTGAAAGGATTGCATTCATGGGCGGAGGGTTTAGAAATGTGGGTGGCATTCAGAGCAGAAAGTGTTTAGTCAGTGGGCTGAGCAGAGGTTATCTTTGCTCACAGCTCAGGCCCTCCACAGAGTGGCTCTGTCTGCGAAAGATAGTGGTAAGTAGCAGTGGCTGACCTGCAGCCCAGCACTCACCTGAAAACCCAGTGTGGAGCGCTTTTAAAATGTGATTATTTATATTTATACTGAAAGCAGACTTTTAAAAAACAATGTGCTGTAATAGAGTAAACGTGTGTGTAGCCTGGATAGTGGACTGTGTTCAACTTTTTAAATATTTCTTTTCCTGTAGATTCATTTCTTGGGAGTGAGTGAGCATTTGTTGGGTTTGTTCAATTGTTATATACATGGAGAATATTTTGGATTATAGTTTTCTTGAACTGTGTAAATTAAAAACACAGCCCACATTCAGGCTTCACAGTTCTAAACTTAAGCACAACTAAAATGAAACTGTTGACTGCACAAGAAATTATAAACATGCTATGTTTTATGAAACTTGATCTACAATCAATAAAAGTTTGATAATCATCTGTCCCTTCCTCTGCCCCCAATGTAATGTTTCTTTCTGTCACTGTCTAGAACTTTGTCTTTCATTTCATACAGTTTTGTCCATTTAGGGGGACATTACATAGAGTATTTATTACAGACTTAATTGGTGAAGGATCTAGTGCTTTGAAGTCCACTGTCTCTTTTAGGAATTCTTTTCCCCTTAAAGGAAAATTACCAGGCTAAATGTTCTGTATGGGGTCACAGTAAGTCTTCCCTAGCTATATTGTTTTGGGTCATCATCGTTTCTAAACCATCACTTTCTAAACCATTGGTTCTACCATTGCTTTTCCTCTGAAAGTTTTCGATTATTCCAGTTGTGAAATGGAGGAGATGCTGCTATGTCTGCAGTTCACATCATCAGATCTTCCTTAGGGTGTGTGTGACCCTCCCATAAGGTTTTGTGACTCTTGGGCCATGGGAGTGTCAACAGGGCCTTAGGCCTGATGTTAGAGCCAGCAGGGATTGATTTTGCTCTGGCTTCTGTTTAGAGGAGGATGGTGCAGAGCGTACAGTTTGGTAACTTTGAGCTCCACACTTTCTAGGGACAAAACCATGCAGCTTATCTGTGACATCTGTCAGATACACATTTGAGAGCCAGGTGGATTGTCTGCCTGCATACCATACCTTCATTGAATTCAGCTGCCAAGTACTGTTTGAAACTGGAAAATAGATACATATTTGTGTACATGGTATATATGTAAAGTATATTAGCATCAAAGGAGACAGGAGCAAAGATTTATGCTGAAGACATTCAATTGCCTGTAGCGAATAAGCTTGAATTCCCAGTTTATATGACCACGGCTCTTAATTTTGCCTCTATCAGAAACTGGTCATTAGGTTTCCCCTAGCTTTTAACCTTCATGGTTCTTACACATTGGGATTCCTAGCAGCATTTGAGCATGCACATTTTTGTCTTAGCAATAAAGATGAGAACTCCCTCATTTTAATTTTAGTGCTGGTGCTCAGAACGTTCTCCCATCCAGGAACACCTTTATCAAATTTGGTATTAGAATGGTCCTGAATTCTGCTTTGTGTCTGCATACTGGTCTTCGGATGAGAGGAGTAGTGAAGCAGCATGGTACTGCTTCGTGACAAACACCGGGGCCTTACCAGTGCGGCTGTCCTTTTCCCCTGATGTAGAAATGGCAGTTCACAGCTGCTGGTTTTCCACTGCCGTCCATGGTGCAGCAGCTGCTGATCTGTCTTGTGATCTCACAGTGTCCTGAGAGGGCGCATTGAGCCATAGCAGCTCTGTGGGTGCAGTGTTTGCCAGACTTGAGGCCTCTAAGTCACCTGGAGCTCAGGAAGTGCAGGCTTCAGGTATGCATAAGTCTGCAGGGAAGTGTGCGCCTCTATGTGTTTGACAAGCCCCAGAAGTATGCTGCAAGAAAGCCAGGCACTAGAAGAGGAGCAGTGCCAGGGACCATCTACTGCATTTTTCTCTCCAGAAAACTAGTTTCCTGGACTTTTAAATCATGTAAAATGTTTACTTATTCTGAGTTTAGAAAGAATGAGGAAGGTGTTCTTAAAGTTTTGTTGTTTCTTTAAATTTTTCTTCAGGTATTGCTGGGTGTGGTGGCACACACCTTTAATCCCAGCACTCTGAGAGGCAGAGGCAGGTGGATCTTTGTGAGTTCAAGGCCAGCTGGGGCTATAGGGAAGTTGTGTCTCAAAGACCAAAAAAAAAAAAGATTAAAGTTATTGGTTTTGTTCATTTGTCTTGAGTTACCGCTGATGTTAAATCTGTTGCCATTTCTGTTGTAAAACCAGACAAAAACTTCTGGACAGAGGTCACGTTTGACCCTTTAGGAGTGACTATATATAAAGGCTTCATCCACAAGCCACACAGTGTATGTGAACAGATGCAGACGTGGCACATAAGCACAGCTCTCCAGATGTGATGGGCCTTTTTCTTTGTTGGTATGCAAACTTTCCCAAAAGCTGCTATTTTCATCTCCTTGTAATTGTTTTCTTGCTTCTCTTCCATTGTACATGTGGGCTATATGCCATGTGTTAAATATGCAATAAAGTGTTTACTGGATGCCCTGCTGAAGGGTGGTCCTCTGTAAAGCTGTACAGACTTTGCAGTTTAAGCACAATGTGCACATGTTAGTTTTATATACAGCAAAACTTGATTTTTTGCAAATGGAAAGGTATTTTGTTTCTATACAAAGTAAAATGGGTTGTTTGTGCTTAATGTAAAGCTGCTTTATAAAGTTGTAAAATAAAGTTTTTATCTTAAAAAGAAAGGTACCTGCATATTTTTCTTTCCTTTTCTTCAATTTATGATTATTTGAGCCCAGCAAGCAGATTTCTGACTCATTTCCTGTTCAACCTGCAGTCAGGGAAAGAGTAAAGCACGTAAGCTGTCACTTTAAGGGGTCTTAGTCACTAGGCACCAGCATGCACAGGACCATTTTAGAAAAATACGTATTAAACTGTAGTTCTTCAGGGCACTGTGGTGGTGGGATAGAGTCCCACCCTGGGCTGGGGGTAAAGACAGCTGGAAGCCAGAAAGGAGTAACAGGAGCAGAAGTGGGGTGCCCAAGCCAGTGTGGGGACACTTCCTGCTGAGTCAAGTGGGGTAACAGGTTTAACTGAGAGTGCTCTCCCTGTCATTCTCTATATGTTCCACTTCAGAAGAGGCATCCCATGCTCTCTCCCTTCTCAGTAATGTTCCAGGTTCTCAAATATGTAGGAACCTAGGCTGTGGCTTCATGTTACATTCTGTCGCCCACTTTTTAAAAATCATAAATGGAGCTGGAGAGATGGCTGAGCAGTTAAGGGCACTGGTTGCTCTTACAGAAGGATCTGTGTTCGATTCCCAGCACCTACATGGTGACTTTAACAGTTGTCCATAACTCCAGTTCCAGGGAATTAGAAGCTCTCTTCTGACCTCCAAGGGCATTGCACAACATGAGTACACTGATACGTGCAGGCAATACACTCATACACATAAAATTTATAAACATATATAAATTATAAACTGTGCCGTTCATGTACTGGAGTTGGGCTGTCAGCTTTCCTGGCTGTGCAGGTTGCTGTATGTCGCTGTCCATCTCTCTTGGAGCTGTCCCTTGAATTATCAGGGGACTGCCTTCAGCTGAGATAGCCATATGGTTGAAGAATTTTGTCTGGGGCCAGAATAGAACATGGGCTACTCTTGCTTTAATTTTTTAATTTCTAACAAAATTAGGTGTTGGCCGTGCTGCTCCAGTTGACTGAACATCTGCTCATTGATCCACTGGCCTCGGGGAGGAGGGCCTCCATGCCACAGCAGACTTGGTAGCCTGATGGGCTCTCCTTTTCTGCCTTTGTATCCAGGAGGTCCTGACAATGACTGAACTGGTCTCTCCCACCCCCAACCTGCAAGAATCCAAAACTGAGTCAAACTTTTTAAAACTGAAGTCAGGACATGATGACAGGCAAAGGTGAAAAACAGAATCCTAAGGACACTCTAAGCCCGGAATCCAACGCATTTCCAAGAGCAGTAGGATTGCTCTCAGGCTCCACAGGATATGGCTGAATTTGGTTCTTGTTATGAGCAACAGTGGAACCCTAATGAACAATAGCAACTCCACTGTTGAAACAAGTGGTCTGCAAAGGGTGCATTTCCCTCCTGTCTGGGCCAGCGAAGTAGTTTGCTAAAGCTACTATAACAAAATGCTGCAGGCTAGAGCAGCATAAACAGAACACATGCATTTTCTCAATTCTGGAACCTAGAAGTCTAAAGTCAGGCTGTTTGTGGGTGGATTTTGAGGCCACTTTTCCTCACGTGTTTGTCCTTCCATTTATGGGGTCTGCATCCTGATTTCATAGGGACACTAGTCAGGATGGAGTAGGGACTATTGCTGTGACCTTGTTTTACCTTAATCATTTCTTTAAAGGCTCAGTCTCCACATGTGGTCATGTTCTGATGTACTGAGGCTTAAGACTTCAACATCCATTTGGGGGAAAGGTGTCATAATTCCACCGGTAACAATCACTCCACCCAGAGCATACAGGAATGACGATTTGAAAACCAACAAAAGCCCCAATTCAGATGCACTAAGAAAAGACAAACACTAGACTGATGGTTTTAAACTGTACCACCAGGGGCTGGAGAAATTGCTCAGTGGTTAAGAGTGTGTACTGTCTTTGCAGAGGTCCTGGATTTGGTTCCCAGGCACCCACATCAGGCATCTCACAACCACCAGCTCCAGGGGCTCTGACATATTCTGTTCTCCTGAGGCACATACACATACACGTGCACACACACACACACATATACATAGTTTAAAATAAACATTTAAAAAACACCAATGTAACTGAGCTTGGTGGCACATACCTATAATCCCAGCACTAATTCAGTAGGCAGAGGCAGGTGGATCTCTGTGAGATAGAAGCCAGCCTGGTCTTCACAGCCAGCTCCAGGCCCAGCTAGGCCTACAAGGAGACCCTGTCTCAAAAATAAATAAATAAATAAATATAAAAATAAAATAAACTGCTAGATTTTCATTCTTTTTACTTGCACTATTTCCAAAACCCGCTTTGAATATAGGAACTCGAAGGGATACCCTAAAGGCATAGAGAGATTGAAGAGCTGACTCCCTCAGTAAGTGCTTACGATGTAAGTAAGCATGGGGACCTGAGATCAGGTCTCTATATCTGCATAATCAGCTGGGTACAGCAACACCTGCTACAGTCCCAGCACTAAAGTAGACACAGGAGGATCCCCGGGACTCAATGACCAGCCAGTCTGACAGAAGTTAATGTCTGGCCTCCACACACACATTTTCACACGTACACACACAACATAGATAAGAAGTATGTGAAAAAAATTCAAGTTGTGAGATTGTTCTTAAGACAATTTTTAATCCCAAGCCTGCTTTATTATAAACAGCTAAAAACAGTCAGCAATCTAAGGATAAAACACTGATTTCCATTCTACCAGCCCATTAAGGATGTCAGGTTGAAAACGGATGTGAATTTAAGTGTTGTGTTGGTGATGAATTTGAAGGTTTGCTGCTCAATTTCTGGTGAAAAGAAATACATCTGCCATCTGGAGAGAATGATGGATAACGAGTGTGTGTGCTGTACTTCCTGAATGCTGGATGTCGACACCACTTTAATTTCCCTAATCTCTTCCAGGAATGGAAGGATTTTGCAAAAGCATAGCTCTACAGAAAGCCATCCAAGAGAGAAGTAACAGAACAGCGAAAGGGGCAGAGGGCAGTCCTGCGGGCAGAGCAGCCCCCACGTGACACACGCGGTTTAGACTGGTCGTTGCTCGGCCACCCGGAGCTCCCTGCAGTGAAGCTTCCGGTCAGGACAGGCTGGTACCTGTCTGAGATTTTTCTCTATGGTGAAGCCATTGATGAAAGGGTTGGAGGGAGCAGAGGGGTTCAGGCTAGGGAAATAAGTCAGATGGTAAAGTGCTTGTTGGGAAAGCTTGAGGACCTGAGTTCAAATCCCAGACAGAGCTGGGCTCAGTGGTACACACCTATAATCCCAGTGCTGGGGAGGAAGAAACATGTAGATCCCTGGAGTTTATTGGCCACCAAACTAGCCAAATTAGTGAGCTCCAGCTTCATTGAGAGAGCTTGCCTCATAAAGTAAAATAAGATAGAGAGTGAAGGCAACACCAGGGGTCAACCTGTGGCCTCTTCATGCCCTGCACACATGAACACACAAAAATGAATGACTGCTTCATACCAGTCCAGAAACACTAGTGTCCATTGCTTTGGGAACCAGGGAAGAAGTATACATGGATGATTGTCTCCTAGGTAACTCCAGATCCCATCAAATTGACAGCACAAAGCATTACATAGCCCCTCTATGGTCCCTTTCTAATGGTCTCAAGCTATTGACTGGCACCCCTAAAGGTCTTGCCCAGAGCCCCATATCTTAAGATATGTGTGTAAATGTGTGCAAATATACATATAAACTCAGGTTTACAGCGAATGGTCCCCAGTCACTGCTGGCTGAGGGCTGTAGCCATTCTGACCGATGGTAGACAAAGTCCCGGCCCTATCCATGAAGCCACAGATTTGGGAAGTGCACATTCTTTTATTCATGGCTGTTTAAACCAGGTGGTGATGCATACCTATAGTTCCAGCTATGGGAGGTTGAGGCAGGAGGACAGGGAATTTGAGGTCTGTCTTCAGGTCTGGGAATATGGCTCAGATGCAGAGCACTTGCCTAGTATATGCGACACTATGGGTTCAGTCCCCAGCATTGCAAAGAGAAAAGTTTAAACATTATAAATCCAAGTTATGGTTGGAATGGATGAACTGAGCTTCTTCCTGCTTTATGCTTCCCAGAGCCCTCACACTGTGCTTTGTCCTCTGCGTGGCCCTGGACACTGTCACAGCACTCCTCCGCAAAGGTGTAGGAGCTCAGCTGTGTGGTAGTGGTCGGGACCCATGAATACTATACAGAGAGAAACCAGAAACCAGGGCTCTGAACTGACAGCTTAATTCTCTCCACCAGGCAGTCTTCTTGTCTCTGGGAAGGAAAGGCATCCCAGAAGTGGAGCCAGCCCCCAAGGTATGTTTGATCCGGACCCATCTTGTCTCTCAGCTAGTCACGTCAGGCCTAGGCGTGGCTCTGAAGGAGAGGGGATGAGGACACCTCTCCCCTCTGCTCGTCTTGGTCAACCATTCTGGATCTCATGACTTCTGAGTTCTCCCTAGTGTCACAAGGAAGAGACTGAAGGTCCGCCCAAGCCCCGCCCAGCCTAGTTGTTTGCTTAAAGCTAAGTTTCTATTTAAACTCTGAAGGTGCCATTACATCATGACCTGCAGAAAGAGGAAACGCCTAGCAGAGCAGTCGTACTCCTGCGTGACCCCATGGTTCCTGCCGCCGTAGCAGGGTGGCATCATGTTGGAGGTGGGTTCTGCCCACTGCCCACCAGTCGTGTGGTGCTGGGCACTTTCCTTCTGCTTACCTCAGCAACTCCCTAGCTGAGTGGCTGTGGGACTGCAGGGGCTGCTGGAAGTGGAGACCCATTAAGAGATGGTTTCTAGCTGAATATGGTGACATAGCCTTTGATCCCAGCACTCGGGAGGCAGAGGCAGGTGGATCTCTGTGAGTTCGAGGTCATCCTGGTCTATATAAATGAGTTTTAGGCCAGCTGGGGCTACATAACGAGATCCTGTCTCAAAAAAGAAAGGGGTGGGGAGAATTCTTGGAGCCTTTCAGAGGCCTGAAGTGAGAGGTGGAGATGAGAGGTGGCTTGGCTGGGGATGGATGCAGAGCCTATGCATGGGGTGGGATGGGACAGCTTGGTACTACTGATAGACAGCTTCAAAGGACTGGACCCTCTCCTGGCCCAAGACTAGTATGAGCATGTGTGTGTGTATTTGAGTATGTGTGTGTGTGTGGATGGATGGATGTGTGTATATGTGTGTCTGTGTGAGTATGTGTATATGTGTATGTCTATATGTGTGTCTTTTAAGGACTGGGTCCCCTCCTGGCCCATCCAAGAGCAGTATGAATGTGTGTGTTTATGTATACATATGTGTATGCATGTATGTATGTAATGTTATAGATGTGTATGTGTCTGTGTATGTGTGTATATATGTATGTATATAATGTGTATTATGTGTAGGCATATACGCATGTGTGTAGTGTGCATATATGTTTTGTTTGTATGTGTGTGTGTCTGTGTAGCTCTATATATGTGTGTCTGTGTCTACAAAGGCTACTTAATTTCCCAATGGATTTCCCTTCCAGCCATCTTCTGTCCACACAAGCTGTAGAATCACTGTCTGTGGGACAGACATTAGCTATTGCAGATTCTGTAATGGTTTCCCCGACTCGGAACCTTGCTCTGAGGTCCTCAGCAGGCTGCACGGTCCCTGACCGCCCTCCTGGGTCTTCCCCGACAGCTGACTCCACTCTGGGTTGCGTGGATGGGCATGCTTTCCAGGCCTTCCATCATCGTGGCTTCCACCCTACTGATTTTCTGATGCTACACGAGCCTGGTGGCTCTTCACTCAGTCACCAACCCTTGATGCAGGGCTTCTCCGTGCCACAGCTGGGGTGGCCTCCCAGGCAGTTGCTTTCTTGTGGTGTCCCGTGGCCTTTCCCCTGCTGCCCACAGAACTGGGGCCTCCTTGAGCATCCAGGCTTGACTCCAGGCCCCTCCTTTTCTCTCACAGCTAGGACAGAGCCTAGCTCAGGAAATAACTGGCTGCTTGGTTAGTTGCATGAGTAAGTGACTGAAGCTTCCAGGACAGGAAAGGGGCTGAGGCCAGCCTCCTCCTCACAACACTGACGGACCGTTCTTTCCTTCCTCTAGTAACGGCATCACCTGAGAGCTTGTTGGAAGTGAACTTCAGGCTCCATCTGAAACCTGTAACACACTATTATACCAGGCAACTGTGAATACACACGGGAGCATAGCACTCCCCAGTGAGCTGTGCAGTGAAAACACCTGCAAAGTCTGGCGCTTGATCCCGTCTTCTGAGTGATTCCGAGTTACTTAATCTGTCCTTGGTGGGGCTGGACCACCCCGCTGGTTGTTAACAAGTGGCCAATGCTGAAAAGCGAGCTGGTTTCCTGCTGGGAAGCAGCAAGGCTCCGGCCATGCCAGGGAGGGGTAGGAGTGTGGGAAGGAATGGGGCAGGCCCGAGCCCCCCAGCCCACTGCTGTTAACTGCTTGCGGCTGCCTTTCTGTTGTTCCTCAGATGCTCTGGGCTGTTTCCCACCCTTCAAGAGACTCCTGGACGGAAGGCCTGTCTCTCACTCAGGGTGTCCCCAGACTGTCTCTCACTCGGTGTACCCCCAGGACAGGCTGAAAGACTGTCTCTCACTCGGTGTACCCCAAGGGCGGGCTGAACCCCGTCAGAACCAGTGCTGCCTCAAAGCCTCCTCTCCTTTTCTCTTCCCCAGAGTTCTCCACACTGAGTTTTTCTACTGAGTGTGGAGCCAGGATCATGGGTCAGGGTGAGCTCCAGTTCACATGTGTGTAGCCTTCAGAGCCCTTTCCAGGCCCAGTGGGCACAGCAGACCCACAGGCAGAAGCTGGGATGAGGATGTTTTCATTAGGGAATGCACGTCAGCCTGGTCTTGCCTTCTTTATCCCGCCCCATTTCCTCTTTCCCTTTTATTTATTTATTTAATTTTTTTTATTTTATGTGTATGAGTGTTTTGCCTACATGTCTGTAAATGTACCACACAGGTGCACTGCCTGCAGAGGTCAGAAGAAGATGTCGGATCCCCTGGAACTGGAGTTATGGACAATTGCTAGCTGCCGCGTGGGTGCTGGGAATTGAACCCAGGTCCTCTGCTAGAGCAGCCAGTGCTTTTAACCCCGGAGCCACCTCTCCAGCCCCTCCATTCCCCTTGTTCTTCTCATTTCCTCTTCCTTCTTCGTCCTCTTCTTTTGGTTTTTCATGTAGCCCTAGGCTGGCTTTCAGTTCACGATATAGCTGAACTCCTAATCCTCCTGCCTTGACCTCCCAAGTACTGGGATTGCAGGTGTACCTGCCTAGTCTGGTCTTTCTAATCCCACACTGCACCCGTCCAGAAGATTCTAATTTGTCCTTAGGTTCCAAAGAGCAGTTCCACTGCCTAGCTGTAGAGAAGGGATTTGGGTGTGAAGCCTTCCGGCTCTTCCCCACCCCCTGGAGGCAGCCTGTTACTCTCAGCTCCTCTATCTCCTTTGCTTGGCCCCAGCAAGCTGCCTCCTTAATAGGACTCAGCCCTGGGGGCAGAATTATTGGTGAACTGTTCGCATATTCTCCCTTTGGTAGGCTTGCATAGTATTATTACTAACCCAAGCCTCCTAAGGCTGTCAAGAGAGCAGGCAGTAGGCCCTGGGTGGCCGCAGAGGGAGATAAGAAAGGCCCGCCTGTGGCTGCAGCAGCCCACCCTTGTGGCCTCTCTGGCTGGCTCCCACCTCTAAACTGCTATTCTGGTCTTCCTCTCTGGCTCTTTCTCCTCCAAAGCACCCTCTTAATAGATAAAAGAAATCATATTTGTCTAGGTCACAAAGTCACTCAGTTGGTGCAACCACTTTGAATCAATGTGTCTTGCCCTCCAGCACACCCAGCACCTGCCTAAACTGTAAGCAGAGCTCATGGCATATTAATTTTTTTCAAATGACTAATTGAATTTAAATAGACTGAGATGAAAGATTGTCCTCTGCTGACTGTGTTGGTTCCTCCAGTGCCCAGCAGAGACCTCCACCCCAGACACCCAGGCCCTCTGTCAGGAAAGCAGGATGGGGCCTTTGGAGAACTCTCTGAAAGCTAAGGACCTTTGCCAGAAAAATATGCAGAGTATGTTAGATACTTTTCAGGAACTTGCTGTCCCTGCCCACGGATTCAAAATTCAAAGCTCTCAATGATTTGAATTTCAGCCAGAGAGCGGTCTGGAAAGGATCCACAGACCCAAGTGAAACACCACCGTATTCTTCACATTTAAAAATACAGACTTGGGGCCTGCTAAGAGCTCAGTATGTGAAACTGCTTGTCTTGTTAAGCGTGTGGCCATGAATTCAATCCCTAAAACCCATGGTAAAAACAACACATACTTATAACCGCAGAACTAGGGAGGCAGGACAAAGAGACAGGATTATCCCTGGGGCCTACTGGCCGGATTGCCTAACCTACCGGGTAGGTTAGGAGCCAGTGAGACACCCTGTCTCAAAAATAAAAGTGAAGTGTCCTAAGGAATGACCTGGAAGTCCTGTGGCCTCCACATGTGTATGCATGTGTACACACACATACACATACAGAGAGAGAGAGAGGGAGAGGGAGAGGCAGAGGCAGAGGTAGAGACAGACAAGGAAGGCCCCCATAAATCTACATACTCACAAGCCTTCGGAAACCAGGCAGGCAAAATACTGTAAATGAATAAACTGACAGTAGATCAGTGAGTCACAAGGAATGGCGGCAGGACAATGGCTAATCAGAAGCAAAAAACTGTCTCAAAAATTAAATTAATTCTAGCCAGGTGTGGTGGCTTACACTCGTAATCCCAGCACTGGGGAGGCAGAGACAGGAGGATGACCTCGAGTTCGAGCCCAGCAGTGGGCACAGTGGATCCTCAGGCAGAAGCTGTAATACTTACTGCCCACACGAGGGAGGGCTGGGCTGAGACTGTGGAGTTCTGGGATAGCCTGAGTAAGACCCTGCTTCAAAACAACAAAACATGGGCTGGGAATGCAGCTCAGTTGGAAGAGTGCTTGACTATCATGCACAAAACCCTAGGTTCCGTCTCTAACACTGCATTAACCAGGTATATGCCCATGATCCCAGCACCTAGGAAGTGGAGACAGAAGAATCAGAAGTTCAAGGTCATGCTTGGCTACATAGTGAAGCTAGCCTGGGCTACATGAGACCTTGCCTCAAAATAGTAATAACTATTGTTATAAAATAAATAAATGACTACTAGATAGATCAAAAAAAGCATGTTTAAGGCTAACTTTGATGTACAAGAAACCTGTGCACTGTGTATGATTTTCTGTGTATAACCAAAAACTAAGTGGTTATTGTCCGTCTTAAGTCCTGTTAATGTAAATGAATTAGGGCAATGTATATTTTCTTGGTTGCATAGTCACTTAGAATAAACTGTTATTAGCCCACTTGTTATCGAATAGACAAATGTGTGATGGTTAACTGGTACCTTTGAAATAAATCTAGTAAACCAATAGCGTAATGTGCCTTAAATATCTTCCAGTTCATAATGAGCTCTGCCTCCTCTCCTAACTCATCACTCCCGCAGGGTGAGGCTCCTCAGCCTCACTTAGCAGGGATTCCCTTGGTCCCACCTTCCATGTTCTTCAAGGGGTCATCTCAGCTCCAGGTTCAGGTTCCCCAGTACCTCTGTCTACAAACCATCCTGAGAGCCCCACACCCATCGCTGCTCTGCCCTTTAGTTCCTAAGCATGGGGAATCTGGGGGAGCAACGATTGCCCCAGTTCCACTCAAGCTACTGTCAACACCCATTCACCAAGCCAGGGGCTCTCAACTGTGTTATTTGGCCCCAGGGAACAACTGGCAATGTCTAGAGGCATTTTCCATGGCCACAATTTGAAAGAGCCAGTGCCACTGTCACACAGCGGGTAGAGGCCAAGGACTCTGCTAAGTACCCCGTGGAGTACAGGACAGCTACCACAACAAAGAATTGTCCAGTTCTGATGCCAATAGTGTGAAAACCATCCAGATCTGGCCCAGGCTAAGTTCCTTGAGGGCCAGGCTGTTACTTGGATAATGTTGTGAGTTCCCAGAGTCTGCAACCTGGGGTTTGGCCTGCAGTAGGTACTCAACTCATACATGTAAGTGGGGTTTAATAGCAAGGGTAAGGTCAGAGAGAATGACCCACTCCTGACATCACACAGCTCCATGCTGGATCAGGGAGGTCAGCGCAAATCTCCTTCATAGCCCACAGTGCAACTGAAGCCTACTGACAGAACTGGATTTGCTCTAGGAGGATCTTCATAGTCTTTCAAGGGTGCAGCAGAACTAGGTGTTTGTTTTACATGGGCTCCTGAGACTGCAAGAACATATCATGGCTTCCTGAGTTGAAAGACCAGAGAAAAGCGATATGCGAATGGAAAGCCAGGCCCTGGGAAGAACAGATTTCCTTGTGAGGGAGGGCGGGACTGAGGTCACTCATTTCCATAAGACAAGGCATGTGCATTCCTGTCTCTTCCCTCCACCTCACACCCCCAGATTCATCTAGACATTCCCACTTCCCCTTAACCTAGAGTTCTACCAGGACAATTTATGCACAGTTCCTAAGACCAACAGTACCTTTTAGGAGCCCTGGAAAAGTTTTAGTTTGTTTTTAATATCAGAAGACAGTGAATACAATGACAGGAACCGGGGGTGTAGCTCAGCTGGAGGGTGCTAGCCTCGCATCATAAGATCCTTCCATTTCATCTGCCCAGCTGCAAAAAAGGAAAGAGAAAAAATGTTGTACTAATGCGTAGAAAATAACAAAAGCCAGGTGCGATAGTGGAACCCCGGATGCTTGGAAGGAGAGTCCAGGAGTTCTGCACCAATCTGGGCAGCATAAGGGGACTCTGACTTCATGATGATGATGATGATGATGATGATGATGACTGATAGAGGTGGTGACCATGATGAGAGAGGTGGTGGTGGGAAAGATGATGATGTGATGATGGTGGAAGTAGGGATGATGGTGGTGGTAATAATGGTGATGGTGATGGTGGTGATGGTGATGGTGGTGGTAATAATGGTGATGGTGATGGTGGTGGTAATAATGGTGATGGTGGTGGTGGTGATGGTGGTGGTGGTGGTGATGGTGATGGTGGTGGTGGTGATGGTGGTGGTGGTGATGGTGGTGGTGGGGGTGGTGATGGTGATGATGGTGGTGGTGGTGATGGTGATGGTGGTGGTGGTGATGGTGGTGGTGGTGATGGTGGTGGTGGTGATGGTGGTGGTGGGGGTGGTGATGGTGATGGTGGTGGTGGTGGTGATGGTGATGGTGGTGGTGGTGATGGTGGTGGTGGTGATGGTGGTGGTGGGGGTGGTGATGGTGGTGGTGGTGATGGTGGTGGTGATGGTGATGGTGGTGATGATGGTGGTGATGGTGATGATGGTGGTGATGGTGATGGTGGTGGTGATGGTGGTGATGGTGATGGTGGTGGTGATGGTGATGGTGATGGTGGTGATGGTGGGGGTGGTGGTGGTGGTGATGGTGGTGGTGGTGATGGTGATGGTGGTGGTGATGGTGGTGATGGTGGTGGTGGTGGTGGTGATGGTGATGATGGTGGTGGTGGTGGTGGTGATGGTGGTGATGGTGGTGGTGATGTGGGTGGTGGTGATGGGGGGGTGGTGATGGGGTGGTGGTGGTGATGGTGGTGGTGGGGGTGGTGATGGTGGTGGTGGTGATGGTGATGGTGGTGGTGATGGTGATGGTGGTGGTGGTGGTGATGGTGATGGTGGTGGTGGGGGTGGTGATGGTGGTGGTGGTGATGGTGATGGTGGTGGTGATGGTGATGGTGGTGGTGATGGTGGTGATGATGGTGGTGGTGGTGGTGGTGATGGGGTGGTGGTGGTGGTGATGGGGTGGTGGTGATGGTGATGGTGATGGTGGTGGTGATGGGGTGGTGGTGATGGGGTGGTGGTGATGGGGTGGTGGTGATGGGGGTTGGAGTGATGGGGGTGGTGATGGTGATTGATGCACTCGAGTTATCATCTGATATTCCTTTTACTATGTTTTTGTGGAGGGTGGGGGTACAAAGGCCGTGCCTGCCCACCCTCACATCCCTGTCTACTCCTCCTCAATGTAACTCCACAGCTTTTTGGGTTTCTCCATAAAACCTACAGAGTAGCCCTTTGGAAAACAAACATATGACTAAAAATGCTCTGACTTTGATGAATTTTCTTTGGGAAAAGGCTTTCCAGAATAGACTCTATTAAGTCAATTTAATTCTTTGATCAATTTCCCATAAACCTCAGTTAAACTATTTCCAATGCTTTCCTTTCTTCATTTCCAATAAGCTGAAATGATTTTCATTAGGAACCAGATTTTTTCCATTAAATTTTATATCAGAGATGCATCCAATAGACCAATTCTTTTGTCGCTATCAAATCTCGCCAAAACAATTTGTGCTCTGGCAAGTTTTTTTTTTTTTTTTTTTTTTGTAGCCTGTATTTCTACCTAGTTCATCTTCTAGAGTCAAATTTTGGTCTGAATTTTGTCAAGGATTTTTGATTCTTTCAGGCATTGTGTAGATACAATTGATCTGGTGTAGTTCTTTGCTGTTCCGTGCATTTGATAAAAGATTGCAGGGTTTACAGTTATTTCTGAGTCTGAAGTATATAGGAATTGTGACACATTTTTGAGGTTCTACATGAGGTGACACTGGCTCTGAAGGGGAGGGAGCAAAAGACAGAGTTCCACAGAACTCTTGAATTGCTGAGTGCACACGGGGAGGGGGGGTCATAATTTCCTGGGGAGGGAGAGGACTCTTGAGTGAGAGCATCTCATTGTACGAAGTCTTATGTTAGGAGTTCCAGGAGCCCCCTTTGCTCAGCTGAGGTTGCAGTCCTCTAGGACGAAATATGACAGCCTCCACCTATCTACCACTGGATCACACTGGAGCAAGTCAGTCCCCCAGAAGCAGGTACGGCAGACAGCCCAACAGCTTGGGAGGGACAGTTTCCATCTTTATGGTCCTCTTTGTGTTGGGTCTTCTCCATGTTGGGTCTTCTCCATGTTGGGTCTTCTCTAGGTTAGGGAGCTCTTCTATGCATACCGAATGATTCGTGGAATTTCTAAACACTGCTGGGAGGCAGGTGGGGCCACTTATGATTTGCAGATGATGGAAGCTGATAAGACTCTGGAAGCAGAAGCAGGCAGATCTCTGTGAGTTTGAGGCCAACTGGTCTACATAATGATTCAGGCCATCCAAGTCTTCATAGTGAGACTCTGTCTCAAACTAACTAACTAACTAACTAACTAACTAACTAAATAACTAACTAAATAAATAAATAAATAAACAAACAAAGGTGCCTGGTTGGTCTGTGATGAGGCTAGAGCTTAGGAAAGGATATACCCCCAATAGACTATTTACTCAATTGCTATATTTTTGTAGCAAGACTTTGACAATGATGAAAACTTATGTTGAGTCTGGAGAGATGGTTCAGTGAGTAAGAGCTTGCTGCAGAAGCATGAGGACCAAGTGTCATGTGGGCATAGTCACACAGGCCTGTAGCTCAAGGCTGTGGGAAGTGGAGACCCGAGGATGGTTATTGGTCACCAGCCTAAGACAGAAACTGGTTGTGCTGACCATTCCACATCCTCCTGTAGCTTCCGTGTGTGGATATACCAATTGTACTCACTTGTGTACATACAGTACACACACACATAAGGAATATATTATGTATGGGACTAGAGAAATGGCTCAGTGGTTAAGAGCAGGAGACCCAAATGCAGTTCCCAGCCACATGGTGGCACATAACCATCTGTAACTGCAGTTCCAGGGAATCAGACGCCCTCTTCTGGCCTCTAAGGGTACTACATACACAAGGTACACATATATACATGCAGGCAAACTGATACACATAAAAATAAAAACCAGACCATGGGGCTGGAGAGATGGCTCAGCAATTAAGAACATTTGCTGTTCTTCCTGAGGACCCAAGTTTGATTCCCAACACCAAACTGGTGGCTAACAACTGTTGATGACTCCAGTTCCAGGGGATCAGATGCCCTCTTCTGGCCTCCACAGAGGTGCACTTACATACGTGCAGGCAAAACACATAAAGAATAAAAATAATAACTACATTTTAAAAATAAATAAATAACTTTTAAAAGCATTATGTCGATTTGCATTCTTAATTAGCATTAGAACATTCTATGTCACACTTAAGTTCTTCCACATTTTTCAGCACTGGGATACTATAAAAAGAAGCCAAAACACAATATCTATTTTGTTCATTTAGTCTCTCTTCTATAGAGCGTCTGCCTTGATCAATAGTGACTCAAACACAGTCTGTATGGATGGGACTGCATGAATGGAAATCTGCTTTCTAGTTATGCTGGTCTCCTTTTTGTTACGGTGACAAATGCCTGAGAGAACAACCTTGAAGGAGGAATGTTGGGCGAAATGTAAGGTGGGCCTAGCCTAAGGCCGCCGGCTGGGAGGAATGGAGGAATGGCTCCTGTGGGTGTGGTGTTCTGCTCTGGCTAGTTGTGAGACCAGCACCTGGAAAGAACCCACCTACCTGGAGACAAACTCACTATTGGCTGTATTTGAGACCCCACCCCATAAGGTCATTGGCTATCCAGACCTATAAGAGCTTGTGCACCTGTTCAATAAACGAGTTTGCAGTACCACGTGCTTGGGCTGCTTTCCGTCCAACTCTGTGGCTTGACTCTGTGTCTACTCACCCCCAACCCCTCAGGCCAGCCTGAGTGGTGAGACAAGATGGAAAAGAACACAACTATAGCGGAAAGATTCATCTAGACTCAGGGTTCCAGAGGGCTGGGTCTGCGGTTAGTCACGCCAGTGCTGTGTGCCTGAGGGGGAGCCGGAAGAGCACTGTGACAGGAGGCAGAGCACCAGGCGCTGCACTAAAGGGTTCTTCCCCCTTCCTTCTTGTTCCATTTGAGCCTCCAGCAATGAAGCTGTGTACCCACATTCCAGACCAGGCTTCTCCCTTGGTTTGTACTCTCTGGAAACACCCTCATATCATATCCAACAGCAGCACAAACTTTGCTAATCTCCCAGGCACTTCTCAGTCCTATCTAGTTGACACCCACAATTACCCATCACACACTGGTAGGAGGGTTTTATTTATTTCTAACTTCATTATTCTTGATTTCAATATCAATTTTCCTACACCTTTCTTTTCTTTTTTTTGTTATCTGTCTGTGTCTCTGTCTGTACGTATATACATGTGTGCCAAGTATGTGTGTGGAGGTGAAGGAACAGTTTCGTGGAGATGTCTCTGTCTTTCGGAAATGTGGGTCCCAGGAGTCGAACTCAGGTTGTCAGGCTTGGCAGCAGGCCCTTTACGTACTGTGTCATCTTCCTGGCCTTTCCTGTGTATTTTATATGCACATCCTTTCAATTGATGAAAATTCTTCTCTAAGCATTTAGAAGACTTTTCAAGGGCTGGGACTGTAGTTCAGTGGTAGAGCATTTGCCTAGCATGTGAAACTTCTGGGGTTCAAACTTCAGCATTGCCAAATAAAAACAAATAAAAGAGCATTTTTCAGTCCTTTAGAAAGTGATAGCATCTATTTAGATTTGTTTTTTAAAATAATCTTTTGCTTATATTTATTAATGGAAAACAATAACTTATAGCAGATAAAAGTAATTATAGATAGTACCAAAAAAAAAAAAATCCTGTCATTTTCTACCAAGACCATGTTTGCTCTCCACTCAACCCACGGGCTCATCTTTTTTTTTCCATATTTTTTGGATAGAGTGTCACATGTCTTAGGCTATCCTTAAGCTTGCTTTGCAGCTAAGGATGACCTTGAACTCCTGATCCTTCTGCTTCCACCTCTCTGAGATTAGAGTCTTACACCACAATGGCCAGTTCACACAGTGCTTGAACCCAGAGCTTTACATGTGCCGCACAAGCTGCATCTCAAGCCTACATCTTCTCATCTTACAGTCAAAGTGCATCCGGCGGCTGTCAGAACATTTGGCTGGCAGTCTTCTTGGTGTTTGGGAGTGGTTTGTAAGGTCATATTTGATATATGTCTCATTGAGATGTTCTATATTGGAATGGTTCCAGAAATTATCATATGTAGTCATCAAATTGTCTAAAGAATGTCCCTGCTCTGACAGAGGCAACCCTATCTCATATGAACTGTGTCCTGAGTTAGACACAATACAGAGACTGCTTCTACTGTTTGGCCAGATATTCTGGCTTATCCACTTTAACTTTTTTCTAAAATTTATTTTTATTGGGCTGGAGACATGGCTTAGTGGTTAGGAACACTCGCTGCTCTTGCAGAGGACCCAGGCTTGGTACCCGGCACACACATGGCAATTAACAACCATTTCTAACTCCAGTTCCAGGGAATCTGACGTCCTCTTCTGGCCTCTGTGGGTACCAGCACATAGGAATACACACATAGACAGATATACACATAATTAAAAGTAAGTCTTTTTATTTACTTTTATTTTATGTCTGTGAGTGTTTTGCCTGCATGTATGATATGTACCACATGTGTGCAGAATCTGAAGAAGCCAGAAGAGAGCATCAGATCCCCTGGAACTGGAGTTTCAGGAAGTTGCAGGCTGCCCAGTGTAGATGCTGGGAACCAAACTCAGGTCCCTTGAAAGAGCAGCAAGTTCTCAACCACTGTAGCCCTATCATACACTCTTGTATAAGCATGTCCAGGTTTATCCTGGACAATTTTAGTTTTAGTTTTTCACTTTTCTTCAAGGCAGGGTCTCACTGCACATCCCAGGCTGCCCTCAAACTCAAAATCCTTCTGCCTCCCAGTATTGGTGGTGATGGGTTTGTACTACTGCATCTGGCTATATGCCTGACAACTTTCAGAGATCAATATCTAGCCATGCTTGGTGGTGACACACACCTTTAATTCCAGCACTCACGAAGCAGAGGCATGTGGATCTCTGTGAGTTCTAGGCCAGCTGGGGCTACAGGGAGACCCTGACTCAGAAAGAACCCCTGAGAGAGAGACAGGGAGAGAGAGAGAGAGAGAGAGAGAGAGAGAGAGAGAGAGAGAGAGAGAGAGAGAGAGAGACCTATAATTGACTTTTGGAGACAGAATCCTGAGTTCACAGTCCTCCTGCCTCAGCCTCCTAGCGGGTTACAGGTGTGCACCATCATGCCCAATATCAGTTTATTCCATTTGTTACTTAAATCAAAACCTTTACTTAAAAATATTTTATTTATTTTTTGTTTATTTTTTGTGTATATTTCCTGTGTGTATATAAGTGCACCCATGTCCTGTGATGCCTGTGGAGGTCAGAAGAATGTTGGGCCCCCTGGAACTAGAGTTAAGGATGGTTGTTAGCCACCATATGGGTGCTAGGTCCTCTAAAAGAGCAGCCAGTGCTCATAATCACTGAGCCATCTCTCCAGCCCCAAACCTTTCTTTTTTATAAAAGGTGTAAAACCAATGAAACACTACTGAATTTTGACTTGGTTTTCTAAAAATTTGTGTGTGTGTTTGTGTGTGATGTGCACATGAATGCAGGTGCCACAGGAAACCAGAGGTTTGAGAACCTCCAGAGCTGGAGTCACAGGCGGTTGTGATTTGCCTGCTGTGGTTGCTGGGAAGTAATCTTGGGCACTTGAACTAGAAACACCTGCTCTTAACCACTGAGCCATCTCTCAGCCCAATTTTACTTTTCCATAGTGGCAAAACTCACTAATAAGCAGTCCCCCAATGCAGCGTTTGTTTCTGATACAATCTGATTGATCTGAGCAATATTTACTTCAAAGAAGTTTATGTACAATTTCTTCTTCCACTTTTGAAATTACCAAATTAATTATCTCATTTTAATTCTACACCTGTATTATTTATTTCAGCTTTTAAAAATACCATCTTATATGTTTAGCTATCTTACCATTAAAGTTGAAAACTGTTTTTACTAAACTTAGATTTTATTGCGTTTTTTGGGTATGGCATTGGTGCTTCCTTGAATCCAAATAAAAGCCCTACCTTTAGCTGAATACTGGGCGGAGAACTGCATTTATTGATGTCTTTATCTCTGTGTGTATGTATGCCATGTGGTACACACATGCCTCCACACATACATGTGGAGGTCGGAGGACGGCTTACAGGAGCCAGTTCTCTTCTTCTACCTTACGGGTCTTGAGGATTGAACTCAGGTCATCTGGCTTGGCAGCAAGTCTTTTACCTGCTAAACCATCTTGCTGGGCCCGGAACTAGATTCTTTTCAGAGCATTCTTGGTAACCTCCCCTTACTTGAGTACCACAAAAGCCTGGCTGCTCCATTTCTTGTGTGCTTTGAGGAAAGAGACAAAGACTTTTCACTTTGTCGGGGATTTAAAATGTTAAACAGACCACCCCTCTCAAGATTTTCTATTTCTTCTTGGGATTTTTTGATTTTTCCATTTTCACAATCATTCTTTCTTTCACAGTCTTTATCTCTATATTCTCAGTGATCTAAAGAGTCACAAAATATAATCGTGGGGTCAGTGAGGTGGCTCAGCTGATAAAAATGCTTGCTATGCAAGCCTGACAACTTGAATTTGATCCTCAGAACCCAAATAATAGAGCCAGATGTGGTGCTGTGCACCTGTCATCCCAGCCCTCGTAAATCAAGGTGGGAGGTGGAGACGGGAGACTCCCCTGGAAGCTCAGTGCCCAGCAGAAACAAGAGTGACCCAGCCTTAGCAAGAAGGAGGGAGACAGTTCCTGAAAGTTGTCCTCTGCCTTCCACATGCCATAAGTACACTTGTATACACACACACACACACACACACACACACACACACACAAACGCCATATACATTCACACATACTGATAACAAATAAATACAAGTATTTCAAGAATACAATTTGTTATCACTCAGGAGGCAGAGACAGATATATGTCTGTGAATTTGAGGCCAGCCTGGTCTACATAGCGAGTTCAAGATCAGCCAGGGTTACACAGGGAGAACCTGTCTCAAACAAACAAAAACACAAAACAAAAAAAGCCAATTTGTTATAGTTGAGTATAGCGTTTGAACTTATTTTCATCATGGAAATGGAAGTTAAATCGACTGGAAAAATTAATTCTTTTGAAAATGTATGTGGAAAATAACTTGATTTTTCTTAAAATATTAAAATGTATCTGTTAAGTAGAAAAGACAAAAATATTAATGATCAGTAATGAATATCAAAACTTAAAATCAAAATTATTTAAATCTCGGATTTCTAATTTAACTTTGTGAAACTGTGGTTAAATCTTTCGAGATAAAACACTTGTAATTCTAGCAGTCAGTGGGCACTGAGTGAGTGATACAATGTCTTCTCTTTGAAACAGCTTGATTCCTGAGTAACAGTGACCATGAACACTTCCGGTCTGCTGCTTGTCTGACAGCTCAAAGGCACAGGAAGTATTGCCAAGCTTTGAATTGCTTGGGGGCGGAAAAGAGGCCAAGGGCTTGCAGGGTATCCTGTACTTTTCCGGGACAGCTTGGGATTTGACCGATCACACAGAGTCCCACCTTAGGTCAGGTTCTGGCTCACTGGGCTTCCGATTAGACCGGGGTGTTCAGACCTGCCACGATAGCTTTCTCTGGCTCCTTCAGGCCTCAGGGCCCGAGGTCCGGAGCTGGAGGCTCTGGGAGAGTTAGAGAGGCTAGAGATCAATGCTGCCCCAGCTACAGTGCAGGACCAAACCCACAGTCAAGGTCTGAGCCGTCTCGAGGGCGCCACCTGCAGGGCAGCGGAGGCCCTGCGACAAACGCTGCCGGGAAGAGTCTAGTAACTGAAGCAGCCAGGAGGAAGCAGGCCTCGCATCCCACCATCCCACGTGGGGAGAAAGGATGCTTGGGTGTGCACAACCAGGAAGTGCTGCTCTCCCTACCGTGTTCTCCACTATTTCTCCCTCTGCCAGAGGGAGAGTGTCTCACCGCAGTCCCTCCGATTGCAAAGAAAACTTTTTCATCAAAGCAGACCAGGGCATCCCCAAGATTTCTTTCTTTCTTTAGGCAGAGTCTCGCTATGTCGCCCTGGCTGGCCTGGAACTCACGGAGATCCATTGGCCTCTGCCCTCATGCCCCCTGCATGCTGGAATCCAAGAATGCTTTGTAGGGATGGGGTTTCCAGCTCTGTGAAAATGTGTCAGGGAGTTGCCTGCTATTCAAGTCAGCTCAGTCGCTCTGCTACCGCTCCAGCCAAGCCCGTGCCCACCTTAGGAAAGCACTTGCTTGTGAGTTCCGTATGCATCCTGTTCCCAAATTGCATCCACAGCCCCCACAAGCCTGCGAGATCGGGGATTTCATTAATGCTTGTCACATGAGGAAACAGGATTAGGGAAATGACTTGCTGTAGTGTGTCCCATCCGTGGGAGTGCACTGTGGTGTAGGCTGGCATTCCTGTGTTGACTCTGTGTTACTGCCACTAAGCATTGACCCTGGAGTGCACACTTCATACAGCCCAAGAGTGATGAGGACAGCTGCATATCTATTTCAAAACAAAACAAAAAAAAGTACCTCAGATGCCCACACCACACTCAAAAACTCAACTCACAACGGAGCATAGCCCTCCAGGCAAAATGCAGACTTCTCCAACTCCTGAAGACCTAGAGGAAAATATCCATGACCTTGGACTAGGCAAAAAGTTCTTAAACACCAAAAACTTAATCTATAAAAGAAAATGTTGTCAGGCAAGTGACAGTAGGTGAAGGTGCTTGCTGCCACATCTGTCAACTTGAGGTCAATCCCCAAGACCAACATGGTAGAAGAGAATCAACTCCTCTGGCAAGTGGTCCTCTGACTTCCACATGTGTGATGTGGCATGTGTGTGCCCATACTCCTATACAAACACACATGAAAATACGTATGTAATTTTAAAAATTAAAAGCAAACTTCATTCGAGTTCATCAACATGAAAACATTTTTCTTTTGCCAAAGACACTGAAAATTAATCATAATCCACAGGCTTGGAGAAAATATTTACAAATCATACTTAACAAAGGACTTAAGCTGGACATGGTGGTGCATGTTTTTAATCCCAGTACTTGGGAGGCAGAATCAGGCAGATCTCTGGAGATGGAGGCCAACCTGATCTACAGAGTGAATTCCAGATCAGCTGAGGCTACAGGAAGAAAAAGACAAAAACAAAACAAAATAAAACAAAAGCAAAACCCCCACAAGGAACTTGTTCCAGAACATACACAGAAGTCTGGATGTGATGGTGCATGTGTGCGGTCTGGTTCATTAGGAGGCTGAGGCAGCAGGGGCACAAGTTCAAGGCCAGCTTGGGTAAATTAATGAGAACTTGTATCAAAATAACAGCCAAAAAAGGACTGGGGATGTAGTTCAGTGGAAGAGTGCTTGCCTAGCAGGTGTAAAACTCTGGTTTCAATCCCTAGCATCATGTACACACACACACACACACACACACACACACACACACACATTAAAAAAAAACTTAGAGAGAAAAATAGACACAAGCTGTATTAGATACTTCACCCAAGAAAAAATGAAGATGATGTGAAGACATGAAATGATGCTGAGCATGGCACTCAGGCTAACAAAACCAAGAACCCCACAGCAACAGCCCACACACTCAGAGATAAGGAGTTAATTAAACAAACGACATGTTCTTGTACCAAACATCACCCATCCTTCAAAAATAGATTGACCACATCATGAGAAGCACTTATGTAAAATTCATTAAACATGATAGATGTGTCAAGAGAGAGAGGACTTAATGATGTCAATAGTGCTATCCCAAATATTAAACAAGCCCTGAATTAACATGAGATAAAACCTAAATTACACCAGGCATGGCGGAGGATGCTTTTAATCCCAGCACTCAAGGAGCAGAGGCAGGTGGATCTCCGTGAATTCGAGGCCAGCCTGGTCTGCATAGTGAGTTCCAGGACAGCTTGGGCTACAAGGAGACCCTGTCTTAAAAAGACAAAACAAAACAAAACAAATCACAACAGAGTATATATAGGCCTCGTTTCTGGTATGGCAGTTAAACAACTATAAGAATTTCCATTTCTTTTTAAATATTATTCATTTATGTGTGTGTGTATGTGTGTGTGCGTGTGTGTGTGTGTGTGTGTGTGTATTACTGTATCATCATATGGGGTGGTCAGAGGACAACTTTCCAAAATTGGTTCTCTTTTTCAAATATAGATTTTGCAGACTGAACTCAAATCATCAGGCTTAGTGGCAAGTGTCTTTCCTCTCTGAGCCATCTTGATGTCTCCTCCCTTTTTAAGACAGACTGTTGAGGCTGGAGAAACGACTCAACCATTAAGACCATTTTCTGCTTTTCCAGAGGGCTCAGGTTTGGTTCCTAGCACCTATGTCAGGAGGCTCATGATCATCTGTAACTCCAACTCCAGGAACCAACTCTGGCTTCTGAGGATACCTGCACATACATGACATGAACACACACACACACACACACACACACACACACACACATATATATATATGTGTATATATATATATATATATATATTTTTTTTTTTTTTTTAATTAAAAACCAGGGGCTGGGGAGGTGACTCAGCAGTTAAGAGCACTGACTGCTCTTGCAAAGGTCTGGGTTCAGTTCCCAGCACCACATGGTCACATGGTGGCTAACAACCATCCTTAACTCCAGTTCCAGGGGATATGACACGTTCTTCTGGCCTCTGTGGGGGAATTTTCATGACACGGGTGCACTTACATACATACAGGGAATATACTCATACACCTAAAATAAAAATATATTATTACATTTTTAAGATTAAAGATAAAATAATATTTTCAGGTTTTTTTTGGAAAAAAAAAAAAAAAAAGAGACAGGTTCTTGCTACATAGCCCTGGCCAGTTACATAGCAATTTGGCCTTAAACTTACTGTAATCCTCCTGCCTCTGCCTCCCATGCGTTGGGATTAAGGACATGGGCCGCCATGCCCAGCTAGAATTTCAGTTTCTTTGTACTTTTTTGTTTTGACCTAAACATTTTCAAATATCCCCATAATCGCTCTTGTAAATGGTTTAGTTTCCCTGAGA
This sequence comes from Eospalax fontanierii, assembly GCA_035773235.1. Taxonomy (NCBI): domain Eukaryota; kingdom Metazoa; phylum Chordata; class Mammalia; order Rodentia; family Spalacidae; genus Eospalax; species Eospalax fontanierii. The sequence goes on from CM069539.1 coordinate 52,238,835, forward strand.
AGAAGGACGTACAACTCGATTATCATTATGTCCTTCACAGAGCTTCCATCCAGGGGCTCCCAGGCTTGGGTTCCCTGCCCAGCAGCCTTTCCCAAGACCAGGCTTTGCCTTTAGCTGTCAGTCAACTGCTGCTCCTCCCTGGTGGTCTCCCATCTCTCTCCTCCGGTCTTTGCTGCCTCTCTCTTTCGATGGAGGACGTGGGGACCCTTCACTCTCTTTTCCTTCCTCACCCCCATTCCACCCTTGTGGCATCAGCACCCAGGACACCCACATCACCCTGGCCACAGGCACTTATGGGTGTTTCTGGTGAGGTACTGTTTCAGGCCTAGGAACCCAACCACAGCTAAGGTCTTGTTTCCAGGGACCTGACATTCTAACAGAGGAACCAGGCAGTGAACACATCAGCCAGCAAAAGAATGAGTTAACTTCAGGATCCATGTGTAAACAGGACCCTGAGATAGCTGAGCACATGAGAAAGCTTGCGAGCCGGGCTCTGCCACAGTGTTCTACGTGCAGCCCACCAGCCGGCTGCTCAGCATCTCTCTGGCACTTGTTAGAAGTCTGGGTCTCCGTCAATCCAGACCTACTGAATCCAAACCTTCATGCCCAGGGCCCAGCATCTGTCTTTAACAAGCTCTCTGGGAGACTCTGCCAGCCTCCCCAAAGGGCTTCTCAAGGTTAAGGGCCACTTATCTTGATGTTTTCAGCTGTTACAAATTGCCACAAATGTAGTGACTTAAAACATGAATTTATTGTCTAATAGTTCTGGCGTCAGAAGTCTAAAATCAGATTCACTGGCTCAGCTCAGGTTCTGGGAGGGCTAGTTCCTTATGGAGGTTCTGGGGAGAGTCGGTTTGCTGGCCTTTTCTCACTCTCAAATGCTGCTCCCCTCTCTTGGCCCCTGGCAGAGCCCCTCTAACCTCCACCTGTCCTCAGATGCCTTGCTTGGACTCTGCCTTGTGATGACTGCACTTCTGATTCTAGTGGGCCATCCCTGACAATACAAGATAACGATCCCAGCAACCTTAAATTAAGATCCTTGGGCTGAAAAGGGAGGGGCTCCTACCCCTAACCGAGGAGCTATTGACAATTGGTGGCTTCTGGGGGAGGGAAAGACAGTTTTCTTTAAGGGTGCGGCGCTGGTAGGTTGACCACCCTCCAGTGGAGGGCCCCACACTCAGGAGTATATGGCTTGCACAAACTGACCTCTGTGGGTGATTAAAAAGAAAAAGAGGACATAAAGTTTGGAGGGGATGAGGAGGTAAAGGCAGATCTGGGAGAGGTTAGGTAAGAAATGGGGACAAATATGTCCAAAACATTATATGAAGCCAGGCATGACGGTGTACACCTTTAATCCTAGCACTCAGGAGGCAGACGCAGGCAGATCACTGTGAGATAGAGGCCAGCCTAGTCTATATAGCAAGTTCCAGGCCAGTTAGGGCTATAGGGAGACCCTGTCTCAAAAAGACCAATATATATTGAAATTCTGAGTGAACTAGTAAAAATTTTTTTTAAAAAACCTTGACAAACAGGAGAGAGGGTTCCTTGGTTAAAATCACTTTTTTGTGCTTCCAATAGATCCAAGTTCAATTCCTAGCCACCAGGTTGGGTAGCTCACAACTGCCTGTAACTCCAGGTCCTTGGGAGTCCGATGCCTCTGGCCTCTGTGACACCAGCAGTCATATGCGCGCGCGCACACACACACACGCACACACACACACACACAATGAAATTTTTAAAAAACCTTAAAAAATTTTTCTATAAAGCTCCCTGGGCTGTAGATGCAGCTCAGTTAGTAGTGTTTGCCTAGCATACACACAGCCCTGGGTTCAATCCCTGGCATAAACTATATAAGCTGAGCATGGTGCTACATGCCTGAAACCTGAGAGGTGGAGGCAGGAGGAGCAGAAGTTCAAGGTCATCCCAGACTACATAAGAAGTTCAAAGCCAGTGTGGCATACATACATGTGACCCTTTTTCAAACATACAAGATCCTTAATCATATCTGTAAATTTTTTTTAAGATTCCATTTATTTAGTATTTGTGTGTCTGTGTGCATACACATTGAGCACCCATGCCATGGCATGTGTGGAGGTCAGAGGACAACAGAGTCAGTTCTCTCCTTCCTCCAAGTGGTTCCCAATGACCAAACTCAGGTGGAGCTCAGGCGGCAAGCATCTTAACCTGCTCAGCCGTCTCACTTCCTTTGCTATATAAAGTAATATATTCCTTTGTAAGATCTGGGACTAGGATGTGGATGTATGAGGGATGGAGGCTCTTACATACACCGCACAGTATAAACTGGAGCTACCCGAAACTGCAAATGCATTGACTACACCTAACCCACCAGGCACGATTGCTCAGTCATACAGCACATTGTGAGGATAGGTAGTGTCCTGGTGGGATTGTGGGACTTATTGGGAGCAGTGCATGCTGCCCAGCATTTCTGAAGGGTGTGTACTGTGTATCACTAGCCATTTGCAGCACAGTTATCTATCGAATGAGCTATCGTGAAGTCTAAAACCCTTTAAGTCCAATCATGATTAGGGATAGATCTATTTCAGTGCTTAACACAGTGCCTGTGTCTGGGCAGGTGCTCAGCCAGAGTCTGTGTGGAGAGCAGAGCGAAAGACTGAAGAAGTCGTGGGCAACCCACCTATGGACATCTGACCTGGGCCTTGATTCAAGTGCAAGGGATAGCATGCAACGGGCAGGCAAGACTTAACACTGGGGCTCTTCAAGCCAGAAACCAATCCCTGAGCAGGACTGGAGAGACTCCAGGACTGCTTGAGGAGAGACAAGCATCAAGGATCTGCCTGGCCTGATGAGCATGTGGGATGCTCTCTAACGCAGTGGACTTAGTAGGGAGCTCGGTGTGATTGATGATGAGTCCTTACTTAAGACTCTGGGCCACCTCCTATCAGCCCCTGGATCTGGCTCCCGAGTCCCCAGTCCTGACAAACCTGAGTGTGACTTGGGCTATAGCTCTAACACTGCACTTTCTCTGTGTGCGACTTGCTAACTCCTTATTCATTCCTTAGAGGGGAGCTGAGCTCACAGGAGGCAGGAGCCATTAGGAGACTCCCCGAGGACCTCAGGGTGGGGCCATAAATACTGAGGATGTGGGTGAGAAAACTGGTTCTGGCACTTTCCAGCTGCCATGTCCCATCAAGCCTCCATCCCTATCCATATTCGGTGGATTTTCTGCCTGTCCTGCATGTCTTCGGTGGCCAGGGAGGCAAAGGGGTGTGTGGGTGAGGACGCCAGAGGAGGCTCTGGCTGGAGAGCTCAGATGCGTGCGGGGGTTTTCATATGAGCAGAAGGCTCTTTGTTGGTGGTTATACTTCAGAAAAGCATGATGAGGACATTAACATTCTGGAATGAAGGATACCACCAGCGTGGGGCTAAATTAAATATTTACACAACCTCGATTATCTTCTTCCAATCTTTGGCAACTCCCTGTCCATGCTAAAAATACTTAGCAGGGATTTCGGGAGTCTTCTCAAACCTGACCATTGTTCTGAACATCAAGCAAGTTTGTGTGTGGCTGCTGTTATTAGCAGAGTCTCAGTGGCTTGCATCCAGGAGGCTTGATCGGATCTGAGTCTTAGACGAGAGCATTACACTCCATTTCTCCAAAAGAAACCGGAGGGTGAGCTTGAGACAGACTAGACTCCCAGGAATTTTCTAGTATAAATACCAGGAACTGCTTCCCAAATAGTTTCACATCATGGTGTGTGTGTGTGTGTGTGTGTGTGTGTGTGTGTGTGTGTGTGTGTTCTTGCACATACAGGTAAGTATGGAGGCCAGAGGTAGACCTTTCTCCACCTTATGTTTTTGAGACAGAATCTCTCACTATACAAGAAACTCACCATTTCAGCTAGACTGACCGGTGAGCCCGGGGATCTCTGGTCTCCACTCTCTGGAGCTGGAATTACAGGCACATGCTTCAAGTGCCCAACTTTTACATGGGTTCTGGGAAAGGAACTGTGTATGCAGCAAACACTTTACTCACTGAGCCATCTTCCTGGCTCCAAGTTGCATGTTTGTTTTTTTTTTGTTGTTTTGTTTTTTTGAGGCAGAAGAAACCCTGGCAAAGTTGGAGGCAGCTAGTACAACCATCAGAGTCTTTAACTCACGAAGGGATCTCAGATGAGTCACTCGGCCTTGCAGGCTCTTAACGATCTTTGAATAGCTAAGACGATTCCACCACTGTCCCTTCTGGTTCAATGGATTCTAGTGTGGGAAATAGACTAGAAGTACTCAGCAGAAAGTACTCAGTGCCAGAAAAAAAGTAAATCAGTGGAGCGTGGTGGTGCAAGCCTCGGATCCCACATTCAGGAAGCTGAGGTAGGAGGATCAAGCCTGGGAGGCAGTGGCTGGGGAGACGGCTCAGTGGATAAAGTGCTGGCTGCTCAAATATGAAGACCTGAGTTCAGATCCCCAGAACCAGTGTGAAAAGATGGGCATGACAGCACATGCTTTTAATTGTGGCTGGAGGCAGAGACAGGAGGATCCTGGGGACTCACTGGCCAAGCTGTCTAGCCAGTGAGTGAACTACAGATTCAGTGAGAGATGCTGTCTCAAAATAATAATAATAATAATAATAATAATAATAATAATAATAATAATAGTAGCAGCAGCAATAGAAGACACCTTACACTGACCTTCACTATACCACATACACATGCACACTTGAACAAACATACACCAAAAAGAAAAAAGAGTTGGAGGTAGTCCAGGCTATGCAGTGAGACCCTGTCTAAAAGATGATAGATAGATAGATAGATAGATAGATAGATGATAGATAGATGAAAATAAAACTAATGGATAAAATTCTCTCCTAAGATCATCTGAATAGTCTTCATTTTTGCCTCAAGGATAGGAGCCCGTGCATGCCACAGGATCACAGGTGACCAAAAGTCCTGTTTTCAAAGTTAGTCACGAACCTCAGAACAGATGTGTTCCAGGAAAAACTGTGTGTAGCTAGAAACACAGCAGTGAATAAATACATACACGTCTAATTTTTGAAATATATAATTGTACCCTGACTCTGAGAGAAGCAATAGTCAGACAACACAGATTACAAACTTTGGACCTGTCCTGGCTGGAGCCCTAACTATGTGACCTTGTCCAAATAGCGCCCTGGATTTCCAAAATATGAGATGGGATAGTGGTAGACGTGGGCTTTGGTGAGTATTAAACAAGGTCTGGAGTGTACAGAAGTCATAGCAGCTGGCCTGGAGTGAGAGCTTGGTAAACACTAGATATTTTTACCTTCAAGGCTCTTAAAGTAGAGCCTTGCCTAGCCTTGAGTTTTCTGTGTGAATTTGGACTTCCATGTGAGCAGCCAGACTTGTCACAGGGTCCATGGACTTCCCTGAATTGACCCATGAGAGCCCGGCCAGGCCAGACCAGACCAGGAAGGGGAACTTACAGCTCCTCCCAGTAACAGCTCTTGAGCCAGAGGGTGAGGGGTGGGGGGAGACAGAACACAGCCAGGTTCTCTCCCACCATTCCAGAGACCACAATTTCAAGACAGCCACACCCAAGCTGTAAAAGAACCTGAGGCCCAGCACCAGCTCCTCCTTCATGGGGTCAGCACCTATCCCAGCCTATTTACAGAAGCATCTCTGCCCAGCCAAGGGATCCCTTTAACTCACGAAGGGATCTCAGATGAGTCACTCGGCCTTGCAGGCTCTTAACGATCTTTGAATAGCTAAGACGATTCCACCACTGTCCCTTCTGATTCAATGGATTCTAGTGTGGGAAATAGAATCCAGCTGCTGAGGAGACTCCAAGCACTGGGGTCCTCCCTCCTCCCCACCGCAGAGTAAGAGCCAGAGACAGCAGAGAAGAGGCTGGCTGAGGCCACCTGAGATCTAAGCTCGGCCTGCCTTGTACAAGCTATAAAGGCTCTCAGTATCTCTCTCTCTTTTTTTAAATGTGTATGAGTGTATTGCCTGCATGTAAGTACAACCCCTGAGGAAGTCAGGAGAGGGTGTGAAATTCCCCTGGAACTGGAGTTATGGACACTTCCTTGTTAGCCACCGTGTAAGTGCTGAGAATTGAACCCAGATCCTCTATAATAGCAGTCAGTGCTCTTAAAGGCTGAGTTACCTCTCCTATCCATCCCCTCTTTTTTTAGACAGTATCTCTCTGTAGCCCCAGCTGGCTTGGAACTCACTATGGAACTCACTTGGAAACCAGGCTGGTCTTGATCTCACAGAGATCCACCTGCCTCTTCCTCCTAAGTAGTGGAATTAGAGGCATGTACCACCACCCTGGTGTTCAATATCTTCCTGATCTTGGAGTTCCCCCATCTGACCTGACAGGTGCTCTTATTATAGAAATGTATATCTAGAGAACAAAAGCTCAGAGCCTGAGACACCTACAAGTATCTCCACAAACTGCCATCCCTACTTGTCACTATTCGAGAGCCAGGGCAGAGTGGAGAAGCGGCTCATGGACCAGTAGTTTTAGGGTCTCCTTTGCCTGTGAACTATCTCCACCTCCTGGAATCCCTGAGGGTCTGAAGCTGTGGCTTTCAAAGGCCAGTACCTCAGAGGCAGGTCTGTCAGCCTGTATTCACATGAACAGGTGCATTCCAGAGCCTTCTGTGAACACAGGGCTGATGATACTAATGATTGCTACAAGTTCATATCAAATATTTATTATACAATATTACAACCATAACAAAACTTTTTTTTTAAAAAAAGCATTGCACACAGCTCCTTATTCCCAGTGCTTTCCCGGGCTGCAGCAGCCTTTCCAGTTAGCTTTTAAAGAGGGAGTGCCTCTGCTTCCGTCCGCCACCAAGGTGGCTTCAGTTTCCTGCTATTAGATACAGCGCTGGGACTGTTTTCAGAGAGCTTTTCCTTTATGGCGGCTCTTCTTCTTTGGTTGTATTCTCAGATGTGGGACAGCTGCAGGAGAGGTGATGGATATTTTTGCAGCTCTTGAAAGAGAGCTGAACACCAGGTTTTGCCTGGGGCTGGCAGAGAGCTGGCACAGGAGGGCTGAGAGGGAGATGGGGATCTGAGAGGATTCTGGACTCAATGGTTGGGATGGAATTTTCCCCTGGAGCAGCAGGGCAGTCCTGAAAGTCCTTTAGCCCTGAGGTGGATTGGAAAGCCTGCCCAGAGGAAGGGAGAAGCCTCTTTCCTTGCCCTGCCTCTCTGCATGGCCTCAGGCCTCTGAATTGCAGTGTCCACTGACGCCAGGACCGGGAAAAGGAGACACCCATCTGTAATGCACGCAGAGTGCAATGGGGATGCTGAGTTACCAAGTTGCTGCTGCTAGAAAAAAACCCACCTACCATAGGACCAGACAAGGTGGCTTTCTGTGAGTCCAAGGCCAGCTTGGTCTATAGAGAGTTCCAGGCCAGCCATGGCTACAAAAAAAGACAAAGGAAAGGAAAAACCTACCCACTCTCGGTGTGTCCTGGATCTGTCAGAGAAGGCACTATGGGTTCTACATTTATTTACCTGTGTGTGTGTTTGCTGCAGGCTGGACCCAACTCGGAATAACTTGTGAGGGACAGTGACCAGGAAGAAGGCATGGTCTCCCCTGTCACGATGTCCCCACAGTCACCTGGCTGAGGTAGTTAGACTTTGTGGGGATCCCTCCCCCGCATAAGCATCATAATACCCAGAAGAGCTTAATTGGTGTGTTGATACACACACACCAGTAAAATCAGAACTTGGCTGAGGCAGGAGGATAGCCAATTCTAGGTTAGCCTAGGCTGCATAGGAAGACCCTACCTTTTTTTTTTTTTTTTTTAAGAAAAAGGTTTCTGTTTGTTTGTATCTGTGTGTATCTATGTGTGTGTATGTATGTGTGTGTGTATTGTCTGCATGTGTATGTGCTCCTGTGTGCCTACATGCACAAACCCGTGGAGGCCAGAGGTTGATGTCTGGTGTCTCCCTTTGTCACACTCCACCGTAGTTTTTGAGGCAGGGTAGCACTTGCTATGTAGTCAGGGACAACCTTGAACTTCCGGTTCTCCTATCTTTACCTCTTCCTCCATCCCCAAACCCTCACATTCCTGAGTGTTGAGATTACAAGTGTGCACCACACGTGGTTTGTGCACTGCTGGAGATGGAGCCCAGGGCTTCCTGTATGCAAGGCAAATACTTCACTAACTGGACTACCTCCCTAACCCTCTGTTCTCAGAACGTAAAAACCATACTACAGGGGACTGGAGAGATGACTCAGTGGTTAAGAGCACTGACTGCTCTTGCAGTGGACCCAGGTTTGGTTACCAGCATCCACATAACAACTAACAACTATCTGTATAACTCCAGTTCCAGGGAATCCAATACCTCTGACTTCTGTGGGCATTGTATGATACAGGTACACTTACATACATGCATGCAATACACTCATACACATAAAATAAAAATAGTACTAATTTAAAAAATAACAAAAATCCTAAGAGGAGGTTTTAATAAGACTCAGATTGGGCTGGAGATATAGATCTGCTCTTGCAGAGGACCTGAGTTCGGTTCCCAGCACCCACATTGGGTTGCTCATAACTACCTGTAACTCCAGTTCCAGAGGTCCAAGACACCTTTCTCTGTGGGCTGCTACATGCACATGCTGTCGATACAGATGAGTTGGCACACTCACATAAATAAAAATAAAATGAGTCTTAAGATAAAGAAAACTCAGGCCTCTCTCCCTGGGTTTGGTTTGAGTTGGTGTTCAGTGCCAGCCGCTAGCCAGCACCGGAAGCACAGGGCCGGTGGGATGCCATCTTGGTGCGGTGTGCTGTGGTTTGGTGTAGTTTATTAGAAGCTGGAAAGCTAGCTGGTCCTGCTAGCCTATGCGGCAGTGTTGGGAGGCCATGGGACATTTAAGAGATGGAGCTTCCCGCAAGATAATTAGGTCTGTGGCAACTCTACCCTCAGAAGGGGTCAGTGTAGTCTTCCTGGGACCCTGGTTAATTGCTGACAGAGTAACTGTTACAAGAGTGAGCCTGTTCCCTGAGTGCTCCCTGGTTTTCATCTCACTGTGGGGTCCCTGGCCTGTGTTCCTGCCACCCTGAGGACATTTGCTATAAGGCCCTTGACAGAGGGCAAATCGACGGAGCTGCCCAATTTTGGACTTTCAACCTCTAAAACTGTGAACTAATGAAACCTCTTTTCTTTATGAAGTACCCACCTCAGGTGTTTTATGATAATAAAGAAAAAATGAGCTAATACAAGGGATCTGGTTGAGGGACAGGGACAACCCTAGGCTAATAAGAGAAAACAATCTCCAGTGGGAAACCAGGATGCTTGCTGTGGGACTGGGATGAGTGAGGGAGAATTAAAGCCTTTTCAAATCTCTGTGAGCTCCCTCCTCCGAGCCTTGCCAGACAAACCCTCCATCTCCATAAAGCAGCATACTTCTGTGCTAGTGTAGCTTACAGCCTGGTCCCCCAACCCCACCCGCTTGTGGGGGTGTGGGAGTGTGGTGGAAGGGGCTGCCCAAGAGAGCCAAGTAAGCTCCTGCCTACTGTAAAGTCACTGCCATGGTGTGTGTGTGTGTGTGTGTGTGTGTGTGTGTGTGTGTGTCTGTGTGTGTGTATGTGTGCGTGCTGATTTTTCTTTTTATTTGTATGCGTGTATGGTGTAGATAAGTGAGCATATTTATGGGTGCATGTGTATATATATGTAAAAGGCCCCAAGTTGACCCTGGGTACCTTTCTTCATCACTCTCCCATCAGCTATTCTTACAGTTGAAACCGGAACCCACTCATCAGCTAGCCTAGCTAGCCAGCTTGCTCTGAGGACTCCCCGTCTCTGCCTCCCGAGTGCTGGGATTACAGGCAGGCCTATAAGCCCTTCCAGTTTTCACATAGCTTCTGGTTCTCACATTTGCTCAGCAAGATTTTACCCACTGAGCCATCTCCCTAGCCTCTACACTATGGTTTTGATGAACACAGGGCTTAAGAGCCCCTCAGGCACAGAGCAGGCCTGGGTCTGCCTTTGGGTTCCTTGTGGTCTCTCCCTGGGCAGGTAGAGGCCTGAGCCCTGGACAAGAGAAGATCCCCCCTTCTTTACCCATGAAATTCTTCTCTTTCTCCTCCCCCCTTTTCAAGGGCCAGCCCTTCATGCTCTAACTCCCTCAGAGCTGCTGTGAGGACATGATCCATGTGTAGGGAGAGACTAAAAGCCCACCCCTCAGCCCCTGCCCCAAGGGGTCTGTCTGGGGCTCCGTGCTTTCTGAACAGAACCCAAGCACTCCACTCTGTGGAGGGGGCTGCCAGGGCCTGGACATCTGAAGAGGGACTGGGACACAGGGAGGGGCAGCTGGAAGGGCCACAGATGCTGTTCAAACAGCCAATTAGGTTGTGTAGGTCCCTCCCTGCCTCTCTTCTTCCTCCCTTCCTCCTCCCTCCCTCCCTCCCTTCCTTTTTCCCTCCCTGCCTCTCTTCTTCCTCCCTCTCCCCTTCCTCTCTCCTTTTTTGAGACAGGATCTCCCTGCAGCCCCAGCTGACCTGAAACTTGCTATGTAGACCACAGTGACCTCAGTCTCACAGAGATCTGCTTGCCTCTGCCTCCTGAGTGCTAAGATTAAAGGTAAGTGTTACCCCACTGGCCTTTTTTCCTTTTGGAGACAAGACCTTGCTATGTAGCTTCTTGAGTACTGGGATCAAGGGTACATGCCACCATGCCAGGCTTAGATAATACATTTTCTTTCATTAAAAATTAAGATTCATTTATTTTTATTTTATGTGTATGAGTATATTGCCTGCATGTATGCAAGTGTACCTATGTTGTACAATGCCCATGGGGACCAGAAAAGGGCATTGGATCCCCTAGAACTGAAGTGATAGATGATTGTTAGTCAACATATGGGTTGTGGAAACTGAACCCAGGTTCTCTGTAGGAACAGACAGTGCTCTTAACGGCTGAACCGTCTCTCTAGCCCCTAATTTTTCATTTTAATTTTTGTTTGTGTGGGGCAGAGGCAGGCATGTCATGTAGAGATCATAGGACAACTTTCAGGAATCAGTTCTTTCCTTCCACTGTGGGTTCTGGAGTTCCAACCCAGGTATCCAGGTTGTCAGACTTGCTTAGAAAGCTCTTTTACCTGCTGAGTCATTGCACCAGGCCAGACAAAGTCCTTTGAACAGACACAGAGAAGAGCACCAGCCTGGGCCCAGTCTAGAGGAGCTGGTAAACCCGTAGAAAGACAGGCACATGGGGTAGGAGTAGGAAAGTCGGGGTCGGGCCCTTGAGAAAAAACACAACGTCTGATTTCATGCATTCCAAGAACAACCCAAGTCTCATGACTGATCTGGGCTCTTCACCAAAAAGGTTCCCTTGAGGTAGTTCAGTTTGTAAAGGTGTCAGAGGGATACTGACATCTAAGCCTAGAGTACTCCCTTCCTCCCCGGCCCCCCGGGTCTCCCTCTGACCCAGGGAGATCCCTGGACTGTGAGCTCTGTTGCCAGGCCTACATGCAACCTCCAGGAATGATCGCTGAAACTGGCCAGGGAAAAGCTAACACCAATGCGTATATTAACTGACCCTGTACTCCACAGCTGCAGAGCATTCCACACACCTTCTGTGACCAATGATCACCCTTGAAGGGAAGGGGTAATTAACTCCCATCCCACAGATATGGGAACCTGGGCTCAGAGAACAGAAACATCTTGCCCAAGGCCATTTGGACAGAGGCTACCGGACTCCTTGGTGCTCACCCGACCCCCACCACCCTGCTGTCTTCTTGATAGGTGGCCTGCAGTCTTGTTGGGCATTTTGGGACCTATGTCTCCAGGAACATCCTGTTCTCCTGTCTCCCGTTTGCTTGGGTTCAAAATGCTTCTACAGCTACATAGCTTTCCAACTCTATGCAGCTCGATCCTTCCAAATACTACCTCTCACTCTGACAGTTTATGCTGATGTGAAATGTTTTCATTGCTTCTCCCTGGTTTAGCCCCTGCTGTCTACCCAAGGCTCCCCATCCTTCCCAGGATCCATGTATTCTACGGTTGCCCAAAATAACACCCAGTTCTGAGCACCTGAATCCACATTCCAACTCTGCGACTGACTTCCTATGACTCCGCCACCTTGGGCAGGTTACTACTCCTGCCTATATGAAGCTGTAAATTGAACCTAGAACTCTCCAGTTTCTTTTTCATGATGTCCATTCTGGTCTCCTGGCTTCCTTCCTCTGTGTGCTCACCATTCCCGCCTCCCTGTTCCACATGGTATTTAACCATCTAGCTAGAATTTGAGCTCCCTGAGAGCATAGATAGGCCTCTCTGGCACCCACCTGCAAGACTATCAGCCAAGAGATGTTGATCAATTAATCAGTAAGCTAAGGACCATCCCCTTGGAAGCCTCCTCTCCCTTCTTGAGTGATTTCCTAAGGTGCTCAGAGAGATGTCTGCAGTGGGCAGGGCTCTAGATGGGCACTGGGCATCCCTGTTTACCATGGCTCCTGGTACTGGAGTGCATGGTCACTTCTGCAGGGAGTGCAAGAAAACCTCCTGCAGAGTGCCACATGCCTCGTTCTGTCTCCAGTGCCTGTCCCTGTGCCATAAATCAAGAGATAGTATCAGAAAGCAATGGGACTACAGAGGGCTCAGTGGTTAAGAGCACTGGCTGCTCTTGCAGAGGACTTGGGTTTGATTCCCAACACCCACATGGTGGCTAACAACCGTCCTTAACTCCAGTTTCAGGGGATCTGACACTGTCTTCTGACCTCTGTACACATTGCACGATATGGGTATACCTACCTACATGCAGGCAATACACTCATATGCACAAAATGAAAATAATAAAAAAAATTTTTTTAAAGAAAGCACACATGCTTGGTGCTTCTGTATGTGCCATGACTGCTGTTCTATACTCTTACTAAATAAATCTCTTTTTCTTCTTAAAAAGGAAAGAAAGGGCCTGGAGACATGGCTCAGCAGTGAAAAGCAATGGCTGCTCTTGCAGAGGACCCAGGTTCCATTCCTTGAACCCACATGGAGTTAACAGCCACCTGTAACTCCAGTTCCAGGGGACTCTGACTCTCTCTTCTGGTCTCTGTGGGCATTACATGCATGTGGTACACTTACATACATGCAAGCAAACCACTCATATGCATAAAATGAAAGTAAATAACTTTAATTATCGAGACAGACAGAGAGAGAATAGTACTCTTTCCTCTCAAAGGGATCCAGTCTCACTGAGCACACCTAACAACCTTGAGATGACAAAGCAGGCCACTGCACCTCTATCTAATGAATTCACCCAAGGCCACTCTGAATACAGCACAGAGCTGAAAAATTCCACTGTCCTTGTCAAATTCTGGTTTGCAAAGGATAGCTGCCTGAATTGCCTTGGTCACTGTCCCTTTAAAGAGTTAGATCTGAGGGGTTGGAGTGATAGCTCAGTCAGTGAAGTGCTTGTCTTACAAGCATGAGGATCTGAGTTCAGTTCCCAGATCCCATGTTATAAATACATACATACATACATATATATATATATACATACATACATACATACATAAGTATCTGGGCATAGTGGCTCACCTTTGTAATCCCAACCCTGGGTAGGCAGAGACAGGTGGATACTTGGGACTCAGTGGCCAGCCAGCCTAGCCAGACTGATGAGTTCCAGACCACTGACAGACCTTGTCTCAAGATAAAAAGGAATGTCACCCAAGGTTGTCCTTTGGCCTCCACAGGCAGACACATACATGCACCTTAACACACATGAACATACACACACACACACACACACACACACACACACACACACACACACATATGAAATTAGATCTGAGAAAACAAACACAAGCCATACAGCCATGAAACAAAAGAAAACATTAACAAAAGTAACAAAGCAATGTGCTCAATCACTACCCAGGGTCTGTAAAAAGAACAGAAAGTAATCTATTCCAAACTATTGACATTAAGTGGAGGCAGACCCAGAGCCTTGTTCAAGGTCAGAGTTGAATGGTGTCTGGATTCCCTGTCTTGTACTGGTCCCAATGTCCACACCTGCAAGGCAGGGCAGGGGGAAGAAAGGATACAATGAGAGAGAGGACCAAGGTGTCTGCCCACCACTCACTGGAGCCTTCCAGATTCATCCAGGCCATGGACTGCCCAGCTGGGTGGGAAGAGGAGGAAGTAGCTGGAATACCCAGGTTTTTTTGACCTGTGTCCCTCCACTTCACCTCTGTGATCTGGCAGAGGGTCAGTCCTAACATCTTGGGAGCCTTGTGATCTGGGACTAGGAACCCTGGGGAAAATGTAGAAGACTGACAGGGACCTCACTGTCCTGGGCAGACAGATGGCAGAAGCCCTGATCAGCCAGGGCTTCTTGTCAGGAGAGCGGGCGCTGTGGGGTGGGAACATCGCCCAGGTTGTTTCCTGCCCTTCCATGTGCTCCAACCGGTGCATTTTTCTGAAGAGCAGTGTCCTAGCGAGGCCCTGGCCGTGAGGTGGCCTCTAGACTCCCAGACTTCAGCTCCTAAGGGTAGAGGCGCTGTGGAGTACCCATCAGAGGGTACGGGATGCGAGAGGTCCGGTGCGCCTCTCAGTCCAGCTGGGTGGCACGTGAGGCTGGAGGGACTCAGGGTGGCTTGGGAGGTGACCGTGTGCAGAGTCCGAGCGTGAGGTCAGGCGCAGCTGGAGAGCTGTTAGGGGGACCCCATAGCACTCGGCTCCTCCCCGGGGCCGCCCTGCCCTGCTCCGCCCCGCGGGAGGGCAGCCTGGGCGGAGACCCGCCCCGCAGCGGAGCCACCGGGCGCTCCAGGTGCAGTTCTCAAGAGCCTGGGGGCCCGGCCCGGAGGAGTGGACCTTCTCCGACCTGCCTGTGCTGTGTCCCTGCGCCTGGTCCACAAGACGCCGGTGAGCCTCGGAACCCAGGTAACCCAGGGCAAGATGCGCTTCCAGGGTCGCCCGCGTGCCCCCACAGCCGCGACCTCCCTTTCACGCGCGTCTCAGGGTGCTGCGTGGAGTTGGGTCTTGGAAAGTTTGCGCCCTGACGGCAGTGCAAGGCAGCCGCTTGCACCCGCGCTCCGGAAGCACGCGTGAACTCCGGGTAGCTGGGGCCCCTGCCTTTCGGCTGTCCCTGAAAATCCAGTTGGTCTCAGTTTTTCTCTCAGTCAGGACAGTGGAGCTGGTTCTCCATCCCACCCCACCCCTCGCATATTTTTTAAAGTATTGAGATGAGAACTGACAGTTGGTGATTTCTTAAGCCTTCAGGATGTGTGTGTGTGTGTGTGTGTGGTGTGTTTCCCGCCCCCTCCCACCAGGCACACGAGGAGACCTGACCAGCCAGCTAGGGCGCGAGGAAGGCGCAGGCTTGTGCCTGCGGAAGGCGATCTGCACGCTGTTAAAGTGGGTGCCCAGCCACGGAGAACTAACTTCCTCTTCTGCCTTACTTCTGTTTGGTCAGGCCTGATCTGACCTCCATCCCAGCATTCTCTAAGCTCCAGTCTATTGAGGTGGGCCACAATCTGAAAGGACAAGGCACTAGGTGGTAACGACTGGAGCGGCGTGGACGTACACAGAGTGAATTTTCTCCTGCTTTGGCCCCAGAGGCGTGCTCAGCTACCGGTGGACCGGGAGGTGTGACCCCTTTACTCGGGAACTAGAGAGAAGAGATGAGGGCTGAGTGCACAAGGCAAGGGCACCTCGGAACAGAAATCAAATCCCCTTAGGAAACAATGCCAAAATTCAGTCAGCTCCTTGCTAAGCTCCCGGGACTGCTGGAGGCAGGACCTGCTTTGTTCCCATCTGTTGCCATAGCACCTGGCATGGAGAAGGTGCTTCACCAGAAAGGTGTGAATGAACCAGAAACAGAGTAGTTCTTTTCCAGCAGACAAGTCCCTGCCCTCGGAGAGCAGAAAGGACATTAAAACATCAGACCAGGAAGCAGACACTCTTAGGGCAACTTCATTTTTAATCTAGCAAGTAAAACCATAGTCTTCATTCACCTCTTGTGGGGCCAAGGAAAGGCAGGAATACTGGGTGAAATGGCCAGTGGAATTCTTCCTCATCCTTCTGGAAATCTCATTTAAAAACATCATCCTCTTTGCCTTTTCTCTCTCCTTAACCACATCATGGGATTGTCAGGGGTGGGAGAAGGAAGTTGCATTTCTTGCCTCAGTTTCCCCTGGTGAGAAATGAAGACAATAGAATCTGCTGGTTTGATGACCAACTGAAAGCTCTGAAGGCATTCGTATGTAGCAAGACAAACTTAACAGATGAAATATTTCCTGGTGTGTGTGCGTGTATGTGTGCATGTGTGTGTGAATTTGGCTATTCTGTGGGCAGCATGTTCCTTCTGAACAGTGGCCATACATTTTGTTGTCCCCTCGAGAGTAAGCCTCATCCTGAGCACACAGTAGCTTTGCAAGAAGTATTTATTGATCAAAAATAATCTCTACAGGACGAGAAATTGCTAAAATTCATGTGACCTGTGAGCCTTGAACCCTTTCCCCTCCCTTCATCACCATGTAAGGAGAGGGGGCACCCTTTCATACAGGGGAGGACCAGAAGTGGCGGGGGAGGTGGTCTCCCAGAACCCAGGCAGGTAGAGATAGCCAATGCCCTGTGCTCCTAAGGCGAGGGCCCCATGAGGAAGGCAGGGGAGGGCTGTCCAGGCTCTCCCCAACAGGGCCCTGAGGCTATTGTATCCTGTATTTAGAGGAAAACCTCCTTTCAGCCAGGCCTTGGGCGGGGGGCTTTCCCAAAACCTGTGACACCTCCCCTGATTCCTTATTAGTCCTGGGCATCTGCCTTTGGCCTCAGGACATGCCATGGTCCCCAGAGCCTGGACAGGTGATGTCCCTCTAGTCTCTCGGTGTCTTCTCTGCCTCTTCACATCTGATAAGTTTTGTTTTTCGAGCTTGCCTGTCATCTGTCCCCTGTCCTGTGGACAGGGCCTTCTGTCTCGCTCACTCTCACTGCTCTGCCCCTGGGATCAGGGCAGTGCCTGATGCAGGGCAGGTGCTCAGTTGATAAGAATTGAGTGAATGGACCCCTTCTTCTCAGTGTTTCTTCAGTGTCTAGGTTGGGAGACTGAGGCCCCGGGGTGGAGGCAGTGCTAGAGCTGATCCTGAACTCTGTTAATCAGAGCTGGGTCCCTGTCCCCTGCTCCAGGTGACTAGGAGTGTGTAAGAGCCCCCGGGCAAGACCCTTCAGGCCTGCTACCCCCAAATTGCCTAGAGGCACACCTCTGTGCGCTGATGGTCACTGTAGGGGCAATAGAAGAGTCCCAGGGAGAGGAGTTCCCAGTACAAAACTGGATGCTGCTCCTCCAAGGGAACCAGTTCCTCTGTCAGTGCTTGGTGAGAACAGCAGAGCACCCCCTTCAGGCAGCCTTTTGAACTTTCTCCAGGTGGAGGAGACTTGAACAAAAAAGTGGAAGCTGAGATGAGCTGAGTTAGGGGTAACCCACCAATCCGAGAAGTGCAGTCCAGGCCGGAGAAGGTTCCTGAGCCTCCACTAGCAATGAAGCAAAAAAGACAAAGCCTCCAGAAGGCCTATCCCAGGGCATGCACCAGAGATTCTTCCTCTTCGAGGGTGTGGGACTCCCCAGGGAAGAGAGCCTGGAGGCAGAGGAGTCCCACACCCTCACAGAGGAACTTCTGTTTCATGTCTAGTGATACATCCACCAGGAGCTTTGCCTTTTGCCCCAGTCCTGCCTTTGACCCCAAATATCTTTGTCCATTGTCAGAGCTAGAATGTACCTGCTGAACCTTGGAGTTGGGGCAGGGACTCCGGAAGTCAGGCCTTAAGGAATGTGTGGTTTCCATCTTGTAGGGATAAGTGGGAAGGAATGGGTGTAGCAGGTGAGAGCACAGCCGTAAGGCTCCACCGGAAGGAATGAGTCCAGAGGTGGTCTTCTCCTGTGTCTGAGGTCTCGGCACCCCTCTGCCATCCTTCCCCAGCCACCCTCTGTGGGTTCCCTTCTCCTAGAGGCTAGAGACACAGCTCCACGCATTCTTGCATGCTGGCCTTCTCTTACAAGCTCAGTGGCTTACAGCCACAGTGGATGGAAAAGTACGCCTGTTGCAACATGTTATGAGTCAGTTGTTCATAAATAATGGGGCTGCACCAGCAGCTCTGATGCCTCTTGTCTGGCCCTCACTTGGAGACATAGTGTTGACTCTTTGGGGAGAGAGACAAGGATGACCCTGGACATTGTTATGAAATTGTGTGGGTTGGCAGAAGGGAACCACCATACGTGAAAGAGGAAAGATTTCTTGCACTTGGAGAAAGAGACAGTGTTTCCAGAAGTGGTGGGTCAAGGTTTTGTTCTTATCTTGTCTTCTCAGCCAGGTTTTACCTTGTCCTGCATTCTGACCATGAGACCAGGCTAGGATCACCCCAATAGGCTCTGGACTGTGCAGATCTGAGGAAGGATTGTTACCTAACCCTTTGGCAGGGCATTTTGCCCCTTAAGCAATTTCTCCTTTGGTTAATTGGCACCCCTGTAACCAAGGTATTTGGAGTGACCTTGGTGAATTCATTGGAAGTCTGTCAGAAACACAGCGATCAAGCACGTGGCTTCTAGATCTCAGGGTTCCACATCCAGCCCAACTGCTCCATCACCCTACACTGGACTTGACCTTGGTGGCTTTGTTCCCAGAGGGTGAAGGCCTGTGTGGTTGGTGGGCAGTCCCCTTGGATACTGGTTCTGACATCGTCCAACTGGCTTTGTGGCTTTGGCTCCATCTCTTTCTGAGCCTCAGTTTCTTCATCTGTAAGAGTCAACTTAGATTCTATCAGGGTGCCTCACCATCAGCACCACTTCCATACAGGGTGAAGAGTGGGGACTCTTCTGTGTCTTGACAGATGTTGGGCAATGTCCCTGGCCTCTGTTTAGCAACACCATCCCATCATCTCTGAGTCCTTATTTTTTAGATAGAATCTTAGTGCCATCCTATCATCTCTGAGTCTTTTCTTTTAAAGGTAAAGTCTCAGTACATAGACCAGATTGGCCTAGAACTTGCCTTTCAAGTGCTGGAATTAAAGACACGTACTCTGTGTCTTTTTTGACATCCGAGAATACCTTTGGATGTGGCCAGATGTTCTCCTCTGGTTGAAAAGGGTTCTGTTAGATGATCTCTAAAGGCCTCCCATCCCCCAGGACCCCCCCTCCCCTCCTCCTCCAGCCTGTTCTGTGAGCATGCCTTGAGTGAGGAGGGCAGTGGCCAGGACAGGAGGTGGAAGAGACAGAAAGGCACCAGGGCTGCCGGACCTCATGCTGAGAGTCAGGCCAAGTTCTTTTGCCTTTCAGACCTTGAGTTACATAAGAAGCCGGGTATGGAGGCAGGCCTGTGGTCTGGCCTACACACTGAGGTCAGCAGCCTTCCAGTGCAAGGTACACAGTGGCAAATCCTAAGTCCCTGCCCCACATTCCCCCATCTCTTTGCCTGGGGAGCAGTGGATGGACTCAGGAAGTGATCATCCTACCGCAGCGGAGTGCCCTTTCAGATGCATGCACACGCCTGAACCGACCTACCCTGGTTGTGTTTTGTTTATTCCTCCCATGTTAGCTGTTTATTAACTCTGTCCACGGAATCCCCTCTCTGACCTTGTTGCTTAATGGAAGGGCAGAAGATTTATTTTGACAGGGTTGGAGTGGGCCGCTGGGGTTGAAGTAAATCACGATTGCTTTTTGAGCTTTCCATTCTTACAATCCCAGCAAGCTCTGCTCTAGGCTGTGGGCTAAATGCTGGGAAGAAGCAGCAGACTGAGATGAGTCCCTGCCTGCAAATACTCTCAGTCCAGTGTCTCTGTCATTGCTATGCACAAGTTGGTAGAGCAGGGTATGGCCAGCCAGGAGGGTATGCCAGAGGGATGGGCAAGCATAAAGTTCCTTTAGAGAGGAGATGGAGGCCAGCCTCACGAGCTTCACCAGAGGGAAAGCTGGGAGGTTTTTGTTTGTTTGTTTTGTTTTGTTTATATTTTATTTATTATATTTTTTTATGTGTACGAGGGTATTGCCTGCACGTGTGTAAGGCACCCGTGTTGCACAATGCTCTCGGAGATCAGAAGAAGGCGTCGGGTCCCCTGGACCTGGAGTTATGGACAGTTATTAACCACTATATGTGAGTGCTGCGAGTAGAACCCGGGTCCTCTGCAAGAGCAGCCAGTGTTCTTAACCACTGAGTCATATCTCTAGCCCCAAGGTTTGTTTTCTTTTATCTCTTTGTTATTGTAGTAAAATGCACAAAACATTATCATTTTGACCGTTTTTATGTATGTATGTACATGTTTGTGTGCTCAGATGCATGAGCATGGATGTGTGTGTGTATATACTGTGAGCATATGTGTCTGTGTGTATATGTGAGTGTATTGTGTGTCTGTGTACATACCTCAGGTACCTTTCCTCAGGCACTGTCTACCTTGTTTTTTGAGACAGAGTCTCTCACTTTTATCTAGAACTCACCAAGTAGGCCAGGCTGGCTGGCCAGCAAGCCCCAGGGATCCACTTGTCTTCACCTCCCCAACCTTGGGTCACAAGCATGTGCCATCACACCCGGCTTTTGTTTTTAAAATGTGTATGAGTGTTTCATATGCATGTATGTAAGTGTACCAGAAAAGGACATGGGATCCCCTGGAACTGGAGTTGCAAACCATTGTGGTGCTGGGAATTGAACCCAGTCCTCTGCAAGAGCACCCAGTGTGCTTAACCACTGAGCTATCTCCAAGCCACATTGTGATGATTTTAAAAGGTATAATCATTGTCACTGAGCAAGTTCACATAATTCTGCAGCTGTCACCACCACCCAGCTCCACAATTCTTCATCATTTGTCAGATGAAGTTTTGTGCCCAATAAACACCAACTTCCCATTTCCCATCCCTGGTGATTGCTGCTTTACATTCTGTCTCTGAATTTAACAGCTTGAGGTACCTGTATCAGTCAGCATGAGTCTGTTTTCAATTGCTAATGATACAATATTGTAGTTAGCTAGGTTTTCATGAAAAGGTGAATTTGGGCCACTGGTCTGGTTCAAAGTCAAGGTGATGCGTTTGATCCAGGCCTTCTTGCTGCCAGTGTGGAAACAGCACAGAGCATCCCGTGATGAGAGCAGGAAGCAAGCTTGTGTCCACATGTCTTCCTCCCAGCTTCTTGAGAGCTTGTTCTGAGGTTCTAGCTGGAGCTCAGCTGCCTGTACATCCTTAATGGAAGAATAGTCCTCCTTATGGGAAAAAGTCATCTCTTCTGATGAGCACATAGCTTTGGAAGTCACACAAACACAGGGGACACCAAACAGGGATGAGGATACCCTCCTAGACAGCCAGACAAGCCGAATCAACCTTGGAGATCCATTATCCGAAAGGTGACGGATGTCACAGCCAGGTCACCCTCACATCCTCCCTTCCCCTCTTCTTATAAAATGACAACAATCCAGTAGCTCTGGCCTAATGAACTTATTTACTCCTAATCACTTTCCAAAGGCCCCACCTGTAAACAGTGCGGTTTGATCACATCCGCCTTTACAATACTTCACAGTGGGGATTACATTTGAATGCATGGAGTCTTCAGAACCACACTCAAACTATGCCCAAACGATAGTGCACCTTGTGTATTTAAATTATATGGTGTTTGTCTTTTTACAGCTGACCATCTTGCTTGATATAACATCCTGTGATTTATACATGTTGTAGGCAAGTCAGAATTTCCTTCATGATAGATGTGGATCACATTTTGTGCGTCTGTTCATCTATCTGTGGATACCTGGGTTGCTTCCACTTTTTAGCTATTGTCAGAGCAGAAATACATATTTCAGTTTTAGTTCTTCTTTTTTAGATAGGCTGGGGCCAGAAAGATGGTTCACAAGCCCAGGCCCCACAGGGTGAAGAGAACTGACAGACTGACTCCTGAAAGTTGTCCTCTGACCTCCACACATGCACTATGGCACACATGTGTGCATGTGCACCACAAACACTAAATAAATAAATGTAATTTCAAAAAGCACTTTAAGGCTTTTTTGAGACAGGTTCTCACTGTGTAGGGGAGGCTGGCCCGGAGTTTGTAATCCCTCTGCCTCAGCAACTTGGGTGCTGGGATTATAGGCATGTGCTGCCATGCCTGGCCTGTGTTTAGAGTTTTAAGAAGCCTCCATTCTGCGTCAGGGAGAAATGTTTGACCTTGGTTTCCAGGATAAATGAGTTTTCTGGATCTCTGGGAATGATGAAGCATGTGGACCCAGAGAGCAAGAGACTTGAGGTGAACAAACAAGCAACACAGGAGTAGAAACTCAGGTGATCTGAAGCTCATGGTGGGGGGAGGGGCGAGCAGCTATGAAAGGGCTGCTTGCTGTTTGAGAGCACCCAGGCTTCAGGTCTGCGGTCACTTGGCAGATAAGTTTACAGGCAGAGCAGTGGTTCAAGAAGATGGGGAGGGGATCAGCCTGGGATGGTTGGCTTTAAGGAGCACAAAGACCACCTGGGTAGAATGAACCAAGAGACAAGCATCTGACAGGCATGCAAGGGTAACAGTGAAGGAAGGAGTCAAAGGACAAGGAAGGGCTGTGCTTGTGCTTTATCAATCTACGCATTTTGATCGCCAAACTCTGTGCCTACGCCCTGGGGAGTGGACACATAGAGATGAACTTGAACAATGACTTTAAATCATTTACTCTTCCCATAAAGCCCAGGATTGATCTGTGCCCAGTACCTTTGTGCTGTTAACTGAATTGTGAAGGTGGCGTGCAAGAGAAATGGGGTGTGTGGTGAAAGTGTGTCACAGAACATGACTGTCTAAGGTGGGGCTTTTTGGTGCTGTTGACACTTGCCTTCTTTTTTCTAACAAGATTTCATGTAGCCCAGACTAGCCTTGAACTCATTATGTAGCTAAGGATGACTCTGAACTGTTGGTCCTCCTGCCTTCACCAAGAGTGCTGGACTTCAGGTATATGTCCTCACATACATGCTTTGTGCAGTGCTGGGGTTGGAATGCAGGGCTTTGTGCATGCGGGGCAAGCATTCTACCAACTGAGTTACATCCCCAGCCCACAGCTGACACTTGGACTGTTGTGGGGGCCAGTCCCACTCCATATAGACTGGCAGCATTCCTGGCTCCTGCACACTAACCCCCAAGGCTGTGCTCACACCCTGGCCATTGTGACAATTGTCTTTGCACATTCTTCTCTGGGGAATTGAATTGTCCCTCAGGTGAGATCCATTGGTCTAAGGGTCAGAAAAACTTCCTTGAGGCACTGATAATAATCTGAATTCAAGAAGGTAGGTAAGAATTCATCAAGGCTAAGCAGGAGTGGAGAGGTGGCACATCAGCTCCTTTCCATGGGATCATCACTTTGGGAAGAAAAGAGGTTTATTGTAGCTTGCTGTTTGGGGGCGCTTGGGTGCAGGGTTGTTCAACCCTATGACTTTGGGCTTGTGTTAAGCCAGAGCATCGGTGGCAGAAGCGTGAAGTGGAGCAAGCTGGGAAGGAGAGAGAAAGAGGAAGAGCCAAAGTCCTAGTATCCCAGTCAAAGGTGCCCCCATGTGACCAGCAGACTTCCTACTAGGCACTGCCTCTTAAAGGTCCCGCCACCTCCCAGTGTTGCCATGTGCGGGGACCAAGCCCTTAGTACATGGGTCTTGAACACTTAGCCAAACCATAGCAATAAAAGTCAGCATTCAAGGCACAGTTTATAGAATGTGCAAAAGTCCTGGGGACCGGGGGTGAAAGGGGAGCAGTGGAGAAGCTGGCATAGCTGAGGAAGACCTCGATTGAGCAGGCTGTGGTGGAGAAGTGGGGAAGCAGGCAGATTCTCAGTGTGCCGTGGAGATCACATAGCTATGCTTTGGTGACTGAAAGAGTTTGCACTCTAGAGTTGCTAGGGAACTTCCCAGATGTGGAGAAAGGGAACGGGAGTGGCTGGAAGCTGGTGAGTCACATCTGAGGTGTGTGTTGGTTGAATATACCTGAGCTGGAAGAGGGATCCGGGTGGAGGCACACTTTGGGAATTGTCAACACACAGACAAGTAAAGCCATGGGGTGGACGTGAGAGTCTAGGGTGAAAACATGGAGTAGGGCGGAGAGTCAAGTGGATCTAGTCTGCTCTCCTGTACCAGCCATGTTTTCAGGCTCTGCCCTGAGGCTGAGGCTAGAGAAAGGCAAGCTTAGAGCAGGACGAAGTTCTGGAGTGGGGTGCTTTGGGAAGAGTGACCAAGAAGAGGCTACTGTGCCATCGATGGAGAGGGAGCAAGTCAGATGAAAACTGGAGGTTGGCCATGCCCCTGGCAGGGTCGGTGGACCCAACAGCAACTGGGAGTGGCTCAGCTCCCAGTTTCCTCAGACGCTTGTCAGTTGAGCGTAGGAGAGAGTGCAGAAGCCTCTCAGAATGGACAGTGGGTTAGGGAGGGCTTCGTGTGCTTCTCTGATCTTGGTTGTTCCATCCTATTATTTTTTTGCTTAACTATATTACCTGTTTTCCCAAATCTGTACAGTGAATATCTTTCTTGCCTCCAGTATATGGTATGCCAAAGCAGGTTGCCACATTGAATCTTTTGCCTCTACCAGAAATACCCCACAGAGTCACCTTGTACTCCAGTGACTTTGTAAATGTAGGTGGCTGTACCTGAGATAATGTCCCAGGCATGGAATGACTGGGCCAGTGTGTGCACAGATGTTATCAGACTGACATTTGCTGATCTGGAGATAAGTGATAGCTTTTGCACACAGTTTTTGCTTTGATACAGGGTCTCATTATATAATACTGGTTGGCCTCAAACTTGTGATCCTTCTTTAGATTCCTGAGTGCTAGGATTACAGGTGTTTGATATATATATTTTATGCAGGCCTTCCTGTAGCCCCACCTTGCCTGGAACTAATTATGTAGATAGGTTGACCTCTATCCCACTTGCCTCTACACTCCCAACCCTGAAGTGCTGGGATTAAAGGTATGTGCCACTATGCACAGCCCAATATAATTAAATTTTTTTTTTTTATGTATGTGAGTGTTTTGCCTGCATGTATGTGCACATACCTGAGCAGGCCAGAAAAGGGCCATGGATCCTTTGGAACTGGAGTTACAGATGGCTGTGAGCTGCCATGTGGATGCTGGGAATTTACCTAACCTAGGTCCTCGGAAAGAGCAGCAGGTGCTCTTAAGTGCTGAGTCATCGGTATAGCTCTATTTGATGTAAAAACATTTTTTTAATTACATTTATTCATTAGTGGAGGAGGGGGTGAGCATGGTGTGCATGTGGAGGTCAGAGGACACCTTTGGGAAATCAGTTTTCTCCTTCTCCCATGTGGATCCCAGGGATCGAATTCAAGTCGTTAGACCTGTGACAAGTGCCCTTATCTGCTTGTAGTTCTCTTACCATGAACAGGAGGAACATGTCACAGACGGGAGCACTTTGTACTTCCTTTTCTGTGAACTGTCCTTGTTTTTACAGACTTTTCATCGGGTTTTTGGTCTTTTATTGAAGTAGAGGAAATCTTACTGAATTAAAGGAAATCTTTTGCTTATTTTTTTTTTTCTTTAGAGACAAAGTCTCACGTAGAACAGGCTTAAACTCACTAAGTAGCCAAGGATGACCTTGAACTTCTGATCCTCCTGCCTCTACCTCCTGAGGGCTGGAATGACAGATATGCACTACAGGACCTGGTTTATGAGGTGCTGGGAATCAAACCTAGGGCTGCATGAATTCTAGGCAAGCATGCTACCACCAGCCAAACTATATCCTTAAACCCTAGAGGAAATCTTTATGTATTAAGGAAACTTGTCTTTTGTCTGGAGTATAAGTTATAAGCTATCCCCTCTCAGGTCAAGGAGGCTTTTGTTTTATTTTCTTTTTGGCTATTTCTGCCATATATTTAAGAATTGTAAATGCTGATGAGAGGAACCCTCTAGTAAGGAGTGCTACGGTGCAGGGCCCCTGAGGAGGCAGTGGGCTAAGGCCCAGGACAGGAGGCAGAAGTGATCCTCAGGTAGCAGGTGAAGGATCTGGGCCTCCAGGATAATGAATACATATTGAAAGAACAAGGGGACAGCTGAATTTATTCAGGGATAGGATCCTGATTGTGAGGTCCACAGGGTAGAGTCAGGGAGAGAGGCTGGACCCTGAGTCGGACTTCAATGAAGAAAGGGAAGGGACCACTGTCGTCACTGCATCATTTTAGACTCCCTTTCATCTCCTTAGTTTCTGTCAACCACATGGTTTTGTGGTCCTAGCCCACACAGTGGACTATATCCTCATTCTGTGGGTCTGGCTCTCCCATACCAACCCAGGTGCCAGACATCTGGACACAGCCTCTATGCTCTTAACTAACCAGTTTAAACCAGCCCTTTCTTAGCCATTTCCCCTGCCCTTCTTCCCCTTTCCCAGCCCCCCGCCCCCTGCTCCTGCCTCCATCACTGACAGACCTCAGAGGGGACCCACGTGGCATGGTGTGCCCCTCCTTTCAGGAAAAGTAAGCAAGACAGCCTTCTTTCAGCCTCACTGCTTCTCTGCATTGTCACTTAAGTTGAGTCCATGTGTTAAGTGCTGGGAGTACACTTGAGACCAAGGGGGACCAAGAGGGACCCTTGGATAGAAAGAATAAGAGAGCCACTAAACTGTGTGCATAAGCAAGCGCCCCAGGAAACCTTCCTGGAGGAAGTGACTGGAGGAAGCTCTGAGGAATGAGGGTGAGGTGGGGTCTTCAAATGAGATGTCTAGAGCTAAGTGGAAGACACAAAGCATAAGCACAGTGGGGCGTGGACATCAGTCATCACTCCCTGTGGGGTGTTCATCTGACTGTGGGATGGGACAGTCAGTGTATAGGATGGGTCCTGCTTTGCCTGGTGGAAGCATGTTTCTTAACCCAGAGTGCATTGATTTTGTGTTACCTCACTGGATACTCAGGCTGCTTGTGCTGAAGGTCCCCACCCTGAGCCTGATATGTGGACCAGGCCTGTTTTAGGGTCATTCTCCCTCCTGCTAACAAAGTGAAGCCCTTGTCTGTCCCTCCTGATGCCATCAGCAAAGTCCTGTCCTGGATAATGAACTCAACAAACCGCCTACATGTCCTCAACCCCCGGCTCAGGGTGCCCTCCTTCTCGCCTTCCTGTGGGTTTCCACAGCACAGGTTCTTCCCTTCCTGCCCGATGTGGGCCTCTCACCCCCTCATCCTCTCCTCTCACTTTTCTAATTTTTCTCTTTGAGGCTCAGTGCCCACACCTGCCCACTGGTTCTGACTTCTAGAGACTTCCAGTTAAAGGAAAGAACTCTTTAAAAAAAGATTTATTTTATTTTTAATTACGTGTACGTGGTTATGTGTGAGTATAAATACACGAGTGCAGGTGCCTGCAGAGGCCAGAAAGAGGATGTTGGATCCCCTGGAACTGGAATTGCAAGTGGTCTTAAGTCACCCAACTCAGGTGCTGGGAACCAAACTCAGGTCCTCTGCAAGAGTAGTCATGCTCTTAACCTCTGAGCTTTCTCTCCTGCCCAGAAAAGAACTCTTAAAGACCAAAAAGG
The DNA here is from genome assembly GCA_035773235.1 of Eospalax fontanierii. Lineage (NCBI taxonomy): Eukaryota > Metazoa > Chordata > Mammalia > Rodentia > Spalacidae > Eospalax > Eospalax fontanierii. The sequence continues at coordinate 52,266,269 of CM069539.1, forward strand.
TCTCAAAACACTAGGAATGGAGCCTGGGGGAGGCTCAGTGGTGGGGAATTTTCTAAGCATGGTTCAGACCCAGGCAATGGCCTGGCAAGATGGCTTAGTGGATAAAAACACTTGCTACCAAGCTTAATGATGACTTGAGTTTACTCCCCAGGATCCACATTAATGGAGGGAAAGAACCGACTCCTGAAATTTGTCCTCTGGCTTCCACATACATACTGTGGCACACATGTGCCCACACACTAAATAAAATGTAATAACAATTTTTTAAGTTGCTAGAGGAGAGGAGCAGGAAGAAGGGGATGCAGGGGGGGAGGAAGAATTAAGTAGTAATGGCAGAGTAGCTGACAGTGGGGTGGCTGACACACTCCTCAGTTCACATAGACGCTTTTGTGTGATGAGCAGTGAGCCTAGCTCACAGCACCGTGCTGTAAGTCTCTAATCCATGCACCACCCATTTGGTTATTGTTGGTGTTATTCTGTGGTTACTTTTACTTGCCGAAAGTCTTCTGTGCCTTTTAGGATGAACCTTGAGGGGAGATAGTCTCACACTCAGTAAGCCTCTAACCCAGCTCTTGTAAATGTTGTATGGGCCTGATGTTGGGGTCCTAAATGCATGTGCTTTGTTTTATCACCAAGATAAGACCCTACAAGATGACTCACTGATATGGCATGTATTATACAGGGGCCCAGATCGGCTATGGTTGATAGAGAAGACTTCTAGAAAGCGGAGAAACCCAGCACAGCGGGTCTACGGGGAACAGATGGGAAGTCCACAGAAAGCCCCAATGTGGAGTGTCAAAACCTGGGATGGCCAGAAGATAGTGATTGGTCACCCCAAGTTGATGGGAACTGCTGAGCTCCTCTGTGAAGCTGTGTTACCTCTTCCCGGCAGCTAGGGAGCCTAGAGACCCCAGATGAAGGGATATGGGGTGTTTGGGTAGAGTTGTTAGGGTTAGAACCCTGACCCTAGCAGCCCTAACAAGCTAGACTAAGCTTAACCCATCCACATTAGGCAGTTAAACAGACATGTCTAGGGATAGGCAGAGAAAGGAGATTTATTCAGTGTGGCCACAATGGGAACAGAACAAAGAGGTCCAGTGACACCCACCCCCAAGTCCATCTTCGGGGTCCTGACATGAGGTTTAGGCTTCCAGAGAGAACCAGACAGTCCTGGACAAGGCGTGGTTCACCCATCATCGTTGTCTGGGCTCCAGTTTCTCCTGCAAGGTGATCTGACAAGTTGTCAGAACCGTGTGGAAGACCAGTTCTTCCTTGAACTGGCACAGGGCTTCAGCCCTTTCCTTCTCCCAGCATGAGGTTCCTGGGGAAATTCCAATTTCTTGGTGTGCATTGTTTCAATAGTCTGAGAGCCACAGGGAGGGGCCTGCGTGTCTGTTTAGAATGGTTTCATTTTTGACCGGACAGTTGCAGATTCGGGAGCATTTCTTTGAGGGACTGTGATTCCTTCTTGCTGCCTCTTCAGTTACCTTGCACCTGTCTGGGGCAGGACCCAGCTTGGTACAGCTTCTTGCTCTTGGTGAGGGATGGTAGGGGCAACCAGCACCAAAGAAGCTTCCCTGGAGGGGAGAACTTCCGGTTCTGATGACTGGGTGTTAGGGGTTCATCTCTGAGATGTTTTGGCTACATGTCCTTTCTAGAACATAATTTTTTATGTGAAAAGAAAGGAGGAAATTGTGTGGAAAAGGGCAAAACCCTGGCTTACTAGAGGCTGGAGGAAGAGGGGAAGGATTGGAAGGAGTCCCTGGCTCTATGGCCTTCCTCTTCCGTGTTCACTCTTTCCAACTGGCCCACTTTAATCTTCACCTTTGTCCTAGGATGGTCTGTGATGTTTTTAGCCTTCTAGGCTGTCCTTTCTCAAAACTGAGGCCTCTGGACTTACTCTCTGACCAGCAGGTGTGTGATGCTCATGTGACTGAGCCCAGATTCCAGTAGACTTTTCTTCTGCGTTTTAGGTGTCTAAACCATTCATTCCCTCTCTGCTCCAGGCCCATCAGAATGTCCTCAGGGACCTAGACAGGGCAGGGGAGGTGCCGGAGCAGAGATGCCCAAGGCCAGGCTTCTGCAGGCTGGCTACACTTTGGAACAGAAGGAGCTAGGCCTCTGACTGGGCCCAGAGCTGGGAACTTCCTCCCTTGACCCAAAGTCTCATATTTGACTTTCAAAGGGAAAACACTCTTCTGATAAGGTGGCTCTGGTTTAATAAAGAAAGCTTTATTCTGTTCTGGGCTCTCAGCTTTGCAATTCTAACATCCTACCTACCTGTGTGAGGAGAACTCTCTCTGCCCAGTCTCAGGGATTAAATGATTGCTGCTCAGAGGTGATGAAGGATTCCACACAGCAGGGTCCTGCCCAGTTGTGCCTTCACTATACACACCAGTGCTTACCAGGGCTGGGTATTGCATTTTGTTAATGACAATTTTTTTAATTGTTTTGAGAATTTCACAAATGCATATAATGTGTTTGGTCGAGTCCAGGCCCCACTCTCTCGTCCCCAGGTCCTCCCCTCCCCCACTCCACTTTTCCCTCCCAAATTCATGTCTTCTCCCTCACCTTTTTTCTTTTTCTTTTTGTTTTGAGACAGGGTCTCCCTGTAGCCCTGGTTGTCCTGGATCTCACTATGCACACCAGGCTGGCCTCAGTCTCACGTAGATCCACCTGCCTCTGCCTTCTGAGTGCTGGGATTAAAGACATGCACCCCCTACCAAGATCCCACCCCACCCCCCTTTAAGTGAATTTTTGCACATTGCACACAATATATTTTGTTCATGTTTGATCTCTTCCCCTGTCCTCCCTTACTACCGACCTCTGTCCAGTTTTCACATTAGCAGTGATGCTGGGGCTTGGGGAGCTGTTAGGACCAGGGGAGACCTGGGCTCAGGAGCAGCTGTAGTAGGATGCCTGCTCTCCTGACCCCATTGTCACCTGTTTGATGGCTTATTACTCATTCATTCCTCTGGTGAGCCGTCTCCTGGGCTCTGGATAAACCTTGGTCAGGAGCCTCTGAGGCCCGTATTGTCTCAAAGTGCCCAGATGCTTGAGTTACTGTGTATGCCTTCCTGAACTCTAAAGTATGTTTTGGGGGACAGATTTAGAGGGACCCATTGTTCCCAGTCTTTACTAGTCTTCCTTCTTTTTGTGTGCATGTGTGTGGTACGCTTGTATGTACATGTGTATTTGCATGTGTGGGTACACATGTGTATATCGGTTCATGGGGAGGACCAAGGTTGATGTCAGGAATCTTTAATTGCTCTTCCACTTTATTCATTGAGGCAGGGTCTCTCAATCAAACCCAGAGCTTGTTGATTTGGCTAGTGTTGTCAGCCAGCCTGTTCTGAGGTCCCAGGGCTCTGCATTCCTCTGAAATTACAGCAGGTCAGTATTTATGAGAATCCAAACTTTAATCTCTTGTTTTCAGGAAACATTTTAACAGCTAAGCCATCTCCCGAGTCTTTCTTCATGAGTTTTTGAATAATGTATTTTGCTTCAGCCCTTAAAATAAAACCAAAACCACCTGTGTTTAATAATTCTAGGATAATGGCCTTATGTCACATGTCAGCCATTGGGGCCCTTAATCCATGACTGCATTCAAATAGGGTGAAAATCCTGTCTGCACCTCCTCCAGGGGTTTCTGTCTCTAAGGTAATTCTAGATCCCGTCAAGTAGACAGTCACTTTTAACCATCACAATCCCCATTGTACACAGGAGGAAAGAGGGATGCTCAGAGCGCCTTCAGGATGCTTGGCAAGGTGGAGCTGAGTCCAGGATACACACACCATGTCACCGTGTGAACAGTCAGTGTCATATAAACTGGGGCTTCGCCTGGCTCCCCACATCCGAACTCATGGGTATAGGTCGATTTGTAAGTTATATCCTTTCCCAGCTTGACTTGGGCAATCCTACCCCCTAGCTCCAGCTTCAAGCATGAAAACCTGCCACACCCCCTACTCCACATCCTGGCAGACCCTTCCCTCTGCCATTTCATACCTCTTAGTTCAGTGGCTCCTACCTCGCATCTGGGGTGTGTCCTCTAGATAATGATCATATGAAATGAGTTACCCAGTCTTACTGGCTAACAATCCCCCTAGGCCTGATGGATGAAGCTCAGAGTTAATGATTGCCAAGGAAAGTTCCCCATGAATGCAGACATCAATCGGGGGGTTTGAGGGGCCATTTCCTGAAACCCTCACTCTGGAGCCCTGTGGCCTAGAGTTGGAGCACAGCTGAAGGTGCTGCTTCTTGGCCTGTTTTTTACATGCACATGTTCTCTCTCGCTCACTTGCTAGCTTGCTCTCACTCTTGTTCTTGCTCTCTCTCTCTTTCTCTCTCTCTTCCTCTTTCTCTCTCGCTATCTCCTACCATGCTCATCTACCATGTTCTCATCTCTGGCCTGCCTCCCTGCTCTGGGCCTTGGAGGTCCTGGGTGATACTGCCTTCTCTTCTGCCAAAGCAAGCTCTGCTTTGGGATCTTCCTCAAGTCCTGCCTACTTCTGGAGCTTCCGCTTGCTCCGGGCCACACAGCCTTGCTCTGGGTACCCTCTCTGAACTTCTCCAAGGCTTGGGAAGTTCTATCTGTGTGTTCTCCATATTTCGGATGTTGTGCTTGGCTGGAGATTCAGTAGAGGGGGAGGCAGAAGGCTGCCATCCAGATGGAATTAGCCGGGCTCCAAGACCATCCATGCAGCTAGAGTCAGTGGAGGAAGGAGCGTGAAGAAGGAGGTGGAATTTTCCAGGCAGGCTAGGAATGTGAGCAGGGCACCACAGGAGTGACAGGTCGGAAGGATAAGGCAGGGCCTGTGGTCGCAGGGTCCCTGTGGACATAAGGCACATGAGGTACCTCGGTGTTGCCCAACTGCAGGGTCCACAAGGTAGGCACCGTTAGAGGCATCTGTCTGTCCCTTTTTGCTCCCCTAAAGGCTAAGAGAGGGTATTTGTCATCTCACAGAAAGGCCTTCTTTCTCTTAGGGCAGCTAGGATGACGACTGACACTCTGCCCAGCAGTGCTGGGTATGCAGCTACTGAAAGGCTGTGGACTTGCATGGAAAGCACTTTTATCAGTGCCTGCCTTTCCAGTCACCTGCTACCTACCTTACCTGCTCTGCTTTGGGTTGTATGGTCTGTCTCTCAGTGTATCAGAGGCCAGGTAATTCCAGTAACTGCAAAAATGTACATTCTATTCTGGTCTGTGTCAGCAGATAAACAAAACTAGATAACAAAAAACTAGAGTCAACAAAACTAGAGTATCTAGAACACTAAGCTTTACTTTATTTATATTTATTTATTGTGGTATTGGGGATTGAACCCAGGGCCTTATGCATGCTACACAATCACTGCTCCATATACACTTGGAAAACACAAGATTTCATGGTAAAAGCTCATAGAAAAGACACTATTTGGTCACTTTTGAAACAGAGTCCTTAGGCCAAGAAAAAGTTGCCAGTATAATTTTGTTACAAGTATGATTTTTTTTTTCCCTAGACAAAAACTTATGTGGGTAAAGTGCTTGTTGGGCAAACACGAGGACCTGAGTTTGGATTCCCAGCACTATAGCAAAGCAGGAGACAGAGACCTGTCTGTGACCCCAGAGCTGAGAAGGCAGAGGCAGGAGTGTCCTTGGAGCACTTCGGCCAGCCAGTCTAGCTGAGCTGGTGAACCCCAGATTCAGTGAAAGATCCTGTCTTAACAATGAGAAGGAGAATGATTATGGAAGACAGACCTCTGGCCTCCACATCCACACGTGCACACAAGTACCCCAAGAACATGTGCACACTCATACTCACACATACGAGAGGGGTGGGGGGGGGAGAGAATGAATATAAAGTGCTTTGTAACTCCACCCCAGTTTGGGAACATTGAAAAGACAGATTTGTATGGACAGATGTGTGAGGTATCCTCAGATATTCTCCGCTGACCAGGCATTTGGGTTTTTGTTTTTACGGAGCCATCACTCTGTGTTTTCCAGGCATTTCCGGTTTATCTTTAAGCCCTTCACAGCGTCATCTCCTTCAGAAACAAAGTTTGGCGTAGTGTTTGCTGTTTCAGTTTTACAGCATGGTGCTGCCGTCCCACAGGTTGGGAGCCTCTGTGGAAGGAGCAGGGCTGAGGCTGGGGGCAGTTTTGCCCTGTCCACCACCATGCAGCTTCTGAACCTCAAAATATGTCACAACTCAGGGATTTCTTGACATTGCTTCTGTCTCCTTTTAAATTAAAAAAAAAATTTATGTGTATGAATGTTTTGCCTCTTGTATAAAATGCACCATGTGCTGTAATGCCTGTGGAGGCCAGAAGAGGGCACTAGATCCCCTGGAACTGGAGTAACAGGCAGTTATTAACTGCCATGTCGGTGCTGGGAACCAAACCCAGGTCTTCTCCAAGAGCAGCCAGTGCTCTTAACTGCTGAACTGTCTCTTCAGCCCTATCTATTTGTTGAAGCATGTGTGTCAGTGGAGAGATGAGGACAATGAGCTCCCTGCTGTTACCACCTGATCCAGTGGTGATACATGGTGATGTTGCTTCACCTCTGCCTTTATTTCAGGCTGCCTATTCCTGGCAGGGTTCCAGAGTTGCTGAGTCTAGACATCCTGTTGTTGTATCTCATCCATATTCCTTTAGTATGCTTCTCCCAGTGAGAGGGGTCCTTTGAAACACATAACTATGGAACTACCATTGTACCTTAAAAAATGATCACTCCTGGGTCCTGGGGAGTTAGCTCAGTAAAGTGCTAATTGAAGACCTCAGTTTAATGCCCAGAATTCATATAAAGCAGCCTAGTATAGTGAGTGGCATGCACTTGTAATCCCAGAACCAGTGAGGTGGAGGCAGGTGGATTCCTGGGGTTTGTTGGCCAGCCAGCCTCACCAGCTGGTGATCTCCAGGGCAGCAAGGGAACCTGTCTTAAAAACCAAGGTGCAAGACAGGCATGGTGGCTCGCAGCTTTAATCCCAGCACTCAGGAGGTAGAGGCAAGCAGATCTTGGTGTGATCAAGGCCAGCCTGATCTACATAGTGAGCTCCAGACCAGCTGGGGCTACAGGGACACCCTGTCTCAGAAATTAAAAAAATAAAATAGAAATAAACCCCAAGGTGGATGGCTACTGAGGGGAGACACCTGCCATTGTCTCTGGCCTCCATGACCATGCACACATACACACATATGTACCTGCAAACACATGTACGCAAACACATATCCATACACAAATAATAAAAAATTAATCCTTCCTCCCACTATAAGATATCCAGTGTCAAATTTTCCCAATTCCCTAATATATTCTTGTTTATAATAGGTTTGTTTTAAATTTTTTTATTTTTAAAATTATGAAATAAAAATTTTGAAACAAAGTATACAATTTTGGCCCAGAAGTGCAGCATTTGTGAACACAGCATGGCAGTCACTGAGTGGGAGATGCTGATAACATGACCAGGTTCTGCCTTAGGGCTCCAAGTTCGGTGGGGCAACACAAAGTCATTCCTCAAACGGTAACACATGCCCTGCCTGGGTCTTGATACACAGACACAGCAAGGAATACGATAGACTCAGTGCATCCTGAGTGTGGAAAACTCTGACACTCACCTGTGAAGCTTGCAGACAGAACAATACGTACCTTGCTCCAGGAGTCCAGAAGAGCTATATACCCTTGCTATGCACTAGAAAACAGGGCAGAGCAAATGCTACTTGGGTTTAGCTTTGAGGAACGGGTAGAGTTTTGTCGAGAAGGCTGGAGCTGCAGTGACAGCTCAGTTGGTATGGTGCTTGCCTTGTAAGTGTGGATTTCCCCAGAACCTATGCATATAAAAGAGGTTAGGTATAGTGGTGGGATGCCTGTGATCTCAGTACTAGGGAGGAAGAGACAGGCAGGTTCTTGGGGGCTTGCTGGTCAACCAGTGTAGCAGCATACTTGGCCAGTTCCAGGCCACTGAAAATAAGATCTTGTCTTAAAAAACAAAAGGTGGGGAGGGCTGGAGAGATGGCTCGGCAGTTAAGAGCTCTGGCTCTTCTTGCGGAAGACCTGAATTCTAATCCCAGCACCCACATGATGGCTGACAACCATCTATAACTTCAGTTCTAGGGGATTCGATACCCTCTTCTGTCCTCCAAGGGCACTGCATGACACAGGTGCACTGACATACATGCAGGCAATACACTCATACACATAAAATAAAAAAAAATAAATAAAAGGTGGATGGTGCCTGAAGAATGACACCTGAGGTTGTCCTGTGGCCTTCACATGTACCTGCACACACATGAACTCACACATGTAGTGGAAGGTGAAGATAACTAGGCAAACAACAAAAACAAAAATACGGGGGTGGAAACTCCTGGTATGTTAAAGACAGTGGCGAGTGACAGGGTATAGGGCCATGACCACGCTAGTGAGAGGTGAGACAGGAGTAGCCTGCACTATGACGGTCTGGCGGGCATGGTAAGGACTGAGGTCTTCCAGAACCTACTGGAGGGGACCAAGTGATTTGTTTTCAAACAAGGTCACATTTTGTACCCACACTGGCCTGAGACACCACACTCCTGCCTGCAGCTCCCAACTGCTGGGATTACATAGTGAGCCACTCAAGGCTTTTCTTGTGGGAGCATAAAGTGTGGGCCATGAGGAAAGCAGAACCTTTGGACCAATGAGGAGTTGAGATGTCCAAGCTCTCTCTTGGAGCTCCATCATGACACCTGAGGTCAGGGTCGGGGTGAGCCCATGCCTTCCTTGATTCCTATGGGTGCACAGGGTTAGCACAATGGTTGGCCATAGTAGGTCCCCAGAATGAGGAGCAGTGCTCAGTGTGAGCCATTGGGCCCTCCCCAACCCTCACCTGTGGTGATGACCCAGGGAGAAACTTAAGCCTTCAGCCCCAGGAGTTACAGTGGCTTTCCCAGATGCCTAAGCTGTTCATCAGTAGAACTTGAGCCCTGGTTGGGAAAGCCGCAAGGCCAGCGTTATATCTTGGCCAAGAGATGGGATAGGGACTACTGTAGTTGTTTTTTGTTGCTGTGATAAAATACCATGACCCAAAGCAACTTACGGAAGAGTTTATTTCACCTTATGGTTCCACAGGAGGGAAGTCCATAATGGTGGGTAGGCATGGCAGCAGCAGACAGAGCGGGAAGCCAAGAGATCATGTCTTCATCCACACACAAGAAGCAGACAGTGCAAACTGGAAGTGGGGTAAAGCTATAAACTCTCAAAGTCCACCCCAGTGACGTACTTCCTCCAACAGGATACCACCTCCCAAAGGTTCCATAACGTCCCCAGACAGTGCTACCAACTGGGGACAAATGTGCAAAGGCCTGAGCCTACGGGGGACATTCTCATATGAATCACCAAGTGCCTGGATTGGTTGACACAAGTCCTCCAAGACTGGCCAAGGGTCAAGGGATTGATTCCTCTATTTCTTTTCAATATCATTGTTGCTTTGAAAACTAACACTAACAAGCCCATGGCTCATTGTGAGCCAACTCCAGTGTTGGAGAAAAGTTAGACCAGGAAAGCAAACCCCCAGGTTGACTGCCCTGCCCCCACTGCCAGAGAGAACCACAGCCAGCCCTTTGGGGAACAGCCTTCCAGGCCTTTTTCTTTGTCCATAAATACAAGTAGTTAAGTATAACACGGTTTTATATGGATGATGTGACAAGCTTTATGCCATTTCATAACCTGCTTTTTTTCTTCTTTAACAACTTCTCACAGCACTGTTTCCTGTCAATTATCATGGATCTGTAACATTTTTAATAGCTGCACAGTCCAAGTTTGTGTGGATGGACTGTAACCCAGCCACCTTTGGATTGCTTCCAATTTTTCTGTGCAATGTACTGTGGAATATAATCCAGCCTTTTCCAGATGTGCAATAATTGCCTAGTGGTAAATATTTAGCATAGCTGCAAGAAAGAAGAATAAAAAAAGGTTTAGCTCTCTCTCTGAGTCCTAATGCCCAGCTGGAAGATCACCATAGCAACCTTCTGCCAGTCTCATTCGTAGAGCACCCAGTAGCTACAGTGCCTGCCAGGGAGGGGGTCAAGGCCGAAAGGAAGCAGTCTGTCTGTTTTCAGCAGTTTTATAAGCATGAGGCGGAAGGAACAAGAGGGAGCATCCTCAGAGCCTGGATGGCTGAGGTTGCAGCTGGGAAACAGTCACCCTTGACTGGAAAGCTTGTTCCCTACCAAGTGCCATGTTCACCTTCTCAAGGGCTGGTGATAGTTTGTCTTCGTTTAAGTGATAAGAATATCAGAGAATAGGCCACTGACCAAGGGCACAAAGTAAATGATGGAACTGGAGATTAGCCTGCATTCGCTGATTAGAATCCTCTTTACCACCTGATTGGGGGTCACTAGTCTCTCTCCTGCCACCATCTTGACGCTTCTGATCCAGGCAACCCAGGCATCCTCGGACATTCCTACCGTGTTCAGATGTGGGCACACTGACTCTTCATCCCTCCTTTAACCTCCAGGCTTACCCTGGCCACCTGCCACTTACCCCTACACCACCTGCAGGCTGAGCTTCAGCCAGATCCCTAGGTATGCAAAAGTCCCTTTATCCACGGGAGATATATTCCTAGACTCTCCGTGGGTGCCCGAAACCAGGGGTGATACCAAACCTCTATGTGCAAAGTCTCCGATGTCTTTTCTGATACATACAAATCTACGATAATGTTTAACATAGAAATTAGGGACAATAAGTAGGTGGGGCTCAGTAAGATGGCTCAGCAGGTAAAGGTTCCAAACTTGATGATCTGAGTTTCATCCCTGGGACCCACGTGGTGGAAGGAGAGAACCAACTCCCACAAGTTGCATAAGTTGTCCTCTGACTTCCAGAGCATGCATTCACACATGCCAAATGTAATTTAAAGATCAAACACAGTAGTAAATTGACAACAGTCATAAAGATAAAACAATTACAAAGATCTGTTGTAACAAAAGGTACATAAATGTCTCTTTATTTGAAAAGATTCAAGATAAATATTAATATTTTTGGACTGAGATTAACAATGGGTCACCACAAAGCTGTGGATGTAGAAATAGCTGCTTTCTCTTCCTCTGCCTCCTTCTAACCCTAATTCCTCTTGCACCCTCTGCTCTCTCTGAGGCTGCTACACTCGAGTGTGTATGTGCATGCGTGCGTGTGTTTGTGTATGTGTGCTCGCGCACACTCAAGCACGCACATTCCAGGACTTCTCCAGGTTCCACCTCCTCCCTTTTCAAGTCTCTCTTTCTCTCCCCACCCCAGCTCCCTGGAAGCTCCTGTTCTCACCGCGGTTTTAACATTAATGTTAAAACATAGATCCTGTGGTCATGGGGTCATCTTGGTTCTGATGTCCACTAGATGTGAGCTCTGATGGGTGGACCTCTGGAATCTGCCTCTCCATCCCTGTACCTGTCCCTCAAAGAGCTTTGGACCTCCCATAAGCCCACTGTAGTCTCCATTTCTGCTCCCAGTCCACCAGGACCAACCCTTCCGTCCCTGCCCCTCACCCCGGGAGTCCCCAAGCCCTGCAAACACCTATCCCCAATCCCATCTTCTGGAAGTCTTGCCCTCTTCTCCTACCACAATTCCTCGAATATCAAGCCAAGGAAACTGAGGCTCAAGGTGAATATGAGTCCTCACTCAACTCTGACTTGGCTTTCCCCACCAGGGCCACCAGCCTGACCTTTTAACCGTCAGCCGTGCTCCTCTGCCTGGGGGAACCCAGGAGTTCTTTGGCTTCCGGAAGTCCCCTCACTCTATCTCTCAAACTTATCTGAAACATTTTTATCTTTGTTTTTTACATGTATGAGTGTTGCCTACATGTGTATAAGTGCACCTATGTCATGCAATGCCCTCAGAGGTCAGAAGAGGGTGTCAGACCCCCTGAACTGGAGTTACCAATGGCTGTTAGCTGCCATGTAGGTATCGGGAACCAAACCCATGTCCTCTTAAGTGGTGAACCATCTCTCCATCCCCCTGAAACTTTTATTATTTATTTATTTTATGTGCCTGCATATATATATGCATCATGGAGGCCAGAAGAGGGTGCGGTACCTCTTGGAACTGGAGTTACAGAGGTTGTTAGCTGCTGTGTTGTGCTGGGAACTGAACCCAGGTCCTCTGCAAGAGCACTCAGTGCTTTTAACCACTGAGCTATCTCTCTAGACCCTTATCTGAAGCTTTAACGTCCCTCTGAGATATGACCATAAATTATTATTACATTTATTATTTTTTTATTTAGTGTATGGGCACATAATGCTTGTATGATGACATTGAACTTCTGATCCTCCTGCCTCCACCTAACAGGTGTATGCCACCATGCCTGGTTTATGCAGTGCTGGGGATTGAATTCAGGGCTTTGTGCATGCTGAGCAAACATTCTATCCACTGTGCAGCCCCAGCTTATATTTTTAAAATAGATTTTAGTTATTTAGAATTCCATATGCTCCCTCTTCACTCTCCCCCCAGTTCCCTCTGTGATCAACAGTTTGAGCCATAGTAGTTAAAACACACACACACACACACACACACACACACACGCCTCAGCCAGTGAATCAGTACCAATACATCATTATTGATTAGGGTCCTTATTTACATAAAGGCTTCCACAGAAGTGACAAAGCCGTGTCATATGGCAGCCATTACAGCATGATGCTCGTTGTTCGTTGTTTTTAAAGCATTTCACAAGGCAGAAGGCTGCTCGCCAGTTGTCCCCTCCTTTTCAGTGTTCCTTCCACCTCTGCCAGTATTCAGCTAGTCCTCTCAGTTCCTTAGTGTTCCTGTCCCAGCAGGTCCGTCTGTCTGTCTCTCTGTCTGTCTCATTTCCTCTCAGATCCAGGCTCCTGGAGGCACTCTGAGATAATGGCTGAGGGGTCTCAGGATCTCCAGCATCTGTAAAGGACCTCCAGAGCTCTTTAGCCTCCCCACACTGTGCAGTCTGAGGCTGCAGAGAGAATGCTTCCAGTGTGGCCTTGGGGAATATTTGGAAAAGGGTGAGGAGCTGCACACACACTGAGTGACAGTGACTGCCGGGAGGAGAAAGGGACTGACCCAGCTCCGGCTTAGGGGCAATTCGAATCTTTAGGAGGAAGAGAGCAGGTCTCTGCGGGTGGAGGGAGGAGCTCCCTGCAGGCAGCTTTCTGGATCTCAGACCAAAGGGCCCTCTCCTACCCATAAAAATACAAAGCCCCACTAGGCAGTGTGAGTCTACCCCACACCCAGAGCAGGACCACTTCCCAACTCAGAGCCCAATGCTGCCTGCCTCTGGCAGCCTTCCCAGAGACAGCCCTGCCCTCACACCTCAGTGGATGAATGGCCTGAGAGAGAGGCTAAGTACTATATCCCAAGCTGAGCAAAGGCAAGGTTCAGGGTGTGGTGGCAAGTCTGTTTGCAGACTGGGCTAGGCCTACAGGGCAGGGATGGGAAGAAAAGAGATGAAGGGAGATGGGTGGGCCCGGTTTCCACCTGCCTGCTCCCATTCCTGCCTCAGCAGCGTCCTTCTGGAAAGGGTGTGGCAGCAAGCATGGGAAGCTCATCCAGAAAGTCAAAGTGGTCAGAACTCGCCCTTTCTGGTGAGGTTGCTCCCCCACAGGTGCCAAGGGACTTGGATTCCCTCTTATGACCCCCACCACCCCTAGTCTTACCCCCAAATAACCCTCTAAGGGACTCCCACCCAGCTTGCTCTCATGTCCCCAGAACATCTGTCCCACTGGATCGTCAATCTCTGTGTCCTCATTGCCCTTTGAGGTGCTTCCCAAGGCCCTGTGGTGGTGAATAGCCTCTGTCCCCAGCCATCAACAGACTGCCCAGCTCACAGCTAGCTCACCCCACAGATGACTGGGTGAGTGGCGGGGCAGACCAGTGTCTTCACAGCGTGAGAGGACAGCGAGCGCTCATTGAGGTTTTATTGGATCTTATAGGAAAATAGACTAGGTCCTGTCTTCAAGCAAGCCATCCAAACAGTGGCTACCAAAATGACCACACCCAAAAGACTCGTGATGACACATCAAGGTGGTGTAGCAGTTCCATCTGCTAAGTGGCTTGCTGCGGGCATGTGAGAGGCAGAGAGCCTTGCTGCATTATTAATTTCATTCTCCAGCTCCTTAGGAGGTAGAAATGGAAGCCAAGGCTGAGAACTGAAGCCACATGGCACCTACTGGTAAGCGGAGACTCAGCCTGGAATGCAGGTCTGTGTGACCCTAAAGACCACCTCACTGAGGTTGGAGTGGTTCAGAGAAGGTGAGATCAGAGTGAGACCAAGTGGGGACAGATCACTTCTAGAGGAGGCAGACTTGACTTAGGCCTTGAAGGTGGCCAGAAAACTAGACAGTAGGAGATATATGAGAAAGGGCCCAAAGCCTGGCTGGAATAGAGAGACTCCCAGGGAATTGCAGAGAGATTGTGAATAAATACCTTTATCCAGGCCTGCGTGGCCCACGGTGACAGTCTTCCAGGTGAGGGTGATCTGAGGGGAAAACTAAGCCCATCACCTTTGGGTATGGACACCCCCTAGGGCAGGGCAAGGCCAGCACAGGACTTCTCCTGGGATTTCCTACCAAGAAAGCCCCTGTGCGGTCCTCCAAGTGGGACTCCAGGGTGGGGCAGGCAGGCGCCTCCTTTTCCACCAACTGGTGCACCTGCTCAGCGGAGCCTGACTGCCGCCCTGATGGGGATCCCTCTGCACCCCTAAGGTGTGGCCCGACTCTTGTGCACCAGATATTCTCTGGGACAGTGATCCTAACCTTCCTTGGCTCGTCCACGTTAAAGATATGGTGAAAGCCATGGCTTGTGAGACACACGTACACATGCCCTGTACACACACACACACACACACACACACACAATTTTACCTATCACTCGATGTACCTCTGAGGCCCATCCATGGATTTCCATAGTTCACAGATCACAAATCCCCAGCTTGGTGATGCCACAGCTGCTGGCCCCCCTCTGCTGGTGTTCTGTGTGGCAGCAGTCAGCATCAGCAGGACACGTGCTCGGTACCACCAGATTTATACTGTATTTATGATCAGTAATGTTCATATCCGCGATTTTACTAAGCTTCCTTCAGTCCCCGCTGGCTAGGTATTAATGGCCTGTTTCACCAATAACAGGGTGAAAGGCAGGTGAAATCAACTGCGAAGGGAAGGACTGGCGGCTTCAGTCACCTCGGCTGCCCGAAGTCTCAGGCCCTGTGTGCTTCTTTCCTGTCACACTTCTGCTGTCCTGGAGAGTTTCCATTGCCAAGAGGCACCTGGGAAGGGAGCACCAACAGAAGGACTTCCCAGATCAGACTGGCCTGTGACCCTGTCTGTGGGGGGTTTTCTTGATGGTTGATTGATATGGGAAGGTCCTGGGCAGGTGGTCCTAGGTTATATAAGAAAACTAGTTTAAACAGGAGCCAGAGACAGCAAGGTAGTAAGCAACATTCTTCCGTCAGTGCTGGACTGTGACCTAGATGTGTAAGCTGGAATAAACCCTGTGTTTTATCACAGTGACAGAAAGCAAACTGGTTAGAGCAGACCAAGGGTGGCTGAAACCAGCTTCCTGTCCAGACATTCATTTGCCTGGATGCCATAGCTTGGGTTTGTCCCCCCAGGCTCCCTAGACATACTCTAGACATGCTGTGATGTTTGTGACTGTAGATGAAAAAAATATCCACATGTCTCCACCGCCCATGAGGGTGACCTGTGACATTAGCACAATTTTTCAAACATTTAAATCCTTTGTGTCATACTCTACATAGTCAGAGACAGCAATCTACATACTGTAGGTGACAAATGTCACAAACTGACATCACCTTAGGCAGCACACAGTATTCCTTGTATGTATGTGTGTGCATGTGCACAGGTGTGTGAGTGTGTGTGCACATGTGTGCTCAGGAATGTGGGAGTCAGAGGTCAACCTCAGGTTAAGTTATTTCTCAAGAGCCATCTACCTTTTTAGTATTATTAGTGTGTGTGTGTGTGTGTGTGTGTGTGTGTGTATGTATGATAATACAGGCACATGCATGGCAGTCAGAGGACAGTTTGGGGGAATTGGTTCACTCCCTCTACTGCAGGATCCAGGAACTGAACTCAGGTCCTCATGGCTTGCATAGTGAGCGAGCACTTTACCTGCAGAGCTGTCTTGCTAGCCCTCTACCTTGTTTTTTAAGACAGGGTCTCTTGGTGACTTGGAGCTCACCAAGCTGGTTGACCAGTGAGCCCCAGGTATCTGCCTGTCTCCCCTCCCCAGTGCTTCGAATACAAGTGTGTGCCACCATGTGAGAGCTCCTCATGCCTGCACAGCGGGCACTTCACTGACTGAGCCAGGTCCCCAGACCCAGTGCTGACGTTTCCTGCTCTAATATGTCCCAAGCACGAGCTCAGTAAATCTATCTTGAGATCTGTCAACAGAGTCTCACCTGCATTTTGGACAATACAATGTGAAAAGACCTAGTACTGTGGCTGTCACAAAAGTGAGATACTTGGACGCTGTTTCTGTTTTGCTGAGGTGGGCATTCTGACCCTGACTACGGGCGGGCTGGAGGTCAGCGTGCCATTTAGCTAAGGCGTGACATAGGCTGCTGCCAGCTTGCTGTCTGCCTCTGAGTTTGCTCTTTTCCCTCTTTGGTGGCTTCAGGTTGGGCTCTGGCAGGGTGGGGTTGCTGGTTTTTCCAGTTCTACTTACATCTGTGCATGTTTCCATTGTTGCTTAGAGACCTTGTTTAATCCTGACTTTGCCAGGCGCTTGTTCAGTGACCTCAGACAAGTCCTTTCCTATCTCGAATCTTTATCTATTATAGTAGCAAGAAGAATGAGTTGAGGAAGTCTGTGCCTCTCAAAGGAGGGAGAGGAAGAACAGGGTACATGGCTCTATTTCTGGAAGATTTGGAGAAAATAAAATTTTTTAAATATTTTTGTTTGCTTTTAAATATTTTATGTAATGTTATATTTTATAGCAGCCATGGCCTCTGTGCTTTCTGCTGGAATGTTAATGGGTAAACTATATTTGGAATAAATGGCTGCTGGAACCCTTGTGATGAGTGATGGCCTTAGGTCTGTTGGCGGTGGTCACCCTCTGCCCTTACTATTCTGCTCCTCACAGGGTCACTGAAGGCTCCCACCAAGCTGACCTGCTAGTCCAACTGAAAGACCACGTTCTCTTTCTGTCCCCACCACTCTATCCTGTGTCGGGTTCCTCCTCAAAGGAGCCCAGGTACCAGCTGACTGGGAAAGTGTCTTCCCCCAACAGAGCACTGATGAGAAGAAAGGAACGCAGTGACCCTGAACGCAGAAACTTAGGGTTCAACTCTAATGCACTTTTTATTTTTATTTTTTGGAAAGTATTACATCAGAAAATAAAATAATTCTTCCTTGAAGAATTCCCTGGAGAGGCCAAGGGAATTCCTCCTGTCCTTGCTTTTAGACTCAGCCATGAAATATCAGGAAGGGGCTGAGTGGTACCAGAGCAGTAAGAGGGAGCTGACTCTACAAAACTCTTCTCTGACCGCCAAACCTGCACGGTGCTGTGCGCACCACCACACCCATCATGCACACACAATATTTTAAAAATATTTATTTATTACTTTTATTTTATGTGTATGTGTTGACTTCATGTATGTAAGTGTACCCATGCAATGCCCATGGAGGTCAGAAGAGAGTGTGGATCCCCTGGAAATGGAGTTGTGAACGGTTGTTAGTTGCCATGTGGGTGCTGGGAATCGAACCCAGGTCCTCTGCAAGAGGAACCAGTGCTCTTAACCACTGAGACATCTCTCCAGCCCCATAGTAATATTTTTTAATTAAAAAAGAAAACGGCACACAGCCCAGCAGGTGACAAAGGCAGAGCCTCCACCTCATTGTGTGCAGAATGGGGCCCCCACCAAGCAAGGGACCTGTCCCTCTCCCTAACATTTTAGCAGCTCTGAAATTGGGGTGCATTTCCAAGCAACAGCGTCTTCTGACTATAATTTGTGCCACATTTCTGTCTTGGTGATACATGAAAATGGTGGTGTGCCTTTCAGCTAACAGTGTCTGAAGGTTGCTGAAACACCATCTTAGGCTCAGTTGGCATTTGAAGGTGCATTGGAGTTGTCGGGCCACATCTTCCAGCTCAGTGCTCAGTGGTGGCCCAGCACAGTGAGAAGCTGGTGCTGGATTCCAGCTGTCTGCATCTGCTTGAACAAGAAGTACAAGACAGAGGAAAGTCCCAGTGGCCAGGACAAGCCCCTTTAGGGACCGTCCTGCACTTTGCTTGGAAGCTCACTGAGGAGCTGTGACAGCTCCTTGGTGGCACACACTTCGGTTCAAACATCTGAGTCCAAGCTACCCATTCCTCTTGTGGGCTCATGAGAGCTCCCTGGGAGGAGCCACCTCCCTGGGCATCCTGGAGCTGTCCCTGCATACGAGAGCCTGTACACACACACACACACACAGTGCCTGTACCTCACCCCTTACTAATTCACATGTCTCTAGTCGAACTCATTTCCCTAGTAAAACAGAAATCATTGTGTTCCTGAGCAAACTCTTGTCTGTAGATGCCAAATGACCCCAGATGAACCAAAACAGCCTTGTGGTGTGAGTTTATGGTTGGTCTTGCAAATGCTAAATAACTACCACGCATAGGGCTGTGGTTAAAACATCACTTTCACATTATATTGTCTATGTGAAGTATTTGTTTGTTCTTGAGACAAGGTTTTACTATGTGTCCTTGACTCATCTAGACTCACTAATGTAGAGCAGGCTGGCTTACAACTCACAGAGATCTGCCTGCCTCTGCTTCCCAAGTGCTGGAATTAAAGGCATGTGCCACCATGTCCAGCTTTATGAAGTATTATTATTTTTACTTATGTGTATGTGTGTGTATCTGTGTAAATAGAAACCACAAGTGTGTAGGGACCTTCAGAGGCCAGAAGAAGGCATTAGGTCCCATGGAGCTGGAATTACAAGTGGTTATGAGCTTCCCTGTGTGGGTGCTGGGATCCAAATTCAGGTTCTCTGCAAGAGCTGTGAGGGCTCTTAATGACTGAGCCATCTCTCTGGCCCTCCTATGTGAAGGATTTAAAAGCAACTTGCAAACAGTGTAATACAGCAAATGAGTGACTGTGAGTTAGGATACAGCTTTTAGTGGTCAGCACTTAGCATATCTTCAAAAGGTGTAGCTTTTGAACAACTGTAGGGCTTGGAAAGAAGAGATTCCTCTCCTCACCCATCATCAGGGTCATAGTCAGCATCCTGTAACAGAAAATGAGTTAACAAGAGAGAATGCACATCACGTTGATTTAATCAAGCTTTATTGGGGCTGAAGATATGGCTCAGTTGGTAGTGTTTGCCCAGCATGTATGAAGTCCTAGTTTAGAATAGCACTGCATAAAACCGGGAGTGTGCAGCATGTGTATAATCCTAGCACTTAGGAGGTGGAGGCAGGATCAGGCGTTCAAGGTCGTCTTTAGCTATTCAGTAAGTCCAAGACCAGATTTGGCTACTGGAGACCCTGTCGCAACAAGAAAGGGTTTGAGGCTGGGGAAATAGCATCAGTAAAGTATCAGAACCTGTATAGAAATGCTAGGCATGGTGGAACGTGCTTGTAATCCCAGTGCTGGGGTGGACACAGGTTAGTCAGGCTAACCTACAAGGGAGCTAGAACCCAGTGAGACTCTGTCTCACAAAAAGGTGGACAGTGTCTGAGAGATGACATCTGAGGTTGCTTTTGCCTTTCACATGTGCACACATACAAACTTATACACACAGTCTCTCATACATACACATACATACACTGTCTCACACACAAACATATGCATGCACACACACACATACTCTCTCTCACACATACACACTTTCTCACACCTGTTCCTTCAGATGTCTCACAGAATGATGCTCTCAAGCCAGGCTTCACTCGTCTTTTATTGAGACAGTGTCTCCAGCATAAAGCTTCCTCATGTCTTATCAGAGAATCTTGCCCTTTGATTCCCTTAGCCTAGAATATCACACAAAATTACAAAGACTTCTCAGTGTTTCTCACTGTTTTCAATGAAAAAATCGCACTGCTTCCAGTACTTTGATGTGTTAATCATGCATGCCCACATTCATTCACGACCTTGGGTGAAGGACAAGATTGGGGTCTTGAGGGGTTAAAGTCAGGGGCCCAGGTTAAAAGAAGAACAGATGTCTCAGTGAGCCTGTCTATATTAGTTATAAGGTTAAGTAAAAGTCATTAGTTCAGATTATGTCCATATCATAAAAGGCATTCCTACACTCAAAGAAATTAATAAATACAATTTGAAAATGCTAATATAATGTAGCTATTTGTTGGTTCATTCAGATTACTAAATGTTATCAATTTTTTGGATCTGTCATTGGGTTAATAACTCACTAGGTTGTTTTGGGCCACTTTATATGACAATATTCAGTAGGTTATAGTGTCTTCCAGTTGTATCCCTTAGAGCCTGGGATATACCACCTATATAGGTTGATATCTTCTAGGGGAGGGACCTGTAAGAATGAAATTCCTAGCATGAGGTGAATGAGGTGGCTGAATGCAGACTTTTCTTAGTAATTTTGGATGTCCCTGAATTTGAATCCTGACATGAAACCTCTTGGTTATGATTTTATTCTCATGATTTTTTTAAGGTTTTATGAGTATGAATGTTTTTACTGCATGTGTATAAATATACCACATGTGTACAATGCCCAAGGGGGCTAGAAGGGATCACTGGATCCCCTGGACTTGAAGTTACAGACAGTTGTTAGCTGCCATGTGTGTGCTTGGAACCAAACCCAGGTCCTCTGCATGAGTGACCATTGCTCCCAACTGCTGAGCCATCTCTCCAGCCCTGTGATTTTTTTTTTTTTAGGGCTATTTCAGAATAACCCCAGCAAGTCCTTTAACAACATACTTTGTTGTTGTTAAAACATAGTGCCATGTGTCCCAGGCTGACCTCAAATTCTCTGTGTAGCCAAAGATAACCTTGAACTTCAGATCCTCCTGCTTCCACCTCCTGACTGTTGGGATTTCAGGTGCACACTGCTACACTTGATTCTATGCTGTGCTGGGCTTTGTGCATGCTAGGCAAGATTCTGCTAACTGAGCTACATCCCCAGCCTCTTTGGTTATAAAGCTATGGAACCCTCTCTAAGAAGGGATCTTATATAAACACTAATATGCTGTTACGTCTTGTCTTAGCCCTTTCTGAGCATTTAGATTTCATCAGAAGTTGTGTTAGCTTTAATCATCAATAAACACTTAGAATCACCTGGGAATAATCCTCACGAGGAACTGTATATATTGGGTTGGCCTGTGAGGGTATCTTTGCAGCTTTCTTAATTAAGTTAGCTGATGCAGGAAGACTCAGTCCACTGTGGGCAGCACCATTTCCTAGGTAGGGGGTCTTGAACTGTGTGAGTGAAAAAATAGAACTAAGCACCAGCAAGCAAGGAGGATGCATATATTAAATTCTCTCTGTTCTTGACTGGTTGTTACGTGACCAGCTGTCTCAAGCTCCTGCCACTGTGACTCCTCTACAAAGATGAACTATGACCTGGGAACTTTCTCCCCTAACATGGCTTATTGTCAGGGTGTTTTATCACAGCCACAGAAATGAAACAGAAAGCCCTGTGGTTCTGTTCAAGTTTATCTAGAGCTCTGCACAAAGACTCACCAACCCAGACTTCAGCACCAGCAACACAGCTTTCTCCAGTGTTAGTGGAATGAAGAGCTCATTTTCTGATAAAGGGAGCCCAAAGGATCAGTGAGCTCATTCCAGGCTCAGTTATGTCTGAAAGGAATTGGCAATGTGCCATGACTTCCCACAACCAATCCCTGGCCTTTCATAATTCTTTTTTAAAAAAATATTTTATTATTTATTTTTATGTGTATGAGTGTATTGCCTGCGTGTGTGTAAGTGTGTGCCTGTGTTGTGTGTGCAAGCCCATTAGAAGAGGGCGTCAGATCCCCTGGTACTGGAGTTACAGATGGTTGTGAGCCACCATGTGCTGGGAAGCAAACCCGGGTCCTCAGCAAGAGCAGTCAGTGCTCTAAACTGCTGAGCCATCTCTCCAGCCCCGCAATCTTTCATAATTCTTAATGAATATAAAAATTTACATTTGATATATGAGTTGACATCTATTTGTAAGAAAGGCTTCATTTCTTTGAATGTTATAAAAAATGTAATGCAAAAACCTTGCACTTTTGAAACAGGTCGGTCAAGTTTGGTTTTATCCAGGAGTCTGTCTCAGCCTGCTGAGTTGGCAGAGGTCCACAGCCACTTCTCCCAGTGGCAAGGAGGAATTTGGTTTTGGTGCCTTAATTCCCTTTAGTCAATTCTCGTGTGTGTGTGTGTTCATGTGTGTAGAGGCCAGAGGTTGATGTTGTGTGTCTTCCTCAATTGCTCTTTACCTTATATATTTTATTTTACATTTGCATGTGTGTTTGAGAGAGAGAGAGAAGAGAAGAGAGAGAGAATCCAGCTAGCCACAGAGGATCCTAGGGGGCATACAGGACCTTAGGAAGAATGCGCTGGTGCTCCAGGGGGGTTAGGGAAAGACCCTATCTGACTGAGGGGGATGTGAGGAGGGCTCCAAGGAAGCAGCAGGCTTTGGTCCAGGGATGGTGGGGAGAGCAGGACCGCACTGTGGTTGGTCCCTAGCTCTGTTCCCTCTGTGCTATGCTATTGGCATTTTCCTGTTTCTTGGGCCTGTGTGAGAACCTTAGATTTCTGCTGCTTATATTATTTACAAGTGTTAAAAAGCCTTAACCCTGTATTTAATCAACTTTATTAGTTGCTCTGTCTCCAAGAAGTGCCTTAGATTTATTTGCCTGGCCTAGTTTCTTCATGTGTCTCAGAGTAACCGAGTTGGGGTCAGCTCTCTGGAAAAGCAACTTCTGTGAACTGGAGCACAATCTCTTGTCCTCTTTATAAAGTGTTACACTTGATTTATTGTAGGGGGGCTCTGTGTGTGTGTGTGTGTGTATATTTGTATGTGCATGCACATACTCATGGATGCATATATATCACAGCTTAAGAGGGGAGGTCAGAGGACAACCTATGGGAGTTGGGTTTCTCTCTCTACCACATGGGCCCTGGGAACTGAACCAGGTTGTCAGGCTTGGCTGCAAGCACTTTTACCCGCTGAGCCATCTCACTAGCCCCCTGTTCTCTTCTGTTTTGGGGTAGCACAGGCTTCAAACTGCATGCTTGCCCAGAGATGCCTATGGTAGATTGCACCTCAGCTCTCCCTAGCTCTGCAATATGAGACGTTATTCTAACCTTCACCCTTCACTCAGAGGGGAAGGGGCAGCCTCTCAGATCCTGTCCAGCTTCACAAGTTTCTGGTCACTGTCTCAGTCCATACTGATGACTATAACCAAATACCATAAACTGGGTACTTTATAAGCAACAAACACTTATTGCTTATGGTCCTGAAGTCTGAGAAGTCCCAGATCAAGGTAGTTGCACATTGTCTGATGAAACGCTTCTTCATCCGTGGCTCCTCTTCATGTCCTCACATGGTACTGTGTCAAGGATGCTCCTCTCACAGGCCTCTATTATAAGGTTGCTAATCCCATTCGTGAAAGTGGAACCCTCTTGACCTCATGAGATGCCAAAGGTCTAATGTCATACTAGAGACTGGATTCTTTCATGTTATAGGAATCATGCAAAGGAGAATCTAATTTCTTCCCTCCACCATTTTCAGAGCAAATGACTCAGTATCTGAATTTTAAAAACTTTTATTTTTATTTTGTGTGAGTGTATTACCTACATGTATGTAAGTATACCTGTGTCATGCAGTGTTCTCGGAGGTCAGAAGAGGGTATCGGATCTCCTGGAACTGGAATTACTAGAATCAGAACTGGAGGATGTTTGTTAAGCTGCCATGTGGGTTCTCTGCAAGAGCAGCCAGTGCTCTTAACTGCTGAGCCAGCTCTCCAGCCCCAAACTGTTCTTTTAAGGAATTTTTGCTTTTGTTTTATTTTATGACTGGGTCTCATGAAGCCCAGGTAGGTCTAGAGTTGAGGATGACCTTCAACTCCTGATCTTCCTGCCTCTACCTCTCCAAGGTTAGGATTATAGATGTGCCCCAGTATACTCAGTTTATGCAAGGCTTGGGGATCAAGACCAGGGCTTCGTGTATGCTAGACTGGTGCTCTACCAACTGATCCACATCCCCAGTCCTGGGAATCTTGGCTTTTTGTTATCACTCTCAAACAAATGTCCAATTATTTACCCATCTGATACCTGATTCAGCTGGAATTCGGTCGAGTCTTCTCTGATTGATTGATTTAATGTGTATGAGTGTTTTGCCTGCATGTATGTAAGTGCATTTGTGTCATGCAATGCCCACAGAAGCCGAAAAAGATATTGGATCCCCTGGAATTAGAGTTAATGAGATAGTTGTTAGCTGCTATGTGGTAGCTAGCCTAACCTGGGTCCTCTGGAAGAGCAGCCAGTGCTCTTAGCCACTGAGTCATCTCTCCCTACTCTAATTTCTTCTTTCAGGGAAGCTGTCCAGGTACTCCAGGCATGTCAGAACTCTGAGACTGGCTGAGAGCTGACCTTGTCCAACTTGCCCAACCCAGCTTCAAGATGCTGAGCCTGAAGCTTCCCAGGCTGTTCCGCATAGACCAGGTGCCCCAGGTACGTGCTTTTGTTCCACCATTGAGTTCCAGGGTCCAGGGCAGATAGACTCCTGCAGCAGGGCTGTTCGGGCAGCTTTTCATGGGCTGCTTCTCCTCAAGGCACCCCTTCCTGGCCTCTTGCAGAAATTAGCACCTCCTGCCCCGCTCACACCAGGCCTGCAAAGTGTAGCCCTTCCGTGAGACATCTGTGTTCTGTCTCAAAGCAAAGTCATTATTGAGGTTACAGATCCGGGCTGGTGAGGGGATGCAGCAGCAGCTGTTAGGAAGGAGAAGGCCACGTAGGACCTAGTGTGGAACTTCAGCGTGGGCCAGTGTTCACTCACGCAGCGTGGTGCTTCTGTCACTTCTCTTTTCTTTCTCTCCCTAGCTCTGAACTTTTGAGACAATCTGGCTTGAAACTCAGGATCCTCCTGCCTCCATCTTCCACCATCGCGCCCAACTTCATCCTCCTGGAAGAGGATGAGAGGCGTGGAACGAGGGTGGGAACTAAGCGGCAGGGCTGGGACTCTTTAGGTGGAGCGGGAGGGAGGGGCTGCCCGAGTGCTGCTTTGGGTGTCTTGGTTGGGAGTGGGTACAGAGTGTGTCTCCAGTGAAGAAGTCAAGTGGGAGGACTATGCGGGAAAAGCTGCTGCGTTCTGAGTGTACGGAGACTGGCAGGGACTGCGCAGGTGCATGTCCTCTCTGTACTGGTCATTTGTCGCATTGCAATGACCAAAATACCTGAGAGAACAACTTAAAGGGAGAAAGGCTTTATTCGGTCTCATGGTTTCAGAGTTCTTGGACAGAACATTAGGGCAAAGGGAAGGGATGTGGGAAGAGGCTGTGTACATCAAAGGAGAGGAGCAGTGAGGGGCGCGCGGGGCGGGGGGGGGGGGGGGGTGCAGGTGAGACGCAATCCCAGAGAACATACCACAGAGGCCTGCCTCCTCCTACCAGCTCCTAACTCCTAAAGTGTCCTCCCAAAACAGTGCCACTAGCTGGGGACAACGTATTGGACACACGGACCTGTGAGGGACAAGGGCAGGAAAGTGGAGAAGGGGAGGGGTGCGATTAAAGCCAGTGCCACAAGGATAAGGTGCACAAGTTTTTGTTTTGTTTTCTTGAGACATGGTCTTCCTGTAACTCCAGCTAGCCTGGAACTCACTATATAGACCAGGCTGGCCTCGAGATCTGCTTGCCTCTGCCTCCCAAGTGCTGGGATTAAAGGCGTATACCACCATACCCAGCTGGGATGCACAGTTTCCTGTGTGTGCAGGTGCACATGTGCAAGTGCATGTGTGTACAGATGTGTGTGTGTGTATTCATGTGGAGGCCAGAGAACAACTTTGGTTATCATCCTCAGAAATACTATCCACTTTCTTCTGAGACTGGATCTCTCTTTAGCCTGGAGCTCTCTGATTAGGCTTGATGGGGCTAGCCAGCCCCAGCGATCCCTGTGTGAAATTGTTGAATTTTCCAACTATGCTGGCAGACTTGTAAATGACACTTTGGGCTGGTGAAATGGTTCAGTGAGTGAAGGTGCTGACAACCTGAGTTTGATTCCTGGAAGGAGGTGGAGCTCTGACACCACAAAGCTGTTCTCTGACCTCCACATGTGCACTGTGGCACACACATGTCTAACATACATACCCTAAATAAATGTAAGAAGAACATAGACACATGCACGTACACAATAAATAGACATAGTAAAAGCAACATGAAGTTAGTTTTGAGTCTTGTGTAGCGAGCTCCCTGGAGAAGTGAAGACTGTTTGGCAGTCATTCTCTTCACAGGGCTCTGTCTTAGATCCCACCTGGAGTTACTGCAGCGAGTCCAGCTTTGCCATTATTATTGTCATTTATTTGATTCACCTCTTTCCTTCCTTTGACTTTTCGTCCTTCCTTGTCATTCCGTTTTAACTGTGTCTTATGTAAACAGCTCAGGGTTGGCTTTTTAGTCTGGCAGTACATTTCTTTTAACTAGCCTACTTGCTGTTAATATTTATAGTGACTATTGATATATTTGCATTTATTTCAACTGTCTTCTGGGAATTTATTTGTCTGCTTTCTCTGCTTGTACTTTTCTTTCTTGCATGTTTTGGGTTAAGTTTCTTTATTACTCTCCACATTCTATTTCCTGCCTCCACTAGTTTTATAGACAGGCTCTGTAATGATTAGTTTAGAAGTTGCTTCAACTCTTGTAACGTGAATAATAGTATGAGGCACAAAGGGATAGGCAAGCTGAGGTTAAAATTACCCCAGATGGACTGGTGATATAACTCAGCATGCAAAAAGCCCTGGGTTCAAGGCCCAGCACCACCTGTCTGTAATCGGAAAACTCAGGAGGTGGAGGCAGGAGAATCAGAAGTTCATGGTAATCTTTGGCTACATAGCAAATTTGAGGTCAGTCTGAGGACACCTCTACCCCACCCCTAAAATTTACCCCGTTACTTCCGTGGTTGAGGTATCAAAGGGTTCTTTCACTTCATCTAGGACTGCAGATGCAGGCATCTGGAAGATCTCTTTTCTTACCTGGGCCATCTGGAACATGTGGCTTCCAAGGTCACCACAGAAGGGGAAGAATAAGAGACTATCTTCCGTTGGGTTCCCCAGAAACAAACTTTGAGATAAAGATTTGCATGCAGGAAGTTAACTGGCGAGTCTTCTCAGAACAGCTCCTGTGAGGAGGTGAGGGCGACAGGATGGGCTAGGAGACGCGGCCTTGGAGATCCTGCCCATCAACACAAGGGTTCCTCAGTGGGGTTGGCCTTTCAGAGCTGTCCTAAACAGGGAAAAAAAAAGTAAGCTAAGGCTTTGAATCCCTGCTAGGTGGGTGTCAGCTCTCCCTGGGAAAGCAATAAAAGGCAAGTAGCACCCTTCAATAAAGATGATTCCCTGAAGCCTTGAGCAGCAGGGGAACGTTCTCTCAGAATTAAATTGCTGGGCCTGTGAGATGGCTCAGCAGGAAAGCCTGTCCATTGGAGTTCCATCTGGGGGCCCCACATGGTAGAAGGAGAGAAGCGGTTCCCAGTAGTTATCTTTGGACCTCTATGTAAGCTCTGTAGCACATGTGCATATACTGCCAACATGCATGCACATGCACATAATGTTTCAAAATGTTAAAGGAGAAAGAGGAGGAGGAGGAAGAGGAGGAGGAGGAGGAGGAAAAGAGGAGGAGGAGGAGGAGGAGGAGGAGAAGAGTAAGAGAGAATTGCACTGTAATTCCAAGGCTCTGTACTGCTTTGAACTGCCCTGGCCTAAAGAAGCATTGCCCGGAAATAGTTGTGTGACTCCCATAGAACGTCAGCAAGTCTAAGAAGTATGGGAAGTGGGAAGCACATGGGATTATTGGTGATCACCTGATCAACCAAAATTCCTAATTTTCTTGGACCTGAAGACAGCAACTTTCAACAATTCTAGAACATTATCCGTTATCTCTACAAATACATTAAGGCCATTATGCTTCTCCTTTTGGAGAAATCCCCTTCAGGTCTTTACTTGCTTTTTTCATGTCCTCTATCTCTTGATCTTGCTAGACACATTTGGGGAGCTCTCTTTGGTTCTGCTTTCAGTTGACTAATTTTCTCTTCAGCCAGATCTAGTCTTCTGTTTGTCCTGTAAAAAAAGTGTCTTACTTTTATTTTTAATTATGTCTATTTCTGTGTCTGTATGTAGGTTTATACACATGAGTAAGGGGCCCTGGGAGGCCAGAAGATGTCAGATCCCCTGGAGCTGGGGTTCCAAGAGATAATAAGCTACCTGACACAGGTGCTGGGAATCCTACTTTGGTCTTCTGCAAGACTAGTATGTGACGTTAACCACTGAGTCATCTCTCCAGCCCCATTTTTGTCCTTTCAATATATCTTCAATTTCATATTTTTAAAATATTTCAGGAAGTTATGCTAGATTCTTTCTAAAGCTGTTCCCTCGTTATATTTCTGTTTCACTGAACATATTGACAGTTACTTTACATTTCTGCATCAGCCTGGCCTCAAACCTGTGGCTATTCTCCTGTTTCTGTCTGCCGAGTACTGGAGTGTCTTAGGAATTCTCCTCTTGCAGTGAGGCCAGCCATTCAGCCCCGCCCCACCCCACCCCACCCCACCCCCAGGTTTGAACAGACTGAGCAAACAGAGAATGCTCTCTAATTGGAGAAACCAGTTTATTTCGGTTACTTACGAAGGATTCATCCCCGTGGAGAGACCGGCGCACACACTCAAGCTGGAGACCCTCAGCGCCCCCACCCATGTCTCCTACCCGGCTTTTTCTACTTTCCTGATGGGCCCTCCCCACTAAGTCACTGGTTGGTTGGAAAGTAGTTGACTCTATTGGTTTCATCTGTGCAAATTACATCCTTGGGCCCATGTTCCTTGAGGCAGAGAGAAACTCTGTAAATCTACCCCATGCCCAGCTGTGACTCCATTTCTGGTCCAGTTGTTGCTGCTGCTTCTCTCTCATGGGATCTGTTTCCACATATGCCTGGTTGTGTTAAAGGAGAAATCCTTCAAGGACGTTTCATGTTTGCATTTGTGACTTAACCAAGGGAACTACAAAGCCTTGAGCTCTTTCTATTTGTAACCACTTCACTCTTTTCACTTGTGATGTCTTGGATCTCAGAGGCAGTGTAGATTTGGACCACAAACCCATATAAAGACTAGCAGAGGGTTCTGAATTCTTGTGAGATTATTTT
This sequence comes from Eospalax fontanierii, assembly GCA_035773235.1. Classification (NCBI taxonomy): domain Eukaryota; kingdom Metazoa; phylum Chordata; class Mammalia; order Rodentia; family Spalacidae; genus Eospalax; species Eospalax fontanierii. The sequence goes on from CM069539.1 coordinate 52,295,526, forward strand.
TTCTTTAATTTTCTTTAGCTAACTCTCCTTATTAAAATCTACCAATTGAGCTATACCCTAGCCATACATGTCTATTTGTAATGCTTTTAAAAGTGAAATAGATAAACCTATAGGGGGCAGAGAGTTGAAACAGGGTCTTACTATGTAACCTACCACACATGGCTTCAAATCTCTCTTTCTCTCTCTCTCTCTCTCTCTATATATATATATATATATATATATATTCATATATATATATGTGTGTGTGTGTGTGTGTGTGTGTGTGTGTGTGTGTGTGTGTGTGTGTAGGCTTTGGACAACATCCCATAACAAATATCAGTAGAGAATTCAAACTCATAATTAATGTAATTTTGCACTGAAGATAGAATTTTCCACAGTGAACACCTCCAGCTTCATTGATTTCGTCTAGCAATTGAGTCTCTTATCTAAATAAAATCCATGTGTTTTCTTTTTTAAGTATTCTCACTGGATGAAAGGAGAACAGTTTAAGGTCAGATTAGCTATGTGTTTCAGTGAGTTATCTTATACTAGGGATGATGTGGAGAATGAGATCCATACCTTTAAATTGTTCCAAAGAAAGCTATCCACTCCAACAAGCAATTCAAACCATGTGCACCCCACCTGGCCAGGAGAATGCTTTGGAATGCTGGTCAAACTCTGACCTTGTCTTAGTTTTCTACATCTTCTATATCAAATTATCATAGATTTGGTGACTTAAGTAAAGGAGTGAGGTTTCGGGGTGCAGCAGTTGCCTAGCGTGCACAAGACCCCAGGCTCCATCCCTAGCACTGCAAAAGCGAAACAAACAGCAGCAAGCCACTAATCATTATCTTATAGTTCTATAGACCACAAGCTTGATACGAATCACTGGGCTAAAGTCACGATGTTGGAGGTCACAAAGCAGACCTCTTTCCTGCCTTTCCCAGCTTCTGGAAGCCATTCCTTAGCTTCTGGCCCACCTCCCCCATCTTCAAAGTCAGCAGCCTTACATCTCTCCGACCTGCCTTTGACCTGAAAACCTCTCACCAGACTTCCCACTGGTTTCTGGCTGTTCCTTGTGCTGACTGCGCATGTCCAGGTATGTTAACTAGCTTTCTCATCACTGTGACAAAATGCCTGACAGAAACAAGTTAAAAGGAAGAGAGAGTTGGTTCGGGGTTTGAAGGCTTCCATCCAGCACAGCACAGAGGGCAGTATGGCAGCAAGAATCATGTTAACCACAAAGCAGAGACAAGGAACAGGAACGGGTGGGACGAGCTAGAGCTCACAAGGCCGTGCCCCAGTGAACTGCTTCCTCTGGCTAGGTCCCCGCTACCTCCCAATAGCACCGGCAGGTCATCCACTGACTTGCTCCCAGTGCCTGGGATTCAGTCATTTCCCAAGAGTCCAGCAGCAGCAGCCAGGCCCCCAGTGCATGATCCTGAGGGGTCATTTCAGACTCAAACCACAACGCCATGCCTTTGATTTGGCCGTCCCTCTTACTTCCAGGGAACTTGTGTTTTTGAGGTAAACTGGATTCACAGTGATGAGGCAGGAGCTGGGCTGTGAGGGCAGAGGCAACCGCAGCATCAGCACCCCCTTGAGAGCTTGTTAGCAATGCAGACTCTCCACCAGGTCCAGTGGTACAGGCTTATGATTCCAGGACTGTAGAGGCTGAGGCAAGAGGATCAGGAGTTCAAGGTCAGCCTCAACAACACAGTGAGTTTGAAGTCGGCTTGGGCTGCATGAAATTGTGGAAGGAAGGAAGGAAGGAAGGAAGGAAGGAAGGAAGGAAGGAAGGAAGGAAGGAAGGAGAGAGGAGGAAAGGGAGGAAGGAAGAGAGGAAGGAAAGAAGAAAGACCCTTATACTAGCCACTCAAGTGCAGTGAGACCCTCAGGTGCCTGCTGACACCTGCAGAGGAAATTTGAAGAGACACTGGCTTAGGGAAGGTGCCACCCAACCTGAACACTGCGTTCACTTCCTAGAACTATGGGGGCAAAATCCTATTGACTGTGGTTGAAACCACAGTTATTCTCTCTCAGTTCTGGGTACTGGAAGTCCAAGATCGAGATGTGGATAGAGCTGCTTCCTGTTGAGGCCTCTCTCCTCGGTTCACAGATGGTCTCCCTCTTCCGCCTCATCACAGGGCCCTCTCTCTGTGCGTGTGCGCGCGCGCGTGCGCGCACGCACACACACACACACACACACACACACCTGGAGTCTGTGCAAACACAGATTTCCCCTTTTTCTGAGAGACACCACCTAGACTCAATTGCAGCCTGCCTTCATGGCCTCATTTTAGCTTGGTGTCCCTCATAGAAGCCTCTTATCTTCAGGACTAGAGGGGTAACTCAGATAGCAGAGTGCTTGCCAAATTTGTGTGAAGCCTTAGGTTTGATCCACAGCACCCCATAAAGAAGATATGGTGGTGTACTCCTATAATCTGTGCACTTGGGTGGTGGATGTAGGAAGATCAGAAGTTCAAGGTCATCCTTAGCTACCTATGGAGTTCCAGAACATCTTCAAATACTGGGAGTTAGGACTTCAGCATATGAATTTGAGGACATAATTTGGTCCATAGCAACACTTAAGAAGAAACAGGCTCAGAGCTATACAGAACTCTGAAATCATACCCTAGGCCAAGAAATTAGGGTTGCATCCCACAGTAGAGCTCTGTTTAGCGGCATGAGAGAGTGTACTCACAGCAGGGAAGTAGAGTCTGAGGTTTGTACACGGGTTTCAGCTGCTGAAAGCTTGGGTCGATGCCCTCCCTCCCTAGGCTTTTCTGTGAGATGGGGGTAATAAAGGGCTCGTTTTTAGAAGGTGACTATGTGAATGCTATGGCATTTGCTCAGGAGATGCAAAGCGTGTGCTAATTGATGCCCCCCCCCGCCCGTCTCTGCTAGCAAAATCTACTGTTATTTACCACTGGCCAGAAATGCTCAGTTATTTCCTCCCAGGTGATAAGCAGTTTAGCGGCTAAGAAAAATCAGAGGGTGGAATCTTCAAGCATCAACTGGCAGGTGCCCAGGGGTCCCGCATGCCAGGGAGCCTTCTCAGAGGCTGAGCCTGTGGCAAATAGTGAAAGAGAAAACTGGCTGATGTGTCCTTCCACCCGGGGTGCCTGGGGGTGCTCACACCGAAATAATATGCTGCATGCGATTTGATTCCATTTCACTCTAAATTGCCCAGTTTGCATCCAAGAATGCAAAGTGGAGCCCTCCAAATCAATTCCGCTGTGCAAATAAGCAGGTGCCTGCTAACCCAGGGGGGGCGGGAAGTCTGGAAATAAAGCCAGCTTCAAAGTGGGGAGGCAATGATCGGAATTTGCCTTTGGGGGTTCAAACTGAGCTTGGAATACGAAATGGTTTTCAGATGTTCCCTTTGCTGTTTGAATGTGCATGGCACATGTTCTCCAATCAGAGGCAAAGGGAGGGAACTTGTCACCTTGTGCTCAGAGATGCTCAAAGCAGGAGAGTACCTGAGTCTTAGCAAGTCAGTTCAATAAACAGAGGTTCAAGCTGGGGAGGGCTGGGATGGACTGGGTGTGTTATTCCGAGTGGAAGTCATTCTGTCCTGGGTCAGAGTGAGCCCCTGTTTTGTATCCATCTTTTATCGAGCTCTCATTCTTTCTCATGTGCTGCTTTGACCACATGGGTAATGCTGGGCTTGACATAATCAGTATCCAGTCCTGGCTTTGGTGACAAAGACTTCTCCCCCAACCCTCAAGTCTGGGACCAAACCCTTTTTTTTTTTTTTTTTTTAAGACAGAGACATATAGCCCAGACTGGTCTTGAACTTAATATTCAGCCAAAAGATGACCTTGAAACTCAATCCTCTTGCCTCCACCTCCCAAGTGTTGGGAGTACAAGTGTGCACCACCATACCTGGTGTGTGCTGTGCTAAGGGACAAACCCAGAGTGTGGCACATGCTAGACAAGTGCTACTTACCACCTGAGTGATAGCCCCACCTTGGGACTGGATTCTTAGACCAGGTCCCTGCTGTTACCCTTTGGCTTTTGACTATGTCAGTCTCCACCTTTGCCCACCAGAATGCCAGAGTCTATAGCGAGGAGAGTAGCTGCAGACTGAGGGACCTGGGTAGAATGTGAGTGGGTGGCCGATTTCCGCAGCGTCCAGTCAGGTCAGCAGAAGCCCCAGGCCTTGCCATTTAACACCCTTCATATCAGATCAGATTTCTCAGCCTTCACTATCCCCAGGCAAGGTCTGACTGATCTTGGCTTATCTTCAGCAAGAATCCCATTAGGTCTGTTTAGCCGGGCTCCCCCGACCTCTCTAGGAATTCTCCATGAACTCACCCCCAGCCGCTCCTTACCATAGACTCCCACTTGTCCAGACTCCTCCTATCACAGTGATCCTGAATAAAGTCGTCCCTAATGTGCGTTGCTGAATAATTTTTAACAGGGATCTGCTTAATTAATTCACAGGAAGGAGTGAATAATTAACAATAATGCCTTTTGCTAAAGTCTTTGCACTTTAATAAACAGCCAATTTTTTAGTTCATTTGAAGAACTTTTATGAGGAGAAAAAAAGCCACTTGAAAAGTAGGCTGATCTGATCAATAAGAAATTCCTAGGAGTCCTATATTCTGTGGGAAGACCTTCTAAATACTGCTGAGCTTGGGTCGGCTGCCTCTGCAAGCATCAAAGGCTGAAGGTCCATGTGCTTTCTTGTCCTTAGCCCTGGTGCGTGGCAAACTCTATGTCAAGACTCTGGTGCCCATTAAAAGAGTCTATCCACTGTAAACAGCTACATCAGCAGAACAGAATGGTTCTGTTTTAGGTCTGTTTAGCCAGGCTCCCCCTAACCCCTTAGGGATTTTTATTGAATAATGTTTAGGTCCAGAGTCTGGACAAGTGGGAGTCTACAGGTTAAGGAGTGGTTAGGGGCGAGTTCATGGAAAATTCCTAAGAGGTTGGGGGAGCCCGGCTAATCAGACCTAAACCGTCAGAAAATCAAACAAGGGTCGGGGACGTGGCTCAGTTGGTGTAGTGCTTGCCTAGTGCTCCCAAAGTCCTGGATTTCATCCTTGGCACCATAAGCTGGGCACAGCGGTACAAGCCTATAATCCCAGCACTCTGGAGGTTGGGGCAGAAGGACTAGAAGTTCAAGTTCATATTTGGTATGGAGTTCAAGATTAGCCTGGGATACATGAGATGCTGTCTCAAAAAAAATTAATATGATTTGTTTTAAAAAATTGAAATAGGGTCAGGCGTGGTAGCATATGCCTGTAATTCCAGCAATCGGAAAGCAGAGGCAGGCAGATCTCTGTGAGTCCAAGGACAAGCCTTGTCTGCTTAGCGAGTTCCAGGTCAGTTGGGGCTACAGGGAGACCCTGTCTCAAAAAGACCAAAAAATAAAATAAATAAATAAATAAAATAAAATAAATAAAAATGGAAATAAATCACTTTCATTAGCTAAGACCCAAGCCTAACTCAAATTGTATTTTTTCATGGGTCCAGGAACCAACTTCTCTGTGTCCTTTCTCTCCTACTGCGGGATCAATTTACCATAACTGAACTTTCAGTTTCCTAGAGCTTGTAGCTAATCACATCTGCCATGTAGTTAGATGCCCTCCTGTTTTGTAGGTGAAAACACTGAGTTCTCCTCCTCCTTTCTCCTCCTCCTTCCTCCTCCTTCTGCACAGACCAAGTTGACTTTGAACTTACAGAGATCCTCCTACCTGAGACTTCAGCCTCCTCAGTGCTAACATTACAGGTATGTGCCACAAAGCCAAGCTTTCAAATGTTTTATTTTGAAATAGGGTCTCACTATATAGCCCTGGCTGGTTAGAACTTGCTATATAGACCAAGCTGGGCTCCAACTCAAGAGACCTTCCTGCCTCTGCCTCCAAAGAGCTGGGATTAAAGTTGTATACCAACACACCTGCACAAATGTGATGTTTTGCTCTTGTTCTTTACTGTTCTGTAGGAACTCTCCAGTGGAACATCAGGAGGCAGCACCAGCTGTGTTCTGTATGGAGATTTTCGTTTGTTCAGTGCTGGGGATGGACCCCAGAGTCTCATGCATGCTAAGCATGAACTATACCATTGAGCGCCTAGACTCTCATATTGTATATATTTACAGGAGGGCCTCTCCTAGGAAAGAAGGAGAAAACCCAAGTGAGTCAGGGCAAGTGGAAATTCTAACTGCCTTCCTCCTCTCCTCCCACAGGAAGGCAAAGGGGAAGATACAATGTGTTGTGGCTTGACTTTGATCATAACTAATAGCAGTCACCATTGTAATCATTTGCCTCCATCAACCTCCTGCATTATATATATATGTGTGTGTGTGTGTGTGTGTGTGTGTGTGTGTGTATCTATATATCTTTTTTTTTGGTGTGTGCATGTGTGTTTGTGTGTATACGCCACAGTGTATATGTGGAGGTCAGAGGAAAACTTGCAGGAGTTGGTTCTCTCCTTCCACCATGTGGGTCCTGGAGATTGAACTCAGGACATCAGGTTTAGCAGCAGGTACCTTTACCCACTGACCCATCTTGCCAGTCCTATAACTTAACCTCTCAAAGGTTATGACAGTTTTGGAACCATTATAATCAGTGGTTCTGGCCAGGTATGGTGGCTTATACCTGCAATTTCAGCATTTTGGAGGTTGACACAGGAGGACTGCCAAGAGTTTGAGGCCAGCCTGGGCTATGAAGTGAGACCCTGTCATGAACACATAAAATCAGTGGCTCTTAACTGGAAGAGAGATACTGCCCCCAGGAGACTGTAGCAATATCTAAAGGCATTTTTGATTGTCACAACTGGGCATGTAACGGGGACTGAAGGTGTAGCATCCAGCACCCAGCAGGTGGAGAGGCCAGGCACATGGCTATATGATGCGTAGGCCAGCTTCCCATGGCAAAGAGCCACCCGATCCAAAATGCCTATAGTGCTAAGATTAAGAAACCTTGCTGGGACTGGAAATGGTTCAACGATTAAGAGTACTGGCTGCTCTTGCAGAAGACCCAGGTTCGAATTCCAGTACCCACATGGTAGCTAACACCTGTCTATAATTCTAGTTCCAGGGACTCCAATGCTCTCTTCTGTTCTCCACGTGGAACTGCACAACGTGGTGCACTTACATACATGCAAGAATAATGCTCATACACATAAAATAAAAATAAATAAAAAATGTTGAGTCTAATAATAATAAATAAAAATTTTAAATCAATTGATAAATTTTAAAAAGAAACTCAAGCTAAACCAGCATAGGAGGGAGAATTGGTCTCCTTTCCCCTAACTAGCTCAGCGTATCGGACCCTTCCCTCTCCTGTGTCCCTCCCAGCCTCTGCTTCACCACAGGTCATGCCTGTCCATAGCTCTTACAGTCCTGATGGGAATATGTTCTGCTTTTCTTCACTTAATGTTACATTCTGAGATGTGGTTCCTCTTGCCTCAATGTCCTGTCAGTTGGGGGGGGGGATGTGTGTGCATGTGCAGACCAGAGGTTGACAACACTGGGTATTTTCCTCAGTTGCTTTGCCTCATTTTGTAAGACGGGGTCTCTCACTGAATCTGGAGCTCACCGATTGTCAGATTGGCTGGCCAGTGAGACCCAAAGATTGTCCTGCCTCTACCTCCCCGGTGCCAGAATCACAGATACCCACTGCCTACCACGTCTGGTACTTTACACTGGTACCTAGAATCTGAACTCAGGTCCTCATACTTACACAGCAAGTACTGTGCCCACTGGACCATCTCCCAGCTTTTCATTTACCACTTTCAATAGATGTAATACAGACAGGTTGATATCCTGGATCTGATCAGTCTAAGCTTCTTCCTGGGGGTGTTGAGGGAACAAGAAGGCAATGTTTACCAAGTGTCCTTGCCAGCGTGCCAGAGCTCTGGCTCCATATCCCTGCCGTGGCCAGCCTCCTCTTCCCATAGTCCAGGCCTCAGCATCATAGGCCTCATCATCAAAATGCCTTTGTGAAGTGCCTTGTAAGTGCAGCATCCCACTGGGGGGGGGGGGGCAGGGGGATCTTCCACAGATATCACCTTACCAGCCTCTGACATCCAGGGCACGCTGGCTCAGACAGACAGCATACATGTTAGCCAACCACAAAGGCACCTGAAGATCAGGCTATAGGCCAAAGAGAAAGTGAAAACACAGATTCTTAGGTAACATTCATGCCAAGGGTAAGCACAGCTGGGACTGCAAAGGCAGTCTGCATTCCCAAAGCCAGCTTGGCCCTTAGATCCCAGCTGGATGGGGACTACTTGGAGCACAGGGGATCTGAGAAACTCCTGGGAGAAAGTAGAGGTGAGAGATAGGAAGGGAGAAGAGGATGTTAAGGAACTGTTCGAGTGCCTAGACTCACAGTGTACCACGGAGAAGGAAAAATGCAGGGCATAGACATCCCTCCCCGAGACCTTCAGGCCACTGCTTGTCTCACCTCAGTGCCCCTCTGTCTTCCCTCCGCAGGTGTTCCATGAACAAGGCATCCTCTTTGGCTACCGACATCCACAGAGTTCTGCCACTGCCTGCATCCTCAGCCTTTTCCAAATGACCAATGAGACCCTCAACATCTGGACACACTTGCTGCCCTTCTGGTACTTTCTAGCCCCCTTGGATCAGCCCATCTCATTCTGGGTGCCTCAGGGACCAGAATTCTTAGAACATAGCCAAATGGCAGGGAGATTCCGAGCTGGGTTAGGGGGTCCCCCTGTGGGTGCAGGTGCTTATGTGAGAGAGAATGGAATGAATGTCAGGCCGTGGGTTGCAGGATTCCAGGGCTTCCACTGACTGAGCAGCATTTGTCTTTATCACCTTCAGTCTTGCAGGCTTTGCTGGTCTTCAAGAAATCCTTATCAAAATGCCTAATTAAAATTAAAGTGACTTGAAAAAGTCACTTAATCTTTCTGAGCCTTGCATTTTCTGTCTGTAGAAGGGGTGTAATCATTTGCTCCTTTCTTGAGGCTGCTGTGAGGAGGAAACCCTAGTAAAGTCAAGGATACCCAGGACTAGAGATATATAGCTGAGTTTGTAGAGTGCTTGCCTGGTACGCAAGAAGCCCTGAGTTCCATCCCCAGCACTACATAGACCAGGCATGGAAGCCCATGCTGTAATCCTAGTACTCTGGAGGTAGAAGCCGGAGCACAAGAAGTTCAAGGTTATCCTCAGTTACATAATGTGTTTGAGGTGTGCCTGGGCTACAGGCTGACTCAAATGAGCAAGCAAACAACCAAACACAGGCAGTGTTGTGGGTGCTTGTAATTGTTTGAGAATTACAGCAAATATAGGCCTTTGGTCACCTTTAATGGAGCCATCTAGGATCTGGAAGGACGAAGGAATGAGGAGACTGGAGAAGACTTCTTACTGAGAAGGCCAGTCTAAGGCCAGCTTCATATACCTTGTGCCTTTGCTCAGTGGTGAAGAAGAGGGACAGGGTCACAACCACATCATGGTAACTACCCCTTGGTATCTGTGGGGATTGGTTCTAGGCTTCCCTAAAGATACCAAAAATTGCAAGTCCTCCCTTGTATCATGTAGCATAGTTTTCATACATATCCTCTGTACCTTTTCCTATATACTTTCAGTCATCTCTAGATGACTTCAAATACCCAGTACAAGGAAATGCTGTGCCAACCATTGTTAGACTGTTCAAACAATAAGGACAGGAAAAAAGTCTGCGCATTCTCAATACAAACGCAGCTCCCTCTACCCTTTCCCCAGTATTTTGTTTGACTCTGAGAACACAGTTGACAGGAGGGGTGACTGTCAGAGCTGGGGGGACCTCAGTTGTCAGCTGGTCACTATCTCACTCAGACCACTGTGGGGAGGGCTGATACAGGGATGGCCTCTGGCCAGTCCTGAACAAGCTCCTGAAGCTGAGAGAGTTGGAGCATCCCTGAATGTGCTGAGTGGACACAAGCCCCAGGAAGGCCCATGAGGAGCAGCCAGCCTAACTGGATATGGACAGAGTGCAGATCCAGTAAGCCACCCAGGAGGGGAGAGCACTTAGTATGGGGCATGTTGGGATGATCTGTAGCGGAGCCTGACAGCCTGGGCAGTGGCAGTAAAGTACCATGGCTCAGGAAGGTCATTAGCATGTTACATTTTGCTTATATAAAAACCTGGGCCTGGCCAGATGGCTCAGCAGGTAAAGGCACTTGTCTTGCAAGCCTGGAAACCTGAGTTCAATCCTCCGAACCCATGTAAAGATGGAAAGAAAGAAACAACTCCATAGAGTTGTTCTCTGGCCTCCACAAGATGTGTGCATGCACACCCCCAATACATATAATAATAAGTTTTTAAAAGTTTAAGTCTGTTTGCGATCTCAGGGCACTGGTACATGTCTATATTCCCAGTACTTCAAGAGTGAAGGCAGGAAGATCAGGACTTTGAGTCAGCCTGGGCTACACAGTAGGTCCCTGTTTCAAAACAGCATCAACCACAACGTTTAGGTGCTGATGCATGATAACACTGCAGGAGGGAATAGAGTCAGGCTGTTCCTTCTTCCTCCCGGGGCTGCTGGGGCTGTGTGTTTCTGTGTGCCCTCTGGAGCTCTCTTACATAGCCTCACCTGTGACATGTGTGCCTCAGCCCCCTGTCATTTCTCTCATGGTTTGTTTTAGTTTCTTGAGTCTCATGTAGCCCAAGCTGACCTGGAACTCTGTGTAACTGAGGATGATATTGAACTCCTGATCCTCCAGCTGCTACTTCCCAAGTACTAGTAGTATAGGCGTGTGCCATCATCCTGTCTGGTTCATTAAGAGCCTTGTCTTTGGAGGCATACAAGTCGAAGCTGGGGAATATCCTGGAAAAGATGCCAAAGGAAGGAGTCCATCCCTAGGCCCTCGCTTCTCATCCTGCCTGCTCATTACCAACTTACTCAAGTCAGCATCCCTGACTCCCAGCCTCTCTGGTGCATAGTATATCACCAAAGTGAGGATTCCTAGGGATGGGTCATGCATCAGAAAACAATCAAGAGGAGATTGAGTGGTACATGCTCTGTTCCAGGTTCTTTGTGTGGAGGTTCGTGACTGCACTGTATATGACAGACATTCAGAACGACAGCTACTCATGGCCCATGCTCGTATACATGTGCACCAGCTGCGTGTACCCTCTTGCATCCAGCTGTGCACACACCTTCAGTTCTATGTCCAAGAATGCCCGGCATATCTGCTACTTCCTGGACTATGGTGCCGTCAACCTCTTCAGCCTGGGTATGTGAGGTCCTGCTCTTTTGTCCTCTCCCCTAAGACTGTCACCTTCCTAGTCCCCTGTGAGCTTTGATGCATTTGTGGATGAGTCAGGGGCCTTGTCCAAGTTCCTGATGAGAGCTCTGTAAGAAGCTTGTCCATACATGTACTGTCTGGGAACACAGCCCTGACCTGTAGCGGTTGCCAATTATTGTGTATAACTGTTCCCTCTGAGCTCCTCTTCCTGTTCCCTGTGTGGCATCACTGGATAAGGTCTGATCAGTCAGGAACACACCACTACACACTACTTCCTCCTCACAGATACACGCACTAAGTGCTTAGGACTTTCGCTACTCTGATTTCATTGTAAGCTTATGTCATTCAACTTTTAATTAACAACTGTTTTACAAGAACTTTGAAACTGTCACAATTGTCTCTCACAAGCCAGCATGTGCTTGACCTCAGCACACCAGGGCTGGGTTCATAAGGTAGAGAAAGGAAGGCAGGGTCACAAATTCCGTTTTTCCAGAGACTTAGAGAAGCAGCACTGACTTTTTCCAAAGTACCACAGAAACAGAGTGGTGAGTCTGCCGGTGAAGTCGGGCATCGCCATCCCCAGCCTCCTCTTCCTGCTTCTCCCTTCCATGTGAGCATCCTTCCCTAGGATGCTGATGCTGATGTCTTCCCACCAGTCCTGCTCTAGGCATGAAAATCAGTCGGTATTTAACTTTGAATATTCTTTTCCTCTTTTCTCTTCCTTTAAAGAGCAACTACGTGAGTATGTGCTGTTCTCTCTGTCTCTGTCTGTCTGTCTCTCTGTCTCGTGCTCCTGCCCCTCTCTATTCACTAAAACTGCTTGCTAAGCCCCCAACCTCCTCCTGACAGCTGGGTCCCATGCAGGCTTCCCGAGCTCTCTCCTGTGCTCTCCTGTCTGGCCCTGGAGCCCCGGCTGTGTCCTCTGTCTTGCTTCCCCTCCCCCCACCCCTGTCCTCACTCTTCTTCTCTGGCCTCCTACCTCTACTCTCCACCACAGTTGGGCATGCTCTGAACTGTCCAGAATCTCTGAACTGACCTGAAGGTTTTGTTCCTGACATGCCCACGCCCTAACACCTATAAACAACTGAGCCTGAAGACAGGCCAGCTCTAACTTCCGTCCACCCTGCCCCCATCCCAGGTTCCTGACTAGAGATGTCACCTCCTGCTCACTCAAGTCAGAATTCTAGTAACCTCTGTTCCTCCTCCCACACCTCTGCTTCCCATCTGATCTAATCAGTGATCAAGTTCAGTCCGTCCCATGAATCCCCAGATCCTCACCATCAACTTGGCTCAGATCCTAGGCCTGTCAGACACTCTGCCCGCAGCTCTCCCCAGCTGCCCAGGAGGCTTCTGCCTCACTCCTGCCAGGTTCTGCCCACTGAAGGACTGCAGGCACATTCCCACCTGGAACAAGGTCCAAAGTCCTCTGACCAGTGGCTTCCTGAGGATTCTTTTGTTTTGTTTTTTCCTCCCTCCCTCCCTCCCTGCCTGCCTCCCTTCCTCCCTCCCTCCCTCCCTCCCTCCCTCCCTCCCTCCCTCCCTCCCTCCTTTCCTTGACAGGACCTCCAACTTGCTAAGAAGCCAGGGATGGCCTTGACTTCTGATCCTCTGGTCTCCATCTCCTAAGTGCTGGTAAACAGGCATGTGCTGCTACACTCAGTTTATATAGTGCTGGGGATAGAAGCCAGGACTTTCTGCATGCAAGGCAAGCACTCCATAAACACCTACATCCCCAGTCCTTTCCTGGGGATCCTAACAAGAGTAAACATGTTGTTGTTTTTATTTATCTTTATTTTATTTATTTTAATGTGTATTAGTATATTGCCTGCAAGTGTGTTAGTGCACCAGTGTTGTGCAAAGGTCAGAAGAGAGTGTCAAATTTCCCTGGAACTGGAGTTAACCACCATGTGGGTGATGGAATTGAACCTGGATCCTCTGCAAGAGCAGCCAGTGCTCTTAGCTGCTGAGCCATCTCTCTAGTCCCAAGAGTGAGCATTTTGAAGAGTCCTGTGAAGCCAGATCTGTGTTGAACTCCTGAGACACATCTCTTTTCGAAGGGATCTACTTTTATGTTTATGTGTGTGTATGTGCGTGTGTGCTCTGTGAGTGCTGGTGCCCTTAGAGGCCAGAAAGGGATTCCCTGCAAGTAGAGTTACAGGCTCTTGTTCTTACCCAGTGTGGGTGCTGGGAATTGAACTATGGTCCTATGGAAGAGCAGCAAGGATTCTTAACTATTGAGCCACCTCTCAAATCCCTCTGATACATGTTTTAATATGACACCCAAAGGTTTAAATTTGAGTAGTTCTGTGCTCTGGGGCAAGTTTCTTAACTTCTCCAAGTCTCAGTTCTCTTGTCAGGAGCATAGGGGCATTATGAGTAAGCGCTGTTGAGTGATTCCTGTCAGTCAGCACCTGGCACACAGGTCGGTATCACAGAGTAACCATTACTGTAATTGATATCGATCCCCTTCACCTCTTGCCCTGTATATCCCAAAAACCTTCCTCCCACAGGACGCCTCTAGGTTCTCCTCAGTTTTCCTTCTTGCTGAATTTTCTTGTAGGTGTAAGGCCCATCTCTGACATTGCATGCAGTGTTTGGTGCACACTTTGGCTCCAGTCAGCATCTGCTGAGCATCTTGGTTCAGACTTGAGCATTGGGCCTGGAGAAGGTTCCTTTTCCCCTGGAGCAGCTCCTGGGTGAAGTCTCATAGGAATCCTACATGGTGCTAGGCGAGCAATGCTCATTACTCTCTGTCTGTATCACTGGCCTTTTCTGTGTTGAGGGGGTGGCATACATGCACATGTGTGTGGAAGTGAGGGGACAACCTAAGTTGTCCTCAGGAGCTTTACACTTTTTCTGAGACCAAATCTCTCCCTGCCATGGAACTTACAGGTTAAGCTAGGATGTCTGTCTAGTGAGCCCCAGAGATCTACCTGTTTCCATCTCCTCATCTCCCCAGCACCACGTTACAAGTATATACCACCAGTCTGGGTCATGTTCTTGCTGCTGTGACTGGATGGCTTTTCTAGATCCATAGGTCTAATGGGAGAAAAAGGCAGAGGTTTAATCTGGCTGGCTGAGGCCTCTTTCTGCCTCTGCTGTGAAGCCAAGGTTCTTGATATATTAGAATAACAGGGAACCTGGGTCAGCTCCATCCAGTCTGTCCTCCAGGCTCTGTGCAGGAGGGTACAGGTCCTGGCCACTTCGAGAAGAACAGTGATCATTCCTGTTCCTCCAACCAAAAGTTTCTGCAGATATTCTCTCCAGAAGGTCTTGATGTAGCTGCCTCTCTCATACTCTAAAACCCTGGGTGAGGCTCCACACTGCTTCTCACTGGCCACTCAGTCCATTAGACAGGCCCTCTGTCACTATGCCACTGAGCTTCTCAAGGATGCACCCTGTCCACAGCAGGTATGGTGTGCACTCTCAAAAGAAAGCTGAGCTTGCTATTATTATGAGCAGTAGTATGTGGTTAGAGGCAGAGACTCAGTTTCTAAACTCCATGAATTTGAAGCCTGTTTCTGTCTGGCTGTATGACTCTGGGTGACTTACTAGACCTCCCTGTGTCTTGGCCCATCTGTAAAACGAGGTATGTGTAAACCTTAAACAGGATAGGGTTGATGGAGTAAGTTCACACACAAAGTCCTGAGAGGGACACAGGCTTAAGAGTTTGGATAGGTAGAGGGGAGGGCATTCTGGGAAGGCAAGGAGGCAGGCTGGCTCATGGGTCTACACAGAGGATGAAGGTTAAGACTGTCTGCCCCAGGAGTCTCCGTGGTGCTGTGGCTGGCCTGGGTCTCAAGACTGGTTTGTCTTCCTCAGGTTCAGCCATTGCCTACTCAGCATACACATTCCCCGATGCGCTGGTGTGCAGCACCTTCCATGACTACTACGTGGTCCTGGCCGTGCTGAACACCATCCTCAGCACTGGCCTCTCCTGCTACTCCAGGTACCGGGCCCTCTGACCTCAGGTGGGGAGCCAGGGAGGGCCTAGCATTTGTCTCCATGGGGGTCTTTGAGGTCAGCAGAAGAGGTGGGTTCAGCAGAAAAGGGTCCATGTTGTGGAATGTATTCCTTACTTTTCTCATTGTTAGGACAAGATAACTTACAACTTAAAGAAGGGTTTGCATTAGCTCCTAGTTAAAGGATACAGTCCATCACTGTGGGGAATCATAAGCAGCAGGACAAGGAGGCAGCTGGTCACATTGTATCTATAATCGGGAAGCAGAGGGAGATGAATGCTGATTGATGCTCAGCTTGCTTTCTCCTTTTTATTCAGATCAGGGCCTCAGCCTGGTGTTACTCATAGTTAGAATGGATCTTCCCTCCTCAATTAATCTAATCTAAATATCTCCCTGATAGGTATGCCTAGAGATTGTCTCCTTGGTGATTCTAGATTCTGTCAAGTTGACAGTTTCAACCATCACCCTGGGCATCATGAGTATCACCTGGGCAGCCACCCGGCCCTCTGATTAGGAAAGCCTACTTGTGTCTTGAGGCTCCGAAATTCTTCATAACTTGAACAAGAAGGTCCTTATGCTTTAATTTTTTATAACTCCTACAAATTTTTAAGCTGGCCCTATTGCTTCGGCGAGTCACATGTCCACCTTGAACTTCAGTTTGTTCACCCATACAGTGGGTCCAACACAGCTCCTTTCAGGATGGAAGATTCTAAGTCATGTGGCCAGAATGCCCTGTACAAGCCTGGATAGAGGAGGCTCCTCCCAAACAGGCAGTCTCCTGCTTAGAGTCATGGGTAGATGTGTCTCTAGGTGTATGTGATGAATGATGGAGGGAACTCAAATATGGCCATGAGTCACACCCAGACCACTGCCTCTAATCCTGGTCTTTTTTTCTCCCTCTTTTTCATTCAAGACCCCCTAGGGCCCTGTCCAGATAGTGCCAGGAGGTAGCAAGTCAGGGAAGCACCTAGGTGGCCTCTGAGTTCCCTGCCCCTCCACCTGCAATCACATTCAACCTGTGTAGCGCTCTGCTGTCCCTTCTCCAGGGAGAAAGAGTCAGACAGTACCTGTGTGTGTGGAGGGCAGGGGGTGGTAGTGGTGATCTTTGCCTGCCCCTAGGTAGCTTCCTCTGGATGACACTTGCCTTGGGAAAGCCTGCTAAACTGTTTTTTTTAAATGTAGGAGGATAGATTCTTAAACCACATTGGAGGTTTTCTCCAGCTTGCCTGGTGATCTGAGTCAGGTGGGAGGGAAGAGTGGGTTGCTCTCTGTGGAGCGGAAATCCCTTACTAGGTATGTCTCACACTGAGTTTTGTGTGGCTTCAGCCCTGGGGAACTGCTGGGGTGTGGTAGGGGATCACTCTCTTATCTTCTTGGAAATTACAGTTTCCTCAAAGCTAGGAGGAGAGTGGATCCACCTGCAGAGGCAGGAAACAAAGTTCCTTGTCCTGCATTACTGTGTCCTTCTGAATTAAACGATGTGGTATGCAGCCTCCGCACCAGTTTGGGAACTTGGAGACTCCACAGATGATGGAGAAAGGGGTCAAGTCCCCATCTTGGGTGAGACAAGCTGTGGCAGATGAGATGCAGTATGTCTCAGTGGCCTTTTGTCTGGATGTGTGGGCTGCTGGGTGGACCTAACCCATGAGCCTGGATACCTTTGGAGCTGATCCTTGAACTAGTCAGTGCCCCTGTCTAGTTGGTTCCTAAGAACCGTATGGTCCTGGTATTCAGAACTGAAGTTTAGAGGGAGGCAAACACTGTGGGTAGTGGAGGCTGAGGCGGCTCATGGGGATGCAAGAAATAGTCCCTGAAGTTAATGAACCAAGACTGCTTTCCCAAGAGTCCATAGTGCAGCTCTTTAGGACATTCGCAACTTTTCATTTTTCTTTTGTCTGCATGTATGTAAGTGTACTACATGTGTGCAGTGCCTGCAGATATCAGAAGAGGGTGTCAGATCCCCTGGAACTGGAGTTACGGACAATTGTTAGCCACCGTGCGGGTGCTGGGAACTGAACTCAGGACATCTGCAAGAGCAGCTAGTGCTCTTAACCGCTGAACCATCTCTCCAGCTCCCCAGGCTTTCCCTTTTTTTAAAGCTCCTGACTCAACCTATAAGACATGAGTGTACATTACTTTTCTTTGGCCCAGAGTTCTCCCAACTATGCATGTACAGTGGTGGGTATTGTGGATTTGGCATGCTTGGTGTATTTGAATGAACATGTTTGGCAGCTGGGCCAGAAATGTCCTGTGCGTCCATGTTTAGAGGCTTCTCCCCTTGACAATAGAACAGTTCATTTCTGGTTATGTCTTAAGCACATCTGGGGTTATTCCACCCATTGACCTACCCACAGGCTGCCTGGACTCGGTGCCATGTGAAGAATCTGCCATGCCTGGTAGAGTGAGTTGATGTCCTTGTTCTCAGAGGGTGCCAGCCACAGGAGAGGCAGGTCACAGACCCCCAAAGAGTCTGGGAAGGAGCTGCCATTGCCTTCAGAGTAAAGCAGGACAGAGTGTGAGGGAAGCAGGCAGTGCCAACAATGCCATCTTGGACACACAGGGCCCTGAGAGCTAGCTTCAGGACTGTGACAGGGGGACAGGATGGGAGGGCCCTGGAGAAGCAACAAGGAGCAGCAAGGGGAAGGGGAAACGTCTGGACAGGGCAAAGGGGTCAAATGGAGAGTCCAGCGCCCTCTAAGAACTACCTTTCGCTCTTCCCAGACAGTGACCTCCTGGGTTCCTCTTTTGGGGCTCAGCTTTCACACCCAAGGACCTTTGAGGTTTTATCACCAGCAGCTGCATGGGGGCTCTTGTGCCTCAACACTTGAACGGGGAGCTGAGTGGATGTGTGTCATCTCTGTGTGGTGGGCGGTGATCAATGACCCGACCTGCTCCCTTTGCCCAGCATTCCACAGAGTGTCCTTGCTTCTTTTGCTGTAGATCTTCCTTTCGGCATGTCTGGTCATTGACTTTTGTGTGGTTTAGTGTATTCTGAGACATAATCTTACTATGTAGCTGTGGCTGGCCCAATACCCACTGTATAGCGTAGGGTAGCCCCAAACTTTCAGCAACTCTCTTTTTAGCCTCTCAAATATAGGATTACAGACATGTACCATCTCCCCCTAACTTCCATCATTTTTTTTTTTTTTGAGGGGAGGGACAAAATCATTGAGCATGGTTGCCAGAAAAGAGAAATGCCTCAGATGTGTACAGGGGTTTAAGCCAGCCTTGAAAGGGCTGAGGTCAGAGCTGGGGCAAAGATCCTCACACACTTCTAGACACTGGAGCACCTCAGCCAGATGGCACAGTGCTGCTGGAGCCAGGGTCCAGCTCTTGAAAATGGTCCCCTTCCCTTGAGTCTCCAAATGAGTGTTCAATGCCCCCACAACAGCAAGAGCACCACACACACACACACACCTTTGCAATACAGTAAATTTCCCAGTAATCCCACTTGCATCAGGCACTAGTTTTGGAATTTCAGTTGCTAATTCTTACAGCTTGGTACAAGATTTATTGCATCAACCTGGTTAATCTTAAATCTTAAGGCTTCTCCCCAAATCCAGTGTTTCCTGGACACCTGTAACCCATCCTCTCAACCCTACTGCACAGGAATGGCATAAGCAGGCTGTCCTCTGAAACCCGTTGTGCGGGGTGTTTTGAAAGCATCAAAACTCTGGTTTGGGTTGTTAACGCTGCTGGCCCCCGGAATCTCTGGCTGTGGCGGCACCCTGTGGCTGGTTGTGGAACTGCACCTTGGGAGTAGGACCTTTCTTCGTGGTTAACGGCTCTTGGGCTTTTCTTTCTTCTTTCTTTCTTTTCTTTCCTTCCTTCCTTCCTTCCTTCCTTCCTTCCTTCCTTCCTTCCTTCCTTCCTTCCTTCCTTCCTTCCTTCCTTCCTTCCTTCCTTCCTTCCTTCCTTCCTTCCTTCCTTCTTTTTCTTTTTTGCCTCTGTTGCTTTTCTCTCTCCTATTCTGCTTTTTCTCCTTTTTGTCCCCTGTAGACTCAGCTTTGCCGATGGAGAGGCTGGTCCGTTTGCCCCTGGGGAAGCACTTTATCAGGCCGGGTGACATGTGGTCTCAAGTCGCAGGAAACCCATGCTTTGGGGGACAGCCCTCGCCAGTCAGAGCCAGGTTTTCTTCACGTGTAAGTGGCCACAAGGAGCACTGTAGGAGTGAGCCTCTCTCCCGGACATGGCAGGGGCACAGAGGCCCTGTTTGCAGTTGTGTGTTGTCTACTGGGGTTGTGGGAATGTGTTTCCTTTGGCCCCTGGGGGGCAGCGGGTTCAGAGCCAGTTCAGAGAAAGGCTGGGCCTGGGCAGTATGACAGTTGGGATGCAGACACCTTGGGTTAAACCCTGGTTGTGCCTGTTCTTTCCTCTGACTTTAGACTATCCATCCAGAGTCAGTCCATTCCTGCTTAAACATGGCTGTGAGATGGTCAGAGAAATGAATGTTTTTTTCAAAGATCCAGTCAGATACCGGGCTATTTGCGGCCTCGTTTTCAAGTCCCTATAACAACACTGTGAGGGAGGGACAGTCACACACAGTTTCAGAAGCATGTGATGTGTATTAGATCCCCATGGTCCCGATGAAACTAGAGCACTGTGCTGCTTCTCCTGGACATTGTGCTGTCATCAGGAAGGTGGTTTGGGGTTTGGTTTTGTTTTTTGAGACAGGCTCTCTTTTAGCTCAGACTGCCATCAAACTCACTGTGTGACTGAGAATGACTGTACTTAGGGTCCTCTTGCCTCTATCTCCAGGGGTGAGAACTACAGGCAGGCATCACCATGTCCAGTTTATGATGCACAGGAGATGGAGCTCAGGGCTTTGTACATGCAAAGCAAGCACTCTACCAACGGAGCTATATGCCCAGCCCTAAAGCTACAGTTTTGTGTGGAGTCTCCTTGCCTGACCCTGTCCTCTTGATGGTCCAGCCTGTTATCTGTTCTGCTTGATTTCCATGCCTTCAGCTGCTGCCCTTCTCCAGATCAGCAGAGGCCTGGTTGTGACCTGTCTAGGAAGTTCTGCCTCTCTTCACAGTAATCAGCACAATGAGTTCTTGTTGCATTCTGTCTTTGCATTGAAGGGAAATAGGGGAGAGGTCATGGAGGCACAAAGGAAATGCCTTGTGCTCACTTTCCCCAGGCCAGTGTTCCTGTGCATGGTAAATATTCCAGAAACTTCTCTGGATGATCCAGTACCCACCCCGGACCCTGGGTTTTGCATGGCCATCATCTGGGCAGCTCCAATTGATCAGATGCCTCTCAGCTTCTGCAGAGTGTGTGCCCTCCACGTCCTGGTGGTGCCTGGACTTTTCAAAGTTCTTTACAGTTCAGTCCTTTAACCTTTGATGGTTTCTGCCTGGAGCCTCCCCCTGCCTTGCTCTGCATACCATTGCTCTGCTTGATATCAGAATAAGTTTCTCCAGACACCCTTCTCGTCTGAGGTGTTGTCGTTCTCACTAGGTAGGAGGAATGAAAGAGGCTGGTGGGAAAGCTATGGTCTGCAGAGACTGCGAAAAAATGATGACTGTCTGCGCGTTAGTATCTGAGACCCTTATTCTTCCTTTTCCCCTGCTTCAGGTTCCTAGAAATCCAGAAGCCCCGGCTCTGCAAGCTGCTCCGGGTCCTCGCCTTCGCCTATCCCTACACGTGGGACTCCCTCCCCATCTTCTACAGGGTAAGAGTGCAGAGCTATTATCTTCTCTCTGCCTGTCACAGTGCTAGGAGCTTGGGTGTTTCTGAGCCTTTGAACAAGTCAGATGTCACAGTGGGCCCTGGGAACCTACAGAGTCAAAACCTGAGCTCTGCTTAGTGGCATTTGAACTGTGGTTGGAGCCAGTATGGATGGATGCAGAGGTCCTGGCAGGCAATCTAACTGGGTGCTTTGGAACAACTGCAGAGATTTGGGCAGGGCAGGCAGTCTGGGGTTTGGTAGAGTAAGAGAGCAGGCTCTGGAGGCAATCTAATGCTTTCTGCCAGTCATTGGGCAGGTTCTCTGTGCCTTGATTTCCCTTGACGCTCATGGGGGTAAGAAGGATTGCATGAGGTTAAGATCAGTGCTGGCTGAGGGTAAAAACCATACATGCATGCTTGTACATTATCATTAATGTACTTTTGTTAGTAAAAGAAAAAGTGGAATGGAAACCTTAAAATGAAGTAAAAAGCACAAAGGAAGGGAAGTGAATAGAGCAAGAAGGGAAAGTTTCACTCGCAAGTCAGATGGACCCAAGTTCAAATTCTAGTCCCACTGGTTACTTACTGCGTGACTTAAACAGTGCACATAACCTCTCTGAGTCTCAGATTCATTTGTGAATGGGGCTAGCCTCTGTTTCCTCTAGAAGCTAATGAGGATGTGTAGATACAAAGGATACTGATGAATTCAGCAGTGCCTGGCACAAGGAACCGTGAGGCTCCTCCCAGAGACAGTGTGAGGCCCAGATGGCAAGGCCTGGGGATACAGCGGAACAAAGCTCTTTCTCTACTCACCACTTGGGGTGTTGAGCATGTGCTCTGTGTTAAATGCCTACAGCTCTTCCTGTTACCGGAGGAGGGTTCAAGAAATGAAGCCATCTTGTACCACCAGAAGCACATGATCATGACCCTCCTGGCATCATTCTTGTACTCTGCTCACCTACCAGAGCGCCTGGCCCCTGGGCGCTTTGACTACATAGGTGAGTGAGGTGTGGTGGGAAGAGGGATGTGATTGTGTCACAAGGGGTGACTCTTCAGACTAGGATGGGGGTGTCTTTTACATTGGATATGAGGTTGCAAGGTAGAGGATCTGGGGTGGAGCCATCTTTGAGGGAGCTCTCCAGACACAGGCCATGGTAAGTGGCAGGCATGGTGAGTGACAAGCAAAGTGGGTGACCTGACACCTATACTTCCAGGGAGGATGGGGATGGACAGGCCCAAGACCCTGAAGCATTCTAGTGAGTGATCATCCTATTGGTGCCTGCAACCTGGTGTCCTGGCATCAAATGAACTTTGGGGGCAACCATAAAGAGAAAGAGGAGAGACAGTACTGCAGATGGCACTGAGGGCACAAAGGAGGAAAAGGTGTATCTTGAACATGGTGAGCAGAGGGCCTGAGGTCGTGGAGGCACTGTGGTCTCAGACCACCAGCATCGGCAGGGTCTCCTGAGACCATGTAGCTTCCACCCCACCTCACACCACCCGGAACTCCAGAGCTGCAGTGGGACCAGCTCTCAAAGAGGCCATGTGATGCTCCAGGGAGCAGAACTCACTATGACTTGGGAGGGCACAAGAATTTCTTAACTAAGGACCATGAAGCTCAAAGGGCCAGTCACTGTCCACACCACAGCAAGTACCTACATTCTCCCCAAGCCGCTTTCATCCTTTCACTGGAGAGCCTCCTTCACCTGCTTCAGAGATGTGACCAGATAGGCTTTGTGTGATCTGATAAGAGTCTCATTCTCTCATTGAACCTGGAAGTTAGGCAGCCAGCAAGCCCAGCAATCCTCCTATCTCCACCCTCCATAGCATTGGGGTCAGAGGCAGCCAGACTATACCTGGCTTTTTTGCATGTGTGCTGGAGATTTGAACTCAGGTCTTTATGTTTGCATAGTATAGTAAATGCTCTTACCCACTGAGTGATCTCCCAGGCCCCTTCCGAGCATTTCTTATAAATGAAATTATAAAACTGGTGTGGTGATACAAGCCTGTATCTGAACACTCAGGAAGTGATCTGAACAGACAGGAAGATCAGAAGTTTAAGGACATCCTTGGTTAGATATTGAATTCAAGACTAGCCCGGGCTATGAGAGACCCTGTCTCAACAAACAAACAAAAACTAAATAAATAAATGCAGTCATATGTGGCCTGCTTGTCTTCCTCCTTTCACATAACCATCCCGATTCTAATGTTTCTAATATTTATATCATAGCCTCTTTTATACACCTCTTTGATTTATGATCTTTTTTGTTTTCACATTTTGTTAAGTGTTTGTGTGTGTGTGTGTGTGTGTGTGTGTGTGTGTGTGCCACAACATGTATGTGGAGGTCAGAAGACAGCTAGTGGAAGTCTGTATTCTCCTTCCTCCGTGTGGGTCCCAAGGACTGAACTCAGGTTCTCAAGCTGGCAGTAGCCTCTTTCACCCATTGAGCCATCATACTGGCCCTGATCGGTGATGTTGACGGCTTTTTGTGTGTTTGCCGTAGGTCACAGTCATCAGCTGTTTCATGTGTGCGTGATCCTGGCCACACACTTGCAGATGGAAGCCATCCTTCTGGACAAGACTCTGAGGAAGGACTGGCTCTTGGCCACCTCCAGAACCTTCTCTTTCCCTCAGATAGTTGCAGCCATACTTCTGTGCATCATCTTCAGCCTCAGCAACATAATTTATTTCTCAGCTGCTCTGTATCGGATTCCTGAGCCAGAATTACATAAAAAAGAAACATGACTGCAGACTATTTGCCTTTGATGCCAGACGCCAATGCTAAGCCATTGGTGTGGTGCTGGCTTACGGCAGCCAAAAGTATTCATAGTGACTGATATCTTGAATGGGTTCATGTCAAAAAAGTATTTAACTGGAGAGAGTTCTCTTAGTGTGCACTGATCCTGTATGTGTGTGTGTGTGTGTGTGTGTGTGTGTGTTTTAAGGGGGAACATGGGCTAAAGCAAGTTCTGGATAGGGCAAACAACTGATGTATTACAAAGTTTTAATTGTATTTAAAACGGGGTGTTCAGGAACTGGGAATGTAGTCACTTGAATAAAGTGCTTGCCTAGAATTCACCAAGCCCTTGGTTTGATTCATGGCATTGCGTGAACTAGATCTGGTGATACATACCTGTAATCCAGCTCTGGGGAGATAGAAGCAAACGAATCAGGAGTTCAAGGCTTTCCTTGGATACATAGTGAGTTTAAGGCTGGGATACACAAGATCCTGTTTGAATAAATAAATAAATAAGTAAATAAATAAATAAATAAATAAATTCTACCTAAACAATTGTATTACACATACTGTCCGAATTGTCTAGTTTTTTATATTAGTCTTTAAAAATGACACTGACTAGGTCAGGCCATGGTGGCATGCATCTACAATCCCAGCATTGTGGAGACTGAGGCAGGTGGATCTCTTTGATACTGAGACCAGTCTGGTCTACATAGCGAGTTCCAGGCCAGCCAGGGTTACATAATGAGACACTGTCTCAAAAAAAGGAAACAGGTTGCATTTGATGAATTTCATGTACCAAAGCTTCTTCCCTGGGCTGGTGAGATAACTCAGTGGATTAAGGTGCTTGCTGCCAAGCCTGAAAACCTGAGTTCAATTCCTGGAAACCCTAAGGAGAGAGCTGTCCACTGCTTTCCACATGTGTACATACCCACATACATACAAATCTATTTAAAAAATTTTTAAAGTTGAGTATGGTACATACTTTTAATTCTAGCACTTGGGAGGCAGAGGCAGGTAGCTCTCTGAAAACTTGAGGCCAATCTCGTCTACATAATGAGTTCCAAGCCAGCTGGGGCTATTGAGAGATCCTAACTTGAAAACTTTTTTTTTTTTAAAGAGCTTCTTTTCAAAGCTTCTCTCATAACCTGTAAAGTACTTTAGAAGAGTTGAGCAGGAAATGTGACTAGGACGTGGGGTCTGAGGGGGTCTGGGGAAAGGGGGAGCTTCCAGAATGTGGACGTCCCCACAGTGCAGGGAAGTGGAAGAGTTCCCTTCCCAAAAAGTCCATTGGCTCTTCAAAGAGCAAGTTCATAGGTCCCTGGGGTTTGGAGTTTTTAGGGTTTTGTTTTAATTCCACAGCCTGTGGCTGGGTGTCCTGTGTTCTGCTGTCTCTGTTCTCTTGCTGCTGTTGGGTGCTGCAAAGTATCTCATGATACAGGTAAAATGCGTTGACCGCTGGAGCTGAGTGAGGTCATTCCAGCTGGTCATGCTCACCTGTCACCTTTTCAGTCAATGAAGGAACCACCTTTGGAGATATTACAAGCCTGATACTGCTTCAGTGTGCCTAATAGACTACTAAACCTAGTATTCATGTGCAGAGGGTAGTGAAGACCCCACCAACAGGATGGTCAAATGTCCTGTCCTCAAGCTCTACTGTGAAACATAAACACAAGGCAAGGGGGCTGAAGAGAAGGCTCAGCAGTTAAGAGCACTAGCTGCTCTTGCAGAGGACCCAGGTTCAGCTCCCAGCACCCACATGGCAGTTAACAACTGCCCATAAGGCCAGTTCCAGGGACACCAACACCATCCTATGGCCTCCACAGGCATTGTATAACACAGGTACACTTATGTGCAAGCAAAACACTTATACACATAAAACATAAATAAAAAGAAAAACACTAGATAAGGTTATGACATGTACTGCCTGGGGTGAACCTGGGCATTCTGCTTTGCTAGTTTAAATACAGGTTTGGTTGAGGAAATCTGCACAGAAATATGTCCATCGGAGGATTTGAACTCAGGAGAGCCATGAGCAAAAGCTGAGGAGGCTGGTGTCCTTCATTCCCAGCACCAGCTGCTTGATCAAAGTCCCAGCAATTTAATATCTAAGCACATTTCTCCTGTTTTCTTTCCAGGATTTTCTACTATGAATAATATTTTTTAAAGTTGTCAGATTTAAGTCTAGTATGTTGAACCCTAGACAAAAAAGTAAAGCAGAGAGGTTTGAAGGAGAGGATCTCATGCATATATCCTGATTTACAAATCAACAGCTCTCAGCTGGGCATGGTGGCGCATGCCTTTAATCCCAGAACTGAGGTGGTAGAGGCAGGCAGATCTCTGTGAGATTGAGACCAGCCTGGTCTACAAAGTGAGTTCCAGGCCAGCTATGGCTACAGAGAGACACCATCTCAACAACAACAGAAAACAACAGCTGCCTATGTGTAGATGAAATATGATCATCTGGCTTCCAGACTGCCTGGCCATCCTGATCCTGATCTAAGTCTTCCCTGATAGACAGACTGTAACCTCTCTGAAACTATAAGCCCAAATAATCCCTTTTCTTCTTTAAAAACAAAAGGAGAGACACAACCTGACAACAATAAAAACTTATCACAAAAACTGTGCTAAGAGTCCAAACCTTGAACAAAGATCATGGTACTTTCCCAGAAAATACTTCCATAACATCTAACTAACAACCACCTCTCCATTCTTGGACCAATGTCCTCCTTGACACTGAGGCTTGTAACCAAATATTTTGCCTTTTAAAATATTCCCTTGCAAATCTAGAGAGAAGGCTCAGTGGGGAAAGTGCTTGCTGTGCAAGCATGAAGACACATTCATTTCCCCAACATACACATAAAAGCTGGGTGTGAACTAGGCATGGTGGCACACACCTTTATTTTTTTAAATATTGTATTTATTATTTTTGTTATTATTTTAATGTGTATGAGTATATTGTCTACATGTATGTAAGTACACCTGTATCATGTAATGCTTGAGAAAATCAGAAGAGGGCACCAGTCGAATCCCTTGGAATTGCAGTTACAGATGGTTCTTAGCCACCTTTAGTCCCAGCACGTGGGAGGCAGAGGCAAGCAGATCTCTGTCAGTTCAATGCCAGCCTGGTCTACATAGTAAGTTCCAAGCTAGCTGAGGCTACAGGGACACACTGTCTCAAAAAAAAAAAAAAAGAAGAAGTGATTCAGGCAGACAGATATTCTGACTGACATCAGTCTCTGACCTACTCGTGCACCTCCATGGTAAGTGAACCCAAACACACACACACGTGCATATAGTATATACCACACACACACACACACACACATCTTGCTTCAACTCTTTTGAGTATACATATAATTTACTCTGGCATAAATGTTCCCATTGCAGTGCCTGTTTGGAGAATCTCTGTTATTTAGGTTCATGATATCAAAACACAGCATTTTCTCATTTGTTATATTACTAATTAGAGTTCAGTATTTTATAATATTTTCAGGGAGTTCAGAAATGCTGATGCAAAACAATTTTTAACAGAGGCCCATCAAGCCCTGATCCATAGCTGGTAATGATTTTGAGGGCTTCTTTCAGATACTGGGTCCTCTTTGCTGACTCGGGATGACCCTGTATTTTAGAACACTGCTTGTAGGATTAAACAGCCCAGGAACTTCAGTCAGAGACCTTGTAAACAGCTAATGGTCTCATCCTCTAAGAACAAGTAATAGCAAAGTAACAGCATATGCTGGATTAGTGCTCAAGAAATATGATTTCATGATTTTTACAAACTGTTAACTTTCTCTGAGGAAGGGAGGTTGATACAGAACTTTGGGCTTGTAAATTTTTGGTGTATTAATTGCCATCATGTATAATAAATTTTGATCTTTAGCAACATTCATTTTTTCCTCCAAAGATTTTATTTATTTATTTGATGGGAATGTTTTGTCTGCATGTATGTAAGTACACTATATGCATGCAGTGCCTGCAGAGGCCAGAAGAGGACATAAGATCCCCTGGAACTGGAGTTGCAGACAGTTGTGAGCCACCTTGTGTGTGCTGGGAATGGAACCAGAGTTCTCTGTAAGAGCAACCAGTACTCTTAATGGCTGAGTCATCTCTCCAGTCCCTCTTTAGCAATATTCTGACATTGTTAGTAATACTGCACAGTGGCAGGGTCTGTGATCTCCTTCATCTTACCACAACCCAATTTTATAGTGAAAATAGAATTTTAAAGTTGGGACTGGGAATGTGGTTCAGTTGGTAGGTGCTTACCTAGCATGCATAAGGCTCTGGGTTGTTTTCTCCAGCACTGCATAAATGGGGCCTGGTGGAGCAGGTCCATAATCTGAGCATTTGGGAGGTGGAGACAGGAGGATGAGAGGTTCAAGGTCATCCATGATTACGTAATCAGTTTGAGGTCAGTCTAGGCTGCATGAGACCCCGTCCAAAAAAAGAAAAGGTATAAACTTGAAATGTCCTAATCTAATAGTGCCTGAGGCAAAGTGCTTAAAGATTCGATTACCTGTAAAATATGCAATAATGTTCTCAGTTTAGCTCTGAAATTAGTTGGAAGATAGTGGGTGAGCAATAGGAAGGACTGTCAGATTGACTTTTGCTTGTCAGTCTTTCCTGTCACACTTAGTGATGAAATGAAATGTATCAACAGAGGAAGGTCAAATGTTTTGATAAGCTGGGTGAATTTTAGTGCCATTGTATACTTTTGGACAGTTATCAATTAAAAACTTGCAGTAGTTTTGTAGTGCTGTCTTGGAAGCTTCTGATGTTCACTCATATTATCACAATTAAATCATAGACATTAAACATCTGATGGGGTACCCATACCATCCGAGAAAGCCAACAATGTTGGCAGGGGTCAGTTAAAGACTTTACTAGAAAGTTGTCCTTGTATTGTTTTTTCTTTTTTAAAAAAATGTATTTACATCTTTATTTGTATACCTGCTTGTTTGTATATGCATCACAAGGGTGCAGGTGCTTGTTGAGGCCAGAAGACAGTGGTGGAACCCCTAGAACTGAAGTGACAGGTAATTGTGAGCTTCCTGGTACATAATGGGAACTGAACCCAGGTCTTCTGCAAGAGCAACAAGTACACTTAAGCCATCTCTCCAGCCTTGTATTTGTTTTAGTATGTGTACATGTGTGTATGCCTATTTCCATGTGTGTGAGCGCACTTGTACATGTGTGCATATGAAGGCCAGAGATTAACATCAAGTGTCTTCCTTGATTGCTCT
This sequence comes from Eospalax fontanierii, assembly GCA_035773235.1. Classification (NCBI taxonomy): domain Eukaryota; kingdom Metazoa; phylum Chordata; class Mammalia; order Rodentia; family Spalacidae; genus Eospalax; species Eospalax fontanierii. The sequence continues at coordinate 52,324,326 of CM069539.1, forward strand.
CTACCTTACATATTGAGATGGGGTCTCTCTCTTGAACATAGAGTTTGCTAGTTCAGCTAACCTAGCTAGCCAGCTTATTCTAGGTAACCCCTGTCTCTGCCTCTTGAGTGCTGGGATTACATGGCATTCATATGGGTGCTGGGGATCCAAACTCAAGCATTTATATTTGTGTGGCAAGAACTTTACCATCTGAGCCCCAAAAGATGGCTTTAAGTGCAGCAATTCTTGATCCTTAGAAAATGTCTCAGTACACCTGAGAGATGTGAGATACCCAGTCAGTGACAATTGCTTACCAAATCACTGACTCAAAAGGTCCAGGTGTGGAGGCACACTCAGGTGGGGTGCATCTTTCCTGTGGCCCTTGTTGAGAAAAAGCGGCTAGGATTTAGCAGGCAGAACCTGAATGTCTTAGTTAACTCCAGCTTCCTTTACCCACTAAAGCTTTTATTTTCCACATTTTAGAGTAGAATATTTCTTTTTTTTTTTCTTAATTTGAAGAACAAGATTGTGATTGTTGGACTACTGCTGTGGTATAGAGCCCTTCTAAGTGCAAGAGCTAAATGTTTGGTCAGCAATAGTCTCTCTCATAGTATTGCTCTGTGAAACCAGCTCAGAGGATGTGGGCAGAGTAAAATGTGGACATCAGATGTACTTTGTAACTCCTTTTTTTTTGGCGGGGGGGGGGGCAGTGTCTCTCTCATATAAGCCAGGCTGGTCTGGAACTCAACCTTGAATTTCTGATCTTCTTGCATCCTCCTCAGTTAAAGACTGGAATTACAGATGTGCACTGCCACACTTTATATGGTTCTGAGGATTGAATCCAGAGCTTCTCATGTGCTAGGCAAGCACTCTGCCAACTTCAGCCTGGTGTGACTGCTTTTTATATAAAACACGCATTGCTACCTATACAACACTCCTGTGCTGTTAAGTGCCGGTCTCTGATACAGTCAGCAGTCATCATGGTGAGCATCCTTTCCCCCGCCCAGACAGCTTCCTCTGCTATTCTTAGCTATATGACAGGACAAATGAAAAGAGGGTATTTATTGTGGTCCTGTTTCCCACCGGATTTGGTCGGTCCTGGTAGGTTTTGGATCTTGGATGCTGCCCTGCAGAGAGGATCAGCCACGCCCTCTATTAGTACCTTCCCTAGGCTGTTAAGCTCCTCACTATAGCAATCTTCAGGTAGGGTGGGACATAGGGTTAACTCTCCAGGTTAGAACCTTACACTTATTTGATACCTTCGCTAAACTGCTAACCTCCTGCCTGGGGTTGTTGGCTCTCCCATCTCCGCTTCCACACTGCCAATGTAGGTGGTACTAAAGTGTATACCACTTGAAATCCATCTCAGAGCCTCTATCAAACCTGGAAAGAATCTTTAGCATTTAAAACAATAGTAGGTGCAGGATCACCTCTGTCCTAGGAACTGGGGAGGCAGATGAGAACAAAGTCTGCCAGGCCCTCCCTTGTGGACCTAATACTGGCTGGGCAGTACTATCAGTATTATGACTATCAAGGCAGATGAGTCCAGAAAGTGCCATGAAGGAACTGGGGAGAGATGGTGGCCCAGGAGAACTGCACAAGTACTCTAACAAGCCAGCAGCTCAGGTGAGGCTCCAGGGGCTGCAGGAGCCAGGCTGGCTGGGGTGTAGCAGGCATAGGAGCCATTTCAGAAAGAGGCCACAGTAAGGCACAAGACCCTGAGGCCAGCAGAGCAGGTCCTACTGGAACGATGGATATCAGGCTTCCTGAACTCCGGAAGTCAGATCTGGGTGACTCAACTTTAGATGAATTCTGAAATTTCCTGAATTTTTGCCCTAAGAGACTGCCCAAAGGCTTTCCTAAGTTCCTTTAAGTGTGTGGAATGCTCCTTTAATAAATTCACCTCTGGCAAGATGGTCATCAGGCTGTTATCTTCATGTCTAATCAACAGATTTCTAGAACTGGCTTTGCTTTGGTCTCCTCCAAAGAAGAGATCAAAAGAAGCTCAAAGATAACTTAATTCATCCTGTCTAAACTTTGCCCAGTGATAGAGATGCACACTCTGGGGTCTAAATGTGCTGGCGTGTGTGATGCAAGAGGGGTAGAGTCCTGGAATATGGAATAGTCAGTAAAAGCCTCACCTGATTCCCACCCCACCTTATGCTTCTGGGAATAGAACCCAGGACCTTGTGCGTAAGACCCACCCAGTCCAGCAGTAAAACTTACACTTCCCACCCAGAATTTTCCCAAGAGAAAGAAAAACCTGTATATAAAGACCCTTATGCAGGCTGAAGAGATGGCTCAGCGGTTAAGAGTGAGTACTGTTCTTTCAGAGGACCCAAGTTGGGTTCCCAGCACCCACACTGGGCTACTCAACACTGCCTATAACTCCAGTTCCCTAGGATCTGATGCCCTCTTCTGGACTCCTTGGCCACCTGTACTTACATGCATAAATATACACATAGACACAAATGTATACACATAATTAAAAGTAAATAAATCTTTTTAAGAAAGAAAACCTGTATGCAAATTATACTGGTTTCATTCACAAATGCTTCTACTGAACTACATCCTCAGTACTTCCTTTTTTTTAAGACCAAGTATGTAGCTCAGATTACAGTCTTCCTGCTTCAGCCTCCTGAGTTGCTGTGATTTCATAGGCTTAAACCATAAAGCTTAGTTACCCCAGGTGATTTTTAATATAAGAACATTTAAACTGGAATATTTATAATCTCTAGTACTGGTGAGAGGAAGGAGGATCACCAGTTTTAGGCCAACTTGGGCTCCATAATAATATCCTGTCTCAAAAAAACAAGGAAGACTGGATAGATGGCTCAGTAGTTAGGAACATTGGCTGCTCTTGCAGAGGACCAGAGTTTGGTTCCCAGCGCTCACATGGAGGCTAACAACCAACTGTAACTTCAGGTCTAGGGGATCCAACATTCTATTCTGACCTTATTGGGCATTGTGCACACTAGTGCACTTACACACATCCAAGCAAAATACTCATACATATAAAATAAAAAATTTAAACAAATAATAAAAAAATAACAAGGAGCAGTGATTTAACTGAGTGAACCGGCACAAGGCTCTGAGTTTTCCTCTCAGTATGAGGCAGGGGCAACGCTAATAAGCTAATAATCTACTTTTTTCTGTTAAAGATTTATTTTATAAGTGCTTTGCCTATATGTATGCATACCATGTGCATGCCTGGTGCCCTTGTAGGACATTAGACTCCCTGGAATTGGATTTACAAATGGTTTTGAGCCTCCGTGTGTGCTGGAAATCAAACCTGGGTCTTTCTGCAAGAGCAGTGTTCTTAACCACTGAGCCATGTCTCTAGCCCACTACTTTTTTTTTTTCTAAAAAATTATTTTTGCTCACTTCGGCAGCGCATATACTAAAACTGGAATGGTACAGAGATTAGCATGGTCCCTGCACAAGGATGACATGCAAATTCATGAAGCGTTCCCTATTTTTTTAGAGAAGGAAGAGAAACTGGGCATGAAGGAGAAAGCCAAGCGGAAGGCTGGGAAAGAGGCGGCAGAGGTGGAGACCTGGGGCTACCTGTCTTTGCGACGCACCCGGCTTATGTGCGCGTGTGGGTCCGCCTCCATTTTGCTGCACCAGCCTCGGTGGGGATGACATGAGAGTGTTTGCTTTGAGGCGATTCTTAGGGGCAAATTTAATATTTTGTCTGGAATAAATCAGAAACTTCCATAAAACGTATTTAAAACTCTATATGTGAGAGTTATGCCTGCATATATGTAAGCATACCTGTGTCGTTCAATGCCCGTAGAGGCCAGAAGAGAGAGTCAGATCCCCTGGAACTGGAGTTATAGATGGTTGTTATGTTAGACCCCACTCTCAGCCCGGGGACTCGAACCCCAGTGGGCCGCCTGGGTGACTAACGTCGGGGAGCCTCAAGCCCACTGACCTCACTCAGCCCAGGGGACTCGAACCCCTGTAGGCTGCCTGAGAGTCAGTCCCAAGAATCCAGACCGTCAGATGCAAAATGCAAGAAGTAGGTTTATTTCACTTGCGCAAGTGGGAGACTCAGTCTCGTTCATGAGACTCAGCTCGCCTGACTCCTGCCAGGCCAGGTTTTTATAGTAAGGTTTCACAGGATGATTATGCATTGACATATAGCTCAACAAACAGTTCACATACAAGATATTTGCTTACAGATCAGGGTTACAGAAGGGACAACTTCTCCATAAACCTCACACATTACTTTGCAGTTCACAGGAGGTAAACTTTTCCACAATTTATGGATGGGATAATGGAGACTCTTCCTGTGGAATGTTAAGCCCACAGGCTTTATCTTGCATACCAAGGGATATTTACATAACTCTTGAATTCCTTGGGTCTCTTCCTCCTGGATTTATAGTTTCTTAGTTGTTTTTCTAATTAGGGGGGTGGGGGAGGCCGAGCTCGTATCACCGAGTGCCTCATAAAACAAACTGTCTCACAGTTAGCCACCATGTGGGTGCCAGGATTTGAACCTGGGTCTTCTTCAAGAGCAACTACTGCACTTAGGCACTTAGCCATTTCTCCAGACCCTCAAAAAAATTATTTTAAATTAAATTACATTCATTTACTCTGTGTGTGTGTGTGTGTGTGTGTGTGTGTGTGTGTGTGTGTGTGTATATATATATATGTGCATGTCAGGGAGTGTATGGAGATCAGACAACTTGCAGGAGTCAGTTTTCTTTTTCCACCATGTAGGTCCTGGGAATTGAGCTCAGGCCATCAGGTTTGGTGGCAAGCATCTTTACTAGCTTAGCCATCTTGTCTGTCCCAAGTCTACCTTTTTAAAAACATAATTTCAGTAGGGCATGGTGAAGTGTACCTTAAATTTTTTTTTTTTTATTGAGTGCACCTTTAATCCTAGCTCTGAGGAAGGGGAGGACAGAGGCAGGCAGATCTCTGTAAGAACAAGACCAGCCTGGCTCACATAGTGACTTCCAGGTGGGTTAGGACTAGGGAGACCCTGTCAAAATAATAATAATTATTACTATATAATTTCAGATTCATAAATGTTGCAAAATACTACAGGCATTTCCTTTTTGCCTCCCACCTTTTCACATTTTTAAATTATTAATTTATTTTTATCTTATGTGGATAAGTGTATTGCCTGCATATATGTAAATGCACCTGTGTCATGCAATGCCTGAGGAGGACAGAAAAGGGCATCAGATACCCTGGAACTGGAGTTATAGACTTTTTTATTGTTAGCAGCCATGTGGGTGCTGGGATTCGAACCTAGGTCCTCTGCAAGAATGGCCAGTGATCTTACCTGCTTAGCTATCTCTCCAGCCCCACATCTTTTAACATTTATAACTGCTTCTCCAACAATGAGAAATCTGCTCCCATTAGCCATGGTGTATTTTCTGATTTGATCAGTCCTAAAGTAAACAGATTGCTGTTTCAGAATTGCTAATTGTCAGGGTGAGAAAGGGGCCTACTAGTTATAACTCCTCATTCTATGTTTCACTTTCCTTTTGTCTGGAGCCTGAGGGCAATAGTATAAGCAGTCTTAATTACTTAGGTAGTCACCGCCCCTTTTTGGGTGTGGTATTCACTTGAAATGTGGCTTAGAACACTTAATTCTAGTTTCATGTGAACTTTGTCATACTGCCATTCTCCACTTGACTGGTTTTATTGTTAAGAACCTAAAACCTGGAAATGCAGAACAATGTTTCCAAGGCAACACACAGCTAGCCAGGGTGACTGAGATGTGTTGAGTGTGTTCCAGTTTCAAACCAGTCCTGTCTCCACTTTACTCCCTTCCCTCCAAAACCCCAGGCTTCATCAGTTTCTTCTCAGTGCTGTTTATAGGTTTCCCATAGCTGGACTTGCTTATCTGGGTGTCTTAGACACTTTTAGCTTAACCATTATACTGGGTATATGGACTGAGATATAGTTTTAAGTCTCTGTAGTCTCTCAGTTGTCTTCAGCGATTTGGATAAGATCCGTCTAGTCTTGAAATTAAATCTACACTTACCACAAGACCTATAGTCCTACTCAAGACCTACAGTCCTACCAAAAAGAAAGAAAAGTGTGTGTATATAAAGATCTTTATGCAAGTTACACAGGTTTCATTCACATTTGCCCAAAAGTGGAACAAGCTAATGACCAAGCTAATGACCATTAGCTTCATACAATGGAATGGTACTTGATAATAAAAAGGAAATAAACTGGCTGGATGTGGTGGAGCACACCTTTAATCCCAGCATTTGGGAAGCAGAGGCTGGTGAATCTCTTTGACATCAAGGCCAGCCTGGTCTCCATGGCAAGTTCCAGGCCAGTTGGGGCTACAGCATGACCTTGTCTCAAAAAGACCAAAAAAAGTTAAAATTTTCAAAGGGGAACAAATTGTACAGCTATGTATATCACAGATAAATTTCAAAACCTTTTGCTGAATAAAAGAGACTGGAAAAGGCAAATTCCAGGGAAAGGACTCAGATAAGCAAAGCAGTTGCCAAGGGTTGGGATTACAGGGTCATCAATTACAAAGAAGCAGCATAGTGAATATTTTGTGTGACTGAGTGTGTGTGTGTGTGTGTGTGTGTGTGTGTATGTATGAAAGAAATACACATTAGACTGTGGTGATGATTACTAAACAGTCTGTTATCAAATACATAGAACAATAAAACTAATTGACTTTACTATACCTCAAAATGACTTTTTTTTTTTTTTCCCGTGACAGTGTCTCATGTAGCCCAGGCAGGCTTTGAACACACTTTTTAGCTAAGGATGAACTTGAACTTCTGATCTTCTTACCTTCATCTTCTAAGTGCTAAGTTTACATACTCCGTTTACGTGGTATTGGAGATCAAACCCAGGGCTTTCAACCTAGGGCTCTGTTCACACCAGACAAGCATTCTACTGAGCTCCATCATCACCCTCTTAAATATGACTTAAGATTTATTTTTTATTTTTAGGTCTTCTTTTCTTTCTTTCTTTCTTTTTTTCTGTTTTGAGACAGGGTCTCTCCCTGTAGCCCCAGCAGGCCTGGAACTCAGTATGTAGACCAAGCTGGCCTTGAACTCACAGAGATCTGCCTGCCTGTGTCTCTCAAGTGCTGGCCCTAAAGGTGTGCACCACCATGCCCAGCAATTTTTAATCTTTTAATTATGTGTATGTGTGTATATCTGTGGTGGTGGTATGTACAGGTACTCATGGAAAACGAAAGAGGGTGTCGGATCCTCTGGAACTGGAATTACTGGCAGCTGGGAGCTGCCTAACATGGGTGTTAGAACTCGGGCTAAGCCAACTCTCCACTCCTAACTCTGACTTTTAAAAAAGCCTCCCAGATCCGCTCCCTCCTCTTTTCCATCTTGCCCCGTCTGGATTTCTAATTCTAGAGGGAAATGCAAACCTTTTATGGGCAATGGGAACATTTGGCCATTTTGGAACAGAGAAATGACATAGTGATTGACACTTTTAAGAAAATGAATAAGCTATCCATTTCATATGGATGGGAGCAAGCGACGGAAAGCCAGCGGGGGGTGGGGGTGGGGAGGCTGCATAGCTGCTCCGCTAGGGTGTCCTGGGAGAGCCCCCATCCACCCCTCAAGCCTCGGGACCACCGCCGCACTGCAAGCACTGGGCATGCAACATTGCCATCTAGTGAGGCTGTGGGGATAAGCTGGGAGAGGAGTCCGAGTAAATGGGGAAGCCAATGATGAAGCAATTGGGAGGAAGCGGTCAGTTGGGAAGGAATGCCGAAGCAATTCAACAGATGCTATGAGGGGGGCGGGGAGGTGAGGGCCCGGCTGAGGGGCTCCAGTATATAGAGCAGGGGGCCTGGTACATGTGCCTGGAACTGCAGACAAGGCCTTGGAGGAGGAAAGGAGGGATTAGAAACAGCGGAGAATATTGCGCGGGCGCAAGTATGTTCAGATGTGTGTGCTGCGGTAGCGATGGGTGTAGGTGATTGGGAAGAAGAGCTTCAGGGCCCTGTTGAGGGTCTCACGCAACGGGGAACCACCGCAGGGCGTCACACAAGATCTGTGATTTGAGGTGAGCGGGCTGTAAAATGGAACTATATTGAACGGTGTTAGCTGTAAAGCTTGTTACAGTTACTGTTGTTCAGCAATTCTGCTTCTTAGAAAGTCACCGTACTTGCATTGTATAAAAAGATGCATTTCCAAGTATATTCATGATGGCAGTTTGTAATAGCAAATACTGAGGCAAGACTGATGTCCAACTGTAAGGACCAAGGATACTAAACTATGACTGTTCTTTCCTGGAAATTCTGAATGGGGCTAGCGTTGCAGGACCGCGGGGGTGTGGATACATAACTGATGTCACTAGCTTAGGGGCAAAGGCTGCGCTGAGATAGAACCAGTTCGTGGAAGACAAGAGTAGGTTCTGGAGCTGCTCGAGGGCAGGAAGAAGATTTTATTAATCTCTGGGTGGCCAGGAAAAACCACAGTAAAGAATTTGGGGGTTGGGGGTGTGGCTCGGCGATATCACCATTGCCTAGCATTCCTGACGCTCTGAGTTCCACGTCAGCACCACAAAAAGAAATAATAATAATAATAATAATAATAATAATAACAACGAATACCTAGGAAAGAGCTGGAAGACCCGGAGGGGGACACTCAAGAAAGGTGAACAGCCAAGTCGTAGTTTTCAAGGTTATCCTGGAGCTATGTAGATTGCAAGTCTGAGGTCAGCCTGGGCTACGTGAGGCTCTTGTCTCAAAATACCAAAATAAAAATAAAATTTAAAAGTAAAATATAAAAGTTAAGGAAAGCAAGACAAGTTGATATGGTGGCTCGGAAGCCAGAGACAGCCTGAGGACAGCAGAACACCCCTGGCCCAGAACGACGTGGCTTCCCATTGAGCTTCTGTTGACCTAGGGAGACAGTTTCTCTGTCAGAGAAAGGGGTGGGGATTCCTGCTGCAGGTTTCCCTTCAGCTCAGACATCTCTGGCCTCAGGCTGTTCGCCCGCGGTCGCCCAAGAGACCAGCGCCCCTCTCCGCAGCGCGGCGCTCCCGAGGCCCCGCCCCTTGCCCGCAGGTGGCCGCTGATTGGCTCATTTGAAATGCGCCGGGCGGGCGCTCACCTGGGCTCGCAGCGTCGCCGCCGGGCTCTCAGCCGGAGTGTGAGTTCCCGTGGCCGCTCTCTGGCCCCCTCAGTCCCCGCCATCCCTGCTCGGGGTCGGAGCCCGGCGTCCCGCGCGCGCGTTTGGACAGCACAGACCCTGTGGCCATGAAGCCAGCGTGAGTACCCGGCCGCGGAGGGGACCCGGGGTGGCGAGGACGGGGGTCGCCGCCCTCCAGACGCCGCGGCCGGGAGTGGAGCCCCGACATCCAGGCCGCGGCCCGGTGCCCGCCGACCCCCCTGTGCCCACGCCCGCCCCGGCCTCCCGGCGGGGAGAAACTCACCCCTTCCCGCGGTCACCCCGGGTGGCCGCTTGTCATCCGGCCGACTGCCCGCGTTTCCTCACCCTCCTTCCTCCGGGGCCGTCCTCCCGGCTGTGCGAGTTGCAGATTTCCTAGGGATCTGGGGTGCGCGCGCAGCCCACTTCGGGGGCTGCGGGGAGTGAGGCCCCGCTGCTGCGCGGCTACCCCGGGCATCCCCAAGCTCAGGGTCCCTTCCCGGCCCGGGCTGGTGGCCTGGAGGTCAGGTCCCTTCTGCAGGTCAGTTACTTTGCGCTATCTTTGTCCCCAGGCCATCCCGCCGGCCTACACTATCTCCCACGCCCACATTCCTCAGTAATTCCGTGACACGTTTGGAGGGCCGCTTCCGCCCTGGTTAAACTAGTACTTCTGCTAGGAGACTGGCTTAGGAATCCTTCCTCCTAGTCATTAACAAAAAAGGAACTTGTTTGAATGAGGCCCAAACTCAGCTTTATACTTAAATGTAGATACCCCGAGTTGGCCGACAGCTACCCCAGTATTTTGTGCATAAGGACACTTTGATTCTTTGAATATGTTGAGAAAAATAATCTACAGTCCCAACGATTCTTTCATTTAACTTTATTGTTAAATACTGCTCTAGCCTATGCATGGGAAAGAAAGTGATATGATAAAGAAATGGAAGAAATCACAATGGCTACTTCTAATGTTGACTTAAAAGAGCAAGAAATTGGCAGTTTGGAACTATATGACAGTAGAGCAGATTATTATCTATCGTTGAGATCAAATCTAGAGCCGTGTGCGTGCTGTACTCTTATCACAGAATATCCACAGCCTTTAGTTATAAATCTTGATCAAAGAATGAATTCGTGTACATTTTTATAGTTTATTGAGACCCATCTCTTGTCAGTTTTGTCTTGATAATGACTGTTAACTGTGTGTTTGTGTACCTATATAAAATAAAGTGTGATCAGTTATGTGTAGATATCTTAAATATGTAGTGATTAAGATTGTTGCTCAAGAAAACATGAACTGTTTTAAATAAGGAACTAAAAAACAAATGGGTTTAGGAATGTAGCTCAGTTTGCTTAGCATGAGTAAATCTCTGGATTTGATCCCCAGCTTTACAAAAAAATAAAAAATAAAATAAATAAAAAGGCCCCCTAGGCACATTTGGGACTATATGTATTTTAACAATTAGGTTTTAAATTACTTTTAGATTATGAATGCCACATTCCTCTAATACAGTTTATTAGAATCCTTTTTATTTGAGATGCAATTTTTAGAATTGCTAAGAAATAGTTTTATAAGCCTCATGAAGGTCTCCTTTGTTTGAATCTATGTGAGATTTTTGTGTGTTCCTATTGAACTGAAATGTTTTTTATTTATGACCAGGAAAGCTAAGACGCCCAGGAAACCTGTAATAAAAAAAGGATCCCAGACAAACCTTAAAGACCCAGTTGGGGTAAGTTCTACTTGGGGGTTTCTGTATATATTCTTTGTTTAGTCTCTTTCTGTCTTGTGTATACTTGGAAGGGGCGGAAGAGGTGATAAGAAGTTGGTTCTAAAGCAGTTAGTCAGATTGATATACCAAATTAAATAAAGCTGGTTCTGGCTGTGAAGATTGGTTTCTCCATAGGATTAATTAGCCCAGTAAAAGGAAGTCTTTCATTGTTGACTGCAAACCTATCACTAATGATAATTTGCAAGTTAAATACTGAAAACTTCTACCAGGTTCATGCTTTGCTCTTTGGGATGGAGTAGATTTTCTGCCCAGATAACAGACTTCCCACCAGCAGATGGTAATTCATGACACATTTCCCAGGAAGAACCCCAAACTCCCAAGTTTCATAAAGACTGGTATAGAATAGCTTCATTTAGTTAATGTGTTCTCATGAGAGGGGTTGCTTTGCTCTGAGATGTTAATACGATCATCCCACTGCCACTGGAGAGAGTCTTTGACTCTCAGTTGCATCATGTGCTGTGAGCACACCTGGATAGGTGTTCCTCAAACTTTTTGTGTTACCTGTTTGGCAAAGCTGACACTTTGGTCTCTCTCTCTTTTTTTTTTTGAATAGTCTGAGAGCTCAGGTTGGTCTTGACCTTGTTGCCTTCCTCTGCCTCCTAAATGCTGGGATTACAGATGTGTGCCAGCCCATCCACTTAAGTTGGCAGTTTGAAATGACGTGTAATTTTAATAGCTAATAGCTGCCATTTAGAGATTTGTTAGTATTATTAGTTGTACATAGTGCAACAGTGAAGAAGCTCTGTGGTTTAATACTTTTTAAGTTTTGATTTAATGTGTTTGCCATTGGTCATTCTGAGGAGCATATTTTGTTTTTCATGGCTCTGGGTTTATGTAGTTCATTTATGTGCAAGGAAAGACCAAATGTTTGTGGATGAATGAATGGAAAGCTTAAATGGAAAATTAATTTAGTGCTGTTTATTTGAGGTAGCTCATGCAGTGCAGTCCCAGCAAGCAAGAGGCTGAGACAGGAGGAATATTGAGAGTTCTAAGCCAGCCTGGGCTACAGAGTTAGACCCTATCTCAAAAAAGCTAAACAAAACAAACAACAAAAAGGAAATCAGGCAAAATATCAACCTTATTTAAACACCTTTCTGGTTTTCCAGGTGTACTGTAGGGTGCGCCCACTGAGCTTTCCTGATCAAGAATGCTGCATAGAAGTGATCAATAATACCACTGTGCAGCTCCATACTCCCGAGGGTTACCGGCTCAATAGAAATGGAGACTACAAGGAGGTAATTCCTACTGGAACCAAGATTTTACTTGATATGCTGTTTTATGAATGGCCATTTTTAACAACTTTCATGTGTGATCTCACGTTTTAGAAAGACTTAATACTTTAAGCACCTTATCTAGTTAGTGTCTTTGATTCCCAGGTTGCATGGATGTGTTTTGGGTATATTGGAGTTAGAAGATTGCTTTCGGGGGATTTCTTATACTGGGTTTACAGCTTCACCTCTGGAGATTTGAATAACATTTAATAATACCCATTACATTTTTTCCCCCTTGTACTGGGGGTTGAACCTAGGGCCTTAGGTGCATGTAGGCAAGCATTCTGCCACCTGAGCTATATCCACAGCAGCATTGTACATTTGTGTCAACCTTTTATGAAGTGTTTTGTTTTTTTGTGTGATAATCACACCATATATGCCAGGCTAGCTTCAATCTTGTGATCTTCCTGCCTCAGCCTCCTAAGTGCTGGAATTCCAGGTGTGCAGTCACTACCTGGTGCCTGGAAAGTATTTGTTGTTTGATTTTGTTTTTTTGTGGCCTTGGGGCTCAAACCCAGGGTTTTGCATATGATAAGCAAATGCTGTGTCACTGAACTATATCCCCTAGTGCTTATTTTTGTTTTTTATTTTGAGATGGGAGTGTCTCTTTAACTAGGCTGGCCTTGAACTGGAGATCCTCTTGCCTCCACCTTAAGTGTGGGATTATAGGCATCAGTCACCACACTTAGCATCTGGTGAGTATTTTTATTGAATAAGCTGGAAAATACCAGTTCAAACTGGGCTTGTGGTACACATCTGTGATACTAGTACTTGGGAAATTGAAACAGGATTATGAGTTCCAGGCCAGTCTATCTTGTATAGGAAAAGTCTGCCTTTGTGGAGGGTTGGAAAGATGGCTCAATGCTTAAGAGCACTGGCTGCCCTTGAAGAGGACCTGGGTTTGGTTCCTAGCACCCACCTGGTGGCTAACAATTGTTCTTAACTGTTCCTAACTTCAGTTTCAGGGGAATCCAGTGCCTTCTTCTGGCCTCTACAGGCATTGCCACAGGTGCATTTACATACATACAGGCAAAACGCATACACATAAAAATAGGTCAAAAAATATATTTGTATTTAATAATATATATTATTATATGTAGATTGAGTTCAGTTCAACAAATATGTGAAACTGGTTGCTGGAAGAAGGCTTTTGCTGTTTTAAAAGCAAGACAGTACTTTTATGGACTTGACAATCTGGATTGTTAATTGGTGGACTGTAAGGCAGAAAGTCAGGTGTGCTGAAGGGGCAGGACCACAGAAATGCAGAAGGTAGAGGATTGATTCAGGCTGTCTGCTTTCTAGCTGCCATTAATTACTCTTGTTTGTTTGTTTGTTTGAGGCAGGGTCTATAACCCAGGCTGTCCTAGAACTTCCTGTGTAGTCTGGGCTGGCTTTGAACTCAAAGCATTCTGCTCACCTTAGTTTCCTGTGTGCTGAGATTACAGGCATGAGCCACCTGCCACGGGCTCTTTGCTTCTAAAGTCGATGTGTATCTCTTTGTCCTCACTATCTCTTAGCAGTGTCCTCTTTCCTAAAGCACTCTGTTTCCTTCTCCAACTCTTACTATTTTATCACTAGGCACCCTTTGTTGACTTCTCTTCTCTAGCCTCTAAATACTAAAATAGGCTTTGTCCACGGTTCTATTTTGTCCGTCTTCCAAGTATTAGACAGGATCTAACACTGTAGCTTGGGCTAGCCTAAAACATGCAGGAATCCTACCTCAGCCTCCTGAATGCTAGGATTACACATGTGTGTCACCATTCCTGGGGTTTCTGGTTTCTGCCTATACTTTACAGTGGATTTGTTTATTTTTGAGACTGAGTCTTATTATATATAGCCTAGAACTTGCAATACAACCCAGACTAGCCTCTCAGAAGTTCACCTGCTTTTGCCTCTTGAGTGCTGAGATTAAAGGTGTGAACACCACTCCTGGCATTCATCCGGGTGGTGGTTATAAATGCTTTGTCAGGCCAAAATCTTTTCTGTAGCTGTAAATTTCAATATCTAACCAGTTGATATCTGCTGGGTGTCATTTAGCCATGTCAAATTTTACATGTTAAAAAAGAGTTCCTGGAAGCCTGTTGTGATGACACACACCTTTAATCCCAGCACTCAGGAGGCAGAGGCAGACAGATCTCTGTGAGTTCAAGGCCAGCCTGGTCTACATAGTGAGTTCTAGGCCAACATGTCTAGAAGGATACCCTGCTTCAAAAAGACCACCCTCAAAAAAAGATTGAGCTCTTGGGACTAGAGAGTTGGCTCAGCAGTTAAGAACATTGCTCTTGGCAGAGGATAGAAGTTCATTTCTCAGGACCCATGTGGTGGCTAACAACTGTCCATAACTTCAATCCAGGGGATCTGATGCCCTCTTCTGGCCTCTGCAGGCATTGTATATACAGGTATATGCACATACATGCAAGCAAAACACGTAAAATGGAAATAAATTTTAAAAGTTTTTTTTAAAGAGCTCTTGATTTCATCTATCCCCTTAATTGCTTCCTCTTACCTTTTAAAGTGAGAGGGTACCATGTTGTCCAGTTGTCCAGTCAGTCCAAAACCTAGAACCTGCTTTCCACTGGCCTCTGCTCCTACTGAGGTCATTCATAGACAACCTATCAGTTCTGCTGCCAAATGTATTTAAGATGACCCTTTCATGTTTGTCTCCTCTCCCACTAGCTCATTCTGAGTCTGATTACTAATCACTGATACCAATACCTCTCAAAGTATCTGTAGTGTGGTGTTTTTATCTTGAATGAATACTTTAGCATTTCCTAAACTAGACCTGCTTTGTAATCTGTTCATTGATATATACCCATTTGATGTAGGCCAAGATGCTGCAGTGGCAAATGTTTCTAAATGTTAAGGGGACTGATGACAACCAGTTCCCAGGCATTGGTGTGCTGATCATGCTTTGAGTTGCACCCATAAGCCTTTGCTGCAGCCTCTCTGGGCTGCTTGCTTCTACATGGGATCTTGTCTGATCATTTCCACAGAGCTGCCAGAATGATCTTGAAAAGTAGAAAGAGATCTTATCACTTCCCTTTTTAAAACCTTTCAAGGAATAGTCTTTAAAAGGACAGAATCCTGCTCAACCTGCCTCTTGATTATCTTTCTTTCCATCCTTATCTTTTAGTACTCATCCAGTCTTTTTGAGATCCTTGGATAAGCCAGAATCCCTCTGGCTTAGTCTGGATTTCTCTTTTCCTTGGAGCATGTATAGCTGTTCATCTTGATTTCAGCTTAAATTTTGCTTCTTTGGGGTGTTCATATTACATAGCAACTTCACTCTCCTCGGGTCTGTACTTTATAACACTTACCACATTGATTTATTGATGGTTGTGCATTGTTAAAGGATGAAAGTGTCTTCACAGAATTGCATCATTGGGCAGTTTTCATCATTTTATGACCATAATAGAATGTGCTTGCATAAACTAGATATAGCCTGCCATAGTAGATACCTAGGCTACACAGCTTCTTGCTCTTAGAGTATAAACTGGTACTGTATGCTACTGTACAGAATACTATAGGCAATTAGACCACAGTGTGCATTTACACATATCTAAACAACTTGGTTTTCTCTAGTGTTGCCATATATTCCTAAGTAATATGTTGCATTTTAAGACTTCAGTAAGCAATAGGGATTTATCACCTCAGTTTTAAGCTTAGGGGACCACCATAGCTTTTTGGTCTCTTATTACCTGAAATATTATATGGTGCATGCCTGTACTTGTTCATTGTCTCTTCATTGAAGCTTCTTCATAAGCTTCAGCAGTTATGTATCTTTTTGTCGTGTTTGTCAAACAAGTAATTTGGGTTAAGTATGGATGAAGGGTCTGGGAAAGTTTAGAGGAGCAAGTCTTTGAGGATGCAATAAGAGTTGAATACTGACTTAACTGAATTTCAGGTTTATACAAATAAGTTTAAAGTACATATTAATCAAAAGTTTGGTAGAGATTGAAAATGAAAATTGTCACTGCTTTGTGACAGAATGTAATATTGGATAGTTGAAAGTGTACTGCACTGGAAATGTCCTTGCTGTCGTTGCAGGATCTTTTGTATGTACTTCAAGTTTTCTTTTCTCTGAAAGAAGGAGTTCTTTAGGCCATCTGTTCTGGCTAACAATGTCCTGCACATCCTTTTTGTTCCATGATTCTTTGTTCTGATAGTACGTTAGAATGAAAATGTCTACAAAGGTAAAAGTTAGCCCAGCTGAAGGAATTGTGTTATCTTCAAGATATTTAATCTGATTTCTCATTTATAAAATACTGGTTGGCCCTCCTTATCTGCAAGTTCACATCCATAAGTTTAGCTGAGTTGAAATCTTCATAGAAGGACTTAGCTTAGTGGTTGAGCACGTGTCTATCATGTGTGAGGATTTAGCTTAGTGGTAGAGTACTTGTTCATCATGTGTGAGACCCTAGGTTTAATCCCCAGTACAAAAAAAAGAAAGAAAAAGAAGTTGTATTAAGTATCATAACAACCTAGGAAGGGCTTAAAGTACAGGAAATGGCAAATATTATGCCTTTTTTTCACGTGTATAGACTTGAGCATCTTTGGGTTTGGGTTTCAGTGGGGTATTTGGAACTAATCTCCCACTAGTGTGGTGGCATATGCCTATAATTCTAGCACCCTAGAGGCAGAGACTGGAGAGTCAGAAATCCAAGTCTAAAAAAATAATAGCAATATATATGTAGATGTTCCAGTCAAATTTTCTAAGTAGGAATTTGGTAATATTTCTGTTAATAATGATTATATTCCTTAACAGTCATCTTTTGATGTTTGGTAGTTAAAGTAATATTATTATTATTATTATTATTATTATTATTATTGTTACTTTTTTCTTTTTGGTTTTTTTGAGACAGGGTTTCCCTGTAGCTTCAGCTGGCCTGGAACTCACTATGTAGACCAGACCAAGATGGCCTCAAATTTACAGAGATCTGTCAGCCTCTGCTTTCCAAGTGCTGGGATTAAAGGCATGTGCAAACATATCCAGCAATAACCTTATTTTCTTAAAAATTGCAACTTAACATTTTCTACAATATATTATTACAATTCATTTCTGTTTTTTAAAAACACTGTACATATTTTTTTCAAGGGCAGTGAGATTTTAAAAAATATTTTACTAATATTTATTTTATATATATGGGTGTTTTACCTTATTGATATGAGTATACCACATTGAATGCAGTGCCCATGAAGGGCGTTGGATCCCGTGGAACATGAAGTTCCATGTGGGTGTTGGAAACTGAACCAGGATCCTCTGCAAGAGCAAGTGGTCTTAACTGCTGAGCTATCTCTCCAGCCCCTATACTTGATATTTTGCTATGCTAATTAAAAGGTCTTTTTACATTTATTCTCTGTGTTTGTGCATGTGCATGTGTATGCACATGGATTGCATGTGGAGGTCCAAGGACAACTTGTGGGACTCAATTCTCTCTCCTTACACCATGTGGGTTCAGGGGCTTAAATTCAGATTCTCAGACCTGGTGGCATGCTCTTACCTACTGAGCCACCTTGCTGGTCCTTGCTATACTATTTAAATGCCACCGTCATAAAGAAAAAGTAGAAAACAGTGGGCAGGTGTGGTAGCCCATGCATGTATTCTAGCACTGGGGAGATAGAGGTAGTAGGATCACCGCAAATTTGAAACCAGCCTAATCTACTTTCCAAGTCCAGGGCAGACAGACCCTGTCTTGTACAAATACCTCCCTCCACCACCTGCCTCCAAAATAGAAAGCTATAAAAGGAGTATGAGCATTACGATACCTTTTTGTTTTGTTTTGTTTTGTTTTGTCTGCTTCACTCTGTAGCCTAGTCTGGCCTAGGATTCAGGTTCAACCTACTGGATATTCCCAGGCTCACTATACTTAATACCTTTTGTTTTATGTATTTATTATTAAGGTCAATTTTAAAAATCAGTTTTAGTCTGTGAAGCATTAGTGAACTTAATGACTTCTACATTTTCTCAGTAGCTGGGACTGAAATATTTACTAGTCATGATTTCTGTGTTAATGTGCTACTAAAGGTTCTAAACTTAAAAGATCATTCCCATTTTGTCTGTCTAGACTTGAAACATTGTAAATGTAAACAGATTGTTTCCAGCCTAGATACAGTAGCATTCCAGGGTTTTGTTTTCTTTTTTTCTTCTTTCCCACAGACTCAATACTCATTTAAGCAAGTTTTTGGCACTCATACCACCCAGAAGGAACTTTTTGATGTTGTGGCTAATCCCTTGGTAGATGATCTCATTCATGGCAAGAATGGTATGATTCTTGGAATTTTGTTGGATTCTTTAATCTTATGAAAAAACTTTTTATTATTTATATATTTAGCTTGTTTGACATTGAATTCAAATTTAATTCTGTAGAGGGATGTTGAACCTGCCCTTTGAGCTAGATAATTTTAGTGTTTTAATACAATGAAGAAATGTTATGCAGATCTTTAAGATATAACTCATTGTTGCTATACTGTAGGTCTTCTGTTTACATATGGTGTGACAGGAAGTGGAAAAACTCACACAATGACTGGTTCTCCAGGGGATGGAGGGCTTCTTCCTCGTTGTTTGAACATGATCTTTAACAGCATAGGATCATTTCAAGCTAAACGATATGTGAGTACAATTCTCTTGGGTTGTGACTGTTTCCCTATAGACACAGGACTGAGACACCTACAGATACAGCCATGTTGAGTTAGAACCAAAGCATTGGCGCTGTTTTGAATCTTAAATATGTTCAGATGTGCTGGGCATGGTAGATGCATGTGTATAACCTCAGCACTTAGGAAGCAGGAGGATCCATAGTTTTAGGCCAGCCTGTCTCACCCCCTTCCCTCAAAGTTTAAATGTTAAAATGTTTCTTATTCCTTAAACGTGTTTCTTGGTTTTTCAGTGAATTTTTTTTCAAGCATACGCACATGCACACACAGTGCCTGACATGTTGCCCCTGTTTCAGGTTTTTAAATCGAATGATAGAAATAGTATGGATATACAGTGTGAAGTTGATGCCTTATTGGAACGTCAGAAAAGAGAAGCCATGCCTATTCCAAAGACCCCTTCTAGCAAGTAAGTCATTTTATCTGTGTATATTATTGATCCAGGGTGGACAGAATTCTGTCCTGTGGTTTTGTAGGCCTGGGCATTGGTGAACATGAAGTAGAGAGCTTGGTCTGACAGTTGATTGTTGTGAGGTCAGAGTTGAGGTAAGTTAGCGATTGCTCAGGTGTTCTGTTTGGTTTTGAGCACACTGAGTTGGTTTTGAGAAAATGCCTCTCTGAGAAAGGGAGGTGAGGACCTGTGCTGTCCTTGTGCCTCCTCCCCGTGCCCCAGTCTGAATAAAGTTGCTAAGTTGCTTTATGCATTTCTGCTTTAATGGAAGGTCATTTTGTTTCTGTTTTCACTTTGGTATTATTTTACAATGGGTAAAAAAGTCTGACTTTTGGGGGATTTGTTTTGTGTTTTAGACGACAAGTAGACCCAGAGTTTGCAGATATGATAAACGTACAAGAATTCTGCAAAGCAGAAGTTGATGAAGATAGTGTCTATGGCATATTTGTCTCATATATTGAAATATATAATAATTACATCTATGATCTATTGGAAGAGATGCAATTTGATCCCATAAAACCCAAGTAAGTAGTGAAGAGAGCTGCTTTGTGGTTGTTAACCCTGGGGAAATTACTCCAGGAAGCTTTTGTTTCTGTGGGTATAAGTGGGGATGATACTTGTTTGTTTTTAGGTGTGTTAAAATAACTGTCATGTAGTTAATACTCAGTACTTCTATTGACTAGATAGTAGCTGTATTAGGAAACCAGTAGATTACGGCCTGAAGATCCATCTTAGAGATTACTTTTGAAAACTTTGGGTTGTTTGAGACATTTTACAAAGAGCATGGAGCCACTTTTGAACACCTTGATGGTGGTGGGAGTTTGGCAGCTTCTGTAGCTGCCTGTGTCTTGGTGATCTTTACAAGGGTGTTTTTTTAAAAAATAATGTGTATGAGCGTATTGTTTGCATGTAGATAAGTGCACCCGTGTTGTGCAATGCCTGAGGAGGTCAGAAGAGGGCGTCAGATCCCCTAGAACTGGAGTTATGGACGGTTGTTAGCTACTGTATAGGAGCTGAGAATCGAACCCCGGTCCTTTGTAAGTGTGGCCAATGCTCTTAACTGAGCCATTTCTCTAGCCCTATAGGATGGATCTTTGTGCAAGTAATTCTTAGTCCATCCATTTCTAATTAATGTAAAGCCATATTGTATTGTCATTTGCCAGAGTTAAATGAGTATTCCTGCAATAGATATCTTTGGGTCTCGCTTTTTTAAGTCTGAAGACCAATTACCATCTTGCTTCACAAACAGTACCTCTGTATTTGTGTTACAGTTGATTCATGAATCCTATGTTGATAATTTATATATTGTCTTTAATGTATGGTTTTGTTCTTTAGTTAAAGGCTGGTCTTATGTGCTTTGTTCATTGGGACCACTTAGAATATAAATAATAGGAAGACCTGTGTTTTATCAATAACTTTTTATAAGTGTCTAATGGGATATGACTGGGGAAACCACTGGAATTAGAAAATTATTAAATAGGAAAAATGTGTGGATTCTGATAGAGGCCATACATGATAAAAGCATTTCTATGGTTCTTACTGAATTGCATTTCAATACAGGATATTCAGTGTCCTTGAATTTACTGATGATGGGTAAGATTGGTAAAATAATTTAAAAGTTGCCAAGTGAACTAAATTTGAAAGTACTAAATCCTTTTTTGCTTTACTCAGCTTTTTTTTTGGGGGGGGGGCTGTCTTTTTGAGACAAGGTATCCTTGTCGCCCCAGCTGGCCTGGAGCTCACTATGTAGAATAGGCAGGCTGAACTCACAGAGATCCGTCTGCCTCTGCCTCCTGAGTGCTGAGACTAAAAATGCAGCTCTCTCAACTATTCTTTTACGAAGTATTTTTTGAGTGTATGGGTGTATTACCTCCATGTATGTAAGTGCACCCTGTGCCGTGCAGTGCCTGCAGAGTCAGAAGAGGGCATTGGATTCTCCTGGAACTGGAGTTATACACAGTTGGTAGCTGCCATGTAAATGCTGGGAAGTCAATCCAGATCCTCTGCAAGAGTACCAGTGCCCTTAACTGCTGAGCCATCAGTCCAGTTCTCTCAGCTGTTCTTCAGATGAGAACTTCTTTGGTTTTTTTTGGAGACAGTATTGCTACATAGCAACACTGGTCTGATCTGGATTATTTGTGATCCTTCTACCCAGTACTTCCCTCTCAGTGCTGGGATTTTATGTGTGTACCACCAAGCCCAGCTTCAAATGGGAACTTTACAAAGGAACTTTTTTTTTGCTCTTGGAGTGTTGGTTTTAGAAGAGAAATGTTCAAATTAAGTTGTAGGGAAGTACTTGAGTATAAAGATTTTTACCAGGCAATTCCTTTTTATATCAAATTACTTTCCCATTTTTACCAAGTATTTCCCCATTTGTTTCAAACTGTCATTTGTCACAACTCCAGTTTTGGATGTACCTGTTTGCATAAACTTTTATGATGTTATTTGTTACTACCTTTTTTTTTTCTTTTGAGTCAGGGTCTCACTAGCCCTGACTGGCCTTGAACTCACAGACATCTGTCTCTGTCTCTGTCCTGAGTACTGGGTTTAAAGGTTTTTGTAACCATGTCCAGCAGCATTACCAGTTGCTTTTATGTTTGCCTATGTTTCAAGTTCATGTTTTGTTCTGTTTGTTCTAAATGACAGTTTCAAATGATTATGGCTTGGTTTGCAAAGTAGGTAACAAGCACCTTCTTGAAGACCTTCTTGAGGAACTCAGAAAGCTTGTTTACTATTGTTACAGATTTAATATGTTAAGACAGTGTTAGATCTACTTTTCTGAGATATTATCTTTACTTTTTTTTTTTAAATCCAGTGAGAAAATTCCATAAGTAGATGATTCTTTAAGGTCTGCCTCACTGTGATGTGACTGTCACTAATCCAGATTGAAAACTTTGCCCCCGGATGGCTGCTGTAGAACAGTAACCTCTGCCTTATTCCTTTGATAGGTGGAATGGTTGCAGTACACCTATGAGGAACGCAGATTCTGTGTATGTGATGATATTGGCTCTTTTCATAAGGAGAAGGGTGTAGTTACACTACTAGGGTGGCATATGTGGTATGTTTGTAAGTAGGTTGCTGGCACTAGGCATGCTGCTGCCTTTTAAGCCCTCCTTGCTTCTAGAAAAATATGCCCTTGATTATCAGTGATAGTGGCTGGTAAATGTCTCTATCCTTATCATTCACAAAATTGCATCTGGGGCTAGAAAGATGATTGAGCATGTAAAGGTCCTTGTTGCCAGACCTGACAACCTAAGTTTCATTCCTGGAACCCACATGGTGGAAGGAGTAACTTGATTCCTACAACTTGTCCTCTGACTTCCACACATGAACCCCCAAATAAATAAAATGTAATTATAATAAAAACAAAAACTGAGTCTGAACAGGCCACATCCTTACCTAACCTATACAGACTAGAACTTACCAAGTGACTTTGGAAGGATTGCCACTCCTGGTATATACCAAACCCTTTCTAAATTTGTTGTCTGCTATTGCTGTGAAAGTCAGAACCAATTGTATTTGCTGATATAATGCTTTTAAGTTTACGAAAGTGCTAAATTGTGGTGCTTAATTGTGCATGTGATATTGCTGCAATAGTAGTGGTCTCTAATTGTGTGTTGCTTCGTGTTATTTGTTACGGTGGAATAGAGGAAAACTTTCAAAATAGAATTGGTTCCTGCTTTATAACTAATTGTGACTGCATAACCTTATAACTTTTTCAAGTTTACGTTGCTTTGGGATCTTATGTAAACTTACCTCTAAGAATGGATGTCATGGTAGCACATATGTTCTGTCTTACCATGGGATGCATCTGTTATAACACAGGAAAAAGGCCCTCACGAGAAGTCAGCATCACACTCTTGGGCTATCCAGTTTTTAGAACTGTGAACTAAATTTAAGAAAAGAATGAATGTCATGAGCTGGGGATGTAACTTGATGTAGCTCACTGGTAGAGTATTTGCTTAGCATGCATGAGGCTCTGGGTTCTATCACCAGCACTGATGTGTTGCCTTGCACTTTAACCTTAGTTTTAAGGGAAGACAAGAGTATCTCATTTAGGAAACTAACTTTTCTTTCCACAGACTTCCACAATCTAAAGTGCTCCGAGAAGACAAGAACCATAATATGTATGTTGCAGGATGTACAGAAGTAGAGGTGAAGTCTACTGAGGAGGCATTTGAAGTTTTTTGGAGAGGTTAGAAATGAACCAAAATTTAAAAAATGTGTAATGATATAAATAGCCTCAGAGTGGTTACCATAATTTAGCAGCAGTTGTTTTTTGTTGTTGTTGGGAAGCATGTATAATATAGTAACTGAATTTAGGTGTAATTAATAACTTCTGTCACCATAGGTCAGAAAAAGAGACGTATTGCTAACACCCATTTGAATAGAGAGTCCAGTCGCTCCCATAGTGTGTTCAACATTAAATTAGTCCAGGCTCCCCTGGATGCCGATGGAGACAATGTCTTACAGGTAATATTTTGTATGTGGAACTTACCTTTTTAATTCAGTCCTAAATTTTTGGAAGATGACCTGAATTATGGAACTTCCCATATAATAAATCTTGTAATAGAAAATTAAAGTTATATAGTTGATGATATGCTTTTGTTTCCATGTTATTAGTGTTGTGTTGGGAATCTGCCCTTGAATCTGAATATTAGTGGAAAGTATATATGGCATGTGAATTTTGCTGCAAAAAGGACATACAGAGCTTGAAAAAAAAATTGTGTGTGTAGAGTTTGTATGTGTGTGTTTTATCTCTGGCTGTTTTTGTTTGAGGCAGGGTCTCAAAGAGTCCAGGTGACTTGAACATTTGCTTCTCCTGCCTCTTCCTCCAGAGAATTAGGATTATAGGTATGAGCTGATTTCAGTAAGCTATAGATGGAACCCATGGCTTTTTGCATACTTGGCAAGCATTCTACCAACTGAGCTATATCTGCAACCTCCATTTATCTCTGATTGACTCATTTTGTACATAGAAATTTGTTTTTTTATGATGCTGGAGATTGAACCCAGGACCTTGCTCATGCTAGACAAGAACTCTCCCACTGCTTCATGTCACCAGCCTTGTATGCAAAAGTCTAGTAAATGGATTTTAAATGTCAGCAATTCACTTCCTAGGTAGGTACAGTTCAGAAGGAGGCCAGTCTTGGGCATTGCTCATCTCTTGGCAGATAGGTCAGTAGAACCCCTCTCCTCAAAGACAGACATACCACACATACACACTGACTGATCACTACTTACTAATATCCTGTTCTGTTGTAAAGCCTATGAAAATTATTAGTAGTGTTTGAGCCTGACTGTACATAGGAACTTCAGCTTT
The DNA here is from genome assembly GCA_035773235.1 of Eospalax fontanierii. Lineage (NCBI taxonomy): Eukaryota > Metazoa > Chordata > Mammalia > Rodentia > Spalacidae > Eospalax > Eospalax fontanierii. The sequence continues at coordinate 52,348,901 of CM069539.1, forward strand.
AAAGTAATCTTATTCATGCTGTGTCAGAAAAGGAACATGGTTCTGAAGACCACTCAAATTTGAATTCTGATTCCCATGTGTTTACCAGCTGTCTGACCTAACTATAATAGGACCTTTTCGTAAGGTGGTAGGAATTAAAGGAAGTAATACATGTAGAGTTCTTTGTCCACTGCTTGGCTTAGAATAAGCATTAAATAATTGTTAGCCAGAAAATGGTTCTAAATCAACTTTTGATACATACCTGATTTCCTTTGGATGACTTTTTTTCTTTTGGTGCTGGGGATCTGAATTACTTCTAATATTATATCACTTCGGTGCTTCTTGACTTCCATTTCTTTTTATAAAAATTATTTGGAGTGCTGTGACATTATTAGGTTATTATATTTCCTCCTCTTGGGGTGATGGTGGTGTAAACACAGAATCCAAGATCCTTCAGTCCTGATATTCTAAACAATACCTGGTTATAGCAAAATGGAAGAGAAAGTCCCTCTTCTCAGGAGTTACTGTCTGATACCTGCCCTGAGAAGGAAAACTAGGCAATAGACAAGCAGTTACTTAAAGTCATAAACTTTTAGCACACTCCTAAAATATGTGTCCTATATCCTCTTGGGCATTTTTTATTGTGCACATATGGGATTCATTTAGATGTAAGTTGATTTGATCTTATTTAAAGAACACTAAAGCATTTATAACTTAGTTTAGATTATTGGTTTTATCCCTTTCAGGAAAAAGAACAAATTACTATCAGCCAGTTGTCTTTGGTAGATCTTGCTGGAAGTGAAAGAACTAACCGGACCAAAGCAGAAGGGAACAGATTACGTGAAGCTGGTGAGTAGAGTGCTATACTTAACCTATAGCTATTAACTTCCAAAAACTTGCAGCATCAGTTTGTATTTATCAGTGGGTGCTTTCTTTGTAACTAATGAAATAACATTGACCATTGAAGTTAGCCTCTAAATTATCTGCTATCTTTAAAAAAGTTATTAAATTGTGTGTTTGTATTTGTGTGGGTGGGGTATATGCCACAGTTGTATATATGTAGATCAGAAGACAACTTGCAAGACTCAGTTCTCTCCTTCCATGTGGGTCTCAGGGATCAAAATTTGCTGTTTAGGCTTGGCAGCAAGTACCTTTACCTGCTGAACTATCTTGCCAGCCCATCTAAGTTACATACTGGTTTTCTTTTAGTTAAGTCTTTGTTTTCTATAGTCCAGGCTGGCTTGGACTTGTGGCAATTTTCCTGCCTCACTCTTCTGAGTATTTGGATTATAGGCATGTATCACCATGGCTAGCTAAACTGTCTATTTGACAGGTCAGTGATGAAAGCATGGTAGAGTTAGGAGGCCTTAGTCACAGTTCCAAGATGAACTATTCTTATGTACGTTTTGGGTCTAATTAGGTGAGATCTGAATTCTTAGAGGCATGATTAAACTGTTAGCCTTGTCTTGGTTTAGAAATCCAAATAAGATGGTCAGAGAGAACAAGTAAGCTGCTTAGGAAAACTTGTTGAGATAAGACAGAGTAAGCTAGTTCCTAAGACACTTGACTCTTAGAAACATGTCCCTTCTGAGTGCAGGAGGGACTTCAGTCTCTTGATGGTACCATCAGTAGTCTAAGATTTAAAATGTTCATGCTTTAGTGTAATGAAAATATCAGACATCTACCTTGCTTAAAGTGTAGCTCAGTGATAAAAGTGCTTGCCAAGCACGTGTGATCCCCTAGTTCAGTCTCCAGCACCACCATAAGCTAGAAAAGAAATCCAAATAAATGACTTTGTCTGACATAGTCTTGACATAATTTAGGGTTTGGAAAAAACTTTTTGAGTCATTAAGAGTAATACTGTGTTTGATGGCGAATCCTTTGGAATGCCTGAAGGAGGGTGGTTATTTAAGGCACCTAGAAATAATACTGTTGAAAATACAGCCCGGACCATGCATGGACAGCTCTCAAAAGCTGAGTCATGAAAATCTAATTCTCTAATAGTTACATGAGGTTGAACAGAACATATTTTAGCTACTGTACTGTTGTTTTCAGATATCCTTTGTGTATATTCTTCTGTCAGGTAACATTAATCAGTCACTGATGACACTAAGAACATGCATGGAAGTCCTGAGAGAGAACCAAATGTATGGAACTAACAAGGTACACAGTAGCCATTGCTTATAACTTGTGTGGTTTAATTTGTGCATTTTAGTGCCTAATATACTTAGCGTTTGAATGTCTTTATAGATGGTTCCATACCGAGATTCAAAGTTAACACATCTGTTCAAGAACTACTTCGATGGGGAAGGGAAAGTGCGGATGATAGTGTGTGTAAATCCAAAGGCTGAAGACTATGAAGAAAGCTTGGTAATTTTCAGTGCATTTGTCCAATAAAGTTGAATTTCCCTAGGGAAAATAGCTACTTGGACATGAAGAATGACATTCTGAACATTTTATGAATTAATACAGGATCACTGATAAATAAGTGAACTAATAAACCATCTTTAGTAATCCATTCAAAAGTGCCTGAATAGGCTTACTTTTTACACACTCCATTTGTTTTGTATTCTAGCAAGTCATGAGATTTGCTGAAGTAACCCAAGAAGTTGAAGTAGCACGACCTGTAGACAAGGTGATATGTGGCTTGACACCAGGGAGGCGCTACAGAAACGTGGCTCGAGGAGGCCCGGTTGGAGATGGTATGATTTGATGTATCATTTACTCACTTATTTGTCTTTCTCTAATTAAAAAAAAAAAAATCTACTTACCAAATGAAGAAAACTTATGAAAGGAAATAAGAGAGAGATTTATTTTGTTATTTATGTAATACATCTAATTTTTTGAGGAAGTAGCATAACAGTCAAATTCCATGGTTAGCTTGGTGTGGTGGCACATGCTTTAGTCCTGGCACTTGGGAGACAAAAGCAGTAGATCTTTTCGAGATTGAGGCTAGCCTGGTCTACATAAGGAGTTCTAGGTCAACTGAGAAAGACAAAAAAAAAAAAAAAAAAAAAATTCCATGATTGAAATGGTTAAAGCAAATCATGGTAATGCACATGTATAAGTAAGTCCTAGATTTACAAAGTTAAGGAAAGAGGGATCAAGAAATCAATAACCTGGGCTATATGGCATGACCTTGTCTCAAACAAGCTCTTTGATTAATAGTTCTGGTATTCCAATCACAGTGCTAGATTTAAGCTTTTTCTCTCTTGTGTAATTTTAAAATTCAATACAGAACCATTGGTTACTGAAGTGATTCTACAGAGTTTTCCACCACTGCCACCATGTGAACTTCTGGATATCAACGATGAGCAGACCCTTCCAAAGCTGATTGAAGCTTTGGAGAAACGACATCACCTACGACAAGTGATGATTGAGGAACTTAACAAACAATGTAAGGGCAAAGCTGTTTTACAATCAGATTAAAAATTTTCATAATAAATCAGAGTCTGTGGCATGGCAGGGTTTGTGAAAACGCTTGAGTTAGTTTGTTTCTTTACTTTGTAGTACTGAAGACATTATGTAATTTGAATGACAAGATTTTTCCCCTAATAGCTCTATTTTTATGTATTTAATTTTTTAAAACTTTTTTTTATTATTTTATGTGTGTGTGTGTGTTTTGCCTACCTGGAGGCAAGTGCACCACTTGTGTGCAGTGCCCAAGGAGGCCAGAAGAGGGTGTCAGATCCCTTGGAACTGGAGTTAGCAGCCATGTGGGTGCTGGGAACTGAACTCAGGTCCTTGGCAAGAGCATACAGTGCTCTTAACTGATGAGCCATCTCTCCAGTCCCATTTATTTTATTTTTGAAGAGGTCAAAAGAAAAAAGTGGGTGCTTTCCCATCTTTTATTATTAATAGTGAGAAATGCAAAAGAAAGTTTCATAGTTTTCCCTGTTTACAAAATGGGGGTTATTTACAATTGTTTGTGCCTCAAGAAGGTGTTAGGACAAATGAGATAATGTTTGAAAGTCCTGTAGAATAGTTGACAAGTCTGGTCCATGTTAAGTGATTATCTCAGGGAGTGGCCAAGTGGTATACCAGGGTCTACACCCCAGGTCCAGATGATCCTAACATGCAGGATTATTTTTGCATTTGTAGGCAAACTTAGCTGCAAGTGTTAGGAAGGGGTTACAGATGACTTCCATGATTATTTCTTAGAGATTTTAGGATCATAGTCCTCATTTTTCTCCAAACTTGGGTTTTTTGATTTTTTTCCATTTTTGGTAGTCATACTGGGCATGAATCCAGGGCCTCAGCATGCTCAGCAGACACTTAGACTGAGCTACATCCCCAGGAGTTTTCCTCTAACACACTGAATGCCATAGAGGAATTTGCTACAGTGTTCCATTTTATATAGTGTCTGTTAATAAAATTTGATTTCATTGGTTATTTTGCAGCTGAGGTAAAACATGCTTTTGTTTCAGGTATTACTTTTAAAGCTTTGTTAAAAGAATTTGACAATGCTGTTTCAAATAAAGAAAACTACATTCAAGGAAAACTTAATGAAAAAGAAAAGTTGATCTCAGGACAGAAATCGGAAATAGAACGACTGGAGAAGAAAAATAAAACTCTGGAGTATAAGGTTTGTTTTTGCCTTTTCACATTGTATATGTGCTGGCTATTCAGCACTGGTCTCAGACCTACCACTGTGCCTCATGTGCCTGTTAACTGTGAGTGAAAGGCATAAAAAGGGAAAGTATGGTCTTTTAGTTTTAGGAGTGAAACAAGCTTGAAGAGAATGTTTTCTGGCTCAAACAAGTAGGCACATACGGGGCCAAGAGCTTCCCCCTCCATACCTCTTCCTTCCTCTCCTGCCTTAGCATCCTGAGTGCTGGTGGAATACCAAGTGAGATGGAGATGCACAGGTTTACCCCACATAGTGATAGTTGAATTAGGAGTCCTTAACTAATAGCCAGCAGTCAGAGAGGGGGGCTAATTCCCCAAAGAACTCTCAACTGTGCAGAAGCAGGGCAAGGTTTATAAAGCTTAAAACCACAATTATATCATGGGGCAAAGCCAATAACCATAGATAGATATATCAGACCAGGGCAGGTCAGTTAACCAAGAGGCTTTTCAGTTATGAAAAAGTTATTGTTAGGAAAAAGCAAGTTTCTCAGAATTGTAAAAACAGTGGGCTCCACAGGTATGCAAGTACAGCTGGATTGGAGGATGTGTTACCTGTCTACTTATAAGTTTCCCAGTATTGTAGAAACAATATACTCCCTGAAACTACCTGCGTGAGACCTTCTGCTTGGCTGACTGCAGTGGGAACAGCTGGCCAAAAACACAGGGTAAAGTAAAAGTCAGCTAGAGCAAAATGGAGTTTTGCCATTTCTTTGGGATTACAGGTGTATATCACCATGCTTGGCCTACAAGTCAGTTTTCCAGAAGACTCAAGTTTGACTTAGTTTTGCTTTTGATTTATTAGAAACTTTTCTTCTATTGTTTTTAAAAACAATCTTAGGAAATAAAGTATAATATAAAACCGTCAGTATGTTGCTTTGGAATGTAACAGATGCTCAGTAAAATGCTAATTGGATCTGAATTTGGTTTACAAATTGTTTTAAAGAGTACAAACTTACAGTGCTAAGGATGTAGTTCAGTAGCAGAGTGTTTGCCTAGCATGCCTAAAGCATTGGATTTGGCCCCCCTGTAACACACTGCCAAACAAGCCTAGTGAAGGGGCCAGAGTATAGCTCAGTGATAATAGAAATCATTAACAACCAAAACCCACCTTAGAACGGCTTTCCTGTGAGCTAGAAGGAAAGTCTGAAGTTTTCTCTTAGTTTTAAGGGGAAAGAATTTTTCTCTTGAAGCCAGTTATAATTTTGTTTTTTAGTAAGAAGCTTGTTTAGTAAGTTCTCACCTCTCAGACGGAATTGGGAGTTCAGATGAAATTTTATAGGGCAAAACTGTTTATTCTGTGATAGTGTTTTTTTCCTACAGGTTTACTTCCATGAGCAAATTAAGGATTATAGTTACATGAAATGTTAGCATAGAAGTTATTGAACATAATGTTCTACCTTTCCAGATTGAGATTTTAGAGAAAACAACTACAATTTATGAAGAAGATAAACGTAATCTGCAGCAGGAGCTTGAAACCCAAAATCAAAAACTTCAGCGGCAGTTTTCTGACAAGCGCAGATTAGAGGCCAGGTTGCAAGGCATGGTGACAGAAACGACGATGAAGTGGCAGAAGGAGTGCGTGAGTGCCTCTCCCTGTGCTCAGAGCTGGGCGGCTTACTTCATGCTCTGCTTTGTTTAAATGCTATAGATTACTGTACTAGTGGCAGAGCTGGACTGGGATTTATTAATCTCTAGAAGTAGCAGTAGGCTCTCACTCCAGGAATACAGTGGGTGATGCGATGTCATTTGATCTGTAGGAGCGTCGGGTAGCAGCCACCCAACTGGAGATGCAGAATAAGCTTTGGGTCAAAGATGAAAAGCTCAAACAACTGAAGGCTATTGTTACTGAACCCAAACCCGAGAAGCCAGAAAGACCTTCCCGGGAGCGGGACCGGGAAAGAGTCATTCAGAGATCCGTTTCTCCATCACCAGTGCCTGTAAGTGTTTGTAGTTGTGCAGTAGCTTAGTACTAGAGAAAAGCTGTTCAGATTGGAGGATGTCTCTCCATGAGAATTTTTTAAAACTTTTTCTTTTTAGCTGGGCATAGTGGCGCATGCCTTTAATCCCAGCATTTGGGAGGCAGAGCACTTGGGAGACAGGGACAGGTGAATCTCTTTGAGTTCCAGGCCAGCCTGGTCTACATGGTGAGTTCCAGGCTAGCCAGGGCTATATAGTGAGACCCTGTCTTCAAAAATTTTTTTTTCTATTTTAAAAAATGTAATACAAAAATTTTAATGACTATAAAAATTGTAGAAAATATTGTTTCTCTCGGTTTGTCATTCTTACTCATTGATTTCTCTTCCAATTTTTCTAGCTTTCTAGTAACAATATTGCTCAGATTTCCAACGGCCAGCAACTCATGAGCCAACCTCAGCTCCATAGGCGCTCTAACTCTTGCAGCAGCATTTCTGTAGCTTCCTGTATTTCGGAATGGGAGCAGAAAAGTTCTCCGTTCAGCACACCTGTCAATGTCACATCTATTGCAAGGCGTAGGCAGCAGGAGCCAGGACAAAGTAAAACTTGTATGGTGTCAGACAGAAGGCGAGGGATGTACTGGACTGAAGGCAGGGAAGTGGTTCCTACATTCAGAACTGAGATAGAAGTAGAAGAGGACCATTGCTGCAGGGTTAGTGCCAGTAGTATTTTAAAGCACTGTAGTAGTAGATTTTATCTTCTTTGGGTTTCCTAACTTGGTTCCAGAATTTCAATGGAAGGGGGGGGGGGCTCCAAAATGAACAGGTCTAATTTTACTGTTAAAGATTAAATCACCAGGATGTGTGTTGTGCATGCCATTGAGCCCAGCAGTGGCATGTGGATTTCTATGAGATCCAGGCCAGCCTGGTCTACATAGTGAGTTCTAGTCATCTGGAGCTACAGGTAGACCCTGTCAAAAACCAAATGCCCGCTCCCCGTGTCCCCCCCCAGCCCCCCACCCCGGCCAAAAAAAACACAAGAAGAGTGAATCACCCTAAGATTGAAGCTAAGCTCTTCATCTGAAGTACCATTAATGTATGCCTGTGAGTGTTATGAATGCCACCAGTTTGGTGCCTCTGAGATTAGACTGGTTTGCCACTATATGAACTAAGGAGCTTTGCGTAGAATCTAGGAACATCAATGTCTTTTCCTTCCTGTTTCCTCTTTACCTTAAAGGTTCTTTAAACTTTTTAGAAAAACTTCAGTGGCTAGAGAAATTGTTCAGTGGTTAAGAACACTGGCTTCTCTTGCAGAGAACCTGAGTTTGGTTCCTAACACATAGTGGCTAATAACTCCAGGTTCAGGGGATCTGATGCCTTCTAGCCTCCATGAGCATTGCACACACAGGCGCACTTACCTTCATGCAGGCAAAACACTCCTACTCATTTAAAAAATATTTCTTTTTTCAAAACTTTAAAAATTTCAATCCTGAAGAAAAGTTATAAGAATAGTATGGTATCTTCTTTCCCTACTTTAATGCAGATTTATTCTTATGTAAGCTTTTTTTTTTCTCTTTCCCTTGAATCTTAAGTTAAATCATAAATGCCACTTCCTAAAAGTAAGGGCATTTCCCTGTGTGACCACGATCTTTATCACATCTAAGGAAGTCAACACTCAAATGAGTAAATAACCTCCAATCTCCAGTGATGGCCTCTTTTTAACTCATGGTGCTATCCAAAGAAATGTATTGCATGCAGTAATTATGTGTCTTTCATGTATTCAAATGATATGCTTCCACCTTTCTGGCTTTTGTGACATGAACTGTTTGGAAATTACTGACAGTTTTCACATCTAAGAAATTACTTTGCCTCATTTAAGAGTAGCCAAGTAAATTCAGTTTCACATATTCTTCAATATTAAATTAAAATTTCCTTGGGATTTGAATAAATCATCACATTAATACTGTGAATTCTATATTTAGTAAATTTTAACTGCTCTTTTAGAATTACTTAGTAAAATAATCTTGCCATAAATATTTGCTTAAGGTTCTCTTAGCTAATTTTCATGTGGTTGAATGTTCACTTTGGTGCCCTGCATTCCTGATCATGAGAATGGTTCTTACCTAGACAACAGACAATTTGGAGAATTTTTACCTTGAGCCCTGTAGGGAGCGAATCATGGTGAATGGTCTTTCTGATCAACTCTAGTCAATCCTCTTACTGTGTATGTTAGACTGAAAACCTGGAAGGTCTGCATATGAAATGTCTAATCTGGACTTTAGGAGACATTTAGGAGGATTTACTAGAGATACCTTAACTTCTTACATGAAATCAAAATGTCTTTAGAAGTGCAGCAGAAAAGTTACTATAGGGTTAGCATCCATGTGTCCATGTTTGTTGGTCAAAAATTGTTAGGTGGACTGAGTTTTTGTTGGTGAAGAAAACACTGTAAAGTGTTTACATCATGACCTCCCTGTAGATTCTCCCCCAGACCGTTTGTTTTCAGAATGGAATTTCCTGCATGTATTGAGGTTCAGCATCTTCACTGACACATTGTGTTGATCCTTAAAGTGATGATGTGAGTTGTCATTATGTTTCATTTGTTCCCTCCCATTTAGGGAGGAGGTGAGCAATCTGAAATCAGCATCTTCATATTTGACAGGTTTGAAAGATTCTGCTTGTAGCAGACTCATTTGCTTTCAGTTTTACAAGGAGACGCTTACAAAATTGCTACAAGCTACTATGTCGTATATAGGAAATGCATTTTATTAGGCTGAATGTCCTAAGTTTGGCTTACATGGCATTTGACTAGAAATAACTAGTTTTTTTTTTGTATGATAAAAATTGATTTAGTACTATATTCTTTATTTGATTCTTGGAACTTTTAAGAAATGTTTGGAGAAAATTTGTTGGCATATTTTAGCCATTTGAACCTTCCATGGAATTGTGTTTTAAGATATAAAAATCTTAACTGGAAGTGCTCTAAAGTACTCAGAATTACTTGACAAGTACTCAGAAGTACTTGAGACACTGGTTTAGTCACACTATATATGAGGTTCTTTTTTTATACCTGTGCCCTTTAATGTTTTTCTATTCGATAGTGCCAACAGCATTTTTTTTTTCTTTTTTAAGGTCTGGCTGTTTTTGAGGAGTGTTTTCTTGTCTTTTTGGTTGTAAGCCTGAGCCTTTTTACAGATATTTATTTTATTTATATGTATTAGTGTATTGCCTGCATGCATGTAATGCACCCATGTCATGCAATGCTCATGGAGGTCAGAAGAGGGCATCGGATCCCCTGGAACTGGAGTTATAGATGGTTGTTAGCTACTGTGTGGGTGCTGGGAATTGAACCCTGGTCGTCTGTGAGAGCAGCTAGTGCTCTTAAGCACAGAACGATCTCTCCAGCCCCAATAAGCCTGAGCCTTTAATGGCCATCTCTCTGGTCTGTGAGGAATGTTTTCTATTGCTTAGATGTGTAGGGCCAATTAGGGCTTTTATTGATTTTGCTAGTGCTTTTAACAGACTTGATGCTCTAGATACTCAGAAAGCAAGCATAATTATTGGTTTTTGATCACGAATGAAGAATGGATTACTTGTCCCAAATGACCCCCTACATAAGAACTAGAAGCGTTGGCAGAATTTATCTTTTACCCTTTGTTGAAAGGGCAGCTCTACCATAGAAGCTGTTGTCAAAAGATGCTTATTAGCTGTATGTTTAGCTAGGGAGAGAGTGTTTACTCAATTATTTAGCTTTTGAAAAGATTTGTTTTGATATTGTCAAGAACTAACATTGTCAAACCTGCTGCACTTCTAATAATACCCTTAAATTAATTCTGGGTTATGCTTGTTTCTCAATTCCTCTTTCAACCTGATCAGAACACACCAATTCCTGTCCGACACAGACGGTCTCGCTCTGCAGGGAGCAGATGGGTAGATCATAAGCCCGCCTCTAACGTGCAAACTGAAACAGTCATGCAGCCACATGTCCCTCATGCCATCACAGTGTCTGTTGCAAATGAAAAGGCGCTAGCTAAGTGTGAGAAGTACATGCTGACCCACCAGGAACTAGCCTCCGATGGGGAGATTCAGACTAAAGTAATTAAGGTAAAAACCAGTTTTTACAGAAGAAAACCAATGAGAAACCGTTTGCCCTATTCTTCGATGACAATCAGAACGTAAATGGGTGTCAGATGGAACTTTTTATCAGCATAAAATTAACCACTTAGGTTGTGAATCTGCTAAACTGAGACTAGTTCTACTTGAATAAACAAATAGTGACACAATATTTGACCTAGGAGAATTACTCAGTATTGAGCTATCCAAAATCTTTTGTGAAAAGGAAATACTTGCCTGCTTATAGTCCAAAAAAAAAAAAAAAATCAGGAAAATAAAGAGATGATGACCAGTTGCAGGGAGGTTCATTTCAAATTCAGTTTAGAGGACAGAGTTATGAGTGTACTTCCCTCAGAGGATGGTACAGTGCCTTAAACATGTAGAATTTCTGGTGGATAAATTGATCCTTAGTGCAGTTTAGCTTTTAGAGTATAGCTGAGTAAAAAGGAAACAAATTAGGAATGTTACTGATGGTTTGTATTGGATTTCTTTTGTTCAGTCAGAGTCTACTTAACTTTTTCAAATGTTTTGATCAATAGATTCAGTGTTCCAAGGGTCATTTGGGTTTTGGGGGTGGGAATTTCAGATCAGTTTCAAATACATGAATGTTCATCATTTAGATGAATCAAAGTATAACAGTGACCTTTTCTCTTGGCTTTAGGGTGATGTTTACAAAACTAGAGGTGGCGGACAGTCTGTCCAGTTTACTGATATTGAGACTTTAAAACAAGAATCACCAACTGGGTGAGTGATGATCACAGGTGTCTGTTTAAAGATCTGTTTTCCTTTTGTTCCTCTCGTAAGCCTCTTGTTCTTAGGAACAGAATATCCTGTGAGGTTTATCATTAATTCTCCACAAGGGTATAGGTGGTTTTCCCTACTTCTAATGTTTTTCATTCTTCTTAGATGCAAAAATAATTGCTGCATCATGTTTCCCCTTTTTCAGTAGTCGAAAACGAAGATCGTCCACAGTAGCACCTGCCCAACCAGATGGTACAGAGTCTGAATGGACCGATGTAGAAACAAGGGTAGGGGTACAATTAAATACTTGCTTGCTAAAATTAGGTGTGTAGTGCTTTAGCGCTGTACGCTTTGAAGATGCTGAGGTAGGACCCAATACTGCCCCTGTGGCCTAGAGGCCTGTTACTAACACTCCTTAGGGTGCTTGGATTAGGTCTGGTTTAATTAGAGGTCCTGAGCATGGGTGGGTGGGATTCAAGAATGGAGATAGAGTATCTCTCCAGACTAACAAGAATTATAGCAGGTAGACTACCAAGGTGACTCTTATGCTTGAGGAAAAGACTGCTAGGGATAGAACTGGGAGAGGGGCTAGCCCTGGCCACCACCTTGTTGAGAATTCCCCTCCCTTTCCTCATCTAAAATGAGAGGATACCTGGACAATCTTCAAAGACTTCTTGCTCCTAATGTGACCTGTGCCAGAAATTAATTGTGAGTGTGTGATGGTATAAGTATGTGTAAGGTAATTATAATTTACCTAGGTGTCTTCGCTGAACTAGAGAGCAGTGTTGGATTTCACTGTGGTAGAGCCCATGTAAATAGAGGTGTGCTTCTGGACTCCTTAGCTGACCTTTTTTCCTTCTGCCACTTTGCTCTAGTGTTCTGTCGCTGTGGAGATGAAAGCAGGATCTCAGCTGGGACCTGGATATCAACACCATGCACAACCCAAGTGAGCACTGTGGCCAGTTGTGTGCCCTTCCCTCTCCAGGCTTTCTACCACTGCAGCTCAGTCCCTTACTCTCCATGTGTATTTTTTTCTGGGCCCTGCTGGCAGTTTTGGTAGGCCTCTGTAGTCTGAGCTCTCCAGAGAGCTATAACAGCAGATCTCTGGGGACAACACCCTTGTACAAGTCTTTCTCATCTGACTGACCTCCGGGTCCTTGTTATAGAAGTAGTCTCCAAGTAAATACAGCTGAATGCCAGGATTGCCAGGGGAGAGGGAATCATATTCTTTACTCTTCTGTTAAATTCCATGTTAAGGAGTTCCTACCTATTTTTCCATATTTAGTAAAACCCATTCTTTGCAAATGTCCTCTGCATCTTTAACACTTGAATTCCTTAGGAAATTCAGAAAATGGTTGGAGTAGGCTAAGAATGGAGAGGCCTGTTAACTATTGTGGTTCTGTAACAGACTTGTTTGCTCAAAAGAATCTGAATTTTCTTATGCTAAAAGAGCAATTCTCACAACCTTCTTAAAGATTCATTTGCCATGACTATTTCAGTAAGTGTAGAATTTACCATTAAATGCTGGTTTTTATGTTTTAGGCGCAAGAAGCCTTGAACTGACAACCCCAGTAGCAGAAGAACATTTCTGTTTCTGTTGGTGATTTCTCCAAAGCCATGCTGAAAGCAGTCCGAGTCTTGCAGAAGTGCAGCTTTGCAGAGCATTGCGAACCTCAGCTGTGTCATACACTGGCCTAGAACAAAGCCTTCCTTATGTTTCCAAAGACACCCAGGATTCAGCATTCTTTGTGTATCATATGCCTTGCCGTATTTAATATTAATAGGAAAGATACAGCCCCTTTCACATTTGCTGTATGAACTGTTTTTATAATGCTATTTTTGTATATTTCTTGTGTACTTATAAACTAATTCATGCAAGTGTTTCTTTTGGGTAATTAAGGATGAATGTATCTAGATCACATTTTATTTTTTATTAAGACTTTTCCAACTGTTCTGAATATTTCTTAAGGTTTTATAAACAAATGCAGCTATTGATTAGCTGCAAGAATGCACTTTAGACATATTTAACAATTCAGACTTTCAAAATAAATATGACTGGCTACTGACATTCATTTTAGGACTGTGTTTAGAATTCCATATGTATGTATTCAGTTTCTGGCTTTTAGATACACCAAAAAGAATTGAAGTAAAAAGCACTAAGAAATGCAAAGTTGTGTGGCAGCCATTCACTCAACACATTCCCAAGCACCTGCATTGTTCTGTGTTTTTCTGTTACTTGTTACTTGTGGGATTCAAGAAGAGAAAGCACTAGAGATAAAGTAACTTGAGATTGAATGAATACCACTTTTAATGGGGTATGTATAATTCACAGATGAAACAGGCAGAAATTGGCTCACTGATCCCAAAGTGCTTAGGTGAGCCCAAGTCTAGCATGAGAGGGTCTAGAGCTACCATGCTGTTTGTCTCACCTTTATAATTAGCTTAGCTGAGCATTTCTTGGCCCTAAATGGATACTTTTAATTAGAAACTTCAGTAAAATGGTCTTAGGAAAGTCAGTAGTCCAGAATGGAGCCAAGTTTAGCAGAATTCCTTTTTTGATATGCTTGATCACTCACTGTATGACTGTTTACATTTCATACTGACACATTCAGAGTGATTGCAGGATACTTTCTATAATATCTCTGTCCCCTTGAGAGTGCAGTGTTCCTTATGCAGTACTACTACAGAGAACAGCCTTGCACTTGGACCCTTGTATATAATCCAGAGTGTTAAGGGTGGGGACCACAGCCAGAATTGCTGGGTTTAGGCTGTGTACATAATCAGCTTTAACCAAGTTTTCATATTTGCTCTATTGCCATTCTACCATGTCCACCAGCAACAATTCAGTCCTCACATCCTCTTCTATACTTTTTATGTACTGATGGATGTAAAATGAGATCTCATTGATTTAATATGTATTTCCTGCTGGAGAGATGGGTCAGGGGTTAAAGTTCACTTCCCAGGACCCACATGGAGGATCAGAACTGCTTGTAACTGTTTCCAGGGGATCTGATGCCCTCTTCTGGCTTCTGAGGGCACTGCACATGTGCACATAAACTCACACAGGCTCTCACACATAAACATTAATGTGTATTTCCTGATCATTGTTGAATCCTCTGAATATCAGTATCTTTGCGTTATAAGTATTAGTTTTTCTTTTTGGTGTGTAAGACTTTTATGTATACTGTACTATTTTAAGCTTCAGATTTCCCTGTCCATAATGTCTACTTCATGGCAGGTTTTTTTTTTTTTTTTTTTGGTTCTTTTGAAACAGGATCTCCTTGTAGCCTCAGCTGGCCTAGAACTCCTTATGTAGACCAGGCTGGCTTCAAACTCAACAGATCACCTGCCTTTGCCTCCTAAGTGCTGGGATTAAAAGCATGTGTCACCAAGCCTGGCATGCCTTTATTTTTTGCAGTGTTGGGAATGAAACCCAGGCTCTAAAGCATGGTAGGCATATACTCCACCACCACTGAGGCCCTCACTCCCTAGCTGGCCTGGAACTCACAATGTAGGCCAAGCCAGCCTTGAACTCACAGAGATCCACCTCACCCAAGTGCTGGGATTAAAAGCATGTGCCACCACACCTGGCTGGTTCAGGTTTGTTTTGAAGCACTTTCCCCTTGGATCTGTAAAGGTCTACTGGCATTACCAAGTTCCCCAAGTATGACAGTGTACCTACTGGTTCTCTGTTCTGCTTGGTTATATATCCATTTGTATTGCCAGTAACACAATAATCCCAGCACTCAGGAGGCAGAGGCGATCATTTCAATGAGTTCAAAGCTAGCCAGATCTACATAGCAAATTCCAGGGCTAGATAGGGCTACATAGAAAACTAGCCTGGCATGGTGGTGTGTGCCTTTCATCCAGCAATACAGAGGTGAAGTCAGGCAGATCTCTAAGTTCTATGCCAGCCTGGTCTATATAGTGAGTTCTGTCAGCCAGAGCTACTTACTCCAAACAATCAAAATTATTTAATCTGTTCCACCCTGGTGGAACATGCCTGTAACCTCAACACTCTTGGCTGAGACACAGACAAATTCAAGGTCATCCTAGACTACACATCAAGTTCCAGGCCAGCTTGGACTGCATAGTGAGGCCATGTCCAAACTAAATAAAGATAGGTAAATATAAGGGGCTAAGGATGTAGCTCAGGCTACAGTAAAATGCTTGCATACTTTGCACAAGTCCCTGGGTTTGATCCCAATCACTACATAAACTGGGATTGGTACATACTTGTAATCACTGGAGGAGGCAGGAAGAACAAAAGTTCGTTATCCTCAGTTACATAGCAGGTTTAAGGCCAGCTGGGGTACATAACACCTGCTCCAATTTTTTTTTTTTAAAGATTTAAGATTAGCTTGTCAAATTCCATTGAAAACAAAAATAGAATTTTGTCTGTAAATATGTAATTTGGGGAGAATCATCCACTGTAGGGTCTTCTCATCTGTGAAAATAATATATTGGTCTACTTTAGGTTGTCTTTGATACTGCTCTATTCTTTTGTAGTACTAAGGTAATTTTATTAAAAAAAAGTAACAGTGACAGGGGTATCATTTTGATAGAACATTTACCTAGCATGGTTGAGGCTCTGGATTCAAGTCCCTAGCACTGGAACTCAGGGCCTCCACACAAGCTGAGCTGTTCAAGAGCTCTACTACTAAGCTACACCCTAACATGAGGTGCTTTTATTTCGGTTTCACTCTCTCTTTTATTTCTATTTCTCTCTCTGTTTCTCTCTCATCTCATGCATTCCACAGTGCACCATGTGGAGGTCAGAGAACAACTTGTGAGAACAGGTTTTCTCCTTACAACTTGTGGATTCTGGGGATTCCACTCAGGTCTGTAATGCTTGGTGACAATGTGGTAGCAAGTACCTTTCCCTGCTGAGCCAGGTCACCAGCTCCTGAAGAGTTGAAGACTGTATTTTCTAATTGCCTGTGAGTGAGTTTAGAATGCGTCTTGGATTTTAGAGATTAGTCCCAACTCTAGCAATCATGTCAAACTACTTAGTTTGAAACTGTTTGTCTATGGGTTGACTTGGAATGCTGGGAGAACGTTATTTATGAATAATGAGAATTTACAACTTTTTTTTTGAGCCAGAGTCTCACTGTGTAGCTTTGGTTGGCCTGGTATTCACTATGTAGATCAGGCTGGCTTCAAACTCAAAAAGTCCACTTGCCTCTGCCTCCAGACCGCTGGGATTAAAGGCGTGCACCACCATACTCAGTTGTGCTTTTCTAATACCTCTTAAGAGATTACTAAATTCCAAATCGAAACAGAAACAGAGAAAGGAGGCACTCACATTTGTTCTGGATCGTCAAATTTTCAAAAGCTTTACTATTATGATCCTTATCAGGTTATGAAAGTTACTTTCCGAGGTTTTTAAGCGTCTATGTAAATAGCTGTTGAATTTTATCAAGTAGTTTTCTGAATCTACAGGCTTCCAATGTGCTTTGCTAACGTAATGAATTATTTTAGGCTTTTCTTAGGATGCTGTCCTGTTTAACCAGGATAGTTTTTTTTTATATACAATGCCAGAACCTTCGCGACGTCCCAACGTAATTAGTTCATTTTCCAGAAAGTACGAGAAAGAACCGCTGCCAATTCAAAGAGGCTGCAGAACCAGCGGGCGTCCCGGCGCCCCTAAAAACTACTTTTAATAACCGCAGGCACATTGAGGTTTCAAGCGCCAGCAACACGGCGCTCAAACTCAGAGGTATGGCGTGCGTTGCGCAGGCGCCACCGCTAGTTCCTGGTCCCGCCTCTTCCGCCAGGCCCTGAGCTCCGATTGGTTTACGCTGCTGTATAAGTAGCTGCGCGCAGGCGCACGGAGCCCTTTCCTCAGCTGCCGCCAAGGTGCTCGGTTCTTCCGAGGAAGCTAAGGCCGCGTTGGGGTGAGGCCCTCACTTCATCGGGCGACTAGCACCGCGCCGGCAGTCCGCAGCATGGCCTCCGTGTCCGAGCTCGCTTGCATCTACTCCGCCCTCATCCTGCACGACGACGAGGTCACCGTGACGGTAAGTGCGGCGGGAGAGGCCGGAGTTCCGGTCCGGGCCGCGACTCCGGCGACTTCGGGCCACGTGTGGACCTGCGTATCTCGGGCCCGCCCCGCAGTGTGAGAGCGACAGCGTGTCCTCCGAGCCGTGCGCATCGGCTATTATATCTGAGCACTTGAAACCGTCCTTACGAGGCGCTTAGGTTCCCGAGGGGCGCAGGCGCTCTGCCCTCACCCACCGGCTGTCCATCTGGAAATAGCTGAGTGACTTGGGCTAGCCCAGGCATGTGAGCGAAATGTTCCGTGTTTTTTGTTTCTTCTGCTCTCAATCACCATAGTTTAAAAAAAGAATGTGATTGCTGGAGCGCGTGTTGAGGTCAGAGAACAACTTTCGGGAGTCGGTTCTCTCCTACAGAGAATCAAGTTCAGGCCGTCGGGCTTGCAAGACAAGTCTTATCAACCGTCTCACCTGCCCAAGATGTCTTTTAGGATAAACATTCATGAAGTACCTATACACAATCCAAGTTGAATAAATGATTGTTTTGTACACTCCAGTGACTTAGTATTAGCTGGGATTGTGATGGATTGGCGTTTTGTGTTTCAGGAGGATAAGATCAATGCCCTCATTAAAGCAGCTGGTGTCAATGTTGAACCTTTTTGGCCTGGCTTGTTTGCCAAGGTAAGGTTTGGGAAGGGTGATTGGGGAAGGCCTAATTTATTACGTCGGATGTACAAATATCTCTAAGCATTGATGAGGTCTTAAATTTGTTGTGCTCTGCCTAGTATTGTCAGATACTGATTTCTGAAACAGTTAGTGCTTAACCAGGTTACTCGTCCAAAAGGAATAATTCAGGAAGTACAGAAGTAGCCTGTTTCTGAGCAAATCCTTCCAGTGTGACAGCCCATGCGGTTTTGAGGAAATAGAATTTAGTGGTTTTAGGCATATAAACTAATGAGGTATGATTCTTATAAAGTAGGAGGTTTGCCTTTCTGATTATACCATTAC
The DNA here is from genome assembly GCA_035773235.1 of Eospalax fontanierii. Taxonomy (NCBI): domain Eukaryota; kingdom Metazoa; phylum Chordata; class Mammalia; order Rodentia; family Spalacidae; genus Eospalax; species Eospalax fontanierii. The sequence goes on from CM069539.1 coordinate 52,367,280, forward strand.
TTGATTTTCTTTGGCAGATTGTCACCCGTTAGGGTTATGTTTTCCAACGAGTTTCATAAAGGTTGAAAATAATGTGTTGCGGTTATTGTGTACCTTTAATTCCAGCATTGGGTGGGCACATCTGAATTTGAGGTCAGTCTGGTCTACAAAGTGAAACCCTGACTCCTAGCATTGATCTGCAGACACCCTACGGTTTCACGTGTGTGACTTCACTGTTAGGTCTCATGGAACAGGAATTCATCCTCATTTTTATAGATTTTGGAAACTTAAGTTGTCTCAGGTTTTATTAGGCCATTTTCCTCATGTGAAAGGAAATTCAGAGAGATGTACCTTTCTCAAACGAGTGTTGTATGAAATTTAAAGCTGAATGTCTTCCATCACTATAGCAGTGTGCATAGTTCCCATCTTGATAGTTAGCAGAGAAGCCATTTTCTGGGGTGAAAGGTGCATGTCCATGGAAGACAGCCAAGCTGAGCCTTTATCTGTGCTGTGTTGCAGGCCCTGGCCAATGTCAACATTGGGAGCCTCATCTGCAATGTAGGGGCTGGTGGACCTGCTCCAGCAGCTGGTGCTGCTCCCGCAGGTGGTCCTGCTCCCTCTACTGCTGCTGCTCCAGCTGAGGAGAAGAAAGTGGAAGCCAAGAAAGAAGAATCAGAGGAGTCTGATGACGATATGGGCTTTGGTCTTTTTGACTAAACCTCTTGTTAACCTTTCAGTAAAAAGCTGAACCTTTTGGTTTGATAAATTGGGAATCTGTTGTGTTAGACAGGAGGCTGTCTGGCTGGACATGGTGTCAGCATGTGCCCCTGTAATGGTGGCAGAAGGATCATGAGTTGAAGGCCCACCTGGGCAATACAGAGCATCTCCTTAATGTGATAAGCTTTGACTCTCCAGTGTACAGATATTTTTGAGATGGTGATCTCATGTTGTCCAGGCTTACCTTGTAACCTGTGATCCTTCTGCCTTGCCCTTGAGTGGGAGTTAGATGGAAGTGCCACCAAAGCCAGCTCTATTTAGTGTATCCAAAAGAGTGCGTGTAGGTATTGTGGTCTGGGAATAAGCATGAGTGGACATAACATCCATTGTCTTGATTGGGCTGGGAGAGTGCCCTGGCGTCAGAAGGGGTTGATACTTAGTAGGGTAGGAAAATAAATGGTAGATGCTATTATAAATAGGATAATGGGGAACTGGAAAGGTGGTTAAGAGCATTAGCTGTTCTTGCAGAAGACTTCCTGGGTTCTGTTCCCAGCCACCTACATGGTGGTAACGACTATCCCTAACATACTACAGGGATTTGAACCTTTTTCCGGTTGCCCAGGCATGGCATGCACATAAACACAGGCAAAAAAAATCACTTCATGGCAGTAAGACTTCATACAGCTGTAGTGGGCAACCTATTTAAGGGTATGTTTTTGAGTGTATGCTGTGGGTCCTTTGTTTAAAGCAGTACCGTTGACTTAGTTTTCCCCAAGCTTTGATGTCCTTTATGAGGTGGGAATTAGTGATACAGGGTTGCAGTTATGTCTTGTTCTAGATCTACCAGGCAAACCTCTCCTCAGCTTTCCCACTCCTTCATCCTGACTTAGGTTTAACCAAGCTTGTCTCAGGCTTCATAGTTCACGATGGTTCAACATGCATGCCTGGTCCACTGCTGTTGGAAACTTGCCCTCAGATCCTTTATCAGCAGGAAACCCAGAATTAGGCTCACAGCAACAATACTAACCAAAAGTGTTGCACATTGAAGCTGCTTTTTTTTTCTTTTTCTCACCTGAAAGTGAGAAAAACGTGAAAGTTTGAAACTTGGCATATTGCTATGGCATGCATCCTCTGTGACTTGAGCACTTCTGGACAGAACTTAGTGTTATATTTAAACAGGTTGGGGGCTGGAGTGGTGGCTTAGTATATGCTGATATTAACCAAGGTTCAGGCACCTCAACTATCTCTAGGGGATCTGATGCCTCTGACCTTGGGCATCTGCACTTGTGCGCATACCCCATACAAACAGAAGTAAAAATAGTCTTCAAAACAAGTTGGGTATTTTGCCAAATTTCACAGCCCACTGAGAGTGGATGTGGGGGCACACATCTGTAGTCTTACCACTTGGAGTTAAGGTGGGAATTCTGGTTTCAGGCCAGGATGGGCTATAGAACCATAGGCTGGTCTAAAGGGCATGTGGGTATCTTTTATTTTTAGTTCTAATGAAATAAGATCTTTAGGTACAGCTCAGAGTGCTTGCCTACATTTATGTCCAGTCTCCCAAATAAAAAAGCTCTATTAACAGGGTCAGAGCCTTACATATTTTAATAAAGTTGAAATAGTTCTGGGCCTCTAGTGTGCTCAAGCACTGGCAAAAGCCGCTGCACTCTGATGGCATACCTTAAGTCCCTGTGGTTCAACTTCAGGTTCTTGCTCTTGCGAGCCTTCCACTCTGGAAAGACGTCCATATACACCTCTTCCAGTAGGTCATTCATTAAACCTGTGTGGTGTTGCCTCCACCTCCCACTCCACTGTGCCCTCTGGGCCAGGACTTCTGTTCACCTGTATCCACGACACTCATCAGTGTCTGGCCAACTGTTGGGCTTGAGTTATCAGAGTTCAGTTCTTTACAAACTGGAGCTGAGAAAGAAGTACACAAGACTAATGGGGGAACAGCCCTAAGCCTCCCTCAGTATCAAATGCGCTTTCCACAAACCACGAAGGGCAAAGCCCACGCCTTCCTGCCAGCCAACACCTCATTCATTTATCTAGTTTGTAGTACTCGCCTTCAAGGAGGCAACTTTAGGTGAGGAGTGAGGGCTGGGAGGCTGGTACTAAGTCTAGCCCCGGTCCTCTTCCACACTCAGCTCAGCACCTGTAATATGAGATCTTAGAGGCCTTTAAGAAGATCTGTGGACCCTCAGGATTTGGGAGAAGACGCAGGAAATTTCGAAGTCTGACGCTAGGCGGCGGGACGCGAAGCACACACACCTCACGGCGACAACGTCACTGGCTGCCGCGGGTTATGCGCACGCGTCGCTCACTTGCTCTTGCACTTGCTGGGTGGAAAGGAGGCAGGGGCTGCATGCCGAGTGTGGCCGGGGAAAGCCGAACTTCTCAATTACTTCCGGAAAACCGCTAGGGGCGCTCCTGGAGTTCGGGTTATGCGCATGCCCACTTTTGGTCCTGGGAATTGATCTTTTGTCTAATTTTAACAGAAATTCCCATACAGTTGCTAGTTAGAGGATGTAGGCCACTGATGATTGTAAAATCAGATGTGTACATTTTTATTAATTAGCATGACTCGGGTGTGGTCGTATTTCAAACAGAAAATAATCTGTAGTTCTGTGAGGGCAAGCGGAAAACAGTAGATTGGGCGTTACTAGGTAACTGTATGTTCTCTGCCTTCCGGCTGTTCTTTCACCTCAGGGAAGTGCATCATGGTTGTTCCAGCACTTTCCTTTACAGAAGGCTGTTATGCACAGAGAAAGCAGGAGATGATTTTTTTTTTTTTTTTTTTTAATGTGTTCATTTTTTGAATGGGGCTTCCTTCTGTGTCCTAGGTTGGTCTGGAACTCATTCTGCATCTCAGGCTAGCTCAGAACTCACTATATTTAGGCTGGATTCGACCCTGCTGACAACCTTCTTGCTTAGATTTCCAAGTAGCTGGACAGGTGTGCCTTATCCTGGGATATGCTCTGCTTTGAGCTCCTTATGTCCAGCTAAGTTGCCTGGGAAGCTGTTAAAGGCAAATGAGCAAAAAAGAAGGAAAGGACTATTCCACATCTTCCCAGGCCCCGCTACAGCCGCTGACCAGACCCTTCTCAAAGAAAGTCTGTAAACTGCACACACACACCCCGCAGGAATTGCTAACCAGCCCTTATAAGGAGGCTGGTCAGAGCAAGCCCACCTCCTCAGGTTACTGGAATCAAAGGCCATATGGGACCTGACTTCAGATAGTCCCAACAGGTTGGATCTGGCCCTGTTGCCTCTAAATCAGACAGGTGAAAGGCAGGAAAGGAATTTAACCAATATAGTCATACTGTAAACAAAAGGGTAATCTGATGTCCTTGTTCTGTGCTTGCATGACCAACAAGAGATTGCATGGAGAAGGCAGAGCGTGTGAGACCTGTGCACGATTGTCATCCTTCTTCATGCTAATTGATCATCTCAAGACTGGTTCTGTAGAACTGCTGGGAATGGCCATCACAGGTGTCCCTCAAGGGGGCAAATTTGGTTCCCATCCTGAGATGATTGCTTCTCCATAGAGGGACACCTCATCACAGGCTGATCTTTCTGCAAGTCTCTGGTGTTTCTGGAAGGTTTAGGAGAGTTCTAGGCGTCTGGGACAGAATGTTGTAAAATCTTGCTGTGGATCAACTGTTGGTTAAGCCTTGATTTATCTCCAAGGCTTCTCTTGAAAGGGGCAGGATTACAGGCTTCACATGAACATCTATTAAATGATTAACATGCCTGATCTATGTGAGGGGGCTGAGCAGGAATCTGAACCAGAGTAAAGGAGGCAGATCCAAGGTGAAGGCCGACATACCATGCTTTATCCTGCTTTTATTATTTGCTGGGCTTCTGCAGGAACAAGTGAAGAGTCAGAACTTTGTCAAAGCAGCTTCCAAGTTCCTGTTTACTCACAGTGCCTAATCAGTAGTGATGCTTAATAGATAAGGCTTGAAGAATGCTTGAAGGAGTATGTTAGTGGATGAGTGAATAACAAAAATTTAGTAGTTTGATTCTAGGCATTTATTTGTGTATTTGTTTGAGAAAGGGTCTCGTGGACTGATGGGATGGATCAGGTAAGACTGACAACCAGAGTTGGATCTCCAGGACCCACATGGTGAATGTAGAGAACCAACTCCAGATGTTATCCTCTGACCTCCACTTGCATGCTGTGGCAGGCTGGTTTTGAATTCGTGCTGATTCCTGCTCCAGCCCCCACTTGCAGATTGCAAGTGTGTGCCACTATGCCAGGTTTATTAGGCCTTTTTTACACAATTGAGGGAATGGATGTTTGATCTGAATATAAAATATTAACTTTGTGTGTGTGTCTGTGTGTGTGTGTGTGTGTGTGTGTGTGTGTGTGTAAACTAAACCTAGGATTTCTCAAACGCCATTAAGGACTCTACCACTGGGCTGCAACCCTAGTCCCACCCCTTGGTTTTTGTTTTTAAGGCAGAGTCTTACTGTGTAGCCCTGTCTAGGCTGGAACTCAGAATCCTTTCTCTACCTTCCAATTAGCTGGGATTACAAATGTAAGCCACCAAAATAAATGACTGACTTCTAAAGAAGGGTGATTTGATCTCTAAAAATTAAAAATGCCTTCTCTCACTTTCCACCCACGTCTTTCATTTGAGGAATCCAGACTATAAATATATGCATAATTTTATTGAAATATGGTTTGTTACAGAAGAAATGAGTGCATGATATGTTGATGCCTTAGGCTGTAGATATGACTCAGTGGTAGAGCACTTGCCTAACATGAGCAAGGAAGGCCCTGGTTTTGTTCCCACTATCACTAACTATCTTACTAGCTCATAAACAAGACTATTAACTTTTGTTTATGATGAAGATATTCTAACTGAACACTTTCTTATTTTAGGGTATTACTTGATCAACTGTAATTCCTGTAGTCCAGTAAATCTTAGGAACCATCCTGTGATCTTATTTAAATTTTTAAATAACCCAGAGACAGGTGGATCTATGCAAGATTGAGGCCAGCCTGGTGTACATAGTGAGTTCCAGGCTATCTAGGGCTTCAGGGAGACCCTGTCTCAAAAAAAAGACAAAAAATTAATAATTTAAGAACTGGCTAATGTAAAGGCAAAGTGTGACTATCCTGTGAGGGCTCGAACCCACGCTGTACTCTGGGGTTGTCTTAGTCTTTCCCTGAGTGCCTCTCTGTTAACTTCCTTGCTCAAATCCGTATTCAAAATCTCTTTGAGGTCAGGGAGATGACTCAGTGCGTAAAAACACTCACTAAGCAAGCCTGACAACCTGAGTTCAATCCCTAGAACCTGAGTAAAAGCCATATATGGTGGCATGCACCTGTCCTCCCTGCAGTCCTACCGTGGGCTGGGAGGCAGGGACAGGAGCACCAGAAGCTTGTGGGTCAGCTAGCCTGGAGTACACTCCCCGCCCACTCCAAAAAGTTGTCCTCTGACTTCCGCATGCATGGTGTGGTGTTCTTGTGTCTGCACACATGCATCCGCATACACGCACATTGTATCTGTTGTTTACTTATTGTGTATTTGTATATATGTGTGGTTACATAGGCATGAAGATGAGAGGACAACCTGGGAGAGGAGGTTCTCTCTTTCTACCATGGAGGGCCTAGGTATCAAACTCAGGTTGGTGGCAAGCACTTTTACCCAATAAGCCATCTCACCAGTGTGTGTGTGTGTGTGTGTGTGTGTGTGTGTGTGTGTGTGTGTGATCTATCTATTTATCTGTCTATCTATCTATCTATCTATCTATCTATCATCAATCATATATCTTCCTATCTATCTATGTATCTATAAACTCCAGCTCTGGTTCATACTGATTTGTGCTGAAATTCTTTTCTGCAGCGAAGTGAAGCTTCCAGCTTTCTTTGTAAAGATCTCCTCATCCTGCTGCAGGTGGCAGCATGGAGCTGTGTTTCTGGCCCACTGCCACTGACAGTCCCAGCAGTTGAGAGGTAGAGGCAAGAGAATCAGGAGTTCAGGTCATTCTTGGCTTCATGGAAAGCCAAGTCTGGGCTACATGGGTCCCTGTCTCAAACAGCAACAGAAGAAGATTTTCCCTTTTCAATTTATCATGTCCATATTGCTTGAATTTTCAAAGACAACAAGTATGCATGATTCATAAGTTTCAAATTTGTTATTATTTGGGGGCTTTCTTTAAATAGGGTCTCATGTAGCTCAGGCTGGCCTCAAACTCTCTTGTGTAAGGCCAGGGAGATGGCTCAGTGGGTAAAAGTACTTGCCTTTGCAAGCCTGAGGAACTGAGTGGATATCCAGAGTCCATATAAAAAGCCAGATGCATGTACATTTGCAATCCCAGTGCTCCTACTGAGAGATGGGAGGCTTGTGTGCCAGCTAGCCTGGAGTGCACAGAGAAGCAGCAGAAACAAGAAAAACCCTGCCTCAAAACAAGGTGGAAGGCTAGAACAGACTCCAGAAAGCTGTCCTCCAGTCTTGGAATGCTTGCCATGACATGCATGCACCTGTACTTAGGCACATGCCATACACATGCCCCACACACGACCACACACAACTCTGTGTAGCTGAAGAGAGCCCAGAACTCCTTTTCCTCCGGCCTCCACCTCCAGATAGTGGTATTACAGGCCTGTGCACTGCAGCAAACGTTCTCATACCTTTTTATTTATCAATTTTGGGGGCTGGAGAGATGGCTCAGTGGTTAAGAGGTCTTGCTGCTCTTCTGGAAGACTCAGGTTCGGTTCCCAGCACCCACATGATAGCTAACAACCATCTCTAACTCCAGTTTCAGGGAATCCAGTTTCCTCTTCTGGTCTCCACAGGCACTGCACAACATCAGTGCACCTACATACATACAGGTAAAACGCTGATACACTTAAAACCTATCAATTTTAGTGTGTTAAAAAAATTGGAGAGGGTTTCATAGTGGAAGAGAAACTCAACTTCCAGGTACTTCTAGAGTCAAGAACTCTGACCAGTTTTGAGACAGTTTCAGCTCACAGTAAGAATAAAGAAAAGCCTTTCTGGGTTTTCTACTGAGGCTTGCTAGGGGATACAGCATTTTGAAATGGAATTTGGACTAGGTGCTTGCCTTAATCTGATTGCTGTTGTTACTCTTATAGGATTACCTGAGTCTGGATAATGCATTTCAAAGAGAGGTTTGTTTTTAGCACACTGTTTTGTAGCCTGGGAGGCACAATGTTGGGTGGCCCCATTTGTTTGGCTGTGACGAGAGCATTCTGGATACACCAGGACATTTTGGATGGTGTCATAGTGTGTGAGAGGTGGCAGAATGTGTGCAAGAGAGATTCAGGAAAGTGCCAAGCTGCCTTATACAACCCGTTCTCTTAGGAACTGATCCAGTTGTACTAGACCTACATGAATGCCTTATAAGTGTGTTGCCTCAGGACCTGACTACCCTCTACTAGACCCTGTCTAAATCTCCAGAAGTGTTACCACACTGAAGACCAAACTTCTAGGCATGAACCTCTGGAGAACAAACCATATTAAACTGTAACAATCCTCTTCCAGTTATGCCGTCCTGTAAATCTTCTGGGATTCAAAAATAAATGCTCTGATGTCAGACTGCTTGGGTTGTGTCAAATCCAAATGTCACTAAATAGGACTCATGAATCTCTCCCTTCCCCTGGTTTCTCATATGCTGGCCTGGGGGTGGGAGTAATGAGGATACATCCTTCATAGTGCTCTTGTAGGGTGAAATGAGACGGTTTGTGTAAATCTCCCCAGTTCTTGTTCAAAGACAGTAGTATGGCTGTACACTGTGGTATGGCGCTGTAGTCCTTGTTTGGGAGGATGAGGTAGAAAAAAGATCACTTGAGTGCATGAGTTTGAGACTAGCTCTGGCAATATAGTGGGGCTCTGTATCGAACAAGAAAAAAGTTGGGACTGGAGAGGGGTTAGGAGCACTGACTGCTCTTGCAGAGGAGTTGAATTTGATTCCTACCACTCACATGGCAACTAACAACTGTCTGTAACTCCAGTTACAGAGGAACTGACACCTCTCTGGCCTCTGCAAGTATTGCATGCACACGATGCACTTACATATATGCAGGCAAAACATTCATACACATGAAAATAAAAATAAATAAAAAATTTGGGACTTAGCTTTCTCATGTAATAGATTGATGCTTAAAAAAAGAAGGGCTGGGTGTAGTGATGCATGCCTTTAATCCCAGGGCTTGAGAGCAGAGAAAGGCAGATCTCTGTGAGTTCAAGGCCAGCCTGGTCTACATAGTGAGTTCCAGGCAAGCCAGGACTACTGGCTTTAATTAAAAATTAAAAAGAGGTCAGACAATGTCTTAGTGGATAAAGATGTCTGCTGCCAGGCCTGATGACTTGAATTGGAACTCCATGGCTCATATGATGGAAGGAGAGAATTGGCTCCAGTAAATTATTCCCTGACCTCCACTTGCCAGACCCCACCCCAACACACACACACACACACACACACACACACGCGCACACACACGCGCACGCACACACACAAATAATAAAAATGTTTTTAGAAATGAAAAGGAGAATTAAAAAGTAATTTGCTGTGTTGCAGGGGATGTTTTATTTTTGTAGCTTTAACTACGAGGGGGCTTAAATACTGGAATTTCAGGATTAATGGAATTAGCATTTCGGTAGAATTGCCTGCGTGCTGGGTTGCTTTCTTTACAAAGGAACTTGAAAAGACGCTGGCTCAGTGCCGCCCTAAAGTGGCCAATCCTGGGAACAGCTTCTTCGCAGCTCCTTACTCCTGGACTGGAGCTCCAAAGTCCTACAGTCGGGGCAGTGGGGCTGTTTGACTAAGAGGTGAGGGAGGGAGCCTACAGTCCATAAGAAAAGGCAATTTGTGTGCTAACCTGTGACCCAGCCTAGAAGGAGCCAGGTGCACTTTAATTTGGTCTTACCTCCTTTGTAATTTACTTAGCTCACAAGTTTTACTCTTCAGTAGACTCCAGTTCATTGTCTAAAAACAAAGAAGGTTGTCACCTAGCCATTGTGCAATGAGTGAGCCCTGTCTTCCCTCTGAGGTTGTTGAAAGAAATAGCCACATGGAAACCACTTCTGGTTTTGTCACAGACTTATGGAGGTGCTGGTGTCCCCTAAATAAGATAGCCTGTGAAAAAGTTTTCTAAAATGGAGAACCAGGATAGAGTTTGTGTCCTCTGGAGAATTAATAGTCATCCTCCTCTAAGCTGTATTTTATTTTATTTATTTTATGTACTGATATTTATGTGTATGTATGTGTGTGCATGCCTGCAGAAGCCAGAAGAGGGCTTCAAATCCCCTGTATCGAGAGTTTACATACCACTGTAAGTCATCAGATATGGGTGCCAGGAACTGAACTCCCATTCTTTGGAGGAGCAGGAAGCTCTCTTAATCTCTGAGCCATCTCTCCAGCCCCTTTAAGTTTTTATTTTGTTAGTTTAATTCAATTAATTTATTTTTGAGACAGGGTCTGTCTCTCTAGCCTCAGCTGATCTGGACTCAGCATGGAGACCAGGCTAACCTTGATCTCACAGAGATCCTCTTGCCTCTGCCTCTCAGGTACTGGGATTAATGGCATGTACTACCATGCCAGGCTTCCCTTTAAAATAAAAAAAAAATTCTTATTGTGTGTATATGTGTATGTGGGTGTGTACGTGTGTTGTGGCATGCATGCAGAGGTCAGAGAACAACAGGTCTGTCCAGTCAGTTCTCTCCTCTCTTCTGCCTTTACGTTTCCCTGTTCATCCAAACTCAGGTCTTCTTGCTTGTGCTGCAATCGTTTTACACTCTCAGCCATCTTGCCAGCAGCACACTCAGCTGCTGAGAAATTCATTGGGAGGCAAGCCCGTCTCTTGGCAGATAAATTGACCCACATAGAGGATGCATTTACTCCTCCTCCAAAACTTGGTACTGAGTTTTTCTTAATTTCTGCGGCTTTGCAATATGCAACTTTGAGAATGCTCACAAGTTCTCTTAAGAAAGAGGGAAGTGGAGCACACAAATTAAATGAAAAGTGCAACATGTGAAGGGTGTGTGTGTGTGTGAGAGAGAGAGAGAGAGAGAGAGAGATCTTAAGTTATTTGAGATGATTTAAGCCAGTAGTTGGATCCAAGTTAATGGCAAGTTTATGGGTCAAAGGTTTCAGACAATGATGTCTTTTTACCTGGGAAAATAAGAACCTGGTGTAAATAAGGCCAACAAGGAAGCTGCAAGGCCTGTTAAAAAAAAAAAAAAATCAGGAACTATTAAGGCTTGCTTCCTTATCCACCGCCCCTGCAAAGATAGTATTGAATCCGTGTAAACACTTAGCGACAAAAGGCTGGTGGTTTATTGGGATTAAAAATACTTTCCTCCAGCCTGAGCTACAGGGAGATCCTATCTCAAAAACAAAATAAAACAACAAAAAATGGGGTGGCCAGTGAGATGGCTTAGTTGGTAAAGGCACTTGTCACCAAGTCTGGTGGGTGGAGTTAGATTCCTGGGCCTCACTTGGTAGAAGGAGAGAAATGACTTCCATGAGTCATCTTGTGATCTCCACTTTCATGTAGTGGCATACACCACACACCACACCACACACCCCCCACCACACCACACCGCACCCCCCCCCCACACGTGCACACACACAAATAAAAATGTAATTAAAAAGTTTTCCTAGCAAGTGTGGTGGCACACACCTTTAATCCCAGCACTCCAGGAGGCAGAGGCAGGTGGATCTCTCTGAGTTCAAGGCCAGCCTGGTCTACATAGCAAGTTCCAGGCCAGGTGGGGCTACAGCTAGACCTTCTCTCAAAAAGATTAAAAAAAAAAAAAATTCCCTACTCCTGGCTTTTCTCCTTCCCCTCCCTCTTCCTCCTCCTCCCCCTCCTCCCCCTCCCCCTCCCCCCCCCCTCCTCCTCTTCCTCCTTCTCCTCCTTCTTTTTTGAAGACAGTGTCTCATGTAGCTCAGGCTGGCTTGAACTCACTTAGTAGCGGGGGATAACTGAACTTCTGCTCCTGCCTCCTCCTGAGTTCTGGGATTACTGGCCTGCATTGCCACAGCCAGTTTATGTGGTGCTGGGCATGAGACCCAGGGCTTCGTGCACGCTAGGCCAGCGCTCTGCCAGCGGAGCATCCCTAGCCCTGCTGCTGTGACTTTGGACGTGTGGACATTCCACCATTATGTCTTTTTATTTTCTTTTTCCTCTTGCTTTTGAGACCGAGCTTCATGAAGGCTCTGAACTTAGTCAAGGCTGGCCTTGAACTCCTGATCCTCTTGCCTCCAAGTACTGGGATTACATACATGCACCACAACGTCCACCTAAGGCTTTATATTTTTGTAGCTTTTTTGAAATATAAACATTTCCTGGGGAGATCAAGGCATCAATGTCTTAAAACTTCAGAGCCCACAAAACGGTTCTTGGGTCTCCTGTGAGATCTTTCCAGGGTCTGGATTTTTGCCTATTCACCAGGAAAGGCAGCTCCTGGGGCCAGAAACTGGAAGGCAGAGATGTGGGCAAAGAAAGGCCTTCTGCTTGGAGCTGTGATGTTGGCAAGCCCCAGGCTGCCCCTGCCCCTGGCTTCCAAGTTTTATCTTCAAGGGCTTTCAGGACTCCAGTCCTGGCTTCCCTCTGTGGCCTGTGAGGTAGAGTTACCTTCCCACTCCAGGGCTGCCTCAGCTCCTTGCTCTGTTTATTCTCAAGCACAACCTTCCTTCTGTTTAATCAGCAAAGATTCTTCTAAGACAGGCTAAGCACACCGTTTACTCTGCTAACAACACTTGGCATTTATGGTGAGACTTGTGTTGACTTATTCTTGAGCCTCCATTGACATTCACTGAGCAACACAAACACAGCGAGGCAGCCTGGGAGCACAGGCCTGATGCAGTGCTAGAGACTTGCCTGGAAAGGGCTGTGCTTTCTCTTCTGGTTAAAATACTATATGCACCCCTAAGAGAGCCCAATTTGTAACTGGCCTGGCTGGAATGAAGATAGTGTAAAGAGAGCATTGTGACTCCGACTTTGAGCATCACAGTGTTCAGGCAGTGTACCCCAGAAGCCTGGAATTTTCTCCAGAAATTCATTCTGGGAGAAGGACAAGGCTGAAGGCCGGTGCCAGCCAGAGAGGTGGCTTGTCTCCAAGGAAGCGATTTCCCACGGATCTGACAGCTTGTCAGGAAAGAATGGAGCGCAGACATCGACGGGCAGGATGGGACCAGCACCATGACCAGGGCCGCTTAGCTATGCTAACCTCTAACCTTCTGCTGGAACCTGAACCTCACGTCAGGACTCTAAAGATGGACTTGGCTGTTCACTGGCCTCTTTGTTGCTCTTCCTAGTGTAAGCACATTGAATACATCTCCTTTTCTGCTTTTCATTATTTGTGTGTTTCATTGGCCTACTGAGGGCAGTTGGGCCAGCCTAGCTTGTCAGGGCTGCCAGAGCCCAGGCTCTGATCCTAGCAACCCTGGTAACACAGTGACCTGCTTTAGGTTTTGTTTAATTTTTTCTGTGTATGAGTGTTTTCAGCATGTATGTAAGTACACCATGTGCATGCAATGCCCATGGAGGCCAGAAGAGGGCATCAGATCACCTGGAACTGGAGTTAAGAACAGGTATTAGCCACAATGTGGGTGCTGGGAATTGAACTGAGTCTTCTGCAAGAGCAGCCAGTGTTTTAACTTTGGAGCCATCTCTCCAGGCCCATCCTTTAGAAAGCTTAGCGCTTTTGCCGAAAGTCTCTAGAAAGCTCCCTGGGCTTGTTCTCCACAAGACCGCACCTGTGTCAACCATGTCACACGTGGTCCTGCAGCATTCAGGGCCAGTTGCATAGTCTCTTGGGCTGTGGGTTCGTACATCTGCACCCTCAGTGGTCATGGGATCTTGGGACAGTCTCTTCTCTGGCTTTCAGTTTCTCATCCTTAAAGTGAGAAGAAGTTACCTGAATGTTCACCCCAGCCTGAGCCCCTGTTCTAGGAATATTCAAAAATGTTGAGTGGATGAACACTGTCACACAAACTGATCTCGGCAGCCTGCCCCTCTGTCATCTTGTGCCTAAATCCAAAAGGCAGGCTCTGCTTGAGTCATCATCTAACAGCATCTGCCAAAGGGGTCGCTGCCAACCACAGGATCAGATGTGAGGCTGCAGGGTGGCTTCTCCTGGCTCCTCCTCCTCTCCTATCCTGGCAGGTGCTTGTAGTAGAAACTTCTTTTCAGTTGAGGGGGCTGTGTATTTGGTTTGTCTTTGTTGCCCAGAAACTGTTGACATCTGAGACATCCTGTTGCCTTAGCTGGGTAATGAAAAATTGATTACTTTTCTCCGTCAACAAGCGAACAGCAGACGTTCACATTGGCTCCCAGGGTGGGAAGCACAGCTGTTTGCTTCATTTCAAGAATTGGGGTATTGTAGGTAGAAGCAGAGGCAGGCCCCTGGGATAGGGGGTCAGGTCTGTGCAATGGCTCCCTGTGGGGGGCACTGTCCATTTCCCTGTGGGTGCTGCTAGGTTCAGCAAATGCTGTTGCCAGGCAACCCCCAGATCCTTTCCTCTCTGCAGCATCTCGCGGCCTGCCCCAGAGCCTTTCCTGGTTTTCCAGGCCCTGGATCCTCCTTGTCCCGGATGGAGCCCTGGGGACAACCTGTAGCACCCCACTAATGCACACTTCCATTGCCTCATTTCTCCTCACCTTTGTGTGTCTAGTATGTGTATGTATGTTTCTATGTGTTTTTTGTGTGTGTGTGTATGTGTTCTCTTTCTGTGCATGTGTCTGTGTGTGAATCTGTTTGTGTGTTTGGTGACCATCAGTGAAGGAAGCTGCCACTCATTTTCCTGAGAGGATATGGCCCCAGCAGTGGTCCAGCTCCTCATCCTAAAATAAGGATGGTTATTCAGGGGTGTCACCATAACCACGCAGTTTTGACTAAAATTCGCTGGGATGTCACTAATTCTCACTGACCCAGTCCCTGCCTCCTGGCTTGTGGGTCTTGGTTTCCAGAGGTTTCCTTTGCTCCTGGCTCAGACAGCCCCAAGCTTCCTGACTTACGGAAGGAAGGGCTGCGCCCAGGTATTGTCCCCAGGGCTGTCCCTATGGCTTCTGAGACCTGTCGACTCCAGTTGCAGATCCAAGCCGAGTCACAGAAGTGCTCCAGGAGTCCTGCTGTCTGTGAGGCATGCCTCAGGAGATGGATTCCTTATCCTGGCCCAGGGACCTTGGCTGTCTTCTTAGGACCAGTGCTATTCTAAGTATGGTCTGAGGATGTATGCTGGCTTGCAGAATGTGGTTATGGGTCAATAGGCACTTACTGAACAGGAAAGAAGCGGCTTTCGGAAGCTTGTGTAGTGCAGGCATTCCCGTACATCCAAGGAGCACTCTTCCTGCTCCTGGTCCTCCTCTTCCTCCTCCACTTCTTCCTTTCCCTCTGCTCTCCTCTTCCCTGCATCTCTCTCCCCTCTCCCTTCCTCTCCTTTCCTTTCCTCATCCTTCCTCCTCCTTCCTTCTCTTCTGCTTGCCCTTTTCCTCTCTCCTCCTCTCCCTCCTCCTCTTCTTCCTTTTCCATATGCTTCTCTCTTACTCCCTCTTCCCTTCTCCCCCTCTTCCTCTTCCTCCTTCTCTTCCTCCTCCTCTTCCTCTTCCTCTTCTTTGAGTTCTAGGCAAGAGTTCTACCACTGAGCACAACCCCAACCCATGTTTATTTTTGCGTTGAGAGAGGGTCTTGCTCAGGTTCAGGCTGGCTTTGAACTCATATTGTGCCCCAGGTTGCTCTCCAACTTGTGATCCTCCTGTCTCAGCCTTCTGAATATCTGGAATGCAGGCCTGTGTTACTATGCCCAACTAACATTCCTATTTTTTCCTCCTCTTCCTCTTCCTCCTTCTTTTCCTCCTCCTCCTCCTCCTTTACACTAGTTACTCAAAGTATTGGCCCTCAATAAATTGGAAGTTGGACTGGCTAGAAGTCTCAGTGAGTAAAAAGCACTTACTGCACAAGCCTGATGATCTGAATTCGATCCCCAGAATCCATGTGGAGTTGGAAAGAGAGAACTGACTCCACAGACTTGTTTTCTGACCTCCATACTGTGTTACATGTGCCCCAAATAATAATACATAAAAAATTAAAGAGAAATAAATTGGCCAGATTGTGGTGTGATCTCAGTACTCAGGAAGCAGAGGTAGGCAGATCTCTGTGAATCTGAGGCCAGCCTAGTCTATGTAGGGAGTTCCAGGTCATCCAGGGGCTACATAGTGAGAGACCCTGTATCAAAACAAAACAAAACAATAAAAAACAAAAGCAAAACTGGTCATATGTATTTTGGGGGATGAGACAGGGTTTCACTGTGTAACACTACTTGGCCTATAACTCACTATGTAGACCAGGCCGCCCTTGAACTCATGACTATCTTCATGCCTCTGTCACTGTCATACTTGGTTTACAGGCATATGCCATCACACCTGGCTTCAAAATTAAACTTACAGAAGCCAAGAATAGAGTGATATTCACAGACATGGAGGGACTGGGAGTGAGGCAATGTTGTAAAAGGATCAGATCTCAGTCAGGCCAGAAAAATGAGTTTCCTGGGGTCTGCTGCACAGCATGGTGGCTGGAGTTAATAATAACACGTTATGAACTTCAGAACTGCCAAAGTGTGATCATAAAAGATTCTCACCATGGAAAATTAGAATGTGAGGCAATGGTTATGTTAATTATCTTTGTTTATTCCACAACTTGTTCAGATATCACACACCACATGGTACTGCACAAATATACACCATTATGTTTTGTTGACTAACAATAAAAACACCAAAGCCCAGGTGCAACCTTTTTCACAGGTGGCTGCCCTGGTCCAAGGCTGGGGAAGGCTGACTTGTGAAATTCTCCTTTTGGGCAGCAGGGGGCAGCAGAGACACAGAGATGCATCCTCTGGAGTAGGACAGTCTCCTAGGACTCTCTGTTGGACCCTTTCCAAGCTGGGGGGAGAGGTGGACCTTGCTTTCTCCTTCCTGTTTTCCCTCAACTGAGAGTGATGTCTCTATGGGGAGCAGCCAGGAGGACCACCGATGTGGAGATGAAAGGAGACAGGATCGCTGTGAGGACTGTACCCCACAGTTCCTGAATGCTTAGGTGTGTGCAGACAGGACTCTGATGCTTCTGGGTGTGTCTTCATTCCTCCAGTTCCTGGAGGCCTGTGGAAAGTCACTCACTCAAGAGACCTTGTTTACTCAGGTGTAAGTGGTTGACTAATAACAGCTACTTTACAGGAAGGGCAGGATGACAGGAGAAACTCCACACAGCACTGGGGCTGGTCAGTGTGGACATTCCACCCACATATTCATTATGTCATAGTCACAGCCTGCCATTTTTTCTCCAGGATCTGGTAACATTGAGAGATGTCACGTTTTCCAGATGGGCACAGTTCCTAAGGGCAGCCAGTTCCACCAGTCACTGTAACAACAGGGCCCTGATATTTGGTTCAACCCTTGAAGCCTGCGGGGATGGACCCAAGACCCCGCTTGCTGTGGCCTTGTGTTCTAAATGGCTGATTCTCTGTTGCTCTGAATTCCTCCTCCGCACATCCCCAGCTTGGCACGGACTCCACACATTTCACAGTATACGAGGCGCTGTGCTTCCCACCTCCCACCGGAAGACTCACACGGGGGCTGCCTGGGTTTGAAATTCTGTCTCCTTGTATTGCCAGCTGTCTGACTTTGGACAAGATTCTCAGTGTTCTTGGGCCTCAGTTTCCCCTGTTGTACCTTGTGTCTCATGAAAAGAGGACAGTGAGGTCTGGGAAAGAGAGAGCTCCATTCCTGAGTACCCGCTAGACACAGGGCATTAGACAAATAGTGTCCTTTCTACCCTTGTGGGAAGACAGGCTCTTCTGTCTCCAATTTGCAGATGAGGTGACAAATACTCAGTTTACATAGGCCCCAGGAGTAGGAAGAACTGGAGGCACGCGTGGCCCTGAAGCTTCTGATAGAGTCTGGAATCCCTCTTTACCTGTTTTTGACAGGAGGGTGGGAGATGTGGTGGTGTTCAGTTCTTTTCTGCAGGGACTAGGGATGTCACATGTCTCCCCTCTCTTTCCCGTGCTCGGGGTGTTGAGGGGGCTTTTAAACTGATAAAGGTGTTAGTGAGCAAGTGGGGTTCTTATTTGAGTCTTTTGGAATAGGCAACACTTAATCATGAACTGATGCGGCCAGAGAGGGTGGGAGTGGACACCAGGTGGCGCTGTGACACCAGCAGAAAGCTGTTGATTCCTTCTGGCATGAGATCCCAGGCTCTCCTGATCAAGACACACTCTGGATGAGGTGGCTGAAGGCACAGTGGGCTATTCCAGAAACTTCTGCCTGAGAGAGCTGAGTTCCAGAAGGGTCAGTGACAGGTATTGTGGGGACTGACTTCAGAATCTGTTCTTTATAGATAGGTGACTCTGGGTAAGTTCATCTCTTGGAGCTTTAGTGATTTAGTGTGTGTATGTGTGCGTGCACTTGTGTGTGCTTGTGGAAGCCAGAGGTCAACCTTAGGTGTTGTTCTCAGGCACTGCCTGCCTTGTGTTTTGAGACAGAATCTTTCATTGGCCTGCGACTTGCCAATTAGGCTAGGCTGACTGGCCATGGAGCCCAGGGCCCTCCTGTCTCCCCTTCCCCAGCACTCACAAGCACACACTACCAAGCCGGATTCATTATGTGAATTCTAGGCATCAGGTGCAGGTCCTCATGCTTGCAAGCCAAGCATTTTTATGGACTGAGCTATCTCCCCACTCTCCGTGGCTGCTACGGTTATACAGAGTCATCCCATAGGACTCTCCAACTCTTTGTTCTCCATGAACTCCCTAAGGCCCGGGTAGCCTGGAGTAAATCTTTGCTCATGTGCATGAATATTCATGGCAGCATTATTTATAATAGTTAAAAAGAAGAAAAAGTTCAACTGTCCATCAACTGATGAGTGGACAAATTGTGGTATATCCATATAATGCAATGATTGAGTGAATTTAGCCACAGAAAAGAATGAAGAGCCAACACTGCCACGTGGATGAACCTTAACAATAGTGAAAATGATAAAGATAGACACATACTGGATGACTCCACTTAAAACGCTAGAACAGGCGAGTCCACTGAGATGGAGATGAATTCTTGGTTGCCAGGGATCAGCAACAGGAGAACGGGAGTGAGCGTGAGTGTGAACGGGGTTTCTTCGGGGGACAAAGGCACTCTGTACTTATTGATGAGAGTCACACACCTTTGTGACTACACTGGAACAGGGTGACTTTTGTGGTATGTGAACAACATTGCAGGTTTACAAAGCAAGCTCATGGGAAGAATGACGCTATTCTTGAGACTTTCTACTAGTGATAGATAGCCCCTGCCCAGCCTGCACCCACCCTAGTGTAGGGTAGAGTTCTTTAAAAAAAAAAAATGTATGTGTATGAGTGTTTTGCCTGCTTATATGTATGCACACCATGTGTGTGCAATGCCTGTGGAGGCCAGAGGAGGGTGTTGGATCTCCTGAAACTGGAATTACACATGGTTGTTATCCACCATGTGGGTGCTGGGAACTGAACCAAACCCAGGTCCTCTGCAAGAGCAGTCAGCGCTTTTAACTGCTGAGCCATCTCTCCAACAGCCCCCACCCACCCTCAACTGAGTTCTTTAGGACAGTTTCTTCAGGAAGGTGGGAATGCCCCAGGTGACACTTAAAGTATGCCAAGGTACTGGGGTGGTCACTGTGTTGAGGGAGTTCTTCCTAGGTGGTGATTGTGAGGAACCAGGATGCTAGACACTTTGATTATATGGTACCATCTCACGATGAATTGACCTGCATTCCACATAATTATAAAAACTCATCATCACATTTGATGGGTGTGGTAGAGCACACCTTTAATTCCTGCACTTTGGAGGCCGAGACACGTAGATCTTTGTGAGACTGAGGCCAGCCTACATAGCAAGTTCCAGGCCAGCGGGGGCTACAGGGAGACCCAGTCTCAAAACACACACACACACACACACACACACACACACAAACACACACACACACACACATTTAGATAAAACATAAAACTGCAAGATGGCTCAGCAGGTTAGGGCACTTTCCACCAAGCCTGAGGACCTAGGTTTGATTCCTGGGACCTATATAGTAGAAGGAGAGAACTGACTCCTACAAGCTGTCCTCTGACCTTTACATGTACACTGTTGTGCATGTGTAAACACACACATACACACACTAAAATGTAATTAAAATTTTTTTAATGTTACATTGAAATTTGGAGATATACACAAACATTTTGTCGCTGTGAGAACACCTGCCACAAAACATATCCTGAGGATGCCGCATCCCAGAAGGGGTGGTTCTCAGGTGGAATGCTGACTGGAGGTTTCTGCAGGATTTGCCTGTGGTTGGTCAGCTCTGAGCACTTGAGGGAGCATGCTCCCTTGTATTCATTCAAGCTTAAAGGACTTTCAGTATAGAGGCCAGAACTAGGGTATGGGAGCCAGCCTAGTGCTTGGGTAATCAGGCCTAGGGGTCTTTTTAAAAAAAGGCTGATCTCACATTCACTATCTACCTGAGGATGACCTTGAACTTCTGATCCTTGCTTCTACCTCCTGAGTGCCAGGATCACCATGTCTCATTTTTCCACTATTTTTAAAGAGGAAAAAACATATTGTAACTTTAAAATCTAATAAAAAATATAGTAACATGTGTATATGTGCTACAGGCAATCATGTTAGGCTGTAAAACGCTCAATGTAAATGATCATTTTATGTGTATGAGTGTATTGTCTGCATGTGTATAAGTTCACCTTTGTCATACAATGCCCGTGGAGGTCAGAAGAGGATTTTGGATCCCCTGGAACTGGAGTTACAGATGGTTGTTAGCCACCATGTGGGTGCTGGGAATCGAACCCCGGTACTCTTCGAGAGCAGCCGGTGCTCTTAACTGCTGAGTCATCTATCCAGCTTCCAGACCATTGAAGCCTATCTATGCATATGTTGGGGAAAGAGCTCCCCAGCCACACGGTGGTCATAGCATGCATCTTTTGATGTAGGACTGCAGGGCCATCTTGCTGGGGGCTTTTGTTTCCCCAACGCAGAGCCACACCAAAGGCTCTGTGCCACGTGTCTCCCTGAGACAGTCTTAGGAAGTGGGGAGCAGGGTGAGTACATGAAGCAGGGAAGAAGGCTCCCAGCATTCCAAGGAGTCATCACCAACGGACCCCAGAACTGCCTGCCTGGGTGAAGGGAGCTGTCTTTCCACCTTACTTTAAAGCAGGGAGCCCACCAGGCCCTTAGGACAGATGATGTCCCATCAGCTTCTGTGTCTCGGCCTCTCAGGCTGCAGACCCCGGGATGGAATGGGAGGAGCAGCCAGTGGGTGAGGCCCAACAGGCTGGAGCTGGCGGCTCGGGCAGGCTGGGTAAATGAAACTGAGGGGTTTGAAGTGGTGCCAATAGGCTGTGGACGCAAATGGCTCGGGGGAATTAACCTTGGACTTTCAGACTGTGCTGGGCGGAGGGAAGGGGTAGGTCTAAGAGAATACGAGTTTTAAGTTTTAGAAGACTATTATGCTTTGAGGTCTTTGCAGACTCATTGCCTGTCTCCCTCCCTGATTTCTCTTTATTAGTAGTCTTTAATTAATTAAATTTCAAGACAGCATGTTACTATGTAGCCCAGGCTGGCCTGGAACTCACAGAGATCCACTTTCATCTGCTTTTTAAGTGCTGGGATTAAAGACATGTGTCCCACACCTGGCTGCCTTCTCTATTTATTTAATTAACTATGATTACTGAATATGTGTGTATGTGGGGTGGGAGGTGCATGTGTGGAGGTCAGACCAAAGCTTTCTAAAAAGCTGGTTTTCTCCTTCCAACACGAAGGGACTGAACTCAGGTTGCCAGGCTTGCCTTTACCTGCAGTCGCCTCCCAGCCCTCTTGTCCTCCTCTCCTTCCGTTCTCTCCCTGCCTCTCTGTCCACCTCTCCCTTGGTGTCTCTCTCTCCCCTCTCCCCTTTCGCTCCTCTTTCAACCCCTCTCAAGCCCCTTTTATCCTCTTGCTGTGAGCTTGCCTTACCTGTTCTGACAGTGGAAGTTTGGTGGGGCAGTGGACGCAGCCTTTCTGTATCCTCACTCAGGCTTTAACTCAGAAGGCATCTGGTGTATTGAGCCCCCTAAAGATTTGAGTCGGAGTGAGTGGCCCCTCATTTTCTGCCCGGAGGGAGCTCAGAGCTTTTTAAGATGCTACTTCCGGAAAGCATCATCCACTTTGCTCCACCTCCACCTCGCTGGATCGAGATTTCATTTCTTTCCCTGTGAGTTTACTTCATCTCTTCACTGGAGTTGAACCAAACACAAGGCTCGGATCTTTTTCCTTGATCTTCCTATCTCAAGGTCATCATGATCTTTGAGACATTACTGAAGTTTCCTGGGTCAGCGGGAGGGGGTCTCAGTGCTAAAACATTGCAGGTTTTTATACTCGACTTTTTGCAGAGAAAGGAGGTTTGAGACAGGGTCTCACTATGTAGCCCTGGCTATCCTGGAACTTACAGGGATGTGCCTGCTTCTGCCTCCTCAGTGCTGGGATTGAAGGCGCACAGTATCAGGCCTGGCTACACTTTACTTCTAAAGGCTCTGCTGGTCTGCATACAGCTGTTCTTCCTCCCTTCTTGAAGGGTCTGTTCTTTACTCTTTGACTCCAGCCCTCCAAACTGGATTCCTCCCAGTGTAGACCATCTAGGCAGAACCCAGGCATCAGCCAGGCAAGGAGTCTCTTCAGGGAGGGTCCACCATGAGCACAGGGAGCTAGCTAGAGCCATAGTCTTAGGTGGGGCTCTAGATCTCTGCTCTGAGGTCCTCCTGGGATGCCAAAAGCCTGGGTCTTGTTGGATTTGACCTCAGGTTTCTTTGACTCTCTCTGCTCAAGAGGTCTGTCTTGCTTCTTTCTCCTGCTCCTGTGGAACCTGGCATGATTTCACCTTGTGGGTTGGAGTCAGATCTCAAACTAACCACCTTTCTCAGGGAGACATGCACCTCAGAACCCACTAATTGCTTTTTCTAGCAGCGTCATGTTACTGGGATCTAAATCTTTCCTGGTGGCCGGTGCTGGAAAAAGCTTTCAGAGGAAACTAGATCATTCTGGGCAAACGTGGGGCTGTCTATTACTCTGCTTCCCCAGGCCATTGTGTGTGCTCTGCCCAGGGAAGAAGTTCTTACAGTTGTGGCCAGCCCACAGCTGCCCTAATGCCAGCACACAAGTCCTTCGAGCCCTTTGCATCGTCCTGTGGGGAGTGCCGGGCCCTCGGGATTCAGTGAGCGCTCCTGGCTTCCGCGCCCTCCGCGTGGAGGAGGAGGGAAGGCGTTGGAAAGCTGAGGACCCGGGCTTGTTTTCTCACGTTGAATGCCCAGGCTGGGTCATCCTGGGCATATCTTCTAAGTCTAGGACCTTAGTGTAATCTGTAATCAATGTTCTTAGAACTTTGAAGAAGAGGTTTAGAGAACATTCTGGGAGCTTCAGCTGGCCAGTCAACTACTCATTGTCCTGGGGCTGTAGCTCAACGGGTAGAGAATGTGCCTAGCATACACCAAGCCCTGGGTTCGATCCGCAGCACGGCATAAATCAGGTGTGATGGCATATACCTATAATCCAAGCACTTGGAAAGGGGAGGCAGGAAGCTCAGGAGTTTAGGATCATCCCTGGCTATGTTATAAGTTTGAGGCCAACTGGGATACATGAGCCTCATAGCAAACAAAACAAATAACAAGCCCACCACCACCACCCCGCCAAAAAATGATGCAGTCTTGGCAGCCTCAGTACGTGAGACTCACTTTGGAATAGCTACGTTCCTTTCTGGGTCTCAGTTTCCTGGCAAAGGAAGTGTTCTCAAGAATGGGCCTTGAGTCAGGGTGGTGTTTGTTTCTTTTCTGAAATGGGGTCCTGCTATGCTGCCCAGACTGGTCTTGAACTCATTTCATTTTGCTGATTTGTTAGCTTTTTTGAAACAGGGTTTCACTCTCTAGCCCAGGCTGGCCTCAGACTTGTGGCAACCCTCCTTCAGCCTTTGAAATGCCAGGATCGCAGGCCTGATCCATCACATCCACTTCGAGTCATCCTGTTACCTCGGCCTCTCCAGTGGCTGGGATGACAGGGGCCTACTGTTCTGTTAGCTGTATGTGACTCGTCTGTCACTCAATCAAGGTACAGCATACAGATAGGAAAATACACTCATTTTAAGTATACAACTCAGTGTGTTTTGGTGAACATGCTCCTCACATCTTGGTCTTCCCATAAAGCTCTCCCATGCCCCTTAGCGGTCAGTATTCCCCATCTCCAATCTGCTTTCTGTCCTATGGTGAGAATATTCCTGTAGCTAAGATACAGGTGAACACGTCCAGATCTGTCTCCTCTCTTTCGTGCTGCGTCTGTGGACACTAGTGATGTTGGCCTCTCAGCTCTTTGAATCTTTGTCATGCTGACCAGTTTCCACTCATGGACAGAATCTCATTGTTCATGCACAAGCTAGATAGTTGGATTATTTCTGGCTTTCCCTCAAATTTTGTAAACAAAGGTCTTCCAGTTCTTTGTGTATGCATTTTCAGTCCACTATAGTAAGTTATCACTCTCTGCTGAATATACCAAAGAAAGCAGTTGCTGTGGCATATTTTGTGTCGAATTTTTTGTAGATTTATTTTTATTCTTTAACTACGTATTTGTGTGAGGATGCCTATGTGAACTTAGGTACGTGTGGAGGTCAGAAGAAGGCATCAGATCCCCTGGAGCTGGAGTTACAGGTGCTTTTGAGCTGCCTGCTTTGCATGCTAGGAACTGAACTCAGGTCCTCTGCAAGAGCAGCAAGCAATCTTAATTGCTAAGCCATCTCTCCAGTCCCATATTTGCTTATTTTTAAAACAGGTTTTGATTTATTCATTTTATGTGTATGAGTATTTTGCCTGCATGTATGTAAGTGCACCTGTGTCATGCAACACCCACAAAGGCCAAAAGAGGGTGTTGGATTCCCCTAGAACTGGAACTAAGGACAGTTGTTAGCTGCCATGTGGGTGCTGGAAATTGAACCTAGAACTCTGGAAGAGTAGCTAGTGCTCTTAATCACTGAGCCATCTCTCCAGGCCCATATATGTCTATTTTAAAAAGAAACTGGTGAACTGGTTTCTACAACTCTGAGTGTCTTTGCATTCCCAGTGGCACTGAGCATTCCAGTTACTCCAAATTCTCGTCAGCTTTTGATGTTGTCAGTTCGTCCTTCACCCTCCCACAGAGGGCCTTGCGTTCACCACCGTTTCTTATCTTCCCTTCTTATCTCTCACTCCTTCCCAGCCTGCCTTCTCAGGTCTGCTTCAGCCTTGACATTGTGCTGGGCATCTGGGGTATTGTAAAAACTCTACCGGCGACTTGGCTTTGACACCTGGTCTGAGAGAGGAGTTTATATGGAGCTATTTAGTTCAACAAAGAAGAGTAGGCCTTTCTAGAATCTCTTGGCTGCCTCCCTCACGACCAGTCTTGAGCTATTTGCTGGGTGTGCCTGATTCTTCCCTTTGAAATAAGACAGTATTTGTTTTGGATTTTACAGGAACCCACAGTTAAGAGACTTTTAAATGAGACTGTGAAATTTTAAGTGTTTGGAATTCTTTAAGGACTGTGGGACTTTTAAGGTTGTATTGTCTTCTGTTGTGATATTAATGTTAACATCATACCTTGGGGACAAGAAATGGAAAGGCTGTGGTTTAACAGTGATATGTTTTCATGACAAGTTGACAAGAGGTCAATTGTGCTGGACAGCTTTAGTGTCAACTTGACACACCTGGCTAGAAGGGGCCTCAATTGGGGAAACTGCCTCCATTGGACTGGTCTGTTGTCATGTCTGTGGGGCATTTTCTTGATTGTTGAGTGATGTGGGAGGACCCAGCCCACTGTGGGTGGTGCCACTCCTGGGCAGATTATTCTTTATTTTATAAGACAGCAGGTTGAGCATGGACCAGGGAACAAACCAGTAAGCAGTGCTCCTCCATGACCTGTGCTCCATCTCCTGCCTCCAGGTTCCTGCCCTGACTTCCTACCTTGGGCTGCTTCAGTGATGAACTGTGATCCGCCAGATGTAAGCCAAATAAACCCTTTCCTCCCCAAGTTGGTATTTGTCAGAGTGGTTTGTCACAGTGATTGAAGGCAGACTAGAACACCTACTAAGCTCTGTCCCAAGTGTTATCTTCACCCCAACATCACAGTGGCCTTTTCAACACCTGCCACTTGCCCTGTACCTCCCACCCATTGTCTCTCTTCTTCACTTACGTTTTCAAGGTCAAGTGTATTTTCTCATTTTGGGAATGGAAAGCCTGGAGTCTCAGGGCAGTAAACACGGATCTGCAGAGGGGCACAGATCCTGTCCCTTTGTCCTGGAAATGCCTCTCCCCTCCCACCAGCCTCTCCACTCTCTGCTCCAACGTAGCTTGACTTAAAAAACTCATCTATTTTATCTTATGTATTTGAGTGCTTTGCCTGCATGTAAGTGAACCACATGTGTGTAGTGCCTGTGGAGGCCAGAAGAGGGCGCGGGATCCCCTGGATCTGTAGTATGGATGGTTGTTAGCTACTATGTGGGTCTTGGGAACTAAACCTGGGTCTTTTACAAGAGCAGCCAATGCTTTGAACCACTAAGCCATCTTTTCAGCCCCCACAGCTTGACTTTTAAATCATCTCCTCCATGTGGAATGAGGGGGATTAGCCTTGTGTTTGTTTTCAAGGAGCTTGGAGAACTGCGGAGAGATGGGCAGGAAGGGATTGTGAAAGAATACAGCAGATGCTGTGAGTGGAGGGTAGGGGGACTCTGCTATGAGGTTGCCTCTGGTCATCAGGGAGGCAAGGGTCCCTGAACCACGAGCCACCCACACATACTTAGTGTGCTTTACACAGCTCCTGTGTGCATGCTTGCCTGCATGTGCATGTGCATGTGCATGCCTGTGTGATAATGGTAATGAAGAAAACTGAGATGGAATTGCTCCCTTGACATTGGCAGTTACGCAGTTCCCCACCTGGAATCCCACTCCATCTGGAATCTGAATTTTGATATCTTTCAGATGAGAGTTTGACATAGAACAGGTCTACGGATGGGCATTTGTTGATAGCAATTTGTTCTGTTATTATTAACCAAGAGGCAAAATGTTTACGATGGAAGTCTTTGATCCTGATACATTAATTTGAAAAGCAGGCTTAAAATATGTAGAGTTTTAACTTTTTATTATGCAATTTCAAAAGTATATACAAATAAGAGAGAAGAGACTGGGGATGTGGCTCAGCTGATAGAGTACTTGCCTTACATGTACAAGGCCTTGTGAGCTCCATTCCCAGTATATAATAAACGTGATATGGTGATTCATGTCTGTAATCCCAGCACTTGGGAGGTACAGACTGGAGGATCAGAGGTTCAAGGTCATTGTTGGATACATAGCAAGTTTAAAACTAGCCTGTGCTACATGAGATGCTTTTTCAAAACACACACACATACCCCAAACCAAAGAGAATAGCAAATTCCATATACCTACAACTCAGCTTCTCTCTCTCTCTCTCTCTCTCTCTCTCTCACACACACACACACATTAGGGGTTGAACCTGGGACCTTATACATGCTAGGTCAATACTCTACCACTGAACTACACCCCAACACTCAACAGTCTGCCGTTCTTAAAGAAATGGATTCTTGATGAGCTGAATAATTAAGCTATTTTGCAGAACACTTACTGCAATTTATTGAATGCCTATTGTTTTTCTCTGATAAAGAAGATAAAAAAATAAAAGAATATTTACAGTGTGTGGGAGGAGATGCTGAAGACACTTATATGCGTGTAGAACTCCAAAGGTGCCTGGCAGAGAATTCGGATTCTTAGGCTGTAAAGAGGCTGGCCAGGGAGACAGCTTGTATCTCTTGTGAATCTTAACATACTGTGGCCTTCTTATCTGTTTAGAGACAAAGCCCTGTATAACTTCTGCGTCTGGTTTCCAGTGTGGTGGCAGAGATTCAGGAATGTGTTTGCCTGGAACTTGTAGCTCTCTAGAGTAGCTCAGAAAACAAGGCCTCGTTGTCTTCCCCTCTTGACTCTGAGGGCACTCTGAGGGGATGTCCTCAAACCCATATTGGCCTCATCCTACCTCACAGCAACTGTGATACCCTGGGGAAAATACTGGAACCCAGGGGTCAGGAGATCGAGATTTGAGCCCTAGACTTAGAGCTGTGTGGTCTCAAGAAAGTTGCTTTCCCCTTCTGTGCCCCCCTTGTCCTGGTATAGCTGGGTTTTCACTTGGATGTTCTCCATGGATGTTTCCAGTTCTTGGTGGCTCTGGTCTTTGGCCAAGTGCGAGGAAGAGTGCACACTGGCTTACACGCTCCTGATGTTCTGGAGGGTGTGGATGTATTCTATAAAGGTCGATGGTTCTTCTAGGTTTTCTTGATGCTAAGCACTTTATCAATGTGATCTGGCTGTCTGCATGGGGTGCTTAAGATCTGTAGAACATACCGAACCTGTCAGGCAAAGCCTCCTTCACTCAGGCAGATTTCTGCTAAGTCTTGAATGTCCCCAGCCTTCTATAGAAAGAAGTTGTCATGAGCCAATGAAACGGCTCAGCTGGTGAATGCTCTTCCATGAACTCCCCATGACCTGAGTTTGATTCCTCAAGCCCATGTAGAAATGGAAGAAGAGAACTGCTTTCAGAGATGTTCTCTGACCTCTGCACTCAAGCCATGGCATGAATCTGCACACATATCATACACATACCCCCCATGCATTGTGTGTGCATGAGTGCATGCACATGTGTATACACCCAAATAATAAATAAAAAAAATACAGAAAAGAGTTGTTGTAAAGATTAAAAACTGGGCTAGAATTATGGTTCAGTGAGTAAAGCACTGGCTGTGCAAGCATGAGGACCTGAATTCAGATCTCTAGAACCTTCCTGAAGCCAGATGTGGTAACATGTTTCAGCCATCCCAGTACTCCTGCGGTGAGCTGGGAGGCGGAGGTGGGAGAATCTCTAAGATCGTGGGCCATCCAGCCTGGAGTGTGCAGTGCAGAA
Source organism: Eospalax fontanierii (assembly GCA_035773235.1). Taxonomy (NCBI): domain Eukaryota; kingdom Metazoa; phylum Chordata; class Mammalia; order Rodentia; family Spalacidae; genus Eospalax; species Eospalax fontanierii. The sequence continues at coordinate 52,395,997 of CM069539.1, forward strand.
CAAGGTAGCCTGTCTCAAACAAGGTGCAAGGTGAGGGCTGTCACCAGAGGTTGTCCTCTGACCTCTGACATGCACCATGGCCCACACACCTATACTGTCTCACACAAACATGCACGCACATGTACACACACATACGAGAGAGAGAGAGAGAGAGAGAGAGAGAGAGAGAGAGAGAGAGAGAGATTAAAAAAGAGATTAAAGACAAAAAGGCACTGTATAAGGAACTAGTCCTGCGGCCTCTGGGTGGTGTTCAGGTTGACGATCCTGCTTCTGACTCATCACCTCATAGATCGGTCTTGTGCTGTCCTTTGGACAGACCCACCCTGTGAGAACATTCTGTACCATCTGACACAGCCCTTTCCTCTCTGGCTTCTATCCAACCTGGCCCTTGTGTTTCTCGTCTGTCCTCTGTGATGTCACCGTCCCTGCATCTTTGTCTGTGGACCTCTGGTTACTTGCCTGCTTGGCTCTGAGCATCGGTGATATCGGTGAGAGTAGTCTCCTATGAGGCTCACATGTGACCTTTCTGGTGAGTCTTCAGAGCTAGTTCCAGGGTGTGGACCCCATAGGAATGCAGAAGACAGAAGACGGAAAGTGATGCAGTCGGGTGAACAGCAGCAGCATCTTCTCCAGACCAGACTGCTCCAGGGCGCACTGGTTCATGGGAAAAGCTAGAAGGGTGACCAGTGCTGCGTAAGGGTGACCTTCAGCCCAGAGTGGGAAGTGATGTGCCCTATTTGGGGCAAAGAGAAGAACCGGGTCTTGTGTCTTGAGCTGTAGCTGACATGTTGACAGGAGCGTAGAGGGAGGGAAGTGGGGGAACTCACGCGTGGACACCGCGGATGCTTCTAGGAGCTCTGCTCCAGCCTTGGAGTAGGTGTGGACATTTGCCAAATGATCAACACTAACAGGCACAGAAGGTTGGCGAGAGTGGACTGAGAAGAGGAAAACACCGCTGGCCAAGACAGGAAGTCACATGACCCAGGCAGGGAGGTGAGCACCCGGCCCATCTGGTGGCCCACAAGGTGCCCCTTGAGGAGGCTTGTCCAGGTGAAGGATGAGGCTCTGTGAGCTCCTCTAAAGCCCTTTGGGCTTTGTCATGTCAGCCGCAGAGAATCATGGAAAGTTCCTAAGCAGAAGAAAATATTGTTACATGTATGCCTTGGAAAGGTGCCATTGGAATTTGAATGTGAAATGTCCCCCATAGGCTCCCATGTTTGAATACTAGGTTCCCAGCCGGTGCTGTTTGGAAGCAGAGTCTTGCTGGAGGAAGGGGATCGCTGGGGGGGGGCGGACCTTGAGGTTTTGTGACTTCTATTTACTCTCTCTGCTTCCTGACTGTTGCTCCCGCGTGACCGGCTGGTCTCCTGCTGCTGTCCCTTCCTCCCGCCCTCACATCTCTTCCCTCCATAATGGGACTGTCCTCTCAAACTGTACACCAGAATCAACGTGTTCCCCTGAAATTGCTTCTTGTCAGTTATTTTTGTCCCAGCAATGAGAAAAGTAACTAAAACAGGAAATTGTCAATGTGGAACAGGAAGGCACTTATGAATCTATTGTATTATCTGAGTAAAATTTATGGTGGTTCCTTGGAGAAAGAATGGCTAAGCCTGTAGAATCTGGAAAGCATCACACAGGTCAGAGTGAGAGATGATATGTGTTGATCTGGTTTGTTTTAACTGCTGTATGATATTCTGGGTAAATAAACCACATTTTATTTTTAATTAATTAGAGACAGCATCTCATGCAACCTAGGCTGACCTTGAACTCACTATGTAGTTGGTGATCATCTTGAACTTCTGATCCTGCCTCTACCTCCTGAGTGCTGAGATTACAGGTGTGTACCTCCATACGTGGTTTATGTGGTGCTGGGGATTGAATCCAGGGCATCGTGTACACTACACAAACATTCTATCCACTGAGCTATATCCTCAATTCAAATCACATTTTAGATTTCTGTTCTAGTGATAGTTATTTCTGTGTTTTTGCTATTACAAACAGAACTACAATAAGCACTCTTTGCTCAGGTATCCCTGTGTAAGTGTGGGAAACTTTGCATAGGTTGATCAACACTAGTTCCTTAGTCATGTGGTCTGCATATCTTCAGTTCTATCCCACAGCCCCTAATTCCTGTCAGAGGGCTTATCCTTATCTCTTCCCACAGGCCTAGGTGTTCCCTGTCCTTGTGGCTCTCAAGTCTATTATCAGATCTGCATGATACTGCCAGTCTGAGTGGTACTCGGTGGAATGAATATGATTCAGCTGGCTTCCTAGGCTGCTGGAGACAGTAAGCCTGTTTCTTTTTCCATTTATTTATCTATTTTATCTTTGTGTGTGTTGGTGTGTGAGTGCATGCTATGTATGTGAAAATACCTGTGGAAGGCAGAAGAAGTTGTTGTATCCTCTGGAGTTGGACTTATGGGAGGTTGTGAACCATCTGATGTGGCTGCTGCGATCTGAACTGGGTCCTCTGCAAGAACACCGAGTGCTCTTAACTGAGGAGCCATCTCTCCAGCCCAGGCCTGTTTTCTGTGACTGTCTACTGCTACTTTCTCTTCCTACTGCTAATTCATATACTTTGTCCAATTCTCTGTTGGGGTGTCTTTTTCTTAGTGATTTTTTTTTTAGTTCCTTATGTTTTAGATACCAATCCTTTGGTGTTAAAAATGCCTTTTTGCAATCTGTAACTTGTCTTTTTAATTTTATTGATGAAAATCTTTGTCAGGCAGAACTCTTAAATTTTAATATATTATAATTTCTAGAATTTTCCTATATAGTTTGTTGTTAATTTGATAAAGAAATTTCTAACTCATGTAATAAATTTTTTTGTACTTATCTTTTAAATGTTTATTTACTTATTTATTCTTATTTTATGTGTATAAGTGTTTTGCCTGCATGCATGTAAGTGCACCACATGTGTGCAATGCCTATGGAGGCCAGAAGATGGCATCAGATCTCCTGGAAATGGAGTCACAGATGGTTGTTAATGGCCATCTGGCTGCTGAGAATTGAACCCAGGTCTTCTGCAAGAGCAGCCAGTGCTCTTAACTGAGGAGCCATCTCTCCAGTCTCTTCTGTCTTTTCAAAGAGAGATATGGAGATGTGGTTCAGTTGATAGAGTGCTTACATAGCATCCGTGAAGCCTTGGGTTTGATCCCCAGGATTACATAAACCAGGCATGGTGGTGGACGCTTGTATTCCCATTACTAAGAAGGTAGAGGCAGGAGGATCAGGAGTTCAAGGTCATCCTTGGCTACACAGTGAGCTCGAATCCAACTTGGGATGCATGAGATGCTACCTTATGAAAACAAAACAACCACCCAGGGTCCATCAAGATGGTGCAGAGAGTACCAAGCCTGATGACTTGATTCTATTCCTGAGACCCACATGGCAGAAGGAAAGAACTGATCCTCACAGGTTGCCCTCTGACCTCCACACATATACCATGGCATATGTGAGCCTCCCTTCAAATAAATAATGTAAAAAAAAACCTAACAGCCCTCCCCAACAACATAGAACAAAACAAAGCAACAAATCTTTAAGACGTTTTTTAATTTCTCGTATTTATATATTTAATTTCTCTATAGTTTGTGTGTGCATGTGTGTATATGTGTTTGTATATGTGAACATGTTTTTTGCATGCATATGTGTAAACATGCTCGTGCATGTGTGTATATGTGTTTGTATATGTGAACATATGTTTTTTGCATGCATATGTGTAAACATGCTTGTGCATGTGTATGTATATGTGTTTGTGTGTGGATGCATGTAAGTGTACTTGTGCATGTATGCGTGTGCATTTGCACGCGCGCGCGTGTGTGTGTGTGTTGCATTTCTCTGCTGTCTGGAAGTGTTTCAGATCAGCCTCTGACCTTTCCTGACTTCTCTGGGTGCAGATGGGGGCCCTGGGCTGGGACGCAAGCACAGAGAGAACCAATTATAGCTTTCCTTTCCTGACTCCTTCAAGGAAGCTCATTTTTAATTTCCTCTGTGATTATCCTGCTTATTTGGAACATGGGCTGGCGGCTGGTTTCCCTTTGATTCTTCCCTCAGTCCGTCAGTCTCTGATGTGTCCTTTTCACCTTCCCCAGTCCCTTTTCATTCCTCCTGTTTTATCTTTAGCCCCAGACAGTTGAGAGACTGTGCGGCCACGCCAGCCTTACCGCTTGTTCTGAGTTGCTTTGGGGACCGTGTCAGCACCCTTTGTGTCTGTGTGGGTAACCCCTTCAGATAGGAGAGAGCTAGTCTGGAAATGAATAGGCTTGATGTTCACATGGAAGCCTTGGGAGGCAGCAGACCCTCACTGCAGGGGTGAGAAGCTCCCTGCCTCTCCCCTTCACACCCTTCACGCTTAGTGGGAATGTGACTGGGACAGTCTCTCGTCTATTCCACAGATGTTGACTGAGCACCTCCTATGGGTCAGTTCTGTGGTTGGGACTTGACTTCAGCTGTGAATAAAAGCTGTGGTTCCTCCTCTCTCCTCCCTCCTCCCTCCTCCCTCCTCCTTTTCTCTCTCTCTCTCTCTCCTCCCTCCTCCCTCCTCCCTCCTCCTTCCTCTCTCTCTCTCTCTCTCTCAATGTGTGAAAACCACAGGCTAATCTTCAGTGGCATTCCTCAGGAGCCACGCATCTTGATTTTTGTTCTTGTTTTTCACATTTGTATTTTATGTGTACGGGTGTTTGGTATGTACATCTGTATGTGTACCTCTGCATGCAATATCCGTGAAGGCCAGAAGAGGGTGTAGGATTCCCTGGAACTGGAGTTATGGATGGCTGTTAGTCACCATGTGGGCGCTGGAAACTGAACACCTGACCTCTGCAAGAGCAGCAGTGCTGAGCATCTCTTCAGCCCCCACCCACTCTCCCATCTTGATTTTTAAAACAGGGTTTCCTGAAGTTCATGTTGACTGGCTGTGAGCCACAGGGGTTCATTCATTCTTACTCCTCAGTGTTGAGGTTACATGTAGAGCATGCAGCTACACACACTTGGATGTTTTGACTTGGGTGCTGGGGATTGAACTCAGATCTTCAAGCACAAGACAAGCTGTTTACCAACTGTGCTGTCTCCTCAGCTCCAGCTCCAAGACTTCGAATGGTAACGTCTTTTAAAAAATTACTTATTATCGTTATTTTATGTGCATGAGCATATTGCCTGCGTGCATGTAAACGCGCTCTGCTGAGGTCAGAAGAGGGTGTCAGAATCCAAGGAATTGGAATTTCGGAGGCTTGTTAGCCACCATGTGAGTGTTGGGAATCAAACATGGGCCCTCTGGAAGAGCAGCCAGTCCTTTTAACTGTGGAGCCATCTCTCCAGCCCCCGAAAGGTAACATCTTACAGCATTTTCTGTGAAACTTCTCTTCACCTGATTAGCTTTCCAGATTTTTGCACTTGCACAGCAGAGCCTAGCCTGGAATGGGGCAGGGACATAGCAAGGTTTACCCTCAGGCTTCAGAGATGGGGATCTGGAGTGTACAAATGAAGGGTTGGGGGACCAGGACTGAGCGTGAGAGTGCAAGGCCCCTGGCAGGGTGCGCCGACCCTGTGGTGAGAGAAATCTGAGGCAGAAAAGATAATTGAGTTGGTGGCTTTCATGTTCCTTATGCGGAGGACTGGGCTAAGGGCCAGCCCTGCTGGCGGGGGGCATGAACCCTGCCCTGCCCCAGCATGCGCCGTGTCACTCACTGAAGCCCCTTCCAGTCTCAGGAAGCTGGCATCTTTCTTTGTTCGAAGATCTCAATTATGCGTATCCCAGCAGAGAAGAGGGCTGCGAGTGGAAGGGTCAGCCATATGGCGCGTCGGTCCAGTGCGGACCCAATGGCCCTGCTGCTCCAGCCAAAAGTTCCCTCGGCCCTCGGGCTGGGTAGGAGCTGAGGCGTGAAGTAATACCTGGGCTCCAGGTGCCAGGTCCCTGCCCTGCCGTGACTGTTCAGCCCAGGAGGGCAAAGGGGACTGCTGTTGCCCCGCGGAGTGGGGCTTACCTGAGCTCCCTGAGTCTGGTCCAGAGGGAGGGGGTCCCTCAAAGAGATTACTACGTCTCAGTGGGCTGTTTTTAGGAAGCGAGTGCTGGGTTGCTGACTCTTCTGCATCTGGCGCTCTGAGCCAGGGGTCTCAACAGCTTGTCTGCCTGTCACTGTCTAAGCCCACTGCCCTAGATCTGCCTGTCATCCTCCTTTTGTTCTGCTTGTTTTGTCGTTTCTGGAACCTGGAGAGACAAGGTCTCACCAGACACCATTCGGGAAGCAGCTTCCTAGAGCCGTATGGTCGTTCCCAAGGGCTGCTGCCATCTCACAGTACAACCAGTTAAGTACTGCTGCCTGGATCAGAAGCGCATTCTCTGACAGCTCTGAGGAAATCCAGGGTCAAGATGTCATCAGGCAGGGCTGTTTTTGAAGGCTGCAGGGAAGAATGGGTTGTATCCCCTTCTCCTGGTGTGCTGGTGGCTCTCACGCTCCTGGGCTTGCTGCTGCAGGGCTTCAGTCTCCACTTCCGCTGTCCCATACCACACGCCATCTTCTCTGGGATGTTTGTGTCTTCTGAGTCTTCTCTTAGGATTAAGGACCCTCCCTACTCCACTATGACTTCATCCCCCCGCCCCCAGGGTCTTGCCATATACTCCAGCCTGGCCTTTAACTAGTGATTCTCCTGCCTCAGCTTCCTGTGAGCTGGGATAACAGGGGGTTCTACCATACCTTGCTGGGTCATATTAATATCCCATTCACCATTTTTTTGTGGGGTTGGGAATAGAACACAGGCTACTGTAAATGCTAGGCAAGTGCTTTGTCTTGAACTTCACTGGAGCCTATGACCTCATCCTTTGCCTTTTGTTTGGAGACAGTTTCATGAAGCTTAGGTTAGCCTTGAACTTAATATAAAGTTGAGGATGAACATGAACTTCGGATTCTTCCACCTCCACTTCCTGATTTCTGAGCTGGTCTGCACTATCATACCTTGTTTATGTGGTGCTGGGGACTCAAACCCAGGTCTCTGTAAGCATGCTAGGCAAGTGCTCTGTCAATAGAGCTACACTACCAGCTCATCTATGAACTCATGTTAATTGACAGCTTGGGCAATGATCTCATTTCTAAATAAGACCACATTCTGGGGTGCTGAGGATTAAGACTTCAATATATCTTTGGGGGCGCACGTGGAACTCATCACCCTTAACAGAGTACACTGAACAGAGGGCGGAGGAGAGTGTGTCAGCAGCTCCAGGGTGTTCAACACCCCTCTGCAATTCACACTGTCACAGCTGATAATCACCAACCCAGGGCCTCCTGGGTTTGTAAGACTTGAGGCAAATACAGCTGGGAGCTCTTTATTTAATTCAATTTTAACTACATTATTTATTTATTTATAAATTTATTGAGAGAGAGTGTGTGTGTGTGTGTGTGTGTGTGTGTGTGTGTGTGTATGTGTGTGGGTCCACATGTGTCATGGCAGTGTGTGGCCATAGGACAACTTTTGGGAGTTAGTTCTCTCTTCCACCATGTGAGTTCCAGGGATCAAACTCAGGTTGTCAGGCCTGGTGGCAAGTGCTTTTACCGACTGAGTCATCTCACCAGCCCTGGGGCTCTCTTTACAAAAAAGTAATACACAGTTATGAATATACAATTAAATGCACAATGAACACATTTAGGATAAGATAATAAATTATAACAGACACAAATATCACGAAGTCCAGAATAATAACTGTGGATGCTGTTGCTGTCATGTGCAGACATGCACGAGGAGGGGGTGACACACTGCAGGGCTGTGTGAGGACGTGGAGGAGGGCCTCCAGGCGGTGACTGTGGAAGTGTGTGGGTACTGAACACCCAACATGGGGGCGCTGCTGTGTTCTGGCTGCACCTTCCTGCTCGGTGTTACCGGGCAAACGTGTTCCAGCCGGGCTAGGGTACCTCTGCAGTGGTAGAAGCTGTACTCAGCTCATGGTAGACCAGTAGAGTTCTGTGTTCCAGACACGGGATATTAGCCAAGACTGCAGCTATTGATGATGGAGCCTCCCTGGAAGAACTTCTGTGGTTTTCTACTCTAGTAGGAGGCAGACTGTGGTGGAGTCTTCTGGCAAACCATCCTTCCCCAGGCAATGTCCAGAACAGAGCTGTAACAGAAACCCGATGATGGAGGGAGGTCAGAAAGGACAGGGCTTGATGTCCACAAGGAGAACCTAGGTAAAAACATTGCCCAGCCTTTCTAGAAGGTGGGGGAGGGGACAGGCGAGATGGGATGGGGAGTAGGGAGGCGAAGGGATGCAAGTGTGGCATTCATTGCTAGAGGAGAGCTTTACTGACAGATGGAGAAACGGAGGCATGGGGAGCCTCATTTAGTTTCCTGTGTTATGGAATGGCTCACTGGGAACTTTATATAATGATCTTAAAATTGCTTCTATAAGGGACCCAAGTAAGTAAAAGATGGGCGCCACTTGGGAGCGATGTAGAGAGAGTATTGGGCTTACAGCTTCGTCCCTCCGTCCCTCCCTCCCTCCCTCCCTCCCTCCCTCCCTCCCTCCCTCTCTCCCTCCTTCCCTTCTTCCCTTCCTCCCTCCCTGTCTCCCTCCTGACAGTACCTCCTGCCTCTGACCTTCATGGTGTAGCTGAGGATGTCCTTGAACCTCTGACTCTCTTGGGTCTGTCTCCTATGTCATGGGATTGCAGGCATATGCCACTACACTGGGTTTATGATGGGTTAGGGATAAAACCCAGTGCTTCATACATGCACCATACCAATTGAGCCTCATTCCTGACCCTTGTTTAGTTTAAATGAATTATTATTATTGAGAGAGAGAGAATACATGTATGCCTGGGTGCACATGTGCCCTGTCAATGCATGTGTGGGGGGTCAGAGGACAATTTTGTGGAGCCAATTCTCTTCTACTTTTTTATGTTTGTTTGTCTTTTTGGGACAGGGTTTCTCTATATCCCCAGGTGGCCTGAAACTCACTATGTAGACTAGACTGGGTTCCATCTCATCGAGAACCACCTGCCTTTACCTCCAAGTGCTAAGATTAAAGGCGTGTACCACTACGTCCAGCTCTGTAGTACTTTTATGTTGGTTCCAGGAATCAAACTCAGGTTGTCAGGCTTGCAAAGCAAGTGCTTTACTGGCTGAATCATATTACTAGCCCTTAATTGGGTTTTTCTGAGATAGGATCTTATGCATCTCAGACTGGCCTGGAACTCAGTCATTCAACAAGTCTTTATTAATTGCTTAATGCTTACAGCCAGGGTGCAAAACCTCCTAAAGACAGGAGGCTGATGTTACAGAGGCTGATGTTCTGGGACTCTCTGAGGACAGGAGACAGAACAGTTGGCACAGAGGCAAGGGGTGGAGGAGGACTGGGTTGGAAGGGAGCAGGTTGGCTGATGTAGTGAAAGAGAGAGCCTAAGATCTGAGTGTCTGACAGGGCTCCTGAAATGAACTTGACTTTGGGTCTAGTGAGTTTCAGATTTTTAAAAAATTTTGCATATTTGTGTATCATGTTCTACATTGTTCACGGAAGCCAAGAAAGAGTATCAGATCCCCTGTGACTGAAGTCAAAATGGTTGGAAGCCACCATGTGGGTACTGGGAATTGAACCTGCATGCTCTGAAAGAGCAACCAAATGCTCTTAATGGCTGAGCCTTCTCTCCAGCCCCGTGAGTTTCAGTTTTGAGTTCCAGGTCTATTTCTTTCCTAACTGTGTGTCTGTGAATCAGTTAACCTCTCTGAGTCTTCATTTCTTTATCTATTTCCATTTCATGTATAATCCCATCTGTGTCGTAGGATTGTAATGCAAATTTCAATGAGATAGCAAGTGTGACACACTTTTGCATCTTTCCCTGTATCAATTATGATTAAGTTTGCTCAGAGTGACAAACCCCAAAATACCAGTGGTTTACACAAATGAGAAATTTCTCTTAGGTGAAAAGACTGTAGATCCGCAGTCTAGGACTGCTCCTTTGTGGCATCTGGGACTCCCTCTGTTCTGTTGTTTGGTGTTTGTGGCCTCCATTTGAAAGTCATGTTATAATTCAAGATGGTGGCCCCATCCACCATCTCTGCCTCCCTAGAGGCAGAAAGCAAAATGTAAACTTCTTAGGCTAAGCTCACTTTCTGGATGTTGTACATACTATTTATATCATCCGCCCTCCCCCGACCCTCCAGCTTGCTGAAAGGAAGGCTGGGATATGTAGCTTCTAATTCAGGTGGCTCTAAGCTTGGGATTCTATTAGAGATTTGGGGGTGACAGCTGGTAGTCCTGTCCACCTTCCCTTCCCTTAACAAATAACTCACCTAATTTTTTAAACATTTATTTATCATTTATTTTGCTACGGAGAGGAGCTCATGCCATCACATATGTTTAGATGTCGGATGGTAGTCTGCAGGAATTTGTTCTTTCCTTTCACTGTGGGTCCTGGGGATCAAACTCAGGTTGTCAGGCTTGGCAGCAAGAGCCTTTATCCACTGTGCCATCTCACTGGCCCTGACAAGCCTCTTAAATTGAATGGCTTTTGGGGGCCAGTGGAGCATGAGCTGGGATTCAAAGATAAATGATTCAGCTCCTGTTGTTACTAATGGTGACTGAATTATTTATGCTTCTGCATTAAAAAAATCATTTCAAATCTTAGTGGTTTGAAACAGCAGTGTACGAGTATGATACCCTCCAGGTTCTGAAAGTAAGTAGTTGAGCTCAGGAGATATTCAGTTGGGGAGAAGAGGGTTGGGGTACTGACTCAGGGTCTCTGGGGGAGGGAATTAAATGTTCTCCTGAGCTGTGTCCTCTTCCGTGACAGGATTCACACAACTGGTGAGCTGGCTGGCACCTGTAGTTGGCAAGAAGCCTTGGTTCCCTCCTACTTAGGTATCTTCCCGGACTCTTGGAGTGCCCGTGGCATGGGAACTAGCTGCTCCTGGAGCAACCTACCCAAGAGAGAGTAAGTTGAAAATGATGATACCTTTGAGGGTCTGGGGTCAGATCACATATCATCCCTTCCTCCACATTCTACTTGCTACAAACTGGTCATTAATCCTGGTCCACAGTTGGGAGGAGAGTAATCAGGATCCATCTTTTGGAAAGAGTAGAGTCAAAAATAGAACACAGGCGATGGGGTGTGGCTCAGTGGTATAGTGCTGGTCGAGTATGCATAAGGCTGTAGATTCCATCTCTGGCATTGAAAAACAAACACAGAGCGACAATGGATAGCATTTGGGGAGCACTTTCTGTATATGTAGTATTATGCTGAACATTCCACATACATCAACACAGTTGCTTTCACAACAATGGTCCACAAACTACGTTCCATTCTTTCTGTCTCTGTGTCTCTTTGTCTCCATATTTCTCTCTCTCTCTCTCTCTCTCTCTCTCTCTCTCTCTCTCTCTCTCTCTCTCTCTCTCTCTTTTTCTGGGTCTCATGTCCCCAACTGGCCTCAAACTCACTATGTAGCTGAGGACAATCTTGAGCTTTTGACATGGGATTACAGATGTATACCACCCCACTGGCTCTGTGAGGTGCTGTGCAGATCAAACCTAGAGCTTTATGCAAGCCAGGCAAGCACTCTACCAATTGAGCCACATCGATGGCTTGCTCTCTGCTTTTCTAAATGGTCATCACATCTGCTCCCGTTTATGGATCTGGGAAAGGTACAGAATGGATCAAGTCAGCTTGGCCTGGCCTCCAGCTCAGTCTGGGAGGGGCTTCCCTGGAGCTGAGTCTGCTGTGAGCAGCCAGGAAGGCTTAGGAGCATTAGCTTCTGAGGGGACAGGAGGAAAGCGACCCCTAATTCCTCTTTAATAACATGTGTCAGTAGGTAACATTTTCAGTATATCAGTGCGTCTGTGGCTCGGGTCAGTGGCTTGCTATCATTTTTGAGCAATAAACAAAAGACTGCTTTTAATTACTTCTGTGAAATTGCCTGACCCATGCATGATTAAATATTCATTATGTAGAACAAGGAGTTTTCTTTGTATATAGATCCATATTAAATTTAGTTGGCAACCACTGACTGAAGCGCACAAATAAATTTCTGGTAATAGGCTGCAGTTTGTCCTGACTGCTCATCTCTTTTTGCTCCATCTCTCTCCAGCCTTATTGCTGTCTTGACTTTACTATCTCTGGGTCACTTAAAGTTTTAAAAATTCATTCGCTGTTTTTTTTTTTTTGAAGATGTTTCTGTTGAATCATTGTGTGTTTCACACAGGACTTTTCAATTAGTCTTAATCATCTTTATATCCCCTTTCCCACTGGTATCACCCATAGCCCCCCCCCCACGCAACTGGAATCCATACATTCTGTCCTCTGTGTTAAGGTCTATTGTGTCAAGTTAGTGTCCCCGAATGACCTCAGTGCAGGTTCATCCACTGAGGTCTAGTCAGCCTACCCAGAGTCTCTCTCTTTAGGAAGACTAGCTCATCCTCACCCAGCAGGAATCAGATGCCAATATTTCTTAAGCAAAGGTTGGGGTCTGCTGCCCATTTCCCCGCACCATGCTGGGTTTTTGTCTGCTTCAGTTTACACGGGTATTGAGTATGTTGAAACGATTGTGGTAAGTTCATATGAGCAGGGTCCCAGGAGCTTGTAGGATTCTGTTCCTATATGGTCACGCCCCTCTTACAATCTTCCTGCCTCCTCTTCAGCAATGGTTCCTGAGCCCTGGGTGAGTGAAACTTAATATGAGTCCTTTCCAGGGACCCACACTCTGCAGAGTCCTAATCTCCATGATTTAGCTATTTGTGATCTTCTGTGTTACCGGTCCTTTGTTGCATGCAGGAGATTCATTGATGAGAGTTGAGAGATTCATTAGTGACTTCTTTACCCCTTGTTCAATATTGTGTGAGCCTTGAGTGTAGAGGCTACCTTGTAAATGTGCCTCTTAGGCAAACAATGTCTGTGTGTGACCAGCTGTGGTACTCTGCATTGGTCTCCATCTGCTGCACTTCTTTGCTGAGTGGTAACTGCGATACTTGAATGTAAATATAAAGGTACATATTTTGCACTTAGTAAGAAATTACATTAGCCTACGGATGTGACAGCCTTGAGGATTTCTCTAAGAAATCTTCAGCCATGTGTATTTGGCTATGATTACAGTACCACACTTGAGTTTCCTCCCATTGGGTGAGCTCTGAGACCAATCAGGTAGCTGTTGATTGATAAAAGTGCCTCTACTGCACCAGTGTCAAATGCTGTGCCAGTCGTTCATGAGGCTATTTGGTCATGAAGTTGGTGTTGGGCCATTGATTGATTATTTTAATTTTATGTGTATGAGTATTTTGCCTGCTTGTATGTAAGTGAGCCAGTGTTGTGCAGAGCCTGTGGAGGCCAGAAGAGGACGTCAAATTCCCTAGGACTGGAATTACAGATGGTTGTTAGCCACAATGTAAGTGTTGGGAACCAAACCCAGGTCCCCTGCAAGAGCAGCTAGCTAGTGCTCTTAATCCCTGAGCCATCTCTCCAGCCCCTTAAACTTTTTAAAAATTATATTTATTTAGTGTATGTGTGTGTGTGTGTGTGCGTGTGTGTGTATGTGTGTGTGTTTATAGGCCATAATGTGCATGTGGAGGTCAGAGGACAACACTTGGGAGTCAGCTCTTTCTTCCCATCATACGGGTCTCAGGGATTGAACTCAGGTCGTCAGTCTTGGTGGCAAGCACTTTACCTGCTGAGCCCTCTTGCTAGCCCAAGGTCACTTACAAAGCATTTTTTAAAAGGGGCCGAAGAAATGGCTCACATGGGTTAAGCACTGCCTTGCAGAGGATCCAGATTCCCAGCACCCATATGGCAACTAATAACCATCCTAACTCCGGTTTCTGGGCTCCATGGGCATTACACACATGGTACACTTATATACATGCAGGCAAGACACTCATACACATAAAATAGAAATAAATTTTAAAAGATTTTAAAAATTAAAAATATTGATTTAGTTGTTTTCACATTTATTTGTTTTATTAGGGGAGGATGAGTTGGCATGGAGCATGTGTGTGCGTAGATCAGAAGACAACTTGGGGGAGTCAGTTCTTTCCTTATATCATGTTGGTCCCAGAAATAGAATTCAGGTGGTCAGATTTGATGACAAATGCCCTTATCCTCTGAGCTATCTTGCCAACTCATTGCTTTAGATTTTTTGTTTTTGAAATTCAGGTAAAACAAAACTCATGTGACATACAGTCAACTATTTTAACATGTGCAACCCCATGGCTTACAGTATATTCACAGTATTTATAAACTCTTTTTCTCTATAATTATGTATTATTTTCTTTCTTTTTTATAAAAAAGATCTATTTGCCAGGTATGATGGTGCATACCTTTAATCCCAGCACTTGGGAGGCAGAGGCAGGAAGATCTCTATGAGTTCAAGGCCAGCCTGATCTACATAGCAAGTTTTAGTCCAGCTGGGGCTGTAGGGAGACTAGGTCTCAAAAAGACCAAAAAAAAAAAAAAGATTTATTTTTATTTTTGTGTATGAATGTTTTGTCTATGTGTTTGTATGTGCACCATGTGTGCGTAATGCCTGCAGAGGTCAGAAGAGGGCAGTGGAACCCCTAGAAATGGAACTGTAGATGATTGTTAGCTACCATGTTGGTATTGGGAACTGAGTCCAGGACCTTTGGAATAGCAGTCAGAGCTCTTAACTGCTGAGTCATCTCTCCAGCCCATATATCATTTTCTTTATCATATTCTAAAATATTCTATCTCCATTAACTAGTCACAATCTAGACCTTCTGCCCACTGACTCCTGGCTGTCACTTTCTATCTATATGAATTTGGGTTTTCTGAATAGTTCTATCAAAGGAGTGACATGTGACTTCTTGCTTCTGGCTTATCTTACTCTGCATGGTGTTTTTGATGTTCATCCATGTTGCAGCATGTGACCATAGGTTTTTTTTTTTTTTGATGGTTGATTAAACTCAGTTGAATGAATATACCAGAGTCTGTTTATTCATTCATTTGCTGGTAGACATTAAAGTTTTCACTTTCAACTATGATGCATGTTGTTGCTATGAGCGTTCACATAAGTTACTGTGTAAACATATATTCTCATTTTGGAGGGTAAATACCCTAGGAGAAGAATTACTGGGGCCTATAGTCATTCTTTATTTAAATTTCTGAGGAACTGCCATTCTGTTTCTCACCACAGCTGCACATTTTGCATCCCCCCCAAGCAGTTCTATGAAAGCTTCTGCTGTTTAAAGTGCTGCCATTCTGTTGGTCAGTATTAGTGTATGCGTGTGTGTGTGTGTGTGTGTGTGTGTACATGTCATTTTATTGCTTTTTTTTGTATATGCATAGGTGTGTTCACATTTCTGTGGGCACCTGTGTATGTACATGCATGTGACGGCCAGAGGCTGGGGAGTTGGGAGTCTTCTTCCCTCACTTTCCACTTTATGTTTTGAGGCAAGGTCTCTCACTTGAACCTGGAGTTCATGGATTGCACTAGTCTTGCTAGGAAACTTGGTCCTGAGTTTCCCTATCTTACCTGCCATGTGCTGGGATTATAGGTGGTCCAGGCGTTGACCTGTGTGTTGGGATCCAAACTCTGGTCCTTAGGCTTTTGTGGCCAGAGCTTTATCTCCTGAGCCATCTCCCCAGCTCTTGAAACACATTTTCTTAATCACCAATGAGGCTGAGTATTTTTTCTCTGTGCTTGGCCACTGGTTTATCTTCTCTGGAGAAACGTTCAAGTCTTTTTCTCTTTAAAAAAAAAAAAGTGTTAGCACCAGTCTTTCTGTTGTTCCATTGTAAGAGTTTTTTCTATATTTAGGGTAGTAGATTCTTATCAGATATGTGATTTGCAAGTATTTCCTCCCATTCTGTAGGTTGCTTTATATCCTTGATACTGTTCTTTGATGCATAAAACCTTTTAAAATTAAAAAAACTATTTTACTTATTATTTTTATTTTATGTGTATGAGTGTATTCCCTGCACGTGTGCAAGTGCACCTGTGTCGTGCCATGCTCACAGAGGTCAGAAGAAGGCGTTGGATCTCCTGGAACTGGAGTTACAGGTAGTTGTTAGCTAGCATGTGGTGCTGGGTTCTCTGCAAGAGCAGCCACTGCTCTTAACTGCTGAGTCATCTCCAGCCCTGATGTATAAAATCTCAATTACAAATACTTTGTTTATTTTAATTAATTAATTAATTTCTTGGGCATGAATGTTTTATTTGTGTGTATGTTAAGTGCACCCCATGCATGCAATGCCCATGGAGACCAGAAGAGGGCACCAGATCCTGGAGTTATTGGACAGCTGTTAGCTGCCATGTGGGTGCTGGGAACTGAATCTGGGTCCTTTGGAAGAGCAGCCAGTTAAGATGACTCTTAACTGCTGAGTCATCTCTCCAGCCTCCAACATTTTAATTTGTATTAACTATTCTTATTCACCCTTCTCCCCCTTTTTGCACTTCAGGTTTTTGGTGTGAAATCGGATGCCAGGGCTAAATCTGAGATCATGAACATTCATTTTGTTTTGAGACAGGGTCTGGCTTTGAAGCTCAATCCTCCTGTCCCCGCTTCTCAAGTGGGATCACGGGTTTGTACCACTATACTGCTTACCCTTGGGTTTTCTTCTAATCATTTTATGAAGTTTAGCTCTTGTACGTAGATCATTGATTCACTGAATTAAGTTTTGACGGTGCTGTGGGGTAAGATCCAACTTTGTTCTTTTGCAAGTGGATATCCAGTTCTTCCAGTACGATTTCTTGAAGAGATTGTTCTTTTTCCATTGAATAGTCCTGGTATCCTTGTTAAAAATTCCATGTCTGAAGCTGAGTGTGGTGGCTCCTAGCCTTCAAAAGGCTGAGGCAGGGGGACTGAAGTTTGAACTATATAACAAGAGCCTGTCTCAGGCTAGAGAGATAGCTCAGTGGTTAAGAGCCCTTGTCGCTCTTCCAGAGGACCTCTTCTAGAGGACAACAGACTCTAACTCCAGTCCCAGGGGATCTAGTTTTTTCTTCTGGTTTCCAAACCCACCTTTCTCCTCTCCCCCTCTACCCCCAGACAGACAGACAGACACACACACACACACACACACACACACACACACACACACACACACATACTGCCTCGAAAGACCAAAACAGATAAACAGTCAAAATAAAGTGAGAGAGGTGCCTCAGTTGGTAAGGTATTTGCTTTGCAAGCATTAACATCTGAGTTTGATCCCCCAGATTATACATTTTTTAAAAAAGGCAGACATAATAATTCCAGCCCCGGGGAGGCAGAGATAGGTGGATCTGGGGCTCTTTGGCTAGCCAGCCCAGCAGAAAGCACCTGAGGAATGACATCCATGGTTGTCCCTTGTCCTCCATGCATGTGCATACATGTACATGCATTTCCCCGTACCCACGTGTACCTTCACGAACACACACGTATGACACATATGAAATATTAAAATAACAAATTAAAATCATGTGTCCGTCTTTGTCTTGTCCCATTTCCCTGTCTGTCTGTCGCCTGTTCTCCGTGTGCATGTCTTCCCTTTCCTGTGTCCTGCAGTCTTACTCATACTGACTAGATGCCTGTTGTCCTGTGGTCATAAGCACTCACGTCCACATGGAAGGGAGAGGTGGATTTGGAGGCGGGGATCCTCAGACAGCAGAGGGATCCCGTGGAACGAGGGAGTTGGGCTTCACTGAGCAGCAGAGCCCCGTGATGGAATGGGAACAGAAGGTAGGGCTGGTCTGTCTTTAAAAACCAGACCAGGGCTACTGCAAATGCTCATGCAATATTTATTATACTTCAAGTCTACCTCTTGGTTTTTCACTTCCATTAGACTTGCAGAAAATTAACTGTATTAAATCAATATATGATTCAAGTTTCCTTGGTGCTTTTCCTCACGTTCTCAGCTTCTTCTCTTCCTCAGCTCCCCCATCGTTCAATGGTGGGCACTCAGCATCTAAGGCAGCTGAATCAGACTACTGGATGTACTGTCCACTAAGCTCAGCTGAGACAAGGAGCGCCCACTCCCTGGGGCTCTGTTTCCTCTCTGGTGCAGTGTGGGGTGGATGCGGAAGTACTTTATGGACTGCATAGAGGTGATTTTAGAACGATCATCATCATAGAAGTCATTTATTTTCGATGTAAAGTCACAGGTTGCAGAAGTCCTGGTCTCGGGAGATAATGGAAACCTGGGTGCTGAGGAGCAGACACTGGATGTGTCCTGGGGCCGAGACCCTTGCTGCCATGCGGACTTTGGGCCCCAAACTCATTCTCTTTTTCTACTCAGCCTAACTTGCTTCCTGCCTGAAGGACCTTTGAGGTTATGATGTCCAACCCGCTCATTTTACAGCGGAGAAAGCTAGAGTCCACAGAGAGTTCTGTCCAGGCCCCAGACATCAGCGATGGAGCCCGTCCTCCCACCGAGCAGTCTCCTGCTTTCCAGTTTGTGGCTGTACTGCTGTTTCTCAGCAGCTGTCCTGACTTTCTGGGGGAGCTGACATCTCCAACCTGCAGAAGAGAGACAGGGTCTCCATGAGGCCAAGAAGCCCAGCAAGAGTCCAAAGGTTCCCCTCTCTCTGAACTCTGATAGTAGTTGGAAGAGTGACTTTAATGGGCTGTATTTAAAGCTTAAAGAATTTTTTGATGCTGCTTCTTAACTGGTTGTCAGAGCCAGGGTTTTGCGTATGTGAGGTAAGTGCTCGACCAAACTATGTGCCTTTTAATAAAACATTCTACATACAAAATCACATATTTATTCTCTGCCTTAAGGAACCAACAAGAAAATGAATTGAGTAAAGCTATATGATACAAAAATGTGTGGCGTTTCTATGCTACAATAATGAATAATTTAAAAGAGACTTAATGCAAGATGTGGTGGCATATGTCTGTAATCCCAACTCTCAGGTGTTGGAGGGCAGAAGCATTGCCATAAGTTCAGGGCCAGCCTGGGTTACTCAGTAAGTTCCAGACTAACCTGGGCTAACAGAGGGAGATCCTGTCTCAAAGAAGAAGAAAATGAAAGGAAGGAAGAAAAAAGGGAACTAAGAATTTATAGTAACATCGAAAGAATAACAATCTTTGGAATAAAATTAACCAAAGATGGAAAGCTTGCTAGAAGAAATTAAGGAAGACGGGGTGGGGATGTGGTTCAGGAGTAGTTAAAGATGTTAGTGCTGTTCAAAACCCTCTACAGACCCAATGCAATCTTTTGAAGTTTATTATTATTATTAATATTACTACATGTGTGTGTTTGTGTGTGTGTGTGTGTGGTGTGTGTGTGTGTATGTGTTTGCCATAGTACCTGTGTGGAGGCCAGAGGACTACTTTTGGAGTTGGTTCTCTCTCTTCACTATGGATTCTAGGTATCAAACTCAGGTCATCAAGTTTGCACAGCAAGCACTTTCACCTTCCGAGCCATCTCGTCAGCCCTCAATGCAATCTCTATTAAAATTCCACGAACATTTTTTTGTTATGGACTTCTCAAGCATTACAGATTAGAGTGTGGAATGGCACAACTGCTGTAGGTTGTACAAAAGCAGCAGGTTGAAACCTCAAAGAATGACGTATAGAATTATTGAGCCAGGCATGGTGGAGCATGACTGTGATTCCAGTACTGTGGAGGCTGGGGCAGGAGGAGTTTACATTTGAGGCCAGTCTCAAAAAGAAAGAAAGAAAAAAAGTATAAAATTATCATGTGATCTGGCGATTCCACTCTAGAAAGTTACCCCAAAGAAGTGAAAACAGGGTCCCAAGCAGATATTTGTACACCTGTTACAACCATTTCTGTTGCTGAGATAAAACACCAAGTAAAAGCAGCCTAGGGGTTTGTTTGGCTTACAGATCATCATCAAGGGAAGCCAGAGCGGAAACCAAGCAGAGACCATGGAGGAATGCTGCTTACTGACTTGCTTCCCCCTGGCTTGCTCAGTTACCTTTCTTATACAGTCCAGCCCTGCTTGCCTAGGGATGGCACTGACCACAGTGGGCTGGGCCCTCCTACACCAATTAGCAGTTAAGAAAATGTCTCACAGACACGGATGGCCACAGGCCAGTCTGATGGAGGAAATTCCTCAATTGTGGCTTCCTCTTCCCAGGTGACTCGAGTTTGTGTCAAGTTGGCACAGCTAGACAACTCTAACCAGCACACCTGTGTTCACAGGAGATTTATTTATTTATTTATTTATTCTGGAGATGGGTGGTGGGGATGGGTTAAGAAGTGTGATGCACTTCATGTCCCAGAACTGTACTCTTAATGTAGTTAAGCCATAAATTCTCTCTATATTTTACCACATACATAGGAAGGAAGGAAGGAAGGAAGGAAGGAAGGAAGGAAGGAAAGGAAAGGAAAGAGGAGTAGACACAGAGCTCCCCTTTCCAAAGGGGAGCCTTTTCTATCATATTCTTCAGGTGGATGTGGACAGTGTATGTGCACATACATGTGTTTGTGTCTGTGCATGCTTCCTTGTATGTCTGTGCATGTGCATGTGTATTGTGTATGTGCTCACATGCTTGGTGTGTATCTGTGTGTGTGTTGTGCATACATGTGTGTAAACAGGAAGGACTGGCATGGTTGTTGAATCCTGCTCATCTGTGCCCGGAAGGGACATGGGGGAATAAGATGAATCAGAGGAAGGCCTAGGTATCTTGCTCTTGTGGCTGGATACCTGGACTTTCCCTTTGCCTGTTTGATGACTGGAGGTCTGCAGGTAGCAGCACACAGCCAGTGGTTCACCTCTGAGGCAATGGCTCACTGACTCTAGGGCTTTGCAGAAAACCAGAGCTGTTCTAGGTCTAGTGGAATCATGGGGTTATGGTAGGAGTTTCAGTTCTGATATTAAGACATTCATGGGCTGGAGAGATGGCTCAGCAGTTAAGAGCACTAGCTGCTCTTACAGAAGACATGGGTTCAATTCCCAGCACCCACATGGCAGCTAACAACCATCCATAACTCCAGTTCCAGGGGAATCAGACACCTTCTTGACCTCTGAGGGTATTGCACCATATGGATGTACTTACATGCATGCAGACAATACACTCATACATAGAAAATAAAAATAAAAATATTTAAAAAATGATATTCATGATACCCCTCAGAATGACTATGCTGGGAAAATGGAGACCTTGAGTTTCCTGGTCTCTTGGCCTCTGTAGTCCAGTCAGTCTCTTCCCCATCCTCTAGAGTTACTTCTAAAGTCTCCCACTTCAAAA
Organism: Eospalax fontanierii; assembly: GCA_035773235.1. Taxonomy (NCBI): domain Eukaryota; kingdom Metazoa; phylum Chordata; class Mammalia; order Rodentia; family Spalacidae; genus Eospalax; species Eospalax fontanierii. Next base: position 52,417,115 of record CM069539.1, read on the forward strand.
CCAAAAGCAACCTACATGGTGATGAAATGCTAAGATCTAATTTGACTAACACAGGAAATAAGCGACTCTAGGAGAGAGGCATGTCTGCCCCCATCTTCCAGGAGAGAAAACAGAGGCCTGTGAGGTTTAGTGACATTGCTCAAGTTCTGCAGATGTATTAATTAGCTAAAGTACTTTTATCTGATGACTTCAGAGGATGCTAGGCTATGGGGCTGGAGATGTGGCTCAGTGCTTGCCTAGCATGCATGAAGCCCTTGGTTCAATCCCCAGCATTTGAGAGGTTGAACAGGAGGATCACAAGTTCAAGATCATCCTTTTTTGCTATGTATCATAAACTCTGAGCAGCAGAGAGCCCAAGGCAGTTCAGGGACTGAAACAGCAGTTTGTGGCTCTTTCTGTCCTCAGGGTGCCCACCTGAATAAACCACAGCCCTAGTTGATCAGGCTGGGAGATGCTTCTTAAGCCAAAGACTCAGTTATTCAAAAATCCACAAGGAAGTCAGGAGCAGACAGCACACCAGGCCCTGCCTGTCTCCTGACCCCTAGCTTTTGCTGATACAGGAAGCACTCTCTTTTAGCGGCAGGCTCATTCTAGCTCAGGGGCCAGTGCAGAGACCAAAGGTACTATGTGCATTTTAATAAGGGAGCCAAGAACCAAAGGCCTCTGGGTCCTTAAAGTTGGATTTTTTTCCTTCAACTGGTGGAAAGCCAGGCACTGTAGCAGATGGGACACTGGGGATCAGGGGCCCCTGCTGGCACCTTTGGGCGACACATCACAGGAGGATGCCTCCAGCTGATGAAGTTCACCTGTTTATCTTGCTTTTCCCTGTTCCCCCAGCTCCTTTCCACTCCCTCTCTAAGGATTCGGTAATATGTTGTCTAGACACTGCTGCGGCTCTTTCCCCTCCATTAATCCATTTTAATTGGAAAGTTATCATAATGCAAACTCTCTTTGGTATTATTTGCGGCTCTGTGTTATTAGAACTTCACCAACTCACTTTCCCAGCAAATTAAACTTGCTGTGGAATCAGTGAGATCAGCTGCTCACATTAAATCAAGTGCGGGTTGTTAAGCGGGGCTGGGGACCTAGCTTCCTCAGGTGGGTGGGGCACTGCAGCCCCCAGCATAGACATTGCCACACAACGTTGGGGATTTAGCCTCAAGGTTCAGTTCCTTTTTTGGCACCATGTATTGGAAATTAGAGATGGAAAAAAAGATGAGGCCAAGGGCTTCTGGTGGTGTTCAGTCTCTCACCCCAGACTCAGAGCAAATAGTACCGATGAACTCATATGATGTAACACTTGGAAATTACAAAGAGCACTCACTCACAGTGGTCCTTGGAACTTGGGGAGGTAGGTAACGTCTCTCTGGGGCTGGAAACAGTCTCAGGGTGGGTGGCCTCAGGCAACATCTCAAAAGAAATTTTTACTACATTTATTGATCTATTTATTGTTTGTTAGTTTCTTTGTTTGAAGGTACTGTGCACATACATGTATGCCAGGCATGATTGACAACCTGTAGGAGTTGGTTACTCCTACTAGGTATCAAACTCAGGTTGTCGGGCTTGGTGGCAACAAGCACCTTTATCCACTGAGCCATCTTGCTAGTCCTGGAAACTTAGCCGGATTTCAGAGGCAGAGTCATGACTGGTTTAAGTCAATCATGGGTTTCCTGTTTCCTTTTGTCAGCGATTGGTCTGGAGGCAAGCATGTGACTTAGCTGTGGCCAGCACAGACTGCTAAGCGAGGTGAGCAGGGAGCTTTCCTTCTTCCGTTCCATTTTTTTTTTGGAATGGGTAGTATTTGTTCTGGTATTATTACTATTTTTTTCAGATAAGATTTTCCAGGCTAGCTTTGAACTTGCAACTTCCTGAGTGCTATGATGGATATACATATATGTGTGTGTGTGTGTATTTTTTTTTTCACCTGGCCTGGGGATGTGGTTCACTTGGTAGATACCTGCCTAGCATGAAGCCTTGGGCTCAATCCCTGGTACCACATAAACCAGGCGTGGTAGTGTATATCTGTAATCCCAGTACTCGGTAGGTATAGGCAAGAGGTTCAGAAGTTTGAGGTCGTTCTTGGCTATACAGGGAGTTGGAGACTAGTTTGGACACTAGCTTTGAGACCCTGTCTCAAAATAAAAATTAAAAAAAAAATCTGTCCAGCAGTTCTCTGACTTTCTTCACTTCCAATTGTAGGGTATTTCCCCTCCCATGGATTGTGAGTGGCTGCGTCCTAAGGAGAGTATGTCACGGGTGTAAAGTAGCATAGTGTTTGAGGGCAGGCCAAACAAAGATGGCATGCTCTGGGGGAGCTGTGACTATGTGGAAGGACCTGTGTGAGGAGGAATGGAGGACTTCCACGACCATGGCCAGCATGGTGAGTGTGTGGCCTCTGTGGAAACTCTCCCAGCCATCCTTTAGCTGATGGCAATCCTACCTGTCATTTTGCCACCTTATGAGCGAGTGCCAACCAGAGCCACCAGCCAGCTGACTTCAGAACTCCTCTTTTGCCTGCAGAAACCATGAGAGGCTATGATGTTTATTGCCATTTCAAGCCACTAAGTTTTAGGGTCATTGTCACTACTGTAGACAGTGACTGTACTGCAGTGAGGCCCTGCCGAAACCAGGAGGTGACTGTATGAAGGACAGGGGTCTTGGTGGAGAAGCTGGCAGGCAGCAAGATGAACTCTATGTTGTTGTTGTTTTAAATTACATTATTACTCTTATTATTATAATCATTGTGTGTGTGTGTGTGTGTGTGTGTGTGTGCTCACGTGCTCATGCCCTGACAAGCATATGGAAGTCATGAGATCACTTATAGGAGTCAATATTCTTCTAGCGCATGGGTTCCAGGAATCGAACTTGGGTCTTCCAGCTTGATGATGAGCACTTTACCCACTGAGCCATCTCGCAGACCCTGATTCTCAGTTCTTGATGTTGTTAATGTGCTGTCCAGCCATCCCTGGGGTTGTTTGTTTTGAGACGTCTTGTTACATGAGCTAAACTGAACCCTTAGTTCCCTCATAGCTTGGGGTCTTTTGCTGCTAACCAGCTTTTTGCAGCCTCAGCCTTGAGGAGATGTGACTTTCCAGCCACATGTCATTGGCTGGCAGAGGTCATGTGGTCCCCAGTCCACACAGGAGGGAGGCAGAAGGAGGAGGTGGGGCTGGCTGGGTGGAATTTCCTGGTTGGATGGAGGAAGGGCAGAGGCAGGGCTGGCTGGGAGTGTCTAATTGCAGAAAGCCAGGCTGGCTGGCGCTTGCTTTCTGTGATCAGCCTGGGGGCTCTTGTGACCCTGGGTAAGAGATTGTCTAGGTGACAGCACGGTGGGGTGTTAATAACTACTCTATGGAAGGCTGAATCTCAAGTGGTTCATGCTTCCCAGCCCCCATGGCAGCAGGTGGATGTAGAAGCCTTTCTGTCAGCAGGTTCCAAAGTAACAAGAGAGGCTGGGGACGTAGCTCTGTTGGTACAGTGCTTGCCTAGCACCCTAGATTCCAGCCCCAGCATCATGTAAACCAGGTGGGAAGATGAAGGCAAGAGGATCAGGAGTTCAAGGTCATCCTCAGCTACATAGTGAATTTGAGGCTGGTACAGGAGACCCTGGACTAGAAGGGTGAAGAAACAAAGCAAGATAATCAGAGCTGCACCTTTGTCCTGCTCTTACCCCAACTTGTGCTTTCCTTAGACTGAAGCTGAAGGCTCCCCTGACTCTCCACAGTCACCATCTGGAGCTGCAGTCTTTCCTTGCAAGGTGGGCCCAGGCACAGGGTGCAGTACCCTACAGAAAACTGCCAGAGAGGCTGCGGTTCTCTGCTGGGTACCCCAACTGGAGACCTAGAGAGAGGTCACTGCGGGCAGGGAGCCGCTTCCCTTCAGCTTCGTGGTCGTCTTCACTTGCTTGCTTAAGAGCTACCTGTGGACCCTGTTTGTGTTCTAGGATGGGGACAATGCAGAGGGTGGCCTGGATGGCCTGCTCTGTCTGGTCAGCTAAAGACACCGAGGCCACTGCCTTCTGTAGTCCCCTAAGCCTGGGACAGAGGTTGCAATTTGATTCTCCTGCCATTCCCTAGAATCTGTGGTGACAGATGTTGCCTTCTAGAAGGGGTGGGAGAGGATGGGTTCAAGAAAACTCAGATTCTGGTGCTAGCCATTTAGGGGGCATGAGTCTCCATCCAATCTACCCCTCCTGTTGGGTCCTGGCTATTCTTAAGCTGTGCTCCTAGCTCAGGGAATGTAAATTATAAATTTACTTAAAATTTATGTATGTATGTATCTGGGTGCAGGTTTAGGCATGTGAGTGTAGATGTCCTAGGAGGTCAGAAGAGGGCATAAGATCCCCTGGAGTTGGGCACAGGTAGTGGTAAGCTGTCTCAAATGAATGTTGGGAACTGAACTCAGGTCCTCCGCAAGAGCAATGCACACTCCTTAGATTTTTTGGGGGGATTTATTTATATTTTTCATATGTGTATGAGTGTTTTGTCTATCTGTATGTAAGTGTACCTGTGTTGTGACGTGAATGCAGAGGCCAGAAGAGGGCATTGGATCCCCTGGTACTGGAGTTACAGATGGTTGTTAGCTGCCATATGGGTGCTGGGAACTGATCCCAGGTCCTCTGCAAGAGCAGCCAGTGCTCTTAAACAGTGAGCCATCTCTCCAGCCCCAGGGAATATAAATTAAAAAAGAAGAGAAGCATTTATATAATAGTTCTGTGTGTCAGACACCAGCTTAAATGCTTTCTATGGTGCACTCAACTAGTGCTCAAAAGTATCTTATTATATAAGGACTGCTGCTATCCCAATTTACAGATCAGGAAACTGAGGCACACAAACGGCACACTCAGCCCGGGCTGCTGCCTGTGGGCCTCCCTAGGGCACTGCTGGCTCAGTCTCTTATCTGTCAGAGAGAAATGGTCCAAAGAGAGAAGAATCTCTGGGAGCCGCACACGAAGTCCTGATCTATGCTGGGGCGGGACCTGGGGTTCCACCCCTCTAGTCATGCAGCCTTTCCCAGCAAAGGTGCATCTAGCCTTCTGTGGCCAGAGGACTCATTATGGATGCTACAAATTGAAAGAAATAGCTGCTCAGTTACAAATTAATAAAAGATTTGCTTGTCATTAAGGTAGCACTGTTTAATAAAATCAGTTCAGCTGAGCATAATTACTTCATATAAAACTCCCCTTTAAAATTACTTTGATAAATCCAAGCCAGTCAGGTGGGTATCAAGACTGGGTATGGGGGTAGCAGTGAGCTTTGGTTGGGCCCTTGCAGGGGCCCTCCTAGGTCAGGAGCCCTCCTAGGTCAGGAGCCCTCCTAGGTCAGGAGCCCAGTTCCAGAAGCCTTTGGTTTACTGCCTCAGGGACCCCTGGAAGGTCCTTCACGGGTAGCAGGAGGCCCAGCTTCTGCAAGGTGGATGTAGAGAGTCTTGTGTTTATTCCTGCTGGGCTCAGAATGAAATTTACCGGAAGTAGAGCCCGGCTACCCAGGCCACGTGCTGCGCCCTAACAGCCGGCTTTCCAGGTGACTCCTTTGCTTAGAGACTTTCAGGAGATAATAACCCAACCCTTTTTGTTGTTGTTGCTGGTTGTGTGTGTGTACATGTTTGTATGTATGCAGGTATGTGTGTACACGTGTGCATGTTTATGTAGAGGCCAGAGTTGCCATCAGGTGTCTTCCTCAGGTGCCTGCTTTCTGAGAGAGAGCGTGGAGCTCACTGATTCAGCTTGGCTAGCAAATGAGCTCTAGGGACCCTCCTGTTTCTGCCATCCCGGTGCTGGGATTATAGGAACATATTACCATACCTGGCTTTTTAACAATTTTTATTTTATGTGTGTGAGTGTATTGTCTGCATGTATGTGAGTGTGCCTTGGTGGTCAGAAGAGGGTGTAGGATCTTCTGGAACTGGAGTTACAGACAGGTAGCAGATCCTATGCAAGAGCAGTCAGTGCTCCTAAGCCCTGAGCCATCTTTCCAGACCCTATACCATGCTTTAGCATGGTTGATGGGGATCCAAGTACAGGTCTTTAGGCTTGCATGTCAAGCCCTTTACAGACCGAGCCATATTCCCAGAATTCCTTCTTCCCCCTGCTTTTTTTTTTGAGACAAGGTCTTGCTAGGTAGCCCATTTGGCTTTGAATTCATCTTGCCTCAGACTCCCTAGTGCTGAAATTACAAGCATGCCTCAACACACCCAGCCCTATAGCACAAAACTTTTATTCAAGACCCTGCAGATCTAGACTGTGATAATTTAATGAAAACAGTAACCAAACAAGGTATGAGATCGGGGTCTTGGATAGGACATGTGGGATAACCTCAGATCGGGGTCTTGGGTAGGACATGCTGGATAGCCTCAGATCACTTTACCTTTTGGGGCTCCCAGTGACTTCTTTCCACAATGGGAAACTGTTCCTCTTGGGTTGGAGAGAGGTTCCTAGTAGATTACTCACAAGGCACAGAGCCCTGGGGAGACCTCATTCTGCTCAGTCTGGCCATACTATTGCCTGCAGCCTTGTGCCTCAGCCTTGGTGGGCTGCCAGGCTTCTGGCCCTTGCTGAAACCTCCCTGCTCCTCTGATCAGTGGCTTGGTTTCAGGATCTAGCCAGTCTCCCTCTCCCCTATCCCCTCCTCTGAGTCCCCTGCGCCTCTTGAGGTAGAACCCAGGAGTGCATCCCCAGTAGGTATGAAGTCATGGCTAATCTGTAGGACTCTCTGCCTTTAAAAAGATTTGATTGGTTGCTTCAGTTGTGTGAGTGTGTGTGTGGGTATGCGTGTATGCATGTGTAGAACAGAGGACAACTTGTGGGGAGTCAGTTCCATTGTTCTGCTCTTAAAACTGGATTCTGGCTTTGGAATGTTTCTTTCATCCACTCTCTCTGTAAAGGTGTGCTAGAAATGAAAACTGTCTGTGTGGGACCAAACGTCGGCTATCACCAGGCTCAGACTCCTCATTTGCAGATGGAGAAGTGGAGGCATAAGGTTACAGAGTTGGCTGCGCCAAGGCCTGGTTCTCCCCTCCTCACTTCCGGGTTGGAATGCCTCCCCTCCTGCCTGTGTTTGCCTTGGTTTCTGCCTTCTCCAGCCCCTCCCCGACTTCCCCAGCCTGTGGCTCATTTCCTGAGCAGCACGCTGTGTTACCAGGCTCTCTTGGATTTCAGCCCTGAGGTGGTGGTTAAGGGGAGTCGTTCAGGCAGAAAAGCTCAGGTTGGAGCTATAAATCTTTCCCACACAACTTGCTGGCACATGATCCCCAAATGGCCCTATAGGAAGCTAGTGGAAGGAAAGTCTGCTGAGCTGGATGTTGTGCCACATGACTCCAGGGGCACCATCCTAGACTCCGTCATCTTTGGGCTTTGCACAGTGTCCTGAGGCTTGGAGTAGATTAAGTAGGCATGTAAGCAAAGGACCCAGCTAAAACTGCAGGAAGGGGGCTGAGACACAGAAGGAAGTGGTCATTCAGGTGACTTGTCATGCAGAACACCTGCCAGGGGTGTCTGCAGGCTGGCACACACTCTGTTGTGTCAGGACTTTTTTCTCATTTGTAAAAGAGTGAGAGCAACCTGTGCTTCACCAGACTGTGTAATAAGAAAACAGGTTTGCTGGTGCATTTGTAGTAGAAGAAGTGTCTGAAAGCCAGTGGACCCAGGCGCTCAAGCAGATGTCAAAGCCTTCGGGGAGAGGCGGATACTGAGGGTAGCCACCCTCGATCTACTCCAGCTGGAAGCCCCAGATGATAGCTTGGTAGGAAAAGATCCTGTTTCAAGGTGTCATTTCAACTACCACTGGGAAGCCAGAGTTCCTGGAATCTTGGTGACCACTGTGGCTCCTCCTACTCTGTACAGACTAGAGGACATTTGCTTTGGTCCTCAGTTTCCCCTTGTTTCCTTCCCAGACTACCAGGGTGGCCCTCCTGGAGGCCTCCTGGTCACCCAGACAGAGAGCTTTGTAAGGGGCACTGCACCACAGAGCACCAGCCCCCAGTTCCCTCTAAAGCCCCTTTTGAAGGGGACCTCAGAGCTCTAATGAGTTAAGGGCTTTTAGAACAGCCCAGGCAAACCAATTAGGTTTGCTTAAAAATATTGTATTCATTAGCATGAAAATAAAGCTGAACTTTTTAGAGATAATTGCATCTTTTAAAATGTGGTAGTCTTTGTCTGGGCTTGTCTCATAAATATGCATGCAGCATAATCCTTTTGGAACCATGGTCGCAATCATGAGTGACACACAAATGCACCCAGGGTGTTAATATTCTGACAAGAGCGGAGCCTCTGGGGCAGGCGGTGCCAGTGGTGGGGCCTCCCGAGGTGCCCCTGTGGTCCCCAGCTGCGGCCTGCGCCATTTGGGAACAGAGCCCAGGCCTGGGGTCCCTGATACCACGCACCAGGCTCTTGTTCTCAAAGGCTCTCTTTTGTGCTACTGACTCCACAGAGAATTCTAGGACTTTCCTCAAAAGGCAAGGAAGGGAGGAATAGAAAGTTGAGCTCATTTTAAGCTCAGGAAATTGAATCCCAGAGATGGGAGTGGGCTGGGGGCGTGGGGGTGGGGGGTGACTGTGGAGGTTGCCAAGGTCACCTAACATGGATGGACTATGGTGAAGTTTACCCTGGACCATAGATGTTCTTTAGTCCTACAGAGTAAGGGCAGTATTTCCATGGAGTGGGGAAAGGGCCATTTTCCAAGTGGGTTAACCTGCTCCCTCACCCCATTCACCCTGATGCTCCAAGCCATCCCCAAGCTACACACATCAAAGTTAAGGTGATGAGCTCACTAGTCAATCTGGCCTCAGTTCTCCCTGCCCATGAGCCTTTTTAGAAATGCCTCAACCATCATGGGTCCCTGTCCTGCTGGGCTTGCTATTTGTTTGTTTAGTATGTGTGTGTGCCTATCTGCATGCCACAGCATTTACGTGGAGGTCAGAGGACAACTTATGGGGGTCAGTTCTCGCCTTCTATCATGTGGGTTCTGAGGACTGAACTCAGATCACCAGGCTCAGTGGCAAGTGCCTTTACCTGCCAAGCCACCTTACTGGCCCCTTTTAGGCTTCTGTCTCTCTTGTCCCTGTTTCTTCCCAAGCTCCACAACAGTATAAGCTCAGTGCTTGCTTCTCAGTCCAAAGCCCCGGGGCAAACCATCAGCTTAGGAAAGTCTTCCCAAACCCTATAGATACAGGCCTTCAGCTAAGCCTGCTGGTGCTCTGAAGACCCCAGACAGAGTGGTACTGTTCAGCTCACCGTGGGCCAGCAGGAATGTCTCCACTGCTGTCCAGGGGAGGCTGACCAGCTGAAGACCTTGCTCCTAGAAGACAGACTGTGGGGTGTACAGGAGATGGATTTATTAGGTGACCGTCTCTTGAAGAATGGGCAGGCTCTGGGCAGCCTTTGGGGGAACAGCTTTTATTTGAGATTTATTTTATTTTTAGTTATGTGCACATGTGCATGTGTATGTGGGTATGTGCATGAGAGTGCAGGAGCCTGTGGAGGTCAGAGTATCAAATCCCCCAGAGTTGTAGTTGGTTGTGAGTTGCCTAATGTGGGTGCTGGGAACTAAACATAGGTCCTCTGCAAGAGCAAAAAGTGCTCTGTATGCTAAGCCATCTCTCCAGTCCATCTTTAAAAAATTTTAAATTTATATTTACTTTATGTGTATGAGGATTTTTTTGTCTGCACATATGTAAGTGCACCCATGCATGCAGTGCCGTGAAAGCCAGAAGACAGTGTCTGGCCCCCTGGAACTGGAGCTATGGATAGTTGTTAGTCACCATGTAGGTGCTGGGAACTGCACCTAGGTACTCTGCAAGAGCAACCAGTGTTCCTAAATACTAAGCCATCTCTCCAGCACCCCTCCCCCTTTTAATATGTTGCTGTGACTCGAACCCAGAGCTACTTGTTTGCTACGCAGGCATTCTCCTAGCGGACCCACACCTCCATCCCTGGAAGAGCTTTTTTGTTCGTGATTCCATCTCCCTTCAACACCTGTTACTGTCCTTCTCGTTCCTCAGCTACTTCCTCCCCCCAGCACTGACTGCATGACTGCCTGGGGGCTCCACAGTTCCCTTTCTGTCTACATGGGAAACCTAAAGGTGTAGACGGATGGAGACACATCAACAGAGGAGGACAGAGGTGTCCAGGAGCAGAGAACAGCATCCCCTAAAGCTGGTCAGGCTGAGCTTGGCCTTGGAAGGCAAAAATGTGAGTCTGAATTTTTAGTAAGGAAGCAAATGGGAGCCACCCCCACCTAATCCTCATTAACTGTAGGGAAGGCAGAGTGGGTCATAGGATCTGTGCGTGCGTGTGTGTGTGCGTGTGTGTGAGTGTGAGTGTCTATGTGTGTCTGGTCAGAGGACAGTTTGCCAGAATTACTTCTCTCCTTCCACCACGTAGGTCATGGGGACTGAACTCAGATTGTCAGGCTTGGTGGCAGAGCACTGAGCCATCTCATTGGCCCTCAGTTATTGAATTTTAACCAACTGTCTCTGATTCTCTTGACTTCATAGCATCTTGGTAATTTTTGAACTCCTTGTGGTCCTTGTAGTTGGGTCCTGAGACTAGTTGTGGCCAGAGACATGAGCAGAAATAACAGGTCACTTAATTGCCAATGGCAGGCCTTCCAGTCTGTGCTAAAAAGTCTTAGGCAATATTTTGTATGGTAGTGACCCCCCTAAGCCTGGCTCCTCTGTTTTATTTCTTTCTGTGTGCTGGGCATGGGAGCCAGGGCCTCAAGCAGGCTAGGCAAGCATTGCACCATTGAGCTACATCCCCAGCCTCTTGTGTGACTCTGGTGAGTGAGCCCTCCCTGTCAGCTGTGGTGGACATGGACCTTGCACCAGAAGTTAGCGACTCTGTGGCCAGTCTTTGAGACCTAGGGACAGTTTATCACCATAGCGTAGCCTGTTCTGCCCTGACTGACTCTGCAGGATGTCCGGCTTTTGCCATCTCCCATGTAGATAATCAGGGGTTGACTTTCCAGTGGTGTGTCCCCGGGCGTCTTTCTCTGCTGACGAATGTGCTTTCCCTTCTTCTCACATGCACAGCTGAACATCTGGCTGGGTCAATCCATCCATCCATTTGATGAGCCTTCTTCCAGGATTAGCTATTTTCATTGGTAATGGTTCCAAACATATTTTGATATTTAGCAGAGCAGTTTTTTAAGCTTTTCTCATTTATTTTAGTGAGTTTGTTTTTCATTTTGGACAATTTATAAATTTATCAAGTTTCATTTTTAAAAAGTCCATTGGAATCTGAATTGCAGTTACATTAAACTTATACATTAACTGAAGGAGCCTTTTTATCCTTATGTATAAAATTTTCTTCATTATTGTTTGTTTTACAGATGATTAACCATCTCATGTTTGTTTGTTTTTTGTCAGGACCTCTTCTATCCCAGACTGACCTCAGCTACTTCATATGTAGCTAAGGATGACCTTGAACTTCTGAGCCTCTTGCCTCTACCTCCCAAGTGCTGGGATTACATGTGTGTACCACCATGCCCAGTTTGTGTGGTGCTGGGCATTGAACCCAGGGCTTCATGTATGCTAGGTGAGCACTCTATGAACTCAGCCACATTCCCAGACCACCTCCATTCCCTCCATGTTTCTAAAGAATATCTTCTGAGCTTCTTTTATATGCCAAGCATCTGTCTGGTCCCAAGGATGATCCTGTACAAGCACAGTTCATGTCAGCCAGGTGATTCAGACTAACACAGGCTGGATGAGACCATCAAGACGGCCAGATGGGGGAGGGAGCGAGCTGGGAGAGCCCACAGTCAGGAGGCACTGAAACTATTTCATGCTGTGAGGAGGAGGAGCCAAGTTCCAGGCAGAACAGGATGGGCTGCAGTAGCTAGAAGCACATGGCCCGGGGCTCTAGGACTGGACGTGATAGGAGGAGGTTAGGAGAGGAGGCTCAGAGCCTGAGCGTGCAGTAAGGGACACTGTCACTATGTTTCCTGTTTTATAGTGTGGAGAATTGAACCCAGAGCCTGAAGCACTCTATGCTGAGCCACCCCTGTGCCTGCAGGCCTGTATAGAGTCTGGACACAATCCTCAGGCAGCCTGCTGAAGGCTGTTCCTATGGCCTTAGTGTTACCTACATTTTGGATGTGGTCTGCCAATTTAACAGGAATGAGAGGAATCTCATAATTCTTCTGTGTAGTCGCTAAGCAGTTTGGAACACAAGCCAATCAGAAGGCTACGAAATTAAATGGTAAAGAGAAAGGGCCGGTGAGATGGTTTAGCCAGTAAAATGCCGGCAGCCCCAAGCAAGGATAAGGACGGCCTCAGTTTGGGTCTGCAGCACCCACATAAAAGCTGGGTGTAGCAGCATTCTCTGCAACGCCAATACTGGGGCAGCAGACACTGGAGGATCCCTGGAGCTCATTGGCCAGACAGCCTAGCCAATTTGTAAGCATCAGGTTCAGTAAGAGACACTATCTTAAAAACCAAGGTTAGAGGGGCTAGAGAGATGGTTTAGTGAATAAGGGCACTGGTTGCTCTTGCAGAGAACTTGAGTTGGATTCCCAACACCCACACAACAGCTAAGGGCTTCTGTAAACTCCAGTTCCAGGGGGTCTGATGCCCTCTTCTGGCCTGTACAGGCATTACATGCATGGGTACCCTTACATTCATGTAGGCAAACTCTCATTCACATAGAATAAAAGGAAATAAATTTTAAAAATTAAAAATGTGGAAAAGGACAGAGGAAGACACCCAAAGTCAACCTCTAGCCTCCAAATGTGAGTGCACACATGTGTATGTACACTTGCATGTTTATATGTACAAACATGAATGTGTACATGTAACATATAAACCAAGAAAAAACAATAAAAGTAGAAACAATGAACATTTCCAGAGCGCTCAGTATGCTCAGGGCATTTTGAAAGTTTTGGAGTTGTCATCGTATGATCTGATAGTCTTTTATAATGTAAGCCTCACAGAGCAGGCGTGCTGCCTTTCACAGTTGAAAGGTCACAGATTTAGGGCTTAGATGACATATCCCTTTGTCCCCACGCAAGGGTCACTTAGCTGTTGCCTTTGGTTTCCAAGTCTGGGAGTCTTTCTGCCTCTCCGCAGCTGTGTCCCTATAAAAATGAGCTAGCTCTCAGCCTGGGGGAGGAGAGAGAAGGCTCATTCTTGGCCAAGTTTCATTTAATTTTCCATCAGTAGGTGTCAACTGTGAACTAGTCAGAAATGCTAAAATAACAGCTTAAAAACACAGGCACCGAAATGGAAATGTAATTTTAGCGTGCTTCGCCAGCCCCTCCTGAAGGTAAGTGCAGCTTGTAGAGTATCTGTTACAGACATGTAACACTTAAGGACCGAGCTCACAGGAGTAGATAGCGGTGTGCAATTTAGCAACTTGGGCTGTGAAAGAAGAAGGGAGCCAAAAGGGAAAGAACGCCACCAGGCAGAACACCGGAAACAAGGAAACGGAGGGGGAAAGCAGAGTGTTCCTGCCTCTGCTTGGAATTCTTGCTAATAGACTGGGAAATGGCTTATTAGATAAAAGAGGCTGGCCTCTGAGAGAGATTAAGTCAGAGAGGCCTGCAGGATGGGGAAGGAGGGAGGTTAGACTGTTGTTCACGGGGGCTCTGCTTAGAAGAAGCCCAGCAGGCTCCCTTCCCCCTTGCTGCATGCCCTGTGCGGGGGGCCAGGCTGTGAGGTGGGGGGGGGGAGCGGGGGTGGAGGCCCAGTGTCCTTCCTCTGGAACCCAGTGCCTACAGGAATGCAGGATGGGGCAGGGCTCTTTCCCTGCTGCTGGAGGAGGAAGAGAACAGGGAGAGAGACCTGGAGAAGAGACCTGGGGCCACAGCTGAGGGGTGAGGACACCGGCTTTCGAGTCTCAGCTCTGGGCCTGACAAACTGGATCCATTCACCTTTTGGGTCTCAAAGAGCACACGTACAAGATAGTGGAAGGCATCTATTTATTTTTGTAGGTGTGCAGTCATGTGTGTACAGGTGAATTGTGTGTGTGCAGATGCATCTGTGTGTGTGCGTGATGAACATAAAACGCCACAGCTGGCCAAGGTGTAGAGAATAAGAGTCTGTGGGGTGTGGGTCTCTGGACAGGACTCCTACATCAAACTTTACCCACCCAGGGGTCAAGGATCATTTTGGAAGAGGGCACAGAAAGATTGCAAGAGCCAGGGAGGAGGTGCATGATCATAAAATCAGAAGACAACCTGTGACTATGTTGGTCCCAGGGATTGAACTCAGTTTTTCAGGCTTACCCACTGGGCCCGAGGCACTCTGATGTGGCTAGCTTGCCTGGCCAGTGAAGCTCAGGGAGCCTCCTGTTTCTGCCTTCCCAGTGCTGGATTACAAATATATGCCATCATACTCAGTTTTTAAAAGTTCTTTGAGGCCAGGTGTGGTGGTATATGCCTTTAATCCCTACACTCGGGAGGCAGAGCCATGTGGATCTCTGGGGTTCAAGGCAAGTCTGGTCTACATAGTGAGTTCCAGGCCAGCTGGGGCTACACGGAGACCTTGTCTCAAAGAGACTGAAAAAAAATTTGGTTTTGAATTTATTTTTATTTATGTGAATGAGTATTTTGCCTGCATGTATATAAATGTACCACATGTGTATAATACCTATGAAGATCAGAAGACGGTGTTGGCCCCACTGGAACTGGAGTTATGGATGATCACTAACTGCCATAGTGGGTGCTGGGAACCGAATCTGGGCCTTCTGTAAGAACAACCAGTGCTCTTAACCACTGAGCCATCTCTCTAGCCTAACCTTTTTTTTTTTTTTTAAACACGAATTTTGAATTCAGGCCTTCAAGGGTGCTTGCAAGGCAAACATTTACTAATGAAGTTCTAATGGAAGGTTTCTGAAGCCCCTTCAAGATCTGAAACCTACATAATCTATGAAATTGAATGACTATTCCTGCTCTTTAGTTGCAAGTGTCAGAAGCCCATGTATTGATCTGGGGAATGGTAAAGGCCAAAGGCAGAGCAGGTTCAGGTGTGGCTGGATCCAGGGGCTGGTGTTATGGGGGCTGCCTCCCACCTGTCCCATCCCTGGATCATCCCTCTTTCTGTGCGAGGCTGGCTTCTTTGATAATTCCAGCAGACTAGCCTCTAGGAGCTCAGCCCCACCACCCCTCAGAGAAAGAGTCTCTTCCACAAAACAAGACTTCTGGTCCCAGGTGAAAGGGACAGGGTGATGGAAGGCAATGTTGACAGGTCATCTCCATAGGGTACTTGAATTTATTTTAGATCAGATGGACACAGTCAAGGAAAGGATGGACTGTAGGGTCAAAGCTGGAGCCATACACCTGGTTAGAACATCTATGAGGCCTAGGGTCAAAGTACAAATGGAGGCCACTGGCCAGATGTCTAATGTTGTCTAATGTCAATGCTGAAGTGTAACTCACTGACAATCTGATCAGGGAAGTAGGTTGATCTGCTTATCTGGACACACGGATCTACTAAATGATCTGGAAGGCAGGCTCCCACTAAGAATCTTCACAGTACTTAAAATTTTGCATTGGGATGCCATGGGCTTATGGCGCATTGTTTCTAGTCTTACCCAGACTTCGTCTCTAGCTTTGCAAACACCTCAGTATACACATCCACATTTGGAAAATAGTTCCTGTAAACAGTTGGCCTCACTGTGCATAGTGATTCTGGTCCCCTTTAACAGGCCCAGCCTGGGAGAGGCCGAGCAAGTCCCTGTAAGAGGGCTGGGCCCATCTGAGCAGGAATTCTAGGGTTCTGGGTTCTTCCAGGTTTGAGGGGTCTATGGGCCCTGGTGGGCACATCCCTTTGGTTCTATGGACTGCTTGCTATAAGAAGAGGCTGTGGAAGCAGAGACAGGCAGATCCTAGGGCTCCCTGACTGACTAGCTTAGCCTACTTGGCAAGCTCTAGACCCGTGAGAGATTCTATGTCAAAAAAATAGGTGGGCAGACAGAACCTGAGCAAAAGTACCTGAGGTTGACCTCTGGCCTTAATATGCTTGCACACAGACAGACAGACACACAGGATAGTATGGGCAGAGAAAGGGCCAGGGCCACGGTGGTGACATTTAGAGACTTGGTCCAGAGTTGGGTCACTGGCCCAGTTCTGCAGCTGGCAATTGGTGGTGGTGTGAGTGATCAGGGCTCGAGCTGGCATGACAGCAGGTGAATGTGGAGAGCTGATTTTAGATTCAGCTCAGAAGTGGGTTTGGGGGTCAGTGAGCAGCCTTCAGTGATGTGCATGGACTCTGGCAGGAATAGATAGATTCAGGGTGACCCTGATGGCCCCCCAATCTGAGTGTGCTCTCTGCTCATGTCCTCTGACACTCAGTGGCCCTTCCTTCATCTACGGCACCTGCAGACATGACATTTAGAGTTGAGGTGAGGACACATCTTTTGGGGACCGTTATCTGAGCACTACCCTTATATTACATGGTTTCCCGACGGCCAACTTGGCATTGGATCTTCCCTCATCGCAGGGGCTGGCGGGAGGACGGAGACAGGGGACTTGGATGAGGGAGCTGGGGTTAGGAAGAAGGGCTCCATTTCCTTTACTCCTCAGGGAATACTGTCCCCCAGATGTCTAGAACCCAGTCAGTTCCCCATTTTCTTGTCCCTAGCCTGAGCCAGGGACACTTTTAAAAAGTGATTCAAGAAAAAGTGATTAGATCACAGGAATACGAATTTTATCATGGATTAACCCACTAATGAGTTCATAGCTCAGTGGACTTTGAGGAGGTGAGGACAGCCTGGAGGAAGTAGGCATTGGGGGCATGCGTTTGAAGGGTGGATCTTGTCCTTGGCCCTTCTTGTCTCTGGTTCTGCCTGCCCTGAGGTGAGTAGCCTTCTCAAATACTCCCAGTCCGGCCATGATGTGTGACCACACGCCAGGTAGAAAGTGATGGAGCCAATTGACTTTGGGCCAAAACCCTGAAACCATGAGCCCCAAACAAATTGTTTCTCCTTCTAGTTGTTTCTCTCAGGTGTTTTGTCAGTAAAGAAAGCTGACCAACTTTGAGTAAACATAGAAGCCCTTGCCAAGGCCAATAAGGAGTTGGTAATGCCCAGATGACCCCTCTCCCGGGCCTTTGTGGAGATGTAGAGTCTTATTCAGGGTAGGGGCTGGGGAGCTTCTGAGGCCATGAACGCGCAGATGGAGGGTCTTGTGGTGAGAGGAGATGCCGGGCAGGCAGCATGCTGCCTCATTCCTCAGAGTTCATCTACACCACACCCTTCTTCTAGGGTGACCAGCTCTCCTGGTTTGCCTGGCCCGGTCTTGGTTTCCAAACTGAAAGTCTCATCTCGTAGCAATTCCCTCAGTCTTGGACCTTCCCACCTTCCCTTCCGTGGGCCCCACTCCCCCGGACCCAATCATTCTCCTTCCAGCTCCCCCTTTGTCACCTGACATTTGGTTCTCTTCCTCAGCTCACTTTTCACCTTAGCAGTCATCCCGCACTAGCCCAATATTTTATATCTTTTTGTTTTTGTTTTTTTTGAGATAGCATCTTCCAATGTAGATCAGACTGGCCTCTGCTTCCCGAGAACAGATATCACAGATGTGCACCACCTTACCTGGCTCCTTTGTATCTTTAGAATTTGCCTTTAAAGTTAAAAAAAAAATATTTATTCATTTATGTCTCTCTCTCTTTCTACGTATGTGCATATGTATGTGTATGCTCATGCGTATGTGTGTGGTCAGGCATCTACCACAGTGTGCTTGTAGAGGCCAAAGACAACTTGTGGGAGTCGGTTCCTTCCTTCCACCATGAGGGTCTTGGGGCTCAAACTCAGATGTTCAGGCTTGTAGCAATTGCCTTTACCCGCTGAGCCATCTTGTAGGCCCCTGCTTCGCCTCCTATTCTACCTCTCTTCATTGAATGCGTGTTCCCCAGCTTAAGCCTGAGCTAACGTGTGCATGGGGGCAACACATAGGTCTCCTATGGGACTCCTAATGAACTGGAATCTTTCGTCCTCTCCTACAGACTTTCTGTGGTCCTGCATTTGCCCTCAGTGGCTGCAACAGCATAAGGCATTCTGTAGAAGCCCGACTGCACAACCAGTGTTTCATTTCATGTGTACCTGGGGAAATTTGTTAAGCTGCAAATTTGGATTGGGGAAGTTTGAGGCGGGCCGAGAGTCTGCGTTTCTGAAAGCTCCAGGTGGAGATTCTGGGTTTGGTGGTAGAGTAAGGGCTCCTTGGAAGAGAGAGAAGCAGGTGGGACCATCTCAGGCCCTGGAAGGGTATTTGGCTCCAGTGTGAGTGTGTGGACAACCAGCTGTCCCTAGTCTGACGGACTCTAGGATGACAGACCAAACTTTCCCTGTTCTGTGCTGGCTTTCAGAAAGACCCCTCCCCCACTTCTCTCCACTGTCTCTACAGCTGGCCCCAACAAGCAAAAGATTTCTCTCCAGAGCTGGGCTCTGTTTGTCTTCGCACCTGCTCCAGCAGCTGTTGCCCAAGCTCCCATTAATGGCACAAACAGAGTCTCTAATGGATGGGGCGTAAGCCCTGGTTGGCAGCGGGGCTGGGGTGTGGGTTGTGTAGACAGATGGGAACTCAGCCAATTGCTGAGATCCAGGCTGCCCTGCCAGCCGGATGGACAGCAGACAGCAGGCCAGTTGCTGGATGGATGACCAGCTCTGAAGTATTCACCCTCCCAGGCATCTTTGCAGCACTCAGGAGATGTGTGGATGGGCTCTTAGCTTCTAGGAGCTTCCATCTCAGTTGAGACAAGAAAACTTGGACACAGAAAAGACTTTAAGAATGAGGCAAGGGCTGGGGAAATGACTGGGTAGGTAAAGTGCTTGCTGCACAAGCATGAGGATCTGAGTTTAGATTTTCAGTACCCACAGAGAAGCTGGGCATGGTAGTTCGTGCCTGTAACCCCAGTGCTGAGGAAAAGAGTAAACACAGGTGGCCAGCTGGTCTACCTGAAAGGCGAGCTCCAGGTTCGCTGACAGGCTTTGCCTCAAAAAAATAAGGTGGAAGGTGATAGAGGAAGACACCTGATGTTAACCTCTGGCCTCCACATGTGCTCACAAACACATACACACACACCCCACAAAATGAGATAAGACCATGACCCTGGTAAAAACTTGACCCTGAGCTAGTATGCATGTGGAATCACCTGGGACTTCTTTTTCTTACTTTTCTTCATCTCTAGTGTTTGATTTCTAAAAAACTTAAAATTGAAGTTTTGCAATTTTCATGCAATATAATTTGATGGTATTTAAATCCCTCCCCGTCCACCCTTCCTCTTACTGTCCTCTGCCAAATTTAATGTATTCCATTATATATATATTCTGTAGAGTCTGATTTGTGTCCCCAAATGTCCTTCAGTCCATCCACTGGAGCCTGGCTAACCTGCCAAGCGTTTCATCCTTAAAAGAGACTGTCTCTGCCCCTCCCAGCAGCCATCAGTTGCCAAAATTCCTTGAGTTGGGTTTGGGTTTTTTACCCACTTCCCTGCGTCTAAGCTGGGATTTGGTCTGGGTTGAGCCTGCATGGGACTTGTGCATGCTGTCACCACTGCTGTGAGTTCATATGAAAAACCGGCCAGCTGTCTGGAACACTGTTTCCTTGTGGTCATTCACTTCTTCTGGCTCTTAAAATCTTTCTGCCCCCTCTTCCACAATGATTCCTAAGCCTGGAAGGCAGAGGTTTTATATAGATGTCCTATTCAGGGATAAGCACTCTGCAGCCACTTTTGGGTTTCTGTGTTAATCACCATTTACTGCATAAAGAAACTTGTTTGGTGAGAGTTGAGAGATGCATTAATCTATGTATATAACAATAAGTTATAAGGAATCAGTTTAATACAACAACTATTTAGTGGAAACTAGTATTAGTCTATCCCCTGTGTCCTATGACCTGTCTAGTCTCAGGTTCCTACACCCCTAAGGACCTCTGACACAGACAGAAATATTTCCTCCTCTCCTGAAGATTTTTGTGTGTGTGTGATTTTTAGATATATTTTAAATTGAATTTTTGTATCTTTGATTGGCCTAAATAATGTCTTAAATTTGAAACAAATGCTCTACTATCAAATAATGCCTGCAGTCAATAGGAAGTTGCTATGTGTGAGAGCTTTTGAACTTACAAAACCAGCTAAAATCATGAGTGGTACTGATACATGACGCGCCATCGATGATGTGCCTGAGGGTATCAGCGCATGCATTTACTTGGGCTGCTAAAGTTTGGAATTTCTAGTTTTTAAGAATGTCGGGGCTGGAGAGATGACCCAGCAATTAAGAGCACTGGCTGTTCTTGCAGAAGACCCAGTTCAAATCCCAACACCTACATGGCAGCTAACAACTATCTATAACCTCAGTTCCAGGGGATCCAACACTTTCTTCTGTCCTCCAATAGCCCTGCACGACAGGGGACATGGCTGCACTTATACACATGTAGGCATAGCACTCATACACATAAAATAAATAAATCAATAAATTGAACATCATGATGCTTTAGTACTTAAGAGTTACCGGTGGTGGTTGTCATCCATGGAGCCATTAGATACCACATGCCTTCTCCTGGTACTGTGTCCTGATTCCCCTGACAGGAGGATCCCATTCTGCCCCACTCTCAGGCCTGTGACTCTTCCCCCAGTGTAGAGCTGTGATGTGGGATCCATTTCCCTGACCAAGGCAGTTGGTTCTGGGATGGTTACATGACCCAAAGAGACCCAGTCATGCTTAGGAGCAACATCTTTATCCCTGAAGGACAGGAAGCTGAGAAAGTATATTTAGCCAGGGCTCTCTAGAGAACAGAATGGATAGAATTGAATATATATCATAACGGGGATTTATTAGATTGTCTTCCATGACGGGGGTAGGCAGTCAACACGGCTGTCTGCACGTTGCAGAAGCTGCTCAGCCCATGAAGCTGGATGTCTCAGAAGTCCCAACCTGGTACTGAAGGCCAGGAGGGTTCCTGGGGAGCCTCTTGGGCTTCAGTTCACACTGGAAGGCCAAGGAAGTTGGGTTCTGATGTTGGCAGCAGCTGCAGCTGCAATGGGGTAGACACACCCACCAGCAAGGAGCAACGTTGCTGAGGAAGCAGCCGTGATTCCCACCAACCTCTATATTTGGGCCATTGTTAGAAGCTGCTGCCGGCTTTGGGGAGGTTCTTATCGCTTCAGTTAATCCTTTCTCTAAATGTCCTCACAGATCCACCCAGAGGTGTGTCTTTTAGTAGACTCCTGGTCTGACCAAGCTGACAACCAAGATTAACCATCGCAGAGATTGTCAGACCAGACATGACTACCAGAGGACAGTGTGTGAGAGCCTGGGAAGGAGAAGGAGCTGAACCCGGAGATAGAAACCAGGTCTGCTCAGGTGCTTGCCCATTTTTACTTGAGCGAATTTGAGCCATTTGTGTGCTTGTTATTTGTAACTCAAAGTGTCACAGTTAATGTAAAGGCAAGAGTCCCTCCTGTTCCAACTTGGCAGACATGAAGGCTCTATCTGTGAAGCAGAGGCTGGTGGCAATTTGAACTGGCATGCAGAGGGTCTCAAAGATTGGGGCAGAGCTGAAGGTGGTGTGGGGTGGTGTTGCACGGCTGAGTGGTGGTGGTTTTCCTGACAGACAGTCCACAGCAGAAGGGCAGATCTGAGGGGAAGGTAATGGCCTCTGTGTGTGCCACACTCCAGGGTGGAAGTGCAGTCCAGGGTTCTAGAGAAAGAGTGAAGGCAGGAGTTGAGTCTGGATACAAAACAAAACTGAGTAGCCAAATAGCCAAGAGCCATGAACAAATCAACCGCCACGAAGGAAACTTCAGCAGAAGCCACAATGTAGTAGGCATCGTTGTCACGTGTCATCTCTAGTGAACAGAGTTGGCTTAATTTCTTTCTCTCTCATGAGGCTCTATAGACTGGCTTCTACAAGCTCCACCCCCCCGTGTTTACTTTTTCATTCACTGCCTTTAATCTGCCTCCTTTGTCTGTTCAGAGAGCTCCTGTGCCCCACAGTTCTGGGTTCGGCGGTGTCCAGCAGCCTTACATGCATCAACTCAAGATCCCAGCAAGTGTTATTGCTGCAGCCTGTGTGGCTCTCACCAAGTGGCCCAGGGCCCCTGGCCTTCTGGAATTCATGCTCTCCCACATTGAAGAGGGCTGCCCTGCAGTGACTGTAGGAAACTGTGGAGAGGATAGGTGTGAGTTCTGAGGCAGTTTACAGGCCTGCCATCATGTTGTCAGGACACTCAAGCAGCCTCCTGGAGCTTACCTCCTGTCAACAGCCAACGCCCACCCTCTGGGACTGAGCCCCACAGATGGCTCTGCTGATGGCTTATGAGCCACAAGCATCTAGGAAAGCTGTCCCCTACTCCCACCCCTCAGTGTTTGACCTGATAGGTGTATATTATTGTTTGAAGCCATACATTTGGAGTCACTTTTTCTTAGGTGGCCATCAGTGACTACAGTCTACAGAGGGGTTGCTAAATTATGGTGTGTGCCTTTACCCCATTTGAATGTGTGCAGTTTGGAGAATCTCTCTCTCTCTCTGTCTCTCTCTCTCTCTCTCTCTCTCTCTCTCTTTCTATCTCTTCTCTCTCTGTATATGTGTGTGTGTGTGTGTGTGTGTTTGTGTGTAGGCCAGGGGACAACCTCAGCTGTCATTCCTTGGGCATTATCTATTTTGTTGAGACGGAGTCTCAAGTAAAGTCTGAAGTACAGTAAAGCTTATGTTCCTGTCTCTCCCTCCCCAGAGTGTAGGAATAGAAACACATGCCACTGTGCCTGGCTTTATTAATGTGGGTTTTGGGGATTGAACTCAGGTCCTCAGTTCTTTTAAGGTAAGCACTTTGCTGACTAAGTTATCTCTATCTCAGTTTGTCTTTAAGTCTGTAATGAGGCTAGGTACTTTTGCTTGATTGTTTCTCTATCAGGGTGGTTAGAACCGATTGATACCAGTGGGAGAAAGTGTAGGTCAGTGAGAAAATTGTCTGAGCCAGTGGTCAGTATAAAGGAAAGTTTCCAGAAAGAAACTGTGTTTTCAACCTAA
This sequence comes from Eospalax fontanierii, assembly GCA_035773235.1. Taxonomy (NCBI): domain Eukaryota; kingdom Metazoa; phylum Chordata; class Mammalia; order Rodentia; family Spalacidae; genus Eospalax; species Eospalax fontanierii. Next base: position 52,440,076 of record CM069539.1, read on the forward strand.
ACCTTCTGCAAGGCTGATTAACTGATTAGAACTTCAATGACTGTGGAGAATTTGGAATGTTTCAGGTCCAGAACCCAATTATAATTATTGTGGCCTATCTTTAGCCCCCTAAATAGCCATTCCGTGCCAATCAGACCTAACATCCTGTGACTAACGGATAAAAACCTTTTGGAATGCATTAACTTAACAAAACCTTGGTTTCCACCAACCAAAATACATAGTGTCATTAGATAGCATCTGAGGTCTGTAACTGAGATTCCTCTGCTTTGCTGTAATAACCTACTTAATGTTTCCTCCAGTGTATTTGAAAAGTGCATTGATTTATGGCTTTCTTTGTTCTGTTACTATGAAATCTTCATGAAATTGCTTCTACTTTGAAACATGGAATTTGGGGGCACCTAAATCTATGTTCCTGGACCATGGTTACTCATATTTGACTCCAGAATACGTTATCTCTTATTATCTTTAGGTGACAGTTGTGTTTTGGCATTGACATCAGCATTTTTAGAGAATTCCCAGACAGCTGGTCCAGATTCTAAATTCCAGAAGACTATCCATAGTGAGTCAGAACATCCTGGGCCTTGGCTGGTCTGAACTGCCTTCCTCTGGGAGTTGCGTCCCCTGGTCTGGCAGTGTGATATTCCAAAGGCGATATTCCACTGCTGCATTCGGTCTGGGGGAGCCAGGGTTTGCAGATTGGTGGAGGAAATGCATTTTCTCTTTTTTCTCCAGTCTCCGTGTGGAAAATAGATTCCTGTAGTGTAATTTCTGTGTTCATTCTGATGTTTCTTAAGGAAATGACCTGCCAGAGTTGGATGTCTGTTCAGAGTACGTTAACAAGCTTCAGGCACTGTGGACACTTTGATGTCCCAGGCCATTGAAAATGGCCCTGCTCTGGTCAGGGCTTTTTACTATTTTAAAACCTTTGTGTTTTGTGTTCCAGGCTTGATTCTCAAGGCCCAGCAGAGTTCCTCCTGAAGTTGGATGTGGCACGTGTAATAATATACTCCCGTGGTTACCACCCCAAGGATCCTAGCAGTGCTTGAAGACCTTTGGGATTACAGGACTCAAAGGTAGTGAGGCCAAGAGGCTCAGGACTTCAGGAGGTCTCCAGCTGGGGACTGTAGAGCTGGTGTCACATCCAGGCCTGCTGATGAGAACAGTCTCTGTGCTATCCCCTGGAGCCAAAGGAGGGCAGGCCTTAGGGTTAGCAGGTATAGGAGGGTTCTCCAGAGGAGCTGGACCATGGGATGAACATGTAAAAGGGACTTAGTAGACTGGCAGGCATGACACAGCCTGGGCAGTCCAACGATGGAGAGACTTAGAAGCTGGAAGCTACTCAGTCCATGAAGCCAGATTGCCTCAGCACTCCCAATCTGGCACCCGAGGCCTGGAGGATTCCTGGAGAGCCTCCGCTGGTTTTCAGTTCATGTTGGAAGGCCTAAGAAGCTGGATTCTGATGTCAGCCAAGAGAGGACCAGCAGCAGCTCACCAGCAAGATGAGAACGGGTTAGGCAAACTCTCCAGTGAGACTCAAGGCAGGTCAGCAAAGATCACAAGCCCTTCCTTGGACCTCCTTATACCTGGGCTGCCACCAGAAGGTGCTGCCCCTGTTTGCAATGCGTCTTCCCATGTCAGTTAACTGAATCAAGGTAATCCTTCACAGGTGTGCTCCGCTGATATCTGTATAAGCCATTTCACGGCATCTGGGTTCCAACCTGGTTGTGTTGGGCAACTGTGTCACTTTGGCCATTTCCTTTCTTTGGACAGAACTTTAGTTTTCACATGGGAAGACTGGAGAGATGGAGAGAATTTCAGTGTAAGTAAGGGAAAGAAATTCAAGGGGTTTGGAGAAGTTGGCTCATGGAGCAGGAAGTGGAGATGGGAGCCATGGATGTTGAAGACTAATCTGCAGGACTGGGGTGCAGAGGGGCACATAGCAGAGTTTGGACTTCACCCCAGAGAAATAGAGAATGTTGAGGAGATCGGGGGGGTGGGCTCAGATGTGGATAGAGAAGCTTTGCCTGCATGACTCTATGGCACCTGGTGAGGGATGAGCAGAGCCCTGTGCTGGATGGCATGATTTGGTGAGTATGCAGAAGATTGTATTTTACACTGTCACCCCTTTGACACATGTCCTGTTCACAGACTATCCTGCACAGCCTCAGACAACATGCCTGCTTCTGTCAGGAGCACTTGCTCAGGGGCCAGCTGTGAAGTTGGTGACTGTCCTCTCTTGTCCTCCAAACCTTGTAGAGGAGACATCCCTACTTTGCTAATGAACAGACGAGGCAGGTGAAAATGAAAATGAAAAACTAAATAAAAATAAACGGGATTCACACTTTCTGCTTCCTATTCAGAAAAGGGTTCCCTAACCAGAGACCCCAGCATCCTTTCCAGCCCATGCCCCTTCATCTGTGTCCTAGTGCCACCCTTTTCCCTAACTGCACCTTATGTTGGGGTGAGTCTTGGTCCTGTGGGTGCCTGCTGCATGCACCTGTCAGTCTGGAGGCTGGCCTCTTCCCTGCTGTGGAGAATGGGATGACCAGCTTCATATCTTGTGAATCAATGATGTTCAGAGAAGGCCAAAAGAGCAGGGCTGAGCCTCCTCTACAAGGGCCATTTCTCAGGGGTCTCCTATCTCTCTCAAGCCCCAGCTCAAACAAACATATCTAGATATTTCTCAATGATCCAAGGGTTCAGTCCTCAAACATGTCTAGATCTCTCTCAACAATCCAAGGGCACAGTTCACACAGTTTCTGGAGCTGCTATTGAATGGGAGCATCCTTAAGCCTAGAAGCAGCTGCACAGCCCAGACAGAGACAGCCAAAGACTGGCATGTTCTCAGCTTCGCTGACTGCAGCAGCTGGTGTAAGGCCTGAAAGGGCTTAGAGGGGTGAGGTAGAGACCCTGCTTTTGCTCTGTGCCTACCCCTTGCCCAGGGGATGAATCTAAGATCTGCCAAGACTTTGCCCTAGAACAGCCCTCCAGGCTAGTCAGTCAGGAAACTTGCCAGTTCAAATCCAGTTAGTTTAAGACAGAGGGAAGGGACACACTGACCATTGTGAATGACTGGTTGAGGGTTAGTTTCTGCACAAGATCTTGAAAACCATCAAATTCTGCCTCCTTTTGCCTTCTGTAGCCCAGGCTGGCCTCCAACTCAGTATGTAGTCAAAGATGACCTTGAACTTCTGATCCTCCTGCCTTCTGAGTGCTGGGATTATAGGTACGCAGCAACACACTTAGTTTTATGAAGTACTGTTAAGTAAGCACTCTATCAGCTGAGCTATATTCCCAGCCTCACCTACTTCCCCCCACCCCAACCTCCATGGAGCAGAAAAAGTGAGACCTGTGTGTGGGTTCAGACTTATGCTCTCAGTTCTGCAATGCTTATTGAGAGGTCACCTCCTGTCTGGTGCTGGCAGAGAAGTTCCAAGATAGCTTCTAATTGGACATACAAGAATCTCAGGGACCTCCCTGCAAGCCCCTTCAGAGGGGCATTTGAATGGGCTGGTCCCAGAGTTACTATTACCAAGGAAAGTGGGGTATCTCTTGACTGACAGGCAACTCAGTCCATCAGCATGGGAACAGTGCATCAATGGGGAATGCATACGTTATCAGAAGAGAAGAAAGAAAAGTGTGATGGGCCCCCAAAGGTTTTAGGAACCAGATTCAATTGCGTGTGTCCAGCGGGGCTCTGCCTTAGTTTCAGTTGTCAGGCTCCCAGGCCAGGTCCTGGAGATATACACAGCCATTGAACCAGAGCCATGTTCCCCTTTACAACACTGGTTTTGTTCTGGCACATAGGATGCTCTTGCAATTTGGGCTCTCAGGCTTGGACTCATCTGTTTCAACAGGAGTCAGAGATACTTGCTTCATGGGAGGACTTGTACTTAGTAGGCCATGGCACCCTCCTGACAGGAATGAAGACTTTCTAAAGAGATATCCGTTGCTTTGACTGTCAGACCATTTGAAGCAATAGATCCCAAGACATGGGAATTTCCCTAGGAGCCTTGTACTGGGAGAAGGCGAGGCCTGAAGCCTCGAGTCAGCTGAAGGGAGAACTGGTTTGTAGGAAAGAGATTCCACAGAGTTCTGACAACTGCCAAACCATCTTGCAGGAGTTACTGGAGCCCAGACAATGATGATGGGTGGACCACACCCTGACCAGGACTGCCTACCTCTTGCCCTCTATTTAAACTTAAGCCTCATGTCAGGACCTGAAGATGGATGGTTGGGGAGGGATGTCACCAGACCACTTTGTTCCTCTCCCAGCATGGCCACAGTGAATAATTTTCCTGTCTCTATTTTTCTCTGTGTAGTGTCTTTAATTTGTCTGTTGAGGACAGGTGGCCCATGCCCACCCTGTTAAGGTTGTTAGGGTCTATCCTCTGACCCTAACAACTCCGGTAATAGGGGCAGTCCTGGGAGTACGGCACATTCTTGGAAGAGCCTTGTCTCACCTGTTATGCTTCAGTTCTTGCCCCTCCCCACCTGCCTTACCTCTTGCGAGGTGGACTCAGCCTGGAGAAAGGATGAGTGACCCAGAGCTGGCATGTCACAGGAGAGGGTTGAGTGACTGCTTGGGAGGAGTCTCCCAATGCACTGAACTCAGAAGGTGGTGACTACGCAAGGTACTCTGTCCCCAACAGGGGTTGGCCAAAGGCCTCTCTAGCCAGCTCAAATCTGGGAGCTATTATATCTGAAGCCAAAATTTTAGACTTAGAACAAAATTGCATATCTATCCCTTACTCCTTCTCTCTGCCTCCCCTCTCAAAAGAGCGTGTCTGTGAGGACAGATGGCCCTGTGTCAGCGTCCCTGTGTGATATTGATGTGAACAGCAAGGGAAAGCAATGTGTCTCGTGGCTGTAAAAATAGACACGCATTAAGAATGCATGAAGTCAGCCTCCCCCTCCGGCCACGCCAGGCGCTATTCTAAACCCAGTGCTCATGGCTCTGGTATCCAACCACCCGACAAGGCAGAGCACTGGGCTGGAACTTGACATTTAAAGAGTTTGAAAGAAATAGAAGAAGACGCAGAGATTTCTTTTTTTAAGTCGGTCTGGCTATTTCTGAATGGGCATGCCAACCAAGCACGAGATCGAATTCACGGCATTTTTGAACCATAGTATATGTCTGAGAGATGCTGAGGGGCTACAGGAGCTGTTCTGTCTGGTCTCTTTTCCAACACATGGACTCCTTCCATTGGGCCTCTGATGGTTGGCTGTCTAATTTCCTCTTGGATGCCTCTAGTGATGGGGTACTCTCTACCTGCAGTGGTAGGGTCTCATGACTGGGCAGCGTTGGATGCCTCCAGTCGCTGTTGCAAAATGCTTTTAGGAAAATATGGAGTCAACAGCCATCTCTCTGGAACGCTACTCCATAGACTGTGGAGTGCTGGGCCATTTTATGTTCTTGAAATTTATAGCTATTGGTTTTCACTGGGCTCCCGCTATGCACTCAGCCCTGCGTGAGAGAAGTTGTACAGGCTAAAAGAGAAGACGGTTTCCAAAAGCCAGCTCACACGCAATCTGGGGAGATAATGAACATGAGTGGAATAATGAGATGGTTCACGGCGACAGGATATTATTAACTCTGACATCGTGTGATACTGCCTGTTTCCTCCCCAGTTAAAATCAGCGGCAATTTTTACCACCCTCGCGCTGGTTCAGGACACCTACATTTTAGCAATCTCTGTGGCTTCTGGGCTCGGAGTGACCTTGGTTTATTCTCACCTGTCTCTCTATCTCGTCCCTCTTGGAGTCTTGAGTCTCGGTAAGGGTCTGTTGAAAGTATCTCTGTCCTCCCTCTGTCACTCTGTGGTGACAGACCTTGGTTTGGGATACAAGATGCCCAGGTCATTTGGATGCCCGTTTCTTCTAGACTCTGCCTTTGTGAGTGACTGCAAAGGCAGTCAAACGTTTGTCTGCCGGTATACATGCACATATGGCATGTGCATGTAGAAGCCAGAGGGTGAGAGTGGGTGTCTTCAATCACTTTCCACCTTAATTTTTGAGACATGGTCTCTCATTGAGCCTGGAGCTCAGCTATTTAGCTAGACTGGTTGGCCAGCAAGCCCCAGGGTGCCTCCTTTTTCTGCCTTCCTTGTACTGGGTTTCTAGACACATGTCTGGCTTTTTAAATGTGGGTTCTGGGGCTCAAACTCAGCTCCTCATGCTTGGATGCAAGCAATTTACTGACTGAGCTATTGCCTGAGGTTACTTCTTTTGACCTGCTTGTCCTCTTTTTTTGGGGAAGGCTTCCCTTCTTGCTCAGTCTGGGGTCAGCTTGGCTTCTCTGTGGGCCTGCATCTGGAGTAAGGGTTGTTATTTCCTGAAGGTTCCAGGGTGCCTTGGCTCACAAGCCTTTCAGCCTCATGCAACAGAAAAAAACAATGAGCTTGATGTAATAATGCCTGGATTCAAATCACAACTCTGTCATTTATTAGCTGTGTTCTCAGGCAAACCATTGACTCTCAATGGCCTTCAGTTTCCAGATCTACATCGTGGGAGGAAACCCACCCACTTCCCTTAGCTGCTGGGTAATGGAGATAATGAATGTAGACAGTCTTTGCCAAATATATAATGCCTTGTGGGTATCGGTTGTTATTATGGCTCTGTCTTCTTTTAAAAGAGGAGGAAGTGAGGCTTAGAACCTTTTGACGCCTTTGGAATGTCTATCACAGGTAGTTATTGGGCACCTGTGGTTTGGCCCTGTGCAATGCATTGAGAGATTAAAAGTGAAGGCCTGGTTTCCAGCCAGCGAGCTCCCACTCTAGGGAGATAATGAACACACATGGGGTAATGAGCCTGTGGGCTCAGGTGGGGAGTCATTAAGTGTGGCATTGTCTGAGCCTGCCTGAAATCAGGAGAGAGGTTCTGAGCCTGGGACTAGGACCTCAATGGTAATAGAAGAAAGCTTCCTGGAAGATACCACCTGGAGCCAGAGCTTGTGAGATGGGGCAACCTTTGTGGCGGGGGAGAGAATACAGTCCAGCGGGGAAAGTCCTCTGTACAATGCTGACTAATTCCTAGGCTTGGATGAGAGGGCTCTCTCCTTCAGCCAGCATCGAGCTGGGCCCTTCTTTGCACCCCACCATAACTGGTATGATCACAACCATTGCTCATTTGCAAGAATAGAGAATGGCAGCTTGGAGAGCCTAGGCCCAAATGGGACAGAACTGATATTTGTCCATCAAGTGAATGGGGCCACTAAGAAAAAGTCTACCTCACCTCAGGCCCTGCTCCAGCCAGTCTTTGACTCTGAACACCTTGGGACTCTAGTGATCTCAGTAGGGCAGGGAACCTAACCTGTGGACATCAACTCCCAATGGACCAGTGACATATGGCCTGGCATAAAACAGGGAGTGGGCAAACCAGAGTCAGCTCCTTGGAAATTAGGATGAGACCTGGGCAGGAAGAGTGAGTCAGAGGTAGAAACTGAAGCAGTGCCTTAGAGAAGGGTCAAAGGGGTCATTGGCTTGTGTAAACTACGGGGAGGCCCCAGACACAACAGAACAGCAGAGGGAGCTCTCAGGCCTTGGGGGAAGGACTGGTAGCAGGAAGCCATGAAGGAGTGTGGCTGTATGCTGGCATTCCTCTAAACCCTAGTCAAGACCATTATGATCCCTATTCATGAGAAAGCTCGCCCTAACCCTGCTTCCGTAAGTGAGGGGATTCCTAGGATGCTCAAAAGTCTGGCTATTGCACTCTGGCCCTCTGTGTGGGTAAAGTGTTTGCCTTACAAGCAGGAGGACCTAAGTTCTATTCCCAGAATCCATGCAAGAAGCTGGACATGGTGATGTGTGCCTGTAATCCCAGCAATGGGGAATGGGAGGCCGAGAAAGGCAGATCTCTGGAAATTCGCTGGCCAATTAGTCTAGACTACTTGGCGAAATTCCAGGCCACCGAGAGACCCCATTTTAGACAAAAGGTGAAAGATACCTGAAGAATGATATCTGAAAGTTGTCCTCTGACTTTTACATGCATGTTCATCCAGGAGCACATGTGCACATACACACGGGGACATGCACACACACGCACAACAACTCGAGGTGCAAACGTGAGAAACAGGTGGTGCCTGGTTCCTGTGCTCTGAGAAGAATGGTATGTGGGGTTCACACTTTCTTGATGGGCCCTCGTCTAGCTTCCTGAGGAGTCACACACGTGGGCACTGTCCCCCTGGTGTGCCCCAGGGAGAGATGGGCCATGGGAGAGAAGAGGCAAGGGGAGGTACAGCCAGCATACTGCATCTCCAGGTAGATTGGATGTTACTCTGGGGAGGCTGTGGCTGGGTGCTGATGAGCAAAGAAAGCTGCTCAGTCTTCCGGCTGCTGTCTCTGTGTGACCTCTGGCCCCACTCTCGCTGATTTTTGCTGTCAGTCAGAGCCGTCGGCTTTGCTGGGTGAACAATTCATGCCCTCGCCGCTGATTTTCCAGTTCCAGGTGCAGCACGAGCTAAGCCACCAGGGGTCCCCTCAGACAGTACTGTCGGTCTTGATGGCCTGGACCCTGGAGCTGTCTTGTCCGTGCCTGTTCAAGGGCTGGTGCTGCAGGATACCTTGAGAACTTCAGCAGCGCAGACTGGAGGCTGCTCCTTGCCCTTTTCGTTCCTGTGTTTGCCTAGTTTGGAGAAAACAAGTCACCAGATACTAAATGGCCTCTGGAGACTGAAATACAGAGGGAAAGGACTCAGAGGGCAACAGCCCACTTGGCACTGTGGTTGCCTGTGGGAGACTACACTGTCTGCCTGTTTCCAAACAAGACACATTTATCTATAGCCCAAGTAGACCCTATGCTGGTTGGGTTATTTATTTATTTATTTTTTATTTGTCTTTTTGAGACAGGGTTTCCCTGTTGGCAGCTGGCCAGGAACTTGCTCTGTAGACTAGGCTGGCTTCAGTCTCAGAGATCCGCTTGCCTCTGCCTCCTGAGTGCTGGGATTAAAGGTTTGCACCATCACACCTAGCAGGGTTCTCTTTCTAAAAATTAATTTGATTACATTTATTTAGTTGTATATGGGGGGAGGGGGAGAGCACATCACAGGGGCAGAGAACAACTTGTAAGAGTCTGTGCTTGCCTTCCCCAATGTGAATCTCAGGAATCAATCAAGTGGTCAAGCCTGGTCAGTGCCTTACCAGCTGAACCATTGCTAGTCTTCATTTCAGCTCTTACATCAACCTTACTGGGCAGGATTCTGACTCTGATTCTAGCACTGCAGACAGAATCCAAGCACCACACACATTCTCGTTAGTCCTGTGTGTAACATGGAAGACACTAGGCCTCAGAGGCTCTGAGCCTCTCCAGGGACGAGGAACAGATAAGAAAAGCCACTAAACAACCCACAAAGGCCTAGCAAAGAGGCAGTGGTTCCACACATGTAGATTCCTCTAGGAATCCCCTGGGCAGCAAGGACTTGCTTCTCCTGGCCTAGTATTGGTCCAGCACTCCCCTGACCACAGCAATACTTTATGTCTTGTTAGATCAGGATGCAGCCAACTAGGGCCCAGGAAGTTTATGCCAATGAATTTTTTTTTTTTTTAAATTTCATGCCTGCACATGTGTATGTGGGCACTTTATTGGTTCTCTCCTTTCACGGTGTAGATTCTGGGGATCAAGCTGAGGTTATCAGACTTAGTGGTACGTACCTTTACCTACTGAGCCATCTCACTGGTCCTGTAGGTTTTTTTTTTTTTTTTTTAATTAAAAATGTTTTGTTTTGTTTTTTTATACAGGGTCTCACGGAACTCCCTATGTTGAGCTTGAACTCCTGATCCGCCTGCTTCCATCTCCTGAGTGCTGGGATTACAATGCCTGGGTTATAGGGTGCTGGGGATAGAAGCTAAGATTTTGTATGTACTAGGTAAGCATGTGACCAACTGAGCTACAACCCCAGCCCCGCCAAGGAGGTTTTATTGAGACATGGCTGTACTTGGTTGTTTGGACATCCTCTATAGCTTTTGTGCTCGGATGGTAGAATTGGGTTATTGCATTAAAGATGCTAAGCTGGATGTAGTGACTACCTGACCATTTTCAAGAAAAGTTTGCTGACCCCTGTTTAGAAAATAGATCGATGGAGGGCAAGACTGGCCCTTATTCACATTTCAATTTCTGGACACAGTCCTTTGCAGAAGATGGGCTTCTATAAATGCTTAATTAACAGAGGAAGTGTCCAAGCTGGAGAGAATCAATTGAAAGCATCCAGAGGACACAGTTAAATTACTCAAGAGCAAGAGTGGGTTTCAAGGACTTTAAAAGCCTTCATTTACATACACAGAGTTGATAAGCTAATTACACAACAATCTTGTCCTAAGAAGTAAAGCAGCCCCCTAAGGTCTTGTTAGATAACACCTTGTTAACCTGGTTTACTAGGAACCTGCTGTCTCGAAAATAATAAAAGTTCAATTTTCTGTAATCCACACTTGACTCTCCTGCCACCAATCTCTCTTTAGTCTGAATTAGACTTTAAATAGACATTCTTGCTTAATTGGAACGACTGTGTAAATAGCTTGCCCTGCTCTAGGCCTTCCTCAGATGGTAGAGGCTGGCTGAGGGCAGTCCTCATTCATCAGGCAAGCACTACAGACTTCTACTCAGGAACCACAGCTCCCCCAGGGCCCTGGAAAAGGACTGGGGCACAGAAGAAACTTAAAACATATCGCCTTCAAAATTAACATTCCTCCCAACCGACCATAGCCAATATGAAAGAATGTTTACTTAAAAGTCTACTAGGCAAATGGCATTATGCTAATTCCAACTCCACTCCCAGAGTTATTCATAAATTATATTAAACCAGAGATGTGGGTGCATTTTAAGATGTTTGCCATGATGAAGGGGTGGGGCCTCCAGAAGTAGGAATAGCGTGGAGGAGGATGCACATTTTGGGGTTTCCAAAGCTGATCTAATTTTAGGGGCTTTCTTTAAGAACAAAGATAGAGCCATATTTTACTTCTGCAAATTTTACACAGACGTATGACTTTTTTGTGTATTTATTATGTGTGTGTGCCCATGACTGTAGGTCAGAGAACAAATTGCTGGAGTCAGTTTTCTTCTTCCATCATGAGGTTGTTCTAGGGACTGAACCCATGTCAGCGGGCTTGGCAGCAGACACTTTCACCTGCTGAACCAATTCATTGGCCCACACAAACATGAACAGCAAATGCTTTGTTAGAGACCTTCTAGAACTTCATAATGGTATATTGTATACAGAGGAGGCTCTCTGAAGTCCATATTTTAAAAAATTATTTTTATTTATGTGTATGTATGCCATGTGAGTATACGTGCCCAAGGAGGCCAGAAAGGGGAATCAGAATATCAGAGCTGGAGTAACAGGTGGTTCACAACCACCCAGTATGAATGCTGAGAATTGAACTCAGGTTCATTGAAAAAACAGGAAGTGCTTAGTTACTGAACCCTGAAGTTCAGTTTTTCATCAACCTAATGGTAAATCCTCCCAACAGTATGATTGTGACGAATGAGCCAAGCAGTGGTGTAGGCACAGCTCTGGGGTCCTAAGTCCTGTAGCTCAGGAATCTTTACTTGACCAGAGTTTTCAAAACTTGCTCTTAGCCACAGAGACATGCTTTGGTTTGAATGTGAGTCCAAGTGCTGGAAATGATCCCTTAATTCATATATTAATGGTAGTTGGAGGTGAGGCCTTTGGCACGTAATTAGGTTAGAGAAGGTAATTAGGATAGATAAAGGTTTCCTGCTGCCTCTGCAGTCCAGGATCAAGGCAAGGGGTCAATCCTAGCTCTGCCTGGGATAGCAGAGGGGCCAAAGTCCTTGTCAGTTTTCTCTACTGCAAAATAAACTTATAGGGACTTCTTTTGTGTATATGTTCATGTATGTGTACAGGTGTGTTGCAGGTCAGAGGTCAACCTTGTATTTTATTTCTCAGGAGTTGTCTACCTCTTCCTCTTCCTCCTCCTCTTCCTTTTCTTCCTCTTCTTCCTCTTCCTTAGTAAAATAATACTTTTTTCAATGAACTATTTTGCTGGACATGGTAGCACATGTCTTTAATCCCAGTATTCAGAAAGCAGAGGCAGGTAGATCTCTGTGAGATGGAGGCCAGCCTGGTCTACATAATGAGTTCCAGGCTATCTGTGACTACAGGGAGACCCTGTCTCAAAAAGACAGAAAAAAAGAGAGAAATTTTTATGACATTTATTTATGTGTGTGCCTACACCATGGTTCATATATAGAGGTCATAGGATAACTTACAGAAATTGGTTTTCTTGTTTACCATGTGGGTTCCAGGGTTCAAATTTAAGTCATCAGGCACCTCTCTACTTACTAAGTCACTGTGCTTCCCAGCCTTTAAACGAGGCCTTTCACTTTTACCTGGAATTCACTAGGGCCACTGGCAAGTGAGCCCCAGAGATCTGCCTGTCTCTGCCTTCCCAGTGCTGGGATTACAAGTGTGTACCACTGGGTCTGGCTTTTTAATGTGGGTTCTGGGGATCCAACCCAGGTTCCCATGCTTTTGCAGCAAGCACTTAAGTGACTGAACTATCTCCCAGCCCTTCACAGTGTAACAAAATCCCTTCTTAAACGAGCCAGACAGTTTAGCTCAGAATTAAAAAAAAACGGATCATTGTTTTAAATGAGAGCCAAGGAGGCTTGGCGTGTGACTATCTTGTTTTGTCTTTAATAATTTGGCAGCACAAGACAGGTGATGTCATTTGTCTGTGCCTAAAGAAAAATGAAAATGTTGGGGCCCTTGTTTGAAAGTTATTCCGAATTTCAAGACATTGGTTGGACAGCGTTAGACCAAGCTGGGCCCTGAGCAACCAGCAGGCTGCACACCCCTGAAGTTGGTCCTGGCTGAATACTAATTACTGTTTAATTGTTTCCAAGGTCAAGGTTTTGAAGATATTAAAAATGAATATGGAAGTTCAGTGGCTGACAGAGGACTGTGATTTTAGCACCACAGTCTAGCCCTGAGCTCCCATAGGGATGCAGATTCTTTTTTGGTTTTATGTATTAATTTTTTTAAATCTTTTTGAGATAGGGTGTCCCTCTACCTCCAATTCGCCTGGAACACACTAAGTAGACCAGGCTGGTCTCAGTCTCAGTCTCAGTCTCACAGAGATCAGCCTGCCTCTGCCTCCCGAGTGCTGGGATTAAAGGTATGTGCCCCCACACCTGGTTGAGATGCATTATTTTTCTCATTTAAAAATTTTGTTTCCTCTTTTTCTGTGTGTAGTAATCTTGTATGTATGGACTCATGTGTGCGTGTGTATGTGTTTGTGCATGCACATTTGTGTGCATGTGCATGTAGCAGCCCAAGGTTGACATTGGGGATCCTTCTCAGTCACTCTTTCACCTCATTCACTGTAGCAGGGTCTCTCAATCAAGCTCAGAGCTCCCTGATTTGGCTAGTCTCAGTAGCCAGCTTGCTCTGAGGATCCCGTGTCTCTTCCTTCTAAGGCTGGCATTCCGGACAGGCCACCATGCCCTCCTGGCATTTACATGGCTTTTGGGGATCTGAACATGGGTCCTTAAGCTTACATAGCAAGCGCTTTACTTTTTGAGCTACCTCCCCAGCCTCAGAGAAAGCATTTTTTGCAGGATGAATCACTAATTGAGCATTCTGGGCACCACTCAGCCTCTTCAATGATTCATCAGCTCTCGTACACTAGCGTGTAGCTTCTATTATTCTTGTTATTAGCTGGCAAGTCTCAAGAGAAGCCTGCTCTAACCCGGGTGCTTTAAACCAGCACTAGTCACTGCGCATCCAGGTAGATGGATGAGTGTCCCTGTCTTGTAACAATTAACCCCTCCTATCAGGGGATTCAGTAATCATCTTCCTGTGAGTAATTATGAGGGTGGTGTGGGCTGAGAACATGGAAAGGGGATGGGAACCACGTTCCCTGCTTGAGGACCTATTTTAATCTGTCTTTTTCTTTTGAGACAGGGTCTCACTCTAGACCAGGCTGGCCTGGAATTTACAGAGATCTGCCTGCCTCTGTCTCTCAAGGTCTGGGATTAAAGGTGTGCATGCACCACGATGCCTTTCTAAGGACCTGCATTTTCAGAAGCAGGAATGAGGCTTGTGCTGGGATACAAATCAGGACTGGTCTTTTAACTACCTGTGACTTGGGCTTTCAATGGGGACCCATGCACAGCAGGCGCTTGAGAAAGGATTTCTGGAATTCTTCACTTCACAGGAGATCACAGTGGGGTAAAAGGCCTGTATTCAGTGTCTCTACTCCTGTCTTTTAAAACATTTTGGTTTTTTTTTTTGAGACGGGGTCTCCTTGTAGACCCAGCTGGCCTGGTACTTGCTATGTAGACCAGGCTGGCCTGGAACTTACATAGATCTGCCTGCCTCTTCCTCCCAAGTGCTAGGATTAAAGGCATGTGCCACCACACCTAACAGTTCTTACCTTTTTAAATGTATTATTTACTGTGTGTGCCTGTGTATACATATACATATCATAGCACACACATGTGGTCAGAGGACAACTTGCAGGCATTGGTACCTTCTTCCATCGTTTGGGTTCCAGGAATTGAACTTAGGTCATCATCCATCAGCTTGGCAATAGGTTCCTTTACCCTGTGAGCCATCTTGCTGGTTCTTGATTCTTAATCTACTCTAAGGCTTAGAGGCTTTACCAATGCAAGCTCGCTGGAACTCCAGCCCCTAGGCCTTCCTGGAGGGGTGCCTGGCCCGTGGCTGGGACTGCTGCTTCTTCCAGAGACCAGAAATGCCTCAATTCCGCCAAACAAGTGAGACTGACTTTCAGACTCCTAAGGTGAGCAGGGAAAGTAACATGGTGCTGGTGGGTCCTGTTTTATTTGTTCATTCATTCATTCATTTCGGCAGTGGTGGCCCCTTCCCTGATGGTGGAAACAGCAGTGATTTCACTGTAGTTATAAGGGTTGGAGAGACGGCTCAGTAGATGAGAGCACTTACTGCCCTTACAGAGGACCCAAGTTCAGTCTCTAGCGTTCATCTGGTAGTTTATGACCACCTGTATGTAACTCCAGTTCCAGGGGAATCTGACACCCTCTTCTGTCCTCTGTGGGTTTCTGCACTCATGTGGTGCCCACAAATTCACACAGGCACACACACATTACATATACACATAAAAATACTAAAATCAATCAATCAATACGTTTTAGCGTTGTTAGACAGGGTTGTCATGTAGTTCAGGCTGGCCCCACAAAGAGCATGACCTTGAACTTCTGATCTTCCTGCTCAGCTCTCAACAGCTGGGATTATAGTCATGTGCCACCGTACCTGATTTGTCTAGTGCTGGCATTGAACCCAGGGCCTTGTGCATGGTAACGAAGCACTCTACCAACCGAGCGACATCCCTAGCCTGCTGTGCTTTCACTGAACACATTTATACTTTTTTCATGTTCTCCTTGGTTTATGACACTGAGTCTGGATGCTCCACCCTCCCAACCAAGAGGAGGGGAGGGTATGGCCTGGGCCTGAGCATCGGTGATAGTGGTGTGGTGGTGTGTTATGGAACAGGCCTCTGGGGAGTTCCCTGTGTTGTCTCTCCATGTGTGTGGTCTTGGCTGAGACTTCCTGAAAGACCCTCCACACTAGCTAGGCCTCTCAGCCCATTTTCTTTATGGAGATGTTAGGCTATGCAGATGCAAAGAATGTGGTCCTCTCTGCCTAGGTGCCCTGCTGTTCATGATCTTGTCCTCAAAGGAAGTGCTTCTGAGACCATCTTAGTGGAGCCAGACAATCTCAGGTGGGTCAAGAATGAAGTTATTTAAACAGGTACAATTCACATGTTATTCTATTTTAAAGTATTTTTATTTGATGCATAGGAGTGTATTGACTGCATGTACGAAGTGCACCATGTCATGCAATGCCCACAGTGGTCAGAAGAGGGCATCAGATCTCCTGAAGCTGGAGTTAAGAAAGGGTGTTAGTTGCCATGTGGTTACTGGGAATAGAATCCAGGTCCTCTAGAAGAGCAGCCAGTGCTCTTAAAAAAAAAAAAAATCACCTAATCAGTCTTTGATGAAAGTCGTTTACAACTCTATTGCATCTTCTCATCTGTTTCTTCCGTGTATTTCCCTTTTCCTTTCCCGCCTGGTGAGACTGTGCTTTCCTTCCAGCATCACTCTGGTGGTATTACACCAGTATTAGTCTGGTGTAATCACCTTGCCGGGCTGAATGTGCACGTGGACAGTTGTATTAGCCTTTTCCCGCTGTACCCATTCCGTGGAGGTGACCCATGCTTGTGAACTTGGACTATTTGCCAGTCTGCTGACGGTTCGTGCCCACGTACAGCCTGAGCATCCTTTGGATGGGCACAGATGGAGCGTGATTCGTCCATCTCAGCTCTCAGAGAGAAAGACATGCACTGAATTGCTCTTCATGGTTTTTGCTTGGGTCAGAAGTCACAAAGGGATTGACCTTCATTTTGGTGGCTACTGCTCCCCTAATGGCTACCTACTTTTTATTTCTAATCACCGTAGGAAATTCCTAAGTGGGGATGGAGAGATGCATCAGTGCTTAAGAGCACTTGTTGCTCTTGCGGAGGACCTGAGTTTGATTCCCAGCACCCACATGAGCAGCTCACACACCACCTGTAGCTCCAGCTCTACGGGTCCAACATCCAACACTCACTTCTGGCCTCCATGGGCACTGTACTCAAATACACAGCCCTCCATACACATAAAAAATTAAATAAAATTAGAAAGAAAATTCATGAGTAATTAGGCTTTGGTAAGAAGAAATAGTTAAGTCACCATTGATTCCAATATGTATGTGCTTGTGTACATATGTACTTGTGTGCACATACATGTGCATATGAACTTGTGTGTTTAGGCGTGCACATGTGGCGGCTAGAGGACAACCAGGTGTTCCTCAGGTATGCTGTCCACCTTATTTTGAGACAAGGGCCTCTCATCAGCCTGGAACTCCTGAGTAAGCTAGGCTGGCTGACCGTGATTCCCGGGGATGGACCTGTTAGTAAGTTGCCCAAGGTCATACAGCTAGCTAATGGCAGAGTTGGGACTCTACCACAGGCCCTTGACTCTCAGGTTCAAGCTCCTAACTCCATGTCCATTCTCTGTTTAATCCCTGCTTAAGAATGCATCCATTGCATGATGCCCCTCGCTGAGCCAGAGCCTTCTTTGACACTTCAGGAAATCAGACACCCAAAGGCAGATGGCACAAAGGAGTTCTAAGTGCCCTTCGTGCCCTTTGGAAACGCGCTGGTGAGGAGTTATGCTACCAGGCTGGATGTGCTGGCACACCTTGTGGGCTAGTCCTTCCTTGTTTGAGGCAGGTGACTGTGTTCTCTGCTTCCCATACGTCTGCCAGGACAACCAGAGACCTGACCAGGGCCAAGGAAAGAGGGGACACCTTGTCCACTTTGTGGCTTTGCTCCAGGAGAAATTATGGATCAGTGATGAGATCCAACCATAGTTCTTATCCCACTGTGGAACCAAGGGTAAGGATTTTTTTTTTTTTTTTGCCTTATTCCTTTACCAAAATATTCAAAGCCAAGCAAGTATGTTTAGACTTTGAAGGAACTGGTAACTGGCACTCAATATGTATTTCTTCCTCATCCCGCTTCTGGGGAAGAAATCATAATCTAGTTACTTTTCTAGAACATTCAGACAGGCATATCTATCTGGTGATGTCAGAGTGTCCTGAGTCCAGAGAAACCCATTCCTCCAGGGCCTCCTAGCAGAAGCTCCCAGTCTGCACCCTGGAGCAGTGTTTGCTGGCTATCCACAGCACTCCTGCCTATGTGTGGGTGTCTGGTGCCAACCCAAGCATCCCGAGCAGGGACAAGTTCCACTTCCTAGACATGGAGGCAGAGGTGTGGACAGGTCAAGTCCAGTTAGCCAGAGTCTAGGACTGAGTGAGACCCAGGTTCCCAGTTCTCACAGATTTCTTCCTATGTGGCCTGCTGAGAGATCAGAAACACCACCTTTATGAAGTCGGAGAGTTGTTTCAGTGGGCAAAGTGCTTGCTGGGCAAACATGATGATGTAAATTCAGATCCCCAGTACCCACATAAAAAACCAGGCATGGCAGTGCCCACCTATAATCCCCGCACTGGGAGGTGGAGACAGGAGGATCCCTGGAGCTTGCTGACCAGCCAGTCTAGCCAATCAGTGAGCTCCAGGTTTAGTGAGAGACTCTTTCTCCAAAACAGTGATGGAAGATACCCAGATATTAATATCTGGCACACACACACACACACACACACACACGGAAACCCCTTCTTTCTGGGGTCCCTCGTCCCCTTCTTGCAGTCTTCCCAGCAGTCCTCAGACTTCCTCTTCATGGCCTGGAACTCGTACCCCAACACCTCCCCTGTGAGGCAGCTGATCCCAAGAAAAACCAGAAAGACCCACTCAGACTTCCAAGGCATGAAATCAGTCTCAAGCCCCCATCTCTTGGAAAAGTTATTAAATTCTGTGCCTGGTCCTGACCTGGATTTAAAGATTTGCAAGAAGACAAATTCCAAACAGATGCCCATTAGGGCCCTGACAGCCGCAGCTTAAAGATAACATTTACATTCTGCCGGGGTCTGTATCTCTCTGCTCCCCACTCGGCCCTTCTCCTGCCTCCAGTGGGATCAATACCTCGGCTGAGGTTATGTGGAGGTGGTCACATTCTTCTAAGCTGTTTGCTCAGCACACGGTTTGCTCTGCTAACACACCGGGTACTCCTTCCAACAGGCCTGTTTGCCCAGCATTAGGGCTGTTTGCCCAAACACCTAGCCCAATCCAAGGGGGCTCAGCTTTCTAAACAGTTGGTCCCTGAATCTGTCAATCAATAACACCAATTGGGTTCCTGACATGGACAGTGAGTGTGGCCAAGTCTAATATTTGCCTAAACACCGCCTGCTCCCTCCCCCCTCCCCTCCCCCTGCACCTCATGGTCCCCCAGCTTGACATTGACAAAGAGGACATTAGCCAAGCGCACAGGCTGCTGGGAAGGTACAACGTTGTCAAACAGGGACTGATTCCAGGAAAGATGGGCATAGCAAATACCATGACCCCTTTATTAGAGGCAATTTACCTGTTCATCTGGTCTGGTGTCATTGAATATGGCAGGCGCAGACTCTGGCATCTCCTGGACTGGCAAAGCAGCCTGTGTTCGGCCTCATAAAGCTTGAGGTTACATCTGGGGATTGGCTTGGAGTCACCAGTGACCAGTGGAATAATAGGACAGATTCTAAGCCCGTGGAATACGCTATGCCCAAAGACCAAAGAGAGAAAGATAAGTTTTCTAAAAAGGTGCCGAAGAGTTGGCTTGGTGGTTTAAGGTGTTTGCCACCAAGATTGATTATCTGTTTGATCCCTGGGACCCATTCGATGGGAGGAGAGAGCCAAGCCCCCCAAATTTTCCTAACTACACACACACACACACACACACACACACACAGAGTAAATAAATGTAATAAAACATTTAAGAGTGATGGTTGATGGACCAGTTTTTCTTGAGGTCAATGAAAATCTTTTGGAATTAGATAGTGGCATTGGGCGGCCAGCACTTCGAACACTCTCAGTATTGCTAAATGATTCACCGCAGAGGTAGGTTTTATGTTCTGTGCATCTGAGAGGCTCTCATGCCTAACTCAGGGTTTGGCTTGGAGTACATGCTTAATAAATGTTTATTGAAAGAACGACCTAACATTTGCACAGCCAACAAAGCCCTTTGTTATACATTGGCTCATTTTATCCTTAAAGAACCCTCTGTGGCGGGCAGGGGCAAACATTCGCATTCTTGAGTTGTAAAGGGAAACTAAGGCTTAGAGAGCTGCATGCCCTGAGGATGTCACACACCAAGGAATGGCAGAGCTGGGATTCACACCTCAGAAGCAGCTGGCTGCAAGACTGTGCACGAACAGCTCTGCTCTTCTGTCTACACTATGGTTTCCAGAACAGGAAATTGTCCTTAAAAATATTCCTGCCTCTTTTAGAGCATTTGTTTATTTTAAGCTTCTTATTAGTAAATATTGGACATGATAACGGGCTTCATTATGACATCTTCTTATGTGTACATAATGTATTTTGATCACATTCACCCTCCATTTCTCTCTTTGACCACTTCCCCCTCCTGCTCTCTACTAGTCCCCTTTCTATATCCATGTCTGTGTGTGTGTGTGTGGAGAGAGAGAGAGAGACAGAGAGAGAGAAAGAGTTTCATTAGGGTCACTTCTAAGAACATGGGTGAGGAATTAGTTATTTACAGGAACATGGACTACTTACCTGTAGATAAACCACTGAAAAAATGCCTCTCCCTCTCCCATCAGTCAGTAACTGCCTGTAGATCCTCAGAGAGGGGCAGGGCCTCATGAGTCCCTCCCCACCCATGGTCGAACGTTGATGGGCCCAAGGTTAAACAGGTCTTGGCACATAACCATAACTGCTTTGTGTTCAAGAGTGTAAGATAGTGTTCCACATCATCCTACCCCTTCCTCTGACTCTTAGATTCTGCCGTGTTCTCTTAGCCTTGGAGGGTTAATATAGATGTCTTCGCTGAGTATTTATTTCTAAAAATATTTAAAAACGAATTTTTGGACCGGTACTTGCTCTCTTCCAGTCCCAAGCACCTGGAGAGGACAAGTCCTTACTAACTTGTTTGCTCACCAGGTGTAGTGTTTATGCTCTACTGAGCGATGCTCAGTGTCCTAGAGCACCAAGTCCTCAAGTCTCTCCGTCCACACAGGGTCTGTAAGGAGGACCTGGGAGCTGCAATGGAGACTGCCTGGGTGCATGGGGTCCTCTGTATACCCAGGGCATTGTGACAAGAAGCTTGACTGTGGCTGGGCCATCTTCCACTGACACCCGTCAGGTGAGGTGTGGCTCCGGTTGCTGAGACCCTTGGATCTTGGAGGTGCCACAGTGACCTGAGTGATGATGAAGCCATCATGTTCATGTTTTGATTCTTTCTTTTTCTTCTTTTGCCTGTGAGGAGTTGGGACTGTGAGTTGACATCCTTGAATATATATGTCTTACTCTGCACTCTGGGACAACATGGCTTATATCACAGGACCATGGTGCTGAGGAGAGCAGATGAGTTTGGAAGCGCTCAGCATAGGACCTGGTTCCAGGGAGAAAAGATTGTCAGTCAAGGAGAAAATGCTCCTCCCTGAAAGATCTTTCCTTAGACTGAAGCGTAAACACACTGCTGGACTGTGGAGGTTTAGGGTACCCGTGATGATACTGATAGTAAGAATCAGCATGTGATCCTCACGTCAGGGAGGCTTATTAAGTGTTCTGTGGCACTTGGAAGTTACTCTGGGATGTCTAGTCCAAGAGCTAGCTCCGAGAACAGAGCCACCATATGTAGTCATTTTCAGAGGAACATGGACAGGATCTAGAATGGAACTAGTGCTGTGGAGAAACAGTTCTGTAGTTTTGTCTAGCATGGCAAGGCCTTCAGTTCAATCCCCAATACTGACCCAATAACAGCAATAACAACAACAAACATACCAGAACTGAACCCTTGACCCCTTAGGTAGGGCACCAAGCTATAATCATGTGTCCCTTCCTTCCTTCCTTCCTTCCTTCCTTCCTTCCTTCCTTCCTTCCTTCCTTCCTTCCTTCCTTCCTTCCTTCTTTCCTTCCTTCCTTCCTTCCTCTTCTGTCCTCTTCTCTCCCCTCCTCTGCCCCTCCTTCTGGGGATCAGACCCAGAGCCTCACCCCTGTCAAGCAAAAGCTCTACTACTGAGTTATATTCTCAAGTATACTTGAGTCTAGTATCTTATGCCAGGTATTTTTACATTTAAAAAGTAGATTTAGGGGATTAGGGAGCTATCTTAGTTGGTAAAGTGCTTGCTACAGAAGAATTAGGACCTGAGTTGGGATCCCTAAGACCCATATAAAAGCGTGGCACCTTGCCTCTGTAAACACGGAACTTCAGAGATACAGGCAGGCAGACCTGGGCTAGCTCCAGCTTCAGTGAGACCCTGACTCAACACATAATGTGGAGAGCCAGTAAGAGCATTCAGTGGATAAAAGCTCTGTGGCATGTGCATAACACACACACGCACACACGCGCGCGCGTATACACACACACACACACGTAGGTTCAGCCAGGCCTGGTGGTGTAGGCCTGTAATCCCAGCTACTAAGGAGACTGAGACAGTTGGATTGAAGTTCTGCCTGTGTTACAGAGAGACCTCAAGGGCAGTCTGGGATCAACAGAGACCCTGTTTCAAAAATGGAAACAAAAGGGACTGGGAACATGGCTCAGCAATAGAGAACTTACCATGTTTGAGGGCCCACGTTCAATTCTCAGTGCTGAAACTGGGCAAAGTAGATTTAAAATGAACACTCCGAGGTTCTAAAGTAACTCCAGTCACCAGCAGCCATTCCACACTGGAGTTCACTTTTGCTTAAAAGTGAAACAAAGCGTGGACTACAAGGTGCTGGTGCTTAGTAAGCCTATAATTATAATTTAGCGCTTACTTGAAATATTTGACAAAATTTCAACAATCCTTTTTATTTAAGTGCATATGTGTCTCCACATGCACATTGTGCATTCCAAAAAAAGCCAGAAGAGGGTGTGGGGTCCCCGGAAGCTGGAGTTACAGGTGGTTGTGAGCTGCCTGACCTAGTACTGAGAACCAAACTTTTCTCCCCTGGAAGAGCAGCAAGTGCTCAGCCTCTGAGCCATCTCTCCAGCCTCACAGCAATGCGTTTTCAGTGGGAACTTTGTTTTAAAATGACAGAACAAATCCATACGATGGATTGTGAATAAATTACACCCCTTGCTGACACTTTGAGGTTTATTAAACTCCTCTTATTTGTTGCTGATAATTATTGACATATTATTATAGAAGACTATTATCTAAGGATCAAAGTTTCAACCGATAGGTTATATATAAAGGCCAAAGTACATGGTTGTATTTTTATGCCTTGTAGAAACTGGGAACAACTTGTTGTGTCCTGCAGGAATGTGAAACCAGTCACTTATTCATAATTAATCTGAATTTCTAAAGAAATTTGAATTAGGGTACTTTTACCAGCCTGAGACGACAGGAATCTGGCAGAACTCAACAACAACAACAACCAAACAACAACAATGACAGCAAAAAAAAAAAAAAAAGAAAGAAAAAAAAAAGAGGAGATAATTACCCGTCTAGATGGATCTGAAAGTTTGTAGTCTGGGTGTGGTGGTGCAGGCCTTTAATCCTAGCACTTGGGAGGCAGAGGCAGGCAGATCTCTGTGAGTTTGAGGCCAGCCTGGTTTACACAGTGGGACGATGCCTCAATATATATATTTATTGGGGCTGGAAAGATGGCTCAGTGGTTAAGAGCACTGGTACGCTTGCAGAGGACTTCTGTTTGGTTCCCAGCACACAGTAGCTAACAACCATCCTCAACTCCAGTTCCAAGAGATCCGTCACCCCCTTCTGGCCTCCATGGGCATTGCATAAAACGGATGTACTTAAACACTCATACACATAAAATAAAAACAAATATGTACATGTATATAATGTCTAAAAGCATGTACCATGATGAAAATTCTGAAAAATATGCCACAGGGTCTATCCAGGGCAGCTTTACTATTGTTATTCATTTGTTTGATGATACATACAGAGAATCATTTTTCTGGAGGGAAGGGAATTGGGTTAAATCGAGCACCGTAGCTACATCACGGCTTTTGTCCCTCCGATGGGCCATGGAGCCTCCGCCCGGGAGGTGGGTCTTGGGCAGTAGCAAGCTGTCACTCATGACTTCTTTTTCTGAGTCAGTGCCCAGTCCCCCAAAAGGTGCTTGTTGCAAGTAACAGAGGAAAAAAAAAATAGCTCATTTAGGCTGGTGTGATAGTTAGCGTTGATTGCTAACTTGACAAGATCTAGAATCACCCAAGAGATAATCCTCTGTGCATGTCTCTGAGGGAGTTTTAATTTATTCTTTACTTTTTAAAAACTTTATCTTAATTTGTGAGAGTTTTATACGTGAGAATTATATTTGCATTATTTCTCTCCCTAGTCCTTCTCCTTCCCGTTCATGTCTCCCACAACTCCCTCTCAGTTTCTTGTCCTCTGCTTTGATTATTATTGCTACACACACGCACGCACGCACGCACGCACGCACGCACGCACGCACCTACACACAATGCAGACAGTCCATTCAGTGCTGCTCCTGTGTACCCGTGTTTAGGGCTGCCAATTTGGGAATAGATAACCTCTCCCTGGAGAAACCTGACCCTCTCTCCCTCAGCAGTCATTGATTGCCTGAAGCTCTTCATCTAGAGGTGGGATCCCATGAAATCTCCCCATTCACCTTGGTGTGTCAACTGGGTCTGTCATTACGAAGATCTTGTTAGACTACCATGCTGTGGAGATGTCACTGCTGTGCCTTCTAGAATGCGTTAACTAGCAGTAGGTGTGTTGAATGGGAGGGAGTATTTAGACTGGGTTAATTAAAAGTAGGAAGACTTACCCTAAATGTAGGTGGCACCATAAGGTGGGTTGGGCTCCTAGACTGAATCAAAGGGGGAAAGCAAGCTGGGCACCAGCATGGCAGAAAGATGGGGACTCACATCTTCAAGAAGACACGGGAAGCCAAGAGAGGAGCTGGAAGTGGGCAAGTTGCGTACTCTCAAAGCCCCGTGAAGGGCTTCCACCAGCAAAACCTCACCTCCTAAAAGTTCCATGACCCCCAAGCAGTGCCACGAACTTTCCAAGTGTTCATATACTTGGAACCTGTGGGGGACATTCTCATTCAAACCACCATAGTCACCAGTCCCTGGGGTTGCCCCCTTAAAGCAGCTCTTCTTCCCCTTCTGGGTGAATGTGTTTGTAGTGAAGTTGTATAGCAGAGGTAAATGATTGCTATGTATCCAGGGCCTTATGGGAAATTTTTATTTACCCCGTCCAGGAGGCTGTCTTCTGTGTGTTCTTTGGGACCAGGCCTTGTGGGCTTCATGATAGACTTAAGAAAGGTGTTGGGAACGGGGATGTGCTGTAAGAGAAAGACCTTGGGTAAGAGAAAGATGGTCTGGAAATCTTTGAGAAGAACTGGGGCCTTTGTGGCTCTGAGTGGGCTCAGCTCTCTTCTCTGAGAATCTGGGAGTGGGGTGCAATGGCAGGATCCCCTGAATTGGATGTCCTGAAAGCACAGAGGCAATGCCAAAGCCCAGCTCTAGCCAGCATTAACTATTCTGTAAGATAAGGCTGATGTTAAAGGCTGGGCATATGGCTCAGTCAGTAAAGTGCTTATCTTGCAGGCCTGAGGACTTGAGGTGGGAGTCCTGGCACCCACGTAAAAAGCTGGGTGTGGCAGTATGCACTTATACTCCTAGTGCTTAAGAAGCAGACAGGCAGATCCCTGGGGCTTATTGGTCAGCTGGATTTGTTGAATGGGCAAGCTCCATGTTCAGTGAGAGATCTTTCCTCAAACAAATAAACAAACAAATAAATAAGAATATATAAATAAGGTAGAAAGTGATAGAAGAAGACCCCTAATATTGACCTCTGATTTCCACATGCACTGGAATATGTGTATTTGTACACATGCATACATACACATGCACACATGTTATGCAAACATATGCATAACACACACATGAGAGAGAGAGAGAGAGAGTGCTAATGTCACATCTCAGTTTCCCAGATCTTAATCAGTGGGGTTCTAACACTGTGCTAACAGCAAACCTTGCCTCAGGCAAGGCCTTTTCATGGGGCTGAGATAATTCTAGGTTTGTGGTTCTCTGATGTGCAAACCAATCTGAACTTGGAATACTCTGAGGAAGAGGCAGACATGGGCCCCTGTGAAACCTTCCTCAAACATAAACGGTCTCAGCAGAGCTGGTTTGAAAGAAGCCTGATAGATCTTGCAAAACGCAAATTGTTGTTTTCGTTGTTAATAAAGATGGAGATAATCTCCAGGTTCCTGTCTTGAAATCATAGTCTATGTGCAGCAACTTTTCATCACTCACCCAAAGTCTGGCCCAGCACCCAGAATAATAATTTCAACATTCCCATATGCCAGTTCTACAATTAGGACCATGCCCTGACTTTCTGACTCATGTTTAATATGGTGCCTGCTGGTTTGCTGAGTATTTCGAGCACTTTAGATGTATCATCTCGTTTAATCCTGCTATAAACCTTACCTCCACTTTACCGTTCCTCAGAGAAGGTAAGCAGGTTGCCTAAGGTCACACAGCTTGCAAAAGTTAGAGCTGGGATTTGCACCCAGCACTGTCTGCATCCGGAGCCTCATTTCCTAACTGTTGTATCTTTGTTCTTGGAAGGAAACAGGTCTAACTCTGGGAGATACAGATCAAGATAGCCACACTGAAACAGACTTCTAAGAACAGGAAGGAACAAAGGGTGCTGATCCAACTCAGTGAGGCATCCTATTCCACACTGCACCAACCTGTAAGATTCTGGTCATGCCTGTCTGGAAGAGGCCTTGGGCATTCTCCATGTGTGCAGAAGCTATTGACTGAGCACAATGCATAATGATGGGGACTGGAGAGGTGGCTCAGCACTTAAAAGCACTAGCTGCTCTTGCAGAGGACTGAAGTCCCATATTAGGCAACTCACAACTGCCTATAACTCCAGTTTTAGGGGATCTGACGCCATCTTCTGGTCACTGTGTGCACCTGCACACCAGTAATGCACATAAACACACAGGCGTACACCCATGCACATAAAATGAATAAATAAATCTTTTAAAAATGCATTACGGTGTTTGTAGGGGAAGCTCTTAATCTTCGGAGGAAACATGCTGTTTGAGTGCATTTTCAAGCACTTTCTGAGACACCCTTTTCCACACCAATAATTGATAGACTACCCTCAAATTGTTCTTATTTGTTCATTAACGTAAGTCCCCCAAGGGCTCGCTAGGCAACACTTTATTAGCCTAGATGGAGTAATATATTTTAAAGTAATAAAACTACATTATTTTTAAATTATTTTTTAATGTGGACTTTCCAGCCGCTGACTGCCCTCTCTGATAGGTCTGAATTAGTGAGTTTTAATTGTGTGTAAAAAAGCAATAAAATCATCATTATGAAAATGATGGTGTGTCTCAGCCACAGCAGGCTCTGTGTAGCGTTGTCCCACTCTGCCTCTCGAAGCTCACGCTTGGGTACTTGTACACTCTTGCTGAAGGGCCAATGGGCTCAGCTGGGGGTCTGAATCCAGAGCCCCTTTGCTGATGAGCATTGGGGCCAGGTCAAAGGCGGGGCTCAGCACCTCCACAGTCACACTTCGCAACACCAATTGCCCCCAGACAAGTATGAACATAGGATGATGATGTGTGATATTTTTCACATGTATGTGTGTAGTGTGCATGCCATGCTTGTATGAGTGTTTTTCCATGTGTAAGTGCATTTGTATGCAGAGTGCATGTGTGCCTCTATGTGTGTGTGTGTACATGTGTGTGCCTGTGTGTGTGTGTTGGACAGAGGGTGATGCTGAGTGTCTTCCTTGAAGGCTTTGCATCTTATTCATTGAGTCGAGCTCTTGATTGAACCTGGAGTTCCCTGATCCCGGTAGTCTAGATAGCTGACTTGCTCAGGGGATCCCGTTTCCACCTTCCAAATGCAAGAATTACAGGTGAGTGGCCACTTCTGTCTGGCTTTTACTTGGTCTCTGGGCATCCAAACTCTGGTTCTCACACTTATCCACTAAGCCGTCTCACCAGCCCTGATGGTGTATACTTACTGTCAACTTGACAGGATCTAGAGTCACCTAGGAGACAAGCCTCTAGGCATGCCCATAGAGATGCTCTAGATCCAGTTAGGGGGTGAGAAGGCAGCACTGTTTCACAGGCTGGGGTCCCACACTGAATGCAAAGGAGAGAGCAGGGTGAGCACCAGCATTCACCCCTCCCCACTTCCTGGCTGTGGATGCGATGGGAACAGCCGCCTCTCATGCCTGCTGCTGTGCCTTCCCACCACGATGGACGGCACCCTTGAACTGTGAGTCAAAGGTAACTTCTCCCTTGAGTTGCTTTTGATGAGTATTATGTCATAACAACAAGACAACTAACTAATACAGCCTCTTGGGACATATATGTCCTTGGTGAACACTCCAGGCCCATGAGAAGGGATGTGGTAGTGAATTTTACACGTGGACTTATATATGCTATGGTGACTGGTGGTTTGGTCAGACACCAGCCTATATGTTGTAGTCAAGGTATTTTATGGCTCAGATAAACATTGAATTAATAAAATTCATTGTTTGATACCATGTTAGTGGATTTCATTCCATAAGTTGGAGACTTTTAAAAGAGACTGAGATATCCTAGGGAAGAGAGACTTTTCCAGACTGCAACATAGAAATTCTGTGTTGCCAGGCTGATATTATGAATTTGAACCCAAGACCACAGTCTATAGTAGGACTCTCTGTGACTTCACAGGAAAAGGCTGGGGTGGGTCTTAGAGATTGTAAAGAGCTCATCCTCTACATAGCTGTTGGTTTTTTTGATATGTCCAAAGGAGAGGAGCCAAGGAAGGTTCTAGAGTTAGGGGATTTTTGCCTTCACTAATCTTCGTGTCATCAGAAAGTTCTAGCTCACAGTTTGGACAACTAGCCCTGAGTCACAGTGGTGCAGAAATAGGATATGGGTCAACACTGAGGTGGACTGGAGAGTCGGGGGACTGTGTTCTTCACGCCCAGGGACTGGGTCATACGGAGACCCACAAAGCACCCAGAAGCAGGCAACTAGGGGGCAGAGGTCCGCGGGGCCAGGGAGGCTGGTGGGCAGTTGACATCAGACAGTGAGAACCAAATTGTGTTTGCCAAATGGTGTTAGGGTTCTGAGCACACATGCAAACTGAGAAGTGTGAGCATAATAGTTTTGCTGGCACCAGATAGTGTCGTATTTCTCAGGAAAGCATGGGGCCAGGAGTCAGGGTGCACTTCACACCTGTCTACGCCTCCTGAGGGAGACATCATTCTGATAGTGACCCAGGATTCTGGTAACACGCACTGTCTTTTGAGCTAAGCCTTGACTTGTTTCTTCTGTGAAGGAGGATGTAGGAAACAGAGCAGGAAGCAGCTGAGATCCGCCTCCTGTGGAGGTGTCCCGGGTGTTTAATTCTCCCCGTGTCTTCCGAATTCCTTCCCTCTGCTCTCTCTCATGGCCTTGCCCTTAGCCAGTACAGCTTTATTCTCTTTGTTTTCTTTTGTCTCTAAGAGTTCTCTTTGCAGATGCCAACATTCTAAACAGGACAGAGGGTAGGCCTGGCCTGTGACCCCACCTCCCAGGATGCTATGAGAACCAGGGATGTCCGTTCTTCCTAGAGGATCAAAGGTGTTGGGGAGGAGAGTGATGAGGACAATGATGATAGTCCCTACATTCCAGAGGAAGAAAGGAAGACTTCGAGAAGGTGGAAAGGTAACTGACAGTGAGAACGGGGGAAGGGAACCTACCCAGTTATTAGAAGTATCCCAGTTCTGCTTCAGGGGCAGCCCAGCCTCTCTGCCTAGGGGAAAGCCATCATTCACCACCTTCCCCTTGCTCCCTCCTACGAATCCAGGCTCCTGCTCTAATTGCATCTGCCTCCATGGGAGCCCATGCAAAGATGGGGATGTGACTCAGTGGCAGAGTACTACTTAATACACACAGGCCCTGGGTTCCATTCCCAGCACTGCAGAAACAAATAAAAATAAAACACAGCAGGTGTCTCACATGAGTGGGGCGGTACCCATGACCCAGGTGCTTGGCTCTAGAGAATTCTCTGCTTCTGGAACCTCAGCTGAGACCCTAAATTCAAGTCACTCGGAAGTTCAGTGAACTCAAAACTGAGATGAACTTTAACAGAGCAATAGTACTCCAAAGTACAAGAAGTTTGGGTACAGGAATTGTGGCCCCTCTTACCCCCAGAGTCTGTCTCTGAATGTGACCCTGGGTCAAGGCAATGGGGTGGGGGCAGGAGTTGGGAGGTTGCACTCCTTGGGGAGCAATGAGTGTGTGTGTTTTGTCTGCAGGACAGTGAGCTGAGTGGGTGGTGGTATGAGCTGAGTACTTGTTAGCTATGACAAGTGCTGTACTCAGTATTTATAGCTCCTCACCACTGGCCGCTTGGAGAGTTCTACATCTAGGCTCCTCTTTGCATGGGGCTCTGTGGCTAAGTGAGATTAAAGATAAAGAGTCATGAATGGTTAAGGATCTATCTGAGGCCCTCAGGCTCTTGTCACTGTACTGGCAGCTCTCAAGGCAGCAGTGGTGGATGCAACCACAAACTGAGCTGTGGAGAGAGGAAGCAGAGATACCGAGATGGTCTCACTATGCAGCTCAGGTGGCTGGAACTTGAGATCCTCTTGCCTCAGCCTCTCAAGTGCTGAGGTCACAGGTCTTCATCACCGTGCCTAATTACCAGCAGATCTGTAAGCCACTTCTCTTGGGGGTTGCTTCTCACCGGGACACACCCTAGTGTATTCTGATCTACCTAGGGCGTAAGTATCATATACGTCCTGCATCCCTTTGGAAAGTAGATCGAGGGGCTGCTACAAACTGGGACAACCCAGTTTGGGACAGGTGACATTCCCCAGTCACTACTGCCAGCTTGGGTGCCATCTTCAGGCTATACACAGGAGTGCCAAACAGTAGAGGGCACTAGAGGCCTGTTTGTGCCATGACAGCCGCTTTGGTGGCATTAGGCAGGGTGGGTGAATGTGGATCCAGAGCTGAGGAGGTGGCACTCTGCTATAAACAGGGAGAGCTCAGGGCTGCCCCGTGTGTCACTGCAGCTGTGGGCAAGTGGCTATACAAGGTCAACCCATTCCCAGAGAGCCACAAAGACCACCTGAAACCAGGAGGTGGGGTAGGGTTGGGGCACCGTGGCTCCCCAAGAGTGGGCTTTAGATGAGTGGGTGCTTTCTTTCTCGGCTTGAGTCTGCTTTCCGTTGCCATGTGTCAAATCTGGGAGGACCAGCCAGGAGCCTAGTGGGGCACGGTGTACCAAGAGCCAGGCTGCCTGGCACAGAGCAATGTGGCTGTCCCTAAGGCTTCTCTCCAGCACCTTGAATTCCACGACATTTCCACCCACGTACCTGCCCTGCTGGTCTCTGTGAAACGCATTCCTGGTTTGGGGAGGAAGGGAAGGGTCAAAGTTGGAGAAGACAGAACTACACAGCAATGGGTTTCTGCTAGGACGTTGCTAGGAGGTAGGGTGAAAGGTTCAAGCTTTATCTGTGCTCAGCTTTGAATGAGCACTCCAACAGCTACGTGAACTCTGCTGTCAGTTTCCCTCCCAGAGCCTCAGTTTCCATCTCTGCTGAAGGAACTTAGGGTCATCTGGTCTCTGACTCCCTCTGGTTCTTATGCAGATATTGAGAGTCAGGAGCGGGAAGTCTTGGCCTGGGGAAGGGATGATGAGGAGAGGAAGGAGTGAGAAAGGAAAAACAGCTCCCTGGGAGTTCCCGGCTGGCTGTGCTAGTCTGCCAGGAGTTGTTCCAGCCCCTACACCTGCTTGTTTTCCTTTGATCTTGGCCTGTGGTCAGTGTTGACTCTTCTGATCAACAAGATCAAGGTCAGGTAAGGTCTGTCACCTCTAGCCCTAGCTGGTTTTCTAGTAGGAGAGGTTGTCAGGGGCACCGAAGTTTCCCATGCACCCTCTCTGCCCTCTGCAGGGCACTGTCCCTTGCTTCCTGACTCTGGCTCCCTTTCACATGGGTGACTCTATGGGCAGTCACTTTGGGATGGGGTTAGGAGTGACCTCTCTTTGACACCCAGCTGTGCAGTGGGTAGGGTGCTTGTGCTTGGAATGACCTTGTTACTCTCTTCTAGGGTGACCACTTCAAGTTCCCTGTGAAAAGGCAGTGTCAAGGTTGTCCCAGCGAAAGTTCCAGAACTCTGAAGGGCTCTTCTGGGTGGAAAAGCACAAGGTGTCCTTTAGTCCTTTAACTTCTACCTTTGGCTCAAGCCCTAGGTGCTTGAGGATGTGGCAGGGAGGGAGGCACTTCCTGAACATCTCTACATCTTCCAGCACTCTACCCTAGAGCAGTTGAGGTGGACAGGGTATTGCAGAACTCACCTTAGGCCACTGGGCCTTGTGATAACCTTGAGTAACTCAGCAATCCTTGACACCTGTCATCTCAGGCTCACAAGATGGGAACATTGCTGTTTTCCCCCCCTGCCTTAGTGACTGTCCTTCCGTCCTCGCTGGGTGTCTTGTTATTCCATCGGGCCCATCCTGCATCTAGTCATCAAGTAAAGCCACCAGGGATGAGATATACGGACAAACTGAAGACGGTTCCTGTAGGACCGAGAGTTTAGTGGGTATGAAATTTGTAAGCAAGGTTTGCCAGCTCAGGGTGGCCTACACTGGCTCTCATGGATCCTCTCCGGCAAGGGCCTGGCCCTGCCTGGGGTGGGGCTGGGGACTGTGACCCGGCCTCTTTTAGGAGCCCACTGGGCTGAAGGTTAGAGAAAGACAGTAAGACACTCTCCTCCTCGGGTGAGGAAAGGATGGGAGAGGCCCTTCTGAGGAGCAGCACTCATGACGGGCAGGCGCGGAGGCAGCCGTCTTTCTGGGGCTGGGTGTGTTTGGAATGACTGGATTAAAGGCGCCAGAGTAGAGATGAGGCTGAGGGTCAGGTGAACTTTGGTCATGGAAGGACCTGGGGTCCAGGCTAAAGTGAGTCTGTGGGGGCAGATGTGAGGGCAGAGAGCACCCATCGCATTGGTTCAGGGAGAGAGCTGGGGTTCAGGAAGGTGGGCAGTGGAGGAAAGTGGAGAGGCCCTGGCGGTGAAAGTGAGGGATCGCTTGGACTGGTGACAGGGAGGAGGGAGGACGAGTTCCTGTTCTCAGCTCACAGGGCTGGTTGCTCAGAGCCCCTCGGTGCTCACCAGCCTAGAAGACAAGAGGTGCAGGACGGGGTGGTGTTCAGTAGCTACCTGTGCAGTGATCTGAGAAATCAAGATCACTAGAGAGACCTGATTTTTTTTACCATATTTTAGTGTGTGTGTGTGTGTACACATGTATATGTGTGGGTATGCACAATGCACATATTGAGGTCAGAGAACAACTTTCAGAAGTCACTTCTATCCTGTGGGTTCTGGAAATTGAACTTGGATCGTCAGGCTTGGACATAAGTGCCTTTAACCATGAGCCATTTCTCTGGCCCAGGACTTTTGTTTTTAGGCTCGATGATTTACATGTTTCACCTCTTCCACCCACAAAGTGAGTCAAAATCAGAAAAGCAACAGATGGGAGTTTCCAGTTCTTCCAGATCTAGAAGTTACGACCTAACCTGGGAAAGACACTAGATCTGAATGGCATAGACTCTCTCACTGGCTGGGGCAGAGACTCCTTTTCTCTAGGGGGTTTCCTGAATTCCCAGCCTCATTGGTGGCTGCTGGGCATAGAGGGAGACACGGAGGGAGGCTCCCCAGGGTTGTGCTGCGAAGGCAAACTCCTCTCTCCACAGAACCAGGCAGCTAGGAACCCTAGCACAAGGCAGTAGCTATCATGCAGAAGAGAAAAGTGAGACTGACTATTCCAACCCTGTGTGACACAACCAACTATTCAAGCCTCAGTTTCCCTGCCTGTAAAGCAGTGCTTCCGACCTGACAATCACAGGGGTATTGCAAGGGTGAGATGGGATGATGGATGCAAAGCTGATGTGAAGTCAAGAAAGCAGAAGGCGCACTATGATGGCACTCTTCTTACATGTCCACTCCCTCATTCACACGGGCTTCACTCGATGAACAATGGCAAAGCATCCCCCAGGTGCCTCACTGCTAAGCATCCAGAGTGGAGAAGCTTTGTTAGAGTTTGCCTTTCTCTTAGTCCTGCCTCATTGCCTGTCAGGGAAGTGGTGGATCAATGGGACCAGTGCCACACTGGGAGGGTGCTACCTGAACTGAGGTTTGGTTGGACTCTGGGATACTTGAATTTCCCATTCTATTCTGGGGACAAGGGTGTAGAGTCAATGAGGAGCAGAGTAGAGGTTGTTCTCTGCTTTGCTCTCTTGATCCCAGAGGCTGTCTCACCTGCTCTGTGCACCTGACAGCAGTGGTGCACAAGCTTTTGACTCAGGCACGGGAGAGGTACAGATGAGAGACCACTGTCTCAGAGACCTCTGTCTATGAAGAAGAAGGACCTGGGTTCATCTTGGTGGGTAAAGTTGCACGATGTGCTCACTCTGGATGAGAAGAAGCTCCCCGATCCATAACACAGGGCTCACTCCCTGCTCCTGTGCCTGGTGAAGATCCAGCAGGAGCTCTGTAAGGTCATCTCTCCTCCTACGGTTCCACCTCCAGCCTGAGGCTGTGGCTAACTCAGGGAGAGGATTAACAGGTGCACTTGTTGCCCCAACCCTTGCCCACCCTCTGTGACTGAGCACCAGGATGGGCCTCACATCCATAGATTTCAGTCTCTCCAAACACTGTCACAGCAGTGTACAAGTGTTCATGGGAAGGGTGTCTGTGACAGGTACTGCTTCTGAGGTACTGTCGTGGTTAACTTTGGTTGTCAGCTTGACAGCCCTGGAGAGAGGGAATCTCAGCTGAGGAATTTCCTCCATCAGACTGGCCTGTGGGCATGTCTGTGAGGCATTTTTCTTGAATGATGTTGGAGGGCCCAGGCTACTGTGGGTGATGTCACTGCTGGGGCAGGTGGTCCCGGGTTGTATAAGAAAGCAGACTGAGCTCAGGACAGAGGAGTAAACCAGTAAGCAGCGTTCCTCCACGATCTGTGCTTCAGTCCCTGCCTCTAGTTCTTGTCCTGGCTTCTGTTGGTGATTGCCTGTGATGGGGATGTGTACACCAAATAAACCTTTTATTTGCCCAAGTTGTTTTTGGTCAGAGTGTTTTATCTCAGCAATAGAAAGCAAACTAGGACAGGTTTAGTAAGGGCTGCACTGACATGGAGACAGGGGAAGAGGCTAGGATTTGGTCTAACCTCCACTTCTGGTTTGCATCTTTGACCCTCTTTCTTCCTTCCCAGACAGCCTTGGAGACTCAGTGTATGAGTCCTTACTAACTTCTCAGCAGCCGGGATGCCTGGGTGGGATCCTCTGGGCCCCCAGCACGCCACCATCTTCCTCATTGTTTCTAATGATGATGAGCCCTCTCACACTTTGTATAGAGGGGGCTTCAGCACCAGTCAGAGAATGTGAACACTAGACAACACAAGACCAACCAACAAGCAAAAGAAAGGGCAAAGTTCCCAGAAAGCTCCCTGTCACTGACCCCGTGGGCACTGACATGCAGAAGCTCCTCTGGACTCGTCTTCCTGAATCAGGCTGAGTCAGGAGGACTGAAACCTGTGGTTTCACCTGCCCTGACATGGGATCTACAGTTTCAGGGACCTCTGGGTAGACCAGTTGCTTCTCCGGTTGCCTGTAACACAATGCCTGATAGAAACAGCATCAGAGAAGAATTTATTTAGGCGCGTGGTTCTAGAAGTTTAGTCCGTCCCAGAGGGGACATGGTGCGAACGTGGTGGAGACATGGCAGGAACATATCTGGCAGCTTCTCATCTCAGTGGAGCAGGAAGCAAAGAGGTGTCAGGCCAGAACCAGAGTGGGTGTCACTTTCAAGGCCTCTCCCCAGAGACCCACTTCCTCCAGCCTGGCCTACATTCTCAAGCTTCTATACCAGTGCTACCAACGGAAGACGAAGTATTTAAACATGTGAGGCTGTGGGGAACTTTCACATCCAAACCAAAACAATGGGCCTCTACCTGACCTGGGCTCTTCGTTGCATCATCATCTACCTCTCTACTTTCCTGCGGGAATGCAGGTCTCTGAAGGGAGGGTGGACTGGGTTTACTTTCTGTCTGCTTCCTAAAGGCAATTATAAGCCTCGTTCAGAGGTGGGACAGTGGGAACTTTAGGCCTGAGGAATGATCCTTTGGGTCACTGGCTCTCAGTTCCCTAGGCCACAGCATCCCCACCAGGCTGCAGATGCCTGCAGGGATCCATAGGTATCGCTCACCCATTAGATCCTTTGCTATTCCTACCTCATTCCAAAGACCCCTTAGTGGGGTTCTGAGGTATATTTATTCAGGATGTCCCTAGTTTATCGTTCCTCAGATCTAAACCTGGAGAGGTTACCAATGAGGACTGGCAAGATTCTTTATTCTATTACAGCTCATGGAGGGTGAACCCAAAGGATTCTGGGTCTCTGACTTTCAAAGTATTAGAGTAGGGGAGCCTTGGAGACTATGTGCCCTGTCTGATAGGGGGATACACAATTGTTCCAATGGTGCCCCTAGGCATGAATGACTTTGTTGGGTGATCCTGCCAGCCCCATGCACTAGTGAGACTAGAGGATTAAGACTGGCATTGTTCAGGTGCGGATCCCACACAGGTGTACCCTTGTCTTTCAGAAGGCATCTAGGCAGAGGTTCAGATTTGCAAGGCCTGACAGAGGGTTTAGGAGGTAGAGAGGGTCACGGGGTTTGAAGATTGAACTTGGTAGTTTAAAACTCATAAAGGATATCAAGGTTCATTTCCTTTGCCATCTGTAAATTGTCTGAGGCCAAATGAATTCTTGGTGGCCAAGGTTTTTAGGAGAGAATGTGACTTGACTTATAAAGCCCAATGCTCCATTACCTGGAGTCTCACCTCAGTGCAGCCAAGTGTGTCCAACCTTTTGACATTGTGGGACAATGTAGCACAAGGTTTCCATCT
Organism: Eospalax fontanierii; assembly: GCA_035773235.1. Lineage (NCBI taxonomy): Eukaryota > Metazoa > Chordata > Mammalia > Rodentia > Spalacidae > Eospalax > Eospalax fontanierii. Next base: position 52,476,632 of record CM069539.1, read on the forward strand.
ATAAAGCTCACAGTCAAAAATAGCACCACTGGGCTGGCGAGATGGTTTAGTGGGTAAAGGCACCTATTGCCAAGCCTGACAACCTGAGTTCGATCTCTAGGACCCACATGGTGGAAGGACAGGACCTACTATGGCAAATTGTCCTCTGACCTCCAAACACACACATGATGCATGTATGCCACACACATACACACCCACAAAATAAAGAAAATGTAAAAAATAAAACCCCACACAATCAAGTCACAAAAATGAAAGCGAAAAACCCCCAACTCACAATATTTTAAATAGGTTTATAGTTTTACAAAATTATTTATTTTTATTTTACATATATGAATATTTGCATGTATATAAGCTCACCACGTGCATGCAGTGACTTCAGAGACTAGTTGGAGCCCCTGGAACTGGACTTGTAAATGGTTGTTAGCTGCTCTATGGACGTTGGGAACTGAACCTGGGTTCCAGTGCTTTTAACCACGAGTCCCAAGTTTATAGTTTTTATGTTGAGCTGAATTCATAGCTATCATTGACCGACCTTTAAAGTTATCAACAAAGAGCCAGCTCTCAGGGCTGGGGCTGGCAATGAGGATGATGATTAACATGAATATAGAAGTTGAAGTTGCTTAAAATGATCAGTTATATTTTGTTGTATTGGATGGAAAAGTTTCCCTGCTGTGTTAGCAAATTTAGGGATCCACAAAGCTCTTGGGACCTATTCTTTGGAAATGTTCTAGGGAACTCTGTGTGATGCAAAAAACTAAAAACAACTGATATATCCCTTAGTAGGAATATGTGTATCATAGGCACAATGCATGATGTTATATACTCAAAATAATTAGTACCACTAACATATTCTAATATATTATGGTATTTTGTTGTAGTTGTTATAAAAGCATAATTTAATAAATAAAACAGGGTGTACATAAGATGTGTTAATATAAATCCATTTACATAAGTTTTTAAAAAGCTTTTGCATAGGACTGGGGATGTAATTCAATTGGTAGAGTTCTTGCTTAGCATTTATGAAGCATTGGGTTCCATCTCCTTCACCTCAGAATTGGTGTGGTGATGGTATACATCTACAGTTCTAGAATTGGCAGGAAGATCAGAGGCAGAAAGATCAGAAGTTCAAGATCATCCTTGGCTATACAGTGAGTTCAAGGCCAGTATAGGTTATATGACACCCTATCTTAAAAAAGAAAGGAATACATAGGAATGTGTTTGTGGGGGTTACATACATGGTCTGCACCTTAGCTGAACTCCAGTTTCCTCACCCATACAATGAGCCTTATAGTCCCATGTTCCCCATTTGGTTCTCCCACTGGGATACCCTTGAGAGGAATGCCCTTGGCAAGCCATAGAGCCTCTGGGCAGAGGAGTTACTGGTGTTTGGCACAGCACGTGGTGTGCTGAAAAGCTGAAGACCTTAAGGATGGAACATGTCTGGACCTGCTAACTCTATCTCTAAGATGGTAGGTCTCTCATTTCTGAGCCTCAGTTTTCAGCACACATTTTCAACTGTGACCAGGCCAACACAGCCCCTGATTAGAGAGCTTATGTCCCTCTCCTCCAGAGCTACTGGAGTTGCACTGCAAAACTCTGATAGCTGACTGAGGTGGGCAGGTGCCTTTCAGGGGCCCAGACCTGGGTCTCCTTGAGATACAGGCTTCCTGGCCTGAGCTCCTATGGCTTAAGCCTGGGAATCTTTGCAGGGCGGCAGCGGGAAAGGCCTGCTCCCTTGGAGCACTCTCATCTTCCAGGCCCGGCACACTCTATTGACTGCCGGATTGCCTTCTGGGAGTAAGGCCTCGACACCCCAAATCAATTTGCTAAAAGCCAATTTGCCAAATGATCAATTCGCTGAATGACTAATTTGCCATGGGCTGAGGATTCGTTTTTCACATTGTAGCTTCCAGGGGACTTTGCACAGAGGTTCTGGCAGTGGAACTCTGCAGGAGAGCTGAGTTTCAGACACTCCATATTTCATACTGCCTGAATAAGTGTTCCCCACCCTCAGCTGCCTGTACCTGCCTCTGCTCCACCTGCCGGGAGAGTTTCCCCTTCAAAGTGGTGTTGATCTTCTATGCTTTCTTGCAGACGTCGGTTGTAGATTCTCAACGGTTGGAGGTACAGGACCTTCTACTGAGAGAACTTGAGACCGTGCAACCAAAGGAATGAAATTGATACTTCTTGAGCATTTGGATTTGTCATCCAGTTGTTTGTTTGTTTGTTTGTTTGTAGCAAGGACTCATGGAGCCCCAGTCTCACCTCAAACTTGGTGTGTAAAGAGGACTCTCTGATTTTCATGCCTCCGCCTCTGGAGGCCTGAGATTACACTCATTTTCTAATGCAGTGCTGGAGGTTAAACCTGGGGCTTCCTGCATGCTAGACAAGCACTCTACCAACCAAGCTACATCCCCAGGCCTTCATATTAATGTTCTTATTCACCATGTAAACTTAAGTCATAGTGGACACTGAAATATGAGCATTTCTAATTTGCAGAGATCTGTGTTAGTCAGCATTTTGTTACTGTAAGAAAATACCTGGAACAATCAACCTGCTAGGAGGAAAAGCTCACTTTGGCTCATAGCTTCATAGATTTCTTTGCATAGTTGGTAGGTCCTATTGCATTGGGCCTGGTGAGACAGGATATCATTGGGGAGCACATGGCACAGCTCAAGGTTCACTTCACCGCAGCCGTGCGGGAGGTAGAGGAAAAGACCAGGGTCCCACAGGTCTCTTGGATGGTACTTCTTCAGTGCCTAATTTCCTCCCACTGGGCCCCACTTCCCAAAGGCTCTGCCACCTCTCAGTAGGGTGATGAGTTGGGGACCAAGCCTTTAACACAGAGGTCTTTGGGTGACATTTACACAAAGCATAGCACAGTTAAAACTTCCATTCATTTACTTCCTGAATTTCAGACCCTGAGGTAGGCCAAAGCCATTGTAGCAGCTCGATGCCCGCAGGGTAAAGCATTATGGGAAGAGATCAGTAATTTCAGCAACTGATTTTCTGTATCTATTACGTGTGGCCATTTCCCTAGGCCTGTATCTATAGCACCAGATGACTGGGGCAAAAATAGACACAACTCACGTGGTTTAAAGGGGACGTGTTCACGGCCAGACTTTCCTTCTTAGTTGTTCTTACCTATGTTTGTAGGTATTCATATGCTTGTCCAGTGGAATCTTGAAGGGAACATTGTGCAGATATGGACAACTTAACTCTCTCTCTCTCCTCTGCGCATGCAAGGTGGAGGTGTAGGTGTCTTCCTCTATTTTTTGAGACAGAGTCTCTCATTGAATCTGAAGCTCATTGATTGGCTAGACTAACCTGGTCAGTACGCCCCATGGAGCCTCCTGTCTCTGCCTCCACAGTTCTAGGATTACAGGCAGGTACCTCTGCACTGGGATTTTTTTTTAACCTGGGTTCTGGGGATTGAACTCAGGTCTTCATGTTGCATGGCAAGTACTTTGCTGACTGAGCCATCTCCTCAGTCTCAAGTTAGTTTCTCTGAGCCTCAGTGTCTTCCTCTGCAGAACAGGGCTAAAGACACCTACCTAATGCATCTTCACTCCCAGAATGGTAGAATAGAATCTGACATGAACTGCACACAAGAACAGGTCTCAATGTATGCTGCTCTTTACAAAAGGAACTAAACTTCTGGAATGTTCCATGTTACCTCTTGCTTCAGGGCCTTTGACAAACTGCTCTATTTTCCTATCTCCCTATCATCTCATTTCTGTCTCCAGTTACAATATGATTTTTTTTCCTGTGAGTGTCCATGCCTCTCCTAAAGGTAAGTTCCCCAGACCAGTGCTCAGCCGTTGCACCTTGTAGTCACTCTTCAGAGAGTTGATTATAATAGTAGTTAACTTGTGGGGTTTGGTCACTGAATTCCCTTTGACTGGTCTGTGATCACTCTGATTCAGAGACTATGTCTGTCCCGTTCCCTGTGACATCCAGTGTTCAGCACCATGCCTTGTTAACCATCTGGTGAGCAAATGAATGACTGATGCTGGCTGAGGGTCTACTTTGGTACAGCAGTTGTTCAGGTCTCTGCCTCTGTCTGAGGGCTGCCTACATGGAGGGTCTAACACTTGAGGGAATCCTGGCCTGATCTATCAGAAGCTCTATAAGCACCTTAACCAGGCCCAACTGTGTTCAGGACTGTGGTTGCGTTAGGAATCCAGAGCATGCGTGAACAGAGAGAAGAGCCCCTCAGACCTGGGCCAACTCCAGCCAGCTCACACAGGGAGAGGGTGACAGTCCTCAGGGTGCCTCTGGCTGGACTCAGGCTCCATCTGCCTGCATGCCATTGGGTGAGGGCATACTAGGCTGGCATGGTCTCAGACTTGCAGGGATTGGGGTGCTCTGGCATCTCACAGGACCTTGCCCCCTTAACCCTCCTCGTGGCCTGTGCTTCTGCAAGGGGGCACCGGGCCAGCTCTGCTCTACGTCATTGCAGGTGTGGGGGGGTGTTTTTGCCACTTTCTTCCAGACTTCTGTCCCGATAACCTAATGGAGAAATGTATTACAGAACCAGGGAATGCTGTTGCTAAGGATGAGCTAGTTGAACGCAACCTTTGCAAGAGACGGGGCTGAGACTAGAGGTAAGCAGGGAAGCCCTAGCCCACCAGTCCAACTTCTCAAAGCCGGCCTTCAGTTTGGAATGTTGTCTGTTCGGTTCCATGGGCAGAGCTAGGCCTCAAGGGAGCAGGAAACAGGACAGAAGCCAGAGGCAGGAAAGCTCAAGGGAGCCTGAAACCCTTCCTCTCCTACCTCACAGGCTGTGGCCTCCAGTGAGCTGCCCACACCTCAGGGTCTCCTGTGGGGTGGCAGCTCTGTTCTTGGGTGCTATAGGCTGGAAGGTTTAAGAGCTTCACCACAGGTCAGAGGTGGGGACATGTTGAAATGGAGTTTTCCTTTAGGTCCCTGAATTCATAGGTTGCAGTCCTCAGCCCTGTTGGGACTGGATTTGGAGATGGGAACTCTAAGGAAATAATTAAGGTTAAATGAGACCATCAGAGTGGGACCTGACCTGATGGGATTAGTGTCCTTATCAGTAGAAACACCAGAAACCAATCGATCAATCGATCTCTTCTCTCTCTCCATGTGTTCTTTATTGTTGGTGTGTGTACATACATTGGTGTGTGTGTGTGGGTACATGTGTGTGCGTGTGTGTGGAGCTGAGAGGACCACTCTGGTATTGTTCTGTAGATACTGTCCACCTTGTATTTTTGAGACAGTCTCTAGGTGGCTCAGAATGTGACAATTCTGTTAGGCTGACTGGCCTCACTCTGCCTGCTCTCCTCGAGGGCCAGTGCTCGAATTATAAGCCCATGACAACAAGCCTGGCCTTTAGAAATGTGGGTTCTAGGGACAAGCTCAGGCCCTCATTCTTCAAGGCAAGCACTTCACTGACTAAACTATCTTCCCAGCCTTCTTCACATGTTCTCGCACAGAGGAAAGACCACTTGGAGAAGCAGAAAGAAGGTGGTCCATTTATAAGCCAGGAGGACCATCAACAGAATATGCTAGAACCTTGATCTTGGCCTTCCAGCCTCCAGCACCGTGAGAAAATCCATTTCTTTTGTTTAAATCACCCAGCATCCGGTATTTTGTCTTCCACCTGAGCCGACTCAAGCAGAAAGCTGGTTTTATTGAATCACTCTATATTGTGGGGGTGTCTGTCTTGAAGGATGGGGTGGAATGTGAGGTTCTTCATATGTAAACCGGGAAGGCTGGATACAGAAGTCCTTCCTAGTCATTCCTTGAGACCCTTACTTCTGGGTCCTTCCTGAGACCCATTTGTCCCCAACCTCCCTGGGCCAGGCTGGCAGGCCCATCTCTCTGAGTGTGTAGAACTCAGTACAGCCCTGAAGAGATGGTTTCTAGATTCCTGGTCAAAAGCCTGGTGGTCAGAAATACCTGAGAGATCGAAGCTGGACGTGTTCCCTCACATTTGTCAGCCGAGCTGCTTCCTGTCCCTAGCAGGAAGTCCTGTGTCCTTACCTGTCCTTGTCCTGGAAATCCTGGCTTTGCCTGGCTAATCAGAGGCCTTTGACAGGAGAGCACTGTGCTAGCTTGGCATTGCTGGGAGAGCCACTTTTCCCCATCCACTGTACCAGACTCCACACCCATCTGGCACAGACAGCGGCAGCTCTGTGGAACCCTGTACAGCCAAGTAGGCATGGGCTTTCTGAGCCCGCTCTACCCCTCTCCATCAAACCATCCTGGTTTCCTTTCCCTCCCACAGGAGATGGCCCCTTCTGTTTCATGGCCTCTTTCTCTCCTGTGGCCCCTACACTGAGAGGTGAGAGAGTCAATCAATGTACAGCCAGTGGGAGTGGGATGGAAGAAGAGGCGATGAGCTGGGGCAGTCAGGGAGGCCCAGAGGAGGCATTTCCAGCTTGACTGTAAGGATGTGGGGCTTTTGGTAAGCATGAACTGGCAAGATAAGCTGGGGAGGAGTTGAGGATCACTGTGGGAACCCTGTTGAAGCCCTGGCGGTGACAGGATGGTGGGTGGGGCGGGGATGTGCCTGTAGAACTGACTGAGAGGCTAGGACCCAGGCCTTTATTTTTTCTTTCACCGCAGAACCCAGTGGTCTTCGAATGTGGTCATCTCAACTAAATAAAGCAGTCACTGTGATTTTGAAACCGCAGCGGGCTTGTTCCACTGTGATGGCAACTAATTATGGATTGTAATTGTCTAAACACAGGGAGGTGTTTTGACCTGAACAGTAAATAATAAGACAGGCTTTCTTTGCTCTCTTCCCATAGCCGGCTACCAGCCATGGACACGTCTCCACACACTCTGTTCTGTTCCACGGGCCTGGTGGGACAGAGGTGAAGTGGAGGGCAGTGTCCGCTCTGGCACAGGACTGATCTTGTCTGGGTGGTGGATACTGAGCCACAGAGGCCCCGGAGTCTGTGAGTCAGCGCTCCCTCCCTTCAGGGTTGTCACAGGCAGCTGTACATGGTGGACATTGGATCATGACAGTTCCTCCTTTCCTGTAAGTAGCTAAGCTAGGGGTAAACTCATTTTACAGATGGAGAGATAGAGTCCCAGAGTTCCAGGTAGGCATAAGACGAGAGCGTGCCATTGGCACCCATGCACCCCTGTACACGACGCATTACCCCATCTCTGCATTTGTGAAGGGACTGAGAGGTCCCTCCCTGACGTGGCAGAGATAAGGGTTGGGTGAATCACTAATGCCGAGCTGGGCAATGGCTGAAATAATTCTTCTCTTCCACTACTGTCCAGAAGCAATGTGACTCAACTGAAATCCCAGCAAACCCTTTAGAGGTATTCCCTGCGGTCCCGTCTGCCCCTGTAGAGAGCTGTTAGCGTGGGATGGGATGAGCCAGGGTCACTGGGACAGGACTGGTCCTCAGTTGTTGTGCCTGCCCCTGCAGATGTGAACTCTGACTCCTCTAGCTGGTTAGCTTTCTGGGCCTGACCCGGTCTCCCATTACAGGTGTGGGTTTCCGGCCTGTCTTATCTACCAGTCCTCTGAGAATGGGGCCATGGAAAAGCTGCTGTGGCCTCTGTATGCCCCAGCCTTGCCTCTCAGAGGTCCCTTATACATATTTCATGGGGCCTGAGTGCAGAGTGCTCAGTTTACAGAGAGAGGCTCCGAGGGGACCTGGCTTCCTGCATGCAGTCAGAGCTTCTCTGCCACCCTGTCCAACTTGCATTGGGTTTGTTGTCTGCTGTAAGTCAAGTCTTCCTGAGCCACTTGTTTAGGTGGAGTTCACATCACAGATCTCTCAGCCTTCTGTTCAGTGATGTTCCCAGCTCAGCTTGACCTGCTGCCTTGACCTAGTTGAATCCCCTGGGGGGTGGCTCATCATCTAGGCCAGGGACTACACCTTCCTCTTCCTCTCTCCTCCCGCCCCCCTGTTTTTCTTGAATAACAAAATCTGATTTATTAGGGAAGCCATAGGTCTAGTGAAAAACCTTCTCAGCAGCTAGGAAGTTGCTGATAAGCTTCTCAGGAAATTGAAAAGGAACAGATTCTTCTTTTTCCCTTTTATTTTTTTGTATACGCCCTTATCTTGCTTCAAGTACAGATGTGATGGTTGGAGCTCCAGGACCTATATATATGTTACATATATCACAGCTGGAGCGTAGCAGAAGTCTGGGCTCCTGGGGACTCAGTTTCTCTCATCCCAGTCCCAGGCTGCCCACCTCAGACTTGATTTCCATAAGAGGTTAGACCATCAGTGTAGCTGGGCTTCTGTCACTGCTGAACAAAGTCAGTCTCAACGATAGGGCACTCTGTACCTCTGAGCATAGGGTGTGGTGATTATGTACAGGGATGTTTACCTTCACCTGATGTTGATCAGGGACCCTACAGACTCATCTGAGAAGAATGGCTTTGATGTGATGGTGGCTTCTAATGACTGCGTGGATCGCTTTAGTAGCTCAGGTTGCCGGGAACATTTTAATTCTTCAACATTATCATCTAAAAATAGAATTTTAATTTTTTCCAAGTCTTCAAGTCTCACTGAGAGGCCTCTCTTCTAATCTCCCTGCCCAAACTGCTCCTTAGCAATACGCTGGGAACAGCACACAGGAGTCTCAGTGTTTGTTTCCCAATCTTTGTCCTTTGTCCTCGTTCTTTTTATTCACAGGCTCAGATACAAAGCTGTTACATTTATTTATTATGTATACGTATGTGCACTCGAGTGTGTTTCAGGGTGCACATGTGTAGAGGTCAGAGGACGACTTGTGGGACTCAAGTCTCTTCTTTCACCATATGAGTTCCAGGGATTGAACTCAGGTCATCAGGTTTGACAGGGCCTTTACCTGCTGAGCCATCTTGCCAGCCAGATTTTCCTACTTATTAAGAAGTAAACTGGGGCTGGGGAGATAGCACATCCATTAACTGCTTGGTTTATAAGCATAAGGGTCTGAGTTCGATCCCCAGAACCTATGTAAAAAGAAGTCAGGCTCAGACGCATGTGATTGTAATCTCAGTGTGGGAAGAGAGACAGGTAGACTTCTGGGGCTCACTGGCCAGCCAGCCTAACTTACTTGGCAAGTTCCAGGTGAGTGGGAGACCTAGTCTCAAAAAACAAGGTGGATGGTGCCTGTTCCCTGGCCTCCACATGCACACACATGTATACACATACAATACACATATACAAACAAAAAGCTAGATTGAGCTATAATTCTTGGTGGCTTCTTTACAGTCTGCTCTTGCTAAAAATTGCTTAGCTGCCTCCCTCTGATGGCTCATTCAATGTGAATAAACCTCTGTGTCCAAAGCTTTTTCTGCATATAGGATTATTTCCTTCCATGGATTCTTGGAATCAGAATTATCATTATTATTCTTTGATGCAGGGTCTTACTATGGAGTCCAGGCTGGCTTTAAACTCATAATCCTCCCACCTAAGCCTCCAGAGTGTTTGGATTGCAAGTATGTACCAGAATATTAGATGGGGTGGGGGGCACAAAATATGTTCCAATGTTATTTTGCAGAACAGATGTTAACTATGAGGAAGGGGATCTTAATGGAAAGAAAGACCCTGTCATTGTTTTCCTCTTTTCTTTTTATGGTCTTTTGAGACAGGGTCTCTCTATAGCCCCGGCTGGCTTGTAACTCACTATGAGAACCTACTGTCCATGAACTCATAGAGATCTGCCTGCTTCTGCTTCTCAAGTGCTGGGATTAAAGGCATGTGCCAGTCACCATGCCCAGCCATTTTGCTCTTCTTTAGATTCAGTTTTCCCTGCTGTACACTGGAGAAGTCTGATTAGATCACTCTGGTCCTTTACAGATTTGCAGTTCTGTGGATGCTTGGGGAATGAGGCCACCGAGATCTATTAGGGCACAATGTCCTGAAATAGCCTAGATCTGTCAGCCTTTACCCTCAGTTCAGCCCTCTGGAGAGCTGGCCCTCGCCTTGTGGAAATGGACTGTGAGAGTCTCCAAGCTCTCTCTTCCTGTCTTTTGTCTGGTTCCACCTCTTCCCCAACTCCCGGAAAAGGTTGCGCTCTATCTCAAGTCTTGTTTTCCAGAGTGATGACCTTAATTTCCCGATGGAGTTCAAGGGTTTGTCTCTTAGTGTGATACCATCACACTAATTCTGTTTATCAACTTGACTGAATCTAGAATCAACTAAGAGACAGGCCACTGGGGAAGGTTCCAGAAAGGATTAGCTGAACTAGGAAGACTCATTCTCAGAGTGGGCAGCAGCTTCCAGCAGCGGCCCAGGCAGAAACCCATCTCTTTGGTACTGGGATTATAAGTGCTCCCCACCACACCCAACCTTTAAAAATTTTATTTTTGTTGTTTATAACTAGTTGTCTGTGTGGGAGTATATGCGTGTAAGGGCAGGTGTCCATGGAGGCCAGAGGTCTCAGATCCTCCTGGAGTTGGAGTTATAGGTAGTTGTGAGCTGCCTGGTGTGCGTGATGGGAACCAAATGCAGGTCTTCTGGAAGAACAATATCTGCTCTGACCTGATTTCTTCAACCCAGCACGCACCCAGTGTTTTTATGTGTGTACCGGGGATCCATCTCAGGTCATCAAGCTTACATGGCAAACACTTTACTGACTGAATTATCTGCCAGTCCGTGCATCCATGTTGTCTTAACTGGGTAGAGCTTTGTATGGGATTGGCGGTGACATGATCCTGGGAGATATCATTTACATGAAAGAAAGTGGCAGGAAAGATCAAACAGGAAATTACAAACTCGTTATGTACACTGAGGTCACTTTTATCTGACAATGCCTCCCGTGGAAGGTGATGTAAAAATAATAAGAGGATGGTGGTAGAATTAGGGGGTAGGCAACTTGTTTATGATATAGAGAGTATCATTTCATGATATAATAGTTACATAATCGCACCATTTCAGTAGGACCAACAAAGAGAGGCAGAGCAATAACAGTGCATGTAGGGATAGGAGATGCCTTCTTGCGATTCCTTTCCCATAGCCCAAGGGCACTCGGAATGGTTAGTATTAATGTCAATTTGACACAATCTCGAATGACCTGGGGAAGGAGTCTCCCTGAGGGACTTTCTAGATTAGGCTGGCCTGTGGGCATGTCTGTGTGAAATTATCTTGATTACATTAATTGGGGTGAAAACGTCTGTCCACTGTGGGTGGCACCATCCCCTAGGCAGGGTATTCGGAACTGTATAAGAGTGGGAGAAATGAACTGAACACTGACACGCATGCATTCATCCAGTGCTCTCTTCCTGACTGTGACTAAAATGTGACTAGCTACCTCAAGTTTTTGCTGCCTTGACTTCTATGCCATTGATGAATTATAACCTGAAATTATGAGCCAAATAAGCCTTTTCTCCCTTAGCTTGCTTTTAAAAAATTATATTTACATGTATGAGTATTTTGCCTACATGGATGTAAGTGTACCATGTGCATACAATCCATCAGGAGCCAGAGAAGAGCATCAGATTCCCTGGAACAGGAGTTAATGGACAGTTGCAAGCTGCCATGTGGGTGTTGGAAACCAAACTCAGTCCTCTGCAAGAATAGCCAGTGTTCTTAACTGCTAAGCCACCTCTCCAGCCCCTTAAGTTACCTTTCTTTTTAAGAATTTTATCTATTATTTTAAATTTGTGTGTATGAGTGTTTTGCCTGTATGTATGTATGTAAATGCACCTGTGTTATGCAATGTCTCCAAGTCCAGAAGAGGTTGTTGGAGTCCCTGGAACAGGAGTTATGAATGGTTTTAGCCACCATGTGGGTGCTGGGAACTGAACCCAGGTCCTCTGCAAGAGTAGCTAGTGCTCTTAACCACTGAGCCATCTCTCCAGCCCTGTCCCTTAAGTACTTTTGTCACAGCAGTGGGAAACAAAACTCAGCATTCCACAAAAAGGACATGATACATCTTTTTGGGCCTTCTTTGCTAAGGCCAGGATAGCTGATCCAGCTCCTCCGCAACCTGCCTACTTCTTTGGGGGGTCTGCTGGGGCTCACTCGTTGTAATGGATGACAACCGGATGATAGTTTTCACAGGAAACAAGGTCGAAATTGGGCTGGGTTGACACCTCTCTTTTCATCCCGCAAAGAATTCTTTATTTTGGATTCAAGGCCTCTTGTGGCCCAGGCTAATGTTAGTGGCTGAGGATGACCTTGGATTTCTGTTCTTCCTACTTCCATTTCACTGTTGGGATTACAGGTGTGTACCATCATGCCAGATTTATATGGTGTGTGGCATTGAACCCAGGGCTTCCTGCATGTTAACACAGCACTCCACCATGGAGCCACACCCCAGGCACTAATGCCTCTCTTTTTAAGTGGTTGTTATGATTGCTTGTCGTAATGTCCAGCTACGTCAGTATGGGAACACACATTAGAACTGCTCCTCCATAAGGCCAGCAAAGTAGGACAGTGTGCTTACATGTGCTCTGTGGTCTTCTAGAGCTTTTCTTAATCTATCTATGTTGGGGTTGGGCTATAGCTTGATAGATGTTTGCTGAATGACTAATTATTGACCAATAGGCTAACAACCTCCACTGAAGTAGGCTGAGCAAACAAATCACTGAGTGGAACGTGGTGTCTAGGTTACACAGTGCTTTCATCTGTGGCTCACCAGTGTATATGGATGGCCACTGCACTATGAGGCACTGTGAGGAACTGCTAAACATGGAAGATAGAGACATACTAGGAGAAGAAGGCCCCAACTTAGACCCCAGGCTGGGCAAGCAGAGGGTGAAACAGCCAGTATTGAGAAGAACAGGCCAGAGACAGGTGATGTCTCACTGGGTGCGATGGTCAAACTTACATGGTTTCAAGAAAAAGAAAGTTATAAATTTTGCTTTCTTTTTCTCTTGTAGACAGGGTCTCATATATTCCAGGCTAGCCTCAAACTCATTATGTAGCTGAGAATGACCTTGAACTCCTGATCCTCCTGCCTCCACCTCCTACGTGCTGAGAATATAGACATATACCATCGTTTCATGTTTACACGGTGCTGGTTGTAGAACCCAGGGCTGCGTGTATGCTGAGCAAGCACTCTACAAACCGAGCTGCGTTCCCAGATCCTCTCTAAACTTAGCTTTAGCTGATGATAGTGATGAATTTGATAGAAGCCCTCAGGTAATCCTATTAGACTCGGGTGGGATGACAAGCAGTCCCTGGGAGAGAAGCTCCAGGGAAGCTACTAGAAAGGACTCAGAGACCCACACATATGCTTGTCATGTCCCTTGCCTCTTCTCTAAATCTTTCATTCCAATTCTTTCAGTCACATTCATTCTTTTTCTCTGAAGACAGGCTTTCTTTATTCAGCCTTTTCTAGGTGCCAAACGACTCAGTGCAAACTGGACATGACTTCTCAGTGTATGGATTCAAAATCTTAGAAAAAGAATCTGATGGGCCAATGGCTAACCAATGGGATGTCTCAGTTCAATTAATTGTCCATTTGTATCAATCAACTTTCGGTTACTGTAACAATACCACAGACAATCAACTTATAAATAGGAAGGTTTGTTTCAGCTCCCAGTTTTGGCGGCTTCCATCTATGATCAGTTGAGCCTGTAGCTTTTGGGCCTCTCATGACAGAGAGGGAAAAGTAGAGTAAAGCCACTTATCACATGGCCAGGGTGATGGAGAAAGAAAGAGGGAGCAGGCAGGGTTCCACAATCCTGCTGGAGAGCCTGAGTTCAAATGACCTAAAAGCCACTTCCTAGGTTGGATGTCCTAAAGGCTCCATGACTTCCTCATAGTGCAACCCTGGGGAATAAGCCTTTACCACACAGATTTTGGGGGACACTTACGAACAAGCTAAAGCAACATCTCTGTTGTCAGGTAGTGGCACATGGCCACAGGGACCGTGTAGATAAGAGGGTGTCCTTCAGAGATGAAGACAAAAACTCGGTGGGCACATCAGTTACAGTGTCGGCTGGTGGGAATGGGAGGGTGGGGGAACCAAGATGGCTTCATTGTTGGATGAAATAGCCACATACAGAAAAGGCTTTCTATGTATTTTTAACAACAAAGAACTTCCCAACCTTGGAGTTTAGGTCGCCACAAGGGCCTACGCAATAGCTGATTTCCAAGGCGTTTCCCCTTCATTTACGAAGTCTGCAGAGAGGCAGTTAGTGGAAAGTGTTAATGGCCAATTTTAGCAAATGACCATTTTGGTGCTCTCAGGCCACTGGGGTGGCTGGAGCTAATTTCTAGAATGCCCCTTTGATGACGCTGGCGACTTGTTTAATACTGACCTAGAGACATGCCCCGGGCCCTGATCCAAATGTACAGCTAATCCTGAAGTTGCTTTTCTTGTGGGCAAGGAAAAGGCGCCCTGGTTACTCTATGCAGCCCTGGACATCCGTGGCTAGTCAGGTCTCAGTGAGGCGTGGTGGGGATGGTATGGTAAGCTGGGTCCAACCTTATTAGGGGCCATGTTCAGGACTCCATTCCCCTTCAGCTTTCACTGCACACTGGCGTCATGTGTGTCTAGGCTCTCACTTGAGACTGTGAACTATGGGACACAGGAAATATGTCCCTCCCCCGTTATTTCTGGAGAGAGGGTCACATGTGTCCCAGAATGGCCTTGAACTCACTATGTAGCCAAGGATGACTTAAAACTCCTGATCTTCCTGGTTGTACCTCTTGAGTGCTAGGATTCTGGGTGTGCGGCACCATGCCTGGTTTATGTTGTACAAGGCATTGAAGTTAGTGCTTTGAGCATGCAAGGTAAACACTGTACCAATTGAGCCACATCCCCCGGTCTGAGATGTGCGCCTCTTTCTATATCACTTGGGGGACTCCCACAGGCCTGGCCACTTCGACTCTCTTGACCTTCTTCCTCTCTGAGTTGGCTCTCAGAATGACCCGACCATTCATCCTTTGATCCAGATTTGAACGGAGGTCACTGTGGCCTCTCTCCTGGAATGACTTTTACAATTGTATTCAATAGTGGTATATTCAACAATAAAGCTTTCGGGATCATTCTTTACAGAGGAGCAGGTTGTTCTCAGTTACGAATTCAAATCAATAACAAAGCTGGCCCCACAATGGAAGGATTTTCCTAGGTCTTCATCATTCAATCACAGTGGCTGTGTGGGCTTATCATCAAGTCCCTCCCACTATCCTGCAGTGATGGACATCTAGCAGGCCTTCACCTGCCATGATTGGCTGATGAGTAGATTAACTGACTCTTGACTTAGTCACTTACAGCCCATGAATACTGGTCCCCACAGGCCTTTCCCTACAGATGTCAACTACAGGACTTGGCCAATAGCCCGGGTCTTCTTCGCCCCCATTGGCTCCTCCCAGAGGGCAGCCTCCCCCAGTAACCTTTCCAGTGTCTAGGACTCCTCTGGCGTGTTGACTGAGCCAGAGAGCATGCTCCCTCTCTTCCGTCTCATGTTTGCTCAGGAGAGGAGCAAGCTTTAGGCCTGTTTGACTCCGCAGCACATGGCTCCTCTGTCTACAGGAACATCCCACGGAGGGGGTGCAGCGGGGGGCTGGGGACCAGGGCGGGGGAGGCACAGTTTCCTGCTCTGCTGCTGGTTATCACAGGCTGTGCTAATGCTGCTCAAACAATATTGAGAAGAACCCAGCTCAATAGCACCAGTGTTAGGCCGCAGAGTCAATATTGGCTGAGCAAACACGGCGAAGAAGGAGTTGCTATTTGCGTAGCTAGGAGTACTTGTGTACTGCGGCTGCCTCGACGGAGCCCTTGGAAATGAAGGAAGGGGTCTGGAGGTGGAGGGCCCAGGAGACGAGGGCTACCTAGGGGTATCAACTGTGGGCTGCAGAATTCCCTGATGTGCCTCTTAGCATGTCTAGCAACCCAGCTTTACCCACCTTCTTTGAATTATGCACCCACAATGTCTATAGACATTGCCAGAGGTACCCTGGAGGCACGGGGAGTTGCCTGGTCAGACTGGGGAGAGAGGAGGGCGGAGCCAAGTGTTTCTCTTCCCTGTCTCTTGGGCGTCCTGCTGTCCTCTCTCCGTGGGGCTCTCTTAAGAAAAAAAGGCAGTGTATAAGTACTTCCTCGGTCTGAAGGCCTTTCAGAAGCTGGCTGGCCATGGCTTGGAACCCACACACCTGTTCTCCACCCAAAAGTGAGGTGGCTCAGCTCAACCTCAGCTAATACCATGTGTCTGTCTCTAGTAGACTTTCTGGCATGCTTGGCACTGGCTGGTGACCGTCTTGGTCAGATGTGCCTATTTATAACAGTCTTTCTCCCACCTCTGCTTCCTCCCTGGGATTGGCATGGGCATTCTTGAACCCTTCAAGCAGCCCAGGCTAGGCCATGGGAGGGCATGTAGTATGCTAGTGGGGGAACAGGCCGCTGGGCTTTGGTTCTTTGTGGAATTCTGCACAGTCCGTCCAGGTTCACCCCTGGGTTCCGCAGAGAGGACAGAGAAAGTGTGTTGACGGCCTGGGAAAGGCCCAGGACTCAGGCCACCAGTCTTGGGCTCTGAACTGCAGCAGGAAGGTGACCTGAGCCTATCCCTGTCCTAAAGCTGGAGACTTCACTGACCAGGGCTGTGGCCGTTCCAACGGGGGTGGTCTAGGAATTCAGATAAGGAAGCATAATACAACCTTTAGATGCTAGCATCTCTTTTCTGAATGCTGAATACTCTCTGTTGTTGTGCCTGGAGCAGAGGGGTATCCGGCCCTCCCGTGGCTGAGAGGGAGTGTGTGTGTGTGTTGGGGGGTGAACTCCTCATCACTCGGTATGGAGGGAAGGCTTCTGCATGCGCTCACAGGGAGACAGATGGAGATGTGTTTGTGTGTCGGAAGGGCAGGAAAGGGACCATCAGAGCCAGGCAGGGCAGTGCCTGTGCGTTTAGCAGCAGCAGACAGGCAGGACATCCTGTTTCTACTCTTTTGCTTTTCCAAAGTTAGAGCACACTTCTCCATGCCCCATTCACCTGCCCCTCCTCCACCCACCCATCCTTTCTCACACCTGTTCCTTAGCCAGGGTGGGATGAAGACATTCAAACAGGTTCCCTATGTGGCTTTCCAGAGTTGCTGGCCTGCTTCCCTGTCCCAAAGCCACTTCTCAGGCATATTGTTTGATTTCTTTATGGACTTGGCTGGGGCTGCTTGGCATGAGAAGACTCAAGGCTTAATGATGGAAATATTTCCTAGATGGCCACCCCATTTATGAGACTGTGTGGGGAAATGGGGATCCATCCCTTCCAGAGCCTAGATGTGGGGTGCTTCTGGGGAAGTCTCAAGACTTGGCCCAGCCCAGTCAGAGTCTTTCATTATCACCTTATCCTGGGCCTTCTGCTCCAGACTCTCATCTCTTTCTTTCTGTTAGAAGGCAGATGATAAGGGTCATGGTGTTCACAGAATAGCCTTTGAGGCACTCTGGTGACAGGGAGGGCAGCTGTGAACTCTCACATGGGCTTCAGGTAGCCAACTTCATTCTTAACTTCTCTAGCATCCTGGGTCACGTGTCACTTGAATAGAGACAGGAAACAGCTCTAGTTGAAAGCAGTTTGGCCGCTGAGCTAGGTCACTTAGTTCTAATCCGCATTCCACCACTGACTGGCTACCTTCGCACCTGGTGTCTTGACCTGTGGGAACTTTAGGTGTCCCATTTGTTACTTAGAATGGGAACCCTCAGCTTTGGTCTGATGAAAAGCTGGAAGCTGACAGCATACACACACAATCACAGCTTGCCAGACCATGGTCCAGGTACTAGAACATTAGTCCTCAGTGCCCTTTTGTTACATGACACTATGTCCAGGATAGGGAACATACCTAAGATAGGGAACCAATAACAGAGTAAAGTAAGGATACCACCCAAGTCCAGCTTGGTGAGCCAATAAGTTTTACTGGGGTTACGTACAGGAATATGGGTGAGGGGGTGCGTACAGGGGCAGAAATGCCTTAAAGACAGCTGCACCATCAGATGCCCACTGCAGCAAGGTTAATCGCTGATGAAAGCAGGAAACCTGGATACTGCACAACTTGCAGACAGCTAAACAGGTTGGAGAGAGACTCTTCTGGGTGGCTCAGTAGGTCTGGGCCTCTTCAGGTGCTCAGCTGGTCTTTGCTGTATCCCCCAGCCCTCATGAGGTCCCTAAGGCCACACTGAGCTACAGTCACCTGCAGCTCCCTCTAGTGCCTTTCTCCAGGCCTACTCTCCCATGGGACCCTGCTCTGTGCTCCCAAGGCTGCTTGTGTAGTCCCTCTGTATCTGTTGACTAGACTGACCTAAGAGATAACTGTCTGTGGCAAGGACACCTCCTCTGTTGCAGCTGAAGAGGCCTATGGCATGGATATTAGACGAGGCAGGCCCAGCATAGAGGGTGGGACTGCAGTAATCTGCGTCTTGAAGTTACCTTTGCCACCAGGACACAAGAGCCATGCAGAGTGTCTTAGCCAAGAAATCCTCAACACTTACATCTTCCTGGGGCTTAGATATGCAGAGTGAGAGCCCAGCAGCGGATGGACACCATCTCTCCTCACACTAAGATGCTGAGTTCCTAGTGTTTCTCCCACGGTCAGAGTCCCCAGGAGTTTTGCAAAGGGCTAGGCAGTGTAATGACAACACCCCAAAGACCACCGAGGAATCCAGAGTGTATGCAAAAACAAAGAGTCTTTATTCAACACATCTGGGAAGGGTATAGGGACTATGTAGTAGCCTTGTGGGAGTAAAGATGCATCTTTACCTCTTTGCTCAGTTCTGTCCTCTTTCCCATGGAGTTTGCTGCCTGGTGATGGCCTGAGATCTAGGCTGCCAGATCACCCCATCATCTTTGCCCCTGAGATGGTAAAAATACACCTAGAAGCATCCAGCCTTTGGGGTCTGAGACACGGTGTTCCTTGTCTTCCAAAGACCTGCCATCATCCCAGGGGACCCCAGTGTTCTTACGGCCAGTTCCCTTCATCACTCAGGCCTTTGCAGATACAATGGCACCTCTACCTTGCAAACTCATAACCTCGGTTCTGCAGTAAATGTTTGAGCTTCCCGGAGCCAGCTGATTATCTGCACTGTGGGGGTGGGAGGGCTTCAGATACAGATTCAGTGAAAAATCGACTCTCACTCACACATGAATGGTGTTAATTCAGGGAATTGGAGGCTGATACAGCTGCTGGCAGAGTGGGGCCATGTGGGAGGTCAATGGCAGGTCTTGAAATAAATGTCTGTCAAGGGCTCACTAGGGGCTATGTGGAGCCTCCAGGATGCTCAGGCTGACTCAGCCTGCAGCTGTGTGCAGCTGTATGCAGATTCTGGCTAGACAGTAGCTGTAGGCCTCACATCTGCTTGGGGGTCTCTCTGACTGGGTTCCCGTCTTTCTCTTTCTAAAGAGCAAGGGAGTGCCCATTGGTAGGGTCTAGCCTGGAATCCTAGGGAGCTCCAGTTCCCAGAGAGGCACAGAAAGAGGGTATCATGTGAGGGGACAAAGGGAAGCCTAGCCCGGATGCCACCTGTCATTTCAACTTCCACTGCATCCCCTAACCACGCCAACTTCTGTGAAACCAACTCTGAGAACATGTGTCTTTCTTGATCCAGTGTCTCTCTAGAACTGTCTGAACCACTAATGGCTACTAAAGTCAAGGGCACAGGCTACTCACTGTGCCCTTTCCTTCTTGTGAAGCTACCACTCTTGCCTTAGGATAAACCCAAACATTCAAGGAATGGGCCACCCACTTATGACTTTGGACATGGAACCTGTCAACCCAGTGCTACACTGAACTCCAAAGTATATGTGGGCACTAGGCTCCCCTGGCCTTCATGCTGAGTGCCTTCTATCTGTCTGCCTGGGCCAGAGTGGTGACATTTGACTGCCTACTTTCCCATGGGACCTGTTCTGTGTTCCCAAGGCTGTTTGCAGGCCCCTCTGCATCAGTTGACTAGACTGACCTCACTGATGAAATAAATGTCTTTTGGGTTCAGAAAATCCTGGCAGGAGTGGAGCCCTGTAGGAGTGAGGAGCCAAGAAAATGAGCAGTCTCCACTGCCCCCCACCTTGCCTGTGACTCCTAGAGTGGCCATGCCTCTTTAGAAAGGAAGGGGGTCTTGAGACTTAGTGTCTAGGAATGGACAGAAATATGTCTCCCTGTGACGACAAATTCCAATGTCATCATTTTCCTGGGGTATCTCTGGCCAGGATGCCCTGGGGACTCTGCTGACAAGTTATGTCCCAGACTGGGTGGAACTTTCTTTACAGACCCTTGGAGGTCATTGTTTTATTTTATTTTCTTCCTCTAGTTCTGCAGAGCCAGGCTGGTTTGTGTGTGTGAGTGTGTGTATGTGTGTGTGTGTGTGTGTGTGTGTACATGCATGTGCCTGGGTATCCATTAAAGTGAGAGAGGCTCTGGAGCCTACATTCTTCTCATGCATAAAATGTAAATATTGTAAGCTGTGTTCATACTCTGGGCCAAGACAAATGTAATTTTGGATTATCAATTCCACATGACAAATGAGTACTTGCTAATTTTTATTTATCTTGAGTGGGTTAACAGGAGCTAGCAATGGAGAAATTTTGTCTTTCTGTTCTCTGTAGAGAGTAATTCATTAAGGAAAGCTCTAAGAAATAGTAGCACACCATCATAAAATGTTGGAGCCAAGAGAAATTTTTATTTGCTATTGTTCAGTGCATATACATGGAATGCCTTCTAGGTTCTGGGAATTCAAAAGTGAATAAGAATCTGTTCTAGTTGTCAGGGAACTCAGAGCCAAGTACGGGTAACAATGGACATCCCATCAGAGAATAACATGTTCTGGCGAACTGTCATGAACTCTTTGTGGAGAAAAGAGGGCTGTTGACAGGAAGTGATGTCTGAGTTGAGTTTTGCTGTCTGAGTAGGAGTTTGTCATGCAAAAAGGCTGGAAAAAGGACATTACTCTAAGAAACAAGACTGTGGGTGCATTAAACCATGAGGCGGTCCATGAATCCAGCTGTCTGAAGCTGTACAGAGGAGAGAGATGAAATATGGGCCAAATCTGTGCTGAGAGTAGGACGGCTTTTCTCACTGATGAGGAGCAGGGTGTAAAGCAGGAGACAGGCCAGCCTGCTCTTTGGAAGGTTGCACTGGAGAAGAGGCTGGCGCTCCTTCCAAGGAGTATGCATTGGATGATGGAAAAACGATACAGTTGTGAAAGAAAAGGAGATAAGTTGATGGCTTGCGTCCTGTTCCTTTTTTGCTGCTGTAAGAAGTTACCACCAGCTTAGTGGTTTGGAAACAGAACAATTTTAATTCAAGGTTGGAAGTTCAAGGTCAGTTCTACTGGCTCAAGTGTGAGCATAGACTTTGTTCCTATGTGGCTGTTCCTTGCTTCCAAGGCCACCTACTTTCCTTGGCTCAGACCCCTTCCCTGTCTTCAGTCTGCATCACTGTGCTTCCTGCATCTATCATCCCATCCTCTTCTGCCCAGCTCTCGTCCTCTGTATTCCTGGTATGAGGACCACTGGTAGAACCCAAGGCCCAGTTGGATGGCCTTCCCATCTCAAACTCATCAGGCTGTAAACTACCCTTGCTGCACAAGTTCTTATTCAAAGATCCAGGGTTTGGGATGTGGATGTATTGGAAGGCCAGGACTCAGCTCACTGTTTGAAGACCTTCTAGAAGATGTAGCTGATACTGGCATTCTTTCTTTGGTTATGATTTGGGCAATGTGCGTGTGCTGGGGTTACCGGCTGAGACAGACAGAGAAGAGAGAAGAGTGGACTAGAGGACAAGTCCAGGGAGCGTGGGGAGCACTGTGCTCCATCTTGAACACCTTGAATTTTGGGTGTCCAGTAGCCATCAGGCGTGTGGGTTCAGGGGAAAGGCCTGAGTGAAAAGGAAATTTGTGTCATTAGTATGCTGCTGGTGATCAAAACTGGGGCATGGGTAAGGTCACTAAAGGAGAAAAGAAGCTCTTTAGCTTTACGTTGGAACTTCAGAGAAAATACGAGACTCCTTTCAGTCCAAGTTTTCCTCAGATATGAAGCACACCCCTCCTCCATGCCCTTCCATGCTTGTGTGAAGTTCACGTTTCACGGGTGTCCTGTACTCCTTCTAGCAAGCCTGTCGTGGGAACTCAGTAAAAGGCACAGCTGAGGGCTCCATGCCCTGAGGTTCTGGGGAGAGTCCTGGGAATCTGCATTCTACAAGCTCCCTGGGTACCTCTGGTGTTCCTCATGCAAGAATGCAGAAGGCCAGAGCTGGAGAAGGTGATGAGACGCTGGAAGCAGGAACAGGAGTGATGCATGTTGAAGAGACGGGAGGGCTGAGAGCAGGGGATGCAGGTGGCCCACCAGGGTGGGGAAGGCCGTCCCCCCAGGGGAGAGGAAGGAAGAGGACTCAGGAGCTCATTCTATGAATCCCAGCATCCTGGGAGAGAGAAGCAAGCATGCAAGCCACAGGGTGTCATGGGAACAGTCTGAGGACCAGGGTTGATGCAGTGAGAAGGTGCGGAGGCCACTGACTGACAGTGCGGGCCCTTGGAAACTGGCAGGTTTGTGAACATTCATGGCAACCCTGCTGTACACTCGCCTGCCCATCAGTCTTCTTCCTCTGTGGGCTGTTCCCAGCACACAGGGACGATGCCTGCAGCCCCCATCTCTCTACCCCAGGACTCTCCCCACTACAGCTTGGCTGAAGGCAGGCACCACCTGGACATTCAGGTGTGTGCACTTCAGAGTATCACCAATGGGCTGCAAGCTGGTGGCCCGTGGCTCAGCCTTCCAGCCCCAGGCCACTCTTGGAGCAGGCTAGAGGGACCGTCTCAGTCACCCACAGTGGTAGTTCATGCTTGGCTAACTTTTGGCCTTCCTTGTCTCCCTCTGTCCTCTGCCCTTCAGTGACCTTGCCCCACGGTCTGTTTCCAGAAAACTCCAAATGAAGACCTTCCTTGGAATCACTAGTTTCTATGGAAACGTGATACACTGGGGGCCATGCGGGAAGGAGCTGGGGCTCGGGGAGAAGCTAGCTCCGGTGAGCCCCTGGTGGCTCATGGTGTGTCCTCACTTGCAGCATCTCTTCCTCTGCTTTGTCTCATGACTCTGGGGTCCTCGAGTTCCCTTGCAGAACTCCATTTTGGGGCCACTGAATCCTTGTGGTCAATTTGGTTAGTTTCCGCTGTTCACAATGTGCTAGTGACTGTATACGTGTCCCTCCTCTCCCCGAGGCTCTCCCCCAGCTGAATGTTCCTGCATTCAATGTGGGACTTCAACATCTCTGAGAAGGGAGCAGATGATGCTTTAAGCACGTCTGTGCCCAGCTCTGTCATCTCATTTAACCTCCACAGCACCATGGGGAGTGATTGTTGCCTCTTCAGATGAGGTGGCTGGGGCTCCAAGAAGCTGAATGACCTTCTGGTAGGAGTGGGCTGACATGTCGATATTAGTCTGTCTCCAACAGACACAGGATAGGTATTAGAAGATGGCACTTGGAACTAGGAAGATGGCTTAGTGGGTAAAGTGCTTGCTGTGCAGGCATGAGGAACTGAATTCAGATCCCCAGAGCCCATGTAAAAAGTCAGACATGGCCAATACTTGGAGGCAGAAACTTGAGGATCTTGGGAGCTCATTGGCCAGCCGGTCTAGGTAATCATGTTCACTGGGAGATCCTGACTCACAAAACAAGGTGGAGAGTGACAGAGGAAGACTCCTGATGTTGACCTCTGGCCTACACACACACACACACACACACACACACACACACAGAAGATGGCCCCCAGACTCACCTTCCTCCTTCCGTTTCTTATCTAGGCCTAAGATCATGTTTATTTTAGACGGTGATTCAAGGGATGTGGTTCCCTGAACTCTCAGTCTTAGGTGATGCTCTGTGTCCATATCCCCACCGGGGTCTGGACCTCTCTAGAACTCTGAGCCTTGCACTGTCACCTCTGCTGACCTAAACATTACACCTCTGTCTCTCATTGTAGGATCACTTTGTATCTGAGACAGCCACGGCTCCATATGAGCTTGTATGAAGCTCTGGGGTTTCCTAAAACCCCAGATCCTTCCCTGGACTGCTGCCACCTCAGGGTGCTCATGGGGCAACAAATCATTTCCATCCCATATTTGGGCCTTGACGTCTATCACAGCTGGGCTTCTCCTGGCTTGGCATGATATCACAACAAAAATACATGTAGTAAGTTCTCTCTCTCTCTCTCTCTCTCTCTCTCTCTCTCTCTCTCTCTCTCTTTCTCTCCCCCTCCCTCCCTCTCTCCCCTCCCTTCTTCTCTTACCCTCTCCATCTTCCTCTGTCTCACCCTCTCTCCAGAGTCCCATGTACCTTTGACTGGCTTTGAACACTTGTGGTCCTCCTGCCTCCATCACCACCCAAGTGCTGGGATGACAGGTATTTACCACTACAGCTGGTTTATGTGGTGCTGAGGATAGAACCCAGAGCCTCGTCAATGTTAGGCAAGCAGTCTGCCAACTGAGCATGCTCCCACCCAGGTGTTAGGTTCTTTCTATGACCATTCGTGTCGGCGTGCCTCCCAGCTGAATGCTCGTCCTTGGGTGGGGAAGACAGCTGCTTCTTTTCTGTTTTGTCCATGGCAGGTGACTCTGCGAGTACTTCTGTCACTGAGTGAGGAACAGAGGGTCCACTCATAAACCCTCAAACCCACCAGGATCACTCATGTGGCACCTCCAGCTGGCTGACTCTTGAGGTGCAGAGCCCCCATTTCCACTCCCACTCCCTGCAGAGAGTGTGCTCTGGGAGTACTGGGCCGCACGGAGCAAAGGCAGAGCACTCATGCAGGGACCAGAGACCTGGCCCGACCCGCAGCACTCCCACCAGGCTGCATGCTGTTCCCACCCCTGTAAAATGAGAAGAAAACCAGGTCACATGCACCAAACCCACACTATGAAGTATGATCAGAGAACTCTACCTACAGTCTAAATCCAGGGAGCCAGTTAGAGTCAAGCTCTCCATTTTTGTGTGTATGTGTGTTTATGTGTGTGCAAGTGCATGTGTGTACCCATGAGTGTGGAGGACAGAAGTGCGTGTGTGTGCATGTGTATGGAGGCCAGAGGACAATTTGGGGTGTGTTTCTCCTCAGGCACTGTACACCTTGTTTTCTGAGACAGAGTTTCTCCCTGTGACCTGGGGTTCATTTATTCAGCTAGGCAGCCTGGCCAGCCTGGGATTACAGCTGCTATACCTGGCTTTTTATGTGGGTCCTGGGGATTAAACTTAGGTTCCCATGCTTGTACAGCAAGTACCTTATCAACTTAGCCCTTTCTCTACACCCATATCTCCATTTTTTTAATTAAAATTTTTTTTGAAATTCAGAATAGTTTATGAAGCCAGGTGTGGTTAAAAAGGAGCTGAGAGTTTGAAGCCATGGCTACATGGCAAGATCCTGTTTCCAAAAACCACTACCAAGCCCCAAACTAGTTTATTTGCTCATGGTCCCAGAGCAGAGAGTAAGAGAACTTGAGCCCATGCTGTCTTCTACTGCTCTTCCAGATGCCCTGGAAGGCCCCCATAGGTCTCTCTCTCAGCCTGGGCACACAGCAGTCTGCAAGGCACACACAACTTCAGCCTCCTGTAGTCCTCTGAGCCCAGAGCTCCCAGGCCACGTGCCTTTGCCCTCTGGAATCTTCCCTTGCCGCCCCTGGGACAGCTCCACACCAGCTGCCCTTTGCAAGGTGCTGTTTGCTTTCCCAGCCTCAAGTTTTATCATTTTCTCCAGGAAAATATTTGCCTTCCCATTACTTTAATCATGCCTCTTGGGTCCAGCGGGGAGGCCTTAGAGGGGAATTAGTCCTGTTTTTCGTTTGCTGTACTGGGGAGAACAAACAGGCTTGTTTGATTTACCTGTGTTTTCCCAGTAGGTGGACCCCTTGGAGCAAACACAGAGCAGACCTACTTCCTGCCCTTCGACCTGGAGTCTGCTGTGGAGCATTTAAAACCTAGAGGGCTTTGTTTAAGTCCAGCTGGGGTGAGCCAGAGCGATCTCTGATTTTCCTCAGAGCCAGAGTTGTTCCCTTTATGCCAGGCACCGGAAGGAGAACTGAGCTTCTGAGCTAGGAATTATCAATTCCTCCTCAAGTTTCACCCAGATCTTAGAGTGAGACTATGTGGGCTGGAGAGAGGGCTCAGCTGTTAAGAGCACTGATTGCTTTTGCAGAGGATCGGGGTTCAGTTCCTAACACCCACATGGCAGCTAACA
The DNA here is from genome assembly GCA_035773235.1 of Eospalax fontanierii. Taxonomy (NCBI): domain Eukaryota; kingdom Metazoa; phylum Chordata; class Mammalia; order Rodentia; family Spalacidae; genus Eospalax; species Eospalax fontanierii. Next base: position 52,502,705 of record CM069539.1, read on the forward strand.
ACTGTCCATAACTCCAGTTCTAGGGGATCTGACACCTTATTCTGGCCCTCACCCTCACGGGAATTGCACACAGATAGTATACTTACACACACGCAAGCAAAACACTCATGTGCACAAAATAAAAATAAATACAAATTAAAAAAAATTTTTAAAAATGAGTGACTGTGGATGGGCCGAAGAGACGAAGAGGGGCTAGGCAGGGGCTTAAGAACTTTTGGCAGTGAAGGTTTGTAGAGCAGCACAGAGTGGGTTCTAATTCAGTCCTGGGTGAGCTTTCTGTGTTTGCATTACTCAGGGCTGAGCTGTTACATCACTTACTCTGTACACGGGCAGTGAGGATTTCCTGTCAGCTCTCACTGCTTCAGGTGCGAGGATGCATCACGGAACAAAAAATGCGTTCTGGAATACAGAAGAAGACAAAGGCTCATGTACTAGTGCTCCCGATACGTCCCAGTGTGCCTGGGAGAGGGGTGTGTGTGTGTGTGTGTGTGTGTGTGTGTGTGTGTGTGTGGCAGGGGGGATCAACAGATCTTTATGGAAGGCCTCCTTGGAGTCCAAGTCTTCTTAGAGCTTTCCTGTTCACATCCTTCTCACTACCTTTCTCTAAGCTAGATAGCTGACTCTCCATTTTACTAGGGGAGCTGAGGCTCTGACTCTGAACACACTCATATGTTGCTGACTGGTTGGGATATATTATAGATTTGGATCTGATTCCACAGACCAGTCATTTTTTCACTTCACAATCATGGTCCATCCCCCAAACCCCCATCTGAGCAACCTCCATCGTTCATCAACCCCATCATCATCAACATCACCACCAACCCCACGTCATCGGTACTGCCATCACCCATCACCACCAGCCTTGGGATCATGAGCAACAGGATAACAGGGTGGAGACCCTCCTAGTCCTGTCACTCAGAGGACGTTGGGCAAGCCGGAACACATCTCTCTGTTTCAGCTTCCTTATCTGCAAGATGGTGATAGATGTAACTAGGCCATGAGATGGGAGAGATGCTGAAATCAGAGTTCTGTTTCCTCTACTCCCCCGCCAGGACTCTTGTCAAGTTCATCACTGACCTTTACTGCCGTCATAAGTGCCTCCGAGAACATCTGACGCATCTGGTCACTTCCTCCTCTCGGCTCTGTGACACTCACTTTCTGCTCTTCCTCTCGACTTCGTCACCTCCCTGCTTCCTTGCTGCCTGTGTCTCCATGGAGCCCTTAAAGCTCTGAGTCTTGCAGAGCTTGATGAAGCCTCTGTTTTCTTCTCCCAAGCCTCGGGCTGCTAGCTCCTTCCCCAGGTTCAGTCATGCATCCTGCCTACCTCACATCCATCAATCTCACAGCACGAGGGCATGGTGGGCAAATGACCTGAGAGCAGCTGTGGAGCGCCTTGGAGGAAGGAGGTCCTTCCCACATCAGCATAGGACTCAAAGGAAGTTCTGTAAAGAGTTAAGGGGCCAATCCCAAGCAGAGACTTCTGCAAGAAGTTTGAGGAGGGGGTCTTTGCTTTTAGACTTTGTAGGCTTTTAACCATTTTGTTGCTTATTGGGTAGATTAATCTCTTTTTGTTGTTGTTGCTGTGACAAAATACCTGAGAGAAACCAACTTAAAGGATGTAAGATTTAGTTTAACTTGAGGTTGCAGTCCTTGTTGGCTAGCTCCATTGCTTTTAATTTCATGGTGGCTGGGAAGCAGAGAACAAGAAAGATGAGGAACCAAGGACAAGATTTACCCCTCAAAGGCTTCCAGTGACCCACTCTCTTCAAACAGGCCCTACCTCCTAATAGTCCATTTGACTATGGGTAATCTGTTAATGGATTAACCAGTCAGCTCTTAGTGTCAACATCAGCTGGGAATCAGGCCTTTAACATGAAGGTATCTTAGGGATGGACTAAAAACTCTCAATGGGCACTGCCACAGGTAGCCAGACCTTCCGTTCCTCCTACCTTGAAACACATGCACTCTGAGATGTGCCTGACAGAGAATGTCTTAAAGAACGGTACCCACACCTGGGCTCCTATTTAGCAAAGAACTAAGCAGAGTGCTAGAGAACGAACTCTGGTGAGTGTCGGGCCACCGCAGGCTGCTTTCCTGGAACTCTGAAACAGTGCTGCTCTTGGGGGAGGGACTGATTCTGTCTCCCCTCCCCACTGAGGGCCCGTTCTGAGACAGATGGCTCCCTTGGGCTGTTCTCACACTCATGAGCTGAGGAACTCATTTGGGTCCTCTTGGCCTCAGGAGCATTCTGAATCCAATGCCAAGAGAAACAGATTGGCAGCCCTTTTTCTGGGACTGTGGGTGGCTGGGTTGGAGAGAACTCTTCCAAGAATGTGTTTTCCCTTGCATGTTCAGGATGCGACGCACTTCCCGCTCTGCTCTTTTGAGGCTGGCATAACCACAAGAGCTGCTTTGAGGAGATCATCTGTACTTCTCTGCCCTGTGCTCAGGAGAAATGGGGGTGGACAAATTGCTTTGGGCATTGTCATTTGCCGCTACCAATTGGTAATGCCACCATCCCCTTCCTGCTCTCAGATTAACCTTCCTAAAAATAGCTCCACGCAGTTGATCATTCTCTTGCCCAAAACCACCCAAAGTCTTTCCTGGACCCTACGATAAAGTCTCAGGCTTCAGTTTAACGTTAGCGACCTCTACAGTCTGGCTTTTCATTGGCCTTTCTAACCATGTCCCTTTTTTCATTCCTTTACCACCTACTATCTCACTTCCAGGATGATGGCTCCACCTGACCGTCTCGGAGTGCAGTGACGTCCTGACTACATCCACGTAGTCTCTTCCCTTCCCCCTTTCTGTCTAACTAAACTATCCTGTTCTTCCAGACAGACCAAGTCCAGCCTTGCAGAGGTCCGCTTTCTCTCTGTGGAGGTCTCCTCTGTCTCTCTGTTTTCCTTCTGTATTAGTTACTTTTTTTCCTATTGTTGAGACAAAATACTCAATGAAAGCAACTTAAGGAAGGGTTTATTTTGGCTCACAGTTTGAGGATACAGTCCATCACGGTGGTGAAGGCATGGCGGGCAGGAGTGTGAGGCAGCTGGTTATGTCAAGTGTGCACATGTGTATGTGTATCTGTGCCTGTGTGTGTGAATGTGTGTATCTTTTAATGGTGTGTCTCTGTGCTCCTGTATATGTCTGAATGTGTGTTGCTTGTATGTGTCTCTGTATGTATGTGTATATGGTAAATGTATTGTTGTGTTTTAAGGGTAAGACCTAGTGTAGAGTCTGAAATCGCCATTTCACTAGACCCTGAAACACAGGCACCCAGGCAGCCTGGGCCCCTGCCATATCATGGAAGACAGGACAGAGAAAGCAAATCTTTCCCACACAGAATTTGCTTTGATTTAGACTCTCTTTTACCCAACATCCTTCTACCTTTTTGGAAAATTAAGGCAGTTTTATAGTGTTTCACAACTTTCACACATTGCTATTTATTATTCTTTATGTCTCACGGCAAGCCTGCAAAAGAGCAAAGGTAGAGACCACTCTCCCCAGCCGTCAAATGAAGGATGACCTCAGAGCTCTAATCACAGGCAGAAAGTGATCGAGCCCAACGGCAGGTTCCTGAAGACCTTGACCTTTGGCCTGTGCTGCATCTGGTCTCTCTTCCTCTGTGAGCCCCTTCTCTGAACATTTTCTTATCCTCTCTCTTTTCATCTTTCTCCCTATCCTGTCTTCTCTGTCTTGCTCTCTCTTTCCTTTTTCCTGATCCCTGATTTTTGGAAAAGGTACCATATCTCTATTTCATTAGTCCTCAAGCACTGTTCCAAGAGTTTTCTTCTCTTTTATTTTGAGACAGGGTCTTATTTTGTAGCTCAGGCTGGCCATGAACTTGTGATCCCCCTGCCTGGGTCTTAGGAGCTGCGGAAGTACGGGTATGTGTTGCCACACTGTTTTCTTCTTGCTTCTTGCTATCAAGAGTGGCTGCCCACAGGCAGATTTGCTGGGAAAACTCTGCCTTCACAAGAAGAGAAACTAACTGGGCAGCTCTCTGCATTTGCAGTACACAGAAATTACAAGTACCATAAGTCATTGAGCAATCTTTCCTTGAACCAATTAGATTCTGACATCTGCTTACTGTTTAATTATCTTCTGACTGAGGAAATGGAAAAGTTGACAAATAGTTTAACCCAACAAGAGTCAGGTTCCTCATTCCCCCCTTTGTGGAGTGTGTTTATAGAACACCAATCTGCCAACATCTCCTGGTCTCTCTGGGACACTGGCAAAAAACACAGACAAATATTTATATTGCACGAACTCAAGATGGTTTTCATTTTTTTTTTCATGTTTAACCGATTTCAAATGAACGACAATGGCCCTTAATGTGGTTACAAGAATTTGCCATTAATTGTCACTTGAAATTGGATCCAGCTGGTCTATATGCCTACACTGGATTCTAGTTCTTAATGATTTGCCTTCCAAACACGTGGGCTGCTTCCCGCTGGTTGGCTGCATACCAGCTTAGCGGGGGCATCATTCCATGTGGACAAAAATGAAGTTCAGAATATTACTCTGGTTTTCTAGCTCTTTGCACATAGTGCTTGAGGCTGGAAAGCTGAGCGAAGAGAGAACCATAAACGTGCGACAGGCTTGGTATATACCATCCTTTACCGGTGGCAAAGATACTGACTCCAGTTCCAAGGGGGTGATAGGGTTAGGTGTCCAAGGGACATAGGAGTGTGGCTTGGGGTTTCAGAGTAGTGTGTGTGTGTGTGTGTGTGTGTGTGTGTGTGTGTGTGTACGCATGTGGAAGCCAGAGGTAGATGCTGAGTGTCTTCCCTTCATCACTTTCCACCTTGAGTTTTGACAGGGCCTCTCACTGTACCCAGAGCCCACTGATTGCCTAGACTAGCTGTCTAGTAAGCCCACCTGTCCCTGTCCCTGCACTGGAATTACAGGCTACACAACAATGTGTTTTTTTATGTGGGTTCTGGGAATTTGCATTTAGACCTTTATATTTACCTGACAGGTACTTTACTAATGCAGCCATCTTCCCATCAGGACAATATCCTAGACTCTCTGTGAATTTTCAAGGCTTCCCTCCCTAGGTCTAAGATGCTGATGTGGAGAGTGGACAGGGAGGAGCTGTGGCATAGAGGGAAAGCTGAATAAGAGGAATAGGATTCTCTACCCCTTGGCGCCCTTTCATTTCTGTTTAATCAGTGTAATCATATAATTTCTTGAAAAAAAAAACTGGATGGGATGTTAGGAAGACAGGCTTAATTAATTAAAGTGAGCATAAGGAGCCTGTGAATAAAGGAGTTAGACCACAGGGGTGGGAAGTAGGTTCCATGGTCCTATGACAGGGCTTCCTACAATGCTTGGGATAAGGAAAATGCAGCTTCTACCTGAGTGTAGAGAGGAAGAGTTCTTTGATCGATTAGTAATGTCTGCCCTGGTTGCTGGAGTGAGATGGTTATACTTAGGTCAAATATTTACCATTCTGGAACTGAATTGTCCTCTAGAGACTTTTTAATACTATTCTTGTAGTGAAGAAAGTTGAGACGTGGATAGAAATGGTTTTCTTCTCAGTTACTGCATTGAAGGGTGAGACAGGGAGTCCAGACAGGGTGGTCTTAAGGCAGGGCCTCTCACACCTAAAAATGGTCAGCATATTTCTGAAGCAGAAGCAGGGGCAGGCCCTACATCTTTCATTTCATGGCTCCCCTGCCACTCAGAACAGCAAGGACAGCACTGGAAACAAGGCCAGTGGTCCTTCGCTGTGGGCTTAGCGACTTGCATGAGGGTCTGTGCAACCATTTGGGAGAGTTTTTCCACAGGTCATTTAATTTACTCCTCTAGCTAGTCTCTGCTGTGGTAGGTTATTCTTCCCTTGCACTGTGTTTTCCTTCTATGATTTGCAGGTGCAATTGGTTTTAGTCCCCCCCATCCCAAGGGCTGCCAGGGGCATAGCTAAGAACACATCCGTAGTTTCACCTACATTTGGTTGGCTCACAGGGCACCTGGCTCCCAAGACAAAGCACAGAACTAATGTTGCAAATGCCCTCAACTCAATGGGGGGCAGCTTTGAGACCAGGGCTCAGACAGGTGCCAGCTCTGCCCCTTCATAACTTCAGAGACTGTACTCTGCCACGGTTGCCCTATTTTATCATTGCAGACAGTCACTGAGGTAGGAACAAAACATCACAGGGCAGGGCTGTAGGGATGGCTCAGTGGTTAAGAGAACCGATTGCTCTTGCAGAGGACCCAAGTTTGGTTCCCAGCACCCATATGGCAGCTAACAATCACCTCTAACTCCAGTTCCTTGGGATCTGGTGCCTCTTCAAGCCTTTGTGGGTATTGCATGCACAAGTGTCCTTACATGCATGCAGGCAAAATGCTCATACTCATTAAATAAGTTAAAATACTTTCAAGAAAGTCACATGACCCTGGCTTATGAGAAAGAGCCCTGGATCCAATGTCTAACATGATGCTGTCTCTATTTCCAGTAAAATAGGAATGTGTGTTTATTATTAAATAGTATCCTTTTCCTGATACAGTAAAAATTTCAAAATTAGACATAATCTGACATTATATAACCTTTAAGTTTTATCTCCCTGAGTCAAAACCTCTCTACCTGTAAAAAAAAAAAGTTGTAAATATCCTTGCCTTTTAGATTAGTTGGGAAGCTAAAAGTAAACAATGGTGTTAATACTTTCCTGTGCATAGCAAAGATGGAACATTCAATTTCCCTTTCTACTTCCGAAGAATTGTCACAGGTTAGTTTTTGCTGTCCCCTGAAAATATGCAATCATTTTGGAATCTCCTTGACACAATGGCATAAGCCGCAAACATGGATCCAGTAATTTATTATTTTGTGTGTTTTCATGTGCATGTGAGTGTACATATATGTGCATACTTGTGTGGAGGCCCTCCTCAGGAATACTGTCCATGTTGTTTTGAGACAGTGTCTCTCACTGGCCTAGAGCTCACCAAGTGGGCTGCATGGACTGGCTAGGGATCTGCTTGTCTCTGCCTTCCTAGCTCTGGGAATACAAGACTGTGCCACCATGCCCAGTTTTTTCTTAAATGTGGGTTCTGGGGACTGAACTCAGGTCCTCATACTTGCAAGGCAAGTGCTTTACCGTTTGAGCCATCTCCCCAGCCCTGGATCCAACGTCTAACATGATGCTGTCTCTATTTCCAATAAAATAGGAATGTGTGTTTATTATTAAATAGTATCCTTTTCCTGATACAGTAAAAATTAACTTCAACAAACTTCAAAAATTTTTTCTTTAAACCATGTCAGAATCAGGAATCATCCAGGCATCAGAGAGACACTTGAAAATTAGAAGCAAACTTCAGATGTCTGCATTGTGACTTGGCATTAGCGAAATCATCGATAAGTTTCACAACTTTTGCTGCCTTGTTTCTCTAGCTCGTGGTGTTAATTCTGTTAAACACTGTTGCTACAGAGTGTTCCTTAAATAGTTTTTAATTAGTTTTAATTTGGAGGAAGAATGTTCTGTTTAGGATCCAGGGGCAGGAACTGTCAAAATTGAAACGAATAGATCGCACTCCTCTATTGAATGGCCTGCTGTGTCATTCTGTCCCATGTAGAGATGCTGAGTTTTGTCAATTTTACCTGCTAATGGTTTTCACAAAGCAGTTATTCTGTTGAGAATGGTTCTAACAGATCATAGGAGTATTTCTTTTGAAATTATTAGTACATTTTATGTGTGTGTGCACATGTGGAAGTCAGAGAACAACTTGCAAGAGTTGGTTCTCTCCTTCTACTGTGTGGGTTCTGGGGATTGAACTCAGACCATCAGGCTTACCTGCAAGCACCTTTACCTGATAAGCCATCTTGCCTGTCTGGACCATGAGATTATTTCCTGTTCACCTTCTCTGTGTTCTTCAAAGAGGACTTCTTATCCACATTAAGTAATTAGAATGGGAGAAAAAAAAATGCACTCAAGTTGGCAATTGTGTTTCATTCTGAAATCTTAGATCTGATTAGGTAATTAATATTATCAATAAGATGAGAGAGAAGAATTGGTAATCTAAAATTCCTCCTTTAAAGAAAGTTCTATTCAGGCAGAGTGTGGTAGTACACTCCTTTAATCCCAGCACTTGGGAGGCAGAAACAGGTAAATCTCTATGAGTTTGAGGCCAGCCTTTTCTACATAGCAAGTTCCAGGCCAACCAGGGCTACATAATGAGATTCTGTCTCAAATAAACAAACAAACAAACAAAAAACAATAAAAAATTTGCTGATGGTTAAAGTGCCATCATCCTAGCAGTCAGGAAGTCAACAGGAGGAAACAAGTGATGAAAAAATAAGCTTTTCTGTTTTTATTATTGTGTATCTTGGTGCAATTTCAGCCAAAGTTGATATTTTAAGAATATAGTTGGAATTTCTTGGAGCTGGAGAGATGGTTCAGTGGTTAAGAGCACTGGCTGTTCTTGCAGAAGATACAGGTTCGAATCTCTGCATCCACATGGCGGCTAACAACCAACTATAACTCCAGTTCCAGGGGATCCATCACCCTCTTCTGTCCTCTGTAGGCACTGCATGACACAAGTGCACTTACCTGTATGTAGGCATAATACTCTTATACACACAAAAAATAAAAATGATAAAGAAAAAAAGTAAAAAGAAAAGAATATAGTCAGAATTTCTCTGCTGTATTTTAAGATATTAGCATAGTTCTACATATATAAATGCATGGTTTTTCTAAGATGTCCTATGTCCCTCCAGGGAAGAAGCAACAGCTTCTTTGACACCTTTGTTTTTGTAAACTCCAACCAAGATATTATCCAGATTATACAGGTGGCAGAGATCAACCTGCTGCCCTAGGAGCTGCCGGAGACCAGCCCTGCTCTCGTGTAGAGCAACTCAGGCAGGCCACGCTCTGTTCAAGTGGCATCTGGTGGAAAATGTGTATTAGAAACATATTTTTTTCCAAAATAGAGAAAATGTGAATTATGCAGGGAGAAAATTGACAAGTACAGTTATGCTGTGAGATGTCTACACTTGTGTACTATGAAATATATCCTCACATTTGCTTAGCCAATAAGTATGAAGTGGCAGGATTGGAATGCTTCTGTCTAACAGGCAAAAGTAGTTAGCACTCCAGAGGTCACTAGATGCACTTGAACCCCATCATTGACAGGAGTATTTTGCTCATGGGATTGTCATGGAAGCCAGAGTAGAATTCTAGTGCAGTGCAGTCTTATTTATTATTTGGAATTAAAACAGCAAACTTCATTCCAAGCAACTTCCAGACAAAGTATGTAAGGAGAGGCATTTAACAGATTTCATTTAAACTCGTATATTCATATCACAAACCCTCAAGCAGAAATATCTCTTTGATTTACTTAGTCGTTTTCTTTTGTTGTTGTTCTTGGGAATAGGGTCTTGTTGTAGCCCAGGCTGGCCTGGAACTTACTATGTCACCTTAGCTGGCCTTAAGCATTCAATCCTTCTCTCTTAGTTTTCCAAACGCTGGGATTACAGATACCACGCCACTCTAGCTTGCTTAATCACTTTTAATAAGGAAACTTAACTAGGAAACACGTAGAGACCCAATGTACAATTTGAGAGCTAGTTAGCTAAGCAAATATTTAATATTCAGTAAAAACCATGATATTAAAATTGGCAAATCCTGAAATTTACAGAGAATGCCTATTTAATTTTTTTGAGATGCATTTGTGTGCACTTGAGAAAACAGAAATACTTTAATTTTGAAGAAATCAAGCGTGAGGGCTTGTTTCTTCTTCCACTGTGATCTCTTTTACAGCTGTCATTTGATGAAGAAAGTACAGTTTCACTTTTTTCTGGTGTCGTCATGTATATGTAAAACCCTTTGCCAGGCTCAGTTGGTAAAGCATTTGCCTGGCATGCTGGAGGATCCCTAGGTTTGATCCCCAGCACCTCAAAAACAAGGTGTGGTGGCCCATTCGTGTAATCCCAGCACTTGAGAGGAAGAGGCAGGAGAATCAGAAATTCAAGGTCATCCTTGGTTATACAGTGAGTCTGAGGCCACATGAGACCTCATCTCAAAAGTGAATGAATGGATGAATGAATGAATGACTTTGCTAACAGCCAGATATGGTATCACCCATCTATAATCTCAGGAAGTGGAGCTCAAGAGAATCAGGAATTCAAGGCCAGCTTTGAATTAGTCTTCGTTACCTGAGACTCTATCTCATTAAACCATAAACAAATAAACAAATAAATACCCTTTGCCCCTGTGACAGCCATACCTAACATCATAGAAACTTTTGTTTCACTCCTTGGTCCCTAGGGCCCTGTGGCCTTGAAACAGACTGACCTGGCTGTCTGTGTTGTCTATTTGCCTTGCTTGGTGACCAAGCCCTCACAGCCTAGCCTGGGCATCAGCCCCAGCTCCCTATGTACCAGAGCCCCCTCCGCAGCCCTGCTGCTCTTGCCGTCTGGAGCAGGACCCTGCCCCTCTGCCCTGAAGTTTCCTGTCCTCCTCCACCTGTGTCTGACTCATCTTTCAAGATCCAGCCCTGACATGGGGACCCCAGGTTCCTCGGTCCTGGCAGGAAATGGGCTGAGGAGGGACCCTGGGTCAAGGAGTAGACCGGACATAAGGAGACTGACAGAAGACGTGCCGCATGCGGGGCCTGCTGAGTTGGGTCTGTCACTGTCTCTAGGCCTGGAGGATCCAGGGGAATGTGCATGGGAACCACGAGACAGCAGAGCAGGCCAGTGTTACCTGAGGGGCCAAGGTCATCACCTGCTCATTGCTCCCCTCCCCTGCCCCAGCTGGCCAGAGAGAAACTGAGCTCTTTCTTCTTGCCCTCCATCCCCTGCTGTATGACTCTGGCCAATCCAACTTGAAGGTTGGGCTAGCCTTCCCATCAGAGCAGAGTTGAGGAGGCTAGAGGCTGGATCGAAGGCAGTATGGCACTCTATTTTCTGGGAGCATCTGATGAGTCCAGCCCAGCTTGTAAGTATCTGGGCCCCAAGAGCACTTCTAGCTGTGCCCCAAGGTGATAGCAAGGACCCAGATTTATTCTCTTTGGATTTTCCATATGGAAATAACGGAATAGATTCTGCATGTTGAATTAAGAACAAGGATACTGAGGGTCCTGGTCCTGGTTTGGGGAGCTTCAACCAGAAGACAGAGCAGAGGGACAAGCAGAGGAGAGCTGATGGCCAGCTGGCAGAGGAATTGGTGAAGAAGGCGTGTCATCAAAATCATAAGGGTAGGGGCAGGGATTGAAGCAGGATGCGATTCGAGAAGGCAAAATGTAGGTAACTGAGTTATCATCAGGAGACATGGGAGGGAGAGGGCGTGGGTTCAAGTTAAAGAGGGTGCCAGCTCCACTCTAGACCACCCTCGTCCGTATGGTGGCCGCTAGTCACGGGTGACTATTTAAATTAAGTACAAGTAAGTAAAATGGACCTTTCCGCCCCTCAGTCACACCAGGCGTCGTCCAGTGTTTCATGCTGTAGGCCAGTGCAGGCCCAGCTTGCCCGGCATCACGGTCTCTTCCTGCTCAGTCCAGTGTCCTCGTTTCCTTTTCTCTTTCCGTGGTAAACACCACGACCAAAAGCTACTTGGGGAGGAAAAGGGTTATTTGGCTTATAAGTCACAACCCATCAATGAGAGAGGTTAGGGCAGGGAGTCAGGGCCCAGCCTGGAGGCAGCCACTGAAGCAGAGACCAGAGAAGAACGCTCATTGTTACTGCTTTGCTCCCTCTGGCTGGTTCTCAGATAACTTTTATCAAGAATCCAGGGTCACCTGCTCAGGGGTAACACTGCCCTGCATTGAGCTGGACCATCCCACACCAAGCATCAATCAAGAAAATGCCCCACGGGGCAATCTGATTGAGGAAACTCTTCAACTGAAGGTTCCTCTTCCCAGCTGGTGCTAGGTCTGTGCTAAACTAACCAGCCCGGCTGGCTACAGCCTCGATGTTCAAACAGTCCTTGACTGAACCCCTCCTCCATCCTTGTTTTATGATTTAATCTGGTCTTATGTATCTTGATAGCCAACATCCACACCTAGAACCAAACCTTTCCTTTGCCAGTGAAAACTTTTATGATGAGTCTCTAAGCATCACTTCGCCTAGAAAATGAAGACAGTAACAGGTCCAGAAGTGGAGGGGAATGTGCAGAAAGGTGGGGGAGCAGTTCTTTACTGTTAGCTCCTGCATTAGCTACTTTTCTCATCGCTGTTATACCTGGGAGAGGCAGCTTACAGGAGGAAGCTCAGCATCTCAGGGAATGCCAGTCATCACGGTGGGAGGGAAGGTATGGTGGCAGAGCCAGCTGCTGCCTGTGGCAGCCAGAGCTTGAAGGAGCTGGTCACAACGTGGCAGCAGGCAGCAATCAGAGTTCCGAAGGAACCGGAAATGGCTATCACCTCGAAGCCTGCTCTCCGGGTACTAGTGCGACCGCAAGGCCTCGGCTTCCCCAGCCTGTCCTACTGGGGACAATGTATTCCAACACATAAGGTCGACAGGGAAGACTCAAACCCCAGTAGTGTCAGCATCCATTGAAACAACATGGGTTCTAAGTAGGTCCTACAGAGAAGTTGTTCCCTTGGCTCTAAGTTCACAGCTTCCGGTTGTGACTGCCTCATGCAGTTCTCCCAGGAACTCTTTGAGAAGACAGTATCATCATTCCCCTTGAGGAAATGGAACCTTAGCAAGATGAAAAGTTGCTCTGTGTCACACTTTACATGTGAAAATCTGTCGCCTATTGTTTCTTCTGCTACGTCTTGTCTCTCCACCAATACCAATAGGAACATCTTTTCAAGGCTTCATTCAAATCTTTAAAAAAATGTATGTGTGTGAATGTGAGGGGTCTGTATGTGTCCTGGTGCACTTGTGGAGGTCAGAGGACAGCCTTGAGTGTTGTCCTTGCCTTCCACCTGGCTTTAAGGCAGGGTGTCATCACTGCTGTGTATACCAGGCTACCTGGCCCATGAGTTTCCAGGGATTCTCCTGTCTCTGCCTCCAGTCCTGTCATAGGAGTGCTGGATTACAGATGTTCACCACTATGTCCAGTGTTTAGGTGGGTTCTGGGAATCTGAACTCTACTCCTCATGTTTGTGTGGTGTCTGATAATCATCAAGTTGACAGCTGAGATGCACTATTACAACTCTGTCTCCTGTCAACTTGATATTCAAATGCATCGTTTTAAATCATAGCCATCTACTCCTTGTCCTCAAAGTCTCATGTTCATTTCATAATGCAAAATACAACCCAACTTAAAAAATAACCATAGTTTTTAACAATTCCAAGAGTTTAAAAGTCCAAAGTCCACTTCTCATGGGAGATTCAAAGGGATCTCTCTTTTAAAAAAATATTTTATTATTTAAAAAAAGTAACATTATTTGTATTCTGTGTATAAGTGTATTGCATGCATGTGGGTGGATGCACCCATGTCATTCATGCCCCGGAGATCAGAAGAGGGTCTCGGATACCCTGAAATGGAAGGTTGTTAGCTGCCATGTGGATGCTGGGAATCAAACTCGGGTCCTTTACATGAGTAGCCAGTGCTCTTAACCACTGAGTCATCTGTCTGCCCCTCAGAGCAGTCTCTTAACTGTGCACATCTATAAAATAAAAAAAGTTTCATACTTCCAATATACAATGACAGAAAATAAACATTTATTTAATAGGAGGAACCAGAGCAGAGCAAGGAAAGGCTAGATCAAAGCAAGACTAAAATCTAGCCAGGCAAACATCAAATCCTGCAGCCCCATGTCTGACATCCGGAGCTCATGTTGAAACTGGCCAGGTTCTAAAGGACTCCCTCTAGTTCTGCTGGCTGCAGCATACATAGCCTCTTCCAGGCCAGCTCTGCTTCCTGCCTGCAGTGTTCCTTGAGAGATGTCCCATGGTTCTGGTGCCAATATCCTGGGGTCTCCATTGGCAGCTTCACACAGTGGCCTCTTTGGGCCTCACTGAAGGGATTCTGACCATGCTGACCTTAGTTGCTCTCTGAGATCATTGACTGAGACTTCATGACCCTTCAGTCTTGCATCTTTCATGTCTGCAAAACCAGTCGCAGGTGAATGATGCTGCCAAGTCCTGCTGCCAGCGTGGGGTGTAGCCTGGCCCCCCCAGGCTGCAATGCTGTTGGCATCTGTGTGCTGGTCCTGGGGAAGCGGTTTCCCTGGCATTGGGACCCCTTCAGTTTAGGCTTTATTCCTTTAAAAGAATTTGGATCTTCACAAGGCAAAGTCTCTGATATGTGAGGGTTTGCCCCCAGGATATCTCTTCTATGGTACCAGTGCCATGCAGGAGGTTGTTCTTCAGTGCTGCTGACCTCTTTAACAATTACAGCTGCCTTCCCAGCACCAGCTTGAAGGCTGTCCTGTATCAGAAAGATTGATCCGTTACCTTTAAATTCAACTCCACTCGAGTTCTCAGGACAGGGGCAGAATGAAACCAGATTCTTGGCCAAAATATCACGAGTATCCGCTATCTCAGTTGGAGATAAAGTTCTTATTAAAACACCAGAGATGGGCCTTCACTGTTTGTGTGTCTCTCAGCATTCTTGTCTTTCAAGCTCTCACTGAATGGCTCTTTAATCTCTGCTTCCAGCCGCCCCGGGGCTCTCCTACCCCAGAGGACCATTCTTTCACATTCTAGCCACAAAACTGTTCCAAAGGCCTAACAGCTACATGGTCTGGTTTATCACAGCAACAGTCTCTTTTCTTGGTACCAGTTTTCTCTGTCTTAGTTACTTTTCAATTGTTGTGATAAAAATATTCCAATAAAAGCAGTTTAAGGAAGACATGACTTGTTTAGCTCCCAATGTGAGGCTGCAGTCCATCCTGTCAACGACGTCACAATGGCAGGAGCTTAAGGCAGCCGGTCATGTTGCACCTGTAGTCAAGAGGCAGAGTAATGACTGCTTGTGCTCAGCTCACTCTCTCCTGTTTGCTTGGTCCGGGACCCCGGACTAGAGGATGATACCACTCATAGTAGGCAAGCCTTCTGGTTTTAATTAATTTAATTAAGATAATCCCCCACAGCTATGCCCAGAGCCTCGTCTGCCAGGTGAATCTAGATCTCATCAAGTTGACAATTGAGATTACCCATCATGTGCAGCAAACAATTTAACACTGAGCCATTTCCCCAGCCCTTCATTTGAATCTTACAATGTGTGCAGTTCTGGGTCTGAATGGGCAAATAATTTTGACAAAGTTTAATAAAAACATTTAAAATTTCTTCAGCACCAAATATTGATTTTAGCATTCATTCCTCCGTGGGGGTCTTGAAAACAAATCTGACTTCTCCATCTTTATCTTTAATTCAGTGTATTGATTGCAAAGGGCTTTATACCTAGGAGACTTGAGAAGAATTGTGCTCCTGGGTGGAAAAGGAAGAGACTGGATCCTATTTGGGGAGCTCTAATTCACAGGAAAATAACAAAAACAACAACAAAAGCAATGGACTTTGTCTGACTTTGGACACAGGCAGTCTTAAGTAGAAGTCTGGTGTGTCCTTGGGCAAACTATCTATGCTCTTGTGATTTCATTTTCTCTAGTGGAGGAAGACAAAGCCCTGTCTCTCCTGGAGGAAGGTCTTGGGGACTGAAAGGATATATCCTAAAACCCTGAAATGACGTTATAATGTAGATGCACTCAGCAAACAGACTTTGCTCCAGGAAACTTACGGATCACGCTGATCTCTGTTTGGCAAAAGTGAGGAACCCTTATTGTCTGGATCATACGTTTTAAAGAAACCAAAGCTGTGTTGGGAAAATTATGCCAATCATTTTAATTTTACCTTGGATGTGAACTCTCTCATTTCTTAACCTTTATGTTAATATAAATCAGAGCTGCAGCAGGAAGAGGAGAGCCCAAATTCAGCCCTTGTCTCCCAGCCTCCCCTGCTGGGTTTTGCACTCTGGGCTTTCTACGCCTACTATGTCCTGGCTGGAGTTACAAGGCAGGCCTGGGAGATCCCAGGGCTGGCACTGAGAGGAATTAAAAGAGAAAGAAAAACATGAAAATTGGTGAAGTCCTTGGCATGGGGGAGGTAAGATCGGGAGGCTCCAAAATGGCGATCCAAAGTAGTTCCGTGGCCTAAAAGTCACTAGCTTGAAGAGAAGTTTGGGTTCGCCCAGCTTTCCCAGCACCGCTCCCTCCTTCCCGCTCAGGCTGCTGTCTCTTTCTGCCCTGAGACATTTCTGTTGTTTCCTCTGGTGAATTCCAGCCAGGGACCACTTTTCCCTGGCTTATTATTTTGGGTCTGCAGGGGATTCTGAGTACTGTGCATTGTCTGAAGACACAATGCAACCAAGTGTTAGTCTCAGTGACTGCCTCTCCAAGAAGACTGAAGTGTGGCAGGCGGTTCTGGAAGGTACTGGTTCAGCCTGTCTCTGTGGGCTCCAGCCTGTTCAGTCAGTTATGAGCTGAGGCTTCTGGGCACCTACATCATGTCTTTGATCCTGTCGAAGTGCCAGCTTGGTACTGGGGTTTTCATGGAAATTATGGTTTCTGGTCCCACACAGTGCTGGTGGAGGGGATGGCATTCCCATTTGACTGATGGAAAACAGCCTTAGTAAAGTGTTTGGGTATGGTGATGCCTGCCTTTCATTCCAGCACTCAAGAGGCAGAGACCAAGGCCAACTTGGTCTGCATGGTGAGTTCCAGACCAGCTGGGGCTACAGGGAGACCTTGTCTCAAAAATATCCTCCTCCCAAAAGAAGTAAAGTGTGGGCTGGGGAGATGGCTTAGTCAGTAAAGTGCCTGTTTCATGACACAAGAGAGCCTAAGTTCGGATCCCAGCACTCACATAAAAGCACGTTTCCCCAGAGCTGGGGTGTGTGCGACAAGAGGATCACCTTGTCAGCCAGTCTAGGTTAATGAGCTCTAGGTTCAGTGAGATTCTAAAAAATATGGTGAAGAATGATTGAGAAAGACATTGATATCAACCTCTGACCTCCACATATACACACATGGGCTCTGATTAATATTATTCTGTGAGGGAAAGGGCAGGCTTTGTCATTATCCTTAATGTCCACAGTTGTAAGCTTAGGTTTGAACGTCTTCTAGAGGGTTGGTTCTGCTAGCTGTTTTTCTCAGGCTACTGTCATTACGACTCTGGCTTCCGAGGCATTGCCCTGGGAGTTCATTGTAGAGCCTAGGGGTTGTCTCTCAAGCTTCAGTTTTATCTCCTATCAAGTGCTGGAGCCAACCCTGGTGGTATCATTCCATCCTTGCCTCCTGCCCCATTGTTTGAAGATGAGGCTGCTTACTTAACATGTGTCAGTGACCTGCACTTGTTGCCTGCCATGCTGAGAGGCACTGCCCTCCACACTTGCAGTTTCTAGAACTACAGTACAGGTGCTAGCTTTTTGAGGGAAGAGACTGTTGTATGTCCTGAGCTTCTGGACTAGACCCAGAGTATGTTGGATAGCTCCAGCTGTCAAGTTGACACATCCGGAAAGAAGGAACCTCAACTGAGGAATTACTTCTGTCAAACTGACCAGTGGGAATGCCTGTGAGACATTTTCTTGACTGTTGAGTGAGGTGGGAAGGCCTGGTCCACTGGGCAGGTGGTCCTGGGTTGTAAAGGACAGCAGGCTGAGCACAGGCCAGAGGAACAATCCAGTAAGCAGTGTTTCCAGCAAGGCACCAGGGCTGGCTCCTGCACTTGATAGGAGATAAAACTGGAGATGGAGAGCTAATCTCTGGGCTCTGTAATGAACTCCTGGTCTGTGCTTCAGTTGCTGCCTCCAGGTTCCTGCTTTGAGTTCCTACCTTGGCCTCCCTCCATGATGGACTGTCAGTTCTAAGGTAAAATAAACCCTTTGTTCCTCAAGTTGGTTTAGATTAGTGTTTTATTACAGCACTGAGAATTAAGTAGTTTCGAGCTGCAGGCCCGGGAGAAGCCTGCTCAGTTATCGTGCCTTTTCACAGAATTCCATTTCGCTCATTTTGGCCAACTGGCCGCTGGCTCCTAAGTCTTTTGCTTCTACAGTTTTCTTCAGACTATCTTCTTATTTGGAAGGCCCTTCTGGCTCCTTTGTTTCTCACAATCTTGTTGACCTTCAAGAGCCAGTCCTCCCCATACTAGATGGTAGACCCTATTAAGAAAAGAGTTTAGAGCAGTTGTACTGTGTCCCTCTTCAGAACTCTGCACGTGCCCACGGCGTGAGCGAATGAATGAATGAGACTCCGATTTCTTTTTATTTTTCCCTATTTCTAGGTTGTTCTCAGGAACACTAAAGCCTTCAGAGTTCTCCTCACAGATGGGGCTGTTCTGTAGAGGGCCTCTTGACACTGGTCTTTCTCTGGTCCCAGTATCCTGGGCTATGATTGGTTGTCTTGTGGTTCTTCTCTCTCCCTCCTAACACTTTCTTATTTTCTCCCTTTCAAACTGAGGAAAGTCCTGGGAGAAAAGTTCTCCTACTGGCAAATGTGTCTCCTAAAAGTTCGTGTCTTGGAAATCCCTGAATTCCTACATTGATGATAGTTGGAGACAGTGAGGGTTTAAATGTGATTTCGAGGGTGAGGCTCTCAAAATGGGTTTAGTAACTTTGTAACAAAGGGAAAATCCTTAAGATCTGAACTATTATAACACAGCAAGGATGCCCTCATCTGATATTGGCACCTTGATTTTGGGCTGGTCAGCCTTTAGGAATGTGAGCCATAATTTCTTTTCCTCATAAATTACTCAGTGTTTTGTATTCTCTTATAGCAACTAAACATAAGACACGCTGTATGACAGCCTAGCCCTGGTCCTATCTGAAGGGGTCAGTGGACTCCAAGACAGACGGGAATCATGGATCAGGTAGGAAAAGACTCAGATCTGAGAAACACTGTGGGACTAGGGGGACCGGAACTCTGGCATTGTACCATGGCTGTAAGTACTCAAATGAGCCCAGGTGACCCAAGGACTAACTCTCAACTGCAATTGGACTTTTTGTGCAGGGTAGAGGGCCCTTGATCCACAGGAACTGGAAATGGCCAAAGGGTGACCAGAAGTCTGCATGTGGAGCCTGCTACTAATTAATTAAGCTACACATGTGTGTGTGTGCCCTTGTGTGTGGAGGCAAAAGTCACCCTTGGGTGTCACTCCCTAGGAGCTGTCCACCTTGTTTTTTCAAGACAGGGTGTCTCACTGGGGTTGGGCGGGCTGGCCAGCCAGTGAAGCGGGAATCTGTCTGCCTGTGCCTCCCCATGCTGGGATTACACGCATATTCCACTTGCCTGACGTTTTTTTCTGTGGTTCTGGGGTTCAAATTCAGACCCTTGCATTTGCATAGCTGAGCACTCTGTCTACAGAGCTATCTCTGCAGCCCGAATTCAGCTACTTGATGGCTAGAAAGAAGCATGTCACCACCTCAGCTCAGTGCCCGCTAGAGTCCCACTGAATTAGAATCTGTGGCATTGAGTCTATGAACTTCTAAGAAGTTCCTAAGGTTTTGCTTAGCATCCTGAAATTTAGTGAGCACTGCCTTCCACCTTGAATTTCTTATAGATACATATTTCATAGCATTGAAAAAGATCACACATCTTAATGATTATATGGCATTCACAGTTTTCCCTGTCCTTGGGGCCCCGGGTGAGATTGGCCCAGACCCAGGAATTCCTTCCCTGTAGAGGTCCTGGTGCCCCACAATTTCTGGGATTCTTTCACAGCCTCAGGCTCTTGTTTTTGCACAGCCTTAATCTCACCTCACACAGACTCTGATGGAAAGCTCAGCCTCTTCTCCTTTTCCGTAGAGCAATCTGCTGGCCCAGGTGTTTGTGGGTGAGACAGATTTCCTTGAAGATATGGCGTGGGGCAGGGTGAGGGTGGGAGTTGGCAAGGGCTGGCATCACTGCAATGCAAACAAGTTTCAGTTGGTTTTAGGCATCCCCACTCCTGGGCACCTTGTCTCTCCTGCCTTTCCTTCGGGTAGCTACAGCTCTGTACCGTCTTGCTGCTCCCTAATTCCTTTCTTCTCTGGTTCTTTCTCCTCTTTCCCCAGTCAGTGTGTCTCCAGTTCTCTTTCTCATTCCCTACAGAGCAGGTTGGCCTTTGCCCCATGGCCTTGGCTGTGGGACACACCATATGCTTCCAGACTCCGCCATCTCCTCAGGAAGGCAGCTCTCCAAATGGAGCCCATTCCCTCCTTGGAGGGGTCCTTGTACTCGCTGTAGGTAATGAAGCTTTGACTCATTTGCCTGCGTGAGGAGTGCTGAGGCTGGAAGGGATCCCGAGACTGTGAGTCAAACTGATGTCAGCCATTGGCCCCAGGTCGCTGGCAGGTGAAAGGCAGTGTAGAAACCAAGATGGAGGCCCTGGCTCTAATGCTAGCACTCCTTTTGATTAGCTGATTTCATTGACAATGTGCAGTTTCAAAGCGCAGTGATTAGGAGCAAGGCTTTAGTGTCAGACCACAATGCCCACATGGACCAACCACCTCATGACATCCATGGGTGCTTCTTCATCACGCTACCATGACTCAGAAGTTAGTCCTCACTAGGTTTTTCCCTCTGCGCTGCTTCTGGGCCGGCAGCAGGAGTCATGATTTTAGCTCCACTGCTCCCATATGTATGCTGCGTGATCTCGGCCACGGTCTCTTGGATCTCGGTCTCTTGGGACCTCAGTTTACCCATCTGTCAAAACAAATCTGTTTCTTTGGATGAGTCAATTTGGAAACCTATCTCAGTGCCTTCCAAGGATGCTACTCATGACTCTCTGCGTGAGGGAGCGCTGGAGTCCTTCACCCAACTTTTTACCAGAGTCAGCTCTACCTATGTCTGTCTTGTGTGACTTCAGATCAAAGAAAGATTTCCATTGCATAGAAAGTACTCAGACGCCTCCAGTCTAGCTGACATGTTGGATCCACACCTTAGTGACCTCTGAGTCTTCATGGCTGCTCTGAAGTGGGCTTCTACACATCCATGACCTCTGTGTGGCTACCCTGCGCAAAAAGGGACAGGCATTCATTGCCAGGCACCTGGGGCAGCTGGGCCAGTGGGTGGGTCCCCAGAGAGGGTGTTTTGGGGACTTTTGGGTATTGGTAAGTGTGAATCAGGTGCAAGGTTTCCATTTCCTTTTCCCAGCACCCTCTTTCGGAACCACATTTAAGTGTGTGCTTCAGCAGATCACAGCGTGAAAGGTTCCACAGGTCCAAAGGGGCGTGGGAGAACAAGGGGCAGGGCCCAGGCGGGCACCTGCTATTTCCACTGTGGGCAGTATCTTGCATGAGAGGCCCGGTCTCCCGCCGCCTTTAGAGAGGGATCTTTCCCTGCTCTTCCTAGGACTCCATGGCTCCTGAGTTCCAGGGTTGGAGAACAGTCAGGAAGGACACAGATGCCACAAAGGTTAGATACAGACTGCAGCTTGCCAGCGTGGCCTCCTCCCTGCTAACACAAGTCTGGCCCATCATTGACTTTCTTCAGCTTCATACCTAGATTAAAGAGACCAGTAGGGTCTATGCACAAACCACAGAGGTTGTGTAATGTTTGTATATCCATTTGACCCCCACAACATGGAGAAAGAGGCAGAGCAGGGATCAGGGTGACACGGTGCGAACTCGCCAGGCCTGAGGGTTCCAAATCCAGTGCTCTGTGCTCCCACTCCAATTCCTCCTGATCTCAGCATCTGTGCTCAGCCCATTTCAGAGTTCTCCATCACTGCAAAGAAAAACACAGGTACAGACAGACACTCCTTATCCAAACTTGGTCATGGACATAACTGCTTCAAGATGTGATCCTATCTTTTAATTTATTCATTCTCTCTCCAAACCACTCCTTTGTTCATGTTCACCCCATTTATTTATCCATCCATCCATCCTTCCTTCCATCCATCCATCCCTTCCATCCATCCATCCATCCATATATCAGTCCATTCACCCACCCATCTGTCCACCCACACATTCACCCATCCACACATCCATCCATTCATCCACCCACATACCCACCTCCTCCACACATCTACCCACCCATCCACCCATCCATCCTTCCACCTACCCACTGTCCACCCACACATTTACCCATTCACACATCCACACATATATCCATCCATCCATCTGTCCAATTTTTGTTGAGTGCTTACTGTGTGCTCAGCCATTGTTAGCATTTATGGAGCACAGAGGGTGTTAAAATGTGATTTCTGACTTGGAGAAACTCAGAATCCATTTGAGGAGCAGCAGAAAGGGGTGAAAATGTGATTGCTCTGCCATCGAGGTACACTTTTATCTGTTCTTGCCGTTCCAGACTGATAGGTACTGCTCACTACACAGACTCTTGAAAACCCTTCAGCTTCCTGAAGTCCTGGGTGTGTTTTGGAGGGGGAGATGCTCGGCTGAGTTTTAGGTTCTCTGAAGCAAGGGGAGCCTTAGTTCTGTAGGAACTAAGAAGGGGAAGTTTGGATAGCTCGAGTGGTAATCAAAGGTTTCCTGGAAGGGGGGGGGCTTAAGAAGTTGGGGAACTTATGAAGATGAAGAGGTGGAGAGCAGAGGCTGGTGAGACAGCTCAGTGGTTAGAGCCCTTGCTCCTCTTGCAGAGGACCTGAGTTTGGTTCCCAGCATCCACAGGGCCACTTACAACCATATCTAACTCCAGCTTCTGGGGATCTGAAGCCCTCTTTTGGCCTCTGAGAGCTCTGCACACATGTGGTACACTTATATACATACATTCATAAACATAAAATAAAAATAAATGTAAAACTTAAAAAAGAGGAAGAGAGCATTGACCAAGCGTGATAGAAAGCCCGGCCTATTTGGGACAGGTAGCCTGGCCGGGTATACGGGGGCACGAGAGTGACCGGGATTCAGGCAGCGGGCATGCCAACAGAGCACCGGGCAAGTGCCTTCAGTGCTGACAGGAACCTCCAGTGGTAGGACAGCTCTGTGAGCTCCAGGGGCATGGAGCTCCTTTGGTTCCTTTAACAGACAGAATTGGCAAACATTTTCCTCTGAAAGAGAGAGACAGAGAAAGAGAGAGAGAGAGAAAAAGAGGAGAGGAGAGGAGAGAAGAGAAGAGAGACAGAGAAAGAGGAAAATATATAAAGTGATGTGGGTTTGACTAGATTGGAGAGGAGAGACAGGAAAAGAAAGAAAATCGAGGAAAGATGAAGGAAATTAGAAGAGGAAACAGGAAAAAAGAGAATAGGAAGAGGAATGGCGATAAAACAAGGAAAATAGTGATAAAGGCCAATGCACCTTCCTCTGAAACTTCTTTATGTTCATTGACTCCTGGTGACCGGGTGTAGATACAGGGTGTGGTGAGCTGATTTGACACATTGGGCTAATAAGCATTTCTAGCTTCATTTCCTTCCCTTTTGAGACAGGGTCTCCTGTACTCTAGGCTGGCCTCAAACTCAATATGTAGCCAAAGACGACCATGAGCTTCTAGTCCTCCTGTCTTGTTTCCCGAGTGCTGGGACTTACAGCATGCGCCACCACATCTAGTTCACTCGGTGCTGGGCTGGAATCTAGGACTCTGTTCTCCAGGCCGTCACTCTACCAAGTGAGACCCCTCCCCTTCCTCCAGCTCGTAGGCAGGGATCATTTCTTAAGGAACTTTGGCCTCTTCCTTCGTGCTTCTTTACAAATCTGTATAAACGGCCGGGCTCTATCACCACCTACTGTGCCAGTGATATCTTCTTAGTCTTCCCTGGAGTTTTGGCAAGTTCTTGTCAAAAATACTTGCGCTAGCTGGCATTGTGGTACACACCTATAATTCTAGTACTTAGGAGGTAAAGGTAGGAGGATCGAGAGTTCAAGGTCATTTTTGGCTATATAGCCAGTTTGAGGCCAGTCTGTCTAGTTATTGATTGAAAACCCGTCTTTAGACAAAAACAAAGCAAAACAAAAAAAACCCAAACTTAGGGCTCCCAGAAGCCTAAGTTCACAGAGGACCGACTAGCTTTCTTAGAAGAACAACAGTTGATCTGACTTATCAGGGGGTCTATGTAGCAGCATCTGGGGTCATCTCAAGCCTTGACCTGCAGTCTGCCATGGGTTGCCATGAACACTGTTACCATGTGGGTCAGGATCTGTCAGAGTCCTGGATGATGAGACAGTAGTTGTCATGGAAATACTTCTACCTTTCCCTTGAAGTGACCATGAAGGCGTAGTCTAAGGAAAACAGCCATCCTTCCCTCCCCATCTCCTTCCCTCTTTCTTTTCTTCCCTTCATCTGTCTGTCTGTCCATCTGTCCCTCCCTACCTCCCTCCCTTCCCTTTCTCTGTCTCTCTCCCTCTTCATTTCTTCTAACCTCTCAAAATATTTGAGATAAAGCTGAGTCGGTGGGGCACACCTTGAATTCCAGCACTTGGGAGGTCGAGGCAGGAGGATCTCTGAGTTCGAGGCCAGCCTGATCTATAAAACAAGTTCTAGTCCAGAGGGGGCTTCAAGGAGACCCTGTCTTAAAAAACTAAGAAGAATTGAGATAACGAAATTGATTTTTAAAATACTGATCTTGAAATAAGAATAAGGCAAGTTATCTCTATCAACGATGTATTATCAAATAGTTTTCTGGACTTCTGGCCAATGCAAACTTTCTTAAAGTAGGGAGAAGACATTTTCACTACTGAAAATAAGGGGAAACTGTCATCAGTTTTAGATGGTATCTAAACACATATTTAGAAAAGAAGAATTCATAGCAACACTCTTATAATGGTTATGGGTGGCAGAGTTTGCACCATGGTCAATGCAACGATTTCCCTACATAGCTCAGGGTCCTGTGGCTCAGCCTCACTGCACAGTCATGCTGGAAAGGAGTCTGTTTGATTCCAGAAACCCTGATGTGGTTAGATACTCTCTTTCTTTTTTTGTTTTATTTATTTTCAGTTTATGTGAGAGTTTTAGCCTTCATGTATGTAAGAACATCATACCCATCCAGTGCTCTAGAACTGGCTATTAGCTGCCCTGTGGGTGCTAGGAACTGGACCCAGGTCTTCTGCAAGAGGAACCAGTGCTCTTAAACCCGGAGCCATCTCTCCAGCCCCACGGTGTAGGCATTCCTGGAAGAACTTGTCACATCTGATAATCCACACACGCCTTCCCATGCAATGCCTCCCCAAAGTTCTGTCCGAGCAGAGTCTCCTCTTCCCAAAGCCAGGCCCTCAGGCTGCCGCTGTGCTGTGGCTTCTCTGTTGGCAAGGTTCTGCACCCGTCGTCTGCTCTCTCATCTGTACTTTGCTCTTCACCTTGTGGACCCAGTGCCCTGCCCCTGTGACTCCTGCCTGCCCACACCAGCAGTGAGGCAGGACAGAGTTCCCAGGACCATGGCTGGGACCACACTCTGCCTTTCTCCTGGCTAATTTTCTTATGAATAATCATTTTCTATTTCTCTTCTTTTTTTTCTGTTTCCTTTTTCTCTCTCTACTTCCTCTCTTCCTCTTCTCCTCCCTCCCTCCGTCCCTCCCTACCTCCATCCTTCCCTCTGTCCCTCCGTCCCTCCCTCCCTCCCTCCGTCCCTCCCTACCTCCATCCTTCCCTCCGTCCCTCCCTCCGTCCCTCCCTCCCTCCCTCCTTCCCTTCCTCCCTCCCTTCCTTCCTCTCTTCTTTCTTTTGAGACAGGGTCTTGTGGCTCCGCCTGGACTCTGTATGAGCTCAAGGATAACCTTGGGCTTTTTGCGATTGCTGAGATTACAGGCAGGCACCACCAATGCCTAGTTTTATGCTGCAGTGCTGGAGATCGAACCCAGGGCTTTGTGCATGCCAAGCAAGCACTCCACTGACCGTACCATAACCGTATATAACCTCTTGTGAATAGTCATTAGACATTAGCAAAAAAAAAATCCCCCAAGACACAAAATAAACCTATAAAAACTGAGTCCTTTCCTGGGTACCCACAGTAACCAGCCTGAGGATAAAAGCAAGAACAGCTGTGATCCACCCCTGGATGACTCTCAGTGAGAACTGCGTGGGACTTTCACGAAGAAAACCACAAAGCTTCATTAGTTTGAAGATTTGAATAAATGGAGAAACACAGCATGCTCTTACTTGGGAAATAAAGGAACCTGGATTAATACACAGACCTAGAAAACAATCGAATTAAAATCTCAATGGAAACTTTTGGTCATTCAACTGAACAGCTCTAACAATGTGTCTAGAAGAATAACAAGTTAAAAATAGCTAAGGCATTTCTGAAAGACCACGAAGACAGGATTTCCCTTAATATACATTAAATGTTTTTAAAAACGACAGTACAGCACTGGCCCCCAAACCTTTGACTTCAGAAGGATACTACTGGGCATTCGGAAACCAACCTTCCTAAGACTGTGAAAGTAACATGAGATAAAAAGAGGGTATGGAATCGATGGGAAGGGGCCATGTTAAGTGGTGTTGAGAATCTAACAGCTTGGGGAACAACTATTTTAGATCCTTGCCTTTTACTCAAGTAATTCCAGACAAACTACAGCACCAAGCACAAGAAATCCCTTAGCAATAGATTAAAAAGCAACCCAACAAGTGATGATCTTAGCATGATTATTATCTAAGTTTACAAGCAAGTAATCACAAAGGAAATTGTTAATAAAATAGCTGACACAAAACTTCTAAACATACTTTTTTTTAAAAAAAAAAAGGAGCTATAAAATAAGTAGGTAAGTGACAAATTAGGGGGAAAAAACTGGCCACAGATATGGCAAAAGGTTACCAGCTTTAATATGTAAAGAACTGATCCAAAAGACTGACATCCCAGGAGAAAAATTGGCAGAGAACATTAACACAATAAAACCTGCCAATGACCAGCCAGAGAAAATGTTGTTTTTACTAAAATCAAAGAAATACAAAATAAAGCATGAATATGATCCTATTTTGCTTATCTAATTCTTTTCTTTTTCATTTATTTTGGGGTAATGTCTCCTATAGCCTAGGCATGTGCCACCACACCACAGATCCCAGGCTAACCCAGCTCTCCAGAAAGCTAGGCAAACACTACGGACTGAGTCACACCTCTATTCCCCCTTCACTTGTCCAGTTGTTAAGATTGATGATGATGGACTTTCTAATAAGATCTTTCTAAATTGATTAGGTTTTAATCTCTTAGTTAAGAGACCCAGTCGTGTCCTAGCTGGTCTAGGGCTCTCAGGGCCCTCAGGCCAGGTTCCTGCACATGGATGGATGGAAGGAGAGAGGGAACAAAGTAGGTGAATCCTTCCATTTTGCCCGCTTCTGATTCCAGTACCTAAAGCTGGGTTTGGCCTCTAGTGGATGCTCAGCACCCATCAACTGGAATAAGGATGAGCAATGAGACAGATGGATGGGCAGACGGTCTACAGACAGGCTGGGTGGCTGACTTGAGATGATGTTCTCAGAACCCGCAGGAATGGCCTTGGAGCCACCAGGGAGGGGAGGAGAGAAGCGAAGGAAAAAGTGCAGGTGTGGTAAACAGGGACCAGAGGCCTCTGCTTTCCTTGGACAGACAGAGAGAGGATGCTGGGCTTGCAGCAACTGTACAAACACTGGATTTGTACAGGGCCCAGGAGTCTGAGCCAGGGTCTGACCTGCCTGTCTTACTGTAGTATATGATTTGAAGCTTACTTTATTTATTTAGTGTGTGTGTGTCTAAGTGTGTGTGTGTGTGTGTGTGTGTGTGTGTGTGTGTGTGTGTGTTCTTGAATATGAGTAGAGGTGGGGGCAGGTGCTATATTGCTCATGTGGTAGCCAGAGGATAGCCTTTGGGTATCAGTCTTCGCTTTTCTACCTTGTTTGAGACAGGGTGTCTTCAGGCTGTATAAACCAGGCTGGCTGGCCCCAGAACTTCTCATCTCCTGAGAGGGAGCCCTGGATTACAAGTGTTTGCTGAACTGTGCCTGGCTTTTATGTGGGTTCTGGAGATCTGAACTCAGATCCTCAGGCTTGCATGGCAAGTACTTTGAGCCATTTACTCAGGTTGCCATCCCTTGTTTACATGCAAAGATTGTAAATTTTTCTTCTTTCAGGATGGAGATAAAAATCACCCCAAGTTCAGTTGCACAGCTTGCTTAAGTGAAGGAACTCAGCTTTGAAGCCAGGTCTGTCCTATTCCTAAATCCTTGACCTTAAGTCCTGTTCTTCCAGTGTAGACTTCTCAGGTGAGAAAAGAAAAAATTGACTTTTGCATGTTGGGAAGAGTCCAGGCTCTGCCTCTAAATCATAGCCTGGATGTGAGTGTTAGGCTGAGAACGGGCCATCCACATGGTGGCAGACCCCACCGTCCATCAAGCCCTCACGGCACCTGACACTCGGTGCCGGATTGCAATCAGAGTGATGGTGTTCTGATCTATGAGCGATGTTCATCATTCCAGGGCGGGTACCTTGACATACTACCTTAGCCTGCTGTCAGCGGGACGGCCCTTTAATGTATTTCTGTAATCCATCACCCACTGGCGGCACAGGAGGCCCGCTGATGCCGGTCTGCCAGAGCCCTTTCTGTGAGTCTCCCTGAATTCTTGATTCTTAAAAATTCATGTTTGGAGTGTGAATACTTAGAGAGAGCATGGGGGGGGGTGAAAGTAAGAGAGTCCAGGAAATGGAGAGGGAACGAGAAGGAAAAGCCAGGAAGGGAGATGAAGCAGGGAAAAGAAGAGCCAAGAAACAGAGACGACAGGGATACCGGAAACACTGGGAGGAAGCGAACGAGCCAGGAGGAGGAGGGCGGGAGGGAGCACAGAGATTGACGCAAGGGTTAGAGCATCCAGAGAGCAGCAGTGGCGAGCAGAGCCTAGCTCTGACCCAGACTGCCTAAGACAGGACAGAATCTGAGCGATGAGAATAACACCTCCCCTCTTCCCCATCCCCTCCCCCTCCCCTCCCCCTCCCTTCCCCCTCCCCTCCCCCTTACCTCCCCTCCCCTCCCCTCTCCCCTCCCCTCCGCTGTCTTGTACTGGGCTTTCAACTCCAGATCCTCCTGCCTCCTGAGGATTGGCATCATCAGCTGTAGCATCACACTCAATCTCTCCCCCGCCCCTTTTTTGAGACCCCTTTTAGAAACAGGGTCTCCTTGTAGCCCCAGTTGGCCTGGAACTTTCTATGTAGCCCAGGCTGGCCTTGAACTCACAGAGATTTTCCTGCCTCTGCTTCCGTAGTGCTGGGATTAAAGTCATGTGCCACCATACACGGCAACGTCTCTCTTTCTTGTAAATTTTTCTACAGAAGAGCCAATTTTACTGATCTTTGGGAAGAGCGATTCTTTATCTTATTGATTTTTTTTTTCTATTTTCAGTTCCATCAATTTTGCTTTCACATTTTTTCTGTCCTTCTTTCTACTGGCTTTGGATGCGTTTTACTCTTTTCTTGAGAGTTCTTCTCTTTGATCCGCGGGTCATTTGGAAGTCCTTCTCCTCCCTCCCCGCCCCTCTTCTATTTGAAAATTTTCTAGTATCTCTCTGTCACTGATTTTTGCTTTGTGTTTGCTGTGTGGAGAACACACCGTGCAGCAAGTCACTTGCTCAGATACACTCTGTCCTGATACATGGTCACGGATACTGGAAAGTAATGTGAATCCAGCTATTGTTGGGTGGAGTGTTCTTAGGTTGGTTTTGAATACTGATGAGAACCTGCAGTTCACGGTAATGGATTCCTCTGTATCCAGGCTGGTCTTTTGTTTAGCTAATTTTTAATAGAGATAGCCCATCCTTCAATTATAGTTTGACTGTTTCTCTTTTTCAGTCTGTCCAGTTTCGCTTCATATTTTGCCTCACTTTGGACAGGTGGATTTGTACTTAGAATTGCTGTGCCTTGTGGGACCCTTTGTCTCTGGTAATTTTCTTTACTACAAAGTCTACTTTATCTGTTTATAAATACAGCAAACCTTGATTTCCTGTGATTAATGTTTGTATGATTTTCCTTTCTTTTTTTCTCCTCCTTTCAGTCTTTGAGGTGCGTCATGGCAGCATTTAGTTGGGTCAAACTTTTGATCCGCTCTGTCAGTCTTTGTATTTTAATTGGCATGCTTAGAACATTTACACTTAATTTGCTTATTGGTAATAGCAACTTTTAAATTTGCCATTTTGCTTTTTTTGTATCTTGTCTCCATTTTATGGTTTCCTATTCTTTAACTTCTTGTGAATTGTTTGAAAATCTTTCAAGACTCCCATTTTTATTTATGTGCAGGTTTTTCTTTAAATTTGATTTGTTTTTATTTGTGAATGTAATGTGTGTGTGTGTGTGTGTGTGTGTGTGTGTGTGTGTGTGTGTCTGCACATGTGGAGGATAACTTGGTATAGTTGATTTCTCTCCCTCCATATTTATGTGGGTTCTAGGAACCAAACTCAGGTGACCAGGCATTCCTGACAAGCATTCTTACCTGCTAAGCCACCTCACTGGCCCTTAGAAGGTCTTTTTTGTTTTTATTTGTTTGTACGTTTTTGCTATGATGGCTAATCTTGGCAACACACTTGGGAGGAGGAAACCTCCACTGAGGAATTTCCTCCATCAGACTGGCCTCCAGCCATGTCTGTAGAGCATTGTTTTTCCATTTCATTCAGTTTCATCAATTGTTAATGTGGGAGGGTCTGCCCACTGTGGGCAGCACCATCCCTAGGCAGGTGAACCTGAGTTGTATAAGAAAGGTAGCTGAACACAAATCTGGGAGCAAGTGAGTAAATAGTGTTCCTCGTGGTCTCTGCCTCTGTTCCTGCTCAGAGTGCCTGCCTGGCTCCCTCATGGTGGTCTGTAACCTGTAAGCTAAAATAAACCCTTAGGTTGGTTTTGGTCAGTGTTTTATCACAGCAATAGAAAGTAAACTAGGACATCCCCCCTCACCTCTATCCCCAGCACTGGGGTTTCAGGTACACATAGCCATGTCTAAAATTTTTTGTGGGTGCTGGAGATTTGAACTCAGATCTTCATGTTTGCACCTCAGGTGTTCTTAACTGCTGAGCCCTTTTCCCCTCCACTGTCTATGGAGTTTTTGAACACATCTTTGTGGTGTAGCATTTCCATGATTGCCCCAGGTTTTATACTATGTATACATATGTGTCTTCACAATCTGCTTCTTCATGCCACCTCCCCAAAGAAGCCTTCATCTTTTCAAGTCTCTTTTCCTCCCCTAATCTTTGTCTTAACCATTTCTTTCACATTCTTTAAAACCCCATTGGACAACATTATAGCTGTTGCTTCAACCATCAAACATACATGATAAAACTTGGTAACAGGAAATTTTTTTGTTTTTACCCATGCTTAAGATTAACAAATTTTTTCTTCTTTGGGCTCTAAGTTTCTTCCTTTGATGGCTTCTTTTCTGTAGCTTTTCTTTTAGAACAGGCTGACTGCATCATCGTGAATACATTGATCTCTGAATAGGCATAGAATTCTGAGTTGACACTTCTTTTCCTTTCCTTTTTGAAAAATACGATGTCGCTTCTGGCCTCCCTGGTGTCTGGAGAGAACAAATTCCACTGTCATTTAAATAGTTTTTCCTTTGTAGTTAACATGTCTTTTCTCTCTAAATGCATTCAAGATTGTTTCCCCTTGTCTTTAAGTGTCTAGAAGTCTTGGCGTGCATCATGATTTCTCTTCCTGTTTCTGTGATGAAATATTCTGACAAAAGTGACTTAAGGGAGAACAAGCATGTTTGGCTCACAATTCCAGGTTCATTTTTATGGTCTGTCATTTTGGGTAAGTCAAGGCAGCAGGAACTTGAGGAAGCTAGTTATACCACAGCCAAGAGCATTGAGCAGTGAGTGAGTGATGCATACCAGTGCTCAGTTCATTTTCTCCACTCCCACAGGGAGGGTCCAAGAGCCCCTGCCTAGGGAATGCATCACCCACCGTGGGCAGGCCTTCCCATCTCATTTATCACAATCAAGACAGTTTCCCACAAACATGCCCTCAGGTCAGCCTCACCTAGACAACCCCTCATTGAGACTCTCTCCCCTGGTGATTACAGGTCATGTCAAGTTGTTAATTAACACTAACCAGTACAGCATGGGTTTTATTTTTTTCTTTATTTATTGAATTTTCATGAATTTCTACAATATATTTTGCTTCTATTTAGATGCCCTCCTTTATCTGCAGCCGCTTTGCTAACACCTCACCAAATCTCTTGTACTCTAACACACACACACAGTGTGTGTGTGTGTGTGTGTGTGTGTGTGTGTGTGTGTATGTATGTATAAAGGTCTATAGAGTCAGGTGTGGGTTCATCCACTAGAGCATGGCCAACCTACCAAGAGTCATACCCTTAAAAGAGACTGATTCTCCCCCTCTCAGCAGCTAATGGTTCTTAGGTAAGGCCAGAGTTTCTTAAGCACTTCTCCATGTCTATGTTGGGATTTTGTTGGGTTTGAGCTTACGTGGGACTTGTGCATGCTGTCACCATTGCTGTGAGTCCATATGAGAAACTAACCAGCCATCTGGAAAACTGTTGCCTTGTGGTCTCCAATTCCTCTGGCTTTTACAGTCTCTCTGCCCACTCTTCCACAATGATCCCGAGCCCCAGGAAGCAGAAGTTTGACGTAAGCGTCTTTTCAGGGATGAGCACTGTGCCCTCTTATTCTCTGCTCATCTGTGTTAATCACCAGCTGCTGGATAAGGAAGTCTCTCTGCTGAGAGTTGAGAGATGCATTAATTAAAGCAGGTCAGAGAAAGCTCCCAGATCTGGGGGTCCACAAGGATCCTAACAGAGCAAAGATGGCAGGCACTGGTTTCATTAAAAAAAAACTTAAATTTTGATTTATATGTATGTATATGTGAGAAAGAGTATATGCCGTGTGTGTAGGTGTCCTCAGAGTCCGGAAGAGGGAGTCAGATCCGCTGGAACTGGAACTACAGATGGTTTTGAGCCACCTGATGTGGGTGCTAGGAATTGAACTTGGGTCATCTGGAAGAGAATCAAGTGCTTTTAACCACTAAGCCACCTCTTTAGCACCTCATGAAGTTTTGGAGAAATTTTCAATCATTATTTCTTCTCGCACCTTTTCAGTGCCTTCTCTTTCTCTTCTGGGACCCCAACAACATGAAATTAAATCTTTGACCCCACAGACCTCTAAAAATCTTTATTTTTCTTTTAGTCTATTTTCTCTTTGCTTTTCAGACTGAATAACTGCTGTGAATCTGTCTTCCGATTCACTAATTCTTTCCACTCCTTTCTCCCTTCTGCTCTTGAGCCCACTCACTGAGTTTTTCCTTTGGTTATTGAATTTTTCAGTCCTAAAATTTCCGTCCGTTTCCTGTTTGTTTCTTCCCGTCCTTTGCTGCTGCTTTCTGTTTTCTCATTTGTTCCAAACATGTTCTCATCAGTGCCAAAGCCTTTATATCACGTCGCCTGCTTTCCAGTCTTTGTCAGAGGATTTCACGCCTCTGTCCTTCCAGTATTGGCATCTCTTAATGATCTGCTTCTGTCAGTGTGAGCTCTTGGTATGATGAGTTATTTTAGTGTGTGTGTGTGTGTGTGTGTGTGTGTGTGTGTGTGTGTATAGGGGTGTACTTACCTGTGCATGTCAGTGGAGGCCCAAGGTTAGTGTCAGGTATCTTGCTCATCATTCTCTACATTTCTTTTTGTTTAGACAGTGTGTCTCGTTGACTCTGGAGCTCACTCATTCAGCTACACCGGCTAACACTAGGATTACAAACCCGTGTTGCCAAGCCTCACTTTTACATGGGCCCTGGGGTTATGAACTCAGGTCCTCATGCTTGTTCCACAAACCCTATACTGACTGAGCCCTGTCCTCGGCCCCAAGGGAGGATGTCTTTAACTTTCCTTGTCTCTTCCCAGTATCCCAGGGCCACATTGTCCATGCCACCCCTAGATTTGACTTGAGCTTGTGGTACATGCAGACTGAATCCAGCATCTTCCTCAGAGGATGGCTTCTCTCGGGAGCTGCTCTGGGTAGAGAGGCTCGCTGGGGACTCTTAGGTGAGTAGGCTGGGTGGGCACCACGTCTGACTCAGTGCTCAGCTTCCTCCTCCTCGTCTCTCTCCAGACTCCTACAGTTCCCTCTCTGCCTGCTGCACAGCTGTTTTGCCAACATAGCTGCCTGATTATCTTTCAAGTGGCTTCTTGGAGCAGATGTTCCCAGCTCCTTCCTGAGTGGAAAACAAACAGGCGCTGTGTTGTCATTTGCTTTCCAGAAGAAAATCCCTCAGCTGCCACTGTCTTCTGGAGAGGTTGGGGGAGTCTGCAGAGATTCTTCCTGCTGTCTCTTGCCAGAAATTTTGCTCCAAATGGGTGACTAGATTCCTCAGGTCCTCTGGAGTGTGTGTAGCCCCTCTAGAGGTACTGGGATGGGAAGTGCATTTTCAACAATCACATTTGGACCTGGGGGGCTGGAGGAGATGACTCATTGGGTAAAAGTGCTTGCTGCACAAGCACAAGGAACTGAGTTCAAATCCTAGCACCCATGTAAAAAAAGCTGGTGTGGTCATACACTTATCTGTAATCCTAATACTTGGGATCATGATGGATGGGGCTTGCCTGCTACTAGCCTAACTCCAGGTTCTGTGAGAGACCCTGTTTCAAGGGAATGAGTCAGAAAGTTATTGTCCTGACACACATATACCAGACAGACAGACAGACAGACAGACAGACAGACACACACATATACACACACTCTTCAGACCTACTTTTAGCTTCTAAATCTTTTAACCCTTTGAAACACATCAGCATCACCAGCTTTGATTCTGAAAAGTCCCCAGGGGTTTGTCTCAGGTTGAAAATCCTTTTTGATTTCTGGTAGCCCAACACGGAAGCTTGATGTCTGAGGTTAGTGTTATGAAGGGAAGAGGTTTTGGTTTCTGCTGCATGAATATGAAAATCTCTTGTGAAGTTGAGTGTGTCTTTTAAAATGTGTGCCTAGGGCCACTGAGATGGCTCAGGGGGAAAAGGCACTTGCTGCCAAACCTGACAACCTGAGCTCAGTCCCTGGGACCCACAAGGTAGGAAAGAACCAACTCCCACAAGTTGCCCTCTGATTTTCACATGTGTAATGTGGTATGCAAAACTCCTCGCATGCAAATAAACAAATAAGTGCTAACAAATAAAATGTAAAATGTGTGCCTGTTACTGAAGTTGGTAGGGCTGGATGCTGGACTCTGGAAGCACTAACAAGCCAGGCTCAGCCACCAGTCCTCAATAGGCCAATTAGAAACACAATTAATAGTGAAATAAAGAGAAAGGAGATTCATTCAATGAGGCCTCATTGAGAAGGGGAACAAGAAGGTTGGGTGGCCCCACCATACCCTGACATGAGGTTTAAATAGAGGTCAAGAGGTGTCCGTAGCTAAGCAGTCCTGGTCAAGGTGTGGTCCACCTATCACCACTGGCTCCAGTCTTTCCTGCATAGGGATCTGACAAGTTGTCAGAACTGTGCGGAATCTCTTTCTGGGGTACGAGCTTCCCCTCTGGCTGCATCAGGCTTCATTCAGCCTTTCCTTTCTCCCAACATGAGACTCTTGGGGAATTACAATTTCTTGGGGTCCACTGTCTGAATAGTATGATAGTCGAAGGGAGGGGCACAAGTGTCTCCTTAGAACATCTTCATTCCTGCTGCCCTCCACCTGGAACCCACATTCCTGATGGCTTAGCAGTTGGGGATGGGGTGGATAGGTTGCTCTGTGCCAGGCCAGGAAGGCCCTCTTGTCAGAGGGAAGCTCTTGCCAGAGCAGATTCCAGCCTGCTGTGAATCTCTACCCTTAGCAGTATACTGATTGGAGGTGAGCCTGAAGGAGCAGGGAGCTTGTAGACATCCACGACCTGTAATGCTCGGGCCTGGTATCTGCATGTTCTGCTATCACCTCTGAACTCCAGTGTACCCAGCCTGCACACGTGGTCTCTGCCAGCCTGCTTCATAACCCCAGATTTGCCTCTTGAGACATCTCTGAAGCTGCTTGGCCCCTTTATCTGCTCACCATCCAAGTGCCTTAACTTCAGATCTTCAGAAGGAAGCTCTTGCTTTTAGTCCCAGACCATCTCTGCTTAGTCCCGCCCCAAGCAATGGCCACTCCATCACCCCACCCTCCATCCCCACTCTCCTGGTGGCTTGATCTGTCCTGCTCTCTGGCCAAATCTATGTCCCCAAATGTGGGCAAAGCTTTCTGGTTGCATTCACCTTCAGAGACTGTCTCCATTTGACTGCAAGTGCCCTCACTGGTGCCCTCCAGGCCACCAGCCCCCTTGAATGACCACAGTAGAGGCCTAAAGGGTCTCCCTGACCATCCTTTCTTTCTCAGCAGCTAAGGAGGAAGTTGGAGCACACGGTTGCTCTCTGCGATGGCTCATCACCCTAAGAGTGCAATGGCACCCATTCCCCTGGTGTCCCACTTCGGCTTCCCATCTCCCTCTTCTTGACTCTCTGAACCTTGCTCCTTGGGTTTTGTTCACACTGTTCTTTCTTCAGTTTCTTGAGTGGGTTGAGCAGTTCCTTGGCCTCCAGTGTCTGTGCTGTTCCCTCCACCCACAGTGCTCTTTCTTAGCTTTTCAGGCATGTCTGGCTTTTTCCTATCCAGATCTCAGCTTTCCTGGATTCTGTACCATTCATAGTCCCCACCCTATCACTCTTAGTCATGGAAACCTGTCCATCCTTTCCTGGTGTTTCACGGCAGCTTCAGGTTCCCAATTACATATGTCTTAATTCTGTCTGTCTGTCCATGTCTGTGTGCATATAGAGACCAGAGGTCAAACTCAAGTGTCTTTAGTTTTGAGACAGGGTCTCTCACTAGCCTGGAACTCATTGATTTGACTAGTCTGGCTGGCCAGCAAGCCCCAGTAATCCTCCTGTTTCTGCTTCTCCAGTTGTGGGATTAAGAACACATGCTACCACGCCTGACCTGGCCTTTTTCTTTTTCTGGCGTGAGTTCTGGGGATTGAACTCAAGACCTCACGCTTGTGCGTAGCAAACACTTTACCGACTGAGCCATCTCCCCAGCCCTGTATCAGTACTTAAGTGCTTGCTGTCGCTTCCAGAAGACAGTATGTTCTGTGAAGGCAGCTACTCTGACTGGCGTTTCCTCACCTAGCACAGAGTAGCACTTGACCAACACTTGTTTAAAGAGTGGAGGAGACTCTGGCTTTGCACAGCCACGTGCCACATGCTGTGGGCCTGCGCTCACCATTCTCTCTTCTGTTCAGACTTGTTGAGAGGTGGTTCCATCTCCTTCTAGACTGTGGGTTCCCAGGCAATTCTGTTCACTCCCACCCTGTCCTGTCTATGCCATTCTGTCCTGACTGATTCTCTCTGGTTCCAGCCTGTTCTGGTGTGGTTGGATTGGTTAGTTACTTGGTTGCTCTTCTATTTTGTTTGTACTGGGCTATTCAGCATTCTGCTCTGGATTTTCCTTCTTCTCTTCAATCTGTGTCATACGGTTTTTTTAGACTTTTGCTCCCCACATTATATGTTGTTCCAATTGACTCTATTTCTTTGATTCTGGAAGATTATATCTCCTTTGGCCTCATGTCATCTCGAGACTTTTTGGAAAGCCCACCACTATGGCTTGGATGTGTTCTATCCCCCAAAGAACATACTGGGGACTCAGTCTTCC
Organism: Eospalax fontanierii; assembly: GCA_035773235.1. NCBI lineage: Eukaryota > Metazoa > Chordata > Mammalia > Rodentia > Spalacidae > Eospalax > Eospalax fontanierii. Next base: position 52,540,073 of record CM069539.1, read on the forward strand.
CTGTGGTGCTGTAGAGGTGACCGAACCCTTCAGGGGCAGTCCAAAGAGAGGTAGTTAGGCCGAGGGGGCTCTGCCTTTGAAAGAAATTAACGAGGGTCTCCTGGGATGAGTTTGTTCTCACACAAGTGGGCTGTGAGGAAGAGAGGCTCTTCCACTGACCTGGCCCCTTCTTTATTTACTTAAAAAATTTTAAATAAGTTTTTGAAACCTTGTCTCAAAAAACAAGGTGGATGGCTTCTGGGGAACTACACAGAGGCTAAATGCTGGCCTCTGCATGCATGCACACATGTGTGCACACACGTGAGTGTATACACAACACACACAAAGGGAAACTGAGCCCTGGAATTGTGAAATACTTTAAAGGTGGTGCAACTATTGGGCATTAAGGGGCTCTGGAGACTCCAAGGATCTGGGGAGGCCTGTTCATGCCATAATTACCACTTCTCTCAATTGCCCAGGACTGGTCTCGATGGGGACCCTTGCCACATGTGGCTCAGGCATCGGGTAGACCAGAGTCGACAGACAGTAGCCATTCATTTGGTCAGAGGGAGCTGCTGGCTAGACCCTTTCAGACACACCATCTTCTCCAACTGCAGCCTGGATGGCTGCACCCAACCATCGTGTGTTTAAAAAGCAATGAGACTAAATGCCTTTCCTTTTCCCCTTTGAGAGACCATGTATGATAAATGATAGGCAATTTCATGGTTGGAGTTTCAATTTCCGAAAATATTAATGCTATTCCCCAAGCTCCACTTCCGAGATAAATTCTTCTTGGCAGTCTCCTCTGATGTCTCCTAATTCCCCGATTCAGAATATATTTGGAGGTCTGGTGTGAGCCTCAGCAGCTCGGCCCCAGCATCCACCTGTCTGCTCTGCTTTTGAAAGGGTGTCGCCTGCCTCCCACTCTCTCGTATTCTTCTCACATTTATTTTAAGCCTGTGGATATTTATTAGGGAAGTTCTATGTGCCCTGCTCTGCACGAAGTGTTATTATGGTAGCTCCAAGGGAGGGAACTACAATCAATCATTCAAGCAACAAACATCGATCATGCATAGAGTTGCTTCAATCTCAAAATAACAGCTCTGCAGTGCCGTTTTGATACTTCATGCTTGTTCCACCCTACCTCCATTTCACAGTTGGGAAACTGAGGCTCAGTGCTAACCCAGTAAAGCCAAGATGGTCTAGGGTACACAGGAGCAACGTGAGATGGAGAGGACTTCCTCTTTAATTAAATCTCTTTTTATTTATTCATTTGCGTATGTGTGTGGGCACATGCAGGCCACAGCACATGTGACGAGACAACGTGTGGGAGTTGGTTCTCTCCTTCCACCATGTAGGTCCCAGAGATCAAACCCAGGTCATCGAGCTTGGCAGCAAGCACCTGCTGAGCCATCTCCTCTGTCCAGGGAGAACATTTTTTGAGAACCAATCATGGGTCAGATGTTTAATAGAGCGCATGCGCAGCCCTCTACACAGACCAGCCCTCTATACAGATCAGCCATCTACACAGGCCAGCCTTCTGCACAGGCCAGCTCTTTGCACAGGACTCTAAACTAGTTATCTTCACAAAACTTGAGTTTTTAGGGATATCAGAACTGAAGTTTAGGAGCTAAACAGCTTGTCCAACAGCCTCAACAGTCACATCTAGAACATGAACCCGTTAAGGCCCAGGTCACCAGTCAAAAGACTGACCTACCTGCTCACCTCTGCCTCCAGGGAATTCACTTAACAAACTCTCTAGGCTTTCTCAGGCTCAAGTGTATCACTGATACTCAGACATGCCCCCTCCTAACTAAATGTTTCCCATTCAGGTCAGTGAAGACCCTAATACCATCTCCTTTATCTCCTGCTGAGGACAGCATTTCCTTCTCTTACAATTCATGAATTCCCAGCAAAAGACAAAGCAGAATGCGAGTGTAGCATCAGTCCTTCTCAAGTTGCTGTAACAAAATCTCCACAGCTGAGTCCTTTATAAAGAAAAGAGGCTTGGCGGGATGGATGTAGTGGTTCACGCGTTTAATCCCAGCACTTGGGAGGCGGAGGCGGCAAATCTCTATGTTTCAAGGCCATGTTAGAGGTCTACATATCGAGTTCCAGGTCAGGGAGCCAAAGTGAGAACCTGTTTCAAAGAGACAAAACCAAACAAACTAAAAAGGGGGGCTTATTTAACTCATGGTTTTGGGTGCCTGTCTCTATCTGTTCCATCTCTGTCAAGGGCCCCCTGTGACTGCACCACAGCATGGAGTCTGGGGCTGAAGAGATGGCTCAGCAGTTAAGAGCACTGACTACTCTTGTAGAGGACCCAGGTTCAATTCCCAGCACCCACATGGTGGCTAACAACCACTCCTAACTCCAGTTCCAGGGGATCTGACGCCCTCTTCTGATCTCCACAGGCATTGTACGATACGAGTGCAATGGTCTGAAACTCACTGAGTAGACCAGTCTGGCTGGCCAATGAGCTTCAGGGACCCACCTGTCTCTTCTCCCCTCCCCTAGTGCTGGGGTTACAGATGCACACCACCACATGTTACACAGTGAGACCCTGTCTCTAAACAAAGAAGTCTCCCCTTCTAGCCTGCATCCTTTGACAGAGGTCAGACAGATCCCGCATCCCTCCCTCCCTCCTCCCCACCTCTTCCCTCCCTCTTCTCTCTCCTTTCCCTCTCTCCTTCTTCCTCCCTCTCTCCTCTTCCTTCTTTTCCCCGTACCCCACGCTCACTCTACTAGGTCTCTTGTGGCCCCAGGGCAGTGGGATGTTTGTAGAGCACCCCTCCCTGAGACTCCCCTCCTCCGGCCTCCCTCATTGTCTCTGTGTTGATAACACTTGCCTACTCCACCTTCCACCAGAGCTATGCACTGCACTTCAAGGTCTTGCAGGGGCCCTCTGAGGTTAGTGGGCAGAGGTGGAGTCTCATACTCCAGCCCAGACACCTTCCTGTCCAGAGCTCCCCAGCTTCCCCCCCCAGCTGACAGATGGGTCAGGCTCGAACCGTAAACACCGTGTGCATTCTTTAGTCACCCCGGTGTAGCTGCCTTTGTGCTTCTGTATAAGAAGTAGCTGCGTGAGAGTCACCGAGGCAGAGCCCTTAGGATTGGACCGGGGTGGGGTTAGGTCTCTCTCAAGCTTAGAGCTGACCGTGTTGCCTCCGTCCTTCCAGCCGCCTGGTGTCTCCCTGGCACCTGTGGGATAAATAGAAGTGGAGCTCTGAAAGCGGCCGTGCAGGCCTTGCCCGGGTCTGTCCCTCCGCAGCACAGGCCTCGCCTCTCACGGTCTGCCCCTTTGTGAATGTGTCTTGCGTGTGTCAGCGGTGGAGGGCAGGCGCCGGAGTGGGTACAAGGACGACGTATCAGACACGTGTTGGCCTCCTAGCTGTTCATCAGTCACATGTGGTGTTCCCCAGTTTGGTCAGTTGCATCATGGGAAGGCCCTGGGGATAACTGAGCATAGCAGGGGCAGGAAGCAAGTGGGGGGCTGAGGTGCAAGCAGATACTGAAGACATCAATCAGCCACTGGTCCTGGGCCTCTGCTGCCTCTCCTCTGCCCTCAGAGTGCTTCCCCTCTCCTTTGCTCTCTGGCCCAGTTCAGGTCTCAGGACTCTTCTCCTGGGTCATGTCCATGCCTTCATTGTGGCACCTGTGTGAGGGGTCTGGGTGAAAAGAGCCCTTCAGTAGCTGTTTTACTAGACACAGGCTTCTAAACGGGAGTCTGACGCTGAAAGGCAGACGTGGTCCTGATCTCAGGCCACTTCCGGTCTATCTGAGCAGTGCTGGTTCTATCTCTCCATTCTCTCTCTCTCTCTCTCTCTCTCTCTCTCTCTCTCTCTCTCTCTCTCTCTCTCTCGGAGTGGGGAGCATAGACTCTGGGATATTTGGCTTGAGCACCTGAATGGTCAGTGTGATACCACTGATACTTGGCAGAGGTGGGAAGCTTGAGATGAGAACGAGGAAACTCCCAGAGTTTCTTTTAGCTGTGTGTGTGTGTGTGTGTGTGTGCACATGTGTGCTCATGTGCGTGTGCGCATGAAAAGCCAGAGGACAACATCCAGCACCATTCCTCAGGCACTGTACACTTAGTTTTTGAGACATGGTCTCACTGCTCTGGCACTCACCAAGTAAGCTAGGCTGGCTGGCCACCGAGCCCCAGAGCAGCCTGCTTCTGCCTCCCCAGCGCTGAACTACGAGCACATGCCATCACACTGGACATCTGATACAGGTGCTAGGAGCAACTCAGCCTGGGAGGCCAGCACTCCACTGACAGCCATCTGCCCAGCCCGAGCTGTACTAATTCTGAGATGACTCCTCATCATGCTCTGCCGATGTCACGCATGTGGTTGGATCTGGAGTGGAGAGTGTGGGGGAAAGGCCAGGACTGGAGACGCCGGTCACGACGGCGTCAGATGCAGGAGACTGGACGTTGATACAGGGACGAGGCTATGCTGGGCGATTTGGAAATAAAAACGGGAAAGGAACTCAGGGCTGAATCCTGAGTCCTGCATAAAGGGCTGGGAGATGGTAGCAGAGTCGGCCAGAGACCGAGAGAGCAGGCCGAGAGGTGAGGCCTGATGTGACAAGTGTTGCAGGAAGCAGGGAGACGGCCTGTGTCCACCACGGCCCAAGACCAAACAAAGGAGAGAGAAAAGGGACCATAGTACCTGAAGGGTTCCAGGTGATCTATTGGGTGTCAAGGACACAAAACTCTGGGCTGGGGATTGCCGCTGAAAGAGTCTTAAGTGAGAGCCTGTGAAGTCTTTTTAAATTTATTTATTTTTATTGCATTATGAGTGCTTTGCCTGCATGTTTGTTAAGTGCACTGCATGCATGCAATGCCCACAGAAGCCAGAAGAGGGCATTGAATCCCCTGGAACTGGAGTTACAGACAGTTGTCAGCTGCCATGTATGTGCTGGGAACAGAACTGAGGTCCTCTGCCTGAGCAGCCAGTGCTCTTAACTGCTGGGTCATCTCTCCGGTCCCCTTATCGATTGTTAAAACACGAACTGTGAAGGGAAGCAGAAGAATCAGATGGAAAATGGAGAGGGAGGCGGAGACGTGGTGTGAGTTCCCAGAGCATCCTGCTTGAGGGTCAGTGGAGGGGGAGGACGAGCAAGGAGGAGGGGACACAGCACAGGTCACGTGACAGAAGCGGAATCCACGGTCCACATGTACAGAGTGGCCTCGCGCAGAGGAAGAGGAGGGAGGCAGGTATGTCGGCTCATAATGCAAGACAATCCTTGTAACCATGTCCTAAATAAAGCATGGGTCAGTGAGGTGGGCGGCAGGGGAGGCAGGGGAGGCAGGGAGGCAGGGTGCGGCTGGGGTAAGGATCCCACTGTTCCCTTGGAGAATGGAAGAGTACAAAAGTATGCAGCCAGACCATAGCACCACGGAGACAGCAATCCACCGGGTCTGGAGGCGATGGGTGGTTTGCTTTCTCTCTAGCTACATTTTGCTGTGTGGGAAAAGAATCCCTTGAATGGATGAGCAGTTGGACTTAACTAAGCTTGGGCATGGCTTAAAGACAAAGAAGGTAAAGAAAGAAAAGAAAGGAAAAGGGGCTTGGGAGATGGCTTGGTCAGCAAAGCCCTTGGTGTTCGAGCCTGAGGACCCATGTAAAAGCTGACACCTGTATCCTAGCACAGGGGAGGTGGGGACAAGGAAATCTCCAGGACTTACTGGCCATCATATCTAGCCTTATCCATGACCTCCAGACACAGTGAGAGGTGCTGTCTCAAGAAATAAGGTAAGGCGCAACGAAGGAAGACGTTGACTGCTGGTCTTCCCATGCATATGCGCATGGACACACATAAACATGCACACGCATATACTACACACAAAGAAGGGAGGGAGGAAGGAAGGAAGGAAGGGAGGGAGGGGGGAAGGAAGGAAAGTCTTTACAGATATGTAATGACAAAGGTAGTGGCCAGCCTGTGGCGAGAGGACTCCATGGGCAGAAGGACTGGTGGTCAAAGATGACAGAAGACGGTCCGCTGGCTGGATGTAGAAAGTGGAGAGAATGAGGCTAGTCTGCCTTCTGAGATGGTAAGCTCAAGGCCGTGACCTGCGTAGGAATAGCTGGGCAAACAGTGGTGGCTGGAGCTGACCAGGTAGAGGAACAAGAACACAGGATGCCCCGAGGTCAGATGTGCCTTCAGAGCAGATGTTGAAGTCACTGAAATTGGTGACAGGAGGGAGGTGTGGAGGGGAGGACAGTGGGTTAGGGTGTCAGTTAAGTCTGTAGCAAAAGGAGGAACGGGGAGAGTGTCTGTCTACTGATGTGGAATTCGGAGGCGCTGAGCCTAACTTTGTGTTTTTAAACTTTTGTTAGAGTACATTAAGTACACATAATAATGGATTTCTTTTTGACCCTTTCATACACACGTACAGCATTCTGATCTATTCACCCCCATCCCTCTCTCTGGTCTCTCTTCCTGCTGATTCCCCTCTCTTCACAACTAGCCCCTCTTCTACGTTTATGTCTTTTAAAACTTATTTTCATTTTTATTTTCAGGTGAACCAGTGAGTTTAATTAAGGTTACTTAATTAAAGAGGAGGAGGGAGATGAGCTGTGGGGCAGGGCAGCAGAGATTAGAAAGGACGCCCACCTTTCCTCCTGGCCCAGGGAGTATGGGCTGCAGAGGCAAAGCAGCCTGCTCTCAGGTCGGGAAGGGATGCCATGTGTTTGTTAGGGCAGAGTTCAGACACACGATGGGGGTGTGGATATCCATGATGACCAGGGCTGAGTGACGGGCACTCACAGGTACTGCTTACTTTAAGCTGGTGGCCTTCGTTTCTCCAGGACACCCAGAACCCACTCTGCAGAGGAAAGTACCAACTCCCGCCAGTAACTGCCATCACTGTGGGGTGAGAGGTGGGGGCCAAGCCCAGGCCTGGCCAGGCAGACACTGTCCAGGCAAGCTTAGGGTAATGGGTATGGAGAATCTGGTAAGGTGAGTCTTCCTGGTGCAGGAGATGGATAGACCACGTGTGGGGATGGCTCTGCTCTTCGTGCTAGCCAAGCCTTGCAGGTAAGGGATGAAGTGTGCTTTGAGGGCAGTTGAGCACTGGAAGCCATGTTTGGCAGGAATCCATGGTACAGATGTGTAGCTGATACACAGGGAGAGGAGGCAGGAGCATTGACTCCAGGGCTAGGACCATCCAGGGGCTGGGCACAGGTGGGTAGTTGATTTCTCTTTCCTGTGAAGAATAAAGCTCAGGGCACGAGTCCACGTGGGTGGCCAAATTTGATTTTCTTTAAATTAAATTATTTCCTATAGCGTCCCTATGCCTGATGGGGAAAGCAGCCTAGGGGCACTGGTTTCCATGGAGATGCCCACTGGCTTGGCCCAACGGCCCCTCAGAGCCAGGACTCTACTATAAATGTTTTTCAGGGATTCAAAGCCTAGAGCCACCAGGAACACCTATGCCACTGTTGCCCAGATGTTTTACAGATGACGTGGTGGATGCCTGGAGCTGATAATGCTGCTGGGTTCTGCATCTACTCAGTGCTTGTAACCTAGGGCGAGCCACCTGTAGACAGATAATAGGCCCCATTTGTACAGGGAAGGCTGTGGCAGGTGAGGGCACTGCTGGAGGGAGTGGGGTGTGAACAGGCCTGGGGGAGGCAGCTGGGCCTGGGAACTGAGAGAATGGGAGGACAGTTCTATGGAGAGAGGACCAGCGGGTAGGAAGATCAGTAGGACGGCCCAGCTTGTTGCTTAGATGATAAGCAGCATGCCATCTAACATGGATGCCTCTGGCAGCTTGGGTCAGGGAACCTCTGGGGCTGCAGTCAGCTCTTCTACCCTCTTTGGACTCAAGCTTGCTAACAGGAAAAGAAGGGTCCTTCGTCTGATCCACAGGGGGCCTGTGCTTTCAATATGGCTTGCTTCATCATCCCTCCAGTGCCAGGAACACAGGTCATAAGCTGCAAGGTGCAGATAAGGAAGTGTATCTTCAGTGGTCTTAGGGTGGCACTCTGCCCCTCCCACCATCCCTAGGGTTAAGCATAGAATTAGGAGTGCCCATAAAGAGGGAGAAGGAGTCCAACGAGTCAAAGGGAAGTCCCCTGGGAGGCTGGTGGTCACCTGTCCCTCTTTAGGGTCTGTTGTATGGGCAATGAGAAGAGCTATAAATTTAGAAAACTGGACTAGAACTGCCTTGACCTTCCTGGGCTGAGCCCCAGTTTCTTCTCTGCTTTCTGTTCTAGCAGGAAGGTTTGGACTGGACAATTTCTAAAAGGAGGAAGAGGAGGAGGAAGAAGAGGAGGAGGAGGAAGAGGAGGAGGAGGAAGAGGAGGAGGAGGAAGAGAAGTCTTCGCGTCTACAAGTCAGGGCTATTCTTGTGTCTTTTATTCCCTCCCTCCCTCCCTCTCTCCCTCCCTCCCTCCCTCTCTCTCTCCCTCCCTCCCTCCCTCCCTCCCTCCCTCTCTCCCTTCCTCCTTCCCTCCCTTCTTTCCTCCTTGCTTTCTGTGTATGTTTGTGTTCATGTGTTTGCATGTGCACTTGTGTGCACATGTGTGCGAAGACTAGAAGTCAACCTTAGGTGTCATTCTTTGAAATGCCAACTACCTTATTTTTTGAGATGGGGTCTCTCATTGGCCTGGAGCTTGCTAATTCGGCTTAACTGGCTGACCAGAGAGCCCCAGGGATCCACAAACCTTGCACCAGGCCTGGTTTTTTTGCCTGGGTTTTGGGGATCAAATTCGAGTACTTGGGACTGGCACTTCACTGACTGGGTGGCCTTGCTCTCTTGCTTCTCTGTTTCCAGCCTGTGAGAGGTTGATAATTCGCCCCCTCTTTGCCTCTCTGACCCCACCTGACCCCTGTCATGGCCCAGTTCCTTTCTAGGGCTTCTCCAGCTTAGACAGTTCAAGAGTGGAGAGCAGTGTCAAACATAGCTCTGCGAGTAACTTGTATCTCCAGATGGGTTTGCCTGCTGCTCCAGTCCCACCCATCAATTCCCCATTGGAAAGAGACATCCACTTAATACCAGTGTGGAGCCCATAAGGGCTCTGATAATAGCGGCTTTTTTTTTTTGGTTTGATTTATTTTTATTTTGTATGTAGGAGTGTTTGGCCTGTGTGCATGTAAGTGCATTAGCGTTGTGTTATGCCCATTCAGTCAGGAAGAGGGCATTAGATCCCTTAAAACTGAAGTTACAGCTGGCTAGTTGCCACCTTGTAGGTGGAGGGAACAGAACCTGGGTCCTTTTCAAGACCAGCCAGTGCTTTTAACCGCTGAGCCACCTCTCAAGCTCCGGCAGATGCCTTTGACTGGATGCTCGCTCTGTACAGACTCACATGTGACCTGTATTCATATGTTATGTTACATCTTTGCCCTCTCCCTGCCAGATACCGGGTGATTTTCCCATTTTATAGATGAAAAGCTATACCCCAGGGAGGTTCAAGTGACTCAACTAAACTCTCACGCTGTGAGAGTGTCAGATCTGGGACTAGAACCCAGAACTCTGTGACTTCAAAGCCTGGCTCCTGCCAGGCATCCCATCACTGAGACGCCCATCCCTGGCTGTGCACAGGGCTGCAGACAAGACACGCAGACTCTGTGGGGGGGTCTCAGTGCAGCGGTAGGTCCTTCCCCTCTGGCCCTCTCTGGCTGGGGCCAGCTCGTGCGAGCGGCAACAGCCTCCAGGCAGCAATAGGATGAATAACTGATGGTGATTAGCTAAATCATAACATCGCTCATGTCACGCATAAGTGATGAGACAACTGGTGCCAGGCCACAATGAGCGGCAGCGGGCACCCCCACATCACACCCCCACTCCCCCAGCCCGGAGAAGCCACTACTGCCCCACTGCCGCCCTGTGTTATCTGGCACATCAAGCACTGCGACAATGAATATAGATTGACCTTATTATAGCAGCCGGCTGCTGGTGCCAGGCGCAGCCAGGCATACTTTGCACAAATTAAAGGTGTCAGCATGTAATTTACGGTTCATGGAGGAGAAGGGCTGGTGTGGGTGGGGGAGGCGCCAGGGTAGGTAGGAAGGAAGGTGGGCTGCTTCGGGGCTGGCGCAGGGGGCCCCCGCGTGCTAATGACAGGAGGAGCAGCCGAGGTGTCATTCCCATCTCTGGTTTTGCTCATTTTCACTATTCAAGGCTCGAAGGGGGGCGGCCCCCTCCCCGCAGCCCCCCACCCCTGCACCGTGTGCATGTGTGTGTATTTTGTAGCTAAATTACTGGTTTTACCTGAAGAGTGTAAAGTAGGTGTGCTAATTTACGACTCTGAGGCAGATAAAGCCTCAGAGTGGGGAGCTGTCTGGGAGGCCTGTGATACGACATCATTTGACTAACACACCCCAGAGCGGCTTGACATCTCGAGTTGGGCCTGTGATTAAAGTTGTGGGATTCTTCCCCTCCCTCTCCCTTCTCCAGCACAGAGAACAGATTAAACTCTAAGTAATAGATCTTGGGTTTCTTGCCATCCCACTGATATACACAGTACACAGTTTGACACAAAGAGTAAGTTATACATCACAAACAACAGCCTCTGCCCTTCACCGCCCAGAATTAATTTCCCATTTGCTAAGCTTCCCTGTTCTGCAAGCCCATTTCCTGAGGAGCAGGGCCTGCTGCCACCTGAGGGGAGACAAATAACAGGATGCAGGGAAAGGCAACTCAGGACAGGTGCTTTAACCCTCTGGAGGAGTTCAGATAAGACAGCAGAGCTGGAGGGGAGAAGTGGCTTCCTCCCGTCACCCTGTGTGTTTGTCCAGGAGATGGGGCGCAAACCAGCTCTTCCGACTGATTGGACTCAGAGGGGGTGAGGGCTTCACTGCGGGTGGAGAATGCAGAGGGGCTAGGTGATGCCCTGAACCCTTGCAAGCTGCCCTATAAGATTCTCTGTCTCCTCTGTCCCATCTGGGTCCCCCAGAGAGGACCCCTAGGGACCACTGATGTTTGTCTGTCCCCAGACTTGTTCAGGGTGGGTACTGGCAGAAGGTGGGGGAGAGAGCTCAGGCAGGTCTTCTCTGCTCCCTGTGTGACACCTTGTCACTGGGTAGAGCTGCTTCTCTTGACGAGGGCAGCCCTCCTGGCTCCAGCTCCCATTGTCCCTTAGGTGTCAGTTGCTTTCTGCTGTTTCTCTCTAAGCACCTCACACTCCCCTTTGGTTCCTTTAAACCTACCAGCTCTGTCAATAGCCCCTCTCTCTGTGTTTCTTCAGTTGGGGGGATTCTGGTTCCAAAGAGGACCTTGACTAGTGTTTGGGATACATATTCTTCCCAGAGGACACTGCTGACCCAGTCCTCTGCCTGAAGACACACTGGGAGAGGAAGGTGTCCAGATCTCCATGGAAACATATTGTCCAACTGGGCCATCCTGTCAGCCACCCAGCTGAGGGGCTTCATGGGCACTACTATAAGACACTTATCTGGTTAGGCCCACTGAAAGGCATGGGAAGTGGAGGCCTGGAGAGGCAGAGCGACCTCCCCAGGGTCACACAATGTCAGCAGCGAGTTCTGGAATGAACCTGGGCCTAGCTGGCTCTGGCGTAGAGCAGCTTCTTCTATGCTGTGCGGGACTTCATCACTTGTGCACACAAACACAGGCATGCACATGTGTGCACGCATGACTACATGTCTTAGGGCAGAAGTTGAGAACGGTCAGGGAGGCAGGTCCAGAAGTGCTGAGGGCTGGAGCTGGCAGAGGCCCGGGAAACGAGGAGAACATTTTAGAGGAAACAAATGGGTCCTGAAAATGAATTAGACTCAGAAACATACTGCACCAGGATCAACCAGGTTACAGTGAGGAAGGGAGGGCAGCGAAGTATTCAAAAATATGAATACCAGAGGCCGGAGGGATAGCTCAGTAGGTAAAGTACTTACTGTGTGAGCATAAGGATCTTAGTCCAGATCCCTGGTACCCATGTAAAAGTGGTCAGGGTGGCACATGTCCATAACCCCAGTGCTGTGGGGACGGGGAGGAGGAAGACAGTGGATCCTTGGGGCTCATCAACCAGCTGAGGTGACTTCCTCAGGTGACCGGGAAGGACACCCAGTGTCAACCTCTGGTCTATAGGCACATGCACACATGGGCCTGTATGCATACATATACCTACATGAACATGTCTCCCTCTCATTCTCTCTCTCTCTCTCTCTCTCTCTCTCTTTCTCTCTCTCTCTCTCTCTCTCTCTCTCTCTCTCTCTCTCTCTCACACACACACACACACACACACAGAGTCACAGATCCTTAGGCCTCCACTCTGTCTCCCTAAATCAGACTTCTGGTGTACAGCCCAAGAATCACTTTGGTTTTCCTTTAAATCAACACAGATATGTAATCAGTTTGGGGAGCCCCCGCTTCCAGCCCCCTGCACATAGTGAGGTATGCAAAGCATGAACAGAGAGGCCGAGGGACTTGCTCAGGATCTCACAGCAACAGTTGCAGAGCCAGTCAGGAACCCTGGTCTCTCTGCCCACTCATCCTCTGGCTTCCCAGTAGGAACGCAGCCTCCCCAGAGCCCCAAGGCTCAGCCTCCTCCCCCACTCTGCAGCCGGTTCTCAAGATGGCAAGTGGGGGGTGGATGAAGGTGGATGCAAAGCGAGAACACGCCTGGAATAACATGACATTTAGAAGCATGAATCACTGGCACTTTCTGTTTTCTCCTGCTCCCCCTCTTCACCCCCCGCACCCGCCGGGCGCTCTGAGCTGGAGGAGCACCGAGCCTGGACAGAGCTTTCAGGAGTGGAACCGGCCTTGGCGCTCCCAAGGAAGGGAGGCTGCGATGGGAGCAGAGGTGGGCTCTGGCCTGGCGCTGTGCTTTCCCGCTGGGTGACCTTGGGAATGCACTGCATCCTTTCTGGGCCTCAAACCTGAAATCCTCACTAAGAGGCCAGTCTGTGCCCCAGTGCTACCATCTAGTGGACCTTGTCAGCTTCCTGTGTCCTAGAGCTCTGCTGCTCTAACATATAAATATATGTTTTGTATATATATATATATATATATATATATATATATATGATATATATATCATATATGTATCACGTGTATGAGTATATTGCTTGAATGCATGTAAGTGCGCCCTGTCATACAATGCCCTTGGAGGTCAGAAGAGGGCATCCGATCCCCTGGAACTGGAGTTACAGGTAGTTGTTACCCACTATGTGGGTAACGCTGAACTGAACCCAGGTCCTCTGCAAGAGCAGCCAGTGCTCTTAACCACTGAGCCATGTCTCCAGCCCTGTTGCTCTAACTTACCATGTAGCCTGAGGCTTTGAGCCTAGAATGAGGGAGGGTAGATGGGTCCGGAACTGGGCAGCTGACGAGAGAAGGTCCTCAGTGGCAAGTGTCCAGACTCTCTTCCCACCCCTGGGCTCAGGAGCCAAGGCTTCTGGGTCAGGTCAGCCTGCATGTCTGCATGTAGGTGTGGGGCAAGGCCAGTCAATGGTCCCCTGGGCCTCAGTGGCTTGTGCCTTCTGTCTACAGTGGTGAAAGTGACTGGGCTGACCTGGTCAGCTGGGCACACAGCAGCTATCCCTGGATAGCCCCAGTAAGCAGGAGGCTAGGTCTGAAGAGTAACACCTTTGGCTGAGGCTCCTCTGTAAACTGAGGTAGGGGACAGACCCCTAGGGTGAGGGGCCCTGTCTGCATGCTCTCTGGGCTCCTCCTATGGACTGCAGACAAGCCCCAGGCATTTGTGTTTCTGTGTGCTTCTCACTACTGTATGCTTGGGGACTTGGACCAGGGTGGCAGAGTGTGTAGTTTATGTCTGGGTGGGGGAGCCGAGGGAGGGAGTGAAGAAGGAACGGAAGGAGGGAGGGAGGGAAAGGTAAGAGCTGCGCGTGGCCCTCTGTTCAGCTGCCCGTTTCCCTCCGAGCGTTTCCGCTCTTCTGGGACGGAGTGTGTAGGGGATGCTGGACGTGAGGGGCGGGGAACACCGTGAAAACTAGAAGACGGATTGAAGAGATGGGGACGTTTGGCCTGAATTCTCCCAACCCTTAATAGCTAGCATGGCCTGGGCCAACCGGAAACTCCAAAATGCCCCGTGAGGGTCCCAGTTAAGGTGGCTGTGTGTCTGCAAAGGACAGCCTTCCCTGTGGCTTGCCCAGATGGAGGGGGGAGATGTGGGTGGGGCTAAAAGGAGCAAGGGCCTAAGGGCGTGGGGGATCCATGGGTGAGGGGCGTTTTCATGCCTGGAAGCCTGAGCCACTTGTGGTGGCTCACCACACACAGTCATCTGCCCCAGCTCCTAACCACTGGTCTGAAGCTCTTCTCTGTGGCCCCTGGGTGTGACCGGTTTGTGGTCAGAGCACCTCACCCTGACTAAGTCTGGTCTCCACCGACATCCTGGCTGCTTTGGTGCATTCAACAGGAAGTGCTCAGAGGTGCTTCTGGGTGACAAGGGCATATAGTGCCATCAGCTGGCTTGGACTGCTTCATTATCTTGTGATTGTTTTTTTTCAAAGTATTTTCTTCCTTGTAACCTATTTATCTTGTTTCTCTCAAAGGCTTCCTGGCAAGAGGCTAGGCCCAGGAGTGCTTCCTGTTCTCGGGACACAGATGTGGATGCTCTTTTACAAGGGCAGAGGGTCTTGCCTGGCCTGGCCGTTAGGGGAGTCATGGGAACAGAGTGAACCTTACTTGGGACCCGAGTCTCAGCAGGCTTTCAAGTCAAAGGGAGATCCTGGGCGGTTATAACCAGCTGTTTCCCGAGAAGCAGGGACACGGAAGCCAGCTAAGTGAGTCACTCACAGAGGTCCCATCTTATAGGTGAGGACACAACTCCTAGGGGCAATGTGACCTTCTCACTGTGGCACCTCTGGGCTTCATTGTACCTTTCCCAGACTTATTGTTGGAACCTGTGTGTATGGAGCCTGTGCGTATGGTAAATAATTGCTCTGCAACTCTGCTGGGATGTGGAAGTCCAGTGAGGGCCCAAGGGCCATGGATGTCCCTCCTCCTCTTCCTCCTCTTCCTCCTCCTCCTCCTCCTCCTCCTCCTCCTCCTCCTCCTCCTCCTCCTCTTCCTCCTCTTCCTCCTCCTCCTCCTCCTCCTGGTCCTTCTAGCCTTTGATTTTATCACGACATTTTCACAAACATATACAGTGTGCATTAATCTTTTTCACACTTATTTCACTTACTCTTGTCTTCTTTCCCCATCTGGACACCCCCCCGCCCAGCAAGAAGGCCTTTTTCTACTTTCATGTATGTTGTCATTATCATTAGCATCTTCATTATCATCATTATTGTGTATGCATGGGCATGTGTGCCGCAGTGGTCAGAGGACAACTCTGTGGAGTCAGTTCTTTCCTTTCACCTTTACGTGGGTTTCAGGGATAGAATTCAGGTCCCCAGGCTTAATAAGCCATCTTTTCAGACCCTAATATATGTATATTCCATAACATATACTATACAGTATATACAGTATAGTCTAGTTTCCACATATGAAAGAAAACACATGGTATTTGTCTTTCTTTGTCTCACTTGCTTCCCTTAATATAAAGATCTCCAGTTCATTCATTTTTCTAGAAATGACATTGTAGGAATGAATTTTATAAAATAGATAAAATATGGACTAATGGCTTTTAATTAACCTTGGGAAACTCACTGAACCCAGTGCTCTTGTGATCTGGGAACCTAATCTTGTTTGCTGTTCCACCCAGTGATAAGGAGAGAATGTGAATGTGCTTTAGAATTAACATATCAAAGCTGTGAAAGACAGCACCCCCCTCTTCATTGAAAACGTGAAGGCTGAGAAGAGACACTTGACTTTGTATGTGTGAGAGATTCTAGAGCTAGGGATGAAAAGGCAGGGTGGCTGGATAAGGTTAGAGTAGAGGTTATAGTCAAGCCTATAGGAGAAATCATTCTAAATGAAATCATGTGTGAGGCCTGGTTCAAGGACACAGTTCCAGAGCACAGTTCCATGCCTTAGTTTCAGGAGACATTTGGGGGAGTGGGTACCCTCTGATTATGGACCCCTTCTTAAAAACCAAAATTAAGAGTCAGGCTGCTTTAGTCAGGTAACTGTAATGTTGGCATAGTAACATCATATGATGTAATATTCTATTTTATTGCTAATTAATATTCCATTATATAAAATATCTTCATTATTCGTAAATATATACGTGTATATGATTTTCTTTGTGTATTTATCTGTTTATGGGAATCTAGGCTCATTCTTTTCTTGGCTGTTGTGAATAGTGAACCCGTGTATGTGCAAGTATCTCTGATATGCTGACTGTGATTCCTTTGGGTCCATACCTAGAATTCATATACTGGGTCATATAGTGGTTCTGTTTTTGGTTGTTTAAAGAACCTCCACACTGATTTCTATAGTGGACTAATTTATAGTCCCACCTGCAGTGCATAAATAGTCATTTTGCCCTACATCCATGCCAACACTTTTTAATGTCTCTTGTCTCTTTTCTTTTTCTGAGCCATTTGGACTCAGGTAAGATGGGATTTCAGGAAATCTTTGATTTGCATTTACTTTGTGGCTGAGGATGTTGAACAGGTTTGTGCTTCTTTTGAGAATTGTGTGCTAGATTCATGTGCCTATTTATTGACCAAGTTCTTTATTCTTTTGTTTAATTTTTGGAGTTCTTTATATATTCTATATACTAATCCCTCATTGAATAAATAGCAGGCAATGATTTTCTCCCAGTCTCCAGGCTGTCTCTTCACTCTGGCAATTGTTTCTTTGTTGTGCAGAAGTTGTTTAATATGATGCAGTCTCGTCGTTCTGCTATTTTGAGGAACAGGAAAACAAGAATGAGAGAAAGCAAGGAGAACTTGGTGAACTCTGAGCGGCATGCACACACCACTGATCCTAAGGTTCCCAGTGAGGCTGAGAGGAGTCACTGTGGCCTCGGTCTGTCCAGCTGCAACCCAGTGTACTCTGCTTCCTCAGTTACCTCCACATGGGCACTGCCGTGCTAGACTCACTTTCCTGGTGCTGTCTGATCTCTAGCTCAGCTCTAAGTTCATTGATAATGGAGAACCTGTCCTTGTGTATGCCTCTTGCAGTTAATCCAGGCTTGGCCCAGGTGGAAAGTTAGCAAGACCCCAGGCCTTAGGAAGGAAGCAGGGAGGGTGGGGTGGTTGGCAGGCTTCTAAACCCCCTTGGGCACCTCTTGAAAAATGACCTTCGGTGCTTAATTTATCAGAATCTCAATTTTCTTTGAAGGGGTGATATTAACCATGGAGGGTCAGACTTGTAGAGTCTTTGGGGGTCTAATCTCTGCCCAGACCACTGTGCCTAGCTCTGTAGGTACTTGGCAGAGATCTGGATCCATGCTGGCAGATGGAGAACTATGAGGCTCATCCAGAAAATTCTTTTGACTTTTCCAAAGGGGTTCATGGCACGTGACATGTAGCTCACAGGTAAAGAGAGGGACACGTCACAGCTAGGGGGATGAGGTTGGTGGGGGACAGGAGAAGGAGTGTTCCCTGTCCTACAGCCACAACCAAGTTATAAAGCTGTGGGTAAGGAAAGCACATTCCCACCTGAGAGGTGAAGCCTCATCCTTCTGGCTCCTGAAGATGTGGGACTGCAGTGGAGAGCTGACAGAGGCTCAGGCCTCTGTGGCTTCCAGGGATTCCACCACAAACTGAAACAGTTCTTGGAGACTAGATGCTTCTGGCGCCATCTGCCAGTTGGTGGGATGGTGGTATTAGCAGATTGTGAGGGTCAGAGCTTGGGCCATGGCAGCCCTAACAGCAGACTTGGGCACCTGTCCAAAATAAGCCAATTAAACGGGCAAGTAGAAAGCAGCAAAGGGAGATTTAGTCAATGTGGCCACATTGGGAAGAGGAGCAAGGAGGTCCAGGGACCCCCTTCAAGTTCATCTTTGGGGTCCTGACATGAGGTTTAAATAGAGGTGAAAAGTCATGAATAGCTAAGCAGGCCTGGTCAAGATATGGTCTTTCCCATCATTGATCTCTCATTATCTGGGCTCTGGCCTGTTGTGCAAGGTGGCCTGACAAGCTGTCAGAACTGTGACGTCTCTTCCTAGGAGACAAGCTCCCCCTCTGGCTGGCTCCAGGCATAACTTTTCCTTCTCTCACTATGAGATTTCTGGGGAAATTTCCATTTCTTGGGGTGCACTGTCTCAGTCACCTGATGTTGAAAGGGATGGGTGCACGTGTCTCTTTAGAATATCCTCATCCTGCTGGGGTGGTTACAGAAGGCAGATCTTTCCCCTGCCTGGATGGAGCTGATGGGTCTCAGCAGGGATCTCAGAGAGGGTCTGAGGACAGACGACTATCTAGAGCTTTGGGAAGCCCCTGGATCGGCGGGGGGGGTGACAGTGGTCAGTACAAGAGTTAAGAGCATTGCTTTTTAAACATTTCAGCTTCAACTCATGATGAAGAAAAAAAAATTAGGTCCTAGGGCCTTAGTCACATGTCTACGTGTTTGTATATTTATGTGTAGATTCAAAGGTAATATATGGTATACTATGAAAATACACAAACTTCCATTCCCTGGTGGTTTTAGGCCTTGTCTCTTCCTCTGTTAAATGGGACTATAATTCCTACTTATTGTGGCTTTAATGAGCTGATACACACACGGTGTGCCCAGGACAGGGCTCTGCAGGTTCAAGTGCTCCTGTCTGGTAACCATGGTGATGTTTATCAGGCCTGCCCCTTCTAACATGGATAAAACTGACCTGTAAACACCAGAGGCCAGCAAGCTTATCATCTATGTTGCCTCACTGTCACCAGAGATGCCAGGCCGTGGCCAAACACAACCTCATAAAATGACAATTTCCTTTTACCAGACTTGATACTCTGCCATCCCCAGCGTGAACATGTAACGTTAGACCTAGACTGGGTAAGGACAGGCTGCCTGGTGTCCCCTAGGATGAGGCTGAGGAACTGGTCTGGTTTCAGCCTCTTCTGTTCCTTCTGGAATAATTGAAGTGTCAGCTTGGGTTCACAGGCTGGTCACGGTTTCGATCCCTCCCTAACTTCCTAAGGCAAGCCCATGAATTATACAGTGCGGGAGCAGACGGTGCTAAGTAAGCCTGCATCACAAGCTGGGCTTAATAAGGACAGTGCAGCTATTCTTGGAAGGCATTTGCAAGTCAAAAATATGGTGCACAGAGCTCTGATGTCGCCTTCAGACGTGAAGCGTTTCGGCTGGGTCAGCAGTATTTCATGTCACATGCTGCCAACAAGAAGTGACGAGGGCAACGTGGTACTTTGTTTGGCTTTGTTTTTAATTTTAACTTTTTTGGTGATAGCACAAATGGTCAAATGTGCCTGCCTCTTCCTACCCCATTCCCAGCCCTGTCAACACATCGCCTCTGGACTCAGATGGTGTGGGAAGACGATCCCTAGCTGGGGAGAGAGACAGTTTTGGGTAAAATGGTGAGGGGATGAAAGATTTCTACTTTCTTTCTTATGTTTCAGCATGATTTTTCACGGCCCTCTACCTGCTGGTCTCTAGAACATGCTGGAACCATCTTAGAGACTTGGCTCTAAAAAGGAGTGGGGTGCAGAACAAACATTTTACCAGTTATCCAAAAACAGCAATTGATATCTGTGTGAGTGCGTGTGTATGCACACACACATTTGTTTGCAGGTGCATATTTGTGTGGGGTACATCTGTGTGTGCAGGTGTGCATATGTGCAGAGGCCAAAGGCCAGCTTTGGCTATTGCTCCTTTAGTTGCAGTCTCCTTTGTTTTTTGAGACAGTCTCTCACTGGCCTGGTACTTGTCAGATAGGCTAGGCTGGCTGGCAGGGAGCCCCTGGCATTCACTTGTCTCACTCTCCCCAGAGATGGGATTACAAGCTTGTGCCACTCTAGCCAGTCTGTTTTTATTTTTATGATTTTTTTTATGTATGTGTATATGTGTGTCTCTGTGCGTGTATGTATGTACGTGTGACTGCAGGTGCCCTTAGAGGCCGGAAGAGAGCATCAGATCCCTTGGACCTGGAGTTACAGGTGGTTGTGAACTGCCTGATGTGGGCGTTGGGAACCAAACCTGGGTCCTCTGCTGGAGCAGCAAGTGCTCTTAACCACTGAACCATCCCTCCAGTCCCTTCCCTCTTTTTAAAGCAGGGGTCTGGGGATCAAGTCCTCATGTTTGCAGAAGATAAGTACTTTACTGACTGAGCTATTTTCCCAGTCCCTCTGACATCTATTTAAAAAAGTTCAGTTGCACGGGGGAGGTGAACAGTGGTCAAAGTGGTCAAGTAGAGGTTAGTAAAAGACGGCCCCGTGTGGGAGGCCTGGTGACTCTTTTGAGGCTTTTAGGAGAATGAAAGTTTCCTTCTCTCCCTGTACACTGGAGATGTAGGCTTCCCACTCAGACTTCCCAGCCCACGGGCTTCTGCTTACAAATTCAACTTTAAAGGAGCAGACAGGCGAATCTCATGCATTGGAAGGTGAGAACAACTCAGACATAGGACTATCCAAGAGACCTCTCCGAATCTATGACCTGTCCACTGATGGCATTTAAGGCTCATGGCTTCCTTAACTTCCCTACACTGGAGAACTGATAGCATCTTTGTATTCACATAGATGTGGTTTAACCTCAAGTGTCAACTCAATATGGTACTAGGGAGATGATCTATCTGTTGCCTGTAAGTTGGTCCCATGAAGCCCGGACAACCCACATGCTCAGGATACCAGTTCTTCTCAAATCTATGTGCATTCATGAAGCCCCTGAGGACTGTATGGGAAAAAAACCCCAGATTTTAGCACTAGCAAAATGGCTCAGCGGGTAAAGGAGCTTGCTGCACAAACCTGGAGACCTGGGTTTGCTCGCTGGAACCCATGTAGAAGTGACAGGGAAGAAATAATTCCATGGACCTGTCCTCTAACCTCCATACAAGATCATGGCTTGTACATCCCCCAAGTCCCCTAGTCTCTCTGTCTCTCTCACAGAATTTTGGAAAAGTTCTCAGATACTGAATGTCTGAAAGTTCCCAGGCTGTGCTGTTACTGTTGGTTGTGGTCCACAAACCTCACTTTGAGCAGTGAGGGGATGGACTAGTCTCATTCTAGGTCTTGGTTCACACTCCTAGGTGTGAGATCCGGGTTCAGGTGCTCTAATAATAAAACCACACAACTTCACATCTGCATCCAAAATGTGCCTCAGGTGCACAATGTTGGCCTGCTTGGAATGTTGGGTGAGCATGGGGATAGGATGAGCCCCGGACCATGAAGCAGCAGGACTGGCTCCTCCTGCACCTTCAGGCTCCACTACTCAGTGACATCGAACACCTGTCGTAGCTTCTTTCCCTCATCTGTATGTCTGCGGTGGAGACATGAATCCCACAGTTGGATAAGGTCAAGATTCAGGCACTGCTCTAGCTTGAGAATTCTCAGCTACATGCTAACAGAATGAGTTCTCTGTTTATCGCCCCAGGCCCCAGTGCTGAGAACATTGGCGGGATGACGGATGGGCCCAGATGGGTTCAGTGTCCTTTGGGAAGAAGTATGTAGACTCTATTTATTGCCATATCTCTTTCTTTATGGTTTTCCTAAGGATCAGAGATGGTGACATTTCCAGGACTGATGCAAGTCAGGGTCTTAGGCCAGGTCACACAGCCAAAGCCTCTCTCAGAGTCCACATGCACATGCGTGTGTGCATATGCGTGTGGAGGCAGAGGTTGACTCTACTTACCTTGGGCTCTGGGGATCAAATTCAGGTCCCTATGTTGCATGGCAGGTACTTTACTAACATCTCCCCAGCCTTCTTCTTCCTCTCCATCTCTCAGTGTCACAACAGAAAATGGAGTGAAGTTCCTGCTCCCCTCCTGATTAAGATGAGGTGAGCCTGTGGAAGGTAGTGAGGACGGATGTTTGCTAACTTGACATAGTATTCTCCTTCCCTCTGAGAACCTTCCAGATGCGCTCTTTCGTAGACACTACCCCAGGATCCATCCTTATTAATTAATTAATTAATTTATTTTCCTGCTTCACCTCACAAAACCTGGTACAGACTTGAGCCTTAGCTCCCAAAGTGGATCCCAAGCCCAGACCTCTGGCATCAGCACATGCTCTTACCAGTTACAGTGATTGGTTCAGCAGCCTAGGACATATGACATGGGCTCATCCTATCAGAACGAGTCTCTGGATCTCTTTGGTCATCCATCACTGTGTCCTAGCTGTAAAGAGACTCTCATCAGCATCTGTTCCCATGGGGGTCTGCTGAGACCTGCCATCCAATCCGTTCTTTGGACAGTTGTTCGCTGTCCTTGCTGACATCAGCTGGGACATGACAGTGTCCTCATCTGAGCCCAGATGACAGCCTTGCCTGCTGTTGCCATTCCCCTGGGAGGCTCTGCCTCTTGTTACCCCCTCTTCTCTCCGCAGGCGTGGAGAAGCCCATCTGTTCTTCCTGCACCAGGCTGGGGAGTGTGGCTCTCTGGATACAAATGTCTGGATCGTCGCTCCTCTTCAGTGTGTGCCCTCACTTCAAGATCCCTCCCTTTTCATTTCTTAAGCTTGTCTGAGATTCCAGAGCCACGAGAGGCACAGGGACTTCGGCTCCTTGTTCCCGTCTGGCACATCAGCAGCTCCTCTCTGCTAGTCTCCACTTTCTGCACACGTAGTTGCCAGTCTCTGTCTCTCCAGCATGGCAGTTTGGTTTTTTTCGGCTTATTTCTCTTCCACACTCAACTCAAACCCATAAGAGCTTTGCTTCCATTGATGCTTTTAGAATGCTCAGGAAGAGTCCTTACAAATCCAGGGTCAACATCACAGATCTTGGCCCCACCATTAGTGCCCCAAATCTCCTCTGAAATAAAAGGTGTTGATTGACTCTTATTTGTATTCTTGTTATGAAAATCCCAAGTTCCCTTCACTCCCTCCCGCCTCCTTCCCTTTGCTCGCTCTCCCTCTCCCACCCATCTTGTGTAGCCTAGGCTGTCCTCAAATTTGCCATGTTAGCTAAGAATGACCTTGAACTTCTGGTCATCTGGTCTCCACTGTAGATTGGTTGGTAGAGTGCTTGCCTAATATACATGCAGCCCTAGGTTCAGTCCCCATATACTGGGTGTGATGGCACACACCTATTATTCCAACACTTTGGAAGTGGAGGCAGTAGGACCAGAAGTTCAAGGTTATCTTTGTTCAACACTAGTCTGGGCTAGAGGAATCAGGTCCCAAAAGAGAAGGATATGTGGCTGGAAATGATCATTACCCCAGTGTGATCATTAACATTGTGTTATCACACCACAACCTATATGTATGCCCAGATCACTGAGCACAAATGTGGAGGTCAGAGGACAACTTGCATGAGTTCTCTCCTTCTACCTTGAGAATCCCAAGGATCCAAGTCATGCCATTGGATGTAGTGGTGGGCACTTTACCCACTGAGCCGTCTTGCTGGCCCCCAAACTCGTTGGTTATTATCTCTGATCAAGGAAGGGACTGGAAAGATGACCAGTAATCAACAGTGAAGACGCTGATGATTAGTCCTACGTGTAGGAAAAAGAAGAGTGATCTTGGAAATGCCTACCAGAAGACAAGGGGTTGGCATGAAGTGGGACAGGGATGGCAAAGGATAAGAAGTATTCAGTGGGAGAACATCTACATATGTGCTGAGTTCTGTCTACCAGCTTCCCATTCTTCTTCCGGGAGGAGGCATTTCCTGTTGACGTCTGACTTGGGCATATGACTTGCCTCTGGAAGTGACCTCACTTTGGGTAGACACTTTCAGAGTATGTGTGGCTGTCCCCTGGTCCCCACTGTGGTTGCTTAGTCATTCTGGGTCCCAGAAAGAAGTCAATGTGGCTTATGGTTACCATAGAGACTAAAAGAGAAGCAAGCTGTGGGTGCCTCAAACCATTGTCATTTAGGGGATTATTTGTTATTGAACCACTGCCTAGCCTAGCCTGACTAATAGACTATAATTGAGTAGATTTTGAAGGACTCTTATGTAACTGGACATCAGCTTGTTTCCACTTTAAGTTGGTTCATATGTGGATCTCTGGGAGGTTGTAGCTAGATATAGACCAGTGTGGGGTTACTGGACACCTCATCTGTCCAGCAAGTTCTCAGAGATTAAGGAATCAGGAATCGGAATGCAAAACAAAGTGAGATTCAAAAGCATTCCTTCTTCTCTCTGGTTAAGATAAAGCCAACCTTACATAAGATAAAATGGTTCTTTTTTTTTTTTTTTTTTGGTTGCCACAAATGTCACAATTATCACAGATGACATTAATTTTTAAGAGAAAATGAAAAAAAATATGTCACAATTCTGTTTTGTACATATGCTGATTGAATGAAAAGTTTATACCAGATGCCAACTTAAAATGAGGACATATAAATATTTAATTGTTTGTGTGCATGTATATGTCTCTGTGTACACAATATGTGTCTATGTACACAGAGAACACTGGTTCTCACATCAGGGGTGATTTTACCTCCAGGGGATATTTGCCAATGTCTGGGAATCTTTTTGTTAGTCCAAGCTGAGGATTGGGGGTGCTCCTGGCATCTGTGAAAAGAGACCGAGCATGCTGCTTAATTATCCCCCAAAGCACAGGACAGCTCAAGTTATCTGGCTCAGATGTCAGTGGTGCTAAAGTGGAGGCCAGGTGCTGTGGCACACGCCTGTAATCCCACTTGGAAGGTGAAGGGAAGATGATCAAGAGTTTAAGACCATCGTCTGCTACATAGCCAGCATGAGATTTGTGAAACCTGTCCAAAAGAAGAAAAAAAACCTTAAATAGAATAAAATAAGCCAAAAGCGTTGGAAGATGTGGGTCTACATCTGAAACCAGAAATATCAAGGGTGGAGTTTGTAAGCACATGGAGTGCTGGCACGTCCAACCGCATGGCTCTTGTTCATGTACCTGCTGGATTCAGTTAATGTCTTCTTCTTGGCCGACTCCCCTGGAAGAAACCAGTACTCACAGGCTAGTGGGCGGTCATCGGCCCTCAGGGTCTCTGACTCACAGCCTCCACTATGTTGGTGATGACCTGGACTCTTGGTGAAGACCCGTAGGGTCAGCATAGGATCAGGCACAGTGGTCCTGCTGGCTTCTTATGAGGAAAACTGCTGACTTACACCTGTGTGCCGTGTGGCACCCATGGGCTGGGAGTGTGACTGTGGAACGGCACTATGAAGACAAGGGAGCTAGAAGGAGGACCAAAGACGGGAAGGCGAGGCACTTCACAGCCCTATGAAGAGAAGCATTGTACTGTTCTGTTTATTATCTCGCTATTTTGTGTGTGTTTATGTGTGTGCCTGTTCATGTATGTGAGGGTGCACATATACAGATCTCTCTCTCTCTCTCTTTCTCTCTGATATGGAGGACAGAGGTCAGCCTTGGCCATTGTTCCTCGCATACTGTCCACCTTGTTTTCTGAGGTGTTTTCTTTCACTGGGGCCTGGGGCTCACTGATGAAGCTAGACTGGCTGGCCAGGGAGCTCCAGAAACGTTCCTGTCTGCCTCTCCAGGGCTGGAGTTACAAGGGTGCATCACCACACCTCGATTTTTTAAGTGGACACTGGGGATTGGACTCAGTCCTCGTGCTTACAATGTAAGGCAACACTTTACTCACTGAGCCATTTCCCCAGCCCCAAGGTATGGATTTTAATGCACTGTTTTAAAATTACTCCCTAACACAATGCTTAGGCATGGCTTGCTTACATGCAGACACCGAGACCCCTAATTTTGTGCCTATAGATAAACTGTTTCTATATGTATATAGCTTTGATATGTTAGTGACGAGGGGAAACATGCATTGTACCAATAGCCAGCACCAAAGTCCCACAAGGAGAAGGAAGTATCTTAAGCAATTTTCTTGAGAAGTCACTGACTAGAAACTATGAGAACAAACAACAGCTCTACCTTAGTAACACCAAAAGTTGTCCTCTGACCTGTACACATGTGCTATGGCGTGCCCATGACTATGCACGTGCAGATAAATATGTGTTGAAAAAAATGGTGAGTTACTGGGATGCAAGTGGAACCCATTAGAGATTTAGGGTGGTTGTAGGGGAGGAGGAAGCCACAGGGGCTTTTAGAGTCAGAATGCAGCTGCCTATTATGTTGCCTGTTTTCTAAGTAAAAGAAAAAAAAGTAACAAGAGTATGTCGTCAGAGCCACGAAAGACATCTTTGCATCCCATCTGATGTGTGTGTGTGTGTGTGTGTGTGTGTGTGTGTGTGTGTGTATGAGTGTGTGTGTGTGCTGGTTTCTGTAGCTGACAGGAAGGAGGCTGGGCTTCCGACTTCAGTCATGTGGTCTAAGCAGAGGGAGGAGTCTAAGGTTGAGCTGTGCTGGGGTCTTCTGCCCCAATGGAAGAACACAGTTGTGCTTTGAATGTGAACTGACCCCCACAGGCTCATGTGTTTCAACACTTGGTTGCATCCCAAGCTGATGGTACTGTTTTGAGAGGCAGAGGCTTGATGAAGGAAGTGGATCACTGTGAACACCAGCCTTAAGGGTTATTGGTTTATGGCTTGATAGTATCTTGCCTACATGGCTTAATTCTCCTGCAAGTGCTCAGTCAGAATCCTGCCTTTCTGGACTGTGAGCACCTGATGAGGCAGAATGCTGTGAGGAATGGCCTATCAGGTTTGCCCATGCTGGGCCACAAATCCGTATACTCACCACTGGGTCAGGTTTCTCAAACGTTTCTTCACTAACTTGCAGGACCCTTTAAACTGTGGCTTTGTGATGGAATCATTATGTCCCTTAGCTTCCATTCCAACCTTGCTTCCTTTAAGCATGACTTCCTGGACAGCAGAGGTAGCAAAGATAAAGATGACATTTCTACCATGCCTAGTAGCACAGGCCTATAGTCCCAGCTACTTGGGGAGGCTGGGGCAGAAGGATCGAAAGATAGATAGGGAGCCAGGAGTCTTGACACGTGCCTATAAAAGACCCAGAAGACTTGCATTTCCCAGACTCCTTTGTAGCCAGAGCTCTGAAAGTGAATTTACTTCTTTCCATTAGATGCCATCAGTCTGAGATTCAGAAATGGGAAAAAAAAAAGCGAGATCAGCCTGGTGCTGCTTGTTACTGCGTGGGGGTCAGAGGACTATTTTGTGGACTCAGTTTGTCTCCTTTTACCTTTATACGGGCTCTCGGGGGCAGACTTGGGTCTTTGTCTTGTGCAGAAGGCACTTCACCTGCTGCCTCCTCCACAGTATTTTTTGAGACAGGGTCTCTCCCTGAGTGTCGAACTCACTGGTTAGATTAGAAAGCACCAAGGGTCCTCCTGTCTCTACCTCCTCCAGGTGCTGGAGATTGAGAAGGTCCGCATGTTTTTGTGGCAAGTGCTTTACTGACTGGGCCATCTTCAGAACCTTTGCCTGTAATTTTGCTAAAAAAAAAAAAAACAAAAAACAACAACAACAACAACAAAAAACAAAAACAAAACCCCAAACCGAAACCCAAACCTGTGTGAAACTTCCTTCTGTTGAAATGGCAACCCTGTTCCTGTTTCCTTTGCCTGATATAGGACCTTCTAGACAGCCAGAAGGAATTACTGGAACTGACATACTGGACTTGGAACTACAGAGTCACAACCACAGAGAGCCACAAAGCAGGTAGAATAGGTTCCAGTCAGTCAGTATCCCCTCCTCACTAACAGGTGGCTCTGTGTTCTCAGAGACAGAGCAACTGTCTCGACTGCTCTGGGCCCCACTCAATTCTGGTCTCTGAGGCTGGGTGGGATAAAGGTAAGGCAAAGTGCCTAGACAAAGCATGTAAAAACACAGGGTCATCCTCAGGGTCACATGAGTACAGGACCAGTCTCTGAGAAAGAGTACAGTCTGTAGGAACTCTTTCGAGGGCTTGCAAGCCTGCCTGGTAGTGCCCCACATCTGTGTGGGGCCATAGTTCTCAAAGGTCTCCGAATTCCTTTTCTATGCCATCCTGGCCTTGTTATTAGAATGGAGGACCACTGCCCCCACACTTCAAAAGATGGTATTGCTAATGGACAGCTGGGGACAGCTGTGCCAGGACACAGTCACAAGTCTGCATGAACAGAAGTACAGGATGCAAAAGGAGGGATGTGGGAACTGAGCTCCACTGCCCCTGGTCGGACACATCTGGAGGGGAGCAACGAGGGGCTGCACATACTGACGGGAGAGCAACTGGCAAATGGCCAGTCAACAGACAGGTGTCAGGGAGAGACACAAGTTTACTGGAAAGGAGGGAAGTGTGAACTGAAGCACCAGAGTCGGGAGGGACTCTGCTCATTTGCCAGACTGCCAGAAGCTAGAACCCTGGAGGTTCCAGGTGTGTTAAGAGCCCCCTCCCCGCCGATGCCATTGGCTAAGAGGAAGTGGGCGTGGCAATGCCAAGATCAGGGCAGTGTGTTATTTGTTGGGTTGTTTGAGGCAGGGTCTCATCTCTCATAGCCCAGGCTAACCTCAAGCTCACTTTGTAGCCAAGGCTGACCTCGAACTTCCTATCCTCCTGCCTGTACCTCCTGAATGCTTGGATTAGAGGTGTGTGTCACCACACCCAGTTTATC
This sequence comes from Eospalax fontanierii, assembly GCA_035773235.1. Lineage (NCBI taxonomy): Eukaryota > Metazoa > Chordata > Mammalia > Rodentia > Spalacidae > Eospalax > Eospalax fontanierii. Next base: position 52,568,483 of record CM069539.1, read on the forward strand.
CAATGCTGGGGATCAAACCGAGAGCTTTGTGCATGCTAGGCAAAGACTCTACTAACTGAATGACATCCGCAGCCCTCCTAGTATTTTTGAATTTTTATTTTAATTTTATGTGTATGAATGTTGTGCCTACATGTATGTAATGTATGTAAGTGCACACATGTTATACAATGCCCATGGAGGCCAGAAGGGGGCGTTGGATCTTTTGAACTTGGAGTTACAGATGGTTGTTACCTGCCATGTGGGTGCTGGGAACTGAACCCAGGTCTTTTGCAAGTGTAGCCAGTGCTCTTAACCACTGAGCCATCTTTCCAGCCCCACTTCCTAGTATTTTTGAAGGGAGGAAATGGAAGTACATTCTCTCTCTGACTCGTAATGTCCACAGACCTAGGAAGAGGCAGCTGGCCAAGCAGAGCTTCCCTCTGTTCTAGTCACAGTCAGGCTCATGGAGTTGTCCAGGAGGCCGCAGAATTGACTTTTCTCAGCTCGTACACATCACCAGCCTGCACGAATGGAGCATGTTGCTCGGGAATGCCCTAGAAACTACAGGAAACCCAGTGGGGTGGAGGCCAGCCTGCTGTAGGTGATTTCACCTGTTTTCATTCCACAGGTGTTGCAGTGGGGCAGGGCTCTGGGGTGATGTGTGAACGAGGGGGACCTGGGCAGAGGCGAAGGAATCTCTGCTATTGGGAGCTCTGTGGGTCTCCAGGAAGCCTTGTGTGCACCGGGGCAGCCATGGTGGGTAGAGCAGTGCTGGTGACTCGTGGGGAAACACGGCAAGAATGAAGGAGAAAGGAAAGTGGGGGACAGGCACAGCCTAGCTCTGCAGCGAGAAGACTTACCCTAGTGTCTGCTTGCGGTATGGCCTATTTGCTGTCCACCCTGAGCCCCACGGTGCTTGTGATAATGCAGCGATGCTCCCCAGAGCACAAGACAAGAGAAACGACGGCTACTGCCAGCTCGAGACCTTTCCTCGTTGCCCCAAATGTAAAGCATTTGGTATTGCAACCTTTTCTCCTAACTGCCTGACTCCTCCCCCTCTCCTTCCTCAGCATCATCTTCCCGCTGCGCCTCGTTTCTCCTCCCCCGGCCTTGCTGGCCTTCATTTAGTTTCCAGAATGATTTATGCCCTTTTCGTACTCAGACCTTTAGTACATGCTGTTCCCTTTCCTGTCGCGTCTTCTCCTCACAGATGTTTAGAAGGGCCAGTCCCCTGACCTTAGCCCAGGTGTCACCTCCCTAGGGCAGTCAGCCTTCAGCTGCTATCCTGCCCCGGCCAGCTCTTCCTTCATGAATCAAAGCACGTCTTTACGTCTTTCCCATGGCCTTCCCCTTAGCTGTGAGTCAGTGACTGCCTGTCTTCCTGGGGGTGTGTCATATAATAGTTTGCTGGCCCTACTCAGAGGTTCCCACAGTGAGGGGCTTTCTCTGTGCCCAGATCTGTCACTGCCACATGACTGGGCCACCTTAGAAAAAAAGGTCCCTCCACACAGTGGAGTTTTTAGGAGATTATGGCTCAGGCTGACATGTCTGTAACTTCATGAGACCTTATGCATGGGAGCCACCCAGCCAAGCTCCACGGATCCTGTCCCTCAGGACTGTAAGAGAGATATGTGACTACTGTGGCTTTGAATCATTATGTTTGGGGTATTTGCTACATCAGATAAATGACTAGGGTGATTTAGGTACCGGAAGTATGCTACATATTGTCCAGTGTGGAAGTGACTTGGAATTGGATGAGACAGGAGTGGGAGTGAGAGGGTGGGTGAAGCTAGAGGGACTGTGAGAGGTGCTCACAGAAGCCCAGTGGCCTGGCTGAGGATGCAGCAAGAGCTTGGAAGAAAGAGAAGGTTTGTAATCGGAAAATGGAGGACAGTGGCCCTCTGCCATGTAGTGTTAAAAGCTCAGCCACACTGTCATTTGTGATAAGGTGTTCCTAATGGGAAGTTATGGGAGTGTTCCAGGCCATGTGTTGTTGCTCCTGCATAGTGGTAGAGCTGGCTTCTTATCAAGAGACATGGACACGACAGCTGAGGGGTTTCAGAATCCTGATGGACCAGTAGCTCCTACGTGCCACCTGGCCCCGCTTACTGAGTGTGATGGCTGATTTTAATTGTCAACTTGACCGGACCTAGAAACCTCTAGGCATGTTCGTGAGGCTGTTTCTGGTTTGAGTTAGTCAAGCTGGGAAGACCCACCCTAACTGTGGATGGCCCTGGACTTAAGAGAAAGGAGAAAGCAAGCTGAGCTCCAGCACTCATCTCTCTGTTTCCGTGCTGTGGACGCGGTGGGACCAGCTGCCTCACAGTCCTGCTGCTGTGATGGACTGCACCCGCAGACTGTGAGCCAGAATGAAGCCTTCCTCCTTTAAGTTGCTTTTGTCAGGTACTTTGTCACAGCACAAGAAGAACAACTAATACACTGAGTGAAGAGAGAGGGACTAGAGAGCCATTATCCTAGTCTCCGTCCCACTGTTGTAAGTTACATGTGAGGGTTCTGTAGTTCAGTCTCAGTTGAGAGTCCTCAGGTTGAGGGGAACTAGACTCATGGAGCTGTGCTGGGTGTAACACTGAGCAAGGTACACAGAGGAACTCCACATAGTGATGGCTGGATTAAGAGTCCTTTATTAACATCCAACTGTCAGAGAGGGGACTGGTGACCAAAAAAACTGTCGACTCAGAAGAGAAGCAAGACCCGGTGTATAAAACTTAAAACCACAAGTACATCATGCCAAGGGTAAAGTCAATAACCATGGTTACGTCAGATCACCATGGTTATACCAGATTGGGGAAGGTCGGTTAACAAAAAAGTTTTCATTTAGCAATAAGTTCTGGTTAGGCTGGATGGGAAGACATTCTACCTGGTAACTTGTAAGTTTCCTAGTATTATAGAAACAAGGTCCTCCCTGAAACTGCCTGCATGAAACATTCTGCCTGGCTACAGTGGGAACGGCTGGCCAAAACACAGGGTAAAGTAAAAGTCAGCTCGAACAAAATGGAGTTAGGTTTGTCATCTTATTGGGGGCTGCATCACAGGGCTCTGTCTATGCCAGACCTGGTTTAGATGAGGAGGTCCTGGATCTCAAGTTTAGGGCATAGTTTGGTACCTTCTTGAGAGTGTTGGGAGCTTTGAGACACTGGTAACTGCATCATGAAAGCAATGTGAGTTATTGGGGCCAAAACATGATTGACAAATGTCTGACCAGTGGATCTCACCTCAAGGCATGCACTCCCTTGTGGAGTTGTTCCATCTTGTAATGAACGAGATCCCTGTGATTAGTACACACTGTACACAGGACTGCATGGTCAAGGACATTGTGTGGGTCTCTCCTGTGACTGAAGGCAGCAGGAAGCTATGTGGAGAGATATGTCGAGAAGCTGGGGCCTCCACCCAGTGGCCAGCAGCAATATGCCAGCTGTGTAAATGAGCCACAGTGGAAGACAGCACTGGTTCCTGTGCAGCTTCCGGGGTCTCAGTTTCCACCAGAACTTCAGCCGGGACCTGCAGGGTTATAAATGTCTGTTTGAAGTTATTACCTTTGGAGGAAGGTTATTGTGCAGCAGGAGATAGCTAACACAGCCGTGCAGCTCATTCCCTTTCCTGTAGCCCACCGCTCCTGCATCTGGGGTAAGGAAGGAGGTACCTAGGGTAACTGTTGATCTTACACCCCAGGTGTCTTCTGTGTCTCACCTTTGTCCCAGTCCCATATAATGATTTCTGTACTGTGTGATAAAAGGTCAGTACTAATGATCTTGCCCTCAAGATCTTGACCTCACACAGCCTGCCTCTGCCCTCAGCCCCTGTGCACTTGACTTAGCTTTCTTTGGAGAAATCTGCAGAGCCAAATGGAAAGCCACTTTAAAATATTGGGTAGGAGCTCATGCCTGTAATGCCAGCACTTGGGGGGTCGAGGCAGGAGGATTACCACAAGTTCAAGACCAACCTCAGCTACACAGTAAGTTCCAGGTAAGCCTGGGGAGCCAAGTCAGGCTTTATCTCAAAACCAAACCAAACCAGACCAGAAAGCAGGTGTGGAAAGGAGAGGCTGGCTCCCATCAGATAAGACACTTCCTATGGAATTCTGGGTGTCAGCGGATGGAGTGCCCTGGGGTGAGTGGAGAAGCTTTGGTGAACTTAGGAGGTCACAGGAGAACACCTTCTTTGAGGGGAGCCCCTTCAGAACTTTCATGAAGAGGCAAAGGAAACAAAGTCACACTACTGGCCAGGTTTGATGGCCCTGGACTTTAGTCCCAGTGCTCAGTAGGCAGAGGCAGGTGGCTCTCTGTGAACTCCAGCACAGTCTTGATCTACATAATGAGTTCCAGGCCAGCCAGGGCTACACAGTGAGACTCTATCTCAAAAAAAAAAAAAAAAAATTACAAACAAACAAAAATCCAAATCACTCTAGGAACAGACCGAATGACTACATAAACGCTGTGTGTATGTCATTCAGTGTCCCCTGCAGCCTCATGATGTACACTCTGGTTTAGGTCTCAGGTAAGCCAAGTCCCTCACTCCCGGTTCCAAAACACCCAAGAAGCTCCAATAATGAAAAGGTTTGTCTAGCTTAATCTGAAGCAAGCGAAGTCTGAGCTGACATGAGCTGATTTATAGTCTTAATTACCCTCCGATTCTAAGTGTCGTATGTTTCCCCATCGAGGGATCAGTACATTTGATTGCAGACCAGAATCTACTGGGTGTTACATAAATTCCATGATGCAGCCTGGAACTCCTCTAAACTCAATATCTATCTATCTCTCTCTCTCTCTCTCTCTCTCTCTCTCTCTCTCTCTCTCTCTCTCTCTCTCTCATCTCTGTATTGCCCATGGGTGTAGAGGCCAGAGATCAACCTCAGGTATCACTCCCCAGGCGTCATCTACCTTATTTTTTGAGACACGTTCTCTCAGTGGCACGGGACTCACTAATTTGGCAAGGCTGGCTGGATAGTGAGGTTCTTTATATTTTTAATTAATTGTTTTTTGACAGAGGGATCAAGTGTTATCTGGTGCGCAAGTGAAAGGGGACAACTTGTGAGAATCAGTTCTCTCCTTCCACAGTGTGGGGCCCAGGGATCGAAACGCAGGGCCTCGGGCTTGGCAGCAAGTGCTTTCACCTGCTGAACCCTCTCTCTCCACCTGAGGTCCTGGTGCTTGGCAGAATGTCGGCAACATGCTAAGATGCTGTCCCTGCTCTCTGCCCACTACAAGATCTCCGCAGAACGCTTTTCATCATTTTTAACAATCAACTTTGCAAAGCTTTTCTGTGGTTTGGATTATTTTTCATTTCTGGGCCTGGTGGCAAGCAAACATGTATCCACAGAAATCCCAGAGTTTAATGAAGCTTCTGCACTACAAATCATTCAAGGGATTGAAATAGAACGAGCCCTTGGGCTTGTCTTTGCACCGGCCCCCTCACGCTCTGCCTCCTGCCCTCCTTCCAAACCCTCTTTTGCCCAGTGTCCCCGCCAGAGCATCTTTCTGATTCTCTTTTCACCCAGTAATAATTAATGCACTCAACAAACACTTATTGAGCCCATTTGTGGTGTAAGTGGTTTTATGGCCATTATGACTGATGAAAGACTGGGGCCCATTTTCTGTGAGCAGTGAAACAGTGCTCTTCCCTGCTTTGGACCTCGGTAAACCATGTGTAAAGTAACAGGAAAATTGAGAGAATTTCTGCAAGATACAGAAACCTCACATTCACTGGATTTGAAAAGAAAAGAAAAAAAAAAAGAGCCCGGGCTTTGACACATTCTGGTCAGATCAGTTTCCTTGGTTTTAGTATTCAGGTGGCTTTCCTCATGATCACAAAACAGCTGCCAGTACTGCATGTGACCATAGGAGAGAGGGCCCTGTTTCTGGCACTAAGCCCAGTGGCCAATGTGATTGTTTCAAGCCAGATCTGCTCTGATTGCACATACACTGATTCCATCAAACACAAGTCCAGATTTCAAGCTGATTGCCTTAAGCCTGAGCCACCTAAGGCAGTTCCCAGGGCAGGGGGTCTTCAGATTGCTCCAACCGTCTTGGAACAATTAGGCCAGCCCCAAGCACTTGGGTCATCGTCCTGCTGCAGCTGTGTGGCAGCTTCCCTGCGGGTGGGCTGCACACAGGTTTGGAACCCAGTCGTGCCTTAGGAACTCTGAGGTTCTTCTCCACCCTCTCTCTGCTTCACGATACTACCCGAGGACATGGCACGACACAGGTTACCTCCCGTCACCCCTCCTTTGGTTCAGGTTAGACTCATGCCCTGAGACTCCTATCCATCTGGGAACTCTACTCTATTCCAGATTTTCCTGGAATCTTGCTTTGAATCTGTGAATAAGAAGACATGGAAATTCAGGTGTAGCGTGCCGCTGGTTTGAGATGTCAGCTTGAATGAGGCCTCTCTACTCACAGGGCTTCTCCTCATCCAGGCAGTCAGTGACACTGAACGCTGACATGGATCCAGCTTTTCAGAACGCAGGAGTATGTGGCTGGTGATGAGAACTTCAGAAGCCTATGTGAAATACGCTCTTTCCCATTAATACCGCCAATTCCCAATTCCCAGAGTGAATCACAGCCATCCATCTTGCGTGTATTTTCCCAGTCGTGATCTATACATATCCCACTGTGTACAAACATTATCTCTGTGTGTATCAAATTCTCCTTCATACATAAAAATTATAACGTAAGCATGTTTGTTGAATGAATAAACAGATGCTTAAAACCGCCAGGGGCTCTGATTAAAAAGACTAAAAGAATGAAGGTCACCTTTACCTACACAACCCAGGACTGTCAGTGTGAGAAACTGAAGCCAGACAAGTGATTTTTTTTTTTAAATATCCCTCTTATGTGTATGTATGGTGCGTGTGTGTGTGTGTGTGTGTGCATGGTCATGGATGTGTCACAATGCATGTGTGGAGGTCAGAGGACAGCCTCAAGTGTCAGTCCCTGTCTTCCATCTTGTTTGAGACAGTTTTTCTTTTGTTGATTGGCCACTTTGGTTTTTAAAAATATTTTATCCATTATTTTAATTTTATGTATATGATTGTATTGCCTCTATGTATGTATGCCCACAGAGGTCAGAAGAGGGCATCAGATCCCCTGGAACGGGAGTTATATATGATTGTTAGCTGCCATGTACTGGAAATCAAACCTGGATCCTCTGCAAGAGCACGCAGTGCTCTTAACCACTGAGCCATCTCTCTAGCCCCCACTTGGTTTAAAAAACATTTTATTAATTATTTTATTCTATGTGTTTGAATGTATTGCCTGCATGTATGTCAGTGCACCTGTGTCATGTAATGCCCACAGAGGTCAGAAGAGGGTATCAGGTTCCTAGGAACTGTAGTTACAGATGGTTGTTAGCTGGCATGTGGGTGCTGGGAATCAAACTCAGGTCCTCTGCAGGAACAGTCAGTGCTTTTAACTACTGAGCCATCCCTCCAGCCTCCTGATTGGCCACTTTGCACATATACCAGGTTAGCTGACCTGATAGTCCAGGGATGTTCCTGTTCCGTCTCCTATCTTGACCCGGGAGCACTGGGGTTATGGACTTCTGCTACTGTGTCTAGCATTCATGTGGATTCGGGGGATTCAAACTCAAATGCTCACACTTAACATGGTAAATACTTTACCCACTGAATGTTCTTCCCAGCCCAAAGTAATTTTATTTTTTAATATATCTTATTATTTTTATTTTTGTGTTATGAGTATATTGCCTGCAGGTATGTGAGTACACTGGAGTCAGGCAATACCTGTAGAGGTCAGAAGAGGGCATGAGATTCCCCTGGAACTGGAGTTATGGGTGGTTGTTAGGCATCATATGGATGTTGGGAACCAAACTCCGGTCTTCTGCAAGAGCAGCCAGTGCTCTTAACTGCTGAGCCATCTCTCCATCCTCTTCCAATGATTTTAATAGAGATATTTTACTTTATTTTGTATTACACAATGAACAAATAGAAAATCTACATGATAAAGCCAGACAAAAGTTGTAAAATAAATATAGTTTATAATAATAATTTACATTCAAGGTTGAACATCAGTACATACAGCAAGGTGGCCCTGAACAGGAATTCAATCCCAGATAATTCATATATTAGAATTTAAACAACACAGACTGCACTGGATGCCAGCAACAACTAGTAAATAGCCTCACATAACACTGAAAATACAGAAGGAATATTTACTGTATTATTTATTTTGTAAGTTTTTGCTTTGCCTGTATATCTCATAGGTCAGGTAGAGACATTTTATAAATCAGAGAGATTTTAATGCAGAGAATCAAAGACCAGAAAGACAAAGTGACTATTGAAAACACAAGGAAATAGTCTCTAAAAAAACAGCAGCTCCCCCCCACCCCGACCTTACACCCCAGGGGTTGTGGGGATGAAAGAAGAGATCAGAGTTTCTAGAACTTGGAAGCTTAAAGAAGAAACTAACAAAATGACTCAGTGTGTAAAACACTTGCTATCAAGCATGAAAACTTGAGTTTGATTCCCAGATGTAAAAAAGCCAGGCTTGGTCACACACCCTGCAATTCCGGCACTGAGCGGGTAGAGACAAGTAGATCCCTGGGGATTCCTGGCCAATCAGCTTAGTCTAATGAGCTCTAAGCCAATGAAAGACCTTGTCTTCAAAAGACCTTCCTGAGGAATGATACCTGAGGCTATTCTCTGGCCTCCACACACACATGTGCATATGCACTTGTATACACATGGATACACAGGAACGCACACACATACACACACACACACACACACACACACATGAAACTGCAGAGCTGGGAGCTGAAACTTAAAGGAAGGATGAATACAGGAATAGCTGGGATGATCTGTCTGAGGACACGTGCTGGGGTTGGGTCATTGGGTGAACTGGAATCAGCTGGGGTGACAAAAGTCTGGCTGAGGGGATGTTGCGAGGAACAGGGAGCAAATGGCTTAGATGCAGTCCCTGCTTCTCCTCTCGCCTCTTGACTTCTGCCCCCTCCCTTGTAGAGGAGGAGACTAGTCATTTCATGGCAGACAGGAAGCAGAGACAGCAGCCAGCATCATGGCAGACATGCTTCTTGTTGCTCTTAAAGTCAATTCCTTACCAAAAATACAGGCTCCCTGCCTGGACTGACTGCCTCTGACCTCCATTTTTCTCTGGCCCACGATGTGCTGGTTACATCTTGAACATGCCCAGCCCATCTTTGCCCTTTACTTTGCAACAGCTTTTGGTTCAGACTGAAATGACTTCCCCAGAAGCCGCCATGACTGGTCTTTCTAGCTATTCAAGCCCAGCTCACAGTCACTTGCTTGTTCAGGCCTCCCCTGACCAGTCAGTTTCATTTGTGTGTGTGTTTGTGTGTGTGTGTGTGTGTGTGTGTGTGTACACATGCTTGTTCACATGTGTTTATTTATGCGTGCATATGGAGGCTCAAAGACAACCTTGGGTGTCCTTTGTCAGGTGTTGTTTATTTATTTATTTTTGTTTATTATTGTTATTTAGTTTTCTTTCTGGCCTGGAGCTCATTATGTAGACGAGGCTCACTTATGAGTGAGCTCTAGAGTTAAGGCTAGAGCGCCTGTTTTCAATCCCCTAGTGCTAGGGTTATACATTTACATCACTGTGGCCTGCTTTTGCACATGGGTTCTAGGGATCAAACTCAAGTCTCCATGCTTGCAAGGCAAGGGCTTTACCAACCGAGCCTTCTTCCAGGCATTGGTGGGTTCATTCTTATGGAGATAACCAATCTAACTTGGAGTCAAAGCTCAGCCCCTCTCTCACAGCCTGGAGACTGTCTGAAAACCTATTAGGGCCCTCTTTGTACAACATAACATGGCAGTGGGTGTCACCCCAGGATCCCAGAGTTGTCTGGAGACCTAGTTGGCTGGGCTACAGCACATCCCTAGCAGTTACTGAGTAGAAGGCACATCACAGGGTGAAACTCAGCCTGCTTCCAAGTGAACCAATTGTCTCATGGAAAAGAGAAGCCTTTTACCACTGAATCTGTAATGACACCGGAAACTGCCCAGCCCTCAGTGGAACAATGAAGGAAAATTTGGTTACTCGGTCTACCGGCCCGGGGCAAGTAGAAACAACCATGAGGTTGGAAATATTTTTAATGTGTGTATTTTCTTGGGTCATTAAAAGAGAAAAACAAGCTCTTGAACTGTTTGAAGCAAACCACCATCCAATTTACAAATAGTTATTGGGTTCTGGCTGTGGCTCAGTCGTCCGAGGCTGTGGTATAGTTTGGGGCAACTGGGGTGTGATAAGGTCCCTTTGGTCATGGAACTGATTTCTGGGAAGAGATAGAACAGCAGACCGGGGGACCAAGGGTGTGGCTAACACAGAGACCTTGTGTTGTCTTGGGTTCTGTGCTGGGGTGCTGGCATTCAATGGCGCCTAATAGACTGCAGCCTATGGTGTCTAGATCAAGGGGCTGGATGGGCAGTGAGAGTTGAACTTCCAGGAAACAGGAAGTGCAGAGGCACAGCCAAAGCTTCCTGCTGGGGCCAGACTTGAAATGGGCTCCCGAGGATCCATTCGGTTTTGATGGAGCAGCAATGACAAAATGGACCATCTAGTCCCTTCCTGCAGCACACAGCTGCTTTTCTAGCCTCCATCTCCTCCCCGCAACCTACCATTTCCTTCTCCTGCTAGAGAGGGCTCAGCCCTGCCTCACCATGCCCCATCAACACCCTACCTGGTGAATGTGTGATTATCTCCTGCAAACACACACCAGAGGTGGTCTCATGGCTGCCAAGCACACAGGCATTTCGAGCTGAGTTTTGGAAAAAGCCCACACGGTTGGTGTTTGAGTCTCCTCATTGATGCCTTTGGAGGAGGTGGAAGTGCTGCCTAGAGGGATGGATGGGTAAAGCACAAAAACACCAACCGGCTTCAGAGCAGAGCTTGGGGGAGGCTGAGAACTGTTCTGTTTTATGCACAAAGGCAAAAGGCAGCACAAGAGGCACGGGAGAGCGAGGCAGGCAGGGAGTCAGTGCCTGCTAATTCGAAGTTAATTTTGAATTGCCTTGAAAATCACCACGCAGCATCCAGTTCTGCCTTTGATGGTGGAAGAAAGCAGCTGTTTTTATTCGTCTTCAGGACTTGTTTCCCCCCCAGCAGTGAGGCCAATTAGGCAGAACAGCAGTGGAAGCCGAAGTTGGTCTAATTTCTCAGGAAAAGGTCAGGCTAATTGTCGGCTGGGAGCTAATAGACACAGGGCACACTGTGGGAGGTGCTAGTTCTCCTGCCCGCTTCCAATAATATCTCTTTGGCATCTTCAAAGACAGCCTCCTAGGCCAACTTTGCTACAAACAGAGACCCCTTTGTCTTAAAGCTCAGCATCCCTGTACCAGGCTAGGCACTTGGGGGTGACACCAGGCAGGAAAGATAAGATCCCTTTCTTTGCCTAAAAAGGGCTCTGTGAGCAGCAGGTTTCTACACATCCACGCAGACGCCTATAACATGACTTTCCAGCTACAACATCAACAGGGCAGGGCTGCCAGGGAGCAAAGCCTTGCCTGTTACTACTGTCTCCTTTTTATTGATTGTAAGAACCAATGTGAGGGAGGATCCCTTGAAGGCAACTCGCAATGTCTGTAGGTCTCATAGGCACCTTTGCATCCAACATAGCCAGCAGTTTTGGAGGTGGGTCTGTGCTGTTTGGGACTCTTCTAGCACTGTTTTGAATGAGCAGTGGGTTGGCAGGATGCCAGCTGCCCCAGAGGAGGGCCCAGGACATGCTTGATCTCGTGATGGACAGAAAATGGCAAAAACTGTCACTTCAAAACTGCCGGCAGTTCCTCTCTCCACGGAGGTGCGGACTTTCATCTCCGGGGCAGAGGTGCCCTTTGCGCTGTGGAAACTACCCCTGGGTCTGAAAAGTGAGTTCGCTCCTGCTGTTCTGGGAAGAACTGTGGATGCTTTAGTCGTAGATGCTGGTGATGGGCAGGCGGGAGATCAAACGGCCTAGTCCGCTGGTGCCAGCGTGAGCTCTCTCCTTTCTGTCCCCGTCTCTCCCTTTGTTGTTGTCATCACGTTCCGCTCACCGGTCACATATCTTCTGAAAACAAGATTCATGTCTGACCCTCCTGGGCATGAATGCTTTTTTTCTTCTTCGAAGAGCAGCTCTAGACCTAGTAAATACAGGTCTGAAGGAGGCCGCTCATCCTGGCTCAGTCACCTGGATTCTCTGGTTGGAATGGTATTATCTTGGGTATGTAGCATGGTGATTATTTAGGTGAGGGCGTGGCTGGCCTAAACCCTTGCAGGTGGCCACAGGAGCCAAAGGCTGTTGTCCTAGTTAGCGTTAACTGTTAGCTTGACACAGCCTAGAGTTGCCTGAGAAGCCTCAGTTGAGAGACTCCCTAGATCAGAGTGGCCTATGGGCATATCTGTGGGGACTGTCTTCTTTGTAAATTGATGTAGGAGGGCTCAGTCCACTGTGGGCAGCACTATTCCCTGGGCACATGGTCCTGGGCTGTATAAGAAAGCTAGCTGAGCAAGGGTCTGCAAGCAAGCAAGAGAACAAAGGTGTTCGTCAGTGATTTCAAGTTGCTGCTTGAATTCCTGTCCCGATTTCCCTCAAGGATGGACTGTAATCTGTAAGAATAAATAAACTCTCTCCTCCCCTAGGTTGCTTTTGATTAGTGTTTTTATCACACAAACAGAAAGGAAGCAGAGGTTATACGGGTCCATGCGTGAAAATGCTCTTAGATGGGTGTAGAGGCTCTTACCTATAATCCCAGCACTTGGAAGGCTGAGACCAGCCTGGACTATGTAGTATGCTTGAGACCGGGTTGGGCTACAGAATAAGACCTGGTCTCAAAAAGTGAAGCAAACAGACAAAAAACAAAAACAAAAGCAAAGATGAAACCGCATTTGCCTTGTATCTGTACCTTTTAGTCTGAAGGTCTGAGGGTGGGCAGGACGAGACCCCAGCATCCTGCAGCAGAAACATCTTTGACCTGAACTTGTGACCTTGAAGCAACATTCTTGATTGTCTTTTAGAACGCTTCTAGAATCTTCTTCACAAAAGAAACCACCCCGGTATAGCTGTTCTAAGGCACCACCGTGCCTTCAGTTTAAGCCAGTCTGGTACTGCCAGTTCCTTCCTCCACTTGGCTCTGACCATAGTTCTTTCCACATTTTCCTAGATCCCACTTGTGGCCTCGCCCATACAAAATACTTTTCAACAGATAGCCACATGTCTGTCCCAGCTCTCTTTCTACACCCTTTGCACAGTCATTCCTTGAGGCTGGAAAATGTCACCTGACCAGGGTTGTGACAAGTAGAGCTAGTTGGACATCTCCTCAAATATCCAGCACTGCTCTAAATTCAGTTGCTCCAACTGACCACCTTACCTCTTAGCTTACTACCCATTGAAAGGACAATTGGAGAGCTGTCAACTTGTACTAGAGACGGATGGAGGTCTCATTTGGGGTATCTGACAATGTTTAATGATACTTTGTTTCTAGGGAGCCACCTTGGCCCATGACAGACATGAACTTGAAGACATAGTGAGCTGGTCTTTATGCATAGTCATAAGAGATCTTCTGGTGTTTGAGCCTAATCCCAAGTAGGTCCCGGAGTCCCCGGATGACCTCGGTCACTTGGAAGAGTTTCCAACTCATTATCTTTGTTGACTCTGTGGACAGTTTCCCTCATGATGGGAGCCTCCAATTAGAAAGAGAGCATGAAATTTATGCTCAAGTTCAGCTGACCCCTTTGGCCTTAACCAGGTCACACAATACCCCAATCTTTTCCCTTATAGCTCATAGGAGAAGCGATACAGTCGCTAACACATTCTCTTTGGCCTGGACCATGGCCTCAGCCAAGTGGAAAGGTGAATGTAGAAACAGAATAGGAGGGCTCCCCTGGCCACCTAAGGGGAATCCTGAATATCTAGCTTCCATGCATATGGATGGCCTAAGACTGGGAAGGTGTGACTGAAGACTTACCTGGCTTGGAGCCTCCTTGTCTGTGGCTTTGATTAAGTGCTATAGGAGATCACTGAAAAGACTTGGTCCCACCCTCTGTTGGTCAAATTAGAGTGGTTGATCATTAGAATGTTCAAGGGAAATTTTTCCAAAAGCCAAGACTGCAAAAAGAAGGGGTGGGTATTGTTGCAGATAGTTCAACACGGGTCTTTTGAACGTCTGCATGTTCTGTGAGCAGAGGCACTGGCTTTGTTCCACCCCGTCTTCGCAAGGCTGTGCTGCAAACGGCCTTGGCAGACAGCGTCTCTCACCAAAGCCAAGAGCAGGCAGGCTCAGAAAAGATCCACCTTCCCTAAACTGGGAATCCTTTTCCTCCTGTGAAGCAATCCACTGTGTGACCAGGTTTTCTGGCCCTTTGCATGTTGCCTTGTGGAATTTGTGGCTTAGGGAACTGATGCGACTAGATATTACCACGAATAACAAACTCCTTTGTCTGTGACCTAGAGTCTGTTTTATTTTTTAAAAACTTTAGTTCTCAGAAGTTACACCTATGAACACCTATGAATGGGAAGAGCCTGCACAGGACCCATGCAAGCTGAAGCCAGACAAAATCCCAGCATAGACGTGGGTAAGAAGCCCCAATCTTGGTTGAGGAACTGTTGGCAACTGAAAACTGTTAGGTTGGAGAGAGTCAGTTTTGTTTCAGGATGTGATGCTAGGTAAGTTAACCAGGCTCAAGGGGATGAACACACACCAAGGGACATTTGCGGACACAGACTTGACTTGATAAGCTTTAATATATATGACAGAGTACACAAAATATGGCTAAGGGTGCTGTAAGAGAGACACAGACAGGGGAGGAGGTCTAAATATAATCAACATATAGTGTAAGAATTTTGAAAAAAATCAATTATTTATTTGTTCATTCATTCACTGTGTGTGTGTATGAGTGTGGGTGCTCATGCCATAGCATGTGTGTGTGTGGAGGTCAGAGAACAACTTTTGGGAGTCAAGTCTCATCTTCTATCTTGTTGAGGCAGGGTCTCTCCTCCCTGTTATACTTAAGACTAGATGGCCCAAGAGCTAGACTAGGGCAAATCCATTTGTCAACTTGTAATTGGGGTAAAATCTCAGACAGTTCATAGTTCCATCAGGAGCAAGCAGATGGAGACACGTCTCCATGTTACTGTTGTAACCGGACTTCCCTTATCTTTACCAGGTTCTTTTTTGAGGGGGGATCATGTGCATGCCGTCACAGTTGCCGTGAGTTCATGTATAACCACACCGCTGTCTGGAAAACAGTTTCCTGCAATCATCTACCACCTCTACAATATAATCTTTCTGTCCCCTCTTCTGCAAAGATTCTTGAGCCTTTGGGGAGGAGCGTGATACAGAAGTCCCGTTTATAATTGAGACCTCTGTAGCCTCTTGTGCTCTGCATATCATCCAGTTGTGATAATTGCCTTTTACAGCGAGATGGAACTTCTCTGATGAGGGTTGAGAGATGTACTAATCTATGGGTATAGCAATAAGAAAGTAAGAGTCATTTTAATACTATGTCCATTTAGTAGACTATGAGTAGCAGGTTCTCACCTAGGGCCATGACCTATCTAGCCAACAGCTTCTTGACCCCAGTAACAATGCCAGACCTGGGTTCCATCTCATGCAGCAGGCCTTACGTACAATCAGAAAGTGGTGAGTTACTCCCATTGCAGTCATTCCACTATTGTACTCATGGACATATCTTGCCAGGTCAGTCCTTTTTTTGACTCACAGTATTCATTGCTGGGTAGGATTCTTCTCTGGTAGCATGCACAGCACCTTCCAACACTATGAAAGCTAGGCCATAGGAATGATGATTCCAGGTCAGCATCTGCTTGATCTCTCCATGTTCTACGAATCAAGTATGTATTATCTTCAGTAATAGGGTCTTGTCATTAAGTACTGGAGGTTAACCAAAATCATTGATAGTAGTCGGTAATGTTTAAGAGTCAATGGGATCTCACTTGCCAATAACTCAGAGATAACTCATTTCTTGTACTTGGGTTTTTTATTGGTTAGGATGAAGTATCTAGTTGGGGCATTGTCCCCTGTTACAGGCAACTCCAGTTAACTGGTCCTTGTATATACTTACATTGTAGTAGTTTTTTCACATGGTTTTTCAGAAGCCCTCCCCACTTTCCCACCCATCCCTCACCCCCTTTAATCCTTCCTGTGCCATTATGTCCCTTTCTCTCTTTACATCACTGTGCTTTCTACCCTTCCCTTGAAAGATCCCATGCCCACCTCATCCAAGACCCCTTACTAGTTCTTTAACCTCAAGGGGTATTCCAAATGACACACACATATCTAAAGATTCAAAGCTAACATCCACAGATGAGACAAAACATGGAATGTTTATCTTTCTGGGTCTGGGCTGCCTCTTTCAGGATGATTGTTTCTAGTTCCATCCATTTACTTGTGAATTTAATAATTTCATGTTTCTTAGTAGCCGAACAGGATCTCATTATGTAAATGTACCACATTTCTCCTATCCACTCATCATTTGATGAGCCCCTAAGCTGTTTCCATCGCCTCTCTTGTGGACAGAGAGGCAACAAGCATGGATGAGCAAATACCTCTGTAGTAGGAAATACAGTCCTTTGGGTGTATGCCCAAGGGTGGTACAGCTGCATCTTACGGTAGATCTTCCAGCTTTCTGAGGAACCTCCACACTGATTTCTACAGTGTGCACTCCCACCAGCAGTAAGTGTTCCCCTTTCTCCACATGCACACCAGCATTTGTTGTCATTTGTTTCTGTTTCTTGTTTGGATCTTAGACATTCTGACTAGGGTAAGATGAAATCCCAAAGTAGTTTTAATATGCGTTTCCCTGATAGCTAAACATGTTGAACGTTTTCAAGTTATTGCCCAGTCAGCTGTAGTTTTTTTGAGAACTCTCTGTTAGTTCCACGTCCCATTTTTAAAAATTGGGTAGTTGTTTAGCTTTTTCATTGTTGTTGTTGTGGTTAGTTATTTTGGTGTTTAGCTTTTTGAATTATTTACAGATGTTAGATATTAACCTCAGATGTACAGCTGGCAAGGATTTCTCCCATTCTGTAGGTTCCCTCTTCCCTTGAATTATAGTGTCTTTTGCTGTACAGAAGCTTTTGAGTTTCATGTGATACCTTTCATCAATTGTTAATCTTAATGCCAGTATTCTTTGGATCCTGTTCAAAAAGTCCTTTCTTGTGGCTATAAGTTCCAGCATATTCATTCCTTACTTTCTCCTTGATCAAATATTGTTGAGGTCCTTGTTCTACTTGGAGTTGAGTGTTGTGCAGGGTGAGAGATAGGGATCTAGTTTCCTTCTTTAACACATAGCTATCCTGTTTGACCAGCACCATTTGTTGAAGCAACATGGCACACAGAACTACCAACTTCCCAAGAGCATACACACACACACACACACACACACACACACACACACACGCACACTCACTCCTATATCACATATCACATTTATACACAAAGAGGAGAGGGAGAGACAGACAGACAGAAATACTGTCCCTGTGTCAGCAACCCTCACAGCAAATGCGAATGAATTCTTGATTCTCAGCTTGTCAGAGGCTTCAATCAGACTCTGGAGTGAGGAGTTCTTTTCCCTTCCTTCCTTCCTTTCAATCCTGCCTTGGTTCTTCATAGTTGTGTCTCTGGCCTGGATCAACCCTGAGTGTGGTATGTCTGTGCACCTTCTCCATCGTGTGTGATGGGAATATAGACACTCAGACTACTGTAGCCTTAGCCTTAGATTAGCTACACCAAGCTGACTGATAGGTTGGGATTCCATCTAGCATGCTGGTCTGTCCCGTGTGTGCGTCAACCCCACACAAAGATCTGGGAGGCTGGCTGGATTTTTTTTACCCTAATTTTTCTATTGATTCCACAGTTTCATACACTGTATTTTGATCATGTTTAGACTCCCCCCATTTTAGGTCCTTCTCACTACCTTCCCCATTTCATGCCCTCCATTATTTCCTCTTTCTTTCTTTCTTTCTTTCTTTCTTTCTTTCTTTCTTTCTTTCTTTCTTTCTTTCTTTCTTTCTTTTTTTCAGAACTATTGGTTCCAATCCATTTCTTCCAAGTGCTCCTGGATGTGGGTCCATTCCCTGGAGTTTGGTCCATCTACCAGTCATCACTCTGCTTAAGGAAAACTGACTCTCTCTCTCCCAGCATCCATCAGTTGCCAATAGATCCTCAACTAGGGCTGGGACTTCCTGTCCCCCTCCTCAGTTCATACTGGACCCCTGCCTGGCTTGGGTTTACACAAGACTTGTGCATGCTCTCATAAGCTCCATGGTTCACACGTATAACTACTCTGTGGTGTCCAGACAACACACTTGGCTTGTATTCATCTACTACCTCTGACTCTTACAATCTTTCCTCTCCTTCTTCCAAAATGATCCCTGAGCTAGATGAGGAAAAGGTGCAGCACAGGTATCCCACTTAGGTCTGAGCACCCCTCCAGTTGCTGCGGCCTCTGTCTCTCTCTCTTCTGAGCAGGGAAGCAGTAACACTTCTTCCAGTGGGGTTCCGCAGGACTTACAGGCTTGGCACAGCAATCCTGATGAAGTAGCTCTTATCATCACTGTGCAGTTTTGATGCCAACATTGTTACCTGAACAAAAAGCCTGACTCTTAACTTTAATTTATAAGAGTGGGCCCAAACTCAGATATCTCTTGGAACTGTCTGATTCCTGAAAAGGTGCTGATGGACTGTCTCTGGAACTCTGTTTCTGGAACTGTGTCCTGGAGTCAGGCCCCACCCATAATTTTATTTAAAATGGTTTCTTCAGGAAGTACAAGTTTAGCTCTACACTTAACAAACCATCCTGCCTTTCCATCCCTAGTTCTAGAATATCTCACTCATCCAAAGTCACACATCCTTCTTAGTCTTCACTGAGGTAGGTGTCATGTCTTTCAGCATTTTGACACGTTAATTCTCAAGCTTACCCACATTCATTCATTATCCTCTTGGGTGGAGTATCAAACCGAGGTTGCCAAAGAAATGAGATCAGGTGCCCCGGTCACAAGACACAAGGAGCTCATGGTTTTGCTGGGGTTAATTAGAAGTCCAGAGTCTGTACACTTTACGAAAGGCATTGCCACACGTCAGCATTGCTGTTTCTCTCCTCAATGACCTTACTGTGTCCACCTTGACTTACTCTTCATATGGCTTGTGCCTCTCTCTTCATGGCCTATCTATAATCTAAGTTTATCATTTCCACATGGAAATTGGCCAATTTACATGGCACCTCACTATGGTCTCTGGATGTGCCTCTAACCTAATTAGACTAATTTCAATTTCCTGGATTTAATTACTTTTAATTCAATTAATTTAGAATGCAGTACACAAGGTGATTAATTAGGAGATATTACTGGGGGACTCAGAAGGTGAACTGCAGCACACAAATGTTTAAATATTATTGGAGCCCCATTCACCAGTTGTCCCTCATACAGGAGGCCTTGGGAAGAGGCAGAAAAATCCAGGGAGGTCGTGGACTTGAACTGAAATTACCTGGCCAAACAACACAGAATGCTTTCATTGTGGCTCATTCAGCAAATCTCAGAGGAGGCAAAGAGGATCTGAGTGACTCCAGTGGCCAGCAAAGTAGAGCTTGGTGTGAACTCTGGGAGGTAAGGATGCGAGCTACCTTTCAACAGAAGATATTTCACAGTGGGATTTTCCTGAGCATTGTAAATAAACCACAGGGCTCCCCCTAACCCCCTAAGCTCTCACGTACTTTCATTGTTGTTCTTTTTGCAATACATATTTACGGAATACCAGAAAAAGGGTTAATAATTGTGTGTGGGGGCATGTGTGTGTGGTCATGTGTGTGTTAGGTTGCATTTGCCTGTGCCTGCATGCATGAAGGCCAAAATTTGACTCTGGATGTCTTCCTCTATTTCTATCCACTTTATGTTTTATTCAAAAATTTATTTAATTCTCTGTGTGTGTACACACCTGTGTGTGTGTGTGTGTGTGTGTGTTTACAAGAGCATGTGCATAGAGGCCAGAAGAGGGAGTTAGTTCCTAGGAACTGGAGTTATATGCATTTGAGGGACATTTGGCTTCTTATGTGGGTGCTGGGGTCTGAACTCTAGTGTTCATGCTTCCTCAGAACATATTCTTAATTTGCTGAGCCATCTCTCCAGCCCCTCCACCTTAATTTTGGAGACAGGATCTCTACTTGAACCAGAGGTTCACCGTTTTGGCCAGGGAGATCTTGGGATCTGCCTATCTCTTCTTTCAAATGGTGGGATTACAGACATGCACCCCACACCCAGTTTTTCACATGGTTTCTGGGAATCCCAGCTCAGCTCCTCATGCTGATGCATTCAGCACTTTAGCCACTGAGCCATCTCCTAGCCTGATAGCAATAATCTTGGCAAAGATGTATACAATGCTGCATTCTAGGTATTTTTCTCTGTTTTTATATTAACTAATTCATTTTACTATCATAAAATAAAAGTACAATCAAGTGTCTGAGAAACACACCATTAGGTGATTTGATCATTGTGTGAACATCTTAGATGGTGCTTATACTGGGGGACAGCATCTAAGGGGACCTCCATTGTATATGCGTATTATCATACCACTGTTCAGAAGAGGACCGTGAGGGTCAGAGCTGGCTCTGTCAGTATGACTGTTACCTGTGCCATTCGCAGAGATTAGTCGGTGGATTTCAGGCTGAGGCAGACAGGTGGGGGACCATTTCAGGTTGGGCATTTTTTGAGTCTCCTTCAGATCATAGTTTGTCTTTTCTACTTTCATTCAGATTTAATTATTTATTTTTCTTCTATGTGTATGTGTGAGTGCCTGCATGTATGCGTGCATGTGTGCCACATGAGTATGTGGTATACATGAAGGCCAGAAGAAGACATCAGATCCCTTGGAGCTGGGGTTACAGATAATTGTGAACCACCTGATGTGGGTGCTGGGAACCAAACCTGGGTCTTTTGGAAGAGCAGCAGATCATCTCTCCAGTAGTTTCTTCCAATTCTGAGAGATGGAATATTATTGATACTTCTAGAGCCCTTATTTTGGGCCTGGTAGAGCTGAAGATAGGACCTTTGTAGATATTGCCAGGGACATAGCTCCTTCTCCCCTTATGCACAGAGAGGAGGTAGCCTGGTCCTTTCCTGTAGTTCAGCAGCAGAGCCTGACCCTGAATGTCAAAGTGAGCCACCATCACTTTGTGACTGACATCAAGGGGCCACGAATTCTGCACACCGGTCAGTACTTCAGACCTCAGTCTTGGTGGGTCCTGAGAGTCAGAGTTGGCCTGACTCTGCACCCTGAGCAAACTCCCACCTGCCCTAAAATTTAGCTCCAATTTCAATCATTTACCAAATGGGCTCCCTGCGTATCTGTAGGACTCTTGGCCCTGTTCTCCTGGAATGCTGGGCCATGATCCAAGCAAGGAAAGGAGCCAGAATCATGTGGGTCCCAACCTGCCACTGTACAAGCAGCATCTAACAGGCCTGGACCCTCTGCCTGGAGAAGTGACTACACAGAGATGCCTTTACTACAATACGCCTTGTGAGTGCCTGAAGGCCAGTGGAGAGTATAGATAAAAGAACAGGCTTTTAAACAGCCTGGAGGTGGATATTTGCTGATTCATCCCAAAGCTGATTGGTAATAATTTTCTCACTTGGTCCTCTTTCCTTTCTGGAAATTTTCTTTCCTTTCCTTTCCTTTTCTGCCAATTCAGTCTGTGAGATGCAATTAAAGGAATACTTTTCTTCTGGAAGGTTTCCCTGAAAGGCCTACTATTAATCCTTGCACCAGGCCAGGTCCTCTATATTCCCACAATGCTCCAGGCATACCTCTGTTATTGTATTTGTCATTCCTTGCAGTGGACTGCTTATGAACTGGTCTCCTTCACATCCTGTCCATGCTACCTTCCTGTCCCCGGCCCCCCATCGCCCTGCAAGATCCACAAGGTTCTTCCTGGTTGAGGATGATGAACTTGTGGCTCATCATGGCCTAAGGACTTTGCCCATGCAGCCAAGAGGAGACAAAGATGGCTGACCTGGTTCTGGAAGCAAAAGGCCATGATCTGAATGCCTAGAATACTGCAGGGGTCCCAAGTTCTGCCCCTATGAGGATAAGGCTTTGTGTGAGACTTATGTGTGTGTGACTATAGTTTGTAGTATCACACCACAGTGCCTGAGGCAGCGATATTATAAAGGAAACAGGCTTATTAGATCACAGTTTTGAAGGTTCATTTATTTATTTATTTTGAGACAAGATCTCGTGTAGTCCAGGCTGGCCTTGAATTTGCTGCATCACCAAGGATTTCCTTGAACTTCTGATCCTCTTGTCTCCACTTTCCAAGAGCTGAGATGACAGTCATGTGCTATCCCAGTAAATATGTGATGCCGAAGAGCGAACCTAGGGTTTCACGCATGCCGGGTAAGCATTTTATTAACCGAGCTACATGTTCAGCCCTGATTTGGAGGCTTAAAGTTCAAGATCAGCAGAAGGGCTGTCTGGAGAGAAGGCTCTATCAGTAAAGTGCTGCTGTCCAGGAATGAAGACCTGAGTTCAAATCTCTGGCACCCACACACAGATGTGGCTGCATGCATCTGTAATGCTAGTGCTGGTGAGGCATAGCCAAGCGGATCCCGGGAGTACAGTGACCAGTCGGTCTAGCTGAATGGAAGAGCTCCAGGATCAGTGAGAGAACTTGCCTCAAAAAATAAGGTGGAAAAAAGTCAAGAAGACACTGGACAGCAGGCTCTGGCCTTCTCATACACATGTATAGACAGATGCACATATATGCATACACCAACACGAACATGTACAAATACCACACACAGACACAGACTCACACATATGGAAAATAAATAAACTGCTTAAAAGTCCAAGATCTGGTGGTTCCCACTGCTTTGGCCTCTAATGAGAGGAGCAGATATGAACACATCGTGGTCTCTGTGTGTGAGAGAGAGAGACCTTATATCACCAAACAGGAAGTCAGAAAAGAAACCAGTGCCCCATAACCCCTTTTGAGAATCTGCCCTCAATAACCAAAGACCTTGCTTCCCAAAGGTCTGCCACCAAGCCTTACTGTGGAGACCAAGACTTTAATCATGATGGATATTTGTAGATCTTATTCAAACTACATCAGCAACTGAAGTAACCAGCAGGGGCCCTAGGGTGAGTGATGCCGATTTGACAGTCTGTGGCATACCATGTATATAGCCAAATAACCACAAATCCATCCTTCATTCCAGCATTCTGAGCTGTTCAAGGTCAGGAGGAGTGCAGAAGCTATGGGAGCCACATCAGTCAAACACCCTGCCTCTCCCCATCCCTGGGGCTTCTTTGAGCTGGTGCCAAAGCCCCTCTTAACACCCTACTTCCTTCATTTTACAAAGGTGAGAAGAGCCCAGCCCAGAGGTTTTAAGACTAGATTCCATTTCTATTAAGACTGCTGCTGGCTCCAAAAGATTAGCTAGCAGTCGCTCTCGGTGGGTGAAAGCTGATCTGAGTGGAAAAATGGAGTTAGAAAATTCTGCTTCCTATCCCTCACACCCCAGCAGATTAAGGGGAGGCCTGACGCTGAGTTGGGGGGATTTACGGGAGTGTGCAGTTGTGGGCATTTAAACGCTCACTCACTCTTTGCTGGTTGGCTGGCAGGGCCGCCTCCTATAAATCGTTGCTGGTAGTTCTTTAGCCTTTCTTTGCCAGCCATGCGGAGGCCTGCAACACCTTTTCTGTGCAGTAGCCTGTGAAAATATTGAAGTCGGGCCCAGAAAAACACCAGCATAGAAAGGGGAAACTTTGATGTTTGCTAGTTATTTTCAGACAACCCTTGCCAAATCTTAATTTTTCTAGTTTACAAGGAGAGGGATTCTAACCATCTGTCGGCTGTCAACCGATGTTTGTTTGGATGAAGATTTTATTTTATTTTTTTTTTTCTCCCGATCTAGCACTCCTGTTCTTACAAGTAGTTTATTGGACTTCATAAATGTCAGCTTTTTTTGCATGCATTCTGTAAGCAGCTTATGATTTAGTGTTTAATCAAAATTGAGCAGTCAGCGTCTGTAATCAATCTGAAGTGGGAGTTAGCAATGAGATGGAAGCTGGAAGCACCCTAGGACTACAGTTCACACCTCCCAACTGTTCCTACAGAGATGGAGTTCAGACCCGAAGGCATGAGCGTGGTGGAGTGATGGGATGGACACAGCTTGGACTCCTACTGTGTACTGTTTTGTGAGCATGTTCTTTATCACTTGCCAAAATCATCCCACCCCACATTCTGTGGCTTGAAAAAGTCAGCATTTTCAAACTCGTTGACCTGGTGAGTCAGCAGAGAGGTCTTTCTGGTCTTGCCTGAGCCATTTGCATGCCTGGGCATAGGCTGGCTGAACAGTGACTTCGTTGGCCTCATGTAGCCCAAGCTTGGCTCTTCTCCCCATCCTTACCCTCCAGAAGGCTCTCTAGGCATGTTCTTCATGGTGATGGCAGACACAGGCATCCCATCAGTTTACCCAGTTCCTGCCACATTGGTGGCCATCCCATTGGCCAAAGCCAATGATATGCCTAGGCTCTGAATCAAAAAGGATGTGCTTGAGTCCCTGCAAGCTGCTCTAGCAAAATACCATAAGCTGGGTGCTTATGAACAGCAGAAATGTATTGCTCGTGGTTCTGGAGGCTGGGAATCCCAAGATCAAGCTGCAGATACCTTTGGTGTCTAGAGGTTTGCTTCCTGTTTCTCAGATGCTGTTTTTACTTTGTCTTCATATTGTGGAAGTGGAAAGGCAGCTCTCTTAAACCTCTATTATGTGTGTGTTTACATGTTCACATGCCTGTGTGTGCATGCACATCAGTGCACAAGTGGGTGGAGGCCAGAGCTTGACACTGGTATCTTCTTCTACCACTCACCGCCTTATTTTTTGAGACAGGGTCTCTCACCTTCCCAGGGCTGTCTGATTTGGCCAGTGAGCCAGGGGTCCACCGTCTCTGCCTCCCCAGCATTGGGATTCTAAGTATGCTCACTGTACGCAGCTTTTTACCTAGGTCCTAGGGACTGAGCTGGGGTGCTCATGATAGCACAACAGCACTGACTGGGCCATCTTCCAACCCTGTGTCCTCTTTATAAGTGCACTAACCATGCTCAGGAGGCCTGCATCCTCATGATCCAGTTACCTCCCAAAGTTTCCCATCACATTGATGACTAAGTTTTAGTATATAAATTTTGAGGGGATATGATTTTGAGGAGATGAATTTTGAGACCATACCAGGGGAGAGATGCCATCTCTTTAAGTTGAGAATTACAGGGTTACAGGCAAGCCACAGACACAAAGAGGAATGTAGAAGAATCAGGGCCTTAAATGTCATCAGTCTGTCACAGTGAGGCTGAAAGTCTCTCATATGGGATGACTGTTACCATCCCAATGTCCGGTTGAGAAACACAGCGACCAGACAAGCTTCTCAGCGGTTAGTGGATCCTGGGGTCTTCCTCAGCTGAACCCATAAACCGCTTCCTTTTGACTCTAAGTAGACGTTTTTATAGAAACAGGTGAAGCATCGTTTTGGTAAATGATGGAGGACCCAGGAAATAGCTGGTGCAACAGCCTGACTGATTGTCCCATGACTTCTGTCTGGATCCCTGGGCAGCTGGAAGCCTTTGAGAGATGGCTCTGCCTCTTGTTACTTCTCCATCCAGCTCCCCGGCAGATCATGTGGACAGAGATTTTTTTTTCAAACTTGAAATTTGATGCTTCCTAAACACTCCTGAATCGTAGATTCGAATGTTTAATTAAGAGAACCAGATATCTCAGTCCATTTTCCACCATCTCCATCCGCAGCTGATCTGTGGAAAGTGCCTGAAGCTGTTCAAGGGTATCATTAGCCAGAAGAGGCACTGATGGACCAGGATGGCACAGCAGCAGAGAGGGGTCCTGAGCGCAGAGGGGAGGATCAGCTTCCCGTTCCATGCCAGCCTCTGACTCAAAGGCTGGACTTACTGTTACAAAGCATGCTGGAGTGACCCAGGGCAAAACCCCTGCAAGCAAATGGGTCCTCCTAAGAACCACACTGGCCAGGTCTTCTCTGCCCCCAACTTCTCTGACCCCGGCCTCCTGGCTCTCCTTCCTATGGCTGTTCCTAACTGAATTCCCCTAACCTTATGGCTGTGCCCTCCTGTTCCAGGCCCCTGCCAGTTCATCCCTCCGTACCAGCTTCTCTGAGGGCAACAGTATGTTGGAGAATCAACTGCCCTAGTCAGACTCGCCTCAATAGCTGGCTGTTTATTCCTGTTGGATGGAGATTAGATAAACCTTCTGAGCCTCAGTTTCCTCCTTGGTAAAATGGGGTAAACCAGGTCATGATGTGGTTGATGTAAAAACCCATACTGTCACACCCAGGAGGAAGTCTTGCTTGGGGAATGTTCGATTCTCATTCATTCCCTGTCCTCACCCTCTGTCTGACCGCCTCCCAGCCCCTGTCTATCCCAATCTCCGCAGTACTTTCTAGCCCTTCAATAATTCAACATTAATGTTTTATTAAGTAGAGTCTTCCTAATGGGCTGTGATTGACCTGGCAAAGAGCCAGTCTCCCCCTGTGGGGCTGCTCAGCCTCTGAGGGGAGGTGACTGATGTGGAGCTGCTGGAATGGAGTCCTCTGGTCAGGAGGGCGTGGCCTGTGAGGCTGTTACCCTCTGCCTCTAGAAACCTTCTGTCTTCTTGAATCTGCTTCTGCGGAAAGGGGCCGCTTACCCAGGCTGTGGTCTCTATGACTGTGGAATTGATATTGGGGAGCTGCAGCACCTTCCAAGTCCACACTGTGAACTTGGGGCTTAGGCCAGCTCCAGCACTGGGCAGAGAGGTCACTACACTAGCCTCTCTGTGATGCACGTTACCCAGGAAGGGCCCCCAGAAATCTCAGGTTGCTTGAAAAAGTGATCGCTACTTTTGTTTCTTGGAGTGTCCCTGAGCTGTTCCACTACCTAAGAGGGCCCTGTGATAAAAACACATCCTTTTATGCTGTGGAAGTCTGTGAAGCCCTGAAGGCAGGTGACCAAGAGGAAGGAGAGCGACATGAAGGGGGGCCGTAGCCAGGGACCTGGGACTGATTCCTATTGTTAGTCCTAACTCTGATTCTTTATGTGGCCTTGAGCAAGTTGCTTCTATCTCTGGGTTTTAGTTTTCTCTGTAAAATACAGTGCTCAGAGTGTGGGAATCTAGAATGGGTTCCACTTTTCAACGTGATAGCTATTGTTGCTGAGGAGATCAGCTCTGAGAGTCCTAGTTTCTAAAAGGGTGGGACTTCAGATGAGTGGCTTCTTATGAGAGACGCGGTAAAAGGGCTGGTACAGGGTCCTGGATGCCTGGCTGGCTGTGAAGCTTGGGGTTATTCAGCTTCCATCTCCCAGGTCACAGTTTATACTGAGGGAGCCCAAGGTAGGAACACAGGGCAGGAACCCAGAGGCAGGAGCTGAAGCACAGGCAATGGAGGATCACTGTTTACTGTCTTGCTTCTCTGACCTGCTTTCTTATACAATACAGGACCACCTGCCCAAGGGTGGCCCTGCTCACAGTGGACTGACCCCTCCCACATCACTCAACAATCAGGAAAGCACCCCACAGACATAGCCACAGGCCAGTCCGATGGAGGTGATTCCCCAGTTCCTTCTACCCAGCTGTGTCAAGTTGACAACTAGAGCTATATAGTGCATAAAGCTTCTCTGGCCAGTGTGGACCAGAGAATTTGCCCTTTGCTGGCCTCTGTGGCCTCTGCAGCCTTGTGCTGATGTCTCCCACACTGCCTCCTACAGACCCTGCCACTTCCCTGGAGGCCTTCACCCAAGTTTTACTCACTTACACCCTTCTTCCTCTCTGTGTCCACCTCTCACAGTCCTGGCTGTCATTTAAGGACTGCTCCAAAGTCACCTCTTCCAGGAAGTCTTCCCAGGGTCTCATCCCAAACTCTCCCCTTCTCTATGTCTCTTCAGTAGCCTTCAGTGTCTGCCCACCCACACAGCCAAGACCAAGCCCTCAGCTCAGCTCCCAGCCTCGCTGCTCATCACTGTCCTGTTCATACCCAGGACTTAGCATGCCAGGTGATCTACCTCCACACAGCTGCTGAAGCTGCTTCCACTGCCTGGGCACTTGTTCCTCCCCTGACCCGGGGGTGAGGACACTTACTGACTGAAGACTCAGCTCACATCCCCAGTGCTGGGAAGAACTTGTTGTGCTCATTGGTCCCTGAATCTGGTGGCCCTGGGTTATTTGTCTGTGAGGGCACATACTGAGCATAGAAAGATGCTCAGTAACATGGCGCTGAAGAGAGTTCTTCCATGTGTCTATCATAGCGCTCCACAGAGGCTGGGCTTGGGTCCCACAGTTCAATAGGATAGTTATTCAGGGACTGGTTTGCAGATGACCTGGGCCGCAGGAAGGAGTGTGGAAATGGCTTCTGTGGTGTGTGTGTGTGTGTGTATTTAGGTGTGTGTAAGAATATATCTGTAGCCAGGCATGGTGGTACGTACCTTTAATCCCTGCACTTGAGCATTTGGGAGGCAGAGGTGGGCGGATCTCTGTGAGTTCAAGGCTAGCCTGGTCTACATAATGTGTTCCAGGCCAGCTAGGGATGCAAGACAGGGAGACCCTGACTCAAAAAGACAAAAAAAGAAAGAATATATGTGTTTGCATAAGTATGCCTGTGTACACGTGTGTATGAGTATACATGTGTGTACATATGTGCACAAGTAAGCCTGTATATGTGGATACATGAGTTTATATGCATGTACACATATGTATAAGGATATATGTATGAGTATATATCTTTGTGTATATGTGTGTCTATTAGTGTGTATGCATGTGCATGTATGTACATATGTATAGATGTATGCATGAGTATGCCTGTGTATGTATAGACATTCATGT
This sequence comes from Eospalax fontanierii, assembly GCA_035773235.1. Classification (NCBI taxonomy): domain Eukaryota; kingdom Metazoa; phylum Chordata; class Mammalia; order Rodentia; family Spalacidae; genus Eospalax; species Eospalax fontanierii. Next base: position 52,597,331 of record CM069539.1, read on the forward strand.
TCAAAGATTATGCCTATATGTGTATATATGTGTGAGTATACATGTGTATACAGTAAATGCCTATACACAAATGTATATATTCTGTGTGCAGAAGTGTGTCCAGGTGTTCATGAATGTATACGTATATATATGTATGCATATGTGTCTACATGTGAGTATGTGTGTCTATATGTGAACATGCATGTATATTCTCTATAGGCATATCTGCTGGGTTTGTGGTAGTCTGGCACTTACAGAGTAAGTTTTGGTCTTCCAGGACCTCATGCCTCTTTCCTGCCACACAGGTTTCCTCCTGAGTACCAGGCTGCCACTCCTCAACTTCAGAGCCAACCGCAGGCTGCTCCTGGAGAGCATTCCATAGTCAATAAAAGAGACAGTGCTCAAGCATGGGCTTGGGGCTGAATAGCTTCAGGCTGTATAGCCTTGGGCAGGTCTCGGCCATCTGGAGTCCCCTGGGGTGATAGCTCAAGCAGGGCTTCCCAAGTGTCTATGCACCAGGTACTGGGTGATGCCTGGTTTAATGTTCATAAACAACTAGCTTTCAGAGGGAGATGAAAGCATGGAGAGCCTGCGTTGCTTGTCTGGGATCAAAAGCAGCTTCAGAGCATGAGATGTAGTCAACTGGTCTTTGCTCAGGGCCTGTGCTGCCCAGTGCTTCCTCATTGGCTATGGAATTAATGTCCACTAATTGACACATGAAGGGACTGGCATGCAGCATTTGGTCAGCAGAGGCTGAGGTTACTGCTATCTCTCTAGTTCCACCTATTCATTTATATGAATAACTTCGACCTGGCCATTTGAGGAGTTATGGATTTTCATTTTTCCATATGTTGTACCCTGGAAAGTAAAAAGTAGAAGGAAAGGACTTCGACCATCGTGGAGGAACTGAGAGGAAAAGAAAGGAGGTGTGGGAAGGAAGTTGAGGATTTGTGAGGAGCCAGGCCCTTCCTCAAACTCCCCCGCTCCTCAGGAGGCCAGTCCCATCATTCCTGGCTACAGATGTGATGTCATAGAGGCCCTCAACTGAAGAAGAGAAGGCTGAATTTGAACCCTGGCCTGTCTTCAGGTAGATCCATTGCCCTTTCCTGATTTACCAGCTAAGAAAGGGGCCTAATTAGGATCAAGATCAGAGTAGCTGTAATTGTGACCACTCACTGTGATAGGGTTAGGGCGAACAGGCTTTCTATGCCTGTCCTTGAGGGTATCAGTTGAGCTCTGGAAGTTGGGGGTCAGAGGGATGGGAGGCAATGTGCCTTAAGGGTAGGAGCAGCCTGTGGAGCTTGCAGTGGCTGGAGTTTTCCAGGGAGCACTGGGAAACCATGGACAGGTGTTTGCACTTGGGCCACTCTGCCTTACAGGGTGACTTGAAAGGACAAAGAGAGAGACATTGTAGCTAGGAGTCTGGGGGCCAGATACTAGTAGAGATGGTCAACATCTTGGGAGCTCCAGGCTTTATTTTAAGAATTCATGTGGAATTTAGAGATCATCTTCCCATAGTATCTCTATATGCATCTATATTTGTATGTGTGTGCACGTGTATGTATGCTCACACCTGGCCTTTCAGGAGTCACTGCTTTAGGATGAGCTGCAGCACCTATGCCATGGAGGCCTTGAACACATTCTTCCCCACCCTGGGGTGTCTGAACCTAAAGGTGAGGAAAAAGCTGGGAGATAGTTAAGGCACAAAGAGACAGGTTTCCTAGGAATGACCCCAGTGTGGCTCAGCTGAAACAGGCAGGAAGTTTCAAGGCCTACCCAAGGTTACCTAGTAACAGTGAGATTGGAGCCCTGGGTTCTAAGCCCATTTTGCATCCATCCCTGAATGCCTGAGTGGGCACAGTCAAACCATTCAGAGCTTGCCCAGTCACACCATAATCCCTTCTGCCCACTGACACATTGCTAGGAAACACCTGCTTTGCTCTGGACACCCAGGATTCTGACAACAAAATATGAGATAGAGCTTGTCCCAACCCCTCTCTGACCACTGGAGTGGCCCAAGCACTACAATCCCTCCACCTGAGTCTCTTCTGTATCCTTTTAGATGACTAGACAGGCAAGTGAGAGACATCAGGCTCAGTCTGGACTTGAGCCAGACATGTGGTAAGGCATTTCATGCTGGCCCCAAGGTGAGAGGCTGGGGCTGGGTTCTGGAGGAGTTAGATAGGCAGAACTACATCCAAACTGAGCAGATGGATCTCAACACACGGTCTCTAGCGGATATCAAGGGCTCTGACTTTGGCCTCATCTTACTCAACACCTGCATCAGTGAATAGAATGGACTTTGGGTATAGAGGTAAAGAACATTCAGTGGTCCTCTCCCATGGTATCTGCCACAGACCGTTTCTTTAGCTCCTCGCAGTATGCCTATATTACTCCTTCACAGACCAGGAATAAAGGCTGAGACAGGGCAAGCAACTTTTCCAAGCTCTCACACACACTGAAGGCATCTGACTCCAAAGGTAGAACCCTCCTTCCAATTCTCACACAGCACTAAACTGTCATATCAGAGTGACATGTGGACAGGTAAGAGGGATAGACAGCAAGTGAGAGAGGCCAGATCTCCAAAGGCCCAACATTAACATGGCTCCAAAATGGCTGCACACAGAGTTGAAAGCTGACAGAGAGCTCAGGACAGGCGGGGCTTCAGAACACCAAGCAGACACAGACAGGATGTGGGGTAGTTGGGTCAACACACAAGTGAAAAGGTGTTGGGTTTTAGCGGGCAGGAAGTTCCATTTGAGTCAGTGGTGGGACACAGCAGCCGCGAGTGGAGGTGCTCCCAGAGAAGAGATCCTCTTTAGCTTGGGTTCCAGAAACACAGTTCCGGCCTGGAAACCTCTTGGGGAGTGTGCAGCAACCTGTGGGGTTCCCATAGGATATGGGGAGGGGCCTGCTGTTGCTTCCTCACCGTCTCCTCCCTTTCCTGTGCTGTTACTTCTTGATTGCAGTTTTAGCCTTTACATGCTTTGGGAATGTGCTACGTGATTGGTTTTGAATTTTTATCACTATAACCCAAATCCACATGGGGGTTCCTTGTGACCAGGTGCCCACATGAAAATACATCCCAAGGAAGAGCACTAAAAATAACCAAAACGAAGTAAAAGCAATTCCCATACGTATCTCTCACAGAGATGAGAAGCCGTGGGGGCCTCCATCACTTCTGCCTGCTATAGGGCATTTCAAAACTGCTCCCGAAGCAACCCTCCTACAGAAACCACTCTCTCCTGACACCAAGCCGCCAGGCGCGCCGTCCTCAGTCTCTGTTAGACCCATCGTCCTTTTCTTGCCCCTTCTTCTTCTCATCTACTTAATTCTTCTTTAGTCTTCTTTCCACATTATTCCTGACCACAGTCCCTCCCTGCCGAGGACAGCTCAGGGACGGATAGAGCAAGTCAGAGGCTCTTTTCCTCCAGAGCACCTCTTCTAGACTTGAGATGTGTGGAGGAGGACTGGTGGCAAATACGGGGAAGGGAGATGTGGTGAAGAGCTTAGAGACGGTCTCCAGACCAAGCAGGTGCTCATCATGTTACCTGCAGTCCTGTGGGTGGAAAAGTGCCCTGTCACTTGGGCATAGCAAACCTCAACACAGACTGCCATTGACAGACCTTGCAGCTCCTGGCAGAGGTGGAGGCAGGGCTTCTCCCTAAGGCCCTTCCCCATTATCTTGCATGATTTGTTTCTATTACCTTGCTGGTTCCTCGTCTTTGCAAAATAAACCCTTGCTTCTGTATGATATACCCTGCGCTCTGCCAGGAGATGTCATGCTGTTGGGGAGATGGTACACTGTACATATTCTGTGTCCTCCTCTCCCGCTTCCCAGCCGCCTTTATAACTATGTCAGGACTGTGTGGCCTGTTCATGGATAGTCTGGGACCAACGTAAGTAAGAACCCATGGACTTCTCTCTCTTTCTTTGCTGCAGTGACTTTTGAGGCTCTATGCGCCAAAGGCATTCAAAGTGGGCATGGTGTGTTGTCTCTGTTTGACAAAAATCTAGAATCACCTGGGAGACAAGCCTCTGGCTGTTCCTACGAGGGATTATCTTGATTGCATTAATGGATGTGGAAAGACCCATCTTGACTGTGGGCAGCACCTGGACGATGGGTCCTGGACTGAATAAAATGGAGAAAGGCAGCTGAGCGCTGGGGTGCTTGTGTTCGTTGCCCTGTTCTGGCTGTGGACGTCATGCGACCAGCTACTTCAAGCTCCTGCTGCCTGGCATTCCCCACCTTGACAAACTGTACCTTGAACTGTGAGCCAGAATAAACTCTCTCTGAAGTTGCTTGTGTCACACTATGTTATCACAGCAACAGGAAAAGAATCTAAGACAGTGAGCAGAGCTCTCCCAACTCTCTTGGCACCCTGGATGAGGAAGAGCTCAACTTTTATTACCCGGAGAAAGCCCGGAATGCCCGACATAGCCAAGTGCTTGCTGCTGGAGAGTTCTTTACTGGGATGAAGGAAAGGGCTGTTTCTATATCTACCCGGCAGTTGATTGACATTTTTCCTCACTGTCATCATGAGGCCCAGATGGTACTTCCTGTTTGGCAACACCTCACCTGGATCCCTCCCCCAGTTCTGCCAGTAGACTGGCACACTAATAGACATTTGCCCAGAACATATCTTTGTGTCTGCCAAGGAGTGTCTGAGAAAGAACATTTTAGAAAAGATTTAGAGGTGAAAGAGACTGCCTGGAAGATATAAACCCTCTCTCTAAAGTGGGCAAATGGAGGTTCTGTGCTCATCAGCCTTGGGGGCAGCTGGAAGATAGAATGCCAGCCCTGCTGGGGAGGGCTTGGCCTGGTATGGACAGGATGAATCACATCAGTTTTTTAGAAGTCTCTTCCAAACCCAGCTCAGTGGCTCAAGCCCATAGGTTATTAGCACTTGGCAGATCGAGGCAGGAGGATTGGGAGTTCAAGATTTGCCTCAGTTACAAAACAAAGAAAAGACCAAATGGGGCTAAATGAGTCCCCTGCTCAAAAAATTAAAACAGATCAGGTGTGGTGGCACACACCTTTAATCCTAGCACTCAGGAAGCAGAGGCAGGCAGATCTCTGTGAGTCTGAGGTCAGCTTGGTGTACATAGTGAGTTTCAGGCCAACCAGGGCTACATAAAGAGCCCCTGTCTCAACAAAACAAAAACAAAAAACAAAATAAAACTAAAGCAAATAAACCAAATAAATAAATAATAAAGTCCCTCCCTAATACAATATTCCATTTTTAAAATGCACCAAGAAAATAAAGAATATAGGAAGTACAATTGCCCAGTTTAATGAGCAAATAAGGATGGTCACACTGAAATGGTCTTTTGTGAAAGGTGCAATCTCATGAGATCAATGTTCTTGGCTCTCGTGAGGCTGACAAACGTTGACGAGTGGTCAGGAAGACACGCGAAGCATATCAGTAATTTACACATCAACCACAGAGGGGACTGAGTGAGGAAGGAGTCACAAGTCTTGAGACAGGCCAGAGTCATCATGGTAACAGCCTCATAATAAAGACATCCAGTGCTTTATCACGCACACAGCGCTCTCGCTGACATCCTGAGCACTCAGAGATGATTACCCAAGAGCTTATTATCGTGTATCATAGATTATCAGATGCCTCTCAGCTCCTCCTGGCCTCAGAGGAGAAGAGCTGCTGCTTCCACTTTATGGACTTGAAGATGGTTTGCAAGAGACTTTCCCAAGATCACATAGCTAGCAAGGGGCCAATCTAAGACTTGAACCCTCATCCCCAGACTCAGACTTTAGAATAAAAGATCAGAAGTCAGGTGTGGTGGAGCAGATCTATAATCTCAGCACTTGGGAGGTTGAGGTGGGAAGAGAGCAAGTCTGAGGATGGTCTGGGTTACGCGGAGAGTTCCAGGCTGACCTGGGTTGCATGGTGAGACTCTGCCTCAGAGAAAATAAGTAAGACCAAACCTGATGTGCAGCCTGCTTTTATGAAGCTGGGAACCTGGGAGACTTCCACTTTCTGTGTGATGTGAGCAACTCTGCTATAAACCATCCCAAGAAGAGGAACAGCTCTGAATATCCCTGTAGGCAAGAAGGACGCTTTTAAGATTAAAAGAAAATTTTATGTATATAAATGTTTGCCTGCGTGTATTCATGTGTATCACATGTGTGCAGTGTCCTTGGAGGCCAGAAGAAGGCATTGGATCCCCTGGAACTGGAGTTATAGACAGTTGTGGGTCACCATGTGAGTGTAAGGAACTGAACATGGGCCCTCTGGAGAGCAGCCAGTGCCTTTAACCACTGAGCCCTAGAAGAAGGAACAGAGTCCTGGAGTTCCAGTGCTGACTCTGTCTCACCCACATAGGCACCATGAACCTTCATTTCCTTCCACGGAAAATAGAGGGTGCGATACTGATCTGGCCTACTGTGAAGAAGGGACTGTACATCAGTATTTCTGTGTCACTGTAAACAAAATAATGGGCAGAAACACTCTGAGAAAAAGAGATTTATTTTGGCTCATGGATTTAGACGGTTTCAGTCAGTCATGGGAAGAGCAGAGGGTCTCGGCCTATGGGAATGGGGACACACATAGTGGCAGACTCGGAAGGAGGCAGGGCAGGGGCTACGCTATAGCCTCCAAAAGCTTGCCCCTAATAACGCACTTCTGGTCCCACAATCTTCCCAAATGTCACTGCTTGATGGGGAACAAATGTTCAAACATGCCAGCCCAAGGAGAACACTTCAGATTCAAACCTTAATAGACCCAGTAATAAGGCAGAGTGCAAATGGTTGGGAAACCTGTGAAGGATAACTTGTTCCAATTAGGAATGTTTGGCTGTACTCGATACAGTAGCCAGCTCCACTGGCGTGATCAGTCAATACTTTGTTTTCCTAATTAAGAAGTCCAGAGTGATAAGGAGTAGGAGGAAGTGGTTTAACATGCCACAGGTCCCCCTTTCACTGTCCTCTGATCACCCTATCTTTACACATGCCACCTGTAAATGCAACATAGGTGTCACCCTATCCAGCTTTCCGCTCAAGTCCCAGGCTGGAGGAAGAAGGAAAGAGCGTTGGTAGGAATATAAAACTTTCTTTAGACACGCATTGCTGTAATCAAACACTCACCCTACAGATGTAAGGTGACTGGACAAGTGAACATTTTTGACTGGGCACACTGCCCCAAACAGATGTAGGGTTTGATGGAATAGGAGGAGGGGCTGAGATAGATGGTAAGTGGTAGCCATAGATACACACCAATCTGGGCACTGAATCCTCGGGGAGCTTTGACATCCAGCCCCCGCTGAGAGAGTCTCATGCCTGGAAAGCAAAGAACGGGAAACAGAGGTGTGCTGAGGATGACAGGAGGGGAGCTGCTGTGACTGCAGGTTTGGAAGCTGAGCGGATCCAGGCTCACTGGGCTGTCGCCTCCATCCGTTCAGTTTCATCAGCCCCACAGGCTGGGGTTGAGAGCCGAGTCTCAGGAGCTCATTAATAGCTGCTGGGTTTGTGTACATCTCTACCAGAAGATGTCTAACCGCAGACTTCCTCTTGACTCCTGGCAACGGGGAGAAAACAAAACCACAGCAGTTTTCATTGCTGAAAAAGACAAAACCGACTAGTTTGCTTAATAAGCCCAGACGGAGGAGCTTGATTTCTGGGAGGAAATGCTACAGCTTCCAGTCCAAGGAGTCTTGGCTGGCCAGTGAAATCCCCAGACTCCACACTGAGATAGCCAGGGTCTGCAATTTAGAGGCTCTGTGGTCAGTGGGAGGAAACCACCAACCCGGGGCTCTGGAGACCTAGGGCCTGGAGCTGTGTCTGATGTTGGAGCCTAGTGGCATATACACACTGGCGGAAGCTGAGGCCTTCTCCCCGCTCCTCCCACGAATTACCATTAGAGCCTCAGGCCACTTCTGGTCTCAGGGAATCCACGCACATGCTTATTTTTTCCTTTCTCTTGTTTGATGTTATTAATTTTAGCTATCGATTACTTCCCGCTTTGTGCCTTTCTTTTCTGTTTGCTTCTTTTGCTAATTCCTTAGGATGTGTGCTCAGCACCTTTATTGTTAGTTTTTCTTCTTTAATCGCAAAGGAGTTTTCAGGCTATACATTTTCTTCTGAGTTCAGCTTTGTGTAAGTGCACTCAGGTCATGCAGAGCCCTTTGAGGTCAGAAGAGGACCTCAGATCCTCTGGAACTGGAGTTACAGATGGTTGTTAGCTGCCATGTGGGTGCTGGGAATCCCAGGTCATCTGCAAGAGCAGCCAGTGCTCTTAACTGCTGAGCCATCTCTCCAGTTCCTTTCCACTGTCTTTTGAGGCAGGGTCTCCCATTGAACGGAACTGAAGCTCAGGCTTCGAGTTCCAGCGAGTCCCAGGCATCCTCTTGTCTCTGCCTTCCCAGTGCTGGGATTACAGGCATGTGCTGCCAGGCCTGACTTTTATGTCAATCTTAGGGATTGAATTCAGGTCCTCATGCTTTTATGAGCCCTTTATCAACTGAGTCGTCTCCTTAACCCTCTTGATGACTTTTAATTTTAGTTTAAATGTTTTTATTTAATACAAAGACTATCTAGAAACATGTTTATTGACTTCCAAGTAGTTACAAATATTTCAGACACATCTCTGGGGTCTTTTCCCCTCCTTTCCTCGAACACACCTTAATTAGGCATCTTTTGTAAGCCACAGTAGTGGGCTTGAGCTGAATGATACAGAAATCGCTGTCTGCTGCCCAGGGGCTGCTGGGGAGAAGGAAGTCCACATAGCAGCCATTGCTCATAGGAATCATACAGGTCTGATGGACACAAAGCAAGGAAGCAGTGTGCAGCGTCAGGTAGAAGCAGGTACTCAGCATGGATGAAGGACCAAAAATAAAGAATGTCCTCATGGGGACAGTGGACCAGAGGGACAACTCACACAGTCAGGGAGCATAAAGCTTCAGGAGAGTCTCTGTCCGCAAAGAGTGTCAGTGAACAGTGGGAACCCAAGTTCCATTTCTGGATCCCGCATCGCAGATGGGAAGTCTTAGGGCACTCAGAAAGTTGGTGGCCTTAAGTCATGTTTTAATAAGCTCATGGTGGCCTCAGCACAGAGCAGAGCAGAGCAGAGCTGGCTTTCCTTAGTGGTGAAGCCGAAGAGCACAGGGCTTGAAGAAGTCGATCCCGGCGTCTTACTCAAACCCTGGCACTTCCTAACTCTACATTTTTGGGCCATTGTTGTAAACCCCTCGGGGCCTCAGTTTCATCATCCCTAAAACAGGAATGAGGTACTCAGCACTCTTGGAAATCCTGCCCAAGGAAAGAAGGAAGAGAGGAAGGAAAGAATAGAGTGAGGACCAGGCATGGGAGGGTGGGCGGAAGGCGTGGGAAAAAAGGAAGGGAAAGAGGAAGCGAGGAGTGTAGTAAGGGGGGGAGGGAAAGAGGAGGGGGGAGGAAAGGGAGGGAGGGAGGGGGAAGGGAGACAGGGAAGAAGAAGGAAACGCCCATGAGTGAAGCCGTTCACACTGAGGTGCCACTGGGGACACCGAGAATAAATGGTTGGTCCCCTCTGAGCTCTGTTAGGCTGAATGAGCCTATAAGGAATAGGAGCCCACTGCAGTAGGAGGTGGTTGTTCAGCCTGGGAGCCTCAGAGATTTCCTGGCAGCACAGGAAGAGCTCCTGAGATAAGGGGAAGTCAACCAGGCTAAGGCGGAAGGGAACTGAGAGCTGGTCTGACAGGAAATGCGAATGGGGTGTGATGAGGCTGCAGAAAGTAGCAGGTGGCCTTGGATGCTGGGCTAGGGAAACTGGACTTGTATCACATGCACAAGGGGCCATGAAGAACTGGAAGGCTCAGGGAAAGGCTGTTCTGGGCTGTGGCAGCAGCATGGCAATGGGGAGTGGATGGAGGCAGGTTGTAGAAGTCTGAGATGCTGGCATAAAAGGCACTTGTCTGAGGTGAGATCATCAAACAGCAGACACCAAAGTTGGGGGAACTGGGTGGGCACTCTTCCCCAACACAGGCTTCCTCAGATGCTGAGTCAGGGTCCCAGGGCGCTATAGCTGTATTGATGACCTATTTATGCCTAGGACCAGAGTGCAGGACTTCTGAGGGGCTAAGCTATTCCTTTGTTTCTTAAGTCCCTCAGATTTCAGGTGGTACCTGCCTGAGGAACCAAAGCTGTTTGGCCATTTCCCCCAAATGTGGAGGAACGTCTCCTTTCACATCTCGCATTTTGCTTGAGGCCAGGCTTCCAGGGGGTTCTCACAGATCCAGGAGACTGCAATCAAGCTCACATAGAACACTTGCTCTAAATAGTTGTGGGGAGTAGCTGTTGCTGAAGAACGCAATATGGCATCATGCTGTGGGTGAACATGGGCTTCCATTCATTTGTAGCAGTCACCTCCTGGGAGAGAGGATGGAGACACAGTGGCCAAGCACTGGCCAGTCTCTGGCCCACATCGACATCATTAGCCATAGCTACTCTCAGTCTGAACCTCAGGCCAATGTTTTCTCATCCATGCAATGGAATAATGACGGAACAAGAGAGACTGTGGTCCTCGGGACTGAAGAAGACAAGCAGAAAGCACATAGTATTTGTGGGCTCAGAAGTGCTGTTTTAATTACTACTTGGCTGCCCCATAAGCTCTCAGTTCCACTCTCTCAGGGCTTGTTGGTTTTGGGTAGATATTTATTTATTTGAGTGTATTGCCTGTATGTATGTTAAGTGCTCCAGTGTTGTGCAATGCCCACAGAGGTCAAAAAAGGGTGTCAGATTCTCTGGAACTGGAGTTAAGGACAGTTGTTAGCTGTCATGTGATTGCTGGGAACCAAAACCAGGCCCTCTGCAAGAGCAGCCAGTGTTCTTAACCGCTGAGCCATCTCTCCAGCCCCTTTAGTAGACATTTATAATGCACCTGAGATGCTGACTACGCTGCCTCCCATTGCTCTTTGACCCACATCCCCAAGTAGCCCCTCTAGGATTTCACTTGCTCTCTTACCTCCCCTGTGAATGCTCCTTCTAAGTCCAAGACCTGAAGAATGCTTCAGGGCATAGTTCAGACTCACTGTACATTGCTAAAACTTTTCAGTGCATATAAGAAGGAACTCCCCCTTCCCTCCCATCCCTGAAAACCCATCCCTCATTCCATTCCACTGAACCTGGAAGGACAGCTTTACCCAGTGTCTAACAGTGCACTTATGGGTGCCAGTTTGACATGTATCTCTGGCTGTGGAATCTTGGTGTTTTTGCATCTCAGTTTCCTTGTGCGTCAAGGGAGGTGGGGACCATACAAATAGTACTTTCTTCAAAAGGTCATGGTAAGGCTGAAATGAGTTTGTGTTCACAGAGCTCTGACATGCTATCTAGGAAGGGCTCAGTAAAGATTGGCTATTTCTGAAAAAAAAACAACTTCAAAACCCTGAATGCTAAAGGCTGTGTAAGCATCTCTGTGTGGGTGAGTCATGGCTATTTAGCTACCCCTTGATGCTGGGTGTTTAGGCTGTTTCCAGTTCTTTACTGTTATAAATAATGCCGCAGTGGACATCTTTATATAAATCTTTCCGTTTATCTCTGATTACTTCCTTAGAAGAGCTCCCCCAATATCACTTGTCTTAGAACAAGGTCCTGTCCCCCAGATTTTTCAATGATGCTCTTTGAAATGAAAGTAAAGTCTATTTTCCATCAGAGAGAGAAACATATGGAATAGGTTAGGCAAAAAGTGGTTTGGGAAAAAGGTAGAAATAGATTCAAGATGGGATTGGACCCATGTCAGGATGTCTGACACGGAGCCAGTTTTGAAGCTTCCCTTTAGCCCCTAACTGGAAGACAGGCAGGGTTTTGATCCTCAGGGACCACTGATTTCTCTTTGAGGCAATTCCAAGGGGCTTTGATGTTCTTAGTGTGGGAGAAGCACTGAGGAAGGGTCAATAAAAGAAACTCGAATGGTGTGGGTGATACTGGACTCCTCCAGCCAGTAGGGGGCGATGTCGCCTGTTTCTGTCAGCCGTAGAGACGAATTTCTTGCTTAACCAGCATTGCCTTTGCTGACTTAAAACTTTGGCTCACATTTTCTGTATTTCTCCTGTCTGTTTTTCTACCCTCCCTCCCACCTTTACACTTTTCAGTATCACTTTGGATTGCTTGGATTGCCTTTTTTTTTTTTTTTTTTTTTCCCATTCACTCTGGAGGAGCTAGCATATGCTTCCCCTAGGCCAGACATCAAGACTGCTTTCAGACCGGCGCTGGATCTTGCCTGGCTTGCTTTGGAGACTCCGCCTCACACACATCAAACAGATTAAATACTTTTTTTTTTCTTTTTTAATTCCTGTGAAAAATTATGAGACTTATTTTTATAACTTTTCTTTTGAAATTCTTTGGCTAAGTAATTCATTTGATGTAGGTTGGCTTTGATTTCTCAGCAATTATCAAGAGGACTCGGGAATTCTGGCAAAGTGAGAAAAATCTAACCTGGGTATCGTTCTGAAACGTAATGAAAATTTTATGAATATTAAATGAAACTGTTAATGAGGTTGATGTAATATTTTGTTTGGTAGACGTTTCATTAAAATTTTATTAATTTCCATCATAAAGTTTTCCCTTCATGTTTTTGAGCCAATGATTTTGGTTTGGGGGGGGGTCTCATGTGTTTTCAGAGATCTCTTGGAAAGGTATCAAGCCCTCTGAGGCCTAGTGGATAGAGAGCCCTAGCAAGCTCCAGACTGAAGACTTGAGAGGCAGTTTGCACAGAGGCTCCAAGACACTGAGAGACTGACAAATCACAGACACAAAAGAAGCTTTGTTATAGTGGAATGTGTCCAGGCACAGTGGAAATACACTGAGGATGAGGTGGCCGGTGCTGTAACTGGAGTTTTAGCATAGAAAACCCAGCTCCCACAGCCCCCCAAAGCTATGTTCATCACCCCTCCACACATCTGCTGATTAATGAGAAGTACAATAGAGAAAAGTAGAGAAAAGAGATTTAATCAACACATTGGGGAGAAGGGAGTTCGGTGATTATGTGTTTGTCTTCCAGGGTACTGATCTGAGCTTTAGGTTGAAATAGAGGAAGAATTGGGAAAAGGAAAAGAGGTGTGCACAATTAAGCAATCCTGGACAAAGTGTGGTCCTGCAGTGTGGCCCAGTAACTAGGAGACATGATCTGTTTCTGGTTCCTACAAGACTCACTTTTTCTATCATTGATTATTGTCCTCATCATGTGGGTCATTTATCCTCTGAGGATAGGTTGTTGCTGGAATCCAAGGTGACTGCAGGTTTAGGACAATGACTGATCTTTGTGCTTTCAGCCTTGAAGAGGGATGAGCTAAGTTAGGTAGTAAGATACCCCGTGGGTGATAACAGGCCTTTGTAGAGTCAAGCAGTAGTCTGACCCAAAGCAAAAGAGACAGAAACAAAATGAAAATGGAAATGCCAGGCTTTCCTCCTGCTTTGGGCTACCCTGTGGGCCTGTCCTGGTTAGCTTTTATCATCTACTTGACACAGCCTAACATCCCAAGGGGAGGGAGAACCTCAGTTGAAGAATTGCCTAAATCATATTGTCCTGTGGCCTTGTGGCCATGCCTGTGAGAGATTGTCTTGACTGATGACTGATGTGGGCAGTCCCAGCTTACTGTGGGTGGCACCATCCCTAAGCACCATCCCTAAGCTGTACAAACACACACACACACACACACACACACACACACACACACACACACACAGAGGGAGAAGAGAGGGAAAGAGAGGCAGTGAGTAGCATTCCTCCACGGTGTCTGCTCAGGTTCCCATTTATGTGCGGGCCTTGACCTCCCTTGACAAGGGATTGTGATTTGGAAGTGTAAGCCAAATAAACCCTTCCCTCCGCAATTTGCTTTTGGAATGTTCTTCTCACAGCAACAGAAAGCAAAATAAAACAGGGCCTAAGCGAGAGAGTTGCTGCTTTTTGTCAAATATCGCTTCTAAGGAAAGAAGTAAGTGAGCTGGCATCACCGGAGACACAGCAGGATATTGGGACTTTTCTAAGCAGACCCTAAAAGCAAGTGCATGAAAGCAGTGGGACAGTAAAAGAACCTACCTGAAAACAAGGCTGGGTGGCTAGTCCTCACAACCCAAGTTGAAGGTTAAACCCTCTTTCCTCTAGAACTTGGCATCAACAGCAGCTCATCAGAAATGTAGAGTCTCCGGCCCTCAGACCCCCTGAGTTGGAATCATCCTTTACAGCAGGGTCACTCTTGTTCATTCCCTCCAGGGTTAAGCTGGATCAGAGCTAGGTCTGGGGTCGGGTGGGAACTGGAGAAGGGGTAGCAGTTGCTGTCCAGGAAGGCTCAAAGGCAGAGCAGAGCAGCTGTTGTCCCTAAAGCTGCTTTCCGGGTTGACTTGAAAGTCTGGTCTCTGGGGGCCCAGGGAGCTTCAGCCTTGCTTGGAGGGCTAGGACTTTTCCTGCTTAGGGATTCCTTCCACCCTTGGGACTTACAGGGTCCCTTTTGCTGGCCTCTGCTCCAGTCAACCTGTCTTGCCTGCTTAATTCCTTTAGCCAGCACACCAACGATTACCTAATAGACTGTAGACAATGTGCATAATTTATTCCTGCGAGTAATCGATCACATTAGGATGAGCAAGGGACAGCACCAGGAAGAGAAAGGAGCAGAGGCATCAGTAGCCAAAGGAAGGAAACTGGGCTCCGATCACAGCTAATTAGATGTCTCGCTGAGGCAGCTCTTTAAACATAATGGGCTGCAGGTTGCTTCCGACAGGTTGACCACATCTTCCGTCTTCCCTTTGCTCCCTTTGTGGCAGGGCTTTGCTACAGGTTAGTTATTGGAAAAGAACTCAAGACTGAGTCTGAAAATTCACCTCCTACCTTGGGTGATCCTGAGCAAATCTCTCCTCTCTGGGCCTCTGGTTTATCACCTGTGAAATGGAGAGAGAGCTTTGTGAGTGGGTTCCCAACACAGCTGCTATCAGGAACAGCAGAAAAACCTGCAGAAATTAGACTGCAACAATGCAGCTCCTACACAATGCTAAGGTTGGCACAGGGTGAGGCATCCTGAATCTCATGGGATCATGCAGCTAGTCCAATGAGCACCTGGGAGTTACTATGTCGGAAAGATAACCCCTACCTGGACACTTCAGATTGTTGGTAAAGGTGGATTTCCCAAGAACCTCTTTCAGAGTCTCAGTATGGTACTGGGAACCTCATGTCCCATGCCTGCCTCAGTTGCTAAGTCATTACCTGGCAGCAGTTCCTTCCCCGGGTCCACCTCTCCTGGCCTATGCATCTCCTGGCAGGTACTACTGTGTTTCTGAGAACTGCACCATCGTGTGTGGAAGTTTCCGCAGAGATGTAAGAAGTGCAATGCCAGGTCCCCATCCGAGTTCTAGTGTGGCTTCAGTGCATCTGGGATAGCTTGGGGTGGGGTGTCGACATGCTGCCAAGTCATCCAAGGCTCAGGGCAGGTTTGTAAGCCAGCAACCCGGGCAGAGGCGTCACTCAGCGGCGCGTCGTGGAGCTAGGCAGGGAGTGAGGCAATAGCTTTACTAACCTTTTGGCTGTCAAGTGGGTCTAGACCATGTGTGTCCAGGCATTTATTTATTTGTCTGTCTTTTTATTTATTCTGTGAGTGTGGTGTATGGCACTCCACCTCACTGCCCGGAAACATGGTCTCTTCCTCAAGCGGAAGCTGGCTGTTTCAGCTAAGCTGGCTGGCCAGGGAGCTCTCAGGACCCACTTGTCTCCACTATCCCCCAGTGTTGGGGTTATAGGCACTGGAAACCATGCCCAGATTTCTCACGTGGGTATTGGAGATTTGAACTCAGGTCCCACACTTACGGGGCAAGCACTCTTTACTTACTGAGACCTTTTCCAAGTCCCTGGTCTTTTACCAGGAACTTGCCGATTCGGCTAGGCTGACCAGCTGGTCAGTGAGCACCATGCATCTGCCTGTCTCTGCCTCCTTGGTACTGGGATTAGAAGTGCACTCCAGCTTTTTATATGGGTGCTGGGACTCCAACTCAGGCCCTCACACCTGCACAGCAAATGTTTTACCCACCGAGCTATCTCTCACCCTGTTTCTAATTGTTTGACATTGTGATGGGTTGTCTGTACATGTGTTGGGCTGCCCCGTAGCTACTCTGGGGCATATGTGGTTGTGGACCGCAGGTTGGACACATGTAGTCTAGACACATCCTTCCAGTGGGGAGTTCTATCATATTGCTCTGGAGCAAACAGAAGACCTGTTTTTAAACCCAGTGCTGCTACTGACAAGGCAAACTTAGGCAAGTCACAGAGCTTCTGAGCCCTCCTGCCTGGCTTTCTGGCCCACATTATTTCCTCTTTGGACAGACTTATTCCTGGTGGAGGGTCTTCCTAATACACGAACCAGAGGCCAGTGAGATGGCTTGGTGGGTAAAGGTGCTTGTCACCAAGCTGGCGACCTGAGCTCAGTCTTGGGACCCAAATGGTGGAAGGAGAGAACCACCTCTTGCAAGTTATCCCCCAACCTCCACATTTACTCCAAGAAAAAGGTAATAAAAAATTAAAACATAATCCTGATCATGTTGCCGCTTTTGACCAACTTCATATTCTCACGAAATAAAATCCTAAAGTCTGTAAGGAGTACCCTGGAATTCCTTCTCACTCTTTAAGGATAAAACTCACCCTTCCTCCCTCGGTTACAAAGCCCCGCAGAGCCCGGTCAGCAGCTTTCCTCCTCTCCCACACTACCTACCTCTACTTGCTTTGTGAAATGTTCTATGCTCTCTTAGTCTGCCTGATTTTCTTGCTTTATACATGGCCAGGCTCTATTTCCAAGCTCTTCTACAGCTAGTCCAAGCCATATGTTTGAATTCGGAGTGAAAGTGATAGATGTCATATCCAGCTTTCAAAATGTCCCAGGAGCTTGTTTTCTTTGCTCTGGGCTGTACACAGAAGACACAGTGGACATTCCCAGGAGACTCTAGGAGGTAGTAGGGTTGTTCACTGGAAGGAGCTTGGGATTTGTTTCTTATTCAGAAAAACTGTATTATACATTTAGTGTGTGTATGTGTCTACCTATGTGTACCATGGCCTAAATATGGGTCCCAGGAATCAAACTCAGGTTTTCTGGCTTAATTGGCAAGCTCCTATACCCATTGAGCCATCTTGTCAACTTGCCAGGCTGAGCTTGGGTTTTGGATTATTAGCTAAGGAATCAACACTAAACACTGGACAAGATGAATTTGAGGGCGTGAGTCCTAACAGCCAGTGGAAACTCCTCCTGAGTAATGACCCAATTCATTTCTTCTCCTATGCTCTTCCCTCTACAGAAAACACTTTTCCCTGAAGGTCCTCACATGCCTGTCTTAACTTCTAGGTCCCTACTTGAGAGTCTGGTGCCTGGCTAATGCTTGTTATTTATGTCCTTAGTGAGATTTATAGAACTCTAGTTTATTTGTCATTGTATTTCCCCCTAGAATGTAAGCTCCCACGGGTACAAATCAAGTCTGTCTCACATTTTTGTACCCCATACACAAGGAGCAGTCATTCAACAACTATTGGCTGATGGATTCAACGAATAGACGAATCATCATGAATAGTTCAGTTCAAGTTCCATATTAACTGAGTACCAACGTGATACAGCACTTACATAAACATACTGAGTTAATTTTCTATTCTACTGTCTTTATAATCCTGAGAAGGGGTGAGATTTCTGTTCCCACATTAGAGGTAAGGCTCAAGGGGGTGTTTTCAGCAAATACAAGCTGGCCTTTGATTGCCATCTTACTCTTGAAATGTTGGTCTTATTATATTCCATTTTTTTTTGAGACAGGGTCTCATGATGTAGTCCAAATTAGGCTTGAAGTCTTCATCCTCCTGTTTCAGCCTCTGGAGTGCTAGGATTATAGATGTGGGCCACTTCACCCAGCTCACTACCTGCATTTTACCAAGGAAACACTGGTCTCAGAGAGACCAAGTCACTTTCCCAAGATCACATAGTTAATGAGGTTATGGAGCTGGGATGGGAAGAGAATGGAGACCCAGTTCTTTTGATTTTTCTTTTGATTCTGGGGTTTAAACCCTGAGTCCAGTGGATGCAGACAGGTGCTCCATCACTGCACTACATCTCTCTCCTCTTTTAAAATTCTTATTTTGAAACAAAGTCGCACACTTCACCAAGCAGGCTAAGCTGGTTGGCCAGTGAGCTTCTAGGGACCCACCTGTCCCAACTTCCCATCTCACCGTTACTGAGACTACAAGTTTGGGCCATCACGCCTGGCTTTCTACAATCATTCTGGGGATGCAAACTCAGGTCCTCATGCTAGTGAGGCAAGTGCTTTACAGACTGAGCCATCTCCCTGGCCCCTGTAACAAGATTTTTATCTGAAACTCAGGACCCATTCTCAGCACTGACTCCTGAGATTGGGGTAGCAGAGCATTGTGCCCCCTGAGCATGCAGCCCAGCTTCCTATGTGGGCCTGGCTGGGCCGGCCAGCATCAAGTAGGCCGGGATGGCAGTGCCCGGGTTCATTTGAGGAGAGTAGCCAGAGTTGCTGATAGAGACAATCTGTGAGCCATTATAGGAGATGAAAGTATGAAGCAAAGCGTTCTGTCTTTCCAAGGCCTGGGCATGCTGGGGAGTCTGAGTGAGCAGTGAGCGCATCTGGAGATTGGCTACAGTCCCCCCGCAACACGCAGTGAACTTCAATGGCTTCAAGTTCTGTGACTTGGCGGGCTTGGAGGACTGCGGGATGGTGCACAGAACTCAGGAATTCTCTGGGGTGGGAGCTAATTAGGGTGCAATTTTTCAATTACGGAACATTGAGTAAGCCCCCCCACCACCATCCCTCCACGGATACACTCCATTTGTCTACTTTTCTTTATTTCTTAATCATTTGATGATCTGACAGCAATTATTTGTCATTTGAAAGAGAAAATTGTCATGGAGCTATTGTCTGCCTCTCAGAACCCCGAGCTCTTCCTCGGTGGCAGTAGTTGCGTTTGATAAATGTTTTGCGTTCCTGCCCTTCCCCCACTCCCACCCGGGGTTGGGTTGGCAACAGGAAAACATTAGCTAGTGACGTAGACCTGCTGGGATGGAAACGCCATTTGCAGAGAGCCATGGAAAAAGAGCAGGCTCAGGGCTGAAAGGAGCCGCAGCCCAGAGCTGCCGGCCCACCCACGTCACCTGGGTTGAGACCGTAGGACATTTGTTTAGGGAAATTTGGTCATTTCTCTCAGCTAATAAGCCAGTTTGAGACCCAGGAATGCAAAACAGAAATGGAACAAAAAGAGGGAGGGGTGGCGAGAGAAAAGAAGCCCAGACCAGGAACAGGAAAACTTAAATGACTGTTTAAATGTCACGGTGCTCTCAAAACCCTCTTCTCATATGTATGCGAGTTAATTAAATGGAAAAATGTCAAATTAGTTGCTTAAAATATTAATGGCAGGAATTATCCCAGATTCTAGAGCAGGGCAGAGTAGAGGAGGCTAACCTTTCCCTACTTAACCCTTCCCGGGGTGGCTGCCTCCTTCACTGCTCTTTCTTCTGTTAGGAGTCCTGTGAGTGCTGGTGGCTTTGCAAACTGGAGCTCTCCCAGACACACAGGACCTCCACTGGGGGGGTTTCACTTCTACAACATCCACTCTTCTTCGGAGGATCTCCTGGCACCTAGTAGCTGTCTAGATGTTGTTTCTTCTGGAGACTGGGTAATTCACCGTTGTTTTTCTTTGTGTGTGTGTGTGTGTGTGTGTGTGTGTGTGTGTGTGCATGCGCGTGTGTAGGCCAGCACTGTTGTCCACTGGCCTGGTGCTTGTTGAGTAGGCTAAGCTGGATGACCATCTGTCTCCACCCTCCACCTACCAAGAGTTAGGATTGCAAGCCTATGTCATTGTGCCTAGATTTCAGATGGGTTTTGGGGATCCAATTCAGGTGTTTACATGACAGTCATTTAACTGACTAAGCTATCTTCCCAGGCCCCTCTTTTGGTTTTTGAATGTTTTTTTCTTTCTTTTCTTTCTTCCCTTCTCCTCCTCCTCCTCCTCCTCCTCTTCTGGTTTGAAGAGACCATTAAAAATGTAAAATTGGGAAGAATGCTCAAAAAATGGAGTGTCTGTATATATGAGTCAAGTGTTATTTAATACCAAGGGCTCTAGAGCCTGTGCTGTTTGAGTAAAACTGTGAGGAAATAGAGAGCCACAGACTCAAAGGTTTAGAATCTGGTAGCTAAGAGGCATCAGAGCTCCTGATACAGCCTCATGGTAGCCTGTGGGGCAGCCAGAATCCCAGGCAAACAAGGAATGGTCCCTAAACCTCAAGGCTATTGATGACTGAATCAGGCTCCTTTGTTTAGACAACACGTTCCTCCTGCCACTCTCAGGGACTTGTGTATATCCCTGGAGGGCAAACAAACACAGGTCAGTCCAGTCATCCCACAGCCAGAAAGGGCAGAAGGGGAAGTTCCGGTGTGAGCACTGGGGACCCTGTGTCTCCCTAAGCTGTACTGTGGTGTATAAGACTTATTTCCTTCCCATTCTAGCAAAAGGCAGGCAGGCAGATTCAGAGGCTCATACCATTCATTGAGAAGTAGGTCTATCTAGGACTTGGTGTGGCTCAATCCACAAAATGTTTGCTATACAAGCATGAGGATCTGAGTTTGGATCCCTGTACTCATGTCAAAAGCAGGCATGGCAACACACACTTGTAATCTCAACCCTGAAAAGGTGGAAGCACGAGGATCCTGGGACTTGCTGGCCACCAGTCTAGCCCAATCAGTGAACCCCAGATGCCAGCAGGAGACTTTGCCTCAAAAACAAGATGGAAGGCTCCTGAGGACTGCCTGACAAGATACTTTTTTAATGTAGTCTATCGTATAGAAGTCAATTGATCATCAGTTCAACCTGGCAGGCAGATGTTACCGCTTTGAATGGGAGATCTCCGAGCAAAGCACATGACTGAACTGAATTTGGAGGGATGCCTGCCACAGCAATGGAGAACCTCTACACCCATAACGTCAGAGCAATTAGCAACAGGGACATCAAATAACAGGGCCGAGGCCTACCTTCCAAAAGTAATATCCACAGAGGTATGAAGGGGATATTCTGAGATGCTATGTGGAAAAAATATTTTAGGAAACTCTGTATATTATAATCCTTTTTTTGTATCAGCCAGAGTGGTAGGACTGAATCATGGCCCCCAAATATATCCACGCTCAGTCCCAGGGACCGATGAATGCTACTTTATACAGCAAAGGAACTCTCTAGTGAGGTTTAGTATCATGGGATGGGGAGATGTACAAACTGTGAATTATGCAGATGACCTAACACTGCAGGTCTTCAAATGAGTTGCACGGAAATAGGCTACTTATGTGTACACAAGTAGTCACGGTATCAGTTACTTTTCACAGTTGCTGTGATAAAACACCATGAGCAAGGAGACTTAAAGAAGGAAGGGTTTATTAGGCTAAGGGTTCCAGAGCGGTAAGAGTCTATCATGGTGGGGAGTCAGTGTGGCAGAGGCGGTGTGAGTTAAAAGCTGAGTGTTCACATGTTCAAGCATGAGCAGGAAGCAGAGGGCGGGCGAACTAGAAGTGGGACAAGGCTGAGCTCTCAAGCCCACCCTTAGTGATGGGCTTCCTCCAGCAAAGCCATACTTCCTTAACCTGCCTAACCATGCCACCTACCGGGGCCCAGTATTTAAATACTTGAAGCCTATGGGGGAAACTTCTCATCCAAACCATCATAGTCACATTTCCCCAGAGTGGCAAGGTAGGTGTGTGTGTGTGTGCACACGCGTGCGCGCACTGCAGATGCTATAGGAGAAACTCTGTCACCCACCTTGCTTTTGAATCAAGTTCTTTCATTGATCCAGAGCTTGCCTATTAGGCTAGGCTGGCCAGTCAATGGGTTCCAGGATCTCTCCCCAGTGCTGGGATTACAAACATGAGCCACCTTGCCTGGCTTTACTATGTGGGTTCTAGAGATCAGACTCAGGTCCTCATGCTTGTAAGACAAATGCTTTACTGACTCAGCCATCTCCCATCTCTGACATCTCTGTTTCAGGGCCCCAGAGGCCTCTGCTGGTGTCTAGAGCATGTGGATGAGAGCGCCAAAGTGGAGAGTGGACGCAGATTAGACAGATGTGCTTTGAAGACAGGGAAAGGGCCACAGGCCAAGGGTAGGTGATTACTGGCTTTTCCCTGGAGGCTCCCGCCCTGCCATGTCTTTGACTTGAGCCCAGAGAGACTGGTTTTAGACTTCTGTTTCCCGTAACTGTAAGAGACTACATGAATAGACATAGTTTTATGTATCTGTAGATGTGTGTGCCTGTGGGCGGGTGTAGGGGCATATGCATGTGTGTGCACATGCAGAGGCCACAGGAAAAGCTCTGGTATCATTCCACATTCACGTTCCCCCTTGTTTTCAGACAGGATCTCTTGTTGAGACCTGGAACCGCCAATTCAACTAAACTTTCTGGTCATCAAGCCTCGGGATCTACCTGTCTCTACCTTCCCAGCATTGAAATGAAAAACATGTGCCCATGAACCCCACTTTTTTAAAAGCTGTGGGTTCTAGATATGGACCTCAGGTGCTGTGCTTTGCTGCCTGAGCTATCTCCCCAGCCCAGTGCGTGTTGTTTGAAGGTGTGTGGTCGTTTGCTACAGCAGCCACAGCAATACAGTCAGCTACTGCTAGGAAAGCCCCAAGCTTTCTCTGGCCAGGCCCAGGCATTGGCTGGGGCAGCTCTCTGTTTCCATTCACAGATCAGGTGTCAGTCTCTCCCACTGTCCTCTAAAATGTTGACTGTGGAGACCTGTTCATCTTGTAGCAACGATGAAAGCACAAGAGAAATCCAACAGCATTTAGCTCTGCCTGCCACAGTCTCAGTCATGCTCCACCATGGTCTGTTTTCCACAGTTGGTTAGGAGACCAGCATTTAACAGCAATGACTTTAGATACACGAAGCCTGGCCTGCAATGTACCTGGGTGTTTCTGATACTGGGGAAGGGCTGTGTAGAGTTCTGAGCACTCAGCCAATCTGCCACAATTTCTAGAGGATTCCTTTAAACATTTTCATAACATTTATTTATTTATTTATTTATTTACTCATTTGTGGGTGTGTGTGTGTGTGCGTGCGCGCGCACGTGCGCATCATGTGTAGAGATCAGAGGACCACTTGGAGTCAGTTCTCTCCTTCCACCATGTAAGATTGAACTCTACTGCAAGTTCCTTTACCCACTGAGCCATCCTGCTGGCCCAAGGATCCCTGATGTACATTAAGGGATGAGACACTCTGAGAAGTCCTGAAAGGAATCGAGCCATCTGACTCTAACACAGTGCCCCAGAACGCCTGCTGTCATTCCACAGACCTGCCCTGGACCTGCTTGTGTGAGCGATTGGGTCACTTTCAGAAGTGTGGAAAGGAGAGAGCAGTGAAACTTAGCCTGGTTTGTGGAAAAGTTTGGCCCAGCAGCGTGGGGTGGGGGTTGTGATGGCTAATCTCAGTTATCAAGCTGGTGAGGTCCAGAATCAATCACCTGGGAAATGATGTTTGAACGTGCCTGTGAGGGACTATCTTGACTGTATCCACTGAGGTGGGATGACCACACACTCTGGGTGGCACCATTCCCTGACTGGGATCCTGGAGTGTATAAATGGAGAAGGGGGGCTGAGCTGCAGCATTGGTCCCTCTCTGCTTCCTGATTGTGGATGCCATGTGACTGGCTGCTTCAAGCTCCTTCAGCCGTACTCCCCACCAAAACGGACAGCACCCTCCGGAGCTGTGCGCCAAAATAAACTCTTCTCGCTTCTGCTGCTTTTGTCAGGGTATTTTATCAAGAACCATTAAATAACTAAGACACTGGCCTCCGTGGAGAATAACTAGAACATTCCCATGGAATTCCTTGGTTATAGGAGGTAGATCCCACCCTGGAATCCCAGAATGCCACCTCTCCTGCACCTGGCCAGAATTGGAAAGCACTGCTCCAGTAAAAAGAGAGCAAAGGGGCTGGAGATGTGCAGACGGCGCACTGACTGTCTGGTATGCAGAAGGCCTGTTTCTTCGGTTGTGAGCCTGAGCCTTTTATGGCTACGCAGCTCTCCAGCCCAGCGCCTGTTTTAATGCTCAGCACCACATGATCTAGGTGCAGTGGTATACACCTGTAATTTCAGCACTGAGGAAATGGAAGTAGAAGGATCAGATGTTCGAGGTCACCCTCGACAACTTAGCCAGTTCAAAGCCAGCCTGGGCTACGAGACTCTGGAGTCTCTCCTGGGAGGGAGATATGGGCATTCCCCTATGTTCCCAAGGGCCTGGGAACAGTTGGGGACTAGGAAGCAAGATCTTTGAGTGTCTGTCACCTCTCATTGGGACATGTGGACAGAGCAGCTGGCAGTGACATTTCCTGCTGAGCCCAGAAGAGGCTCAAAAGCAATGAGGTGATACTCAGGACATGCACTGAGGCCTGAGGGACCCTGTGAAACTGAAATGTCCCTGTATCTCCCTCCTTCTCTCCCTCCCTCCCTGTGCAATGAGGCACCACGTCTGGGCAGGGCTGGCCACTCTGGGAGAATGGTGACTTATTTGACACACCTAATTAGCCTATTTCCATGTAGCACATTTTAACGGAGACCATTACAGCCTAATAAAAGGAAACAGTAGTGCCATAAATCCCATGACCAATAGGAGGGAAAGCCGGGTGACTGGGAGCCGGAGAGCTGCCAGACCGAGCTGGCCCTTGAGACCACGGACTTGGGAAGGAGTGTCTGCTAGCTCCCTCGCTCGCTTGGCGCGTCTTTAAAGGGCACAGACTACATGCCGGGCTCTTTCTAAGGCTTCCAGGACACAGACTAAAGGGAAGTAGAATCAAAGACATAGAGCAGGGGTGTTAGAATTCAATGGCGGCAGACAGGAAGGGCCCAGAGTGGGGAACCATTTCCAGGGGGACCAGGTTGGTCCAGTTCTTCAAAGATCAATAGGCATTTTATGGGTGGAGAAAGAAGCGAGTAAGGGCAGGGCTAGAAGAGAGAGCTTCCGGTTGAGCTAAGTCAAGAAGGGGCCTGGTGAGTTCAAGAACAGGGAGCTTGAGAGAACTGAGCACACCAAGGGATTGGGAGGGGAGGCCGGAAGGGGTGTGTCGAGGTGCAGAGCAGCCAGCTGCAGGCTAGAGTTTGGTTCTTTGGAAGTGTAGAGGGGCGGTGGCAGAAACACCACAGTGAGAAGCTCCACATCTTGGGCCTTGACACCACCCCTGGGACCTGGCCTGGCGCAGCACCCTGCGTATCTCCTCTGTAAGACCCTATCTAGGCCCGGTTGTCCTAGCAAAATCAGCAGAGGCCTCTCTGCACCTGAACCCCACAAAGGGCCCAGCTCTGACTGATGACTTGGTAGACAGAGAGGCAGCTGTCTGGGACCCCTGCAAAGGAAACGCCCACAGACCTGCTGGAGAAGCGGACAGGGTGTTCCTAGTCCAAGAGACTGCAGGAGTCAAAACGGTGTGTGTGTGTGTGTGTGTGTGTGTGTGTGTGTGTGTGTGTGTACATGAGTGAAGTACCTGCAGAAGCCAGGAGAGGACACCCAGATCCCCTGGAGCTGGAGCTGTGAGCCATCTGAACTTGAGTCCTCTGCGAGAACAGTGAGAACAGTATGTAGGCACTCTTAGCCACTGAACCATCTCTCCGGTTCCTGTTTCAGCTTTTCACAGGGCTCCATGTCAGTGTGGTTGGGAGACTGGTGGTGAGAGGCCTGCAGAGCCTGCATGGTCAAGACCAAGATCTGTCTGCTTCTCCATTAACAAAGACCAGAACTCTCTGAAGTCCCATGTAAGATCCCAGAGAGGGACTGACTTCTTCACTTTGTAGTTGCTTAGCAAATTCACCACAGGCTCAGGGCCTTTCGGAAACTTGATTTCTTTCTAGAAAGTGAGTTTCCTCAATAACTCCTCATCCGTGGTTCTTATTCCATAGATGAAGCCACCATCTTATCTCACATGGGAACTCTCAGGAGCCACTTAATTCCCCTGGTCTATTGTAGGGATCTATAAGGAGCCAACTGTAGATGTTGAGGCCTTTTGAGCCTTGTATGTTGTTGTTGCATTTTCTTTCGTGTTATCCATCCAAATGGTCATCAACTAATGAATGAATAAACAAAATGTGGTATGACCACGCAATGGAGTATTCCATGGCCATGACGAGCAATGGTCTCTACTACAATATGTGTGAAACTTTAAGACATGTCAAGCAAAAGAAATCAGACACAAAAGGATACATATATATTATTTCACTTTTATGAAATATTCAGGATAGACAAATTCACAGGGCTGGGGCAGGGAGTGGGGAAATTGATAGGTGAAAATCAAAGGGTACAGAGTTTCTTTTTGAAATGTTGAGCATGTTCTAGAATTGATGATGGTGGTGGCGGCTGTACAACTTCATGTGTATATAGGAAAAACCATCGACTTACATACTTTTCGTAAGTGTAGGTTTATGTACATGTGTGTGTGTGTGCATGTGTGTGTGGTTATGCATGCATGTAGAGGCCAGAGGTAGCATGGCATGCAGGCCACAGCCTTCCCGAAAAGAACCAAAGCCCAAGAAGCAGTGGGCAGCTAAGCTAGATCAGACTCAGCAGCATTGCTGGAGCGGCTCTGAGAGCCTCTCATACAGGTACCTCATTTCCTGTGATAAAGCTGAGGCCCAGAGAGAGGAACTGACTTGTCTGTCATCATCCAGCCATTGCAGGGTGAGGCCTTACTGGAGTGTGGGTGTCCACCCCACCCAGGAACCTTGTTATTTACTTCTATCTCCTTCACACCCTCCTACACCAAGACTCAGGGAGTCCAACCTCTCAGCGGTCAGCATCCTGCTCTCATCAGCATCCCCTCCCTAGGTAATCTGAGTGCCTGAAAAGAGGCAAGCCACCCCATTAGGAGACCAGGGAGCCACCAGAGCCTCTGGGTGTCACTTCTGTGGGACCAGAGTATCCCCCAGCCTCTGAAGCACCTGTCTCCCAGGCTTGCTGTATTGTCTGAGGTGCTTGTTGCACACGTGGTTTTCCTATGCTTGTGTGTGTGTGTGTGTGTGTGTGTGTGTGTATAGAGATAGAGACATAGAGACAAACAGAGAGAAATATTAATTTCTCATGCAGAATCTCCATCCTTCAAGGGTGCTAAAAAATCAAAGGAGGCTCTGTGAGTTCCCCAGCTAGCTTTCATCTCTGTAGCCAGCAGCTGAGCCCCTACTATGTGCCAAGCACTTTTAAACCTTTTAAAACCTTGTAACCCCTTGCTAGTAGGTGAGCTGCCCTTATTCCCAGGATGAGGTCTGGGATGAAATATTATAAAGGTCCAAGAATGGCTTGCAGGCTGTGGAGCCTCAGTCCACATCCAGTGTTGCCACAGGAGCCTTTGCGTCCTCCTGTTCTGAGGAGCCAGATCTTTCAGGCCGGGCTTTAGCTTCACATGTGGTCCCGCGTCTTCCTCATTGCACTTGATGGTGCTGCTGTTAGCCTACCAGCCTCGTGGGCCGCTTTACTAAACGTGACTGACCCCTCAAACTATTTTTCTAGCCTCCACTTGGAGTTTCTGTGGCTTCTGTGACTTTGGCAGAGGGTGGGCTTCATGAATGGCTTTCATTTGTCATAGAAGACACACGGAGGTTCCGGAAGGTCACAAAGCAAATCAAGGAAGCCTGAGTTCTGATCTTCCCTCTCTGACTGGAGCTCCTTCCTTTCTGGGCTGCTTCTTCCCAAACGCTCTCTTTCCCTCTAGTAACCTATCAAACCGGGGCTCATCACTGTCACCTGGAGGCTTAGATGTGTAGAGTGTACCTCCCATCTTGGGCTTGGGATGCTCCTTGTCTCTGGGGTAGAGAGAATACACCAAACCAAGAACTGGGAGATACAGGCTCTGTTCATGACTTTTATGATGTGGCTTTTGGTGTTTCAAGTCCTTGTCCAGTCTATCCCAACCTCTCTTATCTTACTGGTGAGCCCCTGAGTGCAGAAGGACAGAAATGACTCATCCAAGTCCATATGGAGATTAGGGTCACATCTGAGACTAGAAAGTGATGCAGGGGTGTCTCCGGTTCTGAGGGCCCAATTGCCTCTTCCCAGGTGTCTACAGGTTGGATCCTAGTACAACAGGCAAGTGCAGCTCGTTGGAGGCTCCTCAGTGTGGTCTGAACTGCAGAAGACTGCCTTGAGATGTGCAGCCCTCCACTGCTTAATCTCCTCAAGAGGAGAGAGGGCATCAGATGGAAGGGGAGTCTCTGACTTCAGTGCCTAAACCAAGGAGTCCCCTGACCTGAGGCTGTAAGATTCCTGCCTTCCCATCTAAGAAAGGATGAGCAGGAAGCAGAGGAGAGTGGTTTTCAGTGCTAGAGAGCCTTCTGTACAAAGAGCTCTATTGGCCAACAGCCAAAGAGTTTGCTGTGTGTTATAGGCCTGGACCTCTTTTTCAAAAAGTTATCATTATTGTTATTTATGTTTACGTATGTTTACATGTGTACATGGCACAGAGAATGTGTGGATCTAGTTCTCTCCTTTCATCTTCAAGTGGGTTCCAGGGATGGAAATTAGGTCATCAGGTTTGTGTCTGGGTAAAGCATCCTTACCAGTCCTGGGCCTCTTCATATATTCTTTGCCCCTAGGGTGGAGTGTCTGACTGGATGAAAGGTCCCTGGAGCCCGGGAAACGGGTATAGATTCTTCTCAGGAAGAAATGATAGCGCCAAGAAAAACTCAGGAAATGGACAAGGTTCCATTCTGGACTGAGCCGAGTGTGTAGATCCGAGTCCCAGGGACCTTAGTGTGTGGGGCTCAGTGGGTCTATTCCTCAAAGTGAACAGATCTACATTTCCATCCTGGCCTTGCCTCTGTCTAGCTGTGTCCGTGGGTACCTGACCTGGCGTCTGCCTGGCCTTGCCTCTGTCTGGCTGTGTCATGGCAACAGGGACTCCTCCCTCGTGAGGTTGTATGCACTTTCCAAGAGCAGATACAGGCTGCCCTTGTCCTGAAGCTGGTGGAGGAAGTGGTTTAAATCCCACATCTTGATTAACTGGGTGGGGTAGTCACCCTTCATCGTTGCTTCTTCAGCATGGGGCCAGCCCAGACTGGATGTGGTTTCTTCACTGTGTGTGTGTGTGTGTGTGTGTGTACATGTTTGACTTACCTCCCTTTTATTTGCCCTGAAGGTCTGTTCACTTTGAAAAGCTCAGGAATCCCCCCAGACCTGTCCATCATGCTGAGATGTCCTGGGTGCCAGTCAGACATGGGTGTGGCTGGGCAGACCCCAGCAAGTATTAACAGCAAGCATCCCCATGTGGGTTGGAGTACAGTGGGGATGTCGCCTTTGTAAGTCACAGAAAAGGATGTGAAGTAACTAGGCTTCTCTTCACTTATCTCTCACAGATGGAAGCTGATGTTGCCTCAGTTCTAGTATGTGGGGCAGGCCATGGCTAACTGAGCAGCAAATCAGCTGGTTATTCTCTTTAACTACCTCTGTGTTTTCTCAGAGACACCCTTCACCCAGCCCGGTCATCCCAGGAAAGATTTTTCAGGCCCCTCAGGGCCCTTGTTCTTCGGGAGAGGAGCTTTCCATCAACCCACCTTTGCCCAGGGACCCCACTTTGCAGGGCCCCAGTTTCCTAGTTCTGTTAGGAGACCATTCCATCCTCACAAGAGGAAAGTTGGCTCAGTGCTAGAAGATAATAGTGTGGAAGGACTCTGTGAAAGCTCTGTGGAAGCTTCTTGGCCCAGAATGCTCTGGATAATGTGGTCAAGTGACTTCCAGAGCCACCTGGGACAGGGTACTGTCTCTATGAGTACTGTGCTAGGTTTGACACTCAAACAGCACCCAGCTAACTGCTGCCGGAGCCCACAGTTCCTTCCAGTTTTTGTTGGAGGTTGGCATGGTTTCTGTGTGTCGTCTGTACCCACTTGGGTTTGGGGACAGAGTTTGCTCCCCTGGGACCTTTTGGCTGTGAGTTCTTACCATTCCTGGGTTGCCTGACACAGCCTCACCCTGCAGGAAGGAGATGAGAGGGGCTTCCGAATCCATCTCACCCTGGGGTGGCTGAGGCCAGCAAGGCTCAAAGCGAGTGTCTGAGATCATGGCACGATGGCGGCCTTGGCAAAGCCAAGGCTTTTGCAGCTGTTGTTTTTTTTACTATAACTCCAACATTTAATAGATGTTTGTTCTTAACCATAGAATGGAGGCTGGAGGGATGGAGGCTGGTGATTGAGGGATGGCTCAGCAGTTAAGAACACTTGCTGTTCCTGCAGAGGACCTGGGTTCAGTTTTCGGCACCCACATTAGGTGGCTCACAAGTATTTGTAACTCCAGCTCTAGGGCATCTAATGTCCTCTTCTGACCTCCATAGGTACTTACACTCACATGCACGAAGCACAAACACACACATACATATACTCATAATTCTTTTTAGTCTTAAAAAAAGCACATGGATACACAGTATAATGATTTCTTGCTACACAAATGATATCCATTCAGTCATCAAAGGGGAGGGCTATGCCTTGTTTTGGTTGCGTGATTAGAAAGGCAAATGGAAAAGTTTTACTACTATGCAAAATCTCAATTGTGTTTCTTCACTGAAAATAAACCAAGGACTTCTTCACACTTGCATTAGAAAGGACACATCACAGCAAAAAGCCAGAGGAATCGTGTAAAAGTTCTCTGGCTGCCAGGACAGTGAGGACTGGTTGTTGTGGCACTAAGTGGGACAACACAGGATCAGAGATTGGTCTGAAGCTTGTTGCCTTGTATGGGCCACCAGCTTGCTACTTTGTGATGGTGCTGCTGAGTGGACAGGAGGCGGGCAACCGAGGGACCCAGAGGATGCATCATATGCATGCACACGTGTAAGGTCATGCTAGCTGAGTACAGATATGTGACATGATCACAAGTATAGATAGCAGAGCAGCCCTTTGTCTTCAAGGAATGACTTTTGAAACAGATATGAGGGGCGGGGCATGGACATGTTGAGCTATTTGGGACCTGGAATCTCACACCCACGTGCTCAGCTAGGATGACCACGGCTGCACCTTAGGGAAGGCCCTACTAGGTCTGTGCATGGAGCCTGGAGGTGTTGGTGCCTGGGGGCTGACATGTCAGCCACAGCCTGTGCCCCGCAGGGTAGAACCAACTTACTCGGCCTGAACTGGGTCTTTAGTTCTCATCAAGGTAAGATGTGGTAGTCCTGGTCCCCAGCCTTACTTAGAGTGTCCCACTCAATTCCCCTGTAGAGGGCACCAGCCACAGGGCCATCTATGAGCTACAGACAGCAATTCACTTGACCAGAATCATTTCCAATAATTTCAGCAGTTGCCAGTATGGAAACAGGAAAACCTATAAACCTGGCCTTTACTGAAAGCCTGGAGAATTTAACTGGACTAGCTGGGCTTTCCACAGCCACAGTCACTTGGGAGACTGTGTGGCAAACTGCCCCCCACACTCTTGCCCAGGACATGGCTGGCTTACCCCTCCAGGTCCTGTGGATCGGGAGTTTGCAAACAAGTCCCACCTCTGCCTTGTTTTATAGAGGAAGAAGCTGAAGACCATGGAAGGTTGTGAAAACTGAAGCTCAGAGAGTCCTTTCCTCCTTTTAGATAGCTCCGGCACCCAAAGAGCTGGATCCACAGGCCAGGCTGGGCTGTCCAGCTTCACCCCACACCCAATACACAACAAACTTCACATTCCTACTGCTCCCCACAATGCACCCCGCACACCCCTCTGTACAATGCACCCGGCACCCCACCCCTCGGCCAAAGCACCCTGCACCCCCACCCCTCTGCACAGCGCGCTCTACACCTCCACTTCACCACACAATGCATCCCACCCACCCCCACCATACAGCACACCTTACATTCCAGTTCCCTCTGCGTAATGTCCCTACATCCGCAGCCGTCACACAGTGCAACGCACCCCATCCCTCCAGTCTAACTAGCCCTGCACCCCACTCCTTCTCACAATGCACCCCACGCATCCCACCACACAATGCACCTTACATCCGCACTCCCACCACATGACACACGGCCCCCCACTGTTAACGTGCACTGCACCCCACCTCCACCAGACAACACACCGTATGCCCCTACCTGCTTCCAGCATACAATGGGCCCCAGCCTCACCCTTACCACGCGGCACTCCCACCCCACCGCACACTGTACGCCTATCCCCAGCCCCATGCTTACCGTCCCCACGTGGTACGTTCCCCACCGCCACCACACCGCGCACCTCTGCCCCACCCCCCAGCTATCTCCCCAGGGTAAGGAGCCAGGTAGGCCTGGGCCTATTCTCCACCCAGCACCTGGGACATGTTTGGCATTCCAAGTTCTCCTCTCTCGCAGCCCGGGTCTTGAAGACAGGGCCTGCTTGTATGTCAAGATCCTCCTCTGCCGCCTCCTCGTGTCCCTTCCCTCTTCCCTGTTCAGCAGCCACCACTTGTGTTTCCCTCCTAATGATCCTTCAGGTCTTGGAAGACTGCCAGTGGATCCCTGCATATGTATAGATCTCATTTTTGCACAACAGGCTGCTTAGCAGATGGGGACTCAGACCAGCCTCCAACATTTAACTGAGTGTTAAGACGTGGGAAACTAGAGGGCTTTGAAGCAGTCTCTTCTGCTGCCAACACTCAACCTTAGAGAATTATCATAGGGAAGGAAAAAAAAAACCTAAAAAAATAAAATAAAAAAACAAACTCAACAACAACAGCAACACACACACACATACACAAACCCAACAAAACCACAGTTTTCCTTGCTCCTCCAAACCAGATGGCAGATGGTATGGAACCAATGAAACACAGAGTCAAACATTTGTTTATTTAACATTGAGTGTAATATGGCTTTGTGGTCCCTTACAAGGAAACATCAACCTTCCAACCGAAGAAATAAGTCAAACCTCAGGGTGGCCTTTGAGGAGCTGTGCCTCGGACAGGGGGTGAGGACGAGCACAGGGCCAGAGAGGGACGGAGCTCCAGGAAAGGCCTCCTGGTTCCAGTACCTCTCTGGCTAGGAACCCAGGAGGTCTTTGCTCTGAGTGCTGACTGGTTCCGCCTCGATGCTTGCTTTTTGCAGATGTTCCATCCCAAAGGCAGCCAGCCACACGAAGAATGCTTCCACATCAGTGCTCAAACAGCTGTGCAAGATGTTGCCCCAGGCCAACATACCAAAGACCATGAGAAAAAGATCTGTGCCCTCCAGAAAAGGCTCTCTGTTTTGTGACTTTGGCCTTCGAATATGGGAAGGTAAGGACTTCGTGCTACAGTACGGTTCTCTTTTTGTTTTGGCTTCCCGGAGACTCACAAATAAATTATATGCTGAGATCCAATAACTCTGAATGACTTAAGTGGCAGAAAACCCAACCAAAATAAAATTTTAAGTAGAAAAGATAATTAGGCAAAGTAAATGCAGGTGGTTTCAGGGTTGGTTGGCCTCATGCTTAACAGAACTTCCTATTCTCTCTATAGGGTATCCTCCAGACTCAGACTCCCAAATTCACATCCCAGCATAACGATTCAACAGCCCCATTAGCCCTCCCCCTTGACCCTTCGAGGCATCCTGACTGTTTCTTGACACTTAGGCTCATCTTCCAATCAGTCACAGTGGCCAGAGGTTTTGGGTAATTCTGATTGGTCAGTCTTGGGCATCATTACTCAGGTGAAGCGGGGTATCATCAGTTCTACCCTAAGCACATGGAACAGAGTCCTCTGCAGGGAATGGGAGGGAGGGGAAGTGTGCAAATGAACGGCTGCCTCGGTCTGGAATTCTATGACTTTCTATCTCCCCTGAGCCCCGTTCGTTCATGTCACTCTTCATGAACTCATGTTACTAGGTATCTGCATCTTTGATAATAAGTAGTCTTAAAAGTCATTAAACAGGACAAATGAGCAGGAAAAGGAGAGTCTGTACTCTAGAACGTTCGGTTCCAAGTGCTTTACTAACTGCAAATGTCAGGGCCAGAGTGGGCTGGGCTGCAGAGCTCACCCTGTCCTGGGGTTATAAATGCAATCATGACACAAAGTCACCTTGCCCAAAGCCTGGTGACTATGCCTCTGATGCCTGTGACCTGGAAGACTGGTATCAGGAAGGGGATCCTCCTGTCCTGTATCTAACTGTGGCTTCTCTTCTCCATTTTCTCCCTGGGTGGCTCTTCCACTCTCCAGCCAAAACTCTCTTGCCAACGGATCTACTCATGAGAATGAAGCAGGACTCTCCCTGAGTCTATTTGAGTCTCCCATCTCCAAAAGAAAACAGTTTTCTTTTTTTTTCCCCTTCAAGACAGGGTTGCCTCAAACTCAAGAGGAATGCAGTTGAAGATGACCCCTGAACTCCTGATCCTCCTGCCTCTGCCTCCTAAGTGCTGGGATTACAGATGTGCATCACTACACCTAGTCTGTGTGGTGCTGGGGATTAAACCCAGTGCTTTGTGTGTGTTTGGAAGGCACTCTACCAACTTAGCCGCACCCCCAATCTCCAAGAAAACATCTTTAAAATGAATTCCTCTATTCGTTCATTGTTGTACAACAAATTACTTCCAAGGGAATGACTTTAGATAACACAGGCATTTATCTTCTCCCAGCATCCCCATGTCAGGAGACCAGGCAGAGGTCAGTGGAGTTCCCCAGTAGGCCCCAGGAGCTGCAATTTAGTGCTGGCTGGACTACAGTCTCATTGGAAGGCATGACTTTGGGGAGTGTTCTTTTTTGTCCCTTGCAGGTAGTAGGTAGAATTCTTCCCTTGTGAAGGGGCCCTGGCTTTGTGCTTTCTATGAGCTGGGAGCCATCTCATGGGCTTCCAAGTCTCTGTCCCCCAGCTTCTTGCCACACGGGCCTCCTGAACAGGACTGCCTGCTCTTCCAACCAGCATGGAAAATCTTCTTCCATGCGCCACATGGTGTTTATAAAGTACCAAAGTGGAGAGACTGAGTCTTCCTTCTCTTGCTATCTGCCACAATGGGAATCACAGAGGGGTAACCCATTTCATTTACTGTATTCTATTTGTTAGAAGCAAGTTGCAGTTTTTGAAGGGTAAGGATTACTATGGTAATAACCACCAGATATGACTATTATTGTGTCTTGCTCCACAGTCTCTTTCACCTTTGCTATGTCATCAATCTTGTTCCTATAGCCATGTAACGGGAAATACTTGCTCCGTGCCAGGCAGCTTTCAGACCTCCACACACAGTGCAGCAGGTGAGCAGATAAGGGTTCTACAGCAGAGGTGAGTGCTGAAGGCTGTGTGTTTGAAGGTCTGTGTGGTCTCTCCTTGACCTTAGAGGGAAAGTGGTCAGAGGCTATTTCTCAAATGATATCAATATTGCTTTGATGCAGGATAGGCAATCCTAAAAAAGACAGAGAAGGTGGCAGGAAAGACCATGTTTGGGGACAGAAAGACAAAGTACATTTGGGGAAGCTCTTGTCCCAGTGTGACTAGCACAAGAACCCTGAGATGATGGGGTGAGGGCTGACCATCAGGGACTTCAAAGACAGCGTTGGAAGTGTAGTTTTGCTTCTGTAGTCCATGGAGGACCACCAGGAGGCTGCGGGAAGGGAGCTGGGGTAGCGATTCAACAGGCTTAGAGTCCCTGTCCTAGCAGAGGTCATGGGGACCAGAAAAGCTTGTCTGTGTCTGTCTGCAATAAGAAGGGAACCAGAATTACCCCCACTGCCCTTCAAAAAGCCCCGGGGAAGGCAGGCCTTCCCAGAATGGTTTCAGGCAGCTGGGCTGTCAGAATGATCAGCTCTCAGCCAGGCAGCTGTGTAAAAGAAGAAAAAAGTCCCGACATGCCCCATTCCATTGCCCTTGACCTTGCAGTAGAGCTCGAAGTGCAAAGTCTGTCATCTATTAATCTGGAGAACTTGACAAAAGGGACTTTGATCAGGGGTTGTTTTCCCCCTTCTTAAGTTTCCCGATGACACATAATAGCCCATTTCAGCCCCAGGCCCGGAAGTGTGGCCATTACTCCGCTGGCTCCAACTCCAGGCCCCCCTTCCTGTAGCATTTTCCCCACCCCGATATTAATTGGCCTTTAAGTGGTTGCATGTGTCCTTTCCTATGTCAGTGGGGGTCTGTTATTTGAACTTCACAGCCTTTGGGGATCATAGGCATGAGGCTCTGGGACCCATGCTGGGGAAGAAACAGTCTAGAACAGGTCACATTCGTGTTAACTCCTACCTTCTGGATTTTTCTTCTCTCCTTGAGGTCTTGGTGCTGCTCACCCTACTTCACACCCCAGGCTCCTCTGAGTTAGGCTCACTGTAGCTTCACAGCCTACCTCTCCCAACAATGCAGGCGGTTCATGGCAGAGATCTTAGGCAGTCCCACGCTGCAGCTTCTTAAAGAAGAGAAATGAAAGTGCAGTGATGGGGTAGTTTATAATAAAAACA
Source organism: Eospalax fontanierii (assembly GCA_035773235.1). Lineage (NCBI taxonomy): Eukaryota > Metazoa > Chordata > Mammalia > Rodentia > Spalacidae > Eospalax > Eospalax fontanierii. The sequence continues at coordinate 52,633,641 of CM069539.1, forward strand.
GGGACTAATACGATGGCTCGGTGGGTAAAGGGCTTGCTGTAAAACCCTGACAACCTGAGTTCAATCCTGGAAATCGACGGTGGGAGAACTGACTCTTTCCTCAGTGTCGGCCCTGAGCATCAGTTCTGTAATCCCAAAGAGCTGTGAGATTCAAATAATAGACTGTAACTGACATATAAAGGGATGTGCTGACCTTCACATGCACATCCTTATCATACATACCATATACACACAATAAATAATAATAATAATAATGATGAGATGATGTATTCTGATCTATCCTGTGCAGATTTCTTGTGTATGGTCGCTCATTTCTCTCTCACAATAACAGTGAAGAATCACATGATCACCATGCAGATGAGGAAACTGAGACTCCTGGAGGCTAAGCAGAGGGGTCCCTGCAGACAGCATGCCTAAACTCTAACCTTCCTCAACCCTTAGCAACTGTGTGAGCTTGGGCAAGGTGTTCACCTCTGTACTTCAGGTTTCTGGTCAGTAATGGGGCTAGTGCAGGGGCTTTCTTCAAAGACTTGTTATGAGGAGTTGAACTAATTCAGTGTTTTAGAGTGCAGAGGATGCAATTATCTTTGACTACATAGCAAGTTCCAGGATGGCCTGAACTAACATAAGACACTGTCTCAAAAAAGAAAACGGGAGAGCAGCAGTGAGAGCAGGGGAAGAACTAGAGATGTGGCTCAGTTGGTAGAGTGCCTGCCTAGCATGCATGAAGCCCTGGGCTCCATCTGCAATACTGAATAAACTGTGTGATGGTCCACACCCGTAATCCCAGGACTTGGAAGGTAGAAGCAGGAAGATCAGGAGTTCAAGGTTATCCTCAGCTACATAGTGAGGCCATCCTGGGCTACATGAGACTTTTGTCTGAAAAAAAATCAATATTGGAGACATGAAGAGAATGCTCAGAAAGGAAAACTAAAGTTTAATAGAAAGAAAACAGGAAGAAAGTTTAAAAAAAGAAAGAAGTGTCACACACCTGGGGTATATAACATCCAAATAACATGAGTTCCCAAAAGAGGCCACTGGAGACCATAGGAAGGACAGTGTCCACAGAAACATCACAACAGCGAGTCTTTGATATCTTTGCGGACTATCAACTCTACGAGAGCAGAAACCTCATGCACACCTTTGCTTCCCTACCACGCTCCAGATATCCACCATATACCTGGCAGTCAGCAGGATTTACTGTGTATTTGTTGGAAAAAAAAGGCAAAAGAACTTTGCTGCCTCCCCAGAGACAGGAGGGATTGGGAGCACAGTCTGCTCCTGTTGAGCACACAAAGGTCTCCTCTAAGGGCTGGCAGGAAATGGAGGTGCTGACAAGCAGTTTAGCAGGTTAAAAGGAGAGGCAGGCTCCACCCAGGCGGAAGGTGGTTGTGGTTTCTTTGGTGAGTGATGGTCCCCATCTCGTGTTCTTTGCCTCCTCCTGTTCCTACAGCCATGCGAGCAGACCGGTCTTCCAAATTAGCCCAGGCTGAATGAGAGGTGGGTAGGGACGTTGGTGAGTGGGTAACCCTGTGACTCATCCTGAGAAGCAGTTTCAAGGCTGCTGGTTTACCCCAGGCTTGTTTGCGTCTCATTTCTCTGGGGGCCAATCAGTCCCTTAATTTCACTCTGAGGTTTAGGGTTTCCCCTCCAGTGCTCAGGGACATTCAAGGGCAGTGTGGGAAGTTTTGGAGCTTGAAGAGGACGTGATGGGAGAGAGGCTGCTTGGGGGGGTGCTATGCTCGACTGATCCTTCCTCAAGAGCGTCAGCAGGGTCTTCATGAGCTGTGTTCTCTCCCCAGGTCACCATAAAAGGCTCTAATAGAAAGCTGAGAGGAATAGAAGCACTGAGCTCACCATTCCCATGGGGATGAGAGATGAGAATCCAGAAGCAGGTGGCCCTAGGCAAGTGAGAAGCAAGCAGGTTCTATATTCTGCACCAGAGGCTTGACCTACAGTGTACATTTCATGAATTTTATGTCGGGGAGGGGTGGTTCAAGATAGGATCTCATCTAGCTCACACTGAACTCATTGTGTAGCTGACAATGGCCTTGAACTTTTGATCCTCCTGCCTCTAACTCCCAAGTACTGGGATTACATTTTTGGTCCTCATGTCCTGCCCTCTGTCCCCACAAGTGCTCTGTAAACAAGTTTAAAAAGCCAGGCTCTTTGAGCATGTGCCCCAGGTTCTGGACTAGGCTCTGCCATTTCTATCCCATTAACAGTGGACGTTTTCATGGGTTCAATCTGTGCTGGACACCTGTGGTCCAGGCACAAAGGAAATACCAAGCACTTATCTACCCTTGAAAAGAGTCAAGGAATGACTTTGATCCTCATTTTTCCTGTATGAAAATCTGTGCTTGCCTCAGAGAGTCACAAGGGATGAGATCAAACAGACTCTGTGCCTGGCGTTACAAGGCTGTGGTGAGTGCAGTTAGATAGCAAAAGTTGCCTTATCCTACCTGTGATTAGCCACCTTGCTAGATGGATGGAGTCTCCCATGACCCTCAGCAATCCCCAGGCCCATCCCAGGATCTTTTAACCCTTTCAGCAGCCCCAGTTGAACCTGTCCTCCAACTAACTTCTATAGGCACATCTCCCATCAGTCAAGCTCTACTGTTACGTGAATTTGTTTCTTTTTTGTAACTAGCAGTCCAATTAAGCAATGCAATTCATTCTTCCATAACACAATGTAATACCAGTAGGAAACCAGAGTGGTTTCTTTGCAAGTTTTCTGAGTGCTGTGGGGTGCTGTGGAGATAATCAATCATATGATGTAATCAAACACCTTTCTGGTGCTTTAAGCAATGAGATAACTCAAAGCCAAAGGAGGGAAGAACTGTGTGAAAGCATGGTGACTGGCTTTCAGGTTTTTGTTCTTGCTCCACTTTAAAGAATCAGAGACTTGAGGTTGGAGAGATGGTTCAGTGGTTAAGAGCACTCAGTCTCTTGCAGAGGACCCGGGTTCAGTTCCCAGAACCTACATGGCAGTTAACAACCATCCATAACTCCAGTTCCAGGGGATCTGACACCTCTTCTGACCTCCTTGAACACTGCATAACACAGGTGCACTTACATGCATGAAGGCAATACACTCATATACATAAATTTAAAATAAAATATATAAAATAAGAAGCAACATAGACTACTATTCTCTCTTTCTCTCTCTGTCTTTGTCTCTATGTCTGTCTCTCTCTCTGTCTCTCTCTCTCTGTCTCTCTGTCTCTGTCTCTCTCTCTGTCTGTCTCTGTCTCTCTCTGTCTCTCTCTCTGTCTCTGTCTCTCTCTCTGTCTCTCTGTCTCTGTCTCTCTCTATCTCTGTCTCTCTCTGTCTCTGTCTCTGTCTCTCTGTCTCTGTCTCTGTCTCTCTCTCTGTCTCTATGTCTCTGTCTCTGTCTCTCTCTCTCTGTCTCTGTCTCTGTCTTTATGTCTCTCTCTGTCTCTGTCTCTCTCTGTCTGTCTCTGTCTCTCTCTCTGTCTCTATGTCTCTGTCTCTCTCTGTCTGTCTCTCTCTGTCTCTGTCTCTCTCTGTCTCTGTCTTTATGTCTCTCTCTGTCTCTGTCTCTGTCTCTGTCTCTCTCTGTAGTATATTCGTATATGTGTATTCAGAGGCCAGAGGAAGGTGTCAGATGTCCTGCTCTATCACTCTGCCTTAAAGGGTGTCTCAGGAACCCTAGAGCCAAGCTGGCATCGGCCATCTCCTGCAGCCCTCCTTTATGTATGCAACCCCAACATGCAACAGTGCTGAGGTTATGGGCGGGTGCATGTGTGCCATATTTGACTTTTTATATGCGTCATAGGGATTTGAACTTAGGTCCTCATGCTTGCTCAGCAAGTGTTCTGATGCACTGACATCATCTCTCAGACCCTTTGTAAAGCAAGGATGGGGGGCAGGGCAGAACAATAGGAAAATAACAAATTGGTAAACAAATATGAGGTTACTCTAGGTCATTTCTTACTGTAAGGATTAAAGCAGAAGGAAGTTTATTATCAATGCTGTGGAAACCAGTCAGCTAGGGGAGTTTGGGTCCTATCTCTCCTGATTGATCAAAAGGTCAGATGATAGCAGTTTAAGTTTGGTGACATGAGACTTCAGTATAAGTCACCCTATTTTGATGAGTCTTGGCTGTCATGTCCAGTACAGAAGCTTAGTTCAAAACAATGACTCCCTATAATTTATATTTAAGATAACAGAGAATTGCAAGCACTCAAGGCTAATTGTGGTCTGCTCTCTATGACTGATTTTGTTCAAGTGGCCCTGACACAGCTGTACTTCATCGGATTCAGGAGTGTGTCCCAACTTTCCAAAGCTTCTCTCTGAGCCAGACAGGGCTGTCAGGGCTGACTCAGCCACAGAAAGCTCTGAGAAGCTCAGGACAGCTTCATGGTCATGGGCCCAGGCTGCCCTAGCAAGGGCATCTCCTCCACAGTCCCCCCTGCCAAGTGGTAGCCCAGGCTCGATGTCACTGTGATGAGAGCCTGGCTGAGCTTGAGTGGCATTCTGGGAAGCCTGCTTGGCTCATTGCTGTTCCCTCCTTCACTCTTGGAAGTGTTTTCATTCACGCCCAAGTGAAAAACCTTCATTATTCACCACTGCTTAAGAAGAGGACAGGTCCAGAAAGAAGCTAACACTGTAGTGTGAATTAGCTTAATATATGCTAAAAGGGATTATTTTCCTAGCAGGACAGGATCTATGCATCCTTTCAGATGAGCCTTGATTTCTTCCTAAGGCCTTTCCACATCTCTCAGCCTTGTGATCCGGTCCCTTCCAAAAGATTAAACTACCTGTAACTACCGTTCCAGGGAATGCTACATCCTTTCTAGCCTCCTTGGGCAACCACATGAATGTGCGTCCGCTTCCCCAAACCCACAAAATAAAACTAAATCGTAAAATATAAAACAACAATTAAAAATAAAAACAAATAAACAAAAAGAACTTTCCCTAGCCCCATCTCTGCAGATTACTGCTATGATTTTACATGATCCTAGCTTCAAACTTGTAAATGAAGATCCTGGGCATTGGGTAAGACAAATTCTAATCCTTCCACTTTCTAGCTCCCTGACCCTGGACTCTATAATTAGCTTTCCTAAAAGCTATGTTTTTCTCATTTGTATAATGGGGATTAAACATCGCATTGGGATGGTTCATTCATTTAACCATTTTTTAAGTACCTGTGATCTTCCCAGGCTCTGTGTTTCTATGGTATTGAGGGGTGAACTTGACTGAGAAATCCAGGGTCTTTCTGGTGTAGTCACAGGAACGCATCTTTGCTGTTTGACTGATGGATCACAGCAAGAACTGGCAGGCCAAATAGTGAATATTCTCTGTTTTATTTTACTTATTATTATTTTCTGTGTAAGAGTATTTTGCCAGAAGAGGGAATTGGATCTCCTGGAAGTGGAGTTACAGATAGTTGTTAGTTGCCATGTGGTTGCTGGGAACTGAACCTGAGTCCTTTGCAAGAGCAACCAGTACTCTAAACCACTAAGCCATCTCTCCAGTCACAGGTAGTAAATATTTTCCTGTTTTATCTGTCCATTTCAATACAAAAGCAGCCCTCTATGAAATGAAAGACAATAGACATAGCAGGTTTCAGCAAAGCCAGGCTGGAGTGGGCCTGCAACACTTCTTTGCTTTGCTCTTCCTGGGAAAGAGGCTACTATTTGGGGGCTGGTCTAATATCAGGTTACTCCAAGAAGGCAGCATCCCCACTGTCCACTTGACCCAGTCTTGAATGCTGGAAGGTCTTCCTGAGGGATCCCCAAATGCCTTTCTCCCCCTCCACTAAGTCTTGCTCCTTCATCTTTGTCCTGTGGAGGTGGGATTATCCGATCTCAAGCTTGCTTTGTACATTTTCTCAGTCTGCTTTCCTAAGGGCAAAGAATAAGTTCAGTAGCCTTTGTTGACCCCTACAGCAGGACCAACAGGCCCGACAAACCTACAGCCTGTGATGCCAGGACAAGGTCTCTGGTTCTTTCCAGACTTGGAGCTGGGAAGATAGTCAACTGAAAGAGTGCCTGCAAAATAAGTTGAGGATCTCAGTTCAATCCCCAGCTGGGTGTAGTAGTGTGTGCTTGTAATCTCAGTGCTCTGGAGGCAGAGACAAATGAATCCCTAGGACTTAATGGCCAGCTGGTCTAGTGGAATCAGTGAGCCCCAGGTCCCAATGAGACCCTATCTCAGGTAAAACAAACAAAAACAGGATGGAAGGGTCTTGAGGAACAACATCCAAGGTTGATGGTTGACTCCTGGCCTCTACAGGCACTCTCTCTCTCTCTCTCTTACACACACACACACACACACACACACATACACACACACCACACCACCCCCCTACACACACACCACACACACACATACATGCACACCCAGGAAGGCTGGACTAGTCGCTGCCAAACTCTAGCTTTCATGGAATCACTCCATCATCACATATTCGGAATATTATTTCCAAATCCCCTGATGACTGGTGGATTCACACTGAGAACAAGCTCCACAGCCAGCTCTGAAGCTCAGAATGAGGCCTTCCAGCTCTGACACTCAGTGGTTGACAGAAGGTAAAAATCCCCGGACCTTCGTCGGTTGGGCCGGGCTGTGGTGGGACAGAGAATGCTCGTAGTAGGGCCTGATATATCCTCTGTGAGGAAAGGCAGGATGTGGTTGACATGAACTTCCTATGCAGTGGGGAACCAGGGAACTAGGGAAACCATGACCGTCTGGCAGCAGGCTCAGCCTGGGTACCTCCCAGTGCTCAGTGAGTGCTGAGAAATAAGAGCTTGCTCCCCCTCTCATGACCTGAGGCTGGCACCTTCACTTCTCAGAGTCTTGGTTTCCCCATGCATAAAACAGGGGTAAGGATGAATCATTTCAAAGATGCTACAAGGGATCAATGAAGTAACATTTATAGATTAGTCATCTCAATTAATAATAAGTCAAGTCTTTCAGTAGTGTTAATGCCAGAGTCCTTCCTCGTGGCTGGGTATGTCTATGACTCAGACCTCCTTCTTGGAGTGAACAAGACTTCCGCTTGCTGGGCCTCACTTTGTCAGCTGTCGGGTAAGATACAAGCACACCTGTTCTTCCCAGGTCCCTTTCTCAGGACCCATGGGAAAGCTGAAAAGGACTGTGGAATGAAAAGCGTCCTGAGGTTATTAAGGGATGTGGCAGAGTATCTCTGTCAGATGAGAGCTGTGACTTTTATCATGGCCTTGTTTTCCCTGGTTTTGTTTCAAGAGGCAGGAAGGAGGGAAGCAGAGCTTTGGAAGACGTTCTCATGAAATAAAATTCTGCCCTTGAATTTACTTTTCTCTGAGTTTACCAGTCTATTAGAACACAGTCTCAGGTACCAATTTGTATAAAACTCTGTGCTATGGATAAGAGGAGGGGTTCAGAAGTAAGCTTTTGATCCCTGACCATGAGAGATTCACGAGCCAATGTGGTAGGTAATGTATATGTATGAGAAGTGTGGTGAATGGTAGTGAGATGATGGGGATGGGGATGATGATGGTGATGATGGTGGTGATGATGGTGATGATGATGGTAGTGATGATGTTGGTGATGATGGTGATGATGATGGTGATGGTGGTGATGATGGTAGTGATGATGATGGTGATGATGGTGATGATGATGGTGGTGATGGTGGTGGTGATGGTGATGATGATGGTGGTGGTGATGGTGGTGATGATGATGATGATGATGGTGATAATGGTGGTGGTGATGATGGTGATGGTGATGATGGTGGTGATAATGATGGTGGTGATGATGGTGATGATGGTGATGATGATGATGGTGGTGATGATGGTGGTGATGATGGTGATGGTGATGATGGTGGTGGTGATGGTGGTGATGATGATGATGATGATGGTGATAATGGTGGTGGTGATGATGGTGATGGTGATGATGGTGGTGATAATGATGGTGGTGATGATGGTGATGATGATGATGGTGGTGATGATGATGGTGGTGATGATGGTGGTGGTGATGATGGTGGTGATGATGATAATGGTGATGATGATAATGGTGATGATGATGGTGATGATGATGGTGGTGATGATGGTGATGATGATGGTGGTGGTGATGATGGTGATGATGATGGTGGTGATGATGATGGTGGTGATGATGGTGGTGATGATGATAATGGTGATGATGATGGTGATGATGGTGGTGGTGATGATGGTGATGATGATGGTGATGATGGTGATGATGATGGTGATGATGGTGATGATGATGGTGATGATGATGGTGGTGATGATGATAATGGTGATGATGATGGTGATGATGGTGGTGGTGATGATGGTGGTGATGATGGTGGTGGTGGTGGTGGTGATGATGGTGATGATGATGGTGGTGGTGATGATGGTGGTGATGATGGTGATGATGGTGATGATGATGGTGATGATGATGGTGGTGATGATGATAATGGTGATGATGATGGTGATGATGGTGGTGGTGATGATGATGGTGATGATGGTGGTAGTGATGATGGTGATGATGATGGTGGTGATGATGATAATGGTGATGGTGATGATGATGATGGTGGTGGTGATGATGGTGATGATGATGGTGGTGATGGTGGTGAATGTGATGGTGTTAATGGTGATGATGATGATGGTGGTGGTGAACGTGATGGTGGTGGTAATGGTGATAATAGTGGTGATGGTGGTGGTGGAAGTTATAGTGATGATAGTGATGATGATGGTGACAATGATGGTAGTTAGAAAGAATTAAATTATGGTGTTGATCATTCTTCCCATATGCAATAAAGCCACATTGTTCACAAAGTAGGTTTGTCACCAGTACCTTATTTGATATTCCAAACTAAAAAAAGTAAGGCTGGAGACATGGCTTGGTCCCACATAAAAACCAGGCACAGTGGCGCTGGGTGGGTATAATCCCAGAGCTGGGGAAGCGCAGAGACAAGAGGATCCTGGGGCTCACCGGTCAGCTAATCTTCAGTGAAAGACTCTGTCTCAGGAAGGTGGAGGGGGCTGGAGGATGGCTCAGCAGAAGCACTGGCTGCTCTTGCAGAGGACCCAGGTTCAAGTCTCAACACTCCAGTTCCAGGGGATCTGACACCCTCTTCTGCCCTCCAGGGCATTGTATGACACGGGTGCACCTATCTACATTCAGGCAATACACTCATACACACAAAATAAAAACAATAAACAAAATAATTTTTTAAAGTAAGGTGGAGATTGATAGAGGAAGACACCTGACATTAACCTCTGCCCTCCACATACACATGTACATACATGTACATGCCCCTGCATGCATACGTGCACACATATACACATACCCTCCCCCACAAAAAAAAGTTATAAAGGGGGAAGATTTAATTTTACTAAAGATAAAACTGAGGGTAATAACTTCTCATGAGAGTGAGGAAGAAAATAGCGAAGTCGGACCCTGGCCTCAAGAATGCTATCATTATCCCGAGACACGGTAACCCCCGAAAAATACACATCATCAGAGCATCATGGGAAAAGTTGCTCCAGGAGTAAGGAATGTTCCCGAGACCTCAGTGATCAGAAGAAAAAGGAGGGAGTTGAGACTAGGGGTGTTTGGAAGTGTGAGAGGTGAGCTGGGAGAGAAGGTGGCTTTCCTGGCAGGAAGAAATATGTAGGCAGGAAAGGAAGTGAGGGTCTAAGACATGTCAAGAAAGAACCAGACTGTAATCTGACTGGAAGAAATACCCACACGCGTGTGCTGCAGAGGAGGTGGACCTGGAATGCATTCTTCCCAAGGCCGGCAGCACATCTCTTCATGATGCTCTAGGACAGAATCTAGCATTTCCGTCTAGCGTCCATGTTCCTTTCAACCACAAGTCCATTCATACTGAAATCAAGGAGTAATCAAATGAAAGTGGTCTGCGATCCTAGCCCAAAGACCAAGTCTGCTGTTTCTGACTTTTTTCTTTGAAGAATGTCAGAACGCTGCTGAAACAGGAAGAGTGTTGTGACAACAGAAGCTGTGACTCACAAAGAGCACATCAAAGACACAGCAGTGATCAGACACTGGCAGGAACTGTGTGTGAACAGTTTTCCTGATACTCTTTGAGGCTTGGGGGCCCCTCTGGACAACCTCACTATGGAAGAAGTATGTGGTTGTTAAGAGAGTGGATGACTCATTTGCTTGGGAATTGAGATAGAGTTCTGGTCTGCTGTGGCTCTCAGGTAAGAGCCCAGGCATCTCTGAGGCCATCAATTAACTAAAATTCATCCATCTATCTATCCAAGCACCTATCTAACCACCCACCCATCTACATATATATCCATCTATCATCCATCCATCCATCATCCATCTACCCATCTATAAGCCATCCATCTATCCAAACATCTATACGTCCATCTATCCCTTTAGTTATCATCAATCATCCATCTATTTCATATACATCCATGAGCCATCCATCTACCATCCATCCATCCGTATACTTAACCAAGCATCTATCCATCCATCATCCATCATTCATCCATCCCTTCATTCAACCATCCAACCGTACATATATTTGTTGAACAAATGCTATGACCACATATTTTGTTCCAGGTCTGTGCCAGAAAGAAGTATTAGTGATAACCAAGGCAATGCCAGTCTTTGCCTCATGAAGCTTACTTGAGACAAGAGTATTGAATGAATAATCAAACAGGAAACTGAATTACTACTATGCTAAATTGCCATCTTTGATCTTCAGAGTCTTCTATGATAAAGCAGTGATAACACTAATAACCTTCCATATATAGTCTAGGAAACAACATTATTCTAGAAATTCCTGGCCTGTAGTAGAGGTTACTCTAGCTAGGTTTTTAATTTATGTCATCTGCAGACAATTGTATTGACTCTCACAGTAGGTGTGTTCTTCAGGGATGGCCAAGTGCTAGGCCTGTTATGTGAATGTGATGAGAATCTGAATTTGACAACCTGCAAGGTTTCTTGTCACAGACTTTTAGAATTCTAGAAATCTTTCATCAACAAAGCAAAACCCTAGTCTGGAAGTCAGACACCAGTTGTTTTGATTTTGTAATTGGTAACCATGGAAACTGCAGTGTCTGTGAGCCCTAGTTTCTCCATGTGTCCAATGGTGAGGCTGGAAGTCAAGATCTTAGTGAGATGACAGTCTGAGATTTTGCAGTTTTCTAGGAAGTGAAGGCCGGGGCAGATCACAACATGGCTAGAATTTCACTTCTGTATGTGTCCTTTGCCATGCACTCTTTCTACCAGTGGTCCAGGTGCTAGGACTCTTGCCTTCAGGGTTTCTTCAGAGCCACTCAGCAGCTCAGTTTATTTCCGTAGTAACTCATAGGGCCTGGATACAGTTTTCTGGTCTAGGTGAATATATCATTGGCTGGATAAACCATCTTCTTTGCCAAAATGTCTATTTAAGTCCTTTGATCATATTTAAATCGAAACATGATAGTGTTACAAAACCTGGAATCACTTGGGGACGGGTCCCCTGAAGTTGCCTATGGAGACTTATCTTGACTATGTTAACTGAGATCTGCCTACTGTGGGTGGCACCATGCCCTATGCAGGGGATCCTGGACTGTGTAAGGGCAGAAAAAGGAACTGAATACTAATACGTGATACTGTGATACTGACTGACTGCAGACATAATGTGACCAGCTATTTCAAGCTTCTGCCATGGTGACTTCTTTGCCACAATCAACTGTAATGGTAAGCTACAATAAACCCATAAATTCTTTCTTCTTTAAGTTGATTTTGTCAGAGTAGTTTACGACAGTAACAGGAGAAGGAGCTATGACAGAATGTTTTTGTCTTTTCATGGGGGTGAGCTCTAGGGGTCCTTATTATATTCTGGATATTAATCTCTTGCCAAATATGCAATTTGAAAACATTTCCTTCATCCAGTGTTGCATTTTCATTTTATGTAACTTAAAACTTTTAATTGTATCTATTTATCTAGTGTACATGTATATGATGCTGGATGGATAGATATATAGATGTTTGGGTAAATGGATGGATGAATCTTGGCTAGTTGATGGCCTAATCTCAGTCCGTTAGACCCACATGATGAAAGGAAGAACTGATTTCCAAAAAATGTCCTTTGACACAGCACACATATACCTGAACAATAAATTAATGTAACTTTAAAATAATAATAAAAATAAGAAAGGGCTTATGTTATGAGTACTAATCACATTCATAAGGGCTCTGCCCTCAGGACCTAATCACTTTCAAAGATGCAATTTCTAAGCACTATTATGTGGGTATTGCGGGAAAGGACGCATTTAGACCTTGCATGTAGGAATTGTATCAAAACTGCCAGTCACCTTCACAGTATTGTCATCTTAAGAGCATTGTCCTCCAATCCATGAACACAAGATACATTTCCATTTATTTACGTCTTTTATTTCTTTTAAGCAATGTTTTTTTTCCCACTGTACAAGTCTTTTACCTCCTTTGTTAACTTAATTCTTATATACTTTATTATTTTGATGTTATTTAAAATTAAAATGTTGTCATTTATTTTCAGATTTTTCATTGTTAATATACAGAAATGCTACTTTCTTTTGGGTATTGACCTTTTAATTTTCTACTTTGCTGAATTCATTTTATTAGTTCTGGCAGTGTGTGTGTGTGTGTGTGTGTGTGTGTGCGCGCGCGTGCGTGTGTGTGAATCATTAGGGCTTTTATATTTAAGATCTGTGAATATAGATAATTTTATTTTTCCCTTTTGAAGATTTTATTTTTATTATTTTTATAGTTATTATTTATATTTTATGTGTATGATCATATTGCCTGCATGTGGATAAGTACGCCTGTGTTGTGCAGTGCCCACGGAGATCAAAAGGAACTGGATTCCCCTGGAACTGAAGTTATGGATGGTTGTCAGCCACCATGTGTGTGCTGGGAATTGAACCTGGGTCTTCTGCAAGAACAGTCATGTTCTTAACTTCTGAGCCCCTATTTAAAAAATTTCATTATGTGCATTTTGTGGGGGGTTAGTGCAAATGAATGCAAGTGGCCAAGAAGACCAAAAGAGGACAACAGGTCCCCTGGAGCTGGAGTTGCAAGCACTGTGAGTCACTTGATGTGGGTGTTGAGAACCAAAGCTGGGTCACCTGAAAGAGTAATATGTACTCTTAAGCCTGTGCCATCTCCTCAGCCCCTCCTTAATTTTCTTACAGCTTCTTTCTACAGGATTATTCTGGGCTCTGTGTTAGTCAAGGTTTTCTAGAGGAACAGAATCAATAGAATAACTGTATATGGAAAAAATATATATAGGATATATATATATATATATATATATATATATATATATATATATGGGATGATATTAGATTGGCTTACACAATATGAGCTAGGTAGTCCAACAGTGGCTGTCTGCATTCTGGAGAGGCTGAGCACCCAATACCTGCTGAGTTCACAAGGCTGGATGGCTCAAGGCCAATCTGGAGCTGAAAACCTGGAGAACTGGAGAGTCATTGGTCTCCAGTCCCTCCTGGGAAGTGGGATAACCTGATTTCTAATGTTAGGGAAGAATGGAGATAACAATGACGACAAACGCACTCAACAGCACAGTGAAAGCAAATAGGCAAGCCATAACTTTTCTCTGCAATCTCTTTATATGTGGATCTCCACCTGGAGATGCCCCCCAACCATGAGTCCTTCCCGGAAATGCCCTCACAGACCCACTCAGAAGCAAGTCTCTAGTTGATTCAAGATGCAATCAAGTTGACCACCAGGATAAGCCCCATATCCTTATAGACTAAATTAGTAGATATCCTCTCTTTCTCAATGTTCTGAAAGCCTTTGAGAAATGTTTGTGCAATTTCTCTAATGATTTAGCAGAATCTATCAGAGACGCCAACAGGGCCAGGGATTTTTATTCTCTCGAGTTCCTTGATAATTTTTTTTAATGATTCAGTATCCTTCTTTCCTATAGACCTGTTCATAGTTTTAATATTTCTTCATACTTCAGTCTTGGTAAGTTTGTATTTCTAGGAAGTTTTCTGTTTTATCTTGATTGTCCAGTTTGCTCATGGAGAACTGTTTAGGATCCTAAATGCAAAATCCTTTTTGTCTCTGTGTAAGCAGTAAAGGCAGGCCTACCTTCCATTTCTGATCTGAGTAACCTGACTTCTCTCTCTGTTTCTTAATGAACCTACCTAAAGGGCTGTCAAGTTTGTTGATCTTTTAGAACCGACTTTTGGTTTCGTTTCTTTTCTGTGCTGTTTTTCTGTTCTCTATTTCACTTGTCTCCTCAGTGCTCATTAATTTCCTTCTGCTTCCTTTGGGTTTAGTTTGTTCTTCTTTTCTAGTAACTTCTGTATAAAGTTGTTATTTGAGATCTTTCATGTTTTTACCTGTAAGCACTTATAATTCTTTTTTATTGAATTTTCATGTATTTCATACAGAACATTTCAACCAGTCTTAATCACTTTTATATCCCCTTCCTCACTGGCACCCATAACCCCCCTCCGCCAGAATTTATGCACTCTGTCATTTGTGTTAAGGCCTATTGTGTCAAATTAGTGTTTCTGGACAATCCTCAGTGCCAGTCCATGCACTGAGGTCTAGTCATCCTATCCAGAGACCCTCACTTTAAGAAGATTAGCTCTTTCTCACCCAACAATAATCAGCTAACAATAGTTCCTCAGCTAAGATTGGGGTCCACTGCCCATTTCCCCAGTTTCATGCTGGGTTTTTCTCTGCTTGAGTTTGCATAGGTCTTGAGCATGCTGGTGCCAATGCTAGAGATCATATGAGCAGGGTCCCAGGAGCTTGTAGGAGTCCATTTCCCTATGGTCACACATCTCCTCCCTGGCTTTTACAAGTTTCTGCCCCTTCTTTTGCAATGGTCCCTGAGCCCTGAGTGAGGGAAGCTTAATATAGGAGCCCTGTTGAGGCACCCACACTCTGAAGACTCCTAATCTCCACTCTTTGGCCATTTGTGACCTTTTGTGTTCCTGACCCTCTGTTGCCTGAGGAAGCTTCATTAATGAGAGTTGAGAGATTCATTAGTGTCCTCTTTAGCCCTTGTTCTATATTGTGTGAGCCTTAGGTGTAGAGGTTGCATTGTAGATGTGCCACTTAGGCCTGGGCAGTTCACAGACAATGTCTGTGTGTGACCAACTGTGGAATTTACTGTGTAATACTCTCCATCCCTTGAAAAAGAAACTTATTTCATGAGTGGTGACTGGGACACTTATCTGTAAATATAAGGATTCATATTTTGCACATAGTAAGAAATTACATTTATCTAGGGATGTGATAGCCTCGGGGATTTCTCTAAGATTTATGACCTCTTCAGTCATGTATATTTGGCTATGATTACAGTACTACACGTGAGTTTCCTCCTACTAAGTGGGCTTTAAGTCCAATGAGTTAGGCATCGATTGGCTCCATGATAAAAGTGCCACTACTGCACCAGTGTCAAATGCTGTGCCAGTCGTTGATGTGGTGATTTGGTCATGAAGCTGGTGTTGGGCCATCGATTGATGTTCTCCCTTAGCAGTTTGCATAGTGTTCTCCAGAGCTTTGAGAGCTAGCCTTCAGGGGAGGAAGCTTCCAGGTCAGTTCCAGCTCCATTGCTCCAAATCCTGTGTTGGAAGTATGTCCTGTCTTCAGCAATAGAGTCTTATCTCCAAGTTCTTGGAGGCAATCAGGGGCTGTGGCAATAGCCTGTATAATTTTGGGAGTCTCTTGGACTACCCTGGCCAACAACTCACGAGAAGGTCTTTCCTGTCTGACACTGCTTCTTGTTATGTAGCCTTCAGCTATGCACATGGACTCATGTAGAGATATTGTATGTAGAATTTGCCTTTAAGTTGTTGACTAATTGATTCCCTCTGGTGTTACACTAGCTGCGCATTATGTATGGTTCTTCTCTCTCTATCTCCCTGTCAGATCCTTCCTCCCTGCCATCCCCATTAAAGCATCTCAGTTGTCCCCATTTCTCCCTCATAATACCTGTCTTCTATGGCCCCACCTCTCTTGAGCACCTTCTTTCCCTTTATCCCTGCAGTTCCTTGAACAACCCTCCCATTTAAACACACCTCTCTTGTTTGTTTCTCCCTTCATAACCCCTGTCTCCTCCCCTTCTTCTCTCTCAGGTTCTTTCTTTCCCTTTACCTCCCTTGTTCTTTTCCATTTCCTGGTTTCTGAAGTTACATCAGGATACACACTCACATATAGGGATTTGGTGTTAGGATCCACAAATGAGGGAGGACACACATCATTTGTTTTCCCAAGTTTATGTTACTTCACTTAGTATGACAGTTTCTAGTTCCACCATTTACCTGCAAATATGATTTCATCTTTCATTACTGCTGAGTAGAACGCCATTGTGTAAATGTACCACGTTTTCATTATCCGCTCATCCGTGGAGGGACATTTAGGCTGTTTCCATCTCTTAGCTGTTGTGAAAAGATCAGCCACAAACATGGATGTAGTGCTTAGAATTCTTAACATTTTTATTATATTTATTTACTTATTTTTTTGTGCATTTATGTCAGTGGCGTGTATGTGTGTGTGTGTGTGTGTGTGTGTGTGTGTGTGTGTGTGTGCCACAGTGCCAGTGTGTGTGTGGAGGTCAGAGGACAATTCATGGGAGTTGTTTTTCTCCTTCTACCTTCTTCTGTGTGGGTCCCGGGGATTGAACTCAGGTCGTCAGGCTTGGTGGCAAGCACCTTTACCCATTGAGCCATCTCGCTGGCCTAGTACCTATAATTTAAAAGTTCCTCTTAGCATGGCTTTTGTTGTGCCCCAGGCACTTATTTTGGTATGTTGTGTTTGGTTTTCATTTATGTCTCAGTATTTTCCAAGATCTCTTGTGATTTCTTCTGTGACATAGTGTTTCTTTAAAGATAATGTTGAATTGCCATCAATGTGTGAATTTCTAGTTTTCCTTTTGTAATCACTTCTAACTTCATGTCATTGTGGTCAACAAAGACACCATGTATGATGACCATCTGTTGACACTTAACTTGTGGCTTACCATATGGTCTGTCCTGGAAAGTGCCCATGTATTTTTAAGAAGAGCATGTAACCGCATAGGTAGAGTATTCTGAAGTTGTCTGGAACAGCCACTTGGCCCATTGTGCTATTCAAGGCCTTTGTTCCTTTATCGTCTCCCTGACTGTTCTATCCATTACTGAGAGCTGTGTGCTGAGGTCTCTAACTGCTGTTGTTGAACTATGTATTAATCTCTTCAATTCTGTCAATTTCTTCTTCATATATGTCAATGGTTTGTTATTAAGTGCATAAATGTTTTTAACTGTTAAGTCTTCTTGGTGCATTGAGACTTGTGTTTCTATGTAATAACTTTTTCTGCTTCAGAATGGTATTTAAAATTCAAATATGCTTTGGTTATTAGTATAATCTTCTCTGCCCATTTTCCGTTTCTATTTTCTTGAAGTATTTCTTGCTTTTGCTTTCAACATATTTCAGTCTTTGAACCTGAAGTGAATCTTTGGCAGCAGTAAAATGTTAGACCATGGTTTATTTTTTAATCCATTCTGCCAATCTCTTTATTTTTTAATTGGAGAGTTAGTCAATTTACATTTAATATAATTAACATTGAGAATGAATTTACTCCCAGAGTGGTGGCACATGACGGTAACCCCAGTAATCACTCAGGAGGCTGAGACAGATGGATTGTGAGCTTTAAGCTAGCCTGGGCTGTATAGCAAGATTCTGTCTGAAACAAAATTTAAGAAAGGAAGGAAAAAAGAAAGATACCTTAATCATTTTTTACTTGTTTTTTACACCTTAGAGCTTTTGTCCTTCGTTTCTTGTATCATGGTCTTGTTTCATGTTCAATTTATTTTTGTGATAAAATGTTTTAATGCTATTCTCATTTATTTCTTCCAAAATATTTTATTTAATAGATACATATTCATATAACATTTCTCATTTGATTTTCTATGTGTCCTGTATCTCTTTTCTTTGTGGTCATGATGGATATTACATTTAACATCCTAAAGTTATAATGTTCTCATTTGAATTCATAGCAACTTACCTTCAATAACATATGAAATTCTGATCCCTTATGGTTTTGCCTCCTCCATTTTCATTATTTATCTTAGGATTATATCTTCATTTATCAAATGTCCCAAAACACGAGCTCATAGTTTTTAAAGACATACTAGTACCCTAAATTTTGTGGGAAACAAACGAAAATGTGGAATAATAAGCCAGTTACATTAATACTCATTTTAGACTAATAATTTTTGGTTGTTCTTAAGATTGAGTCTAGGGCTCTACACAGGCCTCACACTACATCCTAAGCCTATAATAATTATTAAGAAGTATATTAAGCTCTGAAATCATACAGAAAACAAAATGTGAGGTTATAAAATATTACAATAACAGCAGCTCGTCTGATTGCTCGTGTGTGCATTTAATGGGATCTTTACTTCCTCACACAGCTTCAAGTCATTCCTTAATGTCCTTCCTTTTCAACCTGCAGAGTTCCCTTCAACGTTCCTTATAGGGTAGGTCTAATAATAACAAACCCGCTCAGCTTTTTTATTTAATATCTTAAAGAACAGTTTTGTGGGATTCCGCATTAGAAGTTTCTTCCCCTAGTGCTTTCTGAGCTGATTAGCTCGTTGACTTCTGGTTTCCTACGTTTCTGCTGAGAAACTGAATAGTAGGCTTATTGAGGGTCCTTTCGTGTGATAAATCATACCTGTCTCTCTGCTTTGAAGAACCTGTCCCCACCTTGACCTGTCGGTGATTGGATTATACCGAGTCCCATCATGTGACTCTGAGCTCATCTTGGTAGAGTCTGTCGAACTTCTTGAATGTTTACATCCATGTCTTTCATCAAACTTGAGAACCTTTAGGCCATTAATTTTTTCTCTCTCTCCTTTTCCCTCCTCCCATTCTTCTCCTTGCTTTTGCTCAAATCTGTGTCCAAGCCCCTGCAGTGACATTTTTGCCTCACTGATTGTGCTTTGGAGTTCTTTTTAGATTTTCTGTCTTCTTATTGACATCTCTGTTCTGTTCATGAGGTATTTTCTTGGCTTTCTCCACATCGTCTTTTAGCCATTTGAGCATTTATTTAGGCCTCTTGTATTAAAGTCTTTATGAGTATGTGTTTTCATCTGGTCTTTCTGGTGACTGTTTGGGTTTATTTTTCGAATGAGTCGCATACAGGCCTGTGACTTTCTTGATGTTGCACAGAGCAGGCCATCTGAGTCCAGTGTATTAACTCTAGAAATGAAGAGTTTTCCCCAGGTTTTGTGCTTTTTGCTCATTATTATTATTGTTATCAATGTGGTGATCATTATTATTATCATTACAGGCTGTCAGCTGCTGAAGAACAACCTAAGGCAGAAACCTCATGTCTTCTGGAATCTTAATTGAGACGCTAGCTTTAAGTAGAGGTGTTTGCATGTGTTCTGGACTTTAATGCTTGCCTCCCAAAAGGTGGTTAGGGTTAGGGGGAGAAAAAAGGCACCAGGACCTTTAAATCCCAGGAGTGTCTTCAGCCTTACTCGAGGGTCTTGGAAGAAGCAAGGTGGACATGTAACAGCAATGCCCACTGCCGCAGTGTCTGCACAGCAGCCAGTGAACAGAGCACAGTTCCCTTGTCAGGAGAGCCAGGTCCTTTGTGCCCACCTTCATTCCCATAAGTGCATTCAAGCAGCTCCAGGAACGTGTGCCCAACCATCTGCCAAGATGAGAAGTGGAGGAAAGACAGGAGGCTTAACCAGTTACTTCTTTGTCTAAACAAGTAAAATAGATTAACCATGTGATTACCAGGACCCAGAAATCTTTTTCAGGAAGAAAATATAAATATAGCCAGATAGAGTCCCCCTCTGTCCGCTCCACTCTGCACCTGAGATGTGGAGGGGTTTCCTGACACCATTTCTTGTTGGCCCTTTCCCTCCCTCCTGCTTCTCTCTCTCCCGTCCAGGAAGCTCTGAAGAGCTTTCCCTCCCAAACCCATCACATCCAGTTTCTGGGGCAGGAAACCTGGCCAGGTACAGGTGCCAGGTAGGTAGGCACGAAATGGAGGATCTTGGAGAAACAGGAGAAGCTGAAGAAGATCAAGTTGGGTTGGAGCCAACTAGGCAGCTCCTCCAGATCCACTCTCCCGACTCACCTGGGATCCTGGAGCTGGACCGTCACACTGGAGTCTCCTTTCAGTTCTAAGTCTTCTCTCGTTGTACACTCTGGTAGTGATGCAGGGGAAATTGAGGACTCTATTGGGGTTTTTAGTTTCATTAATAAGAGAATTTAAGAATCAGCTCAGGGTGCTGGAGAGATGGCTCAGTGCACTGACTGCTCTTGTGGAGGCTCTGGGCTCAGCTCCCAGCATCTACAGAATAGCTAACAATCATCCGTAACTCCAGTTCCAGGGGACTGAATGCCCTCGTCTAGCCTCCATGGATACTGCATGCATGGTGCACTAACATACATGCAGAAAAAGCACTCTTACACAAAAATAAAAATAAGTAATACATATTTTTAAGTAAGAATAAACTCAAATGGGAGCTCAAGGACAATTTTATTACAGTTTAAAAGAAAAACAAAACCCAAGGCAATCGAGCTGTCAATCTCAGTAGCACTGGAGCAGGAGAATGGAGGGAAGAAGGGAAGGACCGCGAGGTTTAAGCTGGCATGGAGGGTGGACAAAGGGCAGAGTGGCAGAGAGGGGGGCTTTAGAGGCAGTACGGGGAAACCCAAAATGCTGGGGAAGCCCAAAGTGTGAAGGAAAGAAAGAAAAGGAAGGAAATCTTAGAAAAGAAAGAAAGAAGGAAAGGAGAGGTTCTGCTTTTCTGAAGAATTCAGAAAACCAGGCAGACGTATAAAGCTGTATGACTACTGCCCGATAAACTATTGCACTAGGGATTCTGGGAAGGGAAAGTACAGTATCTCATTACAGAACTAATTATTACACCTATCTCTTTAGCATGGCTTAAGGTGAACCCACCTTCCTAGGGTGGTCCACTGGCTAAGTGATTGGCCCCACCAACTAGAATGTCAGGCCTCCACTCAGGCCATAGACTCTATTCTCTTGACCAGAATGAGTTTTCTCTAAATGGACTTTTATTTATAACAGGCCACACTCTGTTTCTAAGAATCAGGAGTCCTCGAGTACAGCAGATCTGGGGTTATGTGGAAGAAGACTTAACGAGAGCTCACTGCTTCAGAGGCTGATACCCTACAATTGCCGTAGCAACTGCCCAAGGTCAGCTCTGTAGGCTTCCGGCTGGGGTGGGAGGATGCGGGGTGGTAATCTCACATGGGACCTCAGCTGCCTTGCAGAAATTCAGAAAGGCATTGGAGAGCCAACAAGGAGTAATGGGAGTGAACAAACCATGCCACTGAGGACAGCAGTCCCTGAGCCTGCTGCTGCAGAAGAAGGAGTGAGGGAGCAGGAAAAGTAAGAAAAACTCAGAGGCTGTGGCCAAAAGTATAAAAATCTGTACCTCCGAAACTCTGAGAATTACTCCAGCAGCAGACCCAGGAAATCCGTGAGAGATGTGGTAGAGGTGAGAACACGGTGAATGTATTAATTCCTTTTCTCTTGCTGTGATAAACACTATGACCAAGGCAACTTACAGAAGGAAGAGTTTATTGGGCTTATGATTCCAAAGGGTCAAGAGTCCACCATGGTAGAGAGGCTGAGCTATCCTATCTTCAAGGAGACACAGAGTGATTGACACTGGATATGGGACAAGGCTAAGAACTCTCAAAGCTCACTCCCAGCAACATGATTTCTTAGGAAGGCCACACTTTCTAGGGATTCCATGAGCCTCCCCACACAGGGCCACCAACTGACCAAGTATACATATACTTTGAGTCTATGGGAGGAGGGGGGCTGCTTCTCATCCAAACCACCGGAGTACTGCATGCCTGTAATCCCAGCAATCAGGAGCTAGAAGCAGAGGAATCAAGATTCAAGATTATCCTTAGTTATGCAGAGAATTCCAGGCCAGTCTGGGTTATATGAGACCCTGCCTCAAATCAAGCAAATAAACAATAATAATCATATATATAATATAATCTTTGAAGTTACTGTATTTTAGCACTATGTTCTGCCATAGAACCATGCCATGATTTATTTATTCAGCTCCCTTCGGAAGCCTTGCCTTCTAATCTCTGGCCAAGGTAAGTAAGAAGGTCACTGCAAACATCTGAGGACACGCCCCTTTGCGTATTATGAGCACTGCACAATTGTATCTGGCTAAGTACCCTCTGGTAGCAGAGTGACTGGATCAAAGGCTCAGAGGCTTTCTGGTATAATAAAGGTATGACAGACAAGCAGGTTAATAGAAGTGAAACACAGCTCTTGTTTTGTTTTGCCTTTATTTGAATTTGATGGAAGCTGGGTGTCTTTTCATCTGTTTCAAAGCCATCTGTATTCATTTCCTTCTAAGCCCTTCGACTGTTGCTCTAGGAGGCTATAGAACAGACATTTATCTGTCAGGTCAGTCGGAGATGGACCCAGCCCTCCTCCAGTTGGACCTCCTCATTCCTTATCACCTGTTATCTGCCATCTCCCCTCCCGAAACCCAGTTCTAACTGGTCCTTTAGCCAGAGCTTCAGAGGCGCTTAGCCATCTGGAGGCAGGAGGCGGAGGCATGGGAGGGGAGGACGGTGCATCTCATTTGTTTGCCTTCTCTTCCATCTCTAAAATACCTAATAAAAGCCATGCCTGTTCTTGGTTGAACATTTAAATACTGCCAAATGGTGTAACTAAAAAATGTTTACTGCAGTTCCAGTCACACAGAGATAAGCATGTTTGAAGCATGTGTGTGCTCTCTTTATAAAACTGGGACCATACTACACAGATATCTTGGAGTTTTGGTTTTTTTTCTCCTTAACACTGTGTCATCTCAGATTCTGAAATTATTCAACAACTTCATTTTTATGGACCCAAAACCTCTTTCATACGAATGTTCCGGAATTGATTTAGCTAAAGTTCATGAACTTTGTTTCCCTTCCGCTATCCTCTTTCTTCCCGTTTCTTTTCTTTTGTCTTATTTTTATTCAGAGACAGGGTCTTATGTGGCCGAGGCTGACCTCAAAGTTGCCGTGTGGTTAAGGGTAACTTGGAACTTCTGATCATATTGCCTCCATCCCAAGTGCTGGAATTATAGCGGTGCACCTTCATGCGGAGCTGATGCAGAGCTGGAGATCGAACCCAGGGCTTTGTGCGTGCTAAGCAAGTGCTCTACCAACTGGTGGTCTGAATGAGAATGTCCCCCTTAGGCTCCAAGTATTTGAACACTTGGTCAGTTAGTGGTGTTGTTTGGGGAGGGTCATGGGACCTTCAGAAGGTGTGGCCATGCTGGAGGAAACACGCCATGGGGGTGGGGGCTTTGAGAGTGTATAGCTTGCCTGCTTCCAGTCTGCCTCTCTCGGCTTGCTTCCTGTGCATGCCTTCCATTCCCCCTTGACCAGCTGCTAATTGTGTCATGTGTGTTTGCCAACACAGCCCATCCTTTTTTAGTACCTCTGCTGGTCCATCCAAGAGTGGCGGTTCATGCTGACTGGTCTCCAGCTAGACTAGGCATGCACTTTTCCAAAGGATACTACGTAGTTGCCTCAGGCAGTCATCCCATACTGAGGACAAACATTTGTTGCTTCTGTGGTGATGGCGGTCAGCCTGCCTTACTCTTCCATGTCGGAAAGATCTGATTATAGCAGGGCTTGTCTTGGGTTACACATTACCATGTTCTCTGACATCAGGGTGTATTTAAGGCTTGGTATTGGGGCTGTCTCCTGCCACACCCATGGCTGGCTTTATTCTCCATTAGGGTTTTTTTTTGGGTGGGGGAGTACTATGTGAGTCCAACTCTTAAGTCTTGCCTGATTGTTATGTGTCACTCTTGGGAATGACACTTGTCTCAAGGGAATAAGGCAGAGTATGATTGAGCAGGACATTTGATGTCCTTCTCTGGCTTCTGCATATGCATGTGGATAGATGAGGAGTCTCAGGTCCTGGGTGAACGGCTGCCCTGCTGAGCCACCAGGACAGACATCCCGGAGAAGTGCTCAGTTCAGTGGAGTTGCTTTGTTCAAACATACTGCTTAGGTGAGGCATTGCTTCTCCCGACAACCCAGCCTGGGTTTCTTGCTTGAGGGAGAATAGAGACCAGGAAATAGCTTGAAAATTTTTGTGTCGGGTTTCTTCAGGCATCTGTCTTCAGATTTCTCATGAGGTTGATGCTCAGACGCAGTTGTTTTCTTGTTCATTCATTCATTTACTTTCATTCGTATAGCCAAGGTCACTCATCAAGCATGTGCTGTGAGCTCATATAGCTAGGGCCTCCATCTGCAGGTGGGGGTACAAAGCTCAGAACAATGGCAGCTCCCCCAAGAGCTGTGGTGGCAGGACCTGAGCTACCACCAACACCACACCACACTACACCACACCCCGTCCTACCCCAGTGCCTTGCTCACACCCACCTGACATTTGAATGTCCTCTCCACTCCCCTCCATCCATCCACACACTGCAGAGTCCACTTTCCAAGGCTAGCTCGGGCCCATGGGCCCTGCTGGACCATTTTTCACTTTGGTCATCATTTGTTTGGAGTTTGCCAAGCTCTTGTTGTTGCACTTCCCTCTCTGGTTTAGAAGGCTGTGTGTCATCTCCTCACTCACCGCTCAGTGCCTTCTGCTTCCATCCAGAGATCTGGGCTGGACGTGCCAGAGGGGTCAGAGAGGGCCTGGCGACTGCCTGGCTGCTGACAGATTTAGCCAGCCAGGGAAGGGGGCAGGGTGGCTGTGATCTCATTTTCCTCTCTTGTTAACTAGCCTTTATGGATTTTTCTGGAGGTGTTGGCTGTGCTCTTTGGAGCTGGGCTGCCAATGGCAGACTGTACCAAGGCTAGAGAAGGGTCGGTATGATGGGCTTGGCCCAGGGCAAGAGCGTCTGCCACCATTTGCAGCCTCCAGCCAGCGCTTGGAATGTTCTGGCCCACTTTAAAGTCTTAGAGGGATAAGTCAGGGAAAAAAATACTCAGAGATTTTGCAAATGTGGGTCACAGGGAAAACATGACAGAAGGCTGAGGGTAAGGGCTCCCAGAGAGGCTTCGAAGGCCTGGGGAGGACAGGCTGGATCTGAATGCATGTGGACATTCAGGCAGGAAGACCCTGAACATCATTCTCCAGAAGTTACTTAGTTACATCAAACTTCTAGGACACGTGGATGGTCACTGATGGACCACTGCTCTGTGCCTCAGTTTCCTTGTTAATATAAAAGGTGAGTTTGATCCTATCAGAGACCACAGATTAGTCCTGAGTATTTTAAAATCTGATTTGCTTTCACAAGGCACAAGAAGTGATGTACAGTTGTAATCCCAGCACTGAGAAGTTGAAACAGGCTGCATGAAGGTTCAATGAAGAGACCCTGCCTCAAAAAAATAGATAGCCATTGAGGAAGATACTAGATGTTAACCTCTGTCTTTCATATATATATATATATGTAGGCATCCTCTCATACACATACCAACATGTATATATACATACACAAGTTAAAAAACAATAAGAAATAAACAAAACCTATGATTTCTAGTTTTAGGACATTAGAATGTGCAGAAATCCTGGGACTATGTGGCAGCCCCTATCAGTCACCTAAGCCCTGGATCCCCTCTGACTTGAACATGACTTGGTAGCCGCAGCAGGTAGCCTTCTCCCTAGTCCTCACCCTGACTACATTCTTCTTGGGCCACTGGCTATTTTGTTTTGAGGCAGTGTCTCAGGTAGCATAGGCCGGTCTCACACTCACTGTGCAATCAGGGGTGACCCTAACTCTCCAGTCTTCCTGCCTCTACCTCCCCAGCTCTAGGATCACAGGCATACTACCACATTTGACTTTCATGGGGCTGGGGATTGAACCCAGACTTTTGTGCATACTAGGCAAGCATTCTACCAAATGAGCTGTGCCCCAGGGCACTAGATTTCTGTGATCCTGAATTGTCTGTGGGGAAAGAGGCAGGATCGAAGGGGCCTGACCACAGAGCTCACCCAGGCCCTGTGTTGACTTGCTGTGACCCTGGGTGAGCCACTCCCCCTGGCCTTCATTTTCCCCATCTACTAATTTTCTTCATCTATTAAAAGAGGGAGTTGGTCGAAACCATCAATCGGATCCTTTCAAGTTCTCAGACTCTAGGACTCTATGAAAATGCTTTGCCAGGATTCAGTGGAACTATGATTTGAAGGAGGTGGAACTCCGTGACCCTGCTCCCACCCTTGAAGAAATCCATTTCAGGGTGTGAAAAGAGAGGAAGAGAGGGAGGATGGAAAGAGGGAACGGAGGGCAGAGAAAAGACTGTGGGGACACAGCGTGGGGCATCCCTGTTAGGAAGACCTGAGTGTGCCTGTGGCTCAGGTGGGGCCAGCTCAGGGTGCTGGGGCACCGCAGGCAGGGCTGGCTCAGGAATTCCTTCCCAGATGTCCTGGAGCCTCTCCAGCCCCACCCCAAAAGGGTAAGGAGCTGAGAAGACAAATCTGGCACTCACGGGAGGGAGGCCCAGGCACATGTTTGGATACTACCAGCCAGGGGAGTCTCTAAATCAGGGGCCAGTCAGAGAAAGTGGGTCATGCCACTTGGTGGCTGGGATCACTTTGGGTGAGAGGAGACTTTCCTAACTGTCTCTGTTTGGGTCTCTGCTTCTTATCATTATTCGAAACAAATGAATAAATAAAATAAAATAGAGGTTGTCCAAGCAGATAAAGCTCTTGAGATCGAGCTCTCAGAGAGGGATGGACACCTAGCCAGGTGGCTTCCAGGGTTTCTTGGAAGAGACCCCTTGTAGCTTTCCTGCCATGTTTTTCTGAAACAATTTCCCTGGCCCAGCACCATGATCTTCATACAGCATCTTCACTATTGAAGAGACATCTAAGTGTGACAGAGATAGCAGAGCTCATCAGCAGGACTGCTGGGGAAGACCCAGTGGGGCCCCCAGAACCTCGGCGTACTGGGAACAGAGCCCTCCTCCACACCCAGGTCTTAGTGAGCTGGCCACAAGGCAGGAATGCAGTCCTGTGAGTCTACACCACAAGTGCTCTGAGGAGACTTAGGACTCTGGATGTGCAGGCCAGAGTCGGAATGCCCATCTTATCCTGGATGGCAAGGTACTGTTATTGTCAACTGCGTCATTTCCCTGAACCTCAGTTTCTTTACCTGGAAAATCTGAAAATGAAGGGACATACCAGGCTGGTCTCCTCCTTTGCTGTGCAGTTTTGAGACTGGATAGTAAGAGATGCTTCTCAGGCTTACAAGGTGAATGCTGCCAGCAGGGCTGTGGAGCAAGGTGGCATGAGAAGTCTTGGGAGCAAGTGGCTCAGGATTGGAGGAAGGGAAACTCTGGTGGCCTGTGCTGACTGCATCTCTACCCTAACTCTATCCCAAAGAGGTTGCCTGGGAGAAGTAAGTGCTCAGGCCCTGGACTCAAGCTGGTTCCAGTGTGAATCTGGATCCTTCTATGTAGCAGCAGTGTGGTCCCTGGTCCAGCTCTCATTATCTTTCTGTGAAATGAGGAAACTTATTCTGACCTCAGTGTAGTTTGAAAGATGAAAGTGAAAACCGATAGCACGGAGAACCTGGAATGGCTCTTGGAATCGGGGTAGCTTCAGTGTAGCTCCCGGCATTTTCTCTCCCTTTCTGCCCAGGCTTACTTCCCCAGTTAGGCAGCTCAGGGCAGTCCCCCTGGCCGAAGACCTGCTGCTGGCTCAGCAAGGACACACTGGGCTTCTTGAAAGGAGCCATGCTTCCCATGGCAGGCGTATCATGGTCTTGACCATTTGCTTGGTGTGTCTGTCTGGAGGGGTGAGGTCCCTCATTCCTGACCTCACTCTTGATTCTCGTGCATGGTCCCCTTTGGCAGGTCACAATTTTTAACCTGCTTCTCTTCAGAGGGGGAGGTGTGTGGAATTCTCTTTTCAAGTCTCATATACAATCCCTTCAACTTGACAAGAGATAGACAGAGAGGCCCTCAGGGGTGTCCCAGAGCCAGTGTCGAAGTGAGGACTTAAATACAGTTCTGGAATCTTCTTCTCACTTAGTCTTCAAAAGCGTTTGCGCTCGGGAGAATAGCACCTGACACTGTGGCTACTCGCCAGACAGTGGCTCTCCAGCTCCATCGTGCCTGTGCTGGGCTTTTCTGATGGATGTTTGCGTGGGCATCATTGACTGAAGGAAATGGCTCCAGACCAGGATCCCGTCTCCACAGGCTTGGCAGCTCGAAATACCGGGGATGTCAGGTCCCTGAACACGTTAAGGTAAGAACCTCAAGACTCCTGACTCCGCACGGCACCAGAGAGCTCTTCTTTCCCCCGCAGGTGTGAGGTGCGTGCAGGAGGTGTTTGGAGGAAGCGGGGTTGAGACTTTGTGCTAAATGGGCTTTCTTGGAAAAACAAAACAAAACCAGGTGCTGGGCTCTGGGAGATAAAAAAGGCTGGCATGAGGAGGTAAGAGGAAGTTGAAATTGTCAGAGCCACTGTCCTCCAGATGGTCCCCTCGGGGTCAACTGCTCTGCAACCCCCAGCTCCATCGAATGGTGCACTGCTTAGTTTTAACTGTCAATGTGACACACCTGGAGAGTCCTTTTAAAATTTTATTTATTTATATTTTATGTATATAAGTGTTTTGCTTAGATGTAAGTGCACCTGTGTGTGTAATGTTAAAGGGGTCAAAAGAGAGCGCCAGATCCCCTAGAATTGAAGTTAAGGACAGTTGTTAGCCACCATATGGGTGCTGGGAACCAAACCAGAGTCCTTTGCAAGAATAGCCAATGTTCTTAACCAACAAGCCGTCTCCCCGCTCCCTGGAAAGAGTCTTAAAGAACATCAGGTTGTCTTGTGGACATGTCTACAGGGGATCATCTTGATTGTTAATTGATGTCTGAAGATCTGGCCCATTGTGGGTAGCACCATTCCCTAGGCAATGGGTCCTGGACAGTATTAAGAGAGGTCCAAGCTAATTGACAGC
Source organism: Eospalax fontanierii (assembly GCA_035773235.1). Classification (NCBI taxonomy): domain Eukaryota; kingdom Metazoa; phylum Chordata; class Mammalia; order Rodentia; family Spalacidae; genus Eospalax; species Eospalax fontanierii. The sequence continues at coordinate 52,662,551 of CM069539.1, forward strand.
AAGCAAGTGAGAATGCATGCATTTACTCTTCGCCCTTGAGTTTGGATATGATGCTTTAAATTCCTGTCTTGACGTCCTGCACTAATGGGCTGTGACCTGGCATTGTAAGCCAAGCAACACTTTCTCCCATAAGTTGCTTTTTGTCAGGATATTTGTCACAGCAACACACATGAAACCAGAACAAATGGTGAGCGTGCTGAGCCCGGCCTTGGCTTTGGGGCTCATGAATCCGCACTTGCTGGGGCTATGCTGAGTGTGTTTTAAAACCATTTCTTATCGGGCCTCTCCATTAGCAGGCAGGTCCTCAACCCTCCACAGATGAGGAAGGCAGTTGTCTCCGATGACTCCCACTTCCTCTTGGCCCTCCCCAACAGCCCGACATCCCCACAGTGCCCTGGATCTTCATAACCCTGCACAGTCTCCGGCCAGCTTCTTCCAGCAGCGCATCCCTCTCTCCCACTGACTAGCCTTGCCAAGGTCTGCTCTGATTGGTCTCCTTTAGCAAGCAGCCCGAGGATGTGTCTCTCATCTTCCTCCTGACTGTCGCCTCTTTCTCCTCTGCCTGTGCTCCCAAGAAGAACTAGGCACATTTTTTCCCTCTATCTTGCTAATTTGTTTTTCTGGGTCATCAAGTCTATTTTTTATTACTCGCTTCCAAGGTGTTTTTTAAGTCAAGTATTAGGTTTATACTTAGCCTGTCCTTCCTTCATCTAGCCGTCCCTCTTTCTGTGTTATCTCGTTATCTCATTCTGTAATGAAATATGTGTCCTCGCCCAAGACTTACCGCTCCTTACAAAAGTGTATTGTGAGCTGCGTGGGGTGGTACACTCTTGTAATTCCAGTACCTCAGAGGTTGACCTGGGATGGTTGTTACCGGTTTGAGGTCAGCTTGTGCCACACAAGGTGGCCCTGTCTCGAATTAAAGAATGCACCGCATGAAAGCATTAACGGATCGTGACTTCTCTATTGAACTCCCAGGAATGTCTCAGTGAATGTCTTCCTCTTGCCCGCAGCTGGGGCAGGAAGCGATGAGAGCCCTCAGCTCTGTCCCCGGTTCCTTCTCAATCTTCTGTGTTGACGTGGGACTACTTCCCTGTCTCCCCTGTCTCTGGCAGCTGCTGTAAAGGAAAGCATCTCCCAGTGTGCTCTCCTGGTTCTGGCTTCCCTCTGGGCCGCCAGCTTGGGGGCCTAATGAGAAAAACACTCCCCAGAATGCACTTCCCACTCGCCCATGCTTTCTAGTTTGTCCTTGGCTATTTCTCTGGGGTGGGGATGATGGTACAGAGGAGGAGAGCGCTGTGAGGAGGAAGAGGTAATAGATTCTGCTTCATAGAATAGCTCTTGAAAGATGGGGAGGATATGCCGCTTAGCTTCTAGCAGGTCAGTCCCCGGGTCTGCTGGGCAGGAGGGGTGTAGGAGAAGCCTGGCGTCAGTGGACTTCTGACTGATACAGGCACTCAGCAAGCTGAGGATTCCCACCTTGGTCCCATTTCATAGAGGGTCAACCTGAGCCACTCCCTTTTGAGATGGAGGCCTTACCGTCCATTGCTTGCTGTCCTCATGTGGCTCCGTTTCTCCCTTACATCCATTTCTTCACTGTCCAGACAACAGTGTTTCCTAGACTTGAGGTCTCTCTCGTAAGCCCAAGCGGCTCAGGCCAGTGCTGGCAGGGGAGCATGTGATCCCTGACCTAAGTCAATCAGTTCTTCACATTCCTCAGGCCACACCCATTGGTTCAAAGGAAGAGATCATGTATCAGGAGGCCTGGACCAATCAGAATGGGGTTTGAGACTTTTGTAAAAACCTTTAGGGAAAAAAAGGTTCCTTTTCCTTGCTGGACCAGAGTCAGACTTAGGAGCTGAGCCTAGGATGCTTCCTCAAGCTTAAGAAGGAGGCTACGAACTGGAGGGAGGCCATATTTAGGAATAGCAAGGAGGTCTTGATCCAGCCTTACCTGAAGCTGCCCTACCAGGACATTTTCATAATAGGAATTGATAAACTCTTGATGTTGACATCAGTCTGGGTCAGATTTTCATCGACCCGAAGTGAAATAGAACCTCATTTATACAAGGGTGATCATTAGAGGAAAAGACCAAAAATCACATTAGAAGATGCATTCCTAAACATGTAGTGTTGCTTCTGGGTGTAGGACCATGGGCCATGTTTTTCCTCTTTTTGTAATATATTTGATCTCATTTTCCAGTGTTTGTGTAGCAAATATGTTTTAAAACAAAACAGAAACAAGGCAAGTTCACAAAAAGTTCTACATTACAAACTGCCTCTTCAGTGAGGCAGAGGTTAAAAAAACACCTGAACTCAAGGGTCATAGCCAAGCCTTCAGGGGGTGGGGGCAGGTATCTCCATGCAGCCTTACCACGTGGATCTGAGGAGATTTCCTCCTTAAAGCTTAGTAAGGAAGTCCTTACTAATGTAGCAAGAAGTAGCCTAATGCAGCTGTGATTTCCAGGCAGGGCACAAGGCCAGAATAAAAGCGCGTTCCCAGGTAATTGTGGGTGCCTGGATGACGGTTCTGCTGGAGAATGGGTAGGGGAGGGCATTTCTCTAGTTTTGAGGCCCGTATTAGGAATTCCTTCCAAGGGGTCAGGCTGGGGGCATCCAAAGAGCTGGACAGTGAACAGCCAGGTCCCATGGTCAGGGGCAGCCCTCAGTCTGCTTGGCTAAGGCAGGTGAAGCATACAGTCCCCATCACAAAAGCGTGATCTGGGGCTTAGAGCTTGGTGCAGAGCATAGATGAGCCATGTGAGGTGTGGGCACCCCTTACGTGCTGACAATTACCTTTGGCACAGAACTCCAGTGAAGGCTCTGAACGAAGTTTATGGTTATGCACCCAGGAAGATAGAGTTACAGCAACAGTAATGGGAGGGTTAAAATGGAGTCAGGTTTGGCTGAAGGATTCCGTGTGTGTGTGTGTGTGTGTGATGTTTTCTTATGTGACATTTGACACTGATATTTCTACAGCAGTACTTCACAAAATATGTCCCACTGTGGTATAGTTCTTTAAAGAGACATTGAGGAGACCTATCTTCAGAGAAACTCATTTCATTTAGAAAACAATTAATGCATATTAATGCATATTGTATTCCTCTCCTAGAGGAAGCACACCTACTGTGTGACTGTCACACAGTAAAGGCTCTGAGGAGTCCTTCAATAAAGGAACCCGACCATGGAGTTCATTTTGGGTGGATCAGTCAGATGTCACATGAAATGTGGAGTGAGGCCAATTGTGCAGAGGGTGATTACGCTCTGGAATGTGGATAGGGGCTCCCACAGAATGGTGGGGTTTTGAGGATGGATAGGTGAGGCTGAGAATTTATATGAAGGGTGTGCAACTTAGTGGAGAATGATGAAGTAAGATACCTGAGGTCAATCTCTGACCTCTACAAACACTCATATACATAAGTGCGTGCATACACATGAATATGTGTGGACAACATGCACACCACATACACATACATACACAGACACACATACACAGGCTGTGCAATTCAGGTCCAGCCTTTTGACGTTGTGATGCAATGCTGTCCTTGACAAAATTCAGGCTTGAGAGCTACACAATGAAAATGGAGATTAAACTATTTTGGAGTGCACTGAGAACTGATGAAATCAAGGACAGAGCCCGAGGGGGTCAGACTCAGTGGGCACCCGTCAGCAGTGGTGAAGGTAATGTACTCCAGAGAGTATGGTAGAGGAGGAGGGAGATAGAGGAGAGAACAGGGACAGGATCAGCTTGGTCTGGAGGGGTGAACCAGCCACGGGCCCCTGCGAGGTATGGGTCCAGCTTTTTGACTGGAACATAGTGTTGCCATTTACAAAGTACACACTCAAGAACCATGAAATTGAATTACCCCCAAAAATGTTAAAATCTTGTAATGTTTTGAGTGAGTTTAAGGTTTGAGTTGGACCACATTCATAGCTATTGTCAGCTTCATGCAGCCAGATGCTGCCCATGGACCACAGGTTGGACACGTCTGGGAAGAGTGTGTCCACTCTTCTAGAGAATCTTTGCATTCACTTGTTTGAGCATCTCAGTTCATAGAGAAACACTGAGGTCGATGGAGGAGAGCCAACCAGTCAAAGAGGTTGGCTGTACACCCTGGGTACCCGGGAGGGAGAGGTGGGATGGGAGGCTACCAGAAGCCCTCAGAATCTGTTGGAAGCTTGCATGTGATGCCAGTTGCCAGAAAAACAGGAGCCGAGGGCAGGTGTGCTGCAGAGCACAGGGTGACTCATGCCTGAAATCTTGGCAGCCCGCTTCTGCTGGATTCAGGGTGCATCTCCAATGGACTGCCAGCTCTCTACATCCTACTCAGTAGGTAAAGCTCATGGGCAGTCAATGAGCTGAGCACAAGCCACTGACCCTTCCCCAGCTCTCAGTAGCTGGAAGAGCAGATGTCTGGCATTCTTGAGATCTGAAGCTTTTCTCTCAGCTAGCCTCTGGGAAGGAGAGGTGGCTTGTCCATTTGACTGAGGGCAGGGCAAGGTCTCAGTCCCATCCCCTCTGCCAGTTAACATCCCACAATCAAATGCACCCTTAACATGAATGTCCAAGGCCTGGCTTCACCAGCAACCTTGATGAATTTCCACTTAGCCTGGGAAGATCATGTTCATATTCTCTCTCTCGCTCTCTCTCTCTTGCTCTCGCTCTCACTTTTGCTCTCACTCTCACTTTTGCTCTCGCTGTCTCTGGTGTATGTGGTGCAGGAATGTGCTGATAGGTGTGCGTGTGGAGGCTAGAGATGGACACTGGGTGTTTTCCTCCCTCAGTCACTATCATAGATTTTGAGACAATCCCTTGCTGAACTTGTAGCTCATCTCTTCAACTAGCCTGGCTGACCAATGAGCCCCTCAGGACTCTGCCTATCTCTGGCCCCTAGTGTTAGGAGTTACAGACAAGACACCACTGTAATTTTTACGTAAATCTGGGGATTCAAAGTCAGACCCTCGGGCTTGAGAGGCGGCGCGTTACTGACCGAGCCATCTCTCCAGCCCATGTCTCTCCATTCTTTGCTTTGCTGACATCATGGTAGAGTTGCCGTACCAGAAACATCCATCCAGAAACACACATGCAGCTTTTGAATGTCAAAATCTCTTCGAAAGCCAGGGCAGAGACAATCATTTGCAAGTTTCAAAATCCTGCTTTTGGCACTTCTGAATCTGGAGCCTGCAATACTCAGGAACCCATGATACCGTTTTTATATGTATATACATTACGTTAATAATTCCTTGAACAAAATTCATGAGCAGTTTCCAGAAGAAAAGGCAGTGCGGTGCTGGGCGTGTCCAGAGAGCTGCCTACCTCTCTGCCTCCCAGGTACTGGGATTAAAGGTGTGCACTACCACATCTAGCTCTGGTTCTTTTTATTTGTTTTATGTGTATGAGTGTATTGTGTGCGTGTATGCGTGTACGTGTGTCACGCAATGCCAGTGGAGGCCAGAAAAGGGTGCTGGATTCCCTGAAACTGAAGTTATGGACTGTTTGTTCGCTGCCTTGTCAGTGCTCTTAATTGCTGAGCCATCTCTTCAGCCCCAATTCTTAATAATACTTATTAAAACTAGTTCATAATAAAAAACAAAGCAAAACAAAAATCAAAACAGGACTTAAGCACATGTTCCTTAAATTATTATCAAACACAATCTAACTTGATTCTCCTTACATACTAGGCCAAAGTTGAAATTTGGTGGCTGACACATGATACCTTGATTCTCTGAACTAGGACCAACATACATTGGAGTAGCTTGGTCTCTGCTTTGGGGGTCTGCCCCAGTGCCCACCAGCAGCCTCTTCTTACCCCCAGCTTCCTAGGTTGTGCTTGGGGATTGGTTCTCATTGCTGGCTATGATGAAGTCTTTACATCTGCCAGTGAGTGTGTGCCTCCAGCCCTGACACTTCTTGGGGCACGGTCTCCTTATCTGCAAAGCAAGGTCACCTCACAGCAGCACCGGCTCTGTGCCTTCCCCGCAGGGCCTTGTTTCAGGACATGAGCCTCAGTTTATAGATGTAGGGACAAGGTCACCAGAAAGAGACCTGCCAAAGGCGAGCCGCTCAGTGAGTCAAGTTGAATGTTCCATAGTATAAATCCTGATTATGCCAACAACAAAAAAATAAAAGAGGGGCTGGAGAGATGGCTCAGAAGCTGAGAGCTCTGGCTGTTCTAGTAGAGAACCCTGGTTTGGGTCCCAGTACCCACATGGTAGCTAAACATCATCTATAACTCTAGTTCCAGGGGATCCAATGTCCTCTGCTGACCTTCACCATGACCCAGGTGCACTTACATACATGCAGACAATATACTGATGCACATAAAAAGTGCTGATGCTAAATGCAAGCCATCTCAGAATGGTGGGTGCCTGTGAGATACTAGAATTGGTGAGAAGATGGGGTTTAGAGGGAATGAAGAACTAGACAGATGGTTGAAGAGTGTGTCATTCCATGCTCAAGGGTTCTAAATCAAGGTCTTGTGCTTGTTCAACTGTAGCCCAAATAACTGACCCATGCTGACACTGAGTTCAAGAGAAGCTTTAGAGGAAGCATATTCTCTGTGCGTGTGTGTGTGTGTGTGTGTTGTGTGTATGTGTGTGTTGTGTTTTGTGTGTGTGTGTGTGTTGTGTGTATGTGTGTGTTGTGTTTTGTGTGTGTGTGTGGTGTGTAAATATGTACATAGAAGGGTATGATGACATATTTGCACCTGTGTTCAGAGGCCAGAGAAGGACATTAAGTGTCCTTCTCTATTCTTTTCTGCTGTATTCCCCTCAGACAAAATCTCTCACTGAGCCTGTAACTAGGCTGGCAACCAGCGAGTTCCAGCAGGCCTCCTGTCTCTACCTCCCCACAGAGCTGGACTTACAGGCACCCACATAGTCATGCCTGGCTTTTTATGTGAGGGCTGAAGATTCAAATTCGTGTCTTCAGGCTTGCATAGCAAATGCTCTTAACCACTGAGCCATCTCCCCAACTCTCCTCTGTGAGACAGGTTTCTAAACATAGCTATGTGGTATAGACGGGAGAAATTGTGAAAAATGGAGGGTATCAGCAGCTGCAAAGGAACAAACCCCTTGCTGGCTCTCACGAAGCAGACCCCCTAGACAACTTCCAGTGAACCTGGGGCAGAATTCTACAGGACACAGAAAGCAATCTGCTTGCCCTGGTATCTGATGCAATTTGGCAGACCAATTGTCCGCGGGCTGTTGGTTTGACCCAGACCCGATTTACCGGCAGAGCGCCGGGATTGGTCACCAGTACATCGGACAGTGGAAGGGAGTTCCCGCAGATGAAACAAGAACGTAGAAAACTGCTTGAGTGGCTGGTGATTCTGCCCCACCGAGTTTTGGTGCTGATTGAGGCTGTGACTCTTCACCTCTTCCCTCCCCCGGTTAAGCTGAACCTGGCTCCTCAGAGGCAGCGGGTTTGACTGGGGACCTGCCGTGGTCTACAGGGGTGTCAAGTTTCTACATTGCTGTGAGACCTCCCTGGATCAGATCTGTCCTTCAGAGGGAGCCCAAGTCCCCACAGCTTCGGACACAGTGGTCTCCCAGGCATGTCTAACACATGGCCAGCAGACCACAGACAGCCAAAGACACCTAGGAAAGCAGCCCAACATGAAATCACAAACTTATTGAGATCATTAAGGGATTTGTTTTCATGATTCTTTTTTTCTGTAACTCTTTCATGTGGTTGTCTAGCATAAACTTTCTAGATGATATCATGTTACAACATGAAAAGGTTGGGCATACCTGGTAGACCTTTAGTCACTCCTCGGAGGCCTCTCAGGGCTGGTATCCCCCTCCAGATCAGGGCAATCCTTCCTAGCTTTCGCTCCTCCTCTGTGATCCCCTTGGATGGCCCGCAAGGATGTAGGTCACCTTTACCTCTTTGGCTGGCGCCTGCTGAGCCCGATCCCTCTGGGACCTCAGGCTCTTTGCTTCATCTCCTCAGTACTTTCCAAAATAGGTCTTGTAGTCTCCATCTCAAAGATGATAAGCCTAGGGCTCAGAGAGGCCACCAGCATGTCCAAAGCTGCACAGCCAACATGAGAGAGTCCTCAATCCAGTCTCCGTCCTGTGCCTACAGGAGCACACCTAGGACAACATGTGTGTTCACTGGATACTTGTTAGATGACAGAAGGAAAATTGCCTTAGGACATTCATGTTGAGAAGTTCACTAGGAACTAATTGATGTTTAATTTTATTCATCTGAACACCTGCTTGGGAGCCCAGCAAAGACCTAGAGAAAGTGTGTCCCAGGCAAGCAAAGCTGTAAGATACACACACACACACACACACACACACACACACACACACACACACTCTCCTGTAACGACCTGCCTGCAATTGATATACTGCTAAGTAGCATTTCTTGTACTGAGGAGATTCTATTTCCACACTAGCAGCAAATATGACCTTTGAGTCAGCTGCCAGCTGCTTATAATTCTGACAGATGCAAGCGCATTTCTGGGAAGCTGTAGCCACTCAGGACCTTGTAGATCAACAAGCAACGCTGGCGGCTTTGGTAAGATTGATCGGCCCGTGAGAATCCCATTTACAGCCCTAACAGAGCCTCGGTTTACCACGGCCTGGGCACTAATGACTTCAACAGCTCCGATCTAAATCTGTCAGCCAGGGCTGGTGGCGATATTAAAGAACACTCTATTTATACGAAGCAGCAATTAGAGGAATGCTCGCCAATGGGCCACTGCTTCCAAGCAAATCCCCAGTCTTCCAAATGGTGTCATGCTCGCGGTTATTTCAATCCGCTTGGAATTTCAGGGATATTAATGTGACGGGCCATCGAGGAGGATTAGCCAGGTTTATTTCTGCTGACATTTCAGAGAGCACACTCAGGTTCCTGAGACGTGCCTGGGCCCCTGCCCTGCACCAGCACATTGCGGGGGGTGCGGGGAGGTGGAGGGGAAGGAAAGCAGCTGTTGAGAGGGAGGCTCACCCGTCTAGGCCCTGCCCTCCTCTGCCTCTTCTCTGCCAGCCCCACTGACTTCTCTTCAAGCTTGGCACTTCCCTCTGGACTCTCCAATCTCCTCTCTGTCATCTATGTCTCTGCTCTGTCCTTTTCTTGTTTTGGTCAGGAAACAAACCTGTAGATGGGATTGCCAAATAAAACATAGCCTGGGTCAGAGAGGTCAGAGAACAACTTGCAGGAGTCAGTTCTCTCCTTCTGCCAAGTAAGTCCTAGGGATTGAATTTAGTGGACAGACTTGACTGCCAGCATCTCTGTTTGCTAAGCCACCTCACTGGCCCTAGCCCTGTACTTTCTAACTGTCTTCCTCACTGTCTTGTGAGGCCCCTGAGGGCAGGAACCAGGCCTCATTCATTATAGATCCCCTGGCACTGACATCTGAATGTCTACTAAGTGCCTACATGAGTGAAAAGCAGTTACTTCAGTAACAAGGGCACTATTCATAAGGAATTTGGGGAGTTTGTTTTTTCAGCCATTTTTGAGACAAGGTCTCCCTGTAGCCACAGCTGATCTGGAACTCGCTATGTAACCAGATTGGCCTCTACCCCACAGAGAGTCTCCTTCCTCCTTCTCCCTCCAAGGTGTGGAGATTAAAGGCATGCACCACCTCACCTGGCTTGGGAATTCTTTTTAATCCAGGGACGAACCCCCTTAGAAGAGAAGCCGTCTCATGCTTGCTATGAACACTTTCATTTCCAACTTGAGGGGGAGGGCTGGAGGGCCCCGTGACCCTGCACAATAGAGGAGCTGACCCCCACAAGCTGGAGTGGACATGTCTGAATATCTTAGCCATAAGTCTGACTGTCCGGCTGCCTAGTGGACCCTAGTTCTGGAGGCTTGTTCTCACCTCCCTGAGGATAAGCAAACCTGGACCCAGAGAGGTAGAGACATTTGCCAGAGCAGCAGGCAGCAGTGGTAGATGTGGCAGCGGGCAGCCTGACCCTGGGATCTGTGCAGAGTCTGATACCGCCACCTTCCAGAAGTACTTGCCACACTTGGGCTGCCACAGATTCAGGTCTCTCATGATCACTGTGCTGTGCACTTCCAGTATTCCCACATTACTGATAAGGGATGGGGCTTACCTGAGGCTCGACATTGGAAGCTGGAGGGCTTAGGACAGACCTTTGGACATTAGTTACTTTTCTGAGGCTGTAATAAAATACCATGACCAAAAGAAACTTAAGGAGGAGTTTATTTTGGCTCACAGTTCCAGAGGGAGATCCTGTACCAGTGGGGAAGACAGCAGGAAGAGAAGGCGGAGAGACCACATCTCAACTGCACAGCGGAAGAAGGGAAAATAGACTCGAGTGGGGTGAGGCTATGAACTCAAAGCCCGCCGCACCCGTGATGCGCTTCTTCCAGCAAGACTCCACATCCTAAAAGCTCCATAGCCTCCCAAACAGCACCTCCAGCTGGGGACCCGGTGTTAAAATACAAGAGTCTATGGGGGACCTTGTTCATTCACGTGTCCGTACCCTCTCTCTGGAGCTCACATCTTCACCCTCTGTGCCATGTGACTGCTGAATAAATTCAAGGCCCTCTTCCTCTATTTCCCCAGAATTCATATTTGGGGATTGTAGGACTTGGTCCCTTGTTCACCTACCCACCAGATCCTTAGAAAACTCCTAGGCTTTGCAAGGCACTGACTGCGGCGGTTACTGTGAGGCACAGGATGGTGAAGGGGCCACGGTTTCCGCCCTCAGGTTACCTGCAGCCCAGCTTTTCCTGCTCGCTCCAGAAGGAATGGGCTCTACCTCTTTACTTCTCCATAAGCCTGTGGACTCTCTGAGGACTAAAGCATGTTCTCTCAGTGTCCTGGAATCCCATGGAACAACTAGCCTGGCCTTGGCTGCTGCTAAGAGGCACGACACCCAAAGGTTGTTCTCAGATGTCCACACCCACTCCATGGTACATGTGAACCCATGCCCATACGCAAGAACATGTGCGTGCGCGTGCGCACGAACGCACACACACACACACACACACACACAATTCATGCAGATGCGGACGTGGCCCTGCCTTCAAGGGTATACAGATGTGGGAGGGAACCATAGCTCACCTGGATTCACTAGCTCAGGAGCCTTCCCAGAATGCCCAGGTGGAGGTGTAAAGGAAGGCAGACAGCACAGTCAAGGGTGCCTTGGGTAGAGCAGGGACAAACTGCTGCAAAGAGGGTTAGAGGTAACAGAGGCCCCTGAAGCAGAGACTGAACACGGGACGCTGGAGGGAGATCAGGCTTCCCCTCTGAGGGCCTGGGCAGCAGACAGACTCTCAGTGGCTAGAACAAAGCAGCTTTCCATTTCCAGGATTTCTGAAGGGACAGAAAGTGGGGAGTTAGGGAGCAAGACTGGTCGAGGTCCCCATTCCACAAAGGCCAGAAAATGAGTCCACATCTGTCTGCCTTCCCAGCTGTGTGGACAGAAGGAAATGCTTTCAGGGCCTGCCTCCTTCCCAGAGTCCCTCCGCCCGGGTGCAACACTCGAGCAGGCCACAGCTGCGACGTGGAGTCTCTGTGAATACTCTGAGCTTTGTTCACTAGAACCGACAGATGCTTTGATGGACAGACAGCTCCTCTCAGGCTTGATTTAATTTCCTGTGTGTGTTTTTAATCTTCTCCTGAGAGGGACCTACTAACTCTTCTGGAATGATGCTTCCATTTGGAAAAAACTGGGGACAGAATCCTTTCTCCCCACCCTCAGCATTTGTAAGAGATCATCATTGTAGAGACTGGTACCCAGTATCCAGGCAGAGCCATAGTGGCTGCTGCAGGTGGCACATGAGCCACAGCTCTGGGATTGGGCCTCTTCTAGGCCTGAGGGAGCTGAGAGCTCAGGAAGGTCATTTGTGACTCCCATGTCCAGCCAAGGACAGACCGTATACATTGCTCTTTCTCCCTTGTTCAGCATCCCCAGCCCCTTACAGGCCCACCCATCCCAGAAAGTGTCCAGCAGAGGACCCAGCTTTGCTCTGAGTGCCAGCTTAGGAGAAGGTCCAAAGGACAGGTTCAAGGAGTCCCTGAGTGCAGGGCTGGCTTCCTTTTGAAATTCTTTCCCTTTGAGAATGTCCCCAATAAAACGATGCTGGGACTGGACCATAAATCTTAAGTAACACTTAGCTCATGGGTGAAAACAGCATTTAACACTATTGGTTCCACGTGGGAAGTCTGGTTTTTGAATCAATACAAAATTCCACTTGGAGAATTTCTTCTGGATGGAGAGATGGGTTCCACCTTTGAGAGAGTGAAACCAGGTTGGCCAGCTTGGGCCAGGAGCACAGATTATGACAGGCAATAGCAGTTGTACACAGGAAAGTGGGTGTGTGGTGGGGGTATAGAAATCCGGCTGCAGAAATTGCATTACAGGGCAGCGCCATACCAAGCTTGGTTCAAAGGTCAGCACAAGCCCTAGAAATTGAGGCATTTACTACCTTCAAGTCTTGGCTTCCTTGGAGAAAAAAGGAAAACAAGAAAGCAATATAGGAAGGAGAGTCAGTTCTTAGTCTGTTGGGGATGCTATAATGAAATACCACAATGGGGTAGTTTCTAAACAATTTGTTTATCACAGTTCTAGAGGCTGGAAACACAGAATAAGGGTGGACTTGGTGCCCCAGGAAGCTTTGCTCCTGGCTCTTACTGCTGTGAAATGGTAACAGGGAGGGCACTAATCCCATCGGGAAGGCTTTACCCACACGGCACAGTTACCTCCCAAAGGCTCCATTTCCTGACACTGACATTGGAGGTAAAAATTTTAACATTCAGACATTTAAGGAGAGAGGAGAGAAAGGAGCAGGGAGAGAGGGAGAGAGGGAGGGAGGGGGTGAAAGGAAAGCAAACACCCACCCTTCTCTAACCTGATAGGCTCGCTCTGTTTATAGCTATATCGCTGGACTGGAGAGAGGGTCATGAGTGAAAGCACTTGCCTTGCAAGACTGGTGACCTAAGTTCCAAGCCTGGAGCCCACAGTGGAGGGAGAAAACCAACTCCCCAGAATTGTTCTCTGACCTCTATATGTGTGCTATGTTACATGTTCACCCACAACACACACACACACACACACACACACACACACACACACGCATGTACACAGACCACAGCACACAGCACACAATAATAATAATAAAGTTCCTTCATTAATTCCTGAGGAGGAGAGGGAGGGAAAGAAGGAGGGAGCCGGGGAGAGAGAGCTGTGGTATGTTTACACCTGTGGTCAGCCACTGTTAGTTTATACATTCATTTATAAATTTTCCTGTTAAATAGCCATGATCTCAAACCATAAGTGTGACACAAGTGGCCTGTCACTGGAGATCAGAAGCATGACCACTCCGTCTCCTTAGCACCCAGGGTGGAGGTGAAAGATCAGGCTTGGGGTTTCTAGAGCCATAGGTCAGCTCTAGAACTGGAGCCCATGTAAGCAAGCTCTCTTTTACTCAGTTATTCAGCCTTCTTAAGTTCCCTCGGGTCTCATTTTGCCCACCTGTACCATGGGTCTTCACCTAGATCCCATGATTTAATGGAGCAGATGATGTATGGTGAGGTAAGAAGGTGTGTGTGACTGTGGCTTCTCCTCCCAGACAACTCAGAGCATCACTAACAGGGGAGGACAGTGAGCAGAGCATCCTCAGGAAGATGATAGGAATCTGTTTCCTGTGTTCTGGTTGACTCTCTGGGATTGTAGATAAAGAAAATAGACTGTAGACTCCATCAAGCAGGAGACAGTGCTAAGTCCCACTTTGTCCCTATTGACCACTTACACGTGTCCTAAACCTGTCTTAAATCATCTGAACCTCAGTTTCCCCTTCCATACAATGGTACGAAGGCTCTCTATGGCAGGAGACCTTTGAACAGCGTCAATAATAACAATTGACCTCGTGCAATAAGCTGTGACTGTCTGATCAGGCCCCAGTACCTCTTTGAATCACATGTAACCAGAAATTCAGACATCAAGGAAGAGGAAAAAAAGCCTGGGTCTCTTGCTCATTTTAGATCCATAACTGACTCACTGAAGCACGTGACAGTCCTTGGACACTGTTGAGAGAACATGGTGAGATTTTATTTTCAGTTTGGCTAAAGGCTACGTGATTAACTGCTCATGCAGGTCCTTCTTTCTCTCCTCCTCGAAAGCCACAGAAACCTGGCCAACAAGATTAAATGATCATTTTGTGGCATTGACACCCAACACTGGGCCCATTAAGTGCATTCATTAGCTAGCAAAGAGTTCAGCAAAACCCGTTTGATAGCTGCTTGCCTTTGGCCCCCACCCTGCTTTCCCAATCAAAAGACGCCCCTAAGTTTCAGTGCACTCATCAAAGACCTCCCCAAGTTTCTCCCCAAATCATTTCTTCTAAGTCTGGCGCTTCTCTCCCCAACAGAGAAACTGCCTTGCGAAAGACATATAAATAGAGCCAATTTAGACATCATTTTTGCCACAGTTCCAAGAGCTGGAGGACAAAATAGAGAAGATCTGAGACTTTTCTTTAAATGTTGCTTCAACTCTTAGCTATCTCCTCTTTGAAAGCAAATAGATTTCAATTATGCCAATCCTGTGAGCAGGAAACATGGAATTGAGGCCTTAAATTCGCCCCATTCACCGGTGATTCAGGTTTGTTTAGGCTGCCAATGAATCCTTGTGCTGGCAATGTTAAGGCGCCCAGAGCTCGGTTTAATTTCACATAGAAAAGCTCCCCCATTCAGGGTAATGTCCCAGGTGTGCAAGGTACAAAGGCCTTAATATCCTCATGATTTCTCATTGAAGTAGGAGTCAATCACACAGCTGTTGAGGTCCCTTCTGCCTACCATGTTGGCCCCATTCTGTGTGAATATAGCATTGTGTAGAGAAGCCCAAGGAAGTCAAGCCCAATCCTGTTGGGCCACTGGCGAGTCAAGGTGACCTTGGGAGAGATGCACCACAGGTTTGCTTTGGTATGAAGTGGAGAATAGAATTGCTCTACCAACTGGGTGGCTGAGCACAGAGTAAAGCTGTTGCTGTCCCATGGGTATGCCCGTCTGCTTGCTTCTCTGATGTTTCAGTCTAGATCAGAGCTAATCCTTGTGTCAGCTGAGGAGGTTCTGGAAAATTCTGCTCAGAGCACCAAATATTAGTTCCTGTCACCTCTAGATAGACTGGCAGCTTTTGGAGATCTAGGTCATGGAAAACAGAGCCCATCTGCCTTCTAAGGATGATTAGTAGACCACCATGTTGGCCTGAAAGATATCACCATACTAAGAAGTGGATCTGTGCTAGTTAGCTTCAATTGCCTGCTTGGCATAGCCTAGAGTCACCTAAGGGGAAAACCTTGACTGTGGAATTTCCCAGATCAGGTGGTCCTGTGGGTATGTCTATAAGGGACTGTCTTATTTGTTAATTGAGGTGGAGGGACCAGCCCACCACGGGTGGCACTATCCCTAGGCAGGCGGTCTTAGCCTGTATAGGAAGCTAGTTAGCCAAACACCAGCCTGTGAGCGAGCCAGCAAGCAGTGTTCCTCCACGGTTTCTGCTGATTCACGCTCCTACTTGAGTTCCTGCCCTGACTTCCCTCTGCGGCGGACAGTGACCCAGAAGTGAAAGGCAAATAAGCTCTTTCCTTTCCTAACCTGCTTATGGTCATGATATTTGTCACAGCAACAGAAAAGAAACTAGGCCAGGATCAGTTTGTATTGAAACAGGGATTTTACTGGAATATAGGAAGGTATAAATGAAACTTGGGATTCTGTTGTGAAGCAGGAATGCCCCCTCACCTCTGCTTGACCAAGGGAAGCTCTATTCACCTAATAAGGCACAGGCAGAAATGGTAGAAGGTGACCCACACGTTCTTCTGGCTTAACACCTGTGGGGTACGGAAACCTCAGACACCCCAAAGATGCTAAGCTGGCAGGTTTACTGCTTCCCGTCTCTGCCTGTCTGACAAGATTGCTTGAACTAGCAGCTTAGAGCATTCTAGAGCATTCCACAGTGACTGCATGATCCCGGTGGTTGTCTCTTGGTCAGTGTGGCCACGATTTGAGTGTTCAGACTCTTCAGACTAAATGTGAGGTAGGATGTCCTCACCAAGACCTCTACAGACCATCCCTCACTCCTATCCCCACACCAATGCCTGAGGAAATGGTGCCCTCTGACTAAATGGGACAGGACAGAGGTAGGCTCCCACTGAGCAGGACTGAGTCCTGGGAAAGGCAAACACATTCTTTCTAATCAAAGGGATGAGGGCTTTCAGACTGGAAGACCAAGAAGCCGTGAGCTTTGTTTGTGTGAAACTGGTGCTAAAGTGATCCAAGGATGTGCTGTGGCCTCCCTCTGTCCTGATACTGAGCAGCAATCCATCCTTAGTCCTGGATGGAGTTACCTGTTAAGAAGGGAGAAAAAAGGAAGTGAGATTAAGTTAACAGTCACAAGACCAAACAGGAACCGTCCGGCTAGGGCAGGGATTTCTCCTTTCTAATACTGCCCACGGCTCCCAGGTGCCAAAGTGAAGCCTGCACATCTCAACTGTTTGTGAGCCAGACCTGATTCCTACTCTGCATTTCTGTATGTAGATATGGAAGGTCTGGAAAGAAGCAGTAAATGCCAAGAGATAATGGGGATGAGGCACCAAAAGGGGTCTCTGACCCCCCAGCACAGCGCTTTTCAGTACTGCTTCATTCACCCTTCGCATTAAAGACCCTCACTCACCACTGAGGTCCCTGCTCTGTGAGCATGCTTGGGGACTGCAGCTGTGTCCTTCTATTTCCCCATGGCTGTGCAGCACAAATAGAGTGTCTTTGCCCATGCTCATGAACGCTTTCTTAGAGTGGGTGAAGATGGTTACTGAGTTGGGGAGGGGTCTCTAGCCAAAGGAGACTCTGGAAATGAGCCTCTTTCTAGTGCCATGTCCAGAAGGCAGCTTCTGTTAAGAGGAGCTGCTGGCCCCTTAGAACTCAGTGGGAAGGTGATCAGTAGGGTAGTCTCCTTGGACTAGAGGCTTCTGGAGGGCAGGGCCAGGTTTTTCCTCACATGGTCCCAGACTGAGGGCTTAAACTCTCTCAAGTGCTCTCAAAAACTTTCTTCAAAGTTCTCTCTCTCTCTCTCCAAATTTTAGATGCTTCATAACCAATGTGGCCATAGAGTTAGCCAAGACTAGACTTCTAGGATTTCTAGAACCCCAGCAATATGTTCATTCTGTAGCTGTCACAGAGGAAAGCACCAGAGCTGTGTTTGAGGCAGATGAACCAAATTCAAACTCTGCTTTTGCTACTTGGCAGGTCTCTTATTCAAGGCGATGACTTGGAGTTTCTAAGTCTCAGTTGCCCCATGTGTTTAAGAGAGGGCCATGTAGGGTGGATGGAATGGTACACTCTTCTTGTAATAAAAGCTATACAACTATAGTCATGGCGTGGCTTGTGCTTGCTGCCCCTAGCCTGGGCTCTTTTGTATACACTCAGCTACGTGGCCCTGGACAAGTTTCTCAGAACCCCTCTACTCAGTTCTGCAGCCAGGTGGAAGGAGCAGCAGTTTTCAGACAAGTTTGTGCAGTCACAGCGTGCTGGGACACTCAGAAGAAGCAGGCACGATCTTAGCTAATGCTGTCTTTTCTCTGAAGGGAGCGGGGCCGTGATGTCACGTTGGCCTCTCTTGGAAGCAACCGCTAGGACCTCAGTTTGCAGCCCTTAGGATTAGAGGTCCTTTGGGGAGATTAAGCATCTGACCCCCAGATTCCAGGCTTCCAGCCACTTTGTACTTTTCCTTGACATTGGTTATCAGTGAATCATTGTTGACAACAAACAGAAGAAACAGACTCCAAATGATTTAAACCTCAAAAGATTTGGGTACAGGATCCTGGGGAATCTGTAGAATTGAAGCAGAGCCTCTAGGTCTTACTAGCTTTGGAGGGTTAAGAAGAGGAAGTTGGTGGAATGGTGTCACTGTGTTGTGCTGTCCCCAATGTATCTGGATTCCAAATAGTCACTGACCTCTGTGGCTCTCATTTCAATTTCAAATCTCCAGGAGAGACTGTGATTGATCTAGCTAGGGTCAATACCCATCTCTGGCCCAATTTGCTAAGGCAGGGTTGGGAGATGTCCATTTTTGCATCTTGGGAGAAAAGGAGCTATGATTGATGTCCTATTCATTCATACATTCTGTCTCTCCAATTTGGTTTCCCATCCCTGGAAGATACAAGTCCTGGCTGACATTTTTATATCCGTAGTGCCTCTCTCAGAGGAAACAGAATGAGTGTGTGTGTGTGTGTGTGTGTGTGTGTGTGTGTGTGTGTGACATCTACAGAACACACCCAGCCAGGCACACACGCTGACCAAGAGATCACACTTACTCTTTGAACACACGCCACTTGGAAATGTTCCTTATTATTAATAATAATTAATAAATAAATGGTTCAGAGAGTTCTAATTTTCTCTTGCTATCAAAATTAGCATATCCCCCTCAGTTTTCCTAAATTGCTACCTTTTTTGATAATGTGTATATAATTACAGCACGCTCTCTGATTCCACCCAAACTCGCTCTTTGTTAGGTTGGCTGACTTTGCTTGCGTGCTGTCAGCCGCCACTCTGGCTTTTTAAAGAACTGTTATGATTGATGTAATTAAACCAAGTCAAGGCTTCTATTTCGCTTTTCCCCCATTTTTCTTTCCTTTTTCCCCTCCCTCTCACAACAGAATTGAGAGAGAGAGAGAGAGAGAGAGAGAGAGAGAGAGAACGAACTAGGGAGAGAGAGAGAACAGAAGTGTTCCTGGTTTCTGATTTGCTGGAATTGCCTTACCAGAAGGTGCGGTCTCTGCATTTTGCTCAAAGAAGTTAATAAAACACCCACCGCAAACTTCCGACTGCATTGTTCTTGCCAATTACCAGAGCGGCCTCGGGTCTCTCCCCGTTAATTGCCGAGAGCAGGGAAGCTTTACTCGAAGCGCAGCGTACCCAAGCATGTATGGAGTTTAATGAGTCATACTAACTCTGCACTCCAAGCAATTAGGTAAATCTAGCTGTTAGTTAGTGAGGCATAAAATAAATTTAATCTCTCTTCTAAAAAATCAATTATAGTGCTGTAATGTATAATTCAATTTGGGTCATGCTACATAAATTTTCTGTTTTTAGTATGTTTTTAAACGGGTTGCTATTAGATTTTGCAAGCTGTGTGTGTGTGTGTGTGTGTGTGTGTAGACTAGAGGGTGAGGGAAAGGGACATCTTTAGAAAGTCTGGATGGGGTAAGGCAACAGAGAGTCAACAGTGAATCAAAAGGTCTCTGTGTGCTTCCCCAACGTTCCTGAAACCCCTACTGTGTGTACTATCTTCATGGAAGGTAGACAGAGCACACCATAAGCATTCTCTAGGGACACATGGTCTAAATGATAATAAAAGACCAAACCAAATAGAAAATTAGAAAATAATGAAATAGGAAGAAGCAGACAGATATAAGTTAGGGTATTGAAGAAAGAATTGGGGATTTCAAATCCAGATACCTGGAGCTCCTTTTGAAGCCTGCTATGGACCAGTGTATGTGCCCTAAGGCAAATAACAATCGATCTGAGCCTTGATTTCCTCATCTGTAAAATGGGGCCAAGAATCCCTTTTCTCTCATGGTTTTTGAGATAGGCTGATGTGACAGGGTCTCGGTGTGCATTCTGTAAGCGAAGTCTAAAATCTGCCACCGGAGAGACATAAGCACTCAAAGGATGGAGCTGTGTCTTTCCCTCTCTGCTGCCATCCTTGACGCCTGGCACAGGCACAGCATGTAGCAAATACACTCCAGATGAAAGAAAGGTATGAGTCTGGGTGGCATTTGAAGAAGCAATCAGTTTTCACCAGCTGCCGCACTGAACACTTAAACCCACCCTATCTGATCCCAAGTCCTTTATGGTTATCCCTGAGTGCAGGAGAGGAAACCATACCCAGTGAGGTTCCCTAAGAGCACAAGGTGAAGAAGAGGCGGGCTAGAGACTTGAACTCAGGTCTCCTTGTTCTCTTCATCTACCTTTCCTCCCCACCGTCATGGGCAGGAGATAAAAGATGAGAGAAGGCCTTGGGAATCTGGAATTGACATCCAGCAGCTTTTGTCGAGGTTCAGAGCTTAGAAACCCCTGAAAAAGTGCCTAAAATGCTCTTCATGCCCCTCCCCCGCCCTAGCCTGCCCATTTTATTTTGTTAATGGAATGCTTACAAAAAATTACACATCGTTCCGTTTGCCTGCTAATCTCCTGGCAACAGCCATGGTCCCAAACATTATTAAAGTAGTTAAGACTTCATCACAACCGTCTCTTTCCAATTTTCCTGCTTCCAGGGATGCTCAGCATTGCTGTGAGTCACTTACCTCCTGAGCACTCCTCCAAGGCCAGGCAAGCCTAACTCCCTCCCAGGATAACCAGGCCAAGGATACCTGTACAATGCGGGGGACAGGGAGAGTAGACAGAGGTTGGGGTGGCTGTTATAAAATGGGGTTCTTTCTCAGGGCTCTGCCGGTCTAGCAAGAGGCCCTCGGTCTCAGTCATCCCCCCACTGCCTGCTAGTTGCCTCTAGCTCTGGCTCTGAACCTCCTGCGTGTGTTCCTTGTGACTTCAAGAATGCACTTGCTACTGGCTGTGATGGAGAATGGAGGCTCTGGGGTGCACGCAGAGTGTTGTTGTCTAATAAGCCATGAGCTGCACTGTGCTGTTGGTTGACTCCCTTTGCCAAGCCTGTGGGTCATTTAAAAAAAACATATCTAAAGTAGGGCGGGTGCAGTTGCTTCCACAAAATGATTCCCATCACAAGATAAGCCTTTAATTAGCAGAACAACTCGCCCAGCTGAAACCTAACTTTCACAGACATATACCCAGTGATGTTAATTATGAAATGAATCTGCACATGCATGATTTATGGGTCTTTGACTTTAAAGAGAGAAAAAAAATCAGCTGCTTATTTTATTTATGCTGCTGGCCTCTGAGAGAAATCACGAGAGAGAGATACCATGGACGGTGCTCGCGCTTCTTAGAAGCTTAACGTCCCTTTCAGTGACTTTTATGCCTTTGCTTACATCAATCAGCTAAATATTTATTGAATTCCTCAATTGCCCAGCACAGAGCCAGGGGCGTGGGGAGAGTGGGGACTCGAGAGCAGCCACAGCTCTACTGCCACACTCAGGTGACATGTACCCTGGAGGGATCTTTTAGAACACAGGGCTTTCTTACCTCCCTCATTTTCAAACAAGGAAACTGAGGCCAGAAAAGGGATTAACTCCCCACAATCGTACAGAGAATCAGGTTTGGACGGGTAGCTCAGTTGGATGTTTCCCTTCTATCTGGATCAACAACCGTGGGATCCTAGGTGCTGGAGTAGTAAGAAAGTGCAGGGCACATAAGATATAAGATTCTGTGAGTGTCCTGGGGACCTACCCTTCCCTAGGGAAACTGCTGGGTATTGGTGCATGCTGGGAGAGTAGGTCTCCTCAGCTATGTAGTTACTGGTAAGTCCGTCAGGTTCTCAATATACAGTTTCAAACCTGTGATCACAGGGACATCCTTGGTTCAACTCATTGGGTTTTAAAAAGACATGGGGATGGAAAAGGGGTAGGGGAGGAGGGAGGGGAGGAGGAGAGGGGAGGGGAGGGGAGGAGGGGAGAAGGGAGGGGAGAGGGGAGGAGGGGAGGGGAGGAGGGAGAAGAGGACATGAGAGGGGAGGAGGAGAGGAGGGAGGGGAGGAGGGGAAGAGAAGGCTGGGAGTGAGTGTCATCAAAATACATGACAACTGGGCATGAGACTGTCAAAGGATTAACTGATGAAAAGTAAATAATTACAGGAGTATGTGAGGCTGGAGAGAGCAGTGAAGAACACTGGCTGCTTTGCAGAACACCCAGGTTCAGTTCTCAGCACCCACATAGTGGCTAACAACTGCCCACAACTCCAGTTCCCGGGGATCTGACACTTTCTTCTGGACTCTCTGGGCATTATACACACGTAGTGCACTTACATCCATGCAGACAATACACTCATACACATAAAATAAAAATAAACAACTCAAAACATTTTAATAAATATGTTTGCAAATGTGCACACACTCATGTGCTTGGACCCTGTTTTGTACAAATGTGCATCCACTGCAAGGCTGTATTTTCCAGAGTGTCAGAACTCCAGGCACCCAGAAGGGGAGGTGAGGGCAGCCCAGGCACTCCTGCAGGACGGGGCCCTTGGTCTGACCTACCATGCTGAGACAGACAGAGTAGGGCAAGGAGCTGGTGTGTGCCGAGAGCACCTTGGAGGCAGGAGGAAGGCTGTCGACACAGAACGTCCGTCCCTGCTCCTCCTTGTCCATGTTCCTGTCTGGCAGAGTGTGGGGCTCCTGGCCACAGAACCAGTGAGTGAGGAACACTTGACTCTTTGAACCTCAAACGCCACAGGCAGTAAACGTGGAGGATATGTGTGCTATTATTTTTATTTTCTCTGAGATAGGGGTCCTCTAAATGAACAGAAGGGAGAGGAGGGTCCTGGAGGCAGGGTAGGGGTGTCATTGAATGGGCTGTTGGTATCAGATCTCAGAAGAGAGGGCCCTCTGCCAGCACCTCTAACCAATCTGTACCTAAGGAAAGCCAAAAATGGTGACGTTAGCCTTCTGTGGGCTGAAGCCACACAGTACTCAGGGTGGTCAGTACCAGCGAGCCAGGGAGTAAAAATGCTTGATGCAGTGTCTACAAACAGGACCAGAAGTTCTGGGCACTCACCAACCCCAAGGCTTCTGGCATAGCCAGCATCACCTGAGTCCTTCAGGTGTAGCCTGGCAGAGCATCATGGTTGGGAGCCAGTGGGCAGAGTATGGCTGGCCTTTAGTTGTCCACTGCCCCACAGCTATCAATACCATCCAGTGGAGAAGTAGACACCCCCCACACACCGGAACAATGGAGAATGCTCAGAACTATCCCGCTAGTATTTCTGTGGAAGCAGATTCTACATTTATTTAAGGAAATTGATTCAAGGAAAACCCAGGAGGGATATCAGTGTTTAAGCCTGAGACTTCAAAGTCTCATTTCCAGTGTAGGCTTGGAGGGAAGCAAGCCAGAAAAAAAATTCTTTTAATGGTGGAGATGTGACCTGCAGATAGCCCTAGAGCTAGGGGGAGAGCCGAGCCGCTCTCCTCTCAGTGGATGAAGAGATTCAGAGCCTGGGATGTTGTAAGGAACCAAGAGCCTGCCTTCTAGTTTAGCTGTTGAACACTGTGTGACCCTGAGTAAGTGTCTCAGTCTCTTTGTGCCTGAGTTTCCCCATTTGAATCTGAGACCAGTGGCTTGATCAACTTTAAACGATAACTTCTCAGACTTCAGGGTGCCTAATGGTCACGAGGGAACTGGATTAAAATGCAGGTTACTGGGCCTGATCTTCAGAGAATTGAATTTGAGGGTCTGGCGTGACCTGGAGAACCCTTTTTCCCGGGACTTGGCCAGTGACCATCAAAAGTCCAAAGGGGCTCTGAGTGCTTGTGTTCCTTTTCCCGACTCACTCTCCTCCTGGGGGGCTGTACCCCTCTCGCGTGGCCGGATTTCCTCCATCTCTCTGTATTAGTTACTTTCATTGTTGCTAAGGTAAAATACTTGCCACAAGATACTGGAGGAAGGGAGGGTTTATTCTGGCTCACAGGTTGAAGGTGCAGTCCACCGTGGTGGGGAAGGCTTGGCGACAGGAGCGGGAGCGCGGCGGGAGCGGGAGGCAGGGTCCCAACACCTGCAGTCAGGAAGCAGAGAGAGGAACGCAGGCGCCCAGCTGGCTTTCTCCCTTTGATTTGGTGAGGGAGGCAGCCCAGAGGATGGTGTCAGCCCACAGGATGGTGCTGCCCACAGCTAAGATGGGTCTTCCCACCTCAATGAATCTAATCTAGGAACTCCCTCGCAGACCTACCCTGCCCTCCCCACCCTCTGCAACCTCAGATCCCCCCATCACTCGCAAGCCTCCCCCCAATCTGGTCTGTAGGCTCAGCTCCCTCCCTCCCAACAAGCCCTCCCCACCCTCTGTGCTCGCCCCCCACAAACCCTCTCTACTGTCTGATCTGCAGACTCAGCTTTCCCATCCTCTGCAGACTCGGCTCCCGGGAGCCTTCCCCACTGTCTCCAGACTCAGGTCCCGCTGAGCTTCTCCACCCTCCTCAGGCTCACAGGCCTTTCCTCTTCTTCTGACTTCCCACATCCTACCCTGTTCCCTTTCCTTTCCCTTTTTAAAATTCATGATTTATTCATTATCTGCATTTTTCATCTGCTTTCAAATATTAAGAAGGCATCGTAAAAAAATTCAAATATAACGGTAGAGAAAGCTGCAATGTCCTTATGCCTGTGATCCCCACCCCCACCCCAAATAACGGACATTAACAGCCTGCTTTGGCTAACGCTCAGGTATGAAGTCAGCACGTAAAGAAATAAGAACAAATATATTATCTGAAGCAAAGATATAATAAAACCATCTAAGTATTTGTGATATTTCCCCTAGGGAACAGCACATCTTAGCTTCATTGTCTGCCATGTTAGGGAGACAGGTTATGTTGTACTATTTTTCACAACTCTGTAACACCCCATTGCACCAAAATTCAACAGATTTTCTTTTCATCAGCCCATATTTAGGAATTATTTAATTAAAATTTATTAATTACATTTATTTGTGTATGTGTGTCTACGTGGGGAGGAGGTGAATGTTTGCCACAGCATATGTGTGGAGGGCAGAGGACAACTTGCAGTTTCTAAGCATGTAGGTGGTCCCAGGGATCAAACTCAGGTCATCTGACTTGGTAACAGGCACCTCAACAAGATGAGCCATCTGTCCAGGGACTGTTTAATGTTCAACAGTTACAACACCAAAACAAACATGCCTGCACAGATATCTGCATGTGCTAGAATGTTTATTGGACATATTCCCATAAGTATACTCATTGGATAGAAATGTATATTTAATTGACAGTTTAGCTCTCAAAATGAATTTTTGCCAGTATTTTGTGAGTGGCTATTTCTCTATACATTCTCCTGCCCACACTGGGTGGGATCTGTCTTTTCATGTTTCACTAATTGGATTAATGGAAACACCTATTCATCACATCCTCTTTCTTCTCCTAGTTCTTGGTTTGGTTGGGACTGACTTTGGGTATTCTTTGAAATACTATATAATGAACTTGGCCTATCTTTTTTTTTCTCTTCAGTAATTAATAAAGCTGTCAGGTGTGATGTTCACATGTCGTCTTAGCCTGTTTTCTGTAGGTAGAACCTTTTAGGTTGGGTAATTTGTAACTTAAATATGGTGTGGGGTCTGCAGTGTGAGAGGCTAGAAAGTTCAAGGTCAGGGGCCACATCTGGGTAGGGCCATCCATGGGAAAAGGAAAAGAGAAGTAGATGTGAGTGGAAGGCGCCGAGAAAGAGGGACGGCCTTGCTCTACAACAAGCTATGCTCATGTGACTGACTCAGTCCTTGAGAATGAAAACTCATTCATGCAAGAAAGGTTGAATCTATTCCTGAGGCCTCCGTCTCATGACCTGGCCACTTGCCATCAGCACCTCCTTGGGGACCACATCGAGTCTCACACAAACCACAGAACATGACTTGGAAAATCCATAACGTGGACAGCTACCAAATGAACCCGAAAGCCAGAGTGCCCATGTCGCAGATGAGAAGTGGAGTCACAGTCACACAGGATGCTCACAGATCTCTCAGCCCACCCAGCACAGCACCCCAGAGCCACTGTGTGGGACTGGAAACATCCTTGCCCGGGGCCGTAAGACGGTGGGGCTGGAGGGCAGTTCTAGCCAGTCAGCACCATCCCCTACTCTGGGCTGGGGGACACAGATGCAGAGCCCACAGGCTGGAGAACTGGACCACCAATGGCTCCCTGAGCTGCAGATGGTGGCTGTGGGGTCAAGTCCCAATGTCACAGCTGATTCTCTACAAAGCTCTTGTTTTAAGGAGCCTTGGCTCTTAGATTTCCTACTTGTAAAAAGGAAGCAGTGTGTCAAGTTCAAGAGCCTCTCATGAGACTCAAATGAAATTGTGTACAAATAAAACCGGAGCCTTCCATAAATGTGGGTTGTGAGTACTGAATATTGATGCCTGAGATTCCAGCGTTCCACCATTAGCTCATATCTCAGGGCAGACTACCTTGTGTCTATAACAAGGTGGTTGAGAGCATGGAGCCTGGAACCCAGAGCAGCTGATTCAAGTGTACTCACTGGCTGTGTGACTTTGAGCAGGTGCCTCAACCTCTCTGAGCCCCCAGGGTCCTCCAAAAAATGGCTGTAATCACATAGTGCATTCTGAGAAGTTAATGAGCTATGTTGAAAGTCTGATTCCAGGTAAGGGTTTCATAAATGTCAACTGTGCCATTATCATCCTCAATAATTATACCTTCTTCCTGCCACTGGTTACTGTTGTTGTTGAGATAAGGTCTCATGTAGCCCAAGGTGGCCTCAAACTCATGACATAACCATTGACCTTGAGCTCCTGATCCTTTGGATTCTACCTCCTGAGTGCAGCAATTATAGGCGTGAACTACCACATACCAGTTTATCGGGTGTTGTGGATTGCAAGCCATGTGCTTCAAGCAGGGTAGGCAAGTACTCTATCAACTGAACCACATTGCTTAGAGCAGGGGGCTGGAGAGAGGCACAGATTTCACACCATTCCACTTGCTACAGTTGACCACATAATCCTGCAAGCTCTTCACCACAGAAAGCTCAGAAAAGAAAGCAACCAGAGTGGCCTAGGCCTTAGCATGTGCCCACTGGGTACCAGCAATGGCCAGTATCACCTCTGGGGCTGCCCTCCCCTCATGGGAGAGGCATAGGCTATGCTCTTAGGTCATTCAGGATGTTATAACAAAATCCCACCAGTGACTTGTAAACAATGGAACTATATTGCTCATAGTTCTGGGACCTGGGAAGGCTAAGGCCAAGGCGCCGGGTAATCTGATGTGCACTGGGGGCTTCCAGGTTCATAAACCTGTCTTCCCACTGGGCCATCCTACTAAGGAAGAGCCAGAGTCTCCCAGGGGAGCAAGTATAAGAGTTCCTTACCTCCTAACAGTCCCGTAGTGTTGTGCTAAGGCTAGGGTTCACCATGTGAGTGAAGGTTCATGCATTTCACTTCTCATGGCTCAAAGCATCTTCTACCTCTCAAGTGGATCAGATGACCCAGAGGTCCCGGCCTGTCCTGTGTTTGAGTGTAGACGTAGGGCCAGGGGATAGGGGAGAGCTCGGGGTGGGCTCCATCTGGGGGCAGCTCTACAGCAGGCAGGACTGGAGGTGGGGCTGAGAACCAGAGATGGGTGAGTCTTGCCTAGAGTCAGGGAGTAGAGCAGTGGGGGTAAGGTATTCTAGAAAGGAAGAAAGAGAAGAGCTGTGGGAGAAAATCTTGGCCACAGAGCAAAGAATGGCTCCTCCCTTTGGGTACATCATTTTCTGGAGCTCAGTTTCCCGGCCCACAGGATAGAAATACTCATCTTAAGTGATAATGAGTGCTCCTAGGCTCCCAGGAAGATTAGAAGATTCACACCCAAGGCCACGTGGGCTGGATAGCTTTAGTTATCAACTGACACCCCGGGAAGAGGGAGCCTCAAGAGGCATTTCCTTTACCGAACTGGCCCATGCCTGTGTCTGTGAGGCATCTTCTTACAGCTAATTGATGTAGGAGGGCCCAACTCATTGCCGGCAGAACCACCACTGAGTTGGATAAGAAAACAGGCGGAGTGGCCACAGGAGCAGGCCAAGAAGCAGTGTTCCTGCTTCGTTTGCTTCAGCTCCTGCCTCCAGGTCCATGCCCTGCTTGAGCTCCTGCCTTGACTTCCTTCCTTCAGCTGATGGGCTGCTATATGGAGGAGTGAGATGAAATAAACCCTTTCCTTCCCATTGGCTTTGGTCATGGTGTTTTATTACAGAAATGATCCTAGAAAGTGACGAGCACATCATGTGACCCTGTGGTAGCTGAGGAGGGAGAGACCCGGCACTCCTTTGTCCCCAGGCCTCTAGCTGCGGCTCTCATGAGCCAAGGCAGGCATGTTCCTTACTCGGGGCCTTGTGTGCTGACTGCTTCCCTTGCCTGGAGCACTGTTCTTCCTCACAGGGGTAGTTTTCACGTCCTCGAGTCTTTGTTCTGCTGTCATCCCCTCCACAGCATGTCCTGAGCGCACACGTCTAACGTTCCACGTGCCTGAGCTTCTTGTTTCCCGCCCTTTATTTCCCTTACCTTTGTCCCTTAGCCTTTGTCATCACTGAGCTACTATTTTCACTCATTTGACTTTGTTGTCCCTCCATCTGTCCTCCTCCATTACAGCATTCCTGTTATCTATTGCTATGCAGCATATGCCATAGGAATTCTGTAGCTTAAAAGAACAAGCGTGTTATTACGCCTCACAGTTCGCGAGGGCACTAAGCAAGGCTTTACGGGTGGCTTTCCCATCTCACATGCTAACAATGGACATGGCCATTGGCAGAACTGGTGTTCCCAAAATGGCTTCCCTGGTCTGTCCGTGTTTGGGGAGCAGCCCAGGAAGGCTGAGGCTTAGCTGGGCTGAAATGCCTAAGTGTGGTCTCCTAAGCAAGGGTGGGCTCACGTCGACGGTGGGGCCAGGGACTTTAGAGTGAGTATATTCAAAGGCATACGGGGACACAAGGGTCTCCCTTCACCATGCCACTTCTGTCTTGCTGTACAGCTCAGATGATCACTAAGGCTGGCCTGGACTCCGGGGTGGAAACAGACTGAACCTTTCCGTTGGAGGAAGTCATAGGAACGTGGCTTTGCGATAACGCATCTCAGCAAGGCCTTCAGAGCATTCTGTGCACCATTAGAGTCAAGCGCCTGGCACACAGTGGGTCTTAAGCGAGTGTGCGCTGACTAGCGGAGGAAATGCATCTATGTTTGTTTGTTTGCGTGCTTATTTATTTGTTGTATGTGTGCGTTGTGCATGTATACATATATGTGTGCGGTATATGCATCTGTGTGTACAGCTATGCGTACAAGTAGAGGCAGAGGAGGAGACCAGGTATCCTGCTCTATCACTGCACCCCGTTCCTTTGAGACAGGGTCTTTCACTGAACCTGGAGCTAGGCCCCGTGATCTGTTTCCTCCCCTACATGGCTGCATGTGTGCTCACCCCAGCTTTTTACATGAGTGCTGGGGTTTCAAACTCAGGTTCTTCTGCTTCCACAGCAAGCGTTCTTACCCATTGAGCCATCTCCCTAGCCTCTCATGCCATCTTTACAACCTAGGCCAAGCCACCTCAGCCAGGAGCCCTCCACACCTACCCCAGGCCACTGGTTCTCTCCCAGCTCAGCTTCCCTTCCTACCTGCCTATCCTCCCTCTGAGCCTTGAGTTTCTTCTTTCTCTGCAGACGACATTAGACCTAAGCCATGAGCTGCATGAATACCGTGTCATTCAAGTGGGGGTAAACAGTTGGGAGTTCCTAATCACACAAGTGGAAGGACATACATATTCTATACACATGGGTTCATGAATCATAGCCATCAATAAGGTGGAGGTTGCTATCCCATTTTACAGACAAGGACACCAGGCCTGGAGAAACTGCATCATTTGCCTGAGGCCACACAGCCTACCTGAGCCCAGCTTGGAGGCTCCAGAGCACAGCCAAGTACCTGTCCCCATCCTGAAGTTATGCTGGTGAGGGGAGGTTCCTCAAGGCTCCCCCTTGAGGTGCCAGACCCACTGAAGCAGGATTTCTGGCATCTAATTTTTCTTCTCTTCCTTGGAGACCACTGTTTCCCACCCCTGAGACACTCTGGCAAGGGAGCTGGGTTTAATATTCATGAACCAGCCAGGCATGAGTGATTAGCTGACTGGTGTTGGAGAAGGAGGAATAATTGAATAAGGTATTTACATAACAAGTTAATGCTGTCACCTGCGGGGGCTCCTTTGTAGACCCTGCCCCCATTCCCTAACTCACTCATTTTGTGCTTTTCCTCCTCTTAGATGGCCAAGGAGGCAGAGGTACCATTGAGGTTGATGTCTGCAGGAAAGGGATAGTGGTCTGGATGAAGACACCATGGGCTGTTTGGTACTGGGTAGGCAAACCCCTTCCACAGGCGCCGAGCTGGGAAGTTAAGGCCGAAGGCCACTAGACTTGTTGACATGGTTGTGCTTACCTCAAACCTTGACGTTAAGGTAAGATGTTGGAGGCATCCCACCCCACTTCTGAGCTTGCCTCTTTCTCTAATATGCAGTACCTCAGTGTGACCTCTGGGACCTAGGACTATATTCCATCCACCTGATTAATGACAGAGGCAGAGAGAGGGCTGGGCACTGTGCCATTAACAGAGAATTCCGGTGCTGGGAAAATGGCTCAGTGGGCAAAGTGCTTGTCATACAAATGTGAGGACCAGAGTTTGAATCCCTAAGACCCATGGGGAAAAAACAAAAACAAAAGCAAAAATCAGTAGCAGTAATCCCAGTGCCCCTAAGTGGGGGATGGGAGGAGGAGGCAGGAGAAACCCAGAAGCTCGTGGGCCAGATAGCCTGGTACATACAGCAGAAAAACATTAAGACACTCTGACTCAAACAAGGAGGAGAAGACAGATACCTGAGATTGACCTCTGGCCTCCATACACGTGCCATGGCAAGCACACACCTGCATTCACACATACGAACATGGAGAAGGGAGAGGAGAAAGAGAGAGAGAGAGAGAGGAGATTTAATAAAAAGAATTTTTCTCTATGTTTGCAAAGAAGAAACACAAGTCACCATGCTCACATCTTCCCAAACACCTGCCTTCAGGGTTATCCCTGGTCAACACTCCCTTGGGGTTCTGGAACTCCAGGTTACAAGCTCATAAAGACCTTGTTCTCTATTGGCTGGGAGGTGTGCAACGTGTCTGACCCCAGGCAAGAAGAGCAGCAGCCAAGTCCTCTGGCTTCAGTTCAAAGCTCTCTGCAGCCCTCTCGCTGCAGAGAAACTACAAAGACAGGCTAGGTACGTCTGAGAAGAGCAGGGAGCTTTGGCTGCTGAGCTGCCAGCCACACTCAGCTGCGACCAAGGCGCTCAAGCTCTGGAATGATGAACAGTACCCCGAGAGGGACACAACAGTCTGGTTCTTCTTGTCGGGTATGCAGAAGTGTAAACCTGGGGAGCTATACATCTAATCATGCACATAACTTGTGCAAGTGCACGTCCCTTGTCCACACACTGGACAGGGTGACAGGGCTCCACACAGGGCTCATGTGAGGAGAAAGTGAACCACTCACTGCATGCTGGGCTTGCAAATAGAACCCTGGGAAACCAGAATCTTCTAGAGAGACTGAGTGTGGAGTGGGAATATCATGTTTTGAGTTCTAGGTTTTGGTGGCTAGCTTATGGGGAAAGTCCCATGAGTCCAACCTCTTAGGCTTGACAGTAGATCGAATGACAGATGCTGATAGATGATATCTGGATTTGGTGCCTGTCCCACGGTAGATTTTCATTGAGCCCGTGATAAATCAGAAGCAGATCTGTGAGGAATTCCCTGGAGGCTGGAGACACAGATGCAGGTGAGGACAAGGCCGGGGATCTCAAAGCCTTGCTCCAAATGACTACAGAGCCACTGTCCCTGGGGGTAAAGTCAGAACGCTATAAAGTCACACAGCTGGGCTATTGACTAAATGTTCTAAGTGAAAATATTTTAGCCTACCAAAGAGAAAGGAGGCTCAGGCAGTCCAGGTGGGGGAGGGAAGACTTATCATGTGTCTCCATTGAGACTACTTGGCTGCTTCATTTCTAAGGTCTCTCCTGTGATATTTGAATAGCGGATAGGAGGCAGCCACTGGTTAGTTTCTTGTCCCCAGAGTAGTTGTTTGGTGACTCCCATTCCCTGTCACCACCACCACCATCGTACCTCTACTCCACACATCCTTCCTGTCCTGGGTGGGCCATTTCTGACACCTGATGGAATAAGACTCTTCTCAACCTGTGGCCCCTTCCTGCCGAGCTCAGCAGATGAGACCCTCCACAGACAGACCCTGCCAACCATCTCTTGACTTCATCTCCTACTGCGAGATGAAAAACCGACACTTACCTCTCAAGTTTCTAGACAATTACAGTCTTTCTACTTTTGTCCCCTTTTCCCATGGAGCATTCCTAGAAACTCTAAAAACTCAAGTGCAGACCCGACTCCAGTGTCCTATGGACATGCTGGGCAGACCCTGGAAGATGGGAAGACACAGCCCCTGTCCTTGAGAGTGTTCACAGTGCCCAGGGCCTGGAACTGGTGAGGGGCTGACTTCAAGGCCAATGCTGAAGAGTGCAGCTAGAAGTGGGCAAAGTAAAGGGGGCATTTGCCTCAGGGAGCAAAACGTGAGACCCCCCAAAATATTTATAATCAAGATAAATAATATGCCCAGGCAGTATTTTTTATTTTATTTTCTGTATGTTTACTTGCACTTAAAGTATGTAAGTGAACCATGTGTGTGTACTGTCCACGGAGGCCAGAGGAGGGTGGCATATCCCCTGGCACTGGAGTTACAGACAGTCGTGAGCCACTAGTGGATGCTGGGAACTGAACCCAGTTCCTCTGCAAGAGCAGCTAGAGCTCTTAACAGCTGAGCCACTATTCCAACCCACCAAGCAATATTTTAAACAGTTAAATTTATTACCAAAAAAAAAAAAAATCTATCCATTACTTTTAATTTGTAAGTGCATTGCTTTGGATTACTTGTCATGATTCATGTACTTTGGGGGGGATGCTGCTTGAATCTCCCATATGTGAAGCACCTCACTATTGTGTCCTAATTGTGGCCTAGGAGCTTTGTACTCCAGGCCTACAGTGGGGACACCAGAGAGGGCTGACTGCGGCCTCTTGCTTGGCAAAAGTGGGGCAGGGAGCGGAAGGAGGGGTCCCCTTAAGAACTCTGACTGGAGCCTGTGTGACAGAAACTCGTTCTAATGCCAGGGAGATTCCTCTGTCAGGGAGGTCAGTCGCTATCTATCAGGCACAGGGAAAGGGAAGCTGTCCTGAGGCACTGGGCCCCTCCCCAGCCCCAGCTCAGCAGGGAAAGGAAACTAGAGGCCAGCCTGAGGTGTGAGGTGCTGGGAACCTTCCTCTGGGACTGACTGCAAATCTTCCCTTTAGGGTCCCAGGGAACCTCTGCATTTCCCAAGGCACCCCAGCTCTGCTTCCTGCTGGCTTGGGAGGACCCCAGTCCTAAAAAGGAGCAGGTGTGAGGTGAATTCAGAAAAGACAGACACAGAAAGGGACACCTCAGGAGCCAGCCCTGGGAGCAGGCCTTGACTAATCTCTGCGTCATCATTCCCGTGGTACAGGTGAGGCTGAGAGAAGAGCTGGTCCCAGACAACAGAGATGGGGCCTTAACCTCGCAGGTCTTTCTCCACGGTTCCGCTTTCTGCTTTCTCCGCTGCCTGGGAGTCAAAGCCCCCTTCACAACTCCAGCCTGCCCAGCCCCAAACTGTCACTTCCACCTTCCTCCCCTCTTAACTTTCCCAAAGTGAATATCATTATTAACATTATTTGCCTAATTAACACGTTGGCTGAATGACAGAAAACATGCAAACAGGTTTTGCCAGGGAAACTCTGTCTGATTAAAACTGCAGCCTGTCTAATTAGATGGAGATTTCTTCATTAGTTTCCCCATTTTTAGATGTGCCATCTCCCTCTCCTGCTCCTGTCCCTGCTTCCTAAGGAGACAGCTGGAGGTAGGGTTGACCTGCTCTGGGCTGAGGTAACCTAGAGGACCCACTCCCAAAGAATGTGGGTTAGCCCACCTCCAGGCAGAGCAGCGCCCAGGGCTGAGAGGTCTCACAACCTACTGGGCTATGTGGGTAGTCTGAGATCTGGTTTGGGCTGGGGGCTTCAGAGTTCAGAAACCTCCTGCCTGGGCTGAGGGGATGGCTCAGGGGTTTGATCCCCAGGGCTCATGTAAAAGTGCTCATTGTACAGGCTTGTGACCTCAGAATTAGGAAGATGAAGAGAGGAGGATCTCTGGCACTTGATGATGAGCTCCAGGCCAATGAGAGGGTCTGAAAGAAGGAGGATGGGGTTCCTGAAGATGACCCCTGAGACTCTTTCCTCTGGCCACACACACCAGCACACATGTGCACTTGCAAATGCACAAACGTGCGCGCGCGCGCGCGCGCACACACACACACACACACTCCTAGTTAATAAGCAAGCTAAGCAAAACAAAAGAGAACCTGGGTCCTCACCTCCAGACACTGTGTGCAGCAGATGCTCATGAGCACAAGAAAGAATAGACGGGGTCTGGGAGATGGCTCTGTGGGTACGTGCTCAATGCACAAAGAATGAGCACCAGAGCTCAAGTCCCAAGCATCTACATAAATGCTGGTTGGGTGTGACAGACCTCTTATAATTCCAGCACAAAAGAGGCAAGCCAGGGGATCCCCAAAGCAAGCTGACTAACTACATTAGTTATATCAATGAACTCTGGGTTCGAGAGAGAGAGAGAGAGAGTGTGTGAGAGAGAGAGAGAGACTCTGCCTCAATTTACAAGGTAGAAAGCAATTGAGGAATATACCTGATGTCAACATGGGGCCTCCATGTGCACACACATGCACACTTACTTGTACATATACATGTGCCCATACATATGTAAACACACACACACAAATGCTGAGGGCCTGTCAGGTGTCAGATACTGACAAGGACTTCCTTGAAATCCCATGACCACTACATCACAGACAGGAACACCAAGGCTCCCAGGAGGCGGACTGCTGGGACCAGCCCGTTCCAACTGCCATGTGTGTTTCCTGCCTTTGGCGTCATAGGAAGTCCTCTCCCAACCCTTCCCTCATCTTCGCTTCTATTCCTCTCCTTCAGCCTAAGTTCTGGCCAAGGAGAGGCCAAGATCAGCATGAAGCCAGGGCTGCCCAGAGATGTCCTGAATTGGGGTCATCCAGAGCTCAGGGAATGGAGCTTTCAAGGGCCTCAGAAATGTGGGGTCCAAGATGGAGAAGGTGCCAGACACACTGTGTTGAGAGAGGCCATGCGCAGGGGGTGGGGCCACTGGATGAGTCTGGAGAAGCAGGCCAGAGCTGGATTACCAGGAGGTGGGTTAGCGCTCTTGCCTCGGGAATCTGTCCTGGGCCAGGGAATCACTCGGGGCCTTTACATGTATGGATA
This sequence comes from Eospalax fontanierii, assembly GCA_035773235.1. NCBI lineage: Eukaryota > Metazoa > Chordata > Mammalia > Rodentia > Spalacidae > Eospalax > Eospalax fontanierii. Next base: position 52,697,589 of record CM069539.1, read on the forward strand.
TATTCCTTCCCTATAACCAAATGTGAGTTTTCCACATTTTACAGATAAACAGATTCAGAGAGGTTCAGAAACAGGGGCAAGATCATACAGCTCAGAGACGGTTGTAATTTCCCGTGGGAAGAGGCTCAGTCTCATTCTGGTGACTCCCAGGGCACCTTGGGCCTAGTGGGCGGTGGCTAGAGAGTATCTGGGCTCTAGAGGGGTCGGCTAGAGGTCTGTTCTTCTCTACAAACGGGCCCAGGCCCAGCTCTCTCTGTGGTGATTTGAAGCTTGTGGACCAATTTTACCAGGAAGCCCAAGCCCCACGGGAGCATGATCAGAGGCGGGCAGACAAGCCTCATTAGCCTGCTCCAGCGCAGTCCCGTCACCATGGCAGCCAGCCTGGTGCAGACCAGGTGGTTTTTATTACAGAACTTGGAAAACTTTAGGCGGCACCAACAATGAATCTTTATTCTGTTGTTAATAGCGTGTCTCTTATTAGCATGTATCTTTTCCCCTTCTTAATAACCTTTACGTTTCCAAGCCGCATTTATAATTAAGTCATTAATCCCTTACTGGAATTTCTTGTTTTTCAGAAGCAGCAAACCAGAGGCCCCGTCTAGCTAGCGTGAACCAAGAGAGGATGGCTCCATCGAATTGCTCTGGGAATGTCATTTCTAATTACTGGATCCTGACCCAGCAATGTGCTGATAAGCTCAGGGCTGGGGACGTCCTATTTCTAAGGAGCTCAGAGCCTGCTTTGGGCTCTTGTCTCACCCTCTGTGGCTTCTTTGCCAAACGTTAACCTGTATGGTATCTGAGAGCTGCTGGTTGCTGCCAGAGTGGTGGTGGTAGAGAGGGTGGAAGAGTCAGAGACATGCTCTGTGGTGATCCCATTGGGTCGAGCTGCTGTGTTGAAGGTGCTGAGTTCTAACCCATCTCATGAAGAGCAACAAGTACCTCGTTTGTTGATCCCTGAACCTTTAGAAGGGACTGAATAGAGCCCTGGTTCTTCAGAACTTACATTTGGAGACAGTCTTTATAGAGGTAAGGTAAAAAGAAGGCCGGGGGTGGGGGACTCAAGAGATGACTTAGCAGTTCACAGCACTGGCTGCTCTTGCAGAAGAACTGAGTTCCATTTCCTGCACCCACATGGAGGCTCACAAGTATCTGCAGCTTCAGTACCAGGAGATCCCCTCTTCTGGCCTCTACAGGCATTGCACACATGGGTGCACTTACATACATGCAGGCAAAACACTTCTACACATAAGTAAAAATAAAATTAAAATTTTTTTTAATAAAAAGAGGACATCAGGGCAGGCTAACCCAGTAAGACTAAGTCCTCAGAAGGGGAGACAACCAAGACACAGCATATATAGAGCTGCAACAGCCATCGCCAAGCCAAAGAGAGAGGCTTCAGCAGACATCAGCATGCCCATGTTTTGATCTTGGACTTCATCCTTTCACCCTGTGAGACAACTGATTTCGATTTCTGTGGTTGGAGTTCCCTAGACTATGGTCCTCTGCTAGAACAGCCCTGGTGAGTTTGCAACACTTTGTCTCTGCCCCCCTGTGCATTCTGGTTCCTTTGTGAATCTGAAGGTCTAGGGGAGGAAAGCCTGGTCTCCCAGCTCCATCCCAGGCCTAGTTCAGGAAGGGGTTGGTCTGATACCAGTGTAGGGATAAGGAAGTTGCTCTAATGGGGCCTTCCACTGCTCCTGGCCATCAGAGATGGCCCCTGGAGGTGGACTCAGGCAGGCTATGTATGTGGAAAGTGGGCCTCACTACAGGCAGAGCCTCAAACTTGCATCAAGAGCTGAGCATCAATGCAGCTATGGGTCAGGACTGGATGGGTCTGTCAGCCTTGGAAACCTATCGGTGCTGGCGTTAGCTGCAGGTGGGCCTGTATAAGGAGGTTGGGTCAGCTGGCAGCTCTAGGGTGGACTGATTCCTGTAGCTTGCAACTCACATCTTCCTGCTGTCCCTGGCTGACTGTCTTCTTGTTTTCCACCCCTGAGCTAATCTTCTTAAGCTTTTACTTCAGAGCTGTCAGTGACTGGTCATTCTCAGTGTGACCCACCAGCCATGTCCAATCTTCTGGCTATACACATGGGGTTATTTCAGACACTTCTCTCCGCTGTCAATCCATCTTCTCACGTGACCCATCGGAACATGTTTTCCTGAAGGTCATTCCTCTGTCCATCCAAGGCTTATTTATACAGTGCCTGCCATGTGAGTCAGTGCTGTGCTTTGGGACACAGTGTTGAGTCAGGGTCGAAACACCCCCTTCACAAAGCTCCCAGTCTTAGCTGGAGAGCTATACATCAAACCTAACTGAGGTACCCAAAGAGTAGCAAACTAAGAGTGATAAGAAGGGAAAGTCAGGGAGGAACAGGCTGGCTGAGCATAGGACTGATGGGGTTAGAGACTGACAAGAGCAACACCAGGAATGGGGGAGGGGCACACTGAGACTGGATCCTGGCACCAGGGCTCGGCAAGGAGGAGGCAGAGGAAAAATGTTCTAGGTGCACAGGATGACTCAGGCAAAGTCCCAAGAGGTAAAAGAATCCTGGGGGACCAGAGCAGACTGAGTGGTAAAGACTGGAGTGAGGGGAGGAGCGAAGTGGGGGAGGCAGGAGAGGGGAGGAGGGAGGAGCAGGGAGCAAAGAGGGTCTCTGGGAAGTCAGGCTGGGGGATGTCTTATTTCTGAGACAGCTGCTGTTAGTCACCTGATTTGTTCAAAGACATCTGCAACACACCCTGAGCCCCCAGGACCATCTCTAGGATATGATTCCAGAACCCAGGAAACTCAGAATCCTTCATTCTCTCTCCTACCGTTCTTTCAAGACAGCGTCTCATGTAGTTTAAGCTGGTCTCCAACTACCTATGCAGCTGAGGATGACCTTAAACTTCAAATCCTTCTGCCTCTACTTAAAAAGTACTGGAATTGCAGGTATTGTGTCAACATACTCAATTTATGCAGTGCTTCATGCATGATGAGCACGCACTCCACTGACTGACCTACACCCCCAATGTTAGTCTTTTAGTAGGTTTTCCTCTAGACTTTTTGGGTGAGAATCCCTCAGATTTCTTCAGGCCACCCTAGTGAAAGCAGTTATTTTATTTCTCTGGCTTTATACCACTTGTGTTTCCTCTCTCTCTCTCTCTCTCCCTAAAGTGAATCCTGTGGGTATGTCTTAGATACCCTCACAAAGGCCAGTTTGCTGCCATGTAACAGCTGCCGTATTTTAGAGCTGCTCTCTGTGATGTCACCTCTGAGGCCTCCCCCAGCTCATCAACAACCTCCCCCGAGAGCAGTCACACACCGAGGAGTCAAAGGAATGTGCAGCCAGCCGACACTGAAGCAGCCACGTGGGATTCTGCCCTGATGGCAAAGAACAAGCCTGCTTTTCATTCTATATGTCAGTTGGCCACCTGGACCCAGGGACATACTTGAAAGCAGTGCCCAGTGTCCATCTGCAGACTTTGCTCCTTGAGGCTCAGGCTAGGGAGCCAGGAGCTGGAGGCGGATGATTCAGGTTCCCCAGGACCCTGCCTCTTTGAGTCCACCAACTCAGAGGACCTCATGCCAGCCAATACATGGACATGGAAGGCGGGCCCCGAGAGCCCGCCTACAGGTTACCCAGCGTGCTTAGAAATATCTGAGTTGACACAGATGTGGCTGGAATATAGATTTACTAATATCCTACAGATTGCTATTAGCATGGATTCCATTTGTGTCCATTTATTTTTACTTAATATTGTAAGGGTATCCATGTGTGATGGTTAGTCTCAACAGGCAACTCGATGAGATCATCTAGAATTACCTGGGAAATGGGCCTCTGGGCATGCTTGTGGGGAATTATCTTGATTAGGTTAATTAAGGTGGGAAGACTCCCTGTGGGTGGCACCATTCGGTGGGCTAGGATCTAGCCTGGACTGTGTAAAAAGGGGCAAGTGAGCTTGGCACAAGCGTTCATTGCTCTCTGCTCTTGACCATGAATGTGACATGACCAGTGGTCTCAAGCTCCAGCCACGGTGACCTCTCTACCTTGACAGACAGTAACCTGGAACCATGAGCCCAAATAAATTCTTTCTCCCTTAAGCTGTGTTATCAGAATACTTTATCACAACAGGAAAAGTAGCTAAGACACCTCGTTGGCAGTCTTCACAAGCATGCTTGCTGTTAAGTCTGTTAACTTGAGGTGCCACTTTGCCTCAGTACTCCCCTATTGTTGGGCAGTTAGCTTGTTTCTAGATTGCTGTAATGCTCAGTGAGACTCCTGGAGCATCCCTATTTATTGGATGATTAGAATACATATGCAGAATTAAAGACCAAGTTAGCAAATGTAAGAATCTGAACCATGGAGTTCAATTGCCATCCAACTGGCTTGAAGCGATTGACATGTTCACCAATGTTTTCTGTGTGTTGGCCCCAGATCCCTAACATAATTGCTATAGGATCTGCTTGGCTGGGTTACCTCTCCTTCATAATGCCAGGCATGATTATTAAAGTTCAGAGTTTCAGAAAGAACAAAGGGAATTGGCCAAGGGCTGAATGTAAACTGTAAAATCAACTGAGTAAGATTTCTAATTAAGCATTTAAGCCTAAGTATGGACTGAACCCTCCTCTGCTTAGACTCCTAAGCGAGGAAAGCTCTTACCTGCCGTGGTAAGATGAGGCCCTGTCACCCGGGGTGGGATCACCCCTGCTTCGTCATGCCCACCTGGGCCCATGCTAACTGACCCGCTGCAGCAGGCGCGCCCTCACCTGCACAGAGCTGACCTGACATGACAGAAAAGTTCTCCCTTAGAAGTTGTGCAAAGCCACATATTGAGGGCAGCCCCTCCAGATGAGCTCTGAAGCCTTGCCTGTGTTTCTTCTTCTTCTTCTTCTTATTATTATTATCATTATCATTATTATATAGTGTGTGTATGTGTGTGTGTGTGAGAGAGAGAGAGAGAGAGAGAGAGAGAGAGAGAGAGAGAGAGAATAACTTGCAAGAGTTGGTTCTTTCCTTCTGCCATGTGGTCCAGGGGATCAAACTCAGGTGGTCAGGCCTGGCAGCAGGTGACCTTACCCACTGAGCCATCTTGTAGGCCCTTTGCCTCATTTTGATGTCAGTTCCTGCTGAACAGCCACAGGTGTGAGCCTCCTCTGGTTAGGGAACTGAGTCTTTCTCAGGTGCCAGGGGAGAAATACATGCCCTCTTTCCCTTCACACTTGGCGTGTGATGTTGTTTATAGACCTTGCCAGATTCTTCTTCCTCCTCCTCCTCCTCCTCCTCCTCCTCCTCCTCCTTCTCTTCTCCTTCATTCTCTTCTGGTTTTTTGAAAGTGGGTTTTATCGTGTAGCCCAGGCTGTTCTCCAGCTTATAGCAACTGTCTTGTCCCAGTCTCCCGATTTCTGGAATTATAGGCCTGAGCCACAATACCCCGTTTGTCCTTCCGTTCTTTGAGACAGGATCTGTTGTGGCCCAGGTTGGCCCAGAACTCTCTATGAAGCCTTAAACTCCTGGACCATCCCGGGTTTACCTTCAAACTGCTGGGATTTCAGGAGTGCCCCACTACACGCAGCTCGACTTTTCCAGATTGTTGTAGGAAGACAGAATCTACCTCATATGTTCGATATCTATGTTTGCACTCCTGATACTTTTGAGGTTACACAAACAAAAGTGCCCCCTCCCCATGCAGTGGGTGCAAGGCCTTGTGGCTGTCTGGAGAGGGGTGTTTAACTCATTAGGTACCATCACGTCACCATCTATTAGCAAAGGTGATAACTTGGAGCTCATAATGCAGGTTAATGGAAGGCCTCTTCCCAGGAGGCCCCTTGCCTGTTCAAATGAAGCAGTTCTTACGACTAATCATCACTGACGATAAAAATCAAAGCCGTAATGGGAGAATGGCAGGCAGAGAAGTGCAGAAGCATTTTGCATTTGGGGGCCATTCTGGGTGGGTCGCTATTGGAGGTAATGGGAAATAATATTTCCTACATAACTGGTTGCTTGTCTTCAAGACTCCATTACCTGCTGGAGACACAGGAGGAGGCGAGCACTTTACTAAAGGGACAAATCAGACTGACCGAGCTCCAGGTCTGGTCCCTCTACGCATCACTGTGCGGCTTTGGTAGGCTCACTTCACCTCTGGATTTCATTTGTCTCTTGTAAAATGTAGACAGATGATATCAACTTAATTCAACGATTATTTAATGTACAGTGCTTAATGCCTGGTTTGGCATACAGGAAGGGGTCCAATAATTGATGAATATTATTGTAATTATGACCATCTCGTTGAGGGTACAGTTCAATTGGTACAGTGCTTGCCTAGCATGCAAGAAGCCTTGGGTTCAATCCCAAGTGCTGCATATACTGGGCATGATGGCACATGCCTGTAGTCCCGGCCCTGGAAAGGTGGAGGCAGCATAGGAGTTCCAGTTCGAGGCTACACTGGGCTATGTGACCCCCCCCTCTCGTATATATGGACATCCCCTCCCCAGGGCTCCAGCACTAACTACACACACATATCCTGCCACTTATAGCTCCTGGTGACATTCACATCGTTAATCCTTAGGCGTTTTGCAATAGCAGAGAGAAGTATCACTGTGACTTTCCTGTTCTTGATACATCTCCCTCATATTGAAAATATGAACCATCCCCCTCCCACCATCCTTTACAGACCCACAGCAAGAATCCCACAAGAAGGTCAGTGTTAATTACATTATAAGCTCTGCAACACCTCACAAGTAGAGATGAGTGAGCTTCCATTTGAGCCTGCTTGTTCACAAAGCCCAGTCTCTTATCCGACCTCATCACTTTCATAGACATGAGGATCTTCTCTGTCTTCATCCATGATCTTGCTCCTGAAGGCTAAGTCAGACTGGAACAAGAAGGAACACTACCTACAGTCAGGTAGACAAAGATCTGTCCATCTGTGATGTCGTCTCTGATGTCAGCTCCAGGGGGTTCAGCACCCTCTATGAAATCAAGTGTTCCTTGCTGTCTCCCAGAGTTACTATCAAACGTTGAAGAGATGGCTGGGAATGGAACATCTGCTTGTCATCTCAGCTCGTGGGAGGTGAAAGCAGAAAGACTGAGAGATTGGGGGCATGTTCGGGGCTATCCTGGGCTGCAAAATGAGAACCCTGCCCCCCACCAATCAGTGAAATTATTTAAGTCAGACACTTGCCCCTGGAATAGTCACCAAACACTTCCTGGGACATGTCTTGTAACAGAGTTTCTAGATTGGATTAAGGGAGCTGGGAAATGACCCCATTTCGTGGGCTGGATTCCCTGACAGCAAAAAGGAGAAAGGAAGCTGAGCACCAGCATGCACCTGTCTCTGCTTCCCGACTGTGGACCCCATGAGTCCAGCTGCCTCGCGGGCCTGCCGCTTCTCCACTGTGGCACCTCAGACCGAGAGCCACACTGAACACTTCCTCCTTCAAGGTGCTATAGTCGGGTGTTTTGTCACAACAACAAGAAAAGTAGCTGAGACATTTTGGCTCCCACATCACTGCTAGCCGAGTGGGTAGAGCACACTGCGGCCATTCCGACTGGCCAAAAAGGCAAAGCAAAAGAAATGTGGCCCCTGCAGTCCCTCCAAGGGCATGGTCGATTCTCTTCTTGTGCTTGGGAAAGGCTCCCCTGCAGTTAGAATACTGTTTGCCATTCCCAAGGCTGCAGAGCAAAGGGCACCTGCAACCCGCAGCCTGTCTGCCAGCTTCCCGTGCGTTCCCCGGCACCACCCTGCTCCTGTCTCTTCCCAACCCCAAACTCTCTGCTCTTCTTTCCTTTCTTTTTTTAAGAATATTACTGGAAAACAGTAGCACATATTACTAAGTTTTGAGCCACCTGTTTGCAATCATATTTCTTCTTGTGGAACTGTTTTGAAGCTGCTTCAGGAGCCACCGAGAAATGAAATGGCTCACACCTGCTCAAGGTGCATTCCTCCCAATATATCCTTCTCACCCCACAGCAACTGCTGAGAACGGGGCATCATCCTTACCTCTGATAGAATCTCCGCAGCAGAGGATACCATTAGGCATGGCCAACTTTGTGTGTACATGTATGTGTATATGTTCGTTTGTGTGTGCAGGTACACATGCATGTATGTGCATATACATGTGCAGAATAGACACTGGATGTCTCCTCAGTTGCTTTTTACCTTAATTTTTTGAGATAGAGTCTCTCACTGAACCTAGAGTTCACCACTTGGCTAGGCTGGCTGGTCAGTGAATGCCAACGGTCCCCGCCCATGGTCTGGGATTACAGCCAGGTGTTGCCACACCAGACTTTTTACATTGGGTGCTAGACAAGCATTCTTACCCATTGAGCCATCTCCTCAGCCCAAACTTTGATATCACAACATGTCTAAAGTCATCTACAAAGTTCAAGCTTAAAATCCATGAAACCAAGTTACAAAAATAATACCGGAAAAAAATGTCATGTGATTATTTTTTTATTATGTGTATGAGTGTTTTGCCTGCATATATGTAAGTACACAAATGTTGTGCAGCACCTACAGACACCAGAAGAGGGATCTGATCCCATGGCACTGGAGTTATGGAGAATTCTTAGCTGCCATGTGGGTGCTGGGAACCAAACTTGGATCTTCTGCAAGAGCAGCCCGTGCTCTTGACCACTGAGTCATCTCTCCAGTTCCAGGTCTCATAATGTTTTAAGCACATTTGTTTCATGTTGGGCTGGATTCACAGCTTTCCTGGGCACATACATGTGACCAGTCGGCTTGAGGATTGGACACACTTAGACCATCACATGACTCCTACTAGGGCTAATACCTAGGGTCTCCAGTGTCTCTGTCAGTCATTGTCTCACAGGGTATACAGACTCGGGTCCCATTCCAGAGATTCATGCCTTCATCTGCTTGACAAACACATGGAGGTCAGAGGTGTGCCCAGTCCTGTGTTTCACAACAGACCTGCAGACCTGCTGGAGAGACCTGCCACCCTTGGAGCTTCTGAGCATCTATACTAGGGCCGGGGAGATGGCTCAGCGGGTAAAAGTGCTTACTGCGCAAGCAGGAATGAGGACCTGAGTTCAAAACCCCAGCACCCACATAAAAAGCTAGGCAGTGGCACATACCTGTAATCCTAGTACCAGAAAGGAAGAGAGAGGAGAATTCCTGGAACTAACTGACCAACAGTCTAGCCAACCAGGGAGAGCCTGTCTCAAAGAACAACAAAGTGGAGAAGGCATTCAGGAGGACATCTGACTTTGACACTTGGTGCCTACGTGCACTCACACATACATGTGCTCATACATACATGAATACGTACACACACACATGACGAACATACAGTCTACACCAACCACCTGACCTTCCAGGTGGCTAATTCCACACTGCAGAATTTCTTCACTTTCACGGCATCTGCCTGACCCAGTCCGTTACCAGGAAAAAGCAACAGCGGCAGCAGTAGCTTCACCTTCCCGCAGCTCCTAGTCCCGAGGAAAGGCCGGTGGTGGTGTGTGTTCTCCTCCTCCCATTGTACGTCCCTCCGGGGCTGCCTCCCAGGAAGGGCAGGCCTTCTCCTTCCCAGCTAATTTTGGACAGTAAGCCCCTGCTGCTTTCTGACTTGCGAGTATTTCTTTTCCTGGCTGGATGCACCAGTGATAAAGTCCATGTAACACAATGCTAATCACAGCAGAAAGTCAGGGGTCAACAGTCTTCTTAAAGGTCCAGACACTGAATATGGTCCACATTTCGAAAAATATATGTTGTCTCTGTCTTTTTCTTTTTCCTCTTCGTTGTTTGTTTGGTTTGGGGGGGGGTGTCTCTTTATATGTGGTGTATGTATGTGTAAGGGTGCTTGTGCTCATGAAGGTTGAGGCCAGAGGAGACTGTCTGGTGTCCTGCTCTATCACTCTCCACCTTATTCCCTTGAGACAGGGGCTCTCACTGAACCTGGAGCTAGGCCGGCAGCCATCAAGCCCCAGCCATCCTCCTGTCTCCAAGAAGCCCAGGGATCCTCCTGTCTCTATCATTAGTCAGCAACAGCTAGAGTGCGACCCTGAGGCACCTTGGAGGTAAGCGAAGGACTCCCAGACATGTGTGCAAGGATTTTAAGAAGTCCAGAAAAGTACCAGCACAGCCTAAGAGCAGAGCCATTGGAGCAATCATAGCCAGCTGGGAGTCTGAGGGAGCAGGTGCGACAGGCAGGTTGTGAGCAGGTGGGATCTGCATTGGGCCAGTGCTGCCAGGAAACCACAGGCAGACAGCCCCGAGGGACAGGACAAGGAAATAGGCACAGCCAGTCCTGGAGACAGCCTTCCCTTCTCTCTCAGCTTCGTGCTTGGGTCCCCCAAGGCTCAGCTGATCCAGTCAAATCCACGACCCTACAGCAAACCCAAGCCTCACCTGAGTCCCTCCTGCATCAAGGCACTTCCAGATACCTCCCAGCATCCAGGTCCATCACCACATTGTTAGCTCCCACTGGGACCGCAGGGGCATGTCTTTCAATGTGAGGTGTGACAAGATATTAGCACACGGGCCTGGCTGTGTTCTTTGCCAATGAAGATAGTTTTCAAAGCCCAGTGATTTCCCTTTTCTATAAATAAAGGAATTCCATTTTTTTTGTTATTTTTTCTTGTTGTTGTTGTCGTTTTGATACAGGATCTCCCTGTCTAGCTTAGAACTCACTATGTAGACCAGGCTGACCCCTGTGTCACAGAGATCTGCCTGACTCTGCCTCCCAAGTGCTGTAACTAGAGGTGAGTGTCACCATGCCTGGCTGATATTCCCTTTTAACTACCTGAACATCAGAAAGGCATGACTTTGGGGTCATTCTTGACCACCTTTCTTTCATATTAACATCCAATGCCAAATGCAGAACTGGTGTTTATAGGAACTTTTGACAGCTGATGACTGCTAGGAAGGAGAGATTCAGGCTTGCTTAAAGGTGGGACTCTCAGTAGGTTGATTAGGCTCCAGTGGATGAACCCACTGAAGGGCATTTGGAGATACAGCTCTGACTCCCTCTCTCTCTCTCCATATGTGTGTGTGTGTGTGTATATATATATATATATATATATATATATATTCACACACATACACATATATATACATATATGCATATACACAGAAATTTGGAGAGAGGTTAGTAAGAGGCACAGATATGGGAGGAGATCTAAATATGATCAAAATATATAAAATTTGCAAAAATTCAATAAAAATTAAGTACAAAGAAAAAAATAAGTATTTATAAAAGAGAAAGCAGCTAATCACAAATCCTACTTCTAAATGCCATCAAAACTACAAACATGGGCTGGGGAGATAGCTCAGTAGGTAAAGTGCTTGCCTTGCAAGACTGAGGAACTGAGTTCAATCCCCAGAACCAACATTAAAAAGATCTAGGCGGGATGGTGTACGCTTATAATCCCAGTGCAGGGAAGCAGAGAGGGGCAGATTTCTGTGCCTAGCTACCTGGCCAATGGCTTAGCCAACTTGGTTAGTGAGAAACCCCAGGCAGACACACACCTTTAATCCCAGCACTCAGAAGGCAGAGGCAGGCAGATCGCCGTGACATTGAGGCCAGCCTGGTCTACATAGTGAGTTCTAGGCCAGTTAGGGCTACAGGGAGACCCTGTCTCAAAACAACAACAATAAAGTGCCTTGATGTAGGAGAGACTCAAATGAAGCTTGGGTTTGCTGGAGGGACGTGGATTTGACTGGGTCAGCTGAGCCTTGGGGGGCCCAAGCACGAAGCTGAGAGAGATGGGAGGGCTGTCTCCGGACTGGCTGTGCCTTCTGGTCCTATCCCTCAGGGCTGTCTTCCTGTCTCGAATAAAAGGTGGACAGCACCAGATGAAAGAGACACGAGGTTGATCTCCCGACCTCGACAGATATATGTGCGTGCGCGCGCGCGCATGCGCGCGCGTACACACACACACACACACACACCCCTACAAAATCCAGGAACCTGGTTAAAGAACTGCAGAGTTTTACTGTGTTGAGCACCTGCCACACCCTTCAACACTTTTTCTTCCTCTGTTTTTGACTATATATTCTTTAGCTATCCTCTCCCTAGTCAACAATTCTGTGGTATTTTTATAGGCAGCATAGAAACACAATCTGGTTTTCCTCTTGGCTCTACCCAGTGCATTTTGGTTTTCATGCCTGAATGTATAGGGAATTTTCTTTCTACTTTATAACCCATTGCTGTAAGAGTGTTAAAAGAATCTTACTGGATCCAGGAAACCTTCTATCCTGTTTCCTCCGCATCTGGACTGGCGATGCGTTGTGTGCTGGTAATTGTGTGCACAAGATCAGTATGTGGCTTCCAACAGGAAGGAACTTCTGTTCGGGCCAGACGCTGCTTCAAGCCACGTCCCCCACGTAGAGGCACACACAGCTGATGACAGGAGTTTCCTCGCACACGCTTCTGGCTCAAAACATTCAAACCTTGTTTCTCCCTCTTGATTCACAGGCAGAGTCTGATTTTATTAAAAACTAAGCCAGGCTTGATGGTTCAGGCCTGTCGTCTCAGCTACGTGGGAGGCTGAGGCAGGAGGAAAGCTGTTTCAAGGCATACCTGAACTCCAAAGTGTATTCAGGCCAGACTGGACATCTTAGTGTCTCCAAATAAAAAGAAATAGGCTTGGGTGATGACTCAGTGCTAAAAACACTTGGGCAGTGAAGCATGAGGACTTTAGTGCAAATCCCCAGAATCCATGCAATGTCAGGTGGAGTAGTATACAGCTCTGACCTCCATGCCATGGCATGCACATATACGTTATACATATACACACAAATAAAGTAAAAGTAAAGTGATCATGTGCTTATTAAAGAGAGGGACAGAAACAGTGAGAAAGCCAGTGACAAGGCTTAGCAAGTAAAGGTGCTTGCTGCACAAGCCTGGTAAACTGAGCCTGTTTCCTAAAACCCATGTAGAGGTGGAAGGAGAGAACTGACCCCACAAAGTTTTCTTCTGACTCTCCTATATGATTCATACACACATACTATTAATGATTTTATAAAAGAGAAAAAGAGATGTTTTTAAGTAAAAAGGTCTGGGGATGTAGCTCAGTGATAAAACTCTTTTCCCAGCGTATATGAGCTTCTAAGATTAATCCTCGGTATTGCCAAATAACACCCAAACTGATAGCACAGTTGACTGTTTCCTTTGCAAGCCTGATGACCTAAGTTTGAGTCTCAGAACCTACATTAAAAAAAAAAAAGGAAAGAAAGAAAGCTGGGTGTGGTATTGCTGGGGAAATGGGGACGTCTCCACCAGGGGTGTGCTGCTCAGTCAGCCCAAGCTACATGGTAAGTTCTAGAGTAGTAAGAGACTGTGCCTCAAAAAACAAGATGGATGGCAAGGGACAACATGAGGTTGTCACATGCAACTGTACACACACACACACACACACACAGCTCACCACATTTGTCTTCTGGTTGCAGACTGTACTTCAAGCATCTTCATCAAGCACTTGGGGAAACTGGGTTCAAGGCAACGACCCTGGGATATGCGGGCTAATCCTGACATGCTGTACCATCTCTTTGAGATAACTGCCTGTTAACAAGAGAGGAAAAAGAAATACTTAAGGAATTCTGAGCACAAGAAAGTTCAGTGAAGGAGAGACTAGCCAAGAGCCTGTCCACTCCCGCCCTAGCCCACTTTTACCTGCTAGCTCTGTACAGGGCAACTCCACCTGCCCAGCACTGCAGTGGAAGTCAGTCACAGAAATCCTCCCAAGAATCACCAATACCTAGATGAAGAGACTTGGAGGTCCCCAAAGAGGTGGCCACAGGAACCCAAGCTTGAGGCCCCACCTCTCTCCTCTACCACCCCCAAATTTTACAGATTGATTTCTGGGCTTGTTCTTTCCTTTAAAAAGTAATAATAAGATGTTCTCACTTGGGAGAAAGATGATTAAATTTCAAATTACTCTGCTTGCCAGATAAGATTGAAATCTTTGGATCCAGGCAGGCCAGAGACCTGTTTTGCACACAGGAAGCTCTGCCAGCCACCGATTCGCCACGTTGCTGGGCGACTGTAATGGAGCAGCGTGTTTAAAAGTACATTAAGGGCGGCAAACACGGTAATGAGGGCATTTGTTATACTGTAAGGAGCTTTCCAGAACATGGAAATTACCGACACAGCGATTATGATTGTGAACTGGGTGAGGGAAATCAAATCCATCTGCCCGCCCCTTCTCCACCGTCAAGAATCAGAGGTCGAAGGAAAGAGGAACAAGAGGCCCCCGGCACAGGGGCTTTATGAGGGAGGAGCCATGAGAAGTTATTAAACACTCCAATAACGCAGAGTTAGCTGTGGCTTCAAATGGGCTTTGTGGGGGTTTTGATCAGATCCAGTTCCATAGCAGGGCTTCCTTCCCCAGGGGGCTTCAGGGGGTGACCACAGGAGGCAAAGGGCTGGCTCAGGCAGGATCAGATTTCAAAGCTGAGCCAGGATGCCTTGTGGTTTTCATTTTCTTCCTAATGGCTTGAAAGCAGACTTTGCTGTCATCCAGGCTTGTCACCAAACTGAGCTTAGAATGGAAGCAGGTGTGTGTGTGTGTGCGTGTGTGTGTGTGCATGTGTGTGCATGATCTGTGTGTATGTGAGTGTGTGTGTGTGTGTATGTATGTGATGTGTGTGTGTGAGTACAGAGGCTTGGCCAGACTCTAAGGGTGTAAACTGAGAGCTTACATAAAGAAAGGCCAGAGTGTGGTGTCCTCGTCAAGAAAGAAATGAAAGCAGCCACAAAGGCCAGCCACAAAGACGTTTTGCTCAGAGTTGGGGAGACTAGCATCTGACTGTCGAAGTCATTCGGCTGAGCATAGTTAGTATCTCCAGGCCTCAGTTTCCCCTTGTGTAACCTTGAATCCTTTCCTAAGGGAGGTTGTCTGTCTACCCTTCAGATATTTCACTTAGAATTCTGTCCTTCTTTGAGTACCTTCTACCACTGTCATCGGCGCTTGCCCACACTGCTGTGGACCCTGAGAACCATGCCCATGCAGAGCCAGCACTCAGGGGGTCTACAATAAACATATGAATGATTCTGAGATCTCTTAAACTATTTTAAGCATGTTGAAAGTCCAAGACCAGAGCCAGGCATGGTAGCACATGCTTATAATCTCTGCGCTAAAGAGGCTTAAGGCAAGAGGTTTGAGTGTTTGCGGCCAGCCTGGGCTATGTAGCAAGACTTTGTTGCAAAAAAAGAAAAAATAAATTTAAATGTGAAAGAAAACAAATTTAGGTGGGAGTATTGGATGGTTTAATGGATCAAAAAAGTACTAGGTAGCCATTACTTAAGAACAGACCCAAAAGTGTCCTGATCCTTGATCCCTGACCACACTGGCTTCTCCCCATCCCGCTTGTGGTGTGCCAACTTGCAGTCTTCTCCCCTCCTCTTCCCACAACAACCACACCCTGAGCTGCCCCTCAGGTCCAGAAGTGCACAGAAGGAGAACATGGTCAGATCTGAGGTGAATCCCTGAAGTACTGGGACTATTGGACCAAGAATTCAGGCAGGTTCCAGAATGCTAACTAGAAAGAGGAGCCAACCAACTTAAAGTGAGCATGGCTTCTTTGACCTCTCAAGTGGAACATGGCCAGAGGTGGCTCTGGGCCCAGTGTACAGCACTTCCTCCATCTGTCCCTTTCCTCTGGCCCTCTATTGCCTGCTCATCACCTTGGATAAGGAGCTTCTCTCTTCAAATGATCCTTCTCCCTGCCTTTATCGCTCCCTCTCCATGGGCTGGGAGAGAAGACCCTACCCACCATCCCACATTAGAGCAAGTCATTAGGCCACTTCCTGTCTATGTGGTGGAAGACAGGATGTGGAGATGACAGGTTAGGACAAAGAACACATGTGCTTTGCTCAGTTTGACCTTGGCTCTGAGCACAACATTTCAGCAGTGACTGGGGAGCCCTTATCGTGGCAGGTACCTGGCAAATGGGTCATGGAAGTGGTGCGCATCTTTTGGTACAAGCTGTATTATGAGCTCATTGAGAGAAGCCATTTGGCAGCTTTCTTCAGGTCCTGGCTGAGACCCTTGCCCTGTCTCTCAATGCTACAACCCTGGAGGCTGCAAGACATATGTGTGTCTGTATATCTATGAGTATCAATGTACGCCTCCCTCTTGACCTGGTACAGAAGGGGCTCAGAAACGCCTACAGAGTAGAAAGACGCGCAGTTCCGAGCATGAGACCCAAGGTCAGCCCCTGTGCTCCTGACCTGAGGTCCACCGTGTGTTTCTTGTTCTAGGAGAGACTTACCACGCCACAACCAGCCTGGCATCCACACCTGGGGGACCTTCCGCCACAGCCCCTCCTCCTATGGTAGAGATGAAAGGCTATTTAATATTCCTGTAAACTGCGCTGACAGAGAAAATGCTGTAGTTCCAGGCCCCAGCACTCTCCCCACACCCACCCCCTTAGGCTGGCAGCGACCTCAGCACACAGTTGGGGCTGTGAATGTTCTTTGACGGGTCACATGGCCAATTGCCCAACGTGCCCTAGCAGGCACCACTTATGTCTATGTGGACCCTCTCTTTCTTGTGCCTGTAAGGACAGGGCACGGGCTCCAAAAGACCTGCAGATTGGACGTAGAGGTTGCCGGTGTGGCTGGATCACTGACGGCAAGGAAGGAAGAAAGTCAGGACACACTGGCTTTTGGCTTGGGATCAGTCTGCATGTTGCAGACTGCAGAACAGAGTGGGCAGGGACCGCTTGAAGAAGCAGGGCCTGTAAATAAGGGTGGAGGAAGGAGAGATGACAGGATGCTCACAGGAGGATGTGACCATAGAACCAGTCTGGGAAACAGCAAGAATGGAGCCAAGGTACTCAAGGATCTCCAGGCTAGACGAATTGGGAAGAGAGAGGTTCCTAGCTCTCAGCCCTCTGCATCCATCCTCAATTTCTCTCTCAGCTCCAGCAGCAACATTCCAGGAGAAGAGGTACCTGGGCTCAGGGCTCAGGGCTCAGCGCCGGGAACTTGGGCCTACCTTTAGCTTGATGCACAGTGACCATCTCCAGTAAACAGAGTGGGTCTGGGGCTAGATGGTACTTGGTGAATAACATGGAAGCCATCGTGGGTGGTACCCTCAAGGACAGGCACTGAGGGGCTCCCCCCTGAAAACTGATTGCATGGTGAAACAAAAAGCCCAGCCTCCTCCACTCGTCCCCTTTCAAGCAAAGATGATGTGATTTTACCAACTGCTGTTTGGAGACCGCTCCAAGGCTACTTGTGTATAATCCAACATACTCGAGAAGCTGTTTCTAAAACCACCAGCTGGACCTCCCTCCAATTCTGTCCCACTTACTCTTCTCTCAATGGGAGTGCATGTGGCAGGTGGGCACTGTGCTTTCACTGACTCCAGGAGGCCTGAACAGACACCAAGGCCGGTCTACTATTGAACTCCAGAATATGAAGGCCAGAGGTCGGCATCAGATGTCTCTCTCACTCTCCTGTTTTCTGAGACACGGTGCCATGCTGAAGCCGGAGCTCACTGATCCAAGCTGGGCTGGCCAGCTCCCGGGACCCTCCTTTCTCCATCTTCCCGAGCTGGGGTTACAGATGTGTGCCACTATGCCCAACTTTCCTGTGGATCCTGGGGGATCCAAACTGAAGTCTTCATGCTTATGGAGCAACCACTTTATCAACTGAGTCATCCCCCCACAGCCACCTTGGCCCCAGAAGGGCACTTTAAAATAATTTCCCTACAAAACTGTCCTTACAAAAATATATGGTTCTCAAACTACGAAGTATAAATAGATGGGCAACGGATTTTGGAGTGTTAGTCTCGTCTCCAAGCCAACAGTCTTTGACACTCTTACCAACTGAGATGCAGAATTTGGGGTGGGAGACTTAAAGGGACCTCTTATTCATCTTATCCAACCAGAAGTCATCACCAAAGGTGTCGCAGAATAAAAGTTAATGGAATCCAAACAGCAGCCCACCAGTATCATGAGACCGCAGACATGTCACTGTAATAAGGCCAGGCTACTCTGAGAGTGGAGCGGCAGAGAAATGACTCAGAGTCAGCCCTGGGCTGTGCAGAGAATTAAATGAGAGACATAATGGAAATACCTGCCAAGGATTGGCTGCAACGACATCTAGCAAGGTTAACTGAAGGGAACGGTGGGAGAGGAGAAGGGAAGGCTGGTGATGTGCCTGGCTGGAAGAACAGTGTTCCAGATCCTGCTGGACCTGCTGAACCTACCAGCTGCTGCCTGAATTCCACCATTAAGATAGCCTCCCTTTATCCTGAAGCAGTTATCCCAATTAAAATGCTAATTATCTCCAAGGGTCCTACTACTGAGTTTTTTATTTTGTTTGTCTATCATTGACCCCAGAGTATGAATGAAGAATTTGAAAATTTCACACTAGGTTCAGAGGATGCAGAGGCTGGCTTGTCCCTAGACACAGGCATCTCTGTCACCTTCTGCGTCCTTGTCACTGGTTCCTGCTATAGACAGGTACTCTTGCTACTGACACCTGTAGCCTCCCGGTAGATTCATCACAGCTACCACAGCCTCGGGCTTGGCTCTCTCCCGTGGTAGAAAGCCAGGCCCTTGATCTCCTCTGTACTGCACTCTCTGTAGAGGACCTCCTAACACTTCTGGGCTCTACTCTTCAAGTCCCCCTGTTCCTCCTCCAATGCCCACCACTTTCTCTTTCCTCCACCCAGCTAGCCTCAGTCTTACCCACTTAAACCCTCAATACAGGGTGAAGTTTGTGGTACCATGACTAAGCTGGGACATGCACATGTGCCCAGCATGCTACAGTTCCCAAAGGTCTTCCATAGATAGGGTGGGTCATGGACACAGGACAGTGTGGAAGAGGGAATACAGTCCTTGGAGACAGGGTCATTGCTGTGGACCTGGGATGTTCACTCCTGTTTTCTCCCTGTTCAAGGCTCAGTTTTCTCCTTCATACCATGGAGAGTCAGTGTGAATAGTGCAATGCTATCTGCAAAGGGCTGGGAGGTCAGCTGAGTCCTGCCTTATTTTTCCTGTCTAGAATAGACAAACTCTAAAGACAGGTTCTAGACTTCCCGGGTATGTCTGTGACGGAGCTTCTAGATTGCATTATTTGAGGTAGGAAAAATCACCTTAAAGGTGGGTGGTACTATTCCCCGGGCTGGGCTCCTGGACTGAATAAAAAGGAGAAAGTAAGCAGAGCACCAGCATTCACCCCTCTCTGCTTCCTGACAATGGTTATGACGTGACCAGCTGCCTCACACTCCTGCTGCCAGGACTCCCCTGCCATGATGGACTGCACCCTCAAACTGTGAGTCAAAATAAAGCCTTTCTCCCCTAAGCTCCTTCTTTCTAGCCATTTGGCTACAACAATAATAAAGATATCTTCTGTTGGTCTTCTAGCAACTCTGAGACACCCAGACCATTATTATTCTCATGGACCAGATGGGTAAACTAAGGCCAAAGAGGTAGGCAGCGGGGCAACAGGGGACAAGGCAGCAGACAATCTCAGGCTCTAATCACAGACTCCCTGTGCCCAGTTTAGACCCATTCCCCATCCTCCACCCCCAATCACTCTGGAAGCTATTCCTTGTTTGAAATGACCCTTCCAATAATAATGGCTCTGTCCCATCCACCTGTGTGTTAGAATCTCTGTAGGTTCCACTGGGGATGGGGAAAGCTTGCTTGGAAGCTCAGAGGTCCCACCCTCTCTGTGTCAGTGTGGCTTTGCCCTCAGCACAGTGCAGATACTCTGAGTCACACACCCTTTCCTGTCCTGATTGTTGGTGGGAACTAAGCTGATATGTTCACATGTCAAAAGAAGCTTTATAGAATATGGACCAGAGAGGGAAGGATGCAAAGGCACCTTACAGCTATCCAGGATAGCAGAGTCTGCTTCACTGGTATATAGGATTCCTGCGTCAACCAAAGCACCCATTAGAAAAGCCACCTGGAGCAGTCAGCTTAAGAAGGCAGAAGTTCTTAAACCTCCAATGAAGATTAGCCAATGGAACCCTTTAATTGGTGCATGCCCGAGTGCATGTCAAAACAATATTCCCTTTATGACGGACCAGTTTGTCCACAGTGTTTCCTGTCAAAGCCATTGCACAAAGCCAGTCACTTCGTACAAGTCTCCACCTAATTCCCAAGCCAAATACACTTGACTATTTTGGTCTAGACCACACTTGATCATCATAGACAGCCACCAAATCCCTCTCCTCGCCTATTTACAGACGGGAGCCAAGCAGCTGCTGGATTTGTATGCCCTCTTCCCAAATCTAAACATGCCTCTGATTCCCCAACTTTTTGGGGGGAATTCCTTCTAGGCGCCTATGTTTATTTATGAAGCCAGTTTGTGTTGTACGCCGCCGCGAGTTAGAGAAAACAGCCAGCTTGTAGTTTGAGTTCATCTTGGAGGAAATCAGCCTTAGGGAGATACCACGCCCCTGTGACCACCTGTAGGTAAACTCAGTCCTTTATCTTTGTAACTAAGGAATTCTCACAGGAATGTCCTGGGGTCCTCCAAAAGGACTCACCTTGTTCTCACCGGAGCTGAGCTAAGAAGGAAGCACTGAGGGCGCCAGGGTTCTAGCATTCCCTGGTTCAAAGCCCCTGCCCCCTCTTAGTGCCACCTTCCTGATGGGCTTTGAAGGTTAGAGATAGTGCCTCTCTGTTAATTACCATATTGCTGTATGGATGTATCCGCATTCCTGATTCCCCAAGACTATAAGTATGCCCTGAAACAATAAAGCATGCGGCTTGTGGCTTGCAGCCTGCCTGTAGAGCTCAGGTCCGTCAATCCTCATGTCTCTGTCTTGTGTGGCTGCCCTTGTATGTCTGTCCTGTGTGTCTGAACGGCCTGACGAGAGACATTTCCCAGGTCCGACTGTCTTACGTGTTTGTCCTTGTGTGTTTGTTCTGTGTGTGTTTGTCTGCCCCATTCATTTCAGGTTTCCAGGGTCTCATGTCCACGCTGCCCGCTGGACGGGACAAGTTTGGAAATAGATCGGGCACGCACGGCTGCCATTTCCAGGGGTGCGGCTAGTTGAGGTCAGCCAGGGAGTGACATCATCACAGAGGTGAATGAGGAGTGGGAGGGGAAGCAGCACAGACCTCCCCCTTCCAAGATGGGGGTTCCTTCTCCTGGCACCAGGCACCAGGCACCAGGCGTTTCGCCCCTGGGCAAGGAGCAGTTGTCTGCTTCCAAGATCTCTCCTGTTACCTAGTAGCTTACTTTTTTAGGGTACTTCATTTTGCTTTGGCTACCAGAATGCTCAGAGGAAAATCCAGACTTTTGAAGAGTTCTTTCTTCTAATATACCTCTCTGAGGTTTTATTTATTGATGGGGAGTGCTGGTTTATATATGCTTTAATATTGTAAATATCCTTCAATATGTTCAGGAAATAGGTGGAGGAAAAGATGATAGACAAACACACCAAATATTTCCTCCCAATGGTATTAAAATACAGGATAAGGGGTGGGGTGCTCAAGGGAATGGCTTGCCTACCACATGCAGGGTTCTGGGTTCAATCCTTAACATTGTAAAAAACAAGTACCAATCAAGGACTAGAATACTCATTTCGTATGAAAAAGCTGCCCAAATCACCCCAGCAACATGGACACTGGAAGGCTCAGCTCTGGAATGAGTCACAGGCCTCAGAAAAAAGAAAGAACTGCTACCCAAGTCCTGTGCCTGTGTTTACAGCTAAGAGAGGAGGAGAGAGCAAGGCTTTCTTAAGCCACAGCGAAACCCCACCGCCCAGCTGCTCTTGGCTGGCTCCACAGTGTTCTTGGAGCCACTGGAGCTGCGGTAGCCTTCCAAGCTTGGGTCTCACTCGGAACGGGAGTTCCTCCTGGAGGCAAGGCCAAAGGGAATCTGGTGTCTAAGTGACTCAGCCCACTAGGTTCTAGTCTCCTCCTGCTGCCAGTACAGATTATGGCAGCCTGTGCCACTGGTTCTGGGTTGTCACAGGGTAGAACAGTTTGTCAGAAAGGAGGCCTGGGTCATTCAGGCCTGCAGGAGAGGCTGGAAGCTTCTAAAAGGTCAGCTGAGGTCAAGAGTCTAGTCTAAAGAGGGTAATCTTGGTTTCCTAAGGTGGCACGTTGGTTCCTCCAATTGTGGTGTTTAGATGTCCTGTAGGGACTGGACCATGGAGAACTCATTCCCAACAGGCAGAAATAAGCAGTAGGTGGTGAGCATCCTGACTCTTCACGTGCAGAAGTCAGAGAGATGTGGAGGGAACCCTGGGGTGGTGTATAACATGAGGACAGATGGTCTCCTGGCTGTGTTCTGGGACCCTGTAGATCCCACAGGCTCTGGATGGAGCTGGAGCACTCTGAGGGGCAGGCGGGTTCCCTGCGTATACATAGGTCAACCACCCCTCTGAAGACAGGAAGCTGCAACCACAAAGCTGCAATAAAAATGAATCTCCTGTCTAGCTTAGCCATCGTCTCTAAGATGTGGGTGTGGGCGTAGGTTTGGGAGGCATGAGGTGCTGCTCTGATCACCAAGCTCCCACCATGGTCAATTTCCAACTGCCGATCTGAGGGCACCAATGCAGAACTGGACAGAGATGCCAGCGGTCTTCTCCCAAGCAGGTCCAAGCTAGTCCAGCGCATCTTTGGGTGACACATGGCACAGTCATAGTCCCTGCCCTGTTTGTAATCTGCCCCGTACCATCAGGCCTTGCTGACACCACCTATGCTAAGAATAATTGTCTCCATATGATGCATGGGGAACTTAGGTAAAGCCAGGAGAAAAAGCTTTTCAATTTAAGGAGAGATTTTTTTCAAACAGAAAGATAATGCTTTAAGTGATCACAGATTTTGTTTTTTTGAGATTTTTGTGTTCACCTGTGTGCAAGTACACACGTGAGTGCGTGAACGTAGAGGCCAGAGGCTGACATGGAGTGCATTTCTCGACCACGCTCCGTTTTAGTTACCAAAACAGAGCCTCCCACTGATCCTATAGCTCCTCCATTCATCCAGGCCAGCTAACTAGCTTGCCCAGGGGATCCTGTATCCTATGCCTCTGAGCCACTAGGATTTAAGGTGAGCCACTGCACCCACCCAGCTTTTATGTGGATGCTGGGATTCCAACTCTGGTCCTCATGCTTTCGAGAAAGTGCTTTATCCACTGAACCACCTTTCCAGCCCTCAAGATTTGATTTTCTGAGGCCAAATAAGAAAAATGTGCAGTGGACAAATCTAAGAACACAGCATCCTGGGAAACACCCAGGCTAGAGTCCAGTGCGCTATCTACGAAGCCACTGGCCTCAGCTTCCCCTCTTGTAAAGCTAAAGCTCTTTAATAGGTCCCTCTTTATTCTACACAGCTCTACAGAAGCAGGGGCCCAGGAGAGGAACCACCAGCTCATTCTTCACATGACTACTTAAGCCTGAATCAGGAAGGGGAACAACTGTACATGCCTGGCTGGAATTTGAATATATAATTTGATGGGGCATATAAATTGGCAGTTATTCAAATGAGCACATTTGCATATATAGGGTTTAAGGCGACATGATAATTCCTTAATATTTTTCTCCCTGGTACAGAGTGAGGACTTTATATCTTTCTCTTTCTTTGCAAGAATTTTAAGAGAGGTTACAAAGGGAACTGGGCAGAGCTCAGGAGTTGCCCAAGGGCACTGGGATTGGATGTGGAGTACCCTCCAGGGGTTGGGAAGGGTGACGCTGAGCATCCCTTCCCTGAATTTGAGGAGTCTTCACACTTGCCTTCTTATTTGTCTGACCATGGCTGGCCCTTGTGGAGTACCCAGGGGACACCTTCTTTGTTGAGGGTGGCAGAGGTTCTGAACTGCTTTCTCTCCCACTTACATCACCACCCAACATCAACATCACCTAAGAACATTGCTGAATATGCAAATTCTTCGGCTCACTGGGCCCTACTGAACCCCTGGGCAGGCTAGCCCTTGGATTCAACAGACCTTCTCAGGGCTGCTCCTAAACTCTGGCTGGGAACTCTTAGACAGCCCCACCCCCACAAGTCAAGCAATGGGCTTCACAAATACAGGGTTTAAGCTTGAGCTACCATTGGTGTTTATCTCCCAAGGTCAACTCCAAGCTACCAGTTACTGCCTTTAGAGTGTTTTGACTTATGTTGAAGAACAGAGGGTAGACACTTGACGATGACCGTGGGTGCTGGGGATCAGGCAGCAGAGAATTCCATGCTGCTAAGAACTCAGGGAAGCATCCATAGCGTGGAAGGAGGGAGGCGGGATGCCAGGACAGTCAGAGTACTGTGTCTGAACAGGAGACAGGGGCCAGGAAGTACACAAGACTCCAGAGGCCTCAGGGAGGCTTGGAAACTGCTAGCTAGAGAAGGTGAGATTAGATCTGCGCTCTGCACAGACCCCACTGCTAGGTCAGGCCGGGAGAGGGAGGAAGACTTTGGGGAACCAGCTCAGAGGGGCTGTGAACTGATCCAGGAGAGATGGCAGAGATGAGGAGAGGCAGGTGGGCAGGAACTGCTTCCGGTTGCTCTTGGTGGGTAGAGGCTGGGAGGAGACGGTCTTCCCAGGTGTCTTCGGTGGCATCAGTCAGAACCTGGAAGAGTTGCAAAGCCCTGGGTCAAGAGCGACTGTGGGTTCCACAAGCTCTGGATCCTGCAGCAGAACCCTTGACGAGCACATTCAGGATGTGGTGTCAGGTGCCAACACGGGTGGCTGAGTGGGGCTCCCCTCAACCTGGGTGTGTGTGCCACTCGTAAAGGCTGGGCCGCAGGAGGACAAAGGCGGAATCAATTCAGGGTGGAAGTAACTCAATGGGAAAGGAGAAGCAAAGACTCTAGGCTCGTGTGGAGTGCCTTAGAAAAGAAATATGGAGCCCGGAGACAGATGAGGATGAAGAGGCTAAGAGTGAGGCTCCTGGTCTGCATTTGGAATAGAGTGTAGGCCATAGTTAGCCATTCTCTCACTGCTCAGGGTAATTTATCAGACACCAGGTTCTTTGTCCTATCAGCCCCAAAGTGTGGTCCTATCCACTTGTTTACGAGATGGCTGTGAGAGTTCCAACAGTCATACCCATCTTGGGTCATACCCTGATAGTCCTAAAGACTTCTATTTTTAGCTCTTCTGGTCTCCCATATCCTGAAGACAGGTAGGAACTCATAGCAGGTTCCTTCAATACATTGCTGCATCAAAGCATAGGAAGGATGGTGAATGATATATAGACAGCAGAAACTCTTGAACAAGAAGAAAAAGTATGAGAAATTAGCATATATTTCCATTAGATTTTACTTTTTAAAAATGAAAAAAGAAATTGTAAACATTAGCAAACGAGGTCAAGCTATTAAGATAACCAGGAGCCCAGGAGCAGCTGAGGCAGAGATCATTCAGATGTAAAGGACAGAAAGCTGCATGACAGACTCAAGTGAAATGGAACATGTGGAAAGGATTCATGGGACTTTCCCAGGCCCTCAGGGTGTTGGCTGGAGGGCAGAACAGCCTGGAGCCAGAACCAGGGAGCCCCCAGGGAGCCTCCACCTCTTCCTGCCCCTTTTTCAGTCTTAAAGAGCCTTGTCTCCAGTCCCCTGTCTGTTTGTCTGTTGCAGAACCCTGTTTCTCTACCATTTCCCCTTCTTTCACCTCCCCTTCCCTCCCTTCCCCTTTCTTTCCCTCTCCTTTCCTCTCTCCTCCCCTCTCTCTTTCACTCTCTGAATCCTGTCTTCTGAATCTCTGCACACAGCAGAAGAGTCACCCCTGCCACTTCAAGTGCCAACAGGGAAAGTCTCCAGGACCAGATTCCTGTGCTGCTGTAACAAAATACCCGAGGCTGTGTAATTTATAAACATTAGAAATTTTTAACTTACAATTCTGGATACTGAAGTCCAAGGTCTTTCAAGGGTCTCGTCTTTACTTCCAAGGTGGTACTTTGAACATTGTCCATCTAGAGGGGACAAACGTTGTGTCCTCCCACGGACCAAAGAGCAAAATAACTAAAGGCAGTTCCCTTTTATAAGGCTGCTGCTAACTCCATATAAGAAGCATGAATTTCCAGAAAAATTCCAGAGCCTTTCTGGAAAGAAGTCAGTTCAAACTAGATGGAAAGGTGAGAGAGGGGTACCCTCCAACCCTTGGGGAAGAAAGTTAAGGCTGGACTAAGGACAAGGAGAGAGAGCCTCAGAACCACAGGTATTTGTGAGCTACTGTGGTGGCCGGATGACCAGCTCCCGGTCTCTGCTGAGGGACAGCAGCTCCGGCGAGCCCATACCTGATGGGGTCGGGCAGGCAGTCTGTCTCATGTTAGCTCACAATGCTGTGGCGGACCAAAGAATTGGTCCCCCCAATTCATTTGTTGAAACTTAAATGCCAGTATGGTAGATTAAGAGTTGGGAGCTTGGGGGATGCTCAGCTGCTAAAGTGCTTGTCCTGTAAGCACAAGGACCTAAGTTCCATGCCCAGAGCCCACACAAAAAGCTGGGTGTGTGGTGTGTTCCTGTAATTCCAACACTGGGGAGGTAGATACAGGACGTTCCCTGGGAATCGCTAGCCAGCCAGTCCAGGCCAGCCCACATGGTAAACTGTAGGTCAGTGGGAGACCCTGTTTCAAAAGATAAGGTGACAGTGCTTGAGGAGACAAACCCAAAGTTGACTAGTGGCCTTCACAGGCACATACATGCACGTGCACATATAAGCGTACACACACATACACACAACCACATAAATAGACACATAAGGATACAGACACACACATATAAACACACACACACACATACAAACATACACAAGTAGATATACAAAGAAGTACACAGAGACAGACATACAGAGACATATACAAACACACAGATACATATACCAGCACAATCAGAGACAGACACACAGATACACACACAAGCACACACTACAGATACACACCGATACACATACACACAGACAAAGACACACATAAACAGATACATAGACACATAGACACATGTAAGGATAAGCACACTCCCACACAGATGTCTAAAAGCACACACATAGGACACACAGATGCATGTATAGCAGAGACACATGCACACAGAGGACCCTTTGGGGGTACTTAGGTCATGGGTGTGTTAAATATCTGAGAAAGACATCTTCTGTAGGAACAGGCCACAGAAGTCTGCTCACAAACTCCCCAGGCAGGAGACAGGAGCAAGAGGCAAAGGCAAAGACCGCCTCGAGGCAGAAGGAACTCCGAGCTGATACAATCGAGAAAATGCAAGTCAGTGAAGCCACAAAATGAATGTAAAACACAGAACTTGGCCTCCACTTTCCCAAGAGCTGAGAGTAAACAAGGCCTGATGGCACCAGAGTCAGGGAGAGGCCAAGGCCCATGGAGATGACAGATCAGCGAGCCCAGCTTCTAAAGCAAAAGTCTCACTGGCATGCCACCTCCTGCTTTTGTCCTTAGGAAGAACTATAAAAATTAAATCCGAGTGCTAGAGAGATGGCTCAGTGCTCAAGAGCACTTACTACTATTGCAAAGAACCCAACTTCCGTTCCCAGCACTCCTGTGGGACAGCTCACAGCCACCTGTGACTCCAGCTCTAAGGGGATCCAGCACCCTCTTTTAGACTCTGTGAGCACTGATCTCCTGTGCGCATACCCAACCACAGACACACCCAAGTACATTTAATTAAAAATAAATCTTTTTAAAAATTTAAATCTGAACACTAGGTAATATATGAAAGTTGTTTAAAATTATTTTAGGAGAGAATGAATTTCTGGTATATTTTTCCAAACCAGTGTTCTGTTTTTTTCAAAAATTTAGTTGAGTATATGTATGTTTTGGATTATAGATTTTAGTTGTCTTTCCGGATACACGAAAATCTAATGTATTCTGTGGAAATGCCACTAACAAGTTCATGATCAAGGCCAGCAGATAGTAGCAGACAAAGCATGAATTCCCAGCACCACAGAGCCAAACAGACCATGCAAGATCTTCCCCAATGAATGGTGTTCCATCTAACGTTGACTGCACAGTGCACGTACGCATGCATTAAAATAGTGATATATGGTACTGATGAACGTTCAAGAACACACAGACACACTTATCTAATTGAGTGACCTGCAGATAAATTTAACAAGGCAGTTCAAGAGTAGAAGAATGGTTTTTCTGAGCTGGGTCTGGTGGCACAGGCTTGTAAATCCCAGCAACTTCAGGCAGGAGGATGGCATGTTCAAGGCTTCCCTGAGATACAGAGAAAGTTAAAGACTAGTCTGTGCAACTTGAAAAGACTCTCTTGAAAATTTTAAAGTAGGGCTGGGGATGTGGCTCAGCGGCAGAGTACTCGGCATGTCTGAGACCCTCGTTTAAATTTCTAATAGGGCTAAAGTGAAAAAAACCCTTTCAATCCTGTTATTCTATCCTAAGTAAATGATACCCCCATCCCTGCCAAAGGAAAACACCTACATACTGTCTGTCTATTATAAATGCCTTTAAAAATCTACAGACTGTCTATTATAAATGACTTCCAACTTTATTTGTAAAGCTGCAAGAATAAGCCGACATACTTCCCAGTTAGGACAAGAGGCAAATCTTCCCTCCCACTTAGCAGAGCATTTGGGATTGAAAATGGTGTTGCTTCCAGAAATAGTGATGATTCCAGAAGTGGTGGTCACTGGATGCCAGGTGTGCCTGTCACTTGGCTTCCCAAAGTCCTGGCAGGTGTGTAGCTGTGACCCCCTAAGGACAAGGCCTCACTCTCTAAGTTCCTCGTGTGGGAATGCAGCATTTGATTTCCAGCCCAGCTTTTGTCAAAGAGCCTCAGTGTGTTCCTTTATGTTAGGAAACACTGCCCTTGGCGTTGAGACATCCCATCTGGGCTTCTATTTTGAAAAGAGAGAATATAGTATCATTTGATACCTTCTCCAAGAGTACTTTACAAACAGGAAAAATATCCCAAGTTCAAACACAGTGGGGGTCCCCCCTCCCCCGCAGCCTCCCCACCTCTCTTATTAAGCACTTTATATTCTCTAAGAAGTTTGGACTCATAAATTACGGTGGTGGTAATTACAACTCACTTCTGCCTCTGCAGAGCCCTTCTGAGGAGCTGAGCGCCTTTCATAAACAGGAGTTCGTTAATCATCCCAGCTGTTCTACAGGTAGAAGGTGGCTGTTATCTTTGGAGTCTGGGGCTCCAGGGCTGCCTGGGCTGTGGCTGCACTTTTTCTGCTCAGGGCCTGGATTGCCTGGAGTCAGTCACCTAGGGAGACAGTCTTTTGGCCCAAGGCACTGAGGCCAGGATTACCGGTTTTCAGAATGCCCAGCTGTGGGGCCTGGAGAGATGGCTCAGCAGTTAAGAGCACTGGCTGTTCTTACAGAAGTCCTGGGTTTGTTCCCAGCACGCACATGATGGATAACAATGTTCCCTAACTCCAGTTCCAGGGGATTTGATGTCCTCTTCTGGGCATGCTCCTACATACATCATATATATAAAGCAAAAATAAATCAGAATTTTAATAAAGAATGTCCAACTGTCTTGGAACTTGAAAAGCAAAGCCTTCAGTCTTGATCAGTCCAGGCCACACAACCCTCTCCCCAGCAAGCTCCCTGCCCTGGCCAGAGAACAGAGAGACACCAGAGTCCAACTGAACCCAGCCTGCCTCGGTGTCATCTGAGACTTTCCCTCTTCTCCATCCAGCTGAAGCCTTTGTTGCTTGTCTGCTGTGCCCTGCAGCCTTTATTGATACTAGTTTTACCCTCTGTCGGAGGCTCTGAAGCCTGTTCTGGGCGGCATCTTCGTTTCTCTGGTTTCTACCAAATATCCACCTAGCAGGTAATCCTGCAGGAGTCCCTGGCCTTTCCTGGGGCCTGTCTTACCTGTTACAGGCTTTCTGAATAGTTCCTTGGTATTCCTGGGAGACAGACAGGTCTCTCTCCCTCCCCACCAGGAGTCCCTTCAGAGAAAGAAGCATCTTTCCCACATGTCTGGGCTTCTACAACGAATACAGGTTCAATATACAGTAGGTGATCAATAAATGTTGATAGAGAGGTTGATGGGATCCTGAGCCCCTGTTTCTAGGGAGAGTTGCACAAGCCTGCTGCTATGTTCTCGTACTTCCGTCCCACCCATCATGCCCTGAGCCCTGAGCCAGGACAGAACTTGTTACTCTCCAAAGGCCAGATTTATATCGCTCCAGTTTTCCCTTGAGCCACTTTTTAAAGCTCTTGCAAGCCTGCGTGGAATATCAAGCCACTTCATCCTTTCAGACTCCACTTAAATGCCACATCTTCACTGAGGTCTCCCGCTGTCTTCTCCCCATATCAAGTCATTGCTTTACAGTGGCATGTAGAAAATGATCCCTGCCATGGCTGTGCCTCTGCTATGTGCCTGGGTTCAGACAGCCATCCACCTTCCAAAGTCTCCATGTCCTCTCCTCTTTGATGGCATGTCTCACCAACTCTACAGTATTTCATGTCAACTAGAAGAGACACTAATGTGTCTGTTAATGTGACTTGCTTCCTATAACCTGTATAGTATACACCTACTCATCTTTAGGAATGGATAGCCTATAAATATCTTTTTCCGAGAGGTTATCAAAGGATTCGGATATAAAACTGTGTTTGAAGATGGCAAGCCTCAACCAGGCTGTTGTGTCGGAGAAGAGACTAGGTTCTGGAAAATGGGAGTGGAGGGCTATGCCCAAGATCAAAGCTATGAATGAGGGTTAGAGCAAAGGCAGATTCAACAATGTCTGATACTCACCTGCCATCAAGTCTTTGGATAAGCTTGACTACTCATTTTCTTATCTTTTTATAATTCCATTCACTAATGCTTAGATTCTCGCCCCCGCCCCCGCCATGTATAAACATGTGTGAGGGTATACATGTGTGTGCACAGATTATAGGACAACCTCAGCTGTCATTACTCTGGTACTGCCCACATTGGTTTTCGTTGTTATTTTGTTTTACTTTTAACATAGGTTCTCTCACTGGTCTGCAACTGGCCGAGCCAGACTGGCTGGCAAGAGCCAAAGAGATTTGGCTGTTTCTACCTCTCTTAAATCAGTTCAGGAAGATCTAATTCAGATTTTCATGCTTGCAAATTAAGCTCATTACTGAGCTATCCCTCCCTCCAACCCTACTTTCTTATAAATATAATTACCAGAGGTAAATCAGAATTATACTTGATATTCATCCTCTGTTGCCTCTGCAGTACTGTGGGGGTTTGGGATAGCCTTCTAGAACTTTTTCCATGTTCTTTTTATTTTGTTTTATTTGAAGGGTACATGGAGGACTTAAAAAGATTGAGTTATAGTATTAATATGAGTCATAATTGGATATTAAACGTTATCTCTGTCTATATCAGATAATGGATTAAATCATTGGCTGGGACTGCATCCAACTACCACAGCTACTGCCAGAGTTGATACTGTGTCTGTGACATTGCTGAGCATCTACAGAAGACTAGGAACTGGGCCATAACCAAGTACCCCTAGATAGTCTCAGTTTGATTGCCTAGGAGTCCTGCCTATATTTTTCTGTCCTCATCAAGAGTTACCAAAAGTCCATGCCATTTGTATTACTGAAATTAGACCCATTACATTTATTGTGTTTCTCTGGTCACCCACAGGCAACAACATTGTCAAAGGGTGCTTATTCTGACCCAAGCTTGCTTTGATTCATTCATTCTTCATGAAGCCATTTTCACCCCTTATGATCACTATATCTTTTCTAATTAATGGTAAATTGGGCTTTCTTCTCTTGTGCTACAATTCCATCCTGAACTGATACAGGCCACAGTATCTCCATCATATGCATGTTGCCTTTGTTGATCTATAGTCCTTCCAAGGTCATCACCAGCTTGTGATGGTCTTTCCAAGGCCTCTTAAGACTCAGTGGATCAGTTCATTGGTCTCAGGAGACAGGACAGGGTCCAGGGCACCTACATAGCTGCAATCTGCCACCAGGCCATCACAATATCCTTTTCCAGCTTGAAACTCATTTTCCTGATCTGAAAGAAATCAACAATGGAAAAATATTCTTTGCCCCCTGTTATCTGGTGGACAAAGTAGGAAAACCATGTGATCTTGGGAATCATACAAACCTTTGCTCAAAAAATTCTAGCTTCTAGCAGCATCACATGACTATAATCCCCACACACAGGAAGTAGAGGCAGCATGATCAAGAGTTCAAGGTCATGTTTGGCTACCTAGCAAGTTCAAAGCCAGCCTGGGCTACATGAGACCCTGTCTCCAAAAAATAATAATAATAACCACTGCTGGTCAGCTTTATGACCTGAAGCAAATTGTTGAAACCTGCTAATCCTTACTAAATTCTTTCTATAAAATAGAAAACCATAAAACAAAAACAAAACAAAACCTGGGCATTGTGGCTCACACCTTTCATTCCAGTACTTGGGAAGGAGAGGAAGGTAGGTTTCTAGGAGTTTGACACCAGCCTGATCTACATAACAAGTTTCAGTCGAGCTCAGGATTCCATAGTAAGACACTGTCTCAAACCAAACAAAAGTAAAATAAAATTTAAAAAACAAAATAAAATAAAAATAGGCAGCACTTGTTTAAGATTAGGGATAAAGGGCTTGCTCCAGGAGTGGTAGTGGCTGTTATAAAAGAAGCTAACCACTATCTTACCGAGCAGTTCCAACAAATGCTTCGAGCCAAGGACAGCTTGAGATCCAGGTTGAGTTGTTTATTAATGAAGTCAGCTGTTGTCCACCTCATCCTCACCACTCTGGTTCCTTCACTGAAGCCGATGTCACAATGAAGGACTGAGATGGAACTCTTCTTAGCTTCCATAGCCAACATTTAGAGGAGAATCAAATCAGAGCACCTTGGGAATCAGGCAGGACCTTGCACAAAACTTCTAGCTCCTCACTTGTAGAGGACCCAAGCTTGGTTCCCAGCACCCACATGGTGGATAACAACCATCTATAATTTGAGTTCCAGGGGATCTGACACCCTCTTCTGTCTTCTAATGGCATTTCGTGTATGTGGTACACCTGCATATATGTAGGCAAAACACTTGTATACACCAAATAAGAATAAATAATAAATTAAGTCTAGCTTTTCCCCAAGCGTGGGTGCTCTGGTGGTCCTGGATGCCTGTTACAAGCCACCCTCTTTCTGTTTATGGAGAAGACACTGGCCACAGCTCATTCCATACCCACTCTCATTCAGGACTCAGTGAGATCTCTGTTATGCTCCTGAGTCAAATTAATTTACAAAGAAACAGAGAGTCAAAGAGGACTTGATATGAGTGGGTACATGTTCATGGGGTACACATATATGTACTGGTGTATTGTGTGCTTATGCATGTGGATGCCATAGGAGCCATGCACATTGGTTTTGGGGACAGGGTCTCTCATTAGCTTGGAGCTTGATGATTCAGCTGTGCTGGTTGGCTAGCGAGTCCCAGGGATGGATCCAGCTGTCTTCCCAGTGATGGGATTACAAATATATCTACCACACCCAGCCTTCTTATATGGGGTCCTATGGATCAAATTCAGGTCTTCCTACTCGCAAGGCAAGCACTTTACTGACTGAACCATCCTGGCTTCCAGCCCTGCCCCATTTTCTTCATACCCAGTGGTATGCTTCAAGAATTCTCTCAGCTGGGAAAGCCACTGTCCTTTGGGCCTCTGTGCACTTTGGAGATGGACTAGCTAGGGTCTAAAGTAATTTTCCACCCTGATCATCTGCCTGTCTCGGCCTCTGCTGCTAAGAACGTATATTTGCATTATTCCACCGTCCAGGTAGGACAGACTCTGAGCTCATTCCAGCCCATAGTGACAGGCACTTCTTGACATGCAGGCTTCATGTCCAAATCCCTGCACTCAAGGGAAGCTTGGCAGACTCGGGGACCACTCAACCAAACGCAAAGCTGCTCCTTCTTCCATCTGGCCACACCCTCTCGAATACAGTGCTCAGTCGGAAAGACTGCAGGCTTGCTAGAGACCCAGCCATCCCTCATTTCAGTTTCCCCTGTGCCCATCTAAGTCTCTTCAGGAGATCTCCAGGAAGGCCCCCTTGACTCCATCAGCATCAGATCATTAGCTGTTGCAAATTGACTGAAGTCCCACCCACAACTCCCGCACCCCCACTTCCCACCCCACCTGAGTCAACATTTGGAACGGATCCAAAGCATCTCCTACTTTGATCCTGGTGAGTCCCTGTCCACACAGCCACATCTAGCCAGCACCTCCTGCGCTCCCTCGGGGCCACGCCTGCAGAAGAGTGATAAGGGAATCGGATTCTCTAGTGACAGCAGAGGCACAGTCCAAAGATCCAGAATATTTAGCTATGTTTACCCGCCGTAATCAGCTTCTCAAAGACTGTCGCCGGGCAGCACTTGCTACATTGATTATACTGCCTCATATTTTTGGCCCCCGGGGGCAAACAGTTCTGATTAATATTTCACAACACAGGTTTTTTTTTTTTCCATATCCCTTTCTTCACGTTGCTGCTTTTCTCTTTTATTATTTTTTTTTCCTCCTCCTGAGCCCCTGATAGAGAGACGCGGAATATTTTACTGTCTCTTGTGTCTGCCTGCTCCAGTAATCAGTGGACTCAATCATGCTTGCAGTGTTTTTATGAATTAATAACAGGCACTTTGGAGGGCTAGCGGGGGAGGCAGGAAACGCAATCTATGGAAACTTAATGAGCGCCGTGGGGAACAGCTACCTCACTGCCTCCTATCCCTCCACACTGTGCTCTAAATCATCTTTTCTGAGATTACCAGCTTCCAGACTTGCCCTGACAGCTTGCAGGGGTTCCTTGGGTACTCCTCTGTCCCTGTCAGGTCCCCCCCAGGAAATGGAATCAGGGAGAGACAGCTGTAATGCATCCTCCCATTCCGAAAAGGCAAAAGATGGGGATAGGGATGTGGCTCAGTTAGCAGAGTATCTGCCTAGCATGCATGAAGCCCTGGGCTCCAGCCTTAGCATTACATAAACTGGGCCTGGTGTTGCACATCTAATAATCTCAGCACACACTAAGTGGAGGCAGGAGGATCAGAAATTCAAGGTTATATTTGGCTATCCAACAAGCTTTAAGACAGTCTGGGCTACATGAGGCCCTGATGGAAAAAGAAGGGGCTGGAGAGTGATAGAGAAAAGACGGGAAAAGAGAATTGAAGACCTTTGTCTTTGTCTGCAGCCATAGTGCCCTGTACACACCCAATCCCATCTGGAAAGACGAAGGAGATGAGGCTCGGACTTGAATGGATTAATGGCCTTGTCCTTGCATGCACCGTGCACTGTCTCTCTGGCAAATGAGGTTCAAAGGCCTGAAGTGGAGCAGGGGAGTGAGCAGATAGTCTAGGCCGCTGGGAGCTCCACAGTCTCTCAGAGGGCGGTCTTCCTCCATCATATCTAGAAATGAATCCTTGGTCAGCCATTCCAAGGTGACTAGATTCTACAGGTCTCATTCTTGCTGCCTTAAGTATGCAGACCATATGTTGTGACATAACTCTTAATTCTAATCCATTGTAGTCCGATGTATGGTCCTACTAGGTGTTACCAGTGCCCAGTCCACCATCTGGAGCTCACTACTTGAGTCAGAGAATCCTAGGTCCTCTTTGACAGTACTAGAGAGAAAACATGGACTTTGGAGCAACATCAAATGGCCCCAAGGACCAGTTCCTCTCCGTGTCCCTGTATTCTAGTAATGGTTCACATACCACACACACTTTCAGTGGTGCTGGTTTAAGTGTGAGCACCCCTCCATATTCTTCACCTGAAAAGGAAAGTATAAACACCAAGTCAAGCAGAACCACAGGTCAGGGTCAGACCCATCTTTCTAGCTGGACGGTGGAGTAAGGTTCCAACCAGGAAATTGGATTGATACACACATGTCCATTTTCTTTCCTTGGTGAATGCCATATCTACACAAAAGCAGAGAGATTAATATGTAGATTGAGTGTCTCTGACACTCTGCCCTTGGGCTCAGATGACCTTGCTTTTGTGCAAGGACAGCTTTCTATCCCTAGCCACTTGCCCAGGGGTCTGACTGACATCAACGAGTTCACCTGGTCTCCCTCTCTAGCGAAGCTCCAGACTCATCCCTCTCAGGGACCACCCTCCCCTACCATGAAAGATGACTGATCTCATCTGTCACATTTCGAACTTTTGAGTTTCATCCTCACATGGCAACTTCTGAGAGGAGACCTGGGTAAACCACCACTTAGCAAGCACGGGGTATCGAACTTGGGTCTGAAGCGTCCCTGCTGTGAGGCTGGGAACTCCACCCCTGGATGCAGCTATTTCAAGCAGAGGGGAGATGGACAAGACCCCTTGTCTACCCCTTACATCAAGCTCTGTGCTAGGTGATGTGAGAGCATTTACGTCCACCCTCCAGGGACTCACAGTCTGTGGTTAAATGCCAGGGGGTTCTTGAAGGGTAAACACTGATCACCATAGATAATGGTAATGAGGCTAGAGAGGAGAGAGGACAGGAGAAGGTGAGGAAGAGATAGAGACAGAGATGGATGCACGTGTGGATGGAGAATAACCTACCCACACGGCACTCAGACACAGAAGCAGATTGGATAGCTGGAGATGGGGAGAGATCCTGGGCTGGGGCAAATGTGAGGCAGGGCAAGGCAACGTGAACAGGGTGTGGAGAAGGGTGTTAGTCCTTACTGGGCTCTGTGAGCTAGGGCCGCAGGTCTCAAGGCCTCATGTGTTTGAGAGCACAGCTCATTCTGCAGATTCAAATGAACAAACAGCATCCCTGTGCACCAGTCACTCAGCTCTCCCCAGGAAAGACTGCTTTTGCCAGAATTCCTCCCAAACTGCCACCTGCTATAGGATTTAGGAGGCCTTTGACCAGAGCCAGGTTTCCATGGGAGACTTGGCTAGCTGGTGTTGATCACTTTGCTCTTGCAAATGTGGTCCCTAGGCTAGTATCATCAGCATCCCCCAGGAGTCCCACAAGAGATGCAGGTTTTCAGGCCTCACGCAGGCCCCATGAGTCAGAATCTCAATTTTAACTCCATCCCCAGTCCTGGCTGGGCCCATCCAAGGGTGGTAAGAAGCTGAGGAGCACTCTCCTAGCACACAAGCTCCCTAGTTGCTTTCCTTCCTTGGCCTCAGCCCTCTTGGTTTTGGAACTTGCTGGAAACCTGGAGAAGCTCATCTCTCTTCTCTCTGGCCAGGCTTTCAAGGCCCAGGGAGAGTAGCACAACACTGACACCTTGTCAGTGAAAGTGTTATAAAGATATAAAAGCCTTCAGCCTCCCAGGAAATAGGCTTCTAAGGATGAGATGACTGTCCCTCTGACAGGCCTTGGAAGATATATTTCTAGACAGGCGAGGAGGCCTTCCTGACACTGCTCAAGTTCCCTCGTGTCCTGACAACCAGAGCTTGTACAGGATCTTCATCTCGTACCCTCCTTTGATTCCTTCTCAAGCAGCACCACTGTCACATGAGAGGGGGATAAGGCAGCTCTTAGGATCTCTGTTTGAGAGGATGTTGGATCTCACAGAGGTTACCGACTTGCCGTGGTCACCCAAGTGAGAAACAGCCAGATATAGATTGCCCTAGTCACCTCTTCCAAACCCTAGGATCCTTCTGGACAGGGTCACAGTTTATATGACAATCCTGCCAGAAAGTTCTGTGTTGAGAGATAGCTTTACTTTAATAGAATCTTATCATTTTCAGATTTATTTATTAATTTTTTTCATTCCTTTATATGTATTTGCCTGTGTGGGTTTATGCATACCACAATCACACAGGAGCCTGCAAAGGCCAGAAGAGAGCACCGGATCCCTCAAACCTGTAGTTATAAATGGCTGTGAGCTGCCATGTGGGTGCTGAAACTGAAGGCAGGTCCTGTGCAAAAGCAGTTAGGGCTCTTAGCCACCGAGTCATCTTTCCAGGTCCCTAGAATCCCATCTTAAAAGCAAAGGATCCAGTTGTGTGCATCCACATGCATGCAGACATGTGTGCATGTTTGTGTTGGTGTAGGTGCATCTGAATGTGGAGGCCAGATGTCATTCCTCAGGAGTCACCCATTATGCTTTCTGAGACAAAATGTCTCACTTTTCCCTGGACTTTGACAATTAGGTTAGATCTGCTGGCCAGTGAGCTCCGGGGACCTGTCTGCCTGTTTCTGCCTCCCCAGCACTGGGATTATAAACATACAGCGCCATATACCCAGTATTTTTGTGGTTATTTGGTTTTTTTTTTTTTTGAGACAGGGTCTGCCTTAGCCCCAGCTGGCCTGGAACTCACTATGTTAGACTAGGCTGGCCTCCATCTCAAAGAGGTCTACATCTGCCTCCCAGGTACTGGGATGAAAGAAGAGAATCACCTCACTTGACCATGTCCAGCATTTTACATAAGCTCTGGCGATCAAACTTGGGTCCCTCCAGGCCCCAGATGTCCAGTTTTTCTCAGCAAAGACCAGTTCAAGCTGGTCTTGAACTGAGCATGAATGACAGGAATGAATGAGATCCAGTCCTTGCATTTCTGACCTTTATTTTTAACATGCTTTGATGTCTTGTCACATTACACTATGCCCGGAGGATATATGAATGATTTTTCCTTTAAGAAAGCAACGATTTCCTGGGTATGGTATTACACACCTGTAATCCCACTACTCAGGAGGCTAGGGCAGGAGAACCATGAGTTCAAGGCCAGGCTCGGCTGCATAGTGAGACCCTGTCTTAACCAACTAACCCAGCTGACAGACAGATGGTCCCTAACATGGACCTAGCTGATCCCTGCTTGACTCAGACATGAACCCCTTGAGTAAAGAATTATCTTTCACACTTTGATTAGCCTAAGAGTTCCTGATGTAAAACCCAAATCACACAACACATTAAACTTTTTACCCCAGCAACACATTTAAATAAGCTTTTCTCAAACTGGATTTAAGGTGGTTTCACTTCAGTTCGCTCTTCTTTGAAAGTCCAAACTTACCTTTCCTGTGTCCTCCTTCCTCACAGCCCTCCCGATGATTCAAAGCTAATCTTTTAAACCACTTTGCATTTAGAAGGATTTAACCAATATTAGAATGCTATTTTACTCTTCCCCAAGAAAGATAGGACTTTCTAAACCCATCACTGCCCTAATCCATCGCTTCATAACACAGGCATGTAGAGAGCTCTGAGGACAGACAGGCTTTGTGCCAAAGCTTCCTTGGTCCATGAAGTTGGGAAATCCTGGAGACAGCTTCCTCATCCTTGATCGTTAGCTAGAAAAGGCTCTGAGAAGTCATGCAAAGCATGGAATGCATTACATTTGTTCAAATTGGCATTTTTCAAACGCCTTGGAGCCCCTTGGACCTTTCATGTGCCGGATAGATTCAGACTCCACCTGGCATACCTTTGGGAGATGTCAGAACCTCGTGGCCAAACCCTCCACCCATCTCATGGATCCGGGGTCTTCCTCCTCTGTCCCTCAGGTCACGCTGTGTAGGGTGCTCCTGGGCCTCTCCACAGGCTCTAGGTCAGAAGCAGTAGAGGGTTGACTGGTATTGCCTTTGTCTGGCTGTGTGACCATGGCTGGATCACTCTCAGAGACCCACCTGTGAGCTTGAGCAGAGAAGCAATCCCTCTTTACTCTCCCAGACTAGGAGGGAGTCTCCAGAGCTCGTTGTTTCTAGAGCATCCCAACAAATGTCTCCCTGTATCCCACAGGGTCCTAGGGCTAGCTGGTCTCATAGGGAATGAATGTGATCTGTCTCCAGAATGGCTTGTCTGAGAACTCAGGAGGAAACTTACGTGCCTTACCTATCCTGCCAGAGCCCAGTGCCAGAGTTGTGGCATTGCCAGGAATACCACATTTTAGAAATTAATGTCCTTGTTAATACTGAAACTCAGGGTAGAAGGTTTGGCCCAGGCTGTAGGAGAGGAAAATGAAGAGTTCTTCTCTATATCCCTCAACCACTCCAGACTGTCCTTGGCTCTCCATCTCCTGAGCCACCCCTGTCAGCAGTCTGCACTGGGGTGTGCGCACATAGGTCTGGCTGTGGAAACCCTGGGGGGGGGTGTTCTTTTGCTGCATCTATATATACCTTGGGTGCAGTCAAATGGGGGTGGTATCTGTGTCTCTGTTCTCTCTCACAAAGAGGAAAAACATAATACAGTGGAATTAGAATGTGTCCACCTTGAACAGCTGCTCCCAGGCACAGTATACGAAACTCTGCTGCAGAAAATGTAAACATGAACTTGGGTTTTCTGAGATTGCATGGAAGGAAAATTTGACTTGGGCATCACGGTTATTTTTCTAAACCAAATGCCCAAATTCAGGCATTAGAATGTAGCACCTCGCTTCCAGAAAAAGAAAGGGGGGAGGGGGAAACATCCATATACGCCTATTTACAAACTGGAAAGTAACAGCTGTTGGTGCGGCCTGATCTGGTAGTACACAACTTGGCTCTCCAGTATAGTTCGTTCTTTTCTATCCATTCTAATAACAGCACAGAGCATTGTTCCTCACCTTGCATAGAGTGTCCCTAGCTGGGAATCTGTGTCCAAATCCAGGGCCAGCTCTTCAGAGAGGAAGACTTGATACCTCGGGGCTTTATCCATTGGAAGTCCAAGGCAAGGCTGGTGGTCAGAACAAAGGTGACAGCATGAATGGGGTAGAGGAAGCGGAGGCGAAAGACCCAGCGGAGGTGAAGGGACATGTCTGCACACAGTCCTGGCAGAAATAAATGCCACTATGGTGAAGTCTGGAAGCCACTTCAGGTGAAGCCACTACCTGGAACTATCTTGTGCAAGCTGCAAAAGAGAATGTGTTGACCAAGGAAAGGTCCTCCCTGACCTCTATGGGGCTTGCCTCATACACAAGCAGCATGAGCATCTTCTGCCTGGGTGCTCAGGCAGACTGCATGTCAGCAGACCAGTCCCAAGTCCTGATGAGTCCCGCTGGAGGTCTCAGCTGCCATCTTGGACTCGTCCCTCACACCTAGAGGACAGCGAAGGCCCTTTGCCTCATGTATTTGAATCACTATCAAATTCTGAGTGAGAAAGTAGAGGTGGGAGAATGGTGATTTTCTTTAAAACTTGTCCTCGTAGGTCCAGTGAGATGGTTCACAGTGAAAAACATTTGCTGCCAAGTTTGCTGATCTGAGTTTGATCCCTGAAACCCACATGGTAGAATGTGACAATTGACTCCCATAATTGTCCTCTGACCTCCATATATGCGCTGTGACACACACACACACACACACACACACACACACACAAGTAAATGAGTTGAGATGACTCAGCAGGTAAATGTGCCTGCCACCAAGCCTGACGATCTCAGTTCCATACATGAAATTCACATGGTGGAAGGAGAGAGAATCAGCTCCCACAAGTTGTCCTCTCATCTCCATACGCACTCTCTGTGGCATGCAAGCCACCGCTCACTCCCACAAAATAATGAATAAATAGATAGATAGTAAATTAAATAGATAGATAGACAGACAGACAGACAGATCTATCAGTGCGATCTATGATCTTGTCAGCTTGTTAGTGTCTAGAATCATTTCGGGTCTGAGGAACACTCACTCTAGCTGTGGGTGGCACTATCCCATGGGCTGGGATTCCAGACTGACTAAGAAGGAGAAAGCACAAGAATTCATCTCTAATTCTTGATTGTGGGTGTGACGTGTCCAGCTGCCTCCCCCTCCTGTCACCATGACTCCCCTCCATGATGGTCTGTGCCCACAAACTGTGAGCCAAAATAAGCTTTTCACTCGTCACCTTACTTTTGTTGGGTATTTTGTTGCAGTAACAAGAAAAGTAGATAATGCAGATAACACAACTTCCTATCCCAGAATGTGGTGCATCTTTCTGTTTATTTGACTCCATAATGTCTTTCAGGAGCATTTTATACTTCTTAATTTATTTCTCACAAATTCATAAGCATTTAGACATTTTCCCCTGTCAACTAACAACATTGAAAAAAAGTGAGAGAATTCATGTTTTAAAAATCTGAATTTGTTTCCTTCCTGTGAAATATATGAAAATCAGGGTTGGAGAGATGGTTCAGTGGTAAATAGCACTGGTTGCTCTTGCGGAGGACCGGGTTCAGTTCCCAGCACCCACATGGTGGCTAGCAGTCATCCGTAACTTCAGTTCCAGAGATTACGATGTACTCTTCTGGCCTCTGTGGGCACTTCACACATGCGTGCACTTACAGAATGTAGGCAAAAAAAAACTCAGGCACATAAAATAAAAATTAATTAATTTTTTTTTTAATAGAAAAATGTGGCAACACAGAGCCCATGCTGTGCCAGGCAACAAGTGATTGCCTGCTGACCATTACAGAGTGAGCAACCTCCCATCACTAAAATGGCTAGGTATATGGCAGGGGCACAACTCTTGGAAGAGAAGTCAAGAGTGAGCCACAGGATGCTGCTTCTTAGAGTGTCAAAATAGGAGTTGGGTTTTCAGACTGGAAAAACAGGAATGGAGGGGTCCTGGGTAGAACTGGTATGGAGGACAGATAGGGGACAGGCCCCTCATGAGGGTATGATTTCCTCTTGTGAGAAAGGAGTTAAACACCCCTTCAGCAGTGAGGGTGAGGCCACGATGCATCATGAGCTGGTCACATACCACAAGTGACCTGTCCTCTGAATGGGCGAATAGCTCTGGTTGGGCCAAGGGAGCATGCACAGGGCACTTACTGGCTTTGTTGGTGAGGTGCTAATAAATGACTAACTCCAGTGAAGTTTACCTCAGTCTGCATCCAGTTCCTGCCATAAGATCCATAAAAGGTCACCAGGCAGGGCAACATGGCGACACCCTCCCTTGGCTTTTCCTTACTAAATAAATATACATTCACTCTGCTCATCCTTGTTTGTGTTTCCCTTTTCTTAAGTATGAGACAATGAGTTCAGAAACCACAGGCTTAGGGTGGCTTTGGTGACTGTGACCATTCACCCCACCCCACTTAGTTCTCACTACTAAAGGTCACCAAGATCTGAGAAAGGCTTGCTCCATTGCTCTCAAAAAATCCATATCTCCTGCTTTGAGTATGCTGGGAGCACGGGACCCAGCTGCCTAGAAGTCTAAGAGCCAATGGTCAGACTGTCTAAGCCCGTGGGCCAAGCACCTGCCTACCCTTGCCTTCCTTCACCTCAAATGCTTCTCCTTTTGTCTACAGACATCAGAGGCTCACCACAGCCAGCCCAGCAAAGTTTAAGCTAAGGACTGTCAAGGATCCTTTCCCACACAAGGCCATGGTGGTCACAATTTAAACGACTTTTTCAAGGCTGTGAGATGGGTTGAGCATCTAGAGAAGAATCAAGATGGGCACCTGGGGCCACGGTTAAGATCGGTTCCTGCTCCTCTGCATTAGGACTTGGAGAAGTAGTATCACATTCTGGCTTTGTGTTTCTCATTGAGGAAAAATATGGGTACAAGGTAAGCCATACAAGGCTTCAGATTGAAAGCCTCAGTCCAGGGCTAAAAGGTATCCCTTCTGAAGGTACCAGCAGGTCAAGTCCCTTCAGAGTAAGCTCAACCATACCTGACCCACCCATCTCTACCCATACCTTGTGTCCTCATGTGACTAACCTAGCAACTAGAAACTGCTATTTAAAGCCTGAGTGCACCTATGTGTAGTAGATCTTGCCTGGGTGCCAAGATCCTGAGGAAGAGGGTAGCATGCTTAGGACCAGGCTGAGCTCAAGTGGAGGTATAACCTAGTTAGTTTTAACTGTCAGCTTGACACAGCTTAGAGTCACCTGAGAAGGGAATCTCAGTTGAGGAATTTTTCAGATTAGACTGGCCTGTGGATGTACCTGTGAGGGAATGTCTTGATTGTTAATTGAGGTAGCAGGGCCCTGCCCATCTCTAGGCAGGTGAGCCTCGGAGGTCTAAGAAAGCTAGCCATTGAGCCAATGGCATGAGCCGTTGAGCAAGCCAGTAGGCAGTGTCTCTTCATGGTTTCTGCTCCAGGTTCCTGCTTTCAAACTTCTGCCTTGATTTTTCTGCCCTGACTTCCTTCAGTGATATACTGTGACCTGATGGTATAAGATGAAATAAACTCTTTCCTGCTCAAGTTGTTTTTGATCATGATATTTATCACAACAGAAAGCAAACTAGAATTCTGTTCTCCAGTGGGCTCTATGGCAAGCTCTGGGTCCAGGAGACATTGTCCCTTAGTGGCTGCTATCAGTGAGGTATGAGACCCAGACTGCTCACCAGTGAACGACAGCTTCAGTGGTGCTGGGAGACAAGGGCAGGTCATGACCCAAATTCTAGAGCTGAGACTCAGGACACCTCACTCAGACTTGGCCTTGGCATTTAACTCCACGCCTGCCCTGACTGTCCAATCCCTCCCAACTCTCTCTCTAGCCCCCTTCTCCTGGCTCCCACCACATTCTTCAACACCTCTTTAAAAATTAAGGGTGCAG
Organism: Eospalax fontanierii; assembly: GCA_035773235.1. Taxonomy (NCBI): domain Eukaryota; kingdom Metazoa; phylum Chordata; class Mammalia; order Rodentia; family Spalacidae; genus Eospalax; species Eospalax fontanierii. Next base: position 52,741,816 of record CM069539.1, read on the forward strand.
TGGAGGTGGGGGCAGCTTCAGAAACAGATAAGAGGTAATTGCATGCCTTTGACTCCTCTTGATGTGAAAATGGGATTGGAATGACTCATTCTGGTTGAAAGGTTAGTTGAAGGTTATTACAGGAAAATTGTTATTCATACATTTTTTTTTTTCTGTGCTGTGGATAGCCTAAAAGATTAAATTCACAGAGTGCGTAATGACCCATCGGGGCGGACAATGGTAGGGGTGTCCCGGGGGAGGGGAGATAACATAGCACAGAGACTTCTCTGAATAATTCATGCTCCAGTGCCCGCTCCAGTGCCCGGCACCAGCAGATTACAGGAGGGTTTTCATTAGCAAGAAGAGGAGAGAACAGAATGTGTTTTCAGAGCAGCGGCTGTTTCTCTGCACTGTGGGCAGCTCTGGCCCCGTTTGCTGTGGCGTCAATCAATGCCTGTCCCTCATCTTAGCAGCCCTAAAAGAACAGCACGTGGGTTAAGAGAGTGTCATTATTCCTTATAAGATGGGTGAATAACGGACATCCCTTTCCTGAGGGGGCCCACCCATTATTTGTGCTCCTGGCTGTCAGTATGGGAAAAGGCTCTGGCTGGCTGGTGGGCAGAAGGGAGCTGTTGGCATAAATATGGGGCTCCAAGGGCAGAAGTCCTCCCCAACCCTGCACCGTCTTTAGTGGTAGGAAGATGGAGACCCTGGCCTGGGCCACCAGAAGATCAGGATTCAATCTTCAGTTCTCTGTCTCCTTCCTCTATGGAATAGATGGAGAGTTCTCACAAGCTTCCCAAGCACTAGATATGGGAAGCTGGGAGCAAGACTGAGCTTGGCTCCGCGCTGGTCCTCAGGCAGACACTGGTCGAATTAGCTTACTTTGTCCTGGGCCTGTCCCCACAGAGCTGCCAGGACAAGTCTGAGGTAGATACTGTTGCATGAACTAGAGCTGAGCCCCTCCCTCTTCATCAACCAAGTCCAGAGTGGCAGCAGAGAGGCCAGAGCGGGCAGGGGGAAACCTGCAAAGGCTGTCCGGGGGCTCAAGGAGTTTAAAACAAAGTGAGCTGGAGTGCTTTCTAAATCTCAGGCACTGGGCGCTCAGCCTGCACCTGTGTCAGAACAGAATTCTAGCACAAGACCTACATCACTGGATGAGGCATATGGACCCACGGATTCAAGACATCCAAGGTCACATGGTTAACAAGTCACCCAGACTCACTCCCAGGCCTCCTGCCTCTCCATCTCCAAGGTTTTCATTTCCACTGTGTCCTCCAGCCCCAAGCTTTACCAAGAGATGTGAGATTTGTTTCAATCTCTCTTAAGAGTTTGACTAAATGTCTGTCCCCTGTCATTTGAATAGAAGTTCAATATTAAGTCTTTGTTTATTGATGCTTACCCCAAGCAAGAGTTGTCTCTGTTCATGTCTGTGGGTCAGTTTCCCAGTTGATGCGCATAATAAAACAGCTGTAGTCTAAAGCCCTGATTAAATCCACAGTCAAGTCATTCTTTTAGCCCTGTGTACTTGCAAAACATGAGGGTTTGCACCCAAGCCAGGCTTTTTCTCTCTCCTTCCTTCCTTGCCACAGCTGTGAACAAGCAGCAGATACTGTACCAGCCACTGTGCCCATCTCATCAAGAGAGCTAGGAAGAAGCCACAATCATTGCCAAGAATAACCATATTCACTGAGTCAGGAAGGTAAGAGGGACCCAGGCCTCTGTTTCCTTTGAGGAAAGCAGACTGGGGACCAGAAGATCAAGTGGGTTCCCCCCACCCACCTGCATTTGCCAGCCAAGCATTTCAAACTACAGGGCAGCTTCCTTCAAAGAAACAGGTGATGAGCTGTCCCTTAAGGCCACCGTGGGGATGGAGAGGGAGGCTGTCACAGGCTCCGAGGTTTCTGAGAACTTTGAGCTATGTAACCTGCCATAGGGGTCAGTGGACAACACTGCTTGGGCGAAGTTCTGGGAGACTGAAGCTGAGCCTAGCCCTGGGGTGAGATCCAGTACGGCAAAGTGCTGGGTACAGGGCCTGTAGGCAGAGGGTCCAGCACATCTGGGGACAAAGGCGAGACAGGCAGGTGCAGAGAGCAGGTGTGTTTCCCTGTGAGCCCAGGCTCCAGAGACTGCACCATAGACAGCTAGTCAACAGTCAGCCCAGTCACAGGTGGCCCCACTGGCTGACTTCTCATCTCTGAAGTCAACCGGGCACCTCCATGAGGGTTCTCCTTTTCTTTAGGAGAGGTGGCACTAAGGTAGCAATAGCCTCGGGTGTAGGAGGTAGCATGGGTCCCATTCTGGCCAAGGTGCTAAGCTTTTCCATGGATTGCTATGACAGGAAAAAAATAACATGGAAACTCTGACTAGAGGTGAGGGCGCTCAGGAGAGTCTGGGAGTACAAAGCATCCCTATGTGGGGCCTCAACTGGCGGGGTCAGGATCCCTGGGAAATAGTGTGGGCAATGGGACTGTCACAGGTTCCTGGCATAAGATGAAGATACCAGTGGGCTCTGGCATTCCTTACTGGGCACCCAGCCCTCTGGGGAACAGCTCTCCCTTCTTCTGTGTGGCATGCATGGAACAAGCATGAAGGTGCAGGTAGACCTGTCAATCACCCTGGCCACCATGATAGGTATATGACCCAAGCCAGGCCAATCAATTTTCAGAAAGATGTATGGGCAGAGAGCTCTGTTCTTGACCTTGGATGTCATATTGTCAGGAGTATGGTGGCCAAAGCCATTGGGGCCATTCCCTACCACATGGAGGAAACCTGATGAGGTCAGTACACAGACTGGCCAAGAAAGAATGGAGAGAGAGGAGGGAAGAGGGAGGAAGAGAGGGGAGGAGGAGGAGAAATGGAGAGAAAGGAAGGGAAGAGAAGTAGGAAGGGACAGGAAAAGACAGACGGCAAGGAAGGAGGGAGGAAGCAGAAGTGGGGAGGGCGGATGGTATGCCGCCGCATCTTCCATCTACTTTGCCCTTCCTACTTAGAAACACTTCCAAGAAGCCCCTCCACAAAGTCTCTTCCAAATGACCAGAATCAAAGCTCCCACATCCAGAATTTTGATATGGATGAAGAACATTAAGGCTCATGCTGTACACCGTGCTACACAGGGGCATCCGGTCTCCACACACACACACACATACGTGCACATATACACACATGTACAGATATGCACGTGCACACACATTCACACATATACACATCCACACATTCATACACACACCCACACATCCACACATATACACAAATAATGCAGTCACACTCACACACACACACACACACACACACACACGGCCAAGTGAAACGCCCCGCTCGAGCCCCAGCCCTCTGCCTCTCCCTTTCCCTGGCTCCCACAGCTTGGTTTCAGTCTTCTCTGTGTTCTCTCACCTGGGCTCCTGGCTCCGTTCCCTTCCCTCTCAAATTACGCAAAACACATCTTCCCCAAGTCCTGCCCTAGGCCATGAGTCCAGCTTCACTCATTTGGAACCCAGAACTTTCTGTAGTCTGTATTCCCAGCCTGTTCGCCTGCCCATTTCCAGGAGTCTCTGTGTCCCTCATGGTCGCCTGCTGGGTCCAACACAACTGTTTCCTAAGTACTTTTAAAGAACGACTAACCTTTGTGTTTCAGTCTATAGACCATGATTACTCTCCCTTCAGGTGAGAGCTGGTACATTCAAGGTCTGAGCCTGGGTGGCTCTCCTTCTAACACTACAGGAAGGCAGGAGTCCATCTGGATACAGGTTCTTTGTTCTCCTGGTGACCAGCAACATCAACATTCATGTGAAGAAGTAACTTTTGAGAAAAATGCATTCAGACTGAAGCCTAGTCCTCAGATGGGTGCTTGCAGAACCATGAGGAAGAGTCCCGGATTCTGTGTTGAGTTTCTGTGAAGATCTTGTACTTCCGCCATGGAAGGTGTTGCCACCGGGGAAACCGTGGGATGGCAGAAAATCTCTCTGTGTTAGCTTAAGCAACTACATGGAAATCGACAATCATTTCAAAATACTTAACAAAGAAGTAAGCAAATGAAAATCTTAGACATTGGAACATTGTTTTCCAATATCTCCTACAAAATCATCACCTTTCTCTTTGTCCATTGTCATAAAAACCCAGGTTCAGTAATCAAAGGTGAGGACACTTTCAGGAGAGATCAGAGGAAAGCCGTCAAGATGCCGTCAGCCCCAACCTTAGTGTTTATTATTGGAAGAACTGTTCAGAAATCTTCCATGCACCTAAGCTCTTAGCAGTGGCAGTTTGTCAGGCACCCATGAACTCTCAAAGTGCTGCCAGATGGATCTGTGGGCTCCTGGCATGTTGGCACCAAAGCTATTTATTGTTCCTCTATATTCCTTCTTTACTATCCAACTTTAATATCCAAAATGGATGTTCATAAGATGAGTTACTGTTTGTGTGCATGAGACCCTTCCTCTGGGAGTCATCCCTTTCATACACCATGGAGAGGTGTTACAGTATGGTCCCTGAAGGTTTCTACCATGTGGAGGTAGGCATGTGACCTGGCTAACCCTGGTTGCAGTGTTTGGTTCAGGACCAAGTATGGCCGAAGCTAGACCAGCCAGAGTCTTGTAACGGTTTGTCTTCTGGAACCGCCCTTTGCTGAAGTCTTGGTAGCTTGGGGCTTGCTGGACAGCTAGCCTAACCTAATTGGTGAGCTCTAGGCCAGTGAGAGACCCTGTCTCCTAAACCAAGATTGATCATGCCTGAGGAACAGCACATGATGTTGACCTCTGGCTTCCACATGCACTGGTTCACCCATGTACCTACACACACACACACACACACACACGCACACACGCACACACATGGGAGTGTGCTCACACATGCAATCTCAGTGTCCTCTGTATGCATCCCTGTTAGTCCTGAACTTCAGTTAAAGTTCCAGTGTGTTTTGTCCCCTAAGGAATCATATGATGGAAGTTATTGAGAGAGAGTCGAGCCCTTAGTAGGTAGGGCCTACAAGGACATAATCAGGTCATCAATAGCAGCACCCTCAGAAAGGTGCTTGTGGAGTGAGTTAGCTTTCAAGAGAGTGGATTTTTACCAAAGAACAAGATCAGCCTGTCTTTAGCCCCTCTGACTCTCTGTCTTGTCACCGGCTCCCGCCCACACATATGACACTGTCACAAGCTCTCACCAGAATCAAGCAGCAGCTGGCACCATGCATGTTGGATCTGCAGAAATGTTCGCTGAGTAACTACTCTCTCTTCTTTACACGTTGCCCAGCCTCAAATGTGTTATTATGGCATGAGAAAACTCAGTAATGCACCCTCCTGGGGGTTTTCTAGTTATGGTGTGTCATGACATACTCCCTTTTATTTTTTAAAACTGGTTTGACTTGAGTTTCTAACACATAGGACTCAGAGAGTTATGACTCATAGAATGTTCCAACTAGATAATTCCTTCATAGGTGATCAAAGAAAAGTGGAAGAGTTCAGTTAGCCTGCAATACTAATTTTATAAGTGACTCTCCCTATAGAGAGGAAATGTAGAACGGGACTGTGAACAGCCCTCTCACAGAGCATGGGGGACAGACTGCAAACACTGAACCCAAACCTCGGCACTTGAACTTTCCTCAAATCACTTGCCACAACTAAGACTCCAAATCCAAGTTAAATACTCCCCCACAGTTTCATGTGTTAAAAAATACCCCATAAAGGTTGAGATAAAAGCTGGGGTGACAGTTCAGTTGCTAAAGTGCTGCCTCCAAGTATGAGGATCTGTGCTCTAGCCCCCAAATCACATTAAAAAGCAAAGCATACCCGTACAGTTGTAAACCCAGCACTGGGGCAGTAGAGACATCAGACCGCTGGGCTCACTGGCTAGCCTGCCTAGCTGACTTGGAGAGCCCCAGGTCCCAGGAAAAGATTCTGTCTCAAAAAACAAGGTAGGGGGCTGTAGAGATGGCTCAGTGGTTAAGAGCACTGGCTGCTCTTGCAGAGGACCTGGGTTCAGTTCCAAGTACCCACACAGTGGCTCGTAGCAGTCCATAACTCCAATTCTAGGGGCTCTGACACCCTCTTCTGACCTCCACAGGCATCTCAAGACATGGGTGCACTTATATACATGCAGGCAATCTATGCATACATATAAAGTAAAATAAAATAATAAATAAAGTATTTTTAAAAACAAGGTAGATGGCCTCTAAGAAATGACACCTGAGGTTGACCTCTGGCCTCCACATGCAGTACACACACATACATGTGCATACCCACACAGGTGAACATGCACAGATATATACATTTCAGTTGTTAAAAAGTAGATACACAGACACAAGAAAAAAAATTTAAAGAAAGAAGTTGAAAGTCGAATGTAGTTACAGGAGTCTGCAGAGGACAGGCAGGAAGGCAGGCAGGGATGAGCAATGGGTGCTGAGCACAGCACATCAGGACAAGAGGAGGTGTTCTGGGGGCTGCTGCACAGCTGGGTGGCTCCTGACAGCAGTGACGGAATGTCCATTTGGAAAGATAGGAATAGAATTTGGAAATTTTCCACCTAAGGAAATGATAAGTTTTTAAGAAAACAGGCTTAGCCTAATTAGAACACATCCAACATACACTTGTATAGAGATAGCACACAGCGCCTCATTAATATGTGCAATTCTGTGTTTCAGTTTTAGAAAATTAATTTTATAAAGAAGATAAGGAACTCATTAGTACTGGACTTTCCCTTTCTCTCTCTCTTTCTACACATATACACATACTGATGTACATACACACACACACACACACAGGCATACATGTGCATGCACACTCACAGAGCAAGAACTTCCCATTAGCAGACTACAAGAAGATAGCTGTCCATCTGAAAGCTGGATAACAGAAAGGCCCTCACAAGAATCCAACCTGGTGGACTCTGACCTGGGACTTCCAGTTTCAGAATGCTGAGAAATAAATGTTGTTACAACAACAGTTATTTTCTTCTCTCTTCTCTTAGCAATAACACTTGGGGCTGGGGGGACCCTCCCTGCTCATCTTCCACAACTAACTGTCCCGTCCCCATAAACAACCTTATTTTCTTTTTAATATTTATGTATTTGTAGGGGTCGGGAGCGTGTGAGGAAGTCAGGACAACTTGTGGCAGTCAGTTCTCTCCTCCATCTCCTTCCATGCGGGTTCTAGGGACTGAATTTAAGTCATCAGATTTGACTGCAGACATCCTTGCCGACTAAGCCGTCTCACTGGTCCCACTCACAATCATTTGGCTCAAAGTGACTTACTTTCTAGAGTAAGCTACACATTTCTGTTGTTTATTTTATTCTCATTTCAGGAGAAATTCTGATTTCTATAATCTCGCCTCACAAACTAGGTGTGCCGTGTCATCTGACCTGGGAGTCATCAGGTTCTTCCCACTCCAGAAATGACTTTTGGTGGTGAGACTGTTAGACCATGGTTTGGGCACCTGGCTGAACAGACAATCCTTGTTCAGGATCTTGGAATTTTTCTTGTGAAACAGCAGGAATCGAACACTGTTCATGCAGTCTCACAGTCCACATATGGGCTCAAGTGTAGGAACATGGCCTGATCCAAGGACACATAGACTGCACATGTCAAAGTTCTTTTGACAAAAGACAGAGAGTCCAAATAGCTTCCTGGTCTTCCCTGTTCCTGGGTCTGGGGTGTAGGCTTTTTTGGGGGATTCTGTTATCTGTTAGACATCTCTGCGGATAAAATAAGTCTCGCTTTTCTCCTCTTGAGCTCAATCCAGTTGGCTTCTGCCTCTTGCAATCAAAGAACTCTTTACAGCACATTCCAGTTTTTGCTGAACTGCAAAATGCCTCCCCTGTCCCTCTCTTCCTTGTCCGGTTTCCCTCTTCTGCATCAAACCTGTGATCGCTGACACATGTACTTTACGAAGAATATCAAATATAGGTCAACGGATGTCACTACAGCAAAACAAGCTAGGGAAAAGCTCCCAGTTTAGCAAGGCTTGTTAGTGAAAGAGGACCACAATGCCTTCCTCCCCCCTGCTGGGGAGGGGGTCACCAGGGTCAGCCCATGCTTTGGCGTGTGAACTTCTTGTTCCCACCGAATCAGTCAGCTGAAGTGGGAATGTTTTATTTCAGCAGACATGTGTCAGCCTGGGTTTGAAACAAAGACGCCGGGGCCAGCACCGCCTGTCACAAAGGCGGGCTGTGTGGGACCTCCCGGCTAAGGCGGTGATTTTTCTCTATTGCCAGGCACCATTTTGGAAAGTTGCTATGGGAGGTTGGCCTGCACTTTAATGACGACTGAGACACATTCAAGGCCAATGCTTTTGAAAAACAAAGCACTGGAAAGGTTTGGGGAGGGGAGAGAGGGGAGGTGGATGAAATGAAATGACCCATTGAAACTAAATCACCAGCCCCACAGAGCATTTTTAGAAATAACCATTCTGCCTGGGCCTGCGGCCACCATTCATCCTCTCACTTGCTCTTCCAATTAATTACTGTGTTTTAACACTATCTCTGAAGATAATTGCCTGTCAGTGTATCAGTATGTAACACCTTAGGGTGAACGATGTTCTTGCTCCTTCTGTCAGCGCTAATAAACACAGGGCGGGGGGAACCCACCTGCTTTCCTGCCATCACCCGGGATCTAGATCTTTCTCAGACTCACCCTGGTTAGCATGATGTGGGGGTGGGTGGGCTGCAAGCAGAAACACATCTGTCCCATTATACAAATGCTGCCTTTCCCCCGCCCCATTCTATGGATGGCTTACTTTCAGCAGATCTTTGAAAAGAAGGGCACTTCTCTCTCATCCATCCCATGGCCCTATCAAAAGGCGTAGCGGTCGATACGCTTTGTAATTACAAAGTGGGTAAAAGTCAGGTACTTCCCAAATAAATCCTATTTGGATGATTCTTCTGTATTTCTTTCAAAGCAAAATTGGAGAGTGGTGGAATGGGAAAGTGGGAAACCATTTAGCTAAAGTCTGCTGAACTAAATATTTCAATAGGGGAAATAAAAAATTCCCCATTTCAAATTAAATCGAACCCATTCGGTGAATGTATGAGCATCGTAGGGCGTAAGTGTCAATTAAAGTGATAAGTAGCAGGCCTGGCACAGAGTTCTGGATTGTTCTGAGGTCTGCTTCCCCAATGTGGCCATCGGTGCTGTGGGGGAAATTGAAACTGATCTGCCAAATGCAACCTGGGATTCTTTTGAGAAGTAGATTCTAGTTCAATACCTCCAAATTAATTGGTATTTTATTCTCATTTAAATCTCTGTCCCAACCTTTTATTTTATTTTATTTTGTATTTCAGAGGAAGCTACCATTCAGAGGTCTTCCCGGCGGCTCTCAAGGAGCTCAGAACAAATTAGATGGTGTCACACAATCTCAGCTGTAGATCTAGCAGCCCTCCAGCTCCAACCAGGTTCTGGGGAGCTGAGGCTGCTGCCAGTCGCTTGCTAAATAGCAGAACGGAGAGGAAATAGAATCATTAGTGGCTCAGAGCATTTTCTTCAAGGCCCAGATTGCATTCTGTCCCCTGGGCCAGTGGCTTCCTTGCCAAGTGCGGTGGTCCTGTTGCAGAGGGGGCAGAGATCACCTGAAATGTGGTTGCGTAAATGGGATAAATGATGAGATTACACCTGGCCATAAAAGATGGAGCCTGGGGTGCTCCCAGGGTCTGCCCCACCCACTTCCCAACATGGCCACTGGGATATCCATTAGGAAATCCTGCCGTGTGTGAGGCGATGGTGTGTGAAAGGGTCCACTCTTCAGGGAGCCCTCCCCAGCGGAGTCTCTGGATTCTGAGTTTCATTTTCACATGGTGTCAGCCTGTAGTTACTTCTCAGGAGGGTCCATTCTTGCCAGGTGCCTTGGGCAAGCAATATGGTGACATCGGGCAGCTTCTGAGTGCACTGCCCACTCCCGTCCTCACAGAGTATCTCTGTACTAGCTACTTTTCTATTTATTGTGGCGAAATACCTGACAACAACAACTTATGGAAGGGAAGATTTATACTGGCTTCTGATTTGAGGGTACAGTCTATCATGGTGCGAAAGGCATGGCATCAGGAGTGCCACCTCTCCGTTCTGCTATTTAGCAAGCGACTGGCAGCAGCCTCAGCTCCCCAGAACCTGGCTGGAGCTGGAGGGCTGCTAGATCTACAGCTGAGATTACGAGACACTATCTAATTTGTTCTGAGCTCCTTAAGGGCCGGCGGGAAGACCTCTGAATGGTAGCTTCCTCTGAAATACAAAATAAAATAAAAGGTTGGGACAGAGATTTAAATGAGAATAAAATACCAATTAATTAGGAGGTATTGAACTAGAATCTACTCCTCAAAAGAATCCCAGGTTGCACTTGGCAGATCAGTTTCAATTTCCCCCACAGCACCGATGGCCACATTGGGGAAGCAGACCTCAGAACAATCCAGAACTCTGTGCCAGGCCTGCTACTTATCACGTTGCATCCACAGTCAAGAAGCGGAGAGAAGTGCATGCATGCAGGTGCTCGGCTCACTTTCTCTTTTTTATATAGTCCAGGACCCCAGCCCATGGATGGTGCTGACTACATTTAGAGTGGGTCTTCCCCTCAATTAACCAAATCTAGAAACTCCTTCAGAATCATACCCTGAAGTTTATCTCCTAGGTGTCTCTAGAGTTTATCGAGTTGACAATCAATATTAACAATCATAAAGACTGTCAGATCTTCTGATAACCAAAGAATGCTTCTCTCCCAGGAGCCACTGGGTTGAGACCACTGTCCTGTCATCCTTGGCTACTCATACTCTTGAGTTCAAGCCCACACAGCCATGAGCGAAGCCCTCAAAGATGTTCGCCTCTTTCAGCCCTCCCAGGCTTAATCCCATGCTTCGGCGGCACACTGAATTTCCCCTGGCTCCATCAGTTTGTTAGTGCATAAAAGTCCTTGATACTTAACAATACTGATCAGCTTGCGTTGGCTCTTTCTGTTCACCTGCTGGTAAGGGGTGCCCTGCAAAAGGAGCATCTTCCCAGGAAACATTCCGGGGTGCACAGGGATGGTCTTGTGTGGGTTCCCCAGATGTCCACCCTCAACGAGTGACAATGGATATGAGAATTCAGTTCTCTTATGCCAAGTTCCTGTTGGAAATTGCACCCTAGCCTGGCATCATAGTCTCCCCAGCTCTGGGTGTGTGTGCTAGCTTTAGGCTGCCATAACAAACACCTGAGAGAAAAAATTTAAAGAGTAAGGGATTATTTGGGCTCATGGATTTGTACGTTCAGGGTCATGGTCCTTGGTTCTGTCATTTCTGAGCCTGAGGCAAGGCAGAACCTGGTGGCAGTGTGTGAAGGAAGCCATTCTCCCCATGACAGACAGGACACTGAGCATCAAACAGAGAGCAGTCAAGGATAGGACACAACCCTCGTGATATGCCCCCAGGAACCTCCAAGTAGGCCTCACCCAAAGTTTCAAGAACTTTCTAAAACAGTGCTGTCTACTGGGAACCAGTTTTTTCAAAAATTCATGTTTTTAAAAAAAAATCTTTTCAGGCTGGAGAGATGGCTTGGTGGTTAAGAGCCCTGGCTATTCTTGAAGAGGACCCAGGTTCAATTCCCAGCATCCATGTGGTAGCTAACAACCACTTGTAACTCCAGTTCCAGGGGATCTGATACCTTCTTCTGGCTTCTGTGGGCACTGGATATATGTGGTGCAGTTACATACATGCAGGCATAACACTACTACACATAAACATAAAGTCTTAAAAAATCTTTGTGTGTGTGCATATGTGTCTCTATGTATATATGTGTCTGTGTGTCCGTACGTCTGTGTCTGTGTGTCTATATGAGTATGTTCATGCCATGGTATTCGTGTGGAGGTCTGAAGACAACCTCAGACATTGGGCCTTGACTTCCATGGCATCTGACATAGTCTCTTGTTCACCACTGCGTACATCAGGCTACGTGGCCTGTGAGTTTCCAGGGGTTCTCCTGTCTCTGCCTTCCATCTATGTCCTTGTAGGAGCCAAGTTGGGATTATATTTGTGCACTACCACGCCTGGCATTATGTGGGTTCTGGTAATCCAACTCAAACCTGCTTTACCCACTGAGCCTTCTCCAAAGCCCCCAGGGGGACATTTCATGTTCAAACCATGGCCACCACACCATGAACAACTACCATGATGCCTGGAATTCTCTTGGGACACACGCAGGGGAGAAGTGTGTATTTCTCTTGCTGTATAGGACAGGGTATCACCTGGACTCAAAGACAAGTCTGCTTGAGGCTATGAAATAGCCACTTTGGTACCATTCGTCAGCCCTTGTATCACAGCATTCAGACCTGAGGCAGACCTGGGCCAGGGCTGGGAAGGGCCCTGCCTCTCTCTCCATGCCACCTCCCATCTGCTCCTGACATCTAAGTTCAAGCTGTGTTCTGACTCCTCCTCCCCAGGCAGCCATTTTTGCTGGGGGTGTTGCCAGCCTACCAGGCCAGCAGACACAAAGAGACTCAGACTCCCATTTAGGCCAGCTGGAATCCTGGCTCTGTGTCTGTGACACGGTTTGCTATTCTCTTGGCCAGTTGATGACAAAGACTGGCTCAAGCTGTCCTATGATCTCATAGCCCTTTCAGTGGCTCCCATTCCCCCTGTTCCCAGAAGCATTGCCTGGAGAAAACGAACTCCACTGCCTTGCATTCACTCCCCAAATTGTCATTTGTCTCTCTTTTCATGCCTTTGAACTATCTGAGGCTACGCCCCATGTCTTTCATAGGATGCCATCCATTCCTTGGCACAGTAGATGTGAGGTGTGCATCAAGGACTTGACCATGCCCAGGGTGAGACATTTAAGGAGAGATGAAACTCAACTCAGGTGGCCCTTCCAAAACATCTTTTCTTAGACTCTGATTCAGGAAGTCTAAAAGGTCCAAAGATGAGAGTATTTAATAGACTCTAAAGTTCTGATGAACTGGATCATGTCATTATTTGGAACCTCTGGCCTAGAACTTGGTACTGCATTTGGCTCGGGGGATTGTCTGCTGGGTGTGGGATGTAAGTTGCCTGCTGGAGAGGATGGTCAGGGGTTCGCTTCCTGGATGTCATCTCTGGAAATCCCAGCATGTTTTCACATGATTGTTACAACAATATCCCACGCATAGCACACAGCACACAGCACACAGCACATAGCACACACCACATCTGAGGTTCAGCTTTCAGCTTCACTCAAGTCTGAATTCTCCTTGACTAGGTCAATGCATCTCTTACCCCCTTCCTCCTTTTCTTCCTCTTCCTCCTCCTTTTTAGACAGGGTCTCACTATGTAGCCCCAGCTAGCCTGGAACTTGCTATGTAGACTAGGCTAGTCATAGACTCACAGAAATCTGTCTGCCTCTGCCTCCTGGGTGCTGCGATGAGAGGCATGTGCCCCCAGTCTAGGCTCTTACCTTCTTGATTTCTTTTTTTTTACCTTCTTCTTTTACTTCTAAGAAACTATCATCCTGGAATCTTGAACTATCTGTGGCCAAACCTAGCACTGATTTCAGATCTGGGTGATCCTGGGAACTCATATACAAGGACTGTGAAAGAAAAGACACCATACCAAATTATGACTTTATTTTCTGCAAACAGAACTCACCACCGCCCCCCTTTGCCGCTGTGCTGGTCTCCCCTGGGCCCTGATAATTCCAGTCTACCCGACTAAGAGACTTAGCTAATAACTGCCCTGAGTTCTTGCTTCCTTTTACAACCATTGAAAGCATCTAGGAATTCTGATCTTATAGTTAATTGGCTTTAAAAGACAATGAGATGTCCTTGGGATATCTATGGCGTAGTCACGAATGAAGACTATATGGGTATCTTGAGTGGACTTCAACTTCCAAACCAATTTACCAATTTTGTAACCTACGTTTCATAAGAATCACTCTTTACTTATTTTTAATAAATGTTTTTGTGCATTTCATACAATAAATCTTAATCATATTTAGACCCCCTCCCTCATATACACCCCCCACAGCCCCTCCACCAGATTTCATGGATTCTGTCATATGTGTTAAGGCCTATCGGTCAAGCCTTTGTTCTCATATGTCCCTGGTGCAAGTTCATCCTTGGAGCCTAGCCAGCTTATCTCCCGTAACTCCCTTAAAAAGATCAGCTCTCCCTTAGCCAGCACTAATGAGTTGCCAATAGTTTCTCTGCTAAGGTTGGGGCCTGCTGCCTATTTGCCCAGTTCTGTGCTGGGTTTTCGTCTGATTGAGTCAGCATGGGTCTTGTGCATGCGTTATCATTGCTGGACGTCCACATGAGCAAGTTCCCAGAGGCCTAAAAGCCTCTGTTTCCTTCTGTTCATGCACCAACCTTGGCTCTTAGAATCTTTCTGACATACTCTGCATACCATCAGGCAATTTCCAGAGTGAGAAGCCTGGGCCTAAACTTATTGAACCTTAGAGGCATGCATCCCTGTGACCACCTGGGTTCTGGGACATGAGGGCTATGTTCACCCCCATAGCACACATAAGGAGCATCAGTTGGGGATTGTGATGCTTGGAGTATGAGATGGTACCCATGGCCTGACTGACCAAGGATCCCTGGGAGACTCACTTGGCAAGGCAGATGAGCATAAGGAATCAAGAAGGCCCGGGGTATTACTAGCAGTGGAATCTTCATTGTCTTCTTGAAAATTTGAGTTATAGACCTATCAGAAGGCTCATGGGAAGAAAGGCTCATGGCAACCTAGTCTAGTGGCTTTAAATACCACTATATGCTAATGCCTCCCACATTTATACTTCAGCTCAGACCTCTTTCCTGGACTTCAGTCTGATATATCCGAACGCCCACTCAACATCTTGACTTAGATGTCTAACAGGCATCTCAAGCTCAACATATCCAAAGATCCTAATCTACCCCTACCCCAAACGGTCTCCACCCACAGCTTTCCCACCCACAGCTTCCCCATGTACTTCATCCTTCCACTCAGCTAAAATCCTTGGAGCCACCCTTGATTCCTCTCTCTCCCACACCCCGCATCCAATCCAGCAGCAAACCTGGAGATTCCAGCTTCAAATAGATGCACATTCTGACCACTGTCCCACTTCCCAGCTGTCACCCTGCCACAAGTCACTGTCACTATCTAACCATTCTACCTAGTGGCAAAGACTTTCTAACAGATCTTCCGGCTTCTCTCTCACTCTTCCTGGATCTCTCTCTGTCTTTGTCTCTTTCTGTGTGTATGTATATGTGCGCGTGCCAGAGGTCAACCTGGGCTTTCCCTCAGGCACTATCCACTTTGTTCTTGAAACAGGGACTCTCACTGGTCTGAACTTGCCAAATAAACTAGGTTGGCTGGCCAGTGAGCCTCAGAGATCTAGCTGTCTCTGTTTCCTAAACTGGGATTCCAAGTGCTCACTGCCACGCCTGGGTTTTCATGTGAGTGTTGGAGATTGAACTCAGGTCCTCACTGAACTGTCTCTCTAACCTCATATCCTCTTAATGTGGAACCAAAAGACCCTTTGAAAGGAAAAATCCAGTCCACTGGGAGCTCAGAACCCTGCAACGGTCTTCTACTCCATGTTGACAGAGGCCTCTCGGGATGGTGAACAGCTTTGTGTGGTCTGTGTGATCCCTTATTCCATGTTTGTGGCCTTTGCTTTTACCATGGCCCTGTTCTTACCTACTCTGGAAGCAGGCTGACGCACAGAGGTCTGCTCAGCAGGTCCTTCTTTTCAGAAAGCTCCTCTCCCATACATTTGGCAGACCAGCAGTCTCATCTCCACTTCTGTTCAGATGGCCGTATGCCCATTAGGCTGGGCGCACAGGCTGCTCCCTGCACCTCCCGCTACCCCCTCAGTCCACCCTTGCCAGCGCTGCTTTGCATTTCCTTCTCTTAATGCTTTTCAACAAACCACATAATTGACTTGTACATTACACTTATTGTCTCTCCCAGCTCAAGAACGTACGTTCAGCCAGTCAGTGAATCTGTTTCATTCGATGATATATCTGGTGTACCATACAAACGGTGTTTGAGTGAGCACTCAACAAATGTGGAATGTTCAATATCTGTCAAGGTTTGACAGCATGTGCTAGGCAGCAATGGGAGGTACAGGGCCCAGGATGATGGAAATAATGACATGAAACCAGGTGTTCTTGGAGTTAAATATGCGAGTTGTTTGAAAGTTTATTGGGAAAGTGGATAAAAGGTTATCTGATAAAAACCCAAGATGGGGCCGGTGAGATGGCTCAGGGGGTAAAAGTGCTTACTCTACACCTGACTTATGAGTTTGACCCCCAGGATCCACATGGTGGAATGAGAGAATCAGCTACCACAAAGTATCCCCTGAAACACACACATACACCCACACCCACACCCACACACACACACACACACACACACCCTACCTGCTCCTGCTTACAAATAAATTTAAAAAATTTTTTTCAAGAAAAAATTTTTTTTCAACATGGGTGAGGTTCACTAGGGACCTCATGGCATTAGTTCTGAATAGGCAATCAGTAATAATGATAGAAATTCCTGGTAGTGCTTGACATTTCCGAAGGCATTCCACCCTCCAATGACTTGCATGATAGATGTTAGCATTCCCAGTTCCCAATTAAGGAACAGAGGCTCCAAGTGATGGAAAGACTTGTCCAATGTTACATAGCTAGAAAGTGAGTAGCTGCCAGATTTGGCAAAGGCTCGAGCTCCCTCCCTCCTCACACACGCGTGTGATTCAGAGGAAAAAGGAACATAACACCATCAGCCAGGCAGGCAGAACAGCTGGGGTTATTGCTCCTCACAAAGATCCAGTCTGGAAGGATTCCTTCAGAGACTGAGGTCATTCCAAGAGATGCCAACCCACATTCCTTTCTTTAGCCTTATCCTCGCTCCAGCACCTGGACATTCCTTGGACCCCTGCAGAGCAAAGTCTTCTAGTGACCTCACCAAGACCATCCTCCTACTCCACTCCACTCCCACCCTGGAATATTGTCCCTGAGCTGGGCACCTTGAATTCTATTCTTCTTTATCCTTATCTGTGTGTGTGTGTGTGTGTGTACAGGTGTGCATGCACACATATGCACATGCATGTGAAAGTCAGAGGATAACTTCAACTGTCATTTTCAAATGATGTCCAGCTTATTTTTGAGACGGAGTCTCTAATTGGCCTGGGACTCACCAAGTCGGCTAGGCTGACTAGCCAGTGAACCATCGAGATCCACCTGCCTCCCAGGCAGAGATTACAAATATGCAACTATGGCCGGCTTTTATACATGTTGTCTGGAGGTGGTCAGACTCAGGTCCAAGACCCTGCCATTTCTCCAGCCCCTATTTTCACTCTTCTTTTAGAAGGATACAAAAAAATCAGTCATGGAGCAAACAGGATGATTCAGTGGGTCTAAAGACATGCGCTGCCAAGTCTGACATGAGATCAATCTGCAACATGTACACCGTGGAAGGAGAGAACTGAGTCCTGCACGTTGTCCTCCGAGCTCTGCGTGTGTACTGTGGCACATGTGACCACCCCCACAAACATAACAATAAATAAATACAACACAAAAATTTGAAAATCATTATGATCAGAAGAGCAATTCTGGCATTCCAATCAGAACAAGAGAATTGGAGGCCAAAGGGCTTTGTGTTGACAAGACAGTGGTCACACTGAGGGCCTCAGCCAGCCAGCAGAAAGGAGTTGTAACTGTGCCCAGCTAAGGACAGCTGCACACAAAGGAGGTCATTCACCCTAACAGGATTTTAAATTCTGTAGTGTGCAGTTTGGACCTTGTATGGGTTGTTTTGTCTATTTCCATGGATGCTGGCCCACCTCTTCCCTTGGCAGGAGCCAAGATGCCCCCAGAGCTCACTTTCAGAAGTCCCACAGGGCTGACCACTCTGGAGTAATGCTCTTTAGCAGACAGCACTGGAAATTCTTGTGCTGTTGCAAAATGGGTCATTTGGAACTGAATTCCAAGCTCTGAGAGTGCTTTCCTGTGGAGTGCTGGGGCTCACTTGGCTAGAGGGAATGTAGATGTCACTGTGTGTCGAGTGTTGAAAAGAGCCAGCCAGGCATGTGGCTCCTAGACCAGTGCAGTTGGAGCAGGTCTCAGCCATATCCAGTCCATTCCCATGTGAGAGTCCAGGGTCTAAGGGTGGGGTCACAAAGCTGCCGTGGCAAACCCTCATGGGCATGGCCTCTGAGTCCATTCTGGAAGCCTCTTTATTGCTCCTGTAGGCAGTGTGATTCCTGCAGCCAGGGAGCTGGGCCGTTTTGTACTTGGCAAAATCCTCTATGGACCTTGATGTTCAGTTTTGATTTGGTTCTGCTTGCTGCTCTGAGACAGGGCCTCCGGTCATCCATACTGGCCTCAAATTTGCTATGTACTTGAGAATGACCTTGGGCTTCTGATCCTTCTACCTCCATCTCCCAAGTGCTTGGGTTATAGACATGTACCACCATGTCTAGTTTATGCAGTGCTGGGTATGAAAACTGTGACTCCTTCATCCTGGGCAATATGTGTGTGTTCATGTGTGCATGTACTTTGCTCATCAAGAGCCAGCCATCTTGCTTTTTGAGACAGCATTTCTCACTGAACCTAAACATCACTTTTTAAACAGAGCTATATGCCCAGGACTTGCTTTTCAGTTTTCAATGCTTTGCCATTTCATTCCTCCAACAAACATATAGAACATCCTTTAGTCCTGCATTTACTGGTGGGCACTCTCTCAACAGTAATGGTGGTCGCTGGCTGTGAGCAGGTACTGTGCTGCAGACAGTGCAATCAGAGATCAATCCTCTCACCCCAAGGCAGGCCTGGTGGCTCACGCCTGTATTCCCAACACTTTGGAGGCTAAGGCAGGAGGTTTGCTGTAAGTTCAAAGCCAAGACCTGGACTACATAGTGAGTCCTCTAAGTCAAAACATATAAGCAAACAAAAAAAATGGCATCATGGCCCAGGAGTTAGAGAAGCTGGTTATAACAGTAAAAAATAGAATCTTGGGGTCAATGAAAGCCAGATGCTAGGTCTTTGTGTTTCCCGGGGGTTGCTCCACTAACATTCTTTCAAAGTTAATTGTGAAATTGGTATTATAGGACTGGGGAGATAGCTCAGCTGGTAAAGTGCTTGCCATGCAAGTATGAGAACCTGAATTCAGATCCCCAGAATCCAAGTGAAAAGCCACATGGTGGCTTGCACTTATAATCCCAGTGCTGGGGAGGAGAGAGGAGACAGGCAGATCCCTGGAACTCACTGACCACCCAGGCTAGTTGAATCTATGAGCTCCAGGTTCAGTTAGAGACTCTGTCTTAAGACACAAGGTGTATGGTTCCTGAGGAATTTTCTATTGATAAATTGAAGTCCCCAGCCTCTTGACAGTTGTGAGCCTCTCCAGCCACTTCCTCCTTCCATCTGCAGGAATCTGACATCTTTCAAGGGGAAGAAATGCTCTCTTGCCCATAAAAACTTCTCTCTTACAGGAAGATGGGCCTATACATTGTGTTTTCCACCCTTCTCAATACAAAGTTACTGCGAAGGATTGTGGACACAGTCTGACAGACGCTCTGGTCCAAGTGAATTGGGCGGTCTTTTATGCACTGTTCCCTCAGTAGTGCATGCTTGGTGGCTGCTCCGCACAGGCTAACTCAGGAATGAATGGAAGGACGAGTGAGTGAACGCTTTAATTTCAGAGATTTTGAGGATTTCAGCTCTTAGAAGTCCCTGGTATGCCCTAAGATATCCCGCCCCCCAAAATCTAAAATCTCCCCCACTGTCTTTCTGCTATCTCTCACCACATAGTCTAAGATGGCAGCTGCCAATCACAGGTGCTATTTAGATTTAAATCAGAGTTAATTAATATAAAAAGAATTAAAAATCCAGCCCCATCTGCACTAGTAGGTACATGTCAGGTAGTCAGAGGTGACCAATGAGACACTCAGATATAGGGCACTTCCTTCACGGTCAGCACCCCCGGACAGTGTTTCTGGAAGGCTTCTCAGATCTGATTGGTTCACAGGCCAGGGCTGAATCTGATAAAAAGATAGGAACTTTTTACTGCCAGGAAAGAACTGCAGAAGGATGTTGCCTGTACCTGCACTCAAACCTTCCATGACCCGATTCAAAACACCTGCTTTAAGCTTTTCTCTTTCATTTGTGTGCACACATGTGTATATGTATGCATGTGTTATGTGTGTGCATGTGTGTGTATGTGTGTGTGTATACAAGTGTATGTGTGTGGTGGTCAGAGGACAATCTCACTTATTATTCCTCAGATGCCATGTGTTTTGTTTTGTAACAAGGTCTCTCTGTAGAGAAGAGTATGGAACTTGGTATGTAGGCCTTGCAGGCCTTGCTCTCACAAAGATCTGCCTGACTCTGCTTCTGGGATGCTGGGATTAAAGGCATGCACCACCATACTTGGCATCCATCTTATTTTTGAGATAGGGTCTCTCATCAGCCTGGCTGGACTAGTTGGCCACTAAACCCAGTCCTGGGATTTCAAGCAGTTACCACTGCACTGGGTTTTTTTTTTTACATTTTTATTTATTTATTTATTTTGTGCTTGAATGGTTTTGCCTGCATGTATGTAAATTACCAAATTTATGCAATCCTACAAAGGTCAGAAGAAGGTGTTGGATCCCCTGGAACAAGAGTTAATGATAGTTGTTAGCTGCCATGTAGGTGCTGGGAACCAAACCTGGGTCTTCTGCAAGAGCAGCCAGTGTTCTTAAATACTGAGCCATCTCCCCAGCCCCTGTTCAGGTTTTTTTTTTTAATGTGGATTCTGGGGATCAAACTCAGGTTCTAACGCTTGCAAGGCAATTTATCAACTGAGCTCTCTCCTCCAGCCCAAGTTTTCATCTTTCTCAGAATTAATCTCTTAGAGAAAGAAAATGTTGAGTGGCCCTCCGTCATCTATCCCTGAATGTGTGTAAACTCATCAAATGTACTTTGGAGCCTCATTATCTGTTTTGAATCAAGAGAAGGAGATGAGAGCCCTAAGGACGGTAGCAGCTGAGGGAGAAGAGACTGGAGATCAGGTGGGGCATGGTAGCCCTACAGTCTTCTATGTGTGGGGCAGTGACTCAGGGAGCCAATGTTTCCTGAACCACAGCTCATCCCAAGCAGGGTCCTGATGGAAGACGAGCTTGCCATGAGTACACAGGAGGGGCACAGTGTAGCAAACTGCTGCTTTCTTTTACTGATACTGCACCACACATCCTGAGGGAGACAGAGGTGAGAGATGCCCAGGCCCTTATCTCTTCAACAACAGTAAATATTGATGGCTGACTTTTTCTGAATACATGTACGATACCTTGTATGTCACATACTGGTGACATAATTTTTAATGTTTATTGTCCCAACAGCCACACAAGGTAGGCACTATGGTTATAGTAATTTACAGGAGGATAACTGAGACACGGAGAAGGGAGTGGCTTGTCCAGTGACAGAGCTGAGCTCAGGTCAGTTCTCTGTGTCCTCAAGTAGAGTGAAGAACACAAGGAATGGCACACAGAGTCACAGGTCAAGCAGTGCCCATCCTGTGCGGCTGGGCAGCTCATGGGGAGGTTTAAGGGTCTCAGTACTGGCACTCAGGAGCCAGGCCGGTCAAGTGACTATGTCTTGCAGACCAGTCTACCTGGGATGCCCAGTAAATTCGGCCCTGCCAATGACCGTCAGCCAATCTTTGGTACTTTCCTCTCTCTTCGCCAGCTCCTCTTCCATCTGAGGTCCAACTGGCAGGTAGGTGTCCGTACACAATGGTTTACCCCGTTTAGCCTCAGAAAGGAAAAATGACTGGGAGCATAGGCTTGCCGGAGGGACCACTACTGGCTGAGTGCTGGTGCTCTGCTGCTCCAACTTGTATTCTCTTTGGTTCCAGGATCCACCCCCACCCCCACCCCCAGACTGCAAATCACTGATGTTCAAGCTCCTCCTCTGAGATGGTGCTTAACTTGCCTATATCCTACACACATCCTCCTACCCTTTAAGTCGTCTCCAGATTACTTGAAATATTCAATACCACGTAAATGATATGTAAATAGTTGTGATACTGTGTTGTTTAAGGAATAATGATAAGGAAAAAAGCCAGTATATATATTCAATGCAGACCCAATAATTTTTGCCAAATATTTTCAGTCCACGGCTGATTAAATTCCTGCATGCAGAACCCACAGATTGGGAGGCCTGGACTGTGCAGCTTGTTGTGGGAAACAAATGAGGCAATGCATTGGCAAGAGTAACAATGGCCCAGTGTACTCTGTTATTCCGCTAGAAGGGAGGGAACATAGACCCTTACACTGCGCAGTCTCTGTGCCTAAAGCAAGGGTAAACAGCATGCAGGCTTCAAGGGAGGAGGGGCTAAGTGCTTTAAGTATTTAGTACTTAATCTCATTTCACTTAACAATAATCCCATGAGGTTGCTGTAATGATCCTTTTGGATAGAGGGGAATGAAGACCCAGAGAAGGCAATTAACCTACCCTAGATCACCCAGCCAGTAAGTGGCAGCTCAAAGATTTTGATTCCAGGTCTAAAATACAAATATCCTTACACTCCACACTGTTTCCCAGAAGTGTTCCTATACTTCCTGGCAGGATGATGGCCTAGGAAATAGATTCCGGGGTCACGGACTGGCCCTACAGCAGGGTTCTGGCTGTTTCTAAGCCCTCTCCTGATGCAGGGGCTAGGGGTGGGACTGGAGGTGGGATATGATGACCGGCTCAGCACAATGGGGATGGGTGGAGGGACTGGGCTTTCACAAGAGCTGGGGCCTTTGTCACCTGGAGTAGAGGCTCTGGAGGAGGTCGGAGCCAGAGACCTGTGGGTAATGAAGACGCTGCCCACCAGGGCCCTGTGCACTGTCTTGTGAATTGGATTTAGGGCCTCTGAGGACAGCATCCCTCCCTATCTCTACCAGCCAGCCAGTCCCAGGTGGAACTTTCCCAGCCACTCCCAAGGACAAAAGCTGAGCTGGTATAAGACCCACCTGGACTCAGCAGGTTTGGACTAGGTGGACATGCCCCCTTGAGCCTGTGTCCCCGCTGTCCTCTTTGTTTCTGCCCTGTGCCTAGGGGTAGTTAGGGTCACTTGTCACTTGCAGTGTGGGACTTGCTGCCCAGACTCAGCCTGAAACTCCACACAGGAAAGTGGGTACCCAGGGCAAGGTGGCCACCCCATAGATGAGAAAGGGCAGCTGTGACTGGCAAGTCGGCTCTCAGGGATATTGGGGTGGTGCCTCACCACTATCCCTCCCTAACCCTCACCTGCTCTTTTCTGCCTCTAGTGAGTTCCATCCCCGCAAACCGACAGACCCACGGAGGTCAGCCCCCTTTGAGGTTCAGTGATACAAGCTGGTGTCATCCCAGCTAGGGAGCTCGACCTCCCTTTTATTTTTATTATCTTTAATTTTAATTTCATTTAACTGGCTTCTATATGAACGGTGCTAATCCTTGAGGGGAAAAAAATGTGTCCTTTCCCTTCTTTTTAAAATTTATTGTTGTTTACATGTGACCACATGTAAGGGGAGCTCCCGTACAGAGGCCAGAGGACAACTCGTGGGAGCCAGTTCTCTCCCTCCACCTTGTAGGTCCTGGGGATCAAACTCAGGTCTTCAGGCTTGTCAGCAAGGCCTTCACCTGCTGAGCCATCTCGCCATTGTTTTCAGCCTTGCACAGTACAGTGGATGTTTGAATAATGACTAGAGACTAACTGCTCTTCTGCACCTGCCCCAGGGTCTGCAGGAAGAAATAGATCATTCTTCGCCTGCTGGAACTAGAGAGAGGCTGCAGGAAGGCGCCGGGTCACTTGCTTTCTTTCTCTAAATACAAGTCATCTTTATCCCTTGTGAAATCTTGCAGTGGTTGAATAAATCACAATTCCTGGTATATTTCATGTTTCCATAACAGGAAGGACCAACAGTCACTCCCACTCTGGGGGAGGTGTGGCTGGCAGAGGGGTCATGAATCCTCCTCCTGCTGCCAGCCTTCTGTTTCCAGGCTGCTGTGGGTCAGGACAGGGAGAAGCAGGGAGCTCTTACTGTCTTGTGGGAGGCTCTCCAGAAACAGTGCCTCTGCGTGGCAGGCTGAAAAGCTAATGGCCTGCTTCCTTTGCTGTGACTCTCCTCCCAGGTCAGTTTGGCTGGGTAGGATGGACACCAGGTGGGTGGATGGTACACTGCTCTCTCCAGAGGGAATGTACTGAAGGAAAGACTCTCGCCGTGGGTCTGGATTCTAATATTCGTGAGAATCATTATGGGCTCTTAGGATGCATGTGAACTCTGAGTGGTCTGAAGATCAGACTCCAGCACCTGTGGCCCACCTTGCTACATGCTTCGGCCTCTCCCTCCCTCTCACCCCTCAGGCCCTGCCCACTGCCCCAACCATTTACACAAATTGAGATCCATTTCAAACTATTCCCTTAGACTTTAGTTAAAGTTCTGCTAGGCAGTGAGTCTCGGGGGGATCTTGAGGACCAGCCATCTGAGTAGGAGATGGCTCTGCTCTCGGGATGCTGAGGGCCAAAAGAAGATCCTGACGGTGAACAAAGATGCTGGGACTCAGGTGAGAAGAGACCTGGGGTCCCGCAGGCGCCAGTTTGCAGACAATTAACTGTTCTATTGCTGAGTTATTCTCTCTTGTTGGAAAGAGTCGTAGTTCACTTTTTTTTTTCTTTCTAATTTTCAAAGTTAACTTTAACCGAACATCATCCCCCATCACCCATGGTAACAGCTTATTTTAGGTTGTCTATCACCCTTCCTGCCTGCCCACGCAGAATGGAAAGACAAGGGCTCTCTCCTTGCCCCTACGTCAAGGCTGTTGGTGGAATGGCACGCCACACAGAGAAGGACAGAAGCGCTGATGGTCTGAGTAGGGTCCTCCCTGTGAGACAGGGAGGAGACACGCCCCCGCTGACACTTCTGGTGTCATCTTAGGGGTGAAGCTCTCCCAGACATACACAGCGAGCCTCACACACGTCTCTGTGTCTTACAGAGGGCTCTGGGCGCTCAGCAGTGCCTGTGGCATCTTGTCTCAAGCAGAGAACATAGTTCCTAATTTTTGTTTTCAATCAAAATTCCCTGCTCTTTCTTTTGCTAGGAACAAATTAGAAATTGGTCCATGAGCAGTGTGCCCATCCATTCATTTATTCAGTAGAGATGGATTTGAGAGCCCACTGAGTGCTGGCCACCGTTCTGGGCTCCTGGGAACTACAGGAAAAAGTTCTCTTTAACTTTTTTTTTTTTGCTTTATCTTTTGCCATTGTTGTTTGTTTGTTTGGTTTTTGAGACCAAGGTCTCACTTTGTAATCCAGGCTGGCCTGGAACTTACTGTATAGACCAGGCTGGCCTCTAACTTGCAGCAAACCTTCTGCCTCAGCCTCTTGAGTGCTAGGATTACAGGCATGAGTCACCACATCACACCCTTTACTTTTTTTTGAGCAGTATCATTGAACCAACTATTAGTCAGAACCCATGCTGTGTTCTGCTTCCCCTGCTAAGCCAGTCTAACGCTGAGGAAATTCATGATGAGCTTGGCCTTGCAGTAATTTCTTTTGTGTGTGTATGTGTCTGCCTGTATGTGTATCTGTGTGTCTTTGTGTATGATATATGCATATGTGTGCACACAGACTAGAGAAGGATAACTGGTATACTTCTGTATCACGCTCTTCCTTATTCCCTTGTGATAGGGCCTCTCACTGAACCTGGAGCTAGTCTGACAGCCAGTAAGCACCAATGATCCTCCACCCCAGACAGCCTGCGGTTATAGGTGGGAATCCATGGCCATGTCTGATGTTTTACATAGTGCTGGGTTTGAAGTCAGATCCTCATGTTTGAGAGGCAAGCCCTCTTACACACTTAACCAGCTCCTTTACAGTTATCTCTGTGCTATGGATTATCCCAGAATCTTCACTGATTCTTTGGAGCTGTTCTCATAGTCCTGTGTCTGGATCTGCTCACCCATTACTTAAACACTCCCAGTTCTCCATGATCCCAGGGGATGCGGTTACTAGGCAACAGTCTCCTCCCTTTAGCATCATCACTACCTTGGCAATTTGCTTTCAAGTTCAGTCGCTCCAAAGTCTGGGCCATAGACACCCGAGAGCCTTGTTTCAAGAGTTCTCTAGTGTCCTTGGCACTGGATTCCTTGGGATTAGATTCAGTTGTGTATAATAGGAGAAAGAAAATCAAGTAGCAGTAGTCTAATTTGACCTTTCTTATTCTCTCACATAAAAGAGAGCAGTTTGGAACTGAGATGGAAACTTGGTAAAGTGAAATTAATGATATTCACGAAGCCCCACCCTCCCTGAGTAGCTGGAGGGAGTTAGTGGTTGACAGGGGGAGGGAGAAGCATTTTGTCTAGTGGTGTAGCGAGTGGTGAGGTCCCCATGCTCCCGAAGTAACTTCCCATCCAAGTTTCTGTAAGTAAGTTTAATGAAACTCATTGAGTCACAAGAGGGGTGTGGGAGAGAAAGAGGCAAGATGGATGAGTGGGTAAGAGTGCCTGCCACCAAACCTGACAGCCCTGATCTGCAGGACCCACAAGGTGGAAGGAGAGATCAACTACCTCAAAGAGTCCTCTGACTTCCACCCCACATATACGACGTAGCATGCATGACACGCACACAATGAAGTTTTTTTTTTTTAAGTAATTTTAAAAAAGACATAACAGTAGGAGAAAGACCAGCTGAGAAGAGGAAGTGGATCCACAGGAGGAAGAGGGGACAAAAGAGGACAGTGGGGTGAATATGCATCATATACACGCATGAAAATGTCAGCAACCCCTTATTATGTAAAATTAATATACGCTAATACCCACATTAAAAATAAATGAATTTTTTAAAGAAATTGGAATACTCTTTTTCCCCATAATCTTTAGTATGTGACCCACCTTCAGGGTCTGAAATGGCTGCTGAAATTCCAGTCATTGGACCTGTGTTCCCGATAGGAATTAAAGTGGAAAGGAGGCATGCTTCCTGTCTTCAGATTTGCCACTTGAGCCAAAATTTGATCCTGAAGTCATATCCCAGCTACAAGGGGAGCGTCCAAAATGTGGTCTTTGATTCCAGCTAAAACTGGCTCAAACAATGGGGAGTCTGCTAACTAAGAAGCATGTGTATGTGTGAGGAGGTATTTGTTAAGAATTTGGACTCTGTCGCCTTAACCTGAAGCTTTAATTAAAGAAGTTTAATTATCTTATAGTATCATAAGGAAATGGGATTACGGAAGACAGGAACACTGTTTGTTTTAAGACTGGGTCTCGAGTAGCCAAGGCCGGCCTCAAACTTGATGTGTAGCCAAAGATGACCTTGAATGACTGATCTTCCTCCCTCTGGAGTGCTGGGATTATAGGCATGTACACCACACTGTTTTATGGGGTTCGTGGAATTAAATCCAAGGTTTCGTGCAGGTAGGCAAGCGCTCTACCAAGGGAGTCACATCCCCAACCCTGTGATGTGCTCTTGTAAACAGGCTTTCCCACACTTACGAACCACAAATGCTATTTTGAAACATTCCTCTTCAAAGCATGGTGTACATCTTTAAAGACTTCCAAAGTCCCAAGAAGGAAATAGTTACTGTTCTGTGTCCTGGCTTCCCTTTCTTCTGAGAAATACATTTTCTATAAGTCAAGCCCAGGGCTTCCAGTGAGCCTGCCTGTTCTTAGTGCTCTGCCCAACTAGAAATGGCTGACAGGCCTAATCACCTGCTCCTCTTCATCCGACCGGAGGCCAGCATCCCCAGCCTCTTTCTCTCTCTCTCTGCTCCTGGAAGACAGCAACAGTCCTTTGGGAGTCCCTCTGCAAGGCCAACGAACCAAGGGGCTGGCAGTAGAGCAGAAACCTTTGCTCACATCTCCAGCCTAGCTTTTGTCCATAATAAGGATGCCATCTTGGTTTCTGGCTGCTCTGGAAATATATCAGAACTAATTCCAACACTGTTGTGTGGTGAGGCAAGATGCCATGGAGCGTTTACAATCATGTAGATGAAAAGGACTAGAGGAAGTAGTGAATTATGCCCCCGCGGGGCAGCCTAGGGAAGGCCTGGATGAGCCAGTGTGAGTACAGTTGACACTTAAAGAGGGCTAGAGGTAACCCAGTAAGGGGGAGGTGCACTGGGCAGGAGGGGAGGGAGGGGCTTCAGACCTGGTAGAAGCCTGTGGGAGCACCCAGGGAGAAAGGTTGTGGTAGGTTCCAGGATGTAATGGAGCTCCTTGGGGTGGGCCTGGGGCATGTGGGAGATGGGTTTAGTGGTTCCAGATGTTGCTAGTGTAGAAGTTTCCCAGAAGAGAGGGTGCTGTTCAGGAGCTGGATTCTCCCCAGAGTGCGGGCGTGAGGCAAAATGATCAGATTCAAAGTTTAAGACTGTTTTAATTTCGTGTATGTGTGTGTCTTGGGGGGCGGAGTGTGAGCGCATGAGTGAGTATGAGAGAAGCTAGAAGAGGACACTGGATGTCCTGGGCCTGGAGTTACAGGCATTGTGAGCTGTCTCCTGTGGGGTACTGAGAACCAAACCCAGGTCCTCTGCAAGAGCAGCGAGCGGTCTTAACCACTGAACCATCTCCCTGGCTCCCAGACTCCAATTTTACAGAGTCCATTCTGTTGCCATAGGGATAATAGAGTTAGAAGGCAGAGTTCGGACAAAGAGGAAGAGGAAGAGAGACCAGCCCTGGATGGAGGCAGAGGAGTCTGTGGCAGGTGGATGAAGGAGTGCTTCACTTGGGTGGGAGCCTGACAGAGGGAGGGAGAGTGCAGTTTGGCTAGAGGAAGCAGGAAGTGATGCCACAGCTGCCATTGGTCAGCTCACACCTCCCTCCTGTCCAGCTCCAGCTGGGTGAGACATTTTCTAGGGTCTTTTAGTTACTTCCCCAGGCTTCCAAGCCTTGCAAGGTAAGAAGGAAGCGCTTGGTTGAGTAGTGTGAGAGGGAGTCAACATGAGAGGTTCTTTCACAAGGGACCTAGGCTGGCAGACCGGACAGAGGGGCAAGCGTAGATGGGGTCATCATATAAGAGAAAATGTGGGATGCACAGGGTGGGACATATATCAGAAGTAGCCATGAGCCCAAGCATGTGAATCACGAAGGAGGAGCTGGTGACAGTCAGAGTTGAGCTGACAGTAATCTCTTCATGCGGATATATATAATCTCAGTTGCCCAAAAATCTATCTGACAGGTCTGTGTCTGGAAGAGTACACATGGCTGACTGATCTTCCACACCTGCTCAAGGGAGAACTGAGCGTAGGTCCTCTGAGCCTGAGGCAGTGTGAACAAGCTCTCGTTTAGCGTGCATCCTTTGTTCAACAAACTCCATGTCTATGTCACTCTGAAGAATGCTATGGTCTAAGGACAGAGCCATGGCACAACAGTGTCAGTCTTAACAATAATAATACACCAGCCACTCTCTGGGTGCTCAGTAATCCCCTAGCACTGTTCTAATTATTCAGTAGGCGTAATCTCTTAGAAGTCCTATAGAACAGAGACTACTATTTTCTTCATTTTATAGTTGAGGAAACTGAGGCCCACAGAAGTTACATAACCATTTGTCCAAAGTAACAGATTAGCAGATCTGCATCGGACTACTGTTCATCTCTGCTCTGGAATATCTGCAGTGTCTACTAGCTGACAAGTGTCTGTGATCCACACATTCATCCCAACAGTCACCAATGCGTCTATTACCTGGCGATCCATTCATCGGACTCTGCACCTGTCCATCTCTGCATCCGTCCATCCAAAGATTCATTCAGCCAACCTCTCATCTCCATTCCCCAACCACCCTAGACTGAATACAAGGAAGAAAAATGAACCCATCCATCATCTCTCCAGAATTTCCTCAGCAAAAAATGTAAGAGAAGAATACTAGTGGATGGAATCCCTGTGAGGACCAGTGTCTCTCCCTGAAGCCCAAGCAGGACTCAGTCAACCACTGGCCAAACTGTAGCACAGCCTGCTTTGCAGAAAGCCTGCAGGGGATCAAAAATGCCCATAAATTCTTGCCATTGTTTGTAGGTAATGGTAGCTGTCTCCTGGAGAAGTTGTCAGTACAGTGAGAATCTTCCAGAAGATGGGGCAAGGGACAGCTCCCAGCTCTGAAGCAAGACAGTAATACTTCAGAACCAATGGAGTTTGCAGGATCTGAAACTCTACCATTGGCCTGTCTGCTCCCCTTGGGTGACTGAAGGAACAGAAAACAGGTCCCTCCCATTTGGGAATCCTTGGGTGTTGGGCATAGGTGGGCCTACCCTAAGGCCACCCGCTGAGAGGAATAGAGGAATGGCTCCTGTGGGTATGGCATTCTGCTCTGGCTAATTGTGAGACCAACACCTGGAAAGAACCCGCCTACCTGGAGACAAACTTACTATTGGCTGTATTTGAGACCCCACCCCATAAGGTCATTGGCTAACCAGAACTATAAGAGCTTGTGTACCTATTCAATAAACGAGTTTGCAGTACCACGTGCTTGGGCTGCTTCCCGTCCAACTCCCGGAGTCTGTGGCTTGACTCTGCACCCCCAACCCGTCGGGCCAGCTCCGAGTGGTGAGACAACGGAACGAACACAACTATAGTTTGGCAATTCTAAGTACTTGAATTTTGGAAAGGAGAAAGTTGAGCCTTGGAAAAGTTAAAGAACCTATCTATGATCATCTCTGCAAGAAAAAAGGGGTTCAATCCAGATTTTTCTGGATTTGACTACTCAGGAGGATTTTGCCTTCTTTCTTATAAGAATATACATTTTCATTAGAAACCTTGGATTAATTTTAATTCATTTATCGGATTTTTTTCCCTTTGGTAAGGAATGGCATGTCAAAGAAATGAGACACAGGAGGGAGAAGTTTGGGTGTGATTTAGAGACCAAACCCAGAACATGGGGACATTAAGAGAGTGTATTGTGAGTGGGGCCTGTGGTGCATACCTGTCATCCCAGAACTCAGGAAGTCCAGGCAAGGCATGTGACGTCAGCCTGTGATAAATGAAGACATTCTGTGTTGTGTGACAGTCTTCCCGGAGAGAAATGACACAGGCATCTTCTCATTAAGGACACCACCAAAGTCCAGCCTGGTGAGCCAATGGGTTTATTGGGGTTACTTACAGGAGTACGGGTGATAACAAGAGCAGAAATGACCCACAGACAGCTACATCACCGAAAGTCCACCTCAGCATGGGTGACGGTGTGAAAAAGCTGGAACCCTGGTGCTCACTGCCCAGCCTGCAGGTGCTCCAGCAAGTTGGAGAGCATCTGCTAGAGAGCTTGGCTAGTCTGTGACTCATCTAGGCAGTTGGACTGATCTGTCCGCACCACAGCCCCGACCGCCTATAAACCTTGGGGAAGGAGGACCCTGGTATGTCTGGTCAGTTTCAGTGATTTCCTGAGACTCTTAAGTTGTTTACCTCTGAGTCTTAAGCATTCTGTTTAGAACTTCCTGAGTCTTAACCCCCTTTGGAAGAAATTGCTATACAACACTTTGCCTCACAAACAAAACAAAAACAAACAAAAAACCCAAAGAAAGAGAAAGCAAGAAAGGGTGTTCTGGTCGGGGGAGCTGAGTGACTGGAGGCAGCTGTGCATGCAGGAGCCTCAGCAGCTACCTGGTGTGTGCCAACAAATGGCTGTGACAGATAGGAAGATAAGCAAAGCTGCTCCCTCCTGCCCAGACAGGTAGGGGCGGTCCCACCTAGAGGGAGAGAGGTCTACAGCCCTCATCGTCCAGCTGCTGTGCCTGGTGAGTCTTTCTCACGTAGGTCCCAGCACACGGCTTAGGTCATGTCTCTGGACACGTGTGTCTTCGGGAAGTTCTCTCCGAAATGCACACGGAGAAGGATCCCTTGGCCTTGTTTACTCTTCCATCTAACAGAAAGGGGAAGGAAGCAGTTACTGCCCCTCTCCAGTGTTCCTGAAGACTCTGGAGGTGATCAATTGGCCCACACTTAATACTGCGGAGTCCCCACCTCCATCCTGCCTGTCTCATTGCTCTCCAGTTGGGTGATGTCTGACGTAACCCTTTAGGAAGTCAGTCGCCCTCTTCCTTAGCTGTATCGTGAGGAGAGCTGCCCCCACAGGCCTCAGCCCCTTGCTAGAGTGTGAGAGAATTTGACTTCCTTCAACACAGCTTGACTGAAATAAACTCATTAACTGCAACTCTAGCATGGTGTGAGGAAGCTGTGCTTTTCAGGTCTCTTTGCTTCCGGTTCTGTGGAGTGAAGATTTGGGGTCTCTGGGCTTCTGGGAAGGATAGCTGGGATCCATAAGTTGTTCTGCCCTGAACCAGCCATTGAGAACTATCATCCCAAATCCCCACTCAAGAATGCTGACAGGTTGAGTTTCAATGGAAACTATGAAAACTGCATTTTCTGACCCATTAGTGACATGCCACTGCTCACAGACCTCACATTCATATCAGGGAGCATTAGAAGCCTCGGGATATTTACACCATCAGCAACAGAAGCAGTAAAATTAGGGCGGGAGAGATAGAGTTTATATTCCCTTTGGTCTATGAAATACTATTGTAAACCACGTTGGAGAGCTGCGTGATTAAAAAGGCAAGAAAAAGACAAGGTGGAAATAAAACCTCCCCCTCAGATATTTAGAACCAACCAATGTGTCGTGGAGACAACGGTTCCCAGTGCCAGATGAGGAGGACTGGCCCCGTAGGAGAACAAGGTGGGAGACAGAAAGATTCAGAACCTGGCACCTGCATGGACCTGGACGTCATCCAGGTGTGAATTATAAACCTTCCCTCCCCCACCTCCACCAGCCCCAGGAACCACACATAGTCTTTAAAGTAAAAGTGAACAAAGCAACATGTCGGCACAACGTCTTAAACTGGGGCACACATCCTGACTCTGTCACCAGCCAGCTGAGGACCACTTGGGATCCTGGTTTTTCCATCTAGGGTTAGACCTCATCAAGAAGTCATCTTCCCCTTTCTGTTAATTTATTTTACATACCATTTAAAGCAAACTGAGCAAAAGTCAGTGTGAAATGATGTAGAAAATAGAAAAGAAGGAAAAATGACATCCGGGTGCCCTGGGGTCGGGGGAGCCACTGCCGCTCCACATTTGCAATATGAGACCTCCCAGAACCCCATGTCTAGTGACAGTACAGTTCCCAAACTACTCTCAAGGTGCTGTCTGACACCCCTTTAAAGGTGACTTTCTGTGATCTTGTGACTGGGTTTCTTTGGTTCTTCCAGCCTTCTTTGGGCTTTGTGACACAGTGACCTTATTTCTGGGTCTACGTGTGCCAGACAGGGCTTGCCTCAGATGGACAGTGCCCTTAGACTTGGGATCTGGCATGGGTACAGCGTGGCTAGTGCAGGGTGTTCAGCTCCTCCTGCCTTCCTGGCTCCCAGCCTTGGTGGTACACTGACTCTCATCGGCACAGCTGGCTGCTGACTGAGTTCCACCAGACAGTAGTTGGATAGTTATGCAATTTCTCCTGCTGTCTTGATGCCTGTGTGTATATGCACGTGTGTGTATCTGTGTGTGCATGTGTAAGCACATGTGTATACACAGGTATGTGTATGTGTATTCATGTGTGTGCACATGTGTGTGTGTGTGCATGTGTTATGGCTCTGTTCCCATCACCACCAGGTTAGGCGTCTCTCTCACCAGGGCCTCAAAGGGCATGTGTTACAGAGTTTTCAAATAACCTGGATGATT
The DNA here is from genome assembly GCA_035773235.1 of Eospalax fontanierii. Classification (NCBI taxonomy): domain Eukaryota; kingdom Metazoa; phylum Chordata; class Mammalia; order Rodentia; family Spalacidae; genus Eospalax; species Eospalax fontanierii. Next base: position 52,775,347 of record CM069539.1, read on the forward strand.
TTTTCAAAATAAAACTGCTTTTGACTGCTGCTCCCAGCCCACCGGCACCAGCTGTGCTGAGAATCACTTGAACGGTAAAGTGCTATTGAGGAAATTGCTCCCAGCGGAGCCCCCACAGGCACAGCGCCATTGGCCTCTTCCCCACAGCCTCCCTGGCTCCTCCCACAGCCTCCCTCTCCCTCGGGCTTTCCCCTTCTCCTCCCACCTTGCTCCCGCCCCTCAGCCCTCTCTTTGTGTGTCCACCATTTCCCCCACCTTTCCTAATGCCCCACATCTTTCCTTCGTCCTCTTCCTCGAATCTGAGGTCGGCCTGCCTCCCCCCCCCGACCCACCCCCCATCTCTCCTTCCAGCCCCTGTCTCTCTCTGCCTCCTCATTATCCCTCACTGTCTCCCATTCAAGACAGATGAACCCAGAGAGGCCAGCAGGAGCACCCAGACTAGTCCTAACAAACAGGCGTTACCTGGACAGCTGCTGAGAACTTTGACCAGCCCTGACTCAACCTACCTCTTCTGGTCTAGGGTCCCCTATCCTTCAAAGATGCTCCTGGATACAGAGGAGGCAAAGACACAAACTGGAAGAAGTGTAACAAGTACAGGGAACAGTGTGTAATCTAAAGGAACAGCATGCAAAAGGATGTGTACAATCCACCAAGACATGAAGAGGAAATGAGAGGTTTAGTTGCAGATGACAGAAGCTTAAAACCAGGCTAAAAACTTCAACTTTGACCCTTAGCCATTCAGGAGCTCAGAGCCCTGGGAATCCAGCTTGACTTTAGGAAACAGCTTCAGCTATAAGCGGACTGATATCTGAGCTCCAGGTTCCCTTCTCTTAGGGTTCAGCTCCCTCTTTCTGTTGATCTCCCCCAGCTCTGCTTTTCTGGTTGAATGTTTGCTTCCTTCACATGTAGACGAGAAGTCTACCAACATCAGTCAGGGCCAAGGGCTTCCAAGGCAAGAGAAATCGAACATTGCTTCCTCTGTCCTCTTGAGGAGCCTCTGCCTTTCTGTTCAGTAGTTAGAACTAGGATACATTCTTGCTGAGCCATTCATTGATAAGAAGGATAAAATGGCTACCCTTATGCCTGTCAGGAACTTCCTCTGGGCTGATCCCTGGGAAGTGGGGTGCAGAGCACAGTGAAAAATGGAGAGTTGGACGCCCCTCTACAGCCGAAGTTCCCCTGGGGAATAGTGCCGCGACTGCAGGCTGGCCACAGCCTAGGCTCCAAGAGCAGACTCTGCATGGAGAGATGGGGAGAAATGTTACACCAAAATGATCTCAGGTATGGTATTGACTAAAAAGCAGCAAGTACGTGCAATTTTAAATTAAAATATGAGACTGTCAAGAAATGTTCTGCTGCACTAAGTTGGTGACTGATGGCTTACACCTGTTTTGGTTATTACTGCATTGATAACAGGATAGAAAATGCATAAGAAATATTTACAGTCTGAACAAACGAATGAACGAATGAACGAATGGGTGAATGCAACAGGCAATTTCAGGCTACTTCCAGACCAGAAGATTAATTTTCTGTGTGGGTGTGGGTGTGTGTGTGTGTACACATGCCGCATATATGAGTGCAGGCATGCACATGCTGTAGTCCACATGTGGAGATAGAAGACAACCTTGAGTTTGAGGCAGGGTCTCTTGTTCACCACTCTGTATGTCAGGCTAGCTGACCCTCAAGCTCTGGGGATTCAGTCCTCACCTCCTATCTGTAGGAGTGCTGGGATTACAAATGAACGTTAATGCATTCATCTTGATATGTCCTGGAGATCTGAACTCCAGTCTTCATGCTTGCACAGAAGCACTTTGTCCACTGAGCCATGTCCCCAGACTCTTCTTTTCCTTTTTAATAATAGCCTAATTGAGATACAATTCTTCTGTTATAAAATTCACTCTTTGAGGTCCTGGGGCACCAGGAGTTCATGGTATTCTGTGACCTTATAAGGAATTCAAGGTCAGTTTGGGATACTTGAGGCTGTCTCCACAAAAAGAAAGAAGGGAGGCAGAGAGGGAGGGAGGGAGGGAGGGAGGGAGGGAGGGCAGGGAAGACAGGAAGGAAAGAAGGAGGAAAAGAAGGAAGGAAGGAAGGAGAAATGAAAGAAGGAGGAGGGAGGGACTGAGGGAGGAGGGACAGAGGGAAAGGAAAGCGGTAGAGATTGGAATGCAAGCCTGGGGACTGCCCTTGGGGACAGACAAAGATGCCTCCTTGATTTCCAGCCATCCAGTTCCTGGGACTTCCATCCTCACTGCACAGCCAAGTCAAGATGCACCAAGAACCTGTCTATATCCATCTGTCCTGCAGAGACATGGGGACATGTGTCTCCAGGTGCATTCTGCACAGAGATGCAGACTAGGCATGACTGTCCAAGCTGCACTTGGTCACTGGCTCCAGGACTCAGCTATTCACAAGCCCCATGTCAAAGATGGAGCTATTTCAGTCAATAGAAAACAAAATTGAGTTATGTTCCACAAAAGTGGGTCCTATCTGGACTCCTGAGACTTCCTACAGTTGTGCTGGAAGGAGAAAGGGGATAGGATACCTGTTCCTCCTGGCCAGGTGTACCCAGAGATACTGAGTCCAGGACAGCAGAGGAGGCCTTGGAGAGATCAGATGCCACAGTATGGCAGGTAGGAATGGAATGCAAATACCCGCGTCTGCAAGCAAGGGCCAGAACCTAGGCACTCTCTCCACCTTAGTGAGCTGTGTAACGCCTGTCTGGGCTTTTTTTTCATCTGCAGGTAAAATAAGGCAAGACCAGCTCTGATTTAGCCAAAGTATTTTTGTCTGAATGTTAGCCTTCTAACATGTTGCATGGGATGAAATCTGGGAGGTGCTGAAGATGATGGACAATGACCTGGAGCCCTTCACTACAGAAGTCTGTCCACTTTCCTGAGTATAGAATTTCCTCAAGTGTTTGCTGGCCAGGGATCATGCAGAAGTACTCAGAGCATCACTTTCCCATCCCATCTTGAAACAACTTCCTGTTTGTAGGTGCCACAGTGTCTGACACCTTCCTTCCAGGGCTCATGATAACATTGGCTTTCTCACTTCACCATTAAAATGTAAGTATACTGGACTTCTGTATCCAGGAGAGCTACACCCTTGGATCCAGCTAAATAAGGATCAAAAGCATTCAGAAAAATAATTGCCTTTGTACTGAACACAGATTATTTTTTTAACATTATTCCTTAAATACTAATACCTTTTTACATAGCCTTTATATTGCCTGAGTATTATAAGGAATCTATACAGGGACATGTATACAGGTGATATGTAAATACTAAAGCCATTTTATTCAAGGGACATGAGGATCTACAGATTTTGGTACCTGTGGGAGGTTCCTGGAACTCATCCTCTGTGGATACCAAGTAACAGCTGTGCTTCTAGAGAGAGTAACAGTCACCATTGGTAGTGAACATTTCAGCCAAGCCTTGGCTGACAATTGGCTGAGCACAGCCAGGCCTGGGGTGATGGGCAGGACAGGACACCAGGTGAGGAGCAATGGGTTGAGCATGCAGGGAAAGGGAAAGGCTCAGAGAGGGTGGCTCAGTGGGTGAAGTGCTTGCCATGGAAATATGAGGACCTGAGTTCAGATTCCTAGCACCCACATGAAACAGCTAGGCACCGTGACATGCATCTGTAACCTCAGAACCAACACCAGGGAGGGTCTGGGTGGAGATAGGTGGATCCTAGGGGTTAGACGCCAGCCAGGCTAGCTGAAACAGTGAACTCTAGGTTCAGTGAGAGACCCTGCTTCAAAAACTAATGTGGAGAGCAATAGAGGAAGACACCAGACATCAGCCTCTGGCATCCACACATATATACATAGGTAAACACACACACACACACACACACATACACACACACACACACGGGGGGAGGGGGGGACAGAAAAGACCTCTATTTGTCCTTTGATGACCCCGAGCAGCTTTGAGGAAGGTTTCCATGGAATTTGCTGTGGCTGCAGTGGACAGAAGTGGAGACTTTAATATTGCAGATGAGGAAAATCCCAGTCCAAAGACAGGATGTGACCTACTCCAGATTCACAGAGTCAGTAGGGCAGAACAGGACGTGTCTCCCAGGCCAGTGCTCTCCCAGGCAGGCTAATTGGCACTTGGAGACTCCCTTCCTTACATGCTCATCGCGTGGCCCTCCAGCCGGGATGTCCAGATCTTTCTGGAAATGATTTCTCTTGACAGAGAATGGAGGCAAAAGGGCAGGGGAATATTTCCAAACGGTTGATCTGACAAGCTGCAAATTTCATTTTGTGTTGCGTATTGACCTCTAATTGTTTCCCAAGTAGCCTGGGACCAAGAGATCAATACACCCCACAGATAGTTAATATCCCCTTTGGCATCCCCAGCGTTAGTTAGAAAGTAGTCAAAATCATGGAGCTCTGCAAATTTGAGCCGATATTTTTCATTTTCTACAAAGCCTCATCAACTAGAATTCAGTCTAAGAAACGCCTGGAGCTCTGAGAAATCCCAAGGCACCTGAGTACCAGAGCTGGGAGGTTACAGAGCTGCTGGCCCAGTCTCTCCTGCACAGGAGGGAGGAGCAGGGGCCAGAGGTGACAAGACAGGCTGCCAGATTCACAATGGCCACTGAAGGAGTGAGGCTCCAAGCCCACGCTCCCTGTGTTCTTTCCTCCTAACCAACCCTCTACCCCAAGCCCCTCTGTTGGCTTGTTAATATGACAAGGGCCCTGTGGCCGTATGGCTAGCCTATCCCCAAAGCTTTATAAAGGAAGACTCTGGTGTAGCAGAAGAAACATGGATCACAAAAGCTGTCACCTCATTCTGCTCCCTTTGCTCCATAATCACTGCCCGACCTTGGCGGCCATGGCATTTTCTTTTCTTGCTGAACCCCACTTTTCTCAGTCACGCGGTAGGAATGACCAGTCGCTGTGTCTAAAAAGGTTGTCGGAGAGGTCTGAGTCAGTGAGTGAAGGTGCCCCAGAGCCTGCAGGTGAATGGGAGCCTGCTCGGAGCCGAGGTGGGCTTAGCAATACTCAGCAGGACCCAGCTGGGCTCCAGCTCTGTCTGTAGTCCTCAGACCTCAGCAAGGAACTAGTTCCCCTGAGCTTATAGCCAAGACCCCAAAGAACTGCCCTGTTCCTAGGGCCTTGAGGGTGCCCCGCTCAGGGTGTACCAGATGTGTGGATGCCTGCTGTCCCTCTCCAGACCCCAGGTGACCTGTGGCAAGGATGGAACTGTACACTCCTGGAGTCCTCATCATACCAAACTCCGTGTAGCACTCAGCTAAGCACACATCCACGAGGCCGTGTCTGGTTCATATGGGGAATGTGGCATTTGATGCACAGGGTACTGTTTAAAAGGAGAATATTTGGGAAGGGGATCACATACTCATGAGGGAGAGAGGAACAAATGTCCATTCACTCCAGATAAGGCACTGACAGGCCTAAGAAATTATTCCACCCAAGTCTAGCTCAGTGGACCAATGAGTTTATCAGGATTGCTCACTGGAGTACTGGTAAGGACTTGCTTATGGGAGCATAGGTGATTCAAAGGTAGCTGCATCACTGACAAACCCACCCACGTGACAGCTCATAAAATCTGTATCCCTAGAGTTCCCACACAACTTGCCTGTCTGATGAGGTCTTGTGAGGAAGAGGGAAGAATGCAGAGTGAGTGTGGCTGGTGATCTGATCAAATGGCTATCAAAAGGCTATTTTGCAGATGAATCTGTGTGTGTGTGTGTGTGTGTGTGTGCGTGTGTGTGTGTTTCAAAGTCTGGGTGTCTTCCTCGGTCATTCTCCACCTTATTTCTTGAGAGATGGTTTTTCACTGAACCTGGAGCTTACCAATTGACTAAACTGTCTGGGCAGCAATCTCCGGGATCTCACCTGCCTCCCTTCCCCTAGCACTGGGGTTGCAGGGGCCCATCACTATGTTTGGCTTTTTATGTGGGTGCTGGGAATTGAACTCAGGTCCTTATGCTTGTGCGGCAAACGCTTGTTTATATTCCAAATGATCCAGAAAGCTCTAGGCTGCTGAGGCTGAGTCAGAGATGAGTCATAGAGACAGGAACTGGTCTTCAGGCTTCCTCCTGGTCAGCGAGACACTGTCTAAAGGTCTTCTGTCTCATTTCAGAGATGAGGAAACTGAGGATGTGAGGGGTCACATGCATCCTAAATTCTTTGGTGATTCTAAGATCCCCATCCCTGAAGGTAGAGGAATCCCTGGTACTTTTGTGAGACTCTAGGGTCTCACCACCACCTCAGGCCTGAGTGCAGCCTACAGTTACCAGGCAACCAGCCTGTTGCCCAGCACTCCCATTAGCACCTCCCACTGTCCTGGCAGCCCAATGTGGTTTAGAAAAGGCTGACAGGTGGGTACAAAGGGATTAGGCCCCAGTTGACAGACAACGTCAATTTGCATGTTCTTAAGCAGCAGACCAGTTAGTTGAGGGGACACATAGCTTCTGAGGCCCAGCCTGAGTCCCTGCCTCACTGGGACTCAGAGACACTGGGGTTTCATCTGCATTTTGAACACCTGCCCTGGGCTTCAGGGGTACATTGGAAGAAGGTTTTCTTAGAGATGAGCACGGGATGCTGAGGTGGCCTGGGGATGTGCTCCCAGTTCCCTGGCTTCCTCAGTTCTTCCCTGCCTCCCTCCAGTGTTGGTCATGGACAGAGCAGGACTGTCAATGACAGAGCAGGGAAGAACTTCATTAGTCTAAGAGCCAGAGCAGGTGCCCAGACACAGCTATAGAGAAGACAATTCCTTCTATTTCAAACTATTTATTCATTTATTTGTACGTGTGTACCATGCATATGTGTGGAGGTCAAAGGTCAGTTTTAGTGGCTTCCTCTGTCACTCTCCACCACCTTCTTAAAATTTTATTTTTATTATTTTTGTTTCATGTGTATGAGTGTATTGCCTGTGTGTGTAAATGCACCCGTGTCACCCAATGCCCATGGAGGTCAGAAGAAGGTGTCAGATCCCCTAGAACTGGACTTATGAATGGTTGTTAGCTGCCATATGGATGCTGGGAATCGAACCCAGATCTTCTGTAAGATCAGTCAGTGCTCTTAACCACTGAGGCATCTCTCCAGCCCTTCTACACTGCATTCAAAATTTTTTTTAATTCATTTATTTTTATTTTCAGTGTATGAGTGTTTTGCCTGCATGTATGAAAGTGCACCACATGTATGCAATGCCTGTGGAGGCCAGAAGAGGTGGTCAGATCACTCAGAACACCTTAGCTACCATGTGGATGCTTGGGAACTAAATCTAGGTCCTCTGCAAGAGCAATAAGTGTTCTTTACAGCTGAACCATCTCTCCAGCCCTCCAATGTGTTTTTGGAGACAGTCTCTCTCCTAACCTGGGGCTTACTATTTGGGCTAGACTGGCTGACCAGCAAGCCCCCAGGATTCACATGTTTCTGCCCTCCACCTCCTCCTAGTTCTGGGCTTACTCTCTTGGTGCACTCCGCTAAGCCTGGCTTTTACTTGGGTGCTGGGGATCCAAACTCAGCAGGCATTTCACTCCCCAAGTCATCTCCCCAGCCTTTGGAGAGGACAATTTATAACCACCTCAGACTTATCCAGCCCCTCCCTCCACCACCACCCCGTACTGTACACTCAGACACAGTCTAGCCAGCCAAAAATTAAAAAGGGGGAAGCAAGCCAGGAGATATTTTTTCCTGTACTCCCTTTCTGAGATCTCCTGGGAATGAGCTCCTGATTGACAGACTGCTAAATGCAAGAGGTTTCCCTGTGGTAGAGAAAGAGATTTTCTTGAAGCATTCAACTCCTGACCTTTAAGAGCTCGGGGAACAAAATGATTTTCAGTCACTTGGGCCTGAGTGAAAGGTATGTGAATTGATCGACTGTAGGACTCAGGCCTCCCAGGTCTCAATGTTGTGTCATTAAAATCTTACAATCGAGTTACTCTAATGTATTCCAGTGGCCTCCTCCTCAGGGGCAATTAGTAAATAGACTCAGTTACACACAGGCTAAGATGCTGTCTCCAAGGGTCTGCCCCTGTCCTGGGCAGTGAGAGGCCTGGGGGCCCTGTCTAGCCTCTGCAAGGTGGGGAAATTTGCTTGACATCAGACTCCAGTAACTCTTAGCAACTTCTCTTGGAACCCTCCCCCACCTCCGTGTGCCCTATATAATTAAGAGTTGTCTACCCCTCTGGCTGCAGATGACCATGTACACAGGGTGGTCAACCACCATGGCTTGATCTTCCACCGACAGTAGTGGGAATACAGGTGACCCAGACTGAGCCAACGAGAGTCTTCCCTGGGATGACTCTTTTCCCAGAGGATATTGAAGTAGGAGAGCACTAACAGGTTGATATTGATGGCAGCCATGTTTCCTGTGATGTATGTTCCATGTACAGGAAGTGCTCCATCACAAACAGCAAAGTTCCGGAAACTCCTCCCTGGATTTTCCTGGGATACCCGCCTCCTTTCCTAGCCTGAATCTCTTCTTTTGCCTAAGTCAGTTCCAGTTTTGTGGCTTGCAACTGAAATCTTACCCTGTAATAGGAACCAATATTCTCAGAATAAAATAGTCTAGGACCTGCGGAAAGTGAAAACTCCAGGTTATGGCAGGAAGCCAGATCCTGCGGGTTGGATGTGCAGCACGTGTGTGCTCTGCGAAGGAGCAGACAGCCCTTCCTCTCTCTCCCAGTCCTGAAAGCCCCACCTTGTCTTGCCTCTGGGCTGCGGTGTGTGGCCACTGCAACCTCTGCTCTCTTTACCTCTTCCACTATTTCCTGCTTTGTCCTCTCCTGACTTCTGGGAGCCATGTTCAGAGACAGAGTCTGGTTGGCAGAACTCATCTTCTCTGTGCCAAGCCACCTCACAGGCCCTTCTGGTGTCTCTGAGTCAGGTACTGATGCTGAGTCAGAGAGCTGAGCAAGGGGGCAGAGACTCAAGTGGTCCAAAGCGTGACCACTAAAGGCAATGGAGGACACAGGACAGCCAGTCCAGTTCTCAGGAGTCGGCACCCGGGCACACCATCTCCTGTTAAACTAGCTCAGAGGAGGCCAAGGACTGTCCATACGTTGTCTTCTCTATTCCAGGAACTTCATCTGCATCACAGGATTTTTACTTGGCAGTGGGAACCCTTCCCCCAACTCCAGGGAGCTTGCTCACAGGTGCCTCTCTGGTGTGTTTCTTGCTTGAATTGCAAATTGAATCACTGCATAAACCCTACATAACTCAGAGCCCCATGTTGGCAGTATCTTATTTTTCAATTTCTTTTTTTTTTTAATTGAATGAACATATTTTATGCAAGCCGTTCTACCTTGGTGAAGGCTGTTCCCCTGTGATTCATCAGAGTAATAACTAGAAACACCATTATTTGGCTCCATCCTCCTGCTGAGAACATCACATAACTGAGAAATGTTCATGCATCGCACAGAGTTTCAGGGGAGAGGAAAAGGAAGGCAGCCAGAGGAGGAGGAGAGGGGGAAGGGACAAACAAACCATCAGGTGCACACAGAGGATGGCATTCCGGGACACGGCGGACACAAGGGAACTACAGAACCACACAGGAGCTGGCGATCACACACACACACACACACACACACACACACACACGCGCGCGCTCGAGCACCTACAATCCTTGGCTTCTGCCTAGATATATCTAAATCAACTCATCTTGAGCACAGATCATCTCTTTAAGTCCGTTAACTGAGCTCTTGCCTTAGAGTTCCAGATGCCCCTTCCCTCTAATCTCTTCCTGTTCTTACTGTGTTTTCTAATGTTTTTAACATTTGGTTATACTGTCTTGAGCTGAGCCCTTGGGAGTGTTTTCAGAACTATCCCTCTGGACAGAGAAATCTCCCAGCAAGAGTCTCATAAACGCTCACAGCTCTCCAGGTGTATGTATTTGTGTATAGATGCATGTGTATGCTGGTGCCTGAGACCTAAAGAGCTCATTGGATCCACTGGAACCGATGTTACAGGCAATTGTGAACCATCCAAGGTGAGTACTGGGAACTGAGCTCAGGTCCTCTGCAAGAGCGGCAAGTGTTTGCAACCACCCAGCCCATGAATGAACCTTTTTAAAGTTAGACATCAATCTTGTAATACAAGTTTCTGGAACCTTCGCATTTCTTCTCCAGTTTTTTTGGTACCCCCTAACTATGACACTCTCCTCACCTCCTGCTTGGACCAATGCCTTGTCCACTGCCCAGTTCCACTATCCTCTGTGCTCCAATGCTGTCTTCCCACTCTCCACCAGACTCATTTTTCTAAAGCATAACTCATCTTTCCCTTCTTAGAATGAGCTGGATCCTGAGTCACACAAGCCCCTTTCTTCTCTGGACCACAAATGAAAACGTTCAACAACAAGCTTACAAAGTGGCGGTTGGAATAGGGTGTTACAGATCTACATAACTAGGTGTTAGGGGGTACAGGCTGGATCCTCAAAGTAGCTGAAGCCAGCAGGAAAATCTCCTTCCAGCCATCGTTCAACAACTTCCTCCCACATGGTAACTTCTTCTCTTTCCTTTCAAGTGTACAGTGTCTTTATCATTCCTGTACATCTTACAAAAAATGTAGAGTTGGAAATGTAAAACTCCATTCTGACAATCTCTGTATTTTATCCAGAGATTTATACCCATTGAAACAGACTGTGCTTACTAATCATGAGGATTCATTTCCGCCTTTTTGGATATACTCAGTGTCTGCTTCTTCTATGCTGCTTTATCTTCCATCTGATTGTCCTTTCCCCGACTTTCCTCTTCTATCTTTTTTCCCATTACCGCTTTTAGGTTCATACATTTACTGGTTTGTAACTTATACATCTTTTTAGTGGTTACCCTTGATTTAAAAAAAATCATTTATTTATTTACTTACTAATTTGTGTGTGTGTGTGTGTGTGTGTCTGTTTCTGTGTATGTCTGTATCTGTGCACACACATGCCACAGCATGTGGAGTTCAGAGGGTCCTGGGGATCAAACTCAGGTTGTCACTCAGGGCAGCAAGTGCCTTTACCACTGTCTCACCAACCCTACCGCTGACTTTTTAACATGTATATCTTTCTTACCAAAGTCTGAAGTTAATAAAAGTTCCTCCCATTAGGGATGGAGAGATGGCTCAGTGATTAGGAGCCCTTGCTGCCCTTGCAGAAGACTGGAATTTGCTTTCCAGTTACCACATTGTGCAGCTCACAACTAGGCCCTCTTCTGGTCCTTGCAAGTACTACACTCACAGGGCAATCACACACACACACACACACACACACACACACACGCATGCATGCATGCATGCATGCACATGAATAAAAAATGTTTAAATCTTTAAAAAATTCCTATTGCCAAACAGTACAATGCTAACAATGCTAAAGAATACTGATTACTTTATCTACTATGACCCTTGCCCATCTTACGTAGTATTCTCACCCGGAATCTCAGATCTGTGTTGTTTTACACCCATAATTGCTTCTTATCATCACTATGTTTTACGTAGGAAACGCTTGCTTGGATTCATCCCATGCTTAGCATTTCCTTTATCAGCACAGTCCTTCTTTTAAGTAACATTTTATTCTTCTCAGTACAACCCTGCAGTAGATCTTTCAAATAGCAGGAGACTATTAGTTGTTTGGAATGCTTTATTTCCCTTGCTGTGGAATCCAGACCAGTTTTTCTCAGCAATCCTTCTGCCTCAGTCTCCAGAGTGTTGCAATTATAGGCCCCTTTCCTGACTTTGAGCTTTTGTTTGTGTGCTTTTGAGACAGCATTTCCCTGTAGTCACAGCTGACCTGGAACTTGCTAGGTAGATGAGGCTGGCCTTGATCATACAGAGATCCACCTGCCTCTACCTCCTGAGTACTAGGACAAAAGGCACGTGCCACCTCACCCGACTGAGTATTGATGCCAAACAGTAATTCTGAAACACACTTGCTCTTTATGCTGCTCGTCTCCTTCTCCCCTAGCATCCTCTGTGGCTCCTGTTAGATGTTGATGAGACCTTATCCTGCCTCCTGACCACTCTTTTATATCTGTGTCTCTAAGTCTCTACACATTTCTTCTCAGATACATTTCCAAGTCTTCTGATTGTTTCTCCAATTGTATCTAATCTGCCCTTTATTTATCTACTTTAAACCATTCTCCATAGTTTCCTCATTTCTTGTCATTCTGTGGGTTCCTTTTGTACCATGAAATTTACTTTCTCATCTTGTGTTCTTTCTTTTGTAAAAGATTTACTGTGTTTTTACTTATGTGTGTATCTGGGGTGCCGGGGAGGAGGTATGTGCACTTGAGTTCAATGCCCACAGAGGCCAGAAAGAGGCATTTGATCCTCTGGAGCTGGAGTTTCGGTGGTTGTGAGCTGCCAGACATGGGTGCTGAGAAGCAAACTCAGGTCCTCTGCAAGAGCAGCACATGCTCCTAACTACCGAGTCATCCCTCCAGAACCTTGTGTTCTTTCTTGTGTGGTTGATTCTTCCTTTATACATCTATTCACTCCAAGCAGGTCCTCCTGTGTGTACAACAGGCACTACTCTGACTGACCCATGTCCTCAGCCCCATTCATTTGTGTCTTCTGAGAGAGAACATTCAGGTTCTTTAGGTAAGTGTCCCCGGGCTCAGAGGTTTCAAATTTCTTCTGAGTTGACCTCATCTCCAGGGCAGCTTTCTCTAAGTGGTGACATCGTCAATGGCCCCAAGCAATTTCAGGCTTTCATGGACCTAAGAGACAAACCAGAAGGAGAGAGCAGCAAATTCCAGAAACCAATCACTATCATTGGCCTGCTTTGGGTCACATGTCCGACTCTGACCAATCAGAATGTCTTAGCACCCCTTCAGGGGACAGTTCAACATAAAGCCCATCTAAACCACCCAGCTGAGGTCAGAGAAGGAGGAAGTGGATGCTAGACAAGCAAAAACAACAGGTGTCAAGCACAGCTGCTGCATAGTGTATGAAGGGTGATCCGTTTAATCGGTGCCCTGTGGTGTAGGATTTGTCATCATCTTGCCAGTTTCCACAGCTGCTGGGGGGCCATGATAGTGTGAGGGAGACAGTGTTCCTGCTAAGGGCAGCATTAGTGCTGGATCTTGAGTCCAGTCTTGGGTTTTGGCTCCCAAACATCTTGGCCTAGCACTTCAGGCCCCTTATCTATCTCTTAGTCCTTTGTCTAACCTTCTCTTCCTGCTTCTCCACTTGCTAAACACCATTATTTTTTACCCTTTGTCCTTCATTCTAGGCCCTTCTCTCCATATTACTCAAGACAGTAAGAGGCTAAGACCCAGAGGAAGCATGACCAACAGGTTTCTCTTCCCTTCCTTCTCTGATCCACAGGGAGTCTTTACATAAGGCTCCATGTCGTGTCATGTTTATCCCAGACTCAGGTGGTCTCTTGGGCCTAGTTCTGAGAAGTAGAGTCTGAAGCAGGTGTTCTGTTTCACTTGGTCGAAGGGGTGCTCCCATCAAAAATGGTATGCAAGCAAGGGGTTGCAGGAGATAAAACTAAAATGAAGACGTGGTTGAGCATCGCCTCATCCTGGTTTCAGAGTGAATCCTGGGCCTGAACAGCTCCCACCTTTTAACAAGGATTTTGTCTCCCTGCATCTATTAATCATTCCTTATGGCTGGTCCTGAAGGATAGCAGGTGAGGAGAGATTCCTCCCAGGAATCTCCTGGAACTCAGCCTCCCATCTGCTGAAGGAAATACTCCTGAGAAGAGGGCTAGCCTTAACTGTTAACTTGACACAGCCTCGAGTCATCTGAGAGGAAAGCCTCAGTTGGGGACTTGCCTAGATCAGGCTGGTCCATGGGCATGTCAGTGCTTATTAAACGATGTCAGAAAATTTAGGCCACTATAGGTGGCACCATTCTTCAGGCGTTCCTGCGCTGAATAATAAAGCTGGTCGAGCACGAGCCTATGAGTGAGCCAGAGCAAGCAGCAAGCAGCGTTCCTGCCTGTTTCTGCTTCCAGGTTCCTATCTTGAGTTCCTGCCCTGACGTCCCTCAACCGTAGACCGGACATGTAAGTGACCTGGACATGTAAGTCAAAAAACCCTTTCCCTCTCTAAGTAGCTTTTGGTTAGAGGGTTTTATCACAGCAACAGAATGAAACAGAACGGCAGCTGTGAGCTATGAGCTCAAACAGCTGGGCATCCAGAGAACTGGCCGGCAAAGAGACTGAGGACAGGGCATCAAGGACATCTACGACAATAGAAAAGAATGTGATGATGACTGCTAGGCACAGTGCCTATGGCACTGCCCACTACTGAGCACTTGTACACCAGATAGTAGCCTGTGTTCCCAACACATGTTCTTTCATTTAATTCCAATAATGACCCTAGAGCTCAGTCTGTTATTTCCCATATTACAGATAAGGAAACTGATTTTGTCAAGGCCTCACGGGAAGTAGGATTCACACTGTATGCCAGAATCTAGAAGTATGGCCCCTCAATGATGCCCGCTGTGTGAAAGGCAGGAGTGGCCACACCAGCGATGGGAACTAATCATCCTGAGGTCCTTAAGAAGGCTGGCCTTGTCTAAGAGTCAGCACATTGCAGATGTCTTTGGTCTCTGCATGAGGTTCCATGCCCCAACGTGTTGTCCCCTTTCAGAAAGAGAGGCTTCTCTTTGAAAGGGGCGCTGACCTTGGGGGTGGGGGGAGGCATTTGGGCTTCAGAAGCTTCCAGAATAGCGATGACTTAGCAATCATAGCCTGTGGATTGTAGCAGAACGGTTTTAAGAGTATTGAAGGTCATTTGAAGAAGAGTCCCCTGTGTCCTGTCTCAAAGCAGAAACAGCTTGTTTTCATTAATTCTAATTAAAAGATGGAAGCAGATACCCATAAAGGAGGACAGGCATGCCAGGTCTAGTATCTGATGGGTTTAACACCAGCTTCTGCTGGAGTGATGCTCTGCAAATGTTTAGTCATCAGCTCTCTGGGTGTACAAAGACCTGACTAGCCAGTGGGGTGGTTCATCTGGATTGTCAACCTGACTGGACTGAAAAGTACCTAGGAGAGTAAGAAAGCAAGCCTCTCAATGTGTCTGGGAGAGATTTTCCAGACTCACTAAAGGAGGAAGACCCATCCTAGATGGGGGTGGCGACGTCCGACAAGCTGGAGGCCCAGATAGAACGAAAGGAGGAAAACAAGACAACACAGCAGCACAGGCACACCCCTCTCCGCTTCCTCGCTGCCATCATGCGAGCTGCTCTGCCCCACCACCCTCTCCCCACCATAATGGACTGCAATCTGTGAAAGCAGATGCCAAATAAATCTTTCCTCCGTCAAGCTGTCACCTTCCATTTCTGAGGTGTAAACATCCTCAATGTGCTCAATGTCACGGTATCTCTGTGATGGTCTCAGGATGAAGACCTGGAGGGAGCCTGTCCCATCAACTACCGTGAGCGTATGTGGACGCCAGTCTCTGCATATCAGTGATGCCCACCCGGAGCTCATTATGCAGGTATGTGGTCTCCCAGTACTAACGCCACAAGATGCCCGCAAAAATATTCTAAGGTCACATGCGTCCGAAAAGCAGCCCATTCTGGGCCTCATTCTGAGAGCACAGCTTGGTGCATTATCTTATCATAGGCCCCAACGGGCCTGCAGTAAAGACATTTGTATGACTTCCGCCGGCTCAGCATTCCCCAGACCTGTTTGACCACCCAACCGTTTCATCACACCTCTCTGGAGCATCCTGAAATGAGTATTTTGTAAAACACATTTTGGAAAATAGCAAAACGTATGATGCCTTCATATCAACCAAGGGCCCGAAGGACAGGTTCCACTGACTTTCTTCTCTGGTTTTAGGGGGAGGAAACAGGACCAATGAGTTGAGAACTGAGGGAGACAAGATTCAAATTGGCTACTGAGAGAATTTATAACAGGAACCACCTATCAGTCAGTACCATGAGGCTTGCTATGGACAGAGAAGAGATCTTCATAGGGTAAAGAGAATAAGTTTCCAATGCAGGGGACACTGAGAAGGGGCCTCTTGCATCAGGACACAGTTTGAAAGTACTCTTTGCAGAGGACTGGGGTTCCTGTTCACTTGAATTGCATAGGTGCTAGCTGAGGCCTTAGAACAAGGCTTGTCAGATGGCTGCCTCTGTGTGGAAATAGATATTCCAATGCTATTCATGTGTGTGATATAATTTTAGAAGAGCTAAGATGTCATCACTTCCCAAAATATCCTTCTTTAATGTCTAGTTGCTACATTAATTCACCACTCCAACTTGTCTTCTTTAACTAATACTTCATTGCACATTCAAAAGCACATCTTCCTGAGAAACGGGCAGTTCGATAGAAGTGACTGTTGGCCAATTATATATGCTTGGGGTGTGGCAGGGCTCTAAGACCCTCCTGGAGGGAGAACTAGTGAAGGGCTGAGGACAAGAATACTGGGTATCTGGAGTGGGGGTTCCAGAGTAGCAGAGCGGCAGGCCCCAAGGGCGTGGGAGTGCCGAATTCCGTCTTGGCTGCCTTCATGAATGCGTTTGGGGCTGGGCCTGTCCTAGAGATATCCCAGAACTATTTTGGGAGGCAGCAAATTTAGCTGGTGGCTGGTTTTGCAAATCATCCAGATATGTTGGTATTTCTGATGAGACAATCTGTCTCAGAAGCAGCCATGCAAAGCCTTTACAACCCAGACGGATGGGCCATTTTGAGCACTGCTGTGGAAAGAGCGCAACCCATAGCACCTTCACTGGCCAAACCCAGTAAGGAGCAAACTATTCCTGACAATGATCTCTTGACTGTCTAGACCTTCCAGGTGAAAGCCCACTTTGCCTCACCTTGCAAGCTATCCTCAGAACAGCCTGGAAAAGCAGCTAGTCTAGTCTCCATCTGATAGATGAGGAAATGATCTGTGGGGGTTGGGGGGGTGGGAGGCTCCTTACCTAAGGTGACTCCGGGAGTAGACCATAGAGTGAAGACTTCAGCCCAGGTTTTTCAGATTTCAAATCCCATTGTAATTAATTTTTAAAATTTTAATTTGCATTTTAATGAGGTCACACAGTGTTATAATTTTAACTGTCAAATCATTGCATGAGATTTTGTAATGTCAATTCTCCTGCCCTTTGCCCTACTCAGCCCTTATTTCCAAAATCTAGAGTCATCAGTTTCTTCTTATATTTAACTTTCTATTTATAAGTAAAATGGTTACACTTTTGCTTCTTGAACTGAAAAAAACTTTGTCTCCTTTCTTTTGTATATGTATCTATGGAGTGTATGTATATGTATGAGTATCCACATGTGTGTGGATACATGTGTGTGCAGGTGTGAATGCCTGCATGTACTCACGCCTGTGGAAGCCGGAGGTTGATACTGAGTGTCCTCTTCAATCTCTGCTCACTTCATATATTTGAGACCAGATATCTTGCTGAATCCAGATATCGCCAATTTTTCTAGTCTAGCTAGCCAGCTTGCTCCAGGGATCTTCAGTCTCTACCTTCCAAACAGTGAATGACAATCAGGTTGCCACACCCACGTGGCATTTTTATGGGTCCCAGGAATTTGTACTCAGGTCCTCACACTTGCCCTGCAAACACTTCACTCGCCAAGCCAGCCCTCCAGATCGTTGATCTAAAAAACCTTTTTAGATAGAATCTAAAATCTTCCTTCTATGGAAAAAGAAAAAAGGATTTGGATTCTGTGTGGTCTCATGTCTCTCTCATGTTCACAGTCATATATATCTGCACGTACATATCCTGCTTCCCCTTCCCTGCACATCACAATACCATTTATCATAATTTTATTTTCTGAAACAAAACTGGAGATAATCATATTAAGTGAATTAAGCCCGTCTCTGAGAAACAAATATTGCATGCTTCTCTCATTTGCTGGTCCTGGAGTTTATTCAGATGCATGAGATTCTGTACATACAGATGGCATGAAAGTGGAAGCAACCCTGTCTAGAGGAACGTGGGACCAGTGCAGGGAGGGACAGGGAGGAGGGCAGCGGGGCACACATGGGGACACATTCAAATCGCATTGTATACTTGCATAAAAATGGCCTTTTGTAACCCAGCATAGTCATTTTTAAGTGGCTGTTCCAGACAGAGTGGCTTTGGCCAGAGGAGTCCTCTCAGCTGAGGGCACTGTCTGCAAGGAGACTCAAACTGAGAGTCTTCCCACCTCCAGCAAGCTGCAGGAATAAGAGCCTCACTCCTACAGAGAAAATGGGGGCACAGCCACCTCAGTGCACCCCTCCGTGGCCCTGGTAAACCTCCTGTGTGTAGTCCTTTGGGATTCTGATTGGTTCCTTTGCCTGGGGAAATGTGCAGGAGAAAAGTCAACAGAAAATAAGCCCCCAACACTGCAGCCAGACCCAGTGCTGAAGTGACAGCCTTACATCCCACTCTATTCTAGAAGAGAGTCTATGTATAGCCATGCTGGGTGACAAGGTAGAATGACCCAGACTCTTATTCCTGAGGGCCTTGAGTCCTTGACCATCACATCTTTCTTGAGTTGTATATGCTGCAACGTTCATCAGTTACCAGTCAAAACTGACCCGCGGAATCTAAAGACATACGTGTGCATCAGCCAAGAGCCAGAACTGCATCCTGCTCTGATTCTAGCTTGTAAGAGCAGCTTACCCCATTCTAATGGCCACTGTCAACCTCTCCCCTGACTTACTTTGTGTGCTACGCTTTTGGCCCAAGAAGCTGACAGTGACCAGGCAACAATCTTAGAACAAATGGAACTCTATGATGGCTGGGACAGAAGCATATTCCCTCTGGGCCAGGCCCTTGAGGCACACTAGGCTTAAAGTTCCTAGGAAACCTCCTTGCATGGGTCACTTGGAGTGGTGACAGGCAGGGCCTCTCTGCCCCTACCCCTACGGATCTCAAAGCCATCTATTTTACCTCCTGGAATATGATCACTGCCCTTGAGTGATTCCCCATCTATTTTTGTCAGGACTCAGTTCTCTCGCCTCATAATTTGATGGCCAGATGTATAGCCGATAGCCTTGTCCACTTGGACTCTCCACTCACAGCCAGATTTCAGTGAGCTTGTCATTCAGTAACAGTCTATTTCCAGCTCCATCTGTGTCCCAAGTTGATCTATCTGTGAACCACAGTGAACTTTCTTCTTCCCCTCAGCTGGTCCTAAGAGCTGCTCATAGAGGCAGCCATGGGCATGAACTTTTTGGGTCTGCACCTCCTGCCCACGCAGCTTCTTCCTCGTCTGACCTGCTCAGCCTCATTCCTGTCTTATGATGGATTGAGGTTGGTCCGTTTACTATGACTACACAGGTCTGATAAAACTCAGCTCTTTAAACATTTTTATGTATTGTTTGTTGTTGCTGTTTATTTGGGGGGTTTTGGTTCTGAGTCAAGGTCTCCATGTGTATCCCACACTTGTCATGAACTATATAGCCCAAGCAGACCTTGGCTTGGAGACTTGAAATCATCTTGCCTCAGCCTCCTGAGTGCTGAGATTACAGGTGTTCACCACCATGCCTGGTTAAAACGATTCCTAAGAGGTAGCTCTGGTCAGAAATGACCACTTCATGTACTATGGTGAGATGGTCTCTCTCTAACAGGTCCCAAAATTCTGCTAGGAGTTTTGTTTCAGACAATTCCACCCTGCGGATGGTATGATGTTCCTCTGAAAGCCTACATAGTCCCCCCATGTTCTTTTATTGGGTGTTATCCATAAATTCCACACAGCATCTTGTTTTGACACTTCTAATACCATAATGTCTGCCAGGAGGTACAGTTCAAATAGTAGACCTCTCACCCACCTCCTGGACAGGCTACGCATTCCTTTCCTACCCTGGACTTCATTAAGAGAGACCAGTCTTCCTTGTTATATAGTAGATGGTTCAAAGTAGTGCTCCTGATGTATACACAAAAGGAGCCTAACAGGTATTCGGCTTCTTCCTCAGAATGACAGATAC
Organism: Eospalax fontanierii; assembly: GCA_035773235.1. Taxonomy (NCBI): domain Eukaryota; kingdom Metazoa; phylum Chordata; class Mammalia; order Rodentia; family Spalacidae; genus Eospalax; species Eospalax fontanierii. The sequence continues at coordinate 52,795,204 of CM069539.1, forward strand.
AAGATGTACCACTTAGTCCTTTACTTGACAGGAAATAGTCCAGACTACTGCATCCCAGAATTGATGTTGGCAATGTCCTGAGTCTCTGGAAGCTTCATCTCCCAGCCTTTGCAGCAGAGGCATTACCAAAGCCACCTAGGTTCTTTACACAGTTTCTCAGGTTCTCCACAGTGTGGACCAAGATGACCGCCCATGGGAGGCCCAGAGGTCTGAGCCCCTTCAGATTAATGTAAAGGATGAAAGGGGGACATAGCTGGTTCCCTGCAGACCTTTATACAGCGACATGTTGTGATTCTAACATGACTTAATCGCCCTCTGAAGCCTCTCATAGTGCTGTTATCACATTGGGTCTTAGGTCCTAAAATATGAATTTGGTTTCGTTTTTTTGAGACAGGGTCTCATGGAGCCAAGGTTGGCCTTAAATTCACTATGTAGTTGAGAGAGACCTTTGGATCCTTTCACCTCCACCTTTCAAGAGCTAGAATTATAGGTGTATACCACCACCTCTGGTTTATGCAGTGCCCGGCTCTATGCATGCTCTGCAAGCACTCTATCAATTGAGCCATATTATCAGACACTAACAGGAATTCTGATGGACCACATACACTGAAACCAAAGCAGCTGGGAATTTCAAACCCCACTTTCAATAACGGATGTATCATTTAAACAGAAAATCCACATGGAAAGAGTTGAACAAAGCTACATACCAAATGGGCTAAACCCAGAACATTCCACGAGAAGCAGAATCCAATTTCTTTTCAAAGGCATGTGGAGTGTTCCCCAGGATAAATCACACGTTCAGCCACAAACCAAGTCTGAACAGACAAGAAGGTTGAAATCCTATCAAGTATATTTTCATGCTATAATGAAACTAACCTAGGCAGATGTGATACGAAACAAGAAATCAATAACAGGAAGAGAGTCAGAACAGTGACAAATATGTGGAAATTACTCAACACATTCTGTAACAACCAATGAGTCAAAAAACAAATCAAGTGAAAACAAAATTCTTGAGACAAAGGAAAATGGAAACACAAAACAGCAAGATGTATGGACAAAGTAAAAGCAGCTGTGAGAGAGAAGCGTGTAGACGTAAACCCCTACACCGAGGAAAAAGGAGACTTCAACCGAACCACACTTCAGGGAGCTAGAAGAAGAAACAGAGCCCCAAGTCACCAGGGGAGAGGAAATAATAACTATCAGAGCAGAGACTGGCAAAATAAGGACCAAGCAAATAACAGAAAAGACAGACAAAATGAAAATTTAGAGTGTGTGTGTCAGTGGGTAGGGGTGTGCATGTATGTGGAGGCGAGACGCCATGTCAGATGTCTTCCTTGATTGCTCTCCACCTTAATTTTTGAGACAAATCCCTCACTGAACCTAGGGTCCTCTGATTCAGCCAGGTGTACACCACTGGACCCACCACCATGCCTGGCTTTTTACATTAACACAAGGGGTCAAAGTCAGGTCCTCTTATTTCATAACAAGCCCTTTATTGATGGAATCATCTCCCCAGTCCCCAAGAATTCGTTTTTTGACAAAGACAAAATTGACAAGCTTTGAACTAGACTAAGAAGAAAAAAAAAAGAGCAGATTCAAGTGTTCTAAATGAAAGAAGAGACATTATAACAGATACTACAGAAAAACAAAGGAGATGCTTGTGACAAACGCACATCAATAAACTGGATGACTGCAAAGACATGGATAAACTCCTGAAAACATACACCCTACGGAATCCAACTAAGAAGAAGTAGAAAAAGATGAACAGACTAATAAGGAGTAAGGAGATAGAGTAAGTAAAACATCTTATAAAAATCATTAAAAGTTTTCTATCAAAGAAAAGCCCAGGCCTGATGGCTTCAGTTCTGAATCCCATCAAACAAAGGCACAGGATTACTGTCGGGCATTATCATGGGTATCCCTGGTAACCTGACTGGAATAATTAGAATTATTTACAAGTATATGTTTTTCCACCATATATGTGTCAGTGTGTGTGTCTGTGTATCCGTGTATATTTTTTGTGTGCATTTGTTTCCCAGAATCCCAAAGATATAAAAGTGAGAGAGATTTTTGCATTAAGAGATGAAATCCTGCATGGTTTGAGCACATGTCCCTTAAGGGTCTACATGTAGGTTACCTGGTCTTCATTGCAGTTGAATAGATATCTTGAAACCTTTCAGAGGTGAAACCTAATAGAAGATGTTTAGGTTACTGGAGGTATCACTTTCAAAATGGGTTAATGTAATTCTTGTGGACTTAGTGAATTTAAGAGAGAGAGTACAAACAAGATAAACCTTCTCCATTCTCCGGCTTCTTGTCATATAACCTCTCTCTGTCATTCATACTCCCATGATTATGTTATTTACCGTGATGTGACATAGCCATGCGGGCTCTCTCCAGAACCAGCATCATGCTTTTGAACCTCCAGAACTGTGAGTTAAACAAACCTCTTTTCTTCATCTATTACTCACCTCAAGGATTTTGTTATAGCAATAGGAAACAGTCTTTATAAATCCTCAGTATCTTTTCCTTTGGAGAAATGATTATACATATTGGGTAGGATTTAATTAATCATTAATTAAGTAGATTCCTTGCAGGCACTGTGTGTGACAGCCATTATGATAGACCTAGGTAGGAAACAAGACCTTACCATCACAGAACCATTTCTAGTGGATACAGAAGAGAGGACATTCATATGGCTACATAAATACTTGTTCAAAATGAGTGAAATTAAAAAAAAATACTTTTTAACGGGGCTCCTTATTAATAGTAACTCCTCCTGTGAAGGGAAAGAAAGCTGAGGTAGAAAATTCTGAGAAGCCATTAAGAGGCCAAAACCAAGAACCAGACCCCGCCCCCAGACTAGAAATGCAAAGTGGGCTTAAGAAATATAACAGCAAGATTCCCCAGGGAAGTGGCTAAGTCAGAGGCAAAGGCATTAGCTGTGAATTAAGAGGAGCTTGAGCTAATGAGAGGGGAGCAAGTGTGGAGGAGGCTGGGGAGGAGGTGACTACAGTTCAAGTGCTGGCCTGAGAGCTAGGGGCAGGAAGCAGAGCTTGCAGACCCTCTGCTGACCTGTGGGGCACTCCCTCTCCCTCCCTCTCCCTATCTCATGCTCCCTCTCCCTTTCTCCTTCTTCTTCCTTGACGTGGAGCAGTACCAGCCAGAGACAGCAAGTTCAGAGATGCAAATGATCCTGCCATGACACCGGAGCTTCCGACTTCTGACAGGCACTGAGCCAGCATGTGTAGCTAGAGACAAGGCCTCTGGGAGGCCAAGGTGCTTGTCAAAGGTGATGTGGCGGCCCCAGCAGAGTCCTTCACCCTCTCCATTCATGTCCTCTCCTCTGTCCACCTGGCTCACTCTGGCACAGTCATCTTAGTCCACATTTGGACTATTAGGAGAATGATGGGGAGCTGAGGCTGATGGCAGGAAACAGCCTCCTTCCCTGGTAAAGGCCACAGTGTAGAGGGGTCCTGGGGAGTATCTAGGCTGGGCCACAGCTTGGCTGCTCAAGGCCTGTGTCATCTTCTGCCCCTTCCCACCGTCGCCTCCTGAATGCTCTCCTCTGCAGCTACAAACCAGAGTGGAGAACACACAGAATATCAGAGAGGCACACTGGCTAGCACACAGCACCCTGCTGGCTGGCAGCTGACCCCCTGGGGATCAGTCTTTTTTTTCACAGATAAGGGGCAACTTAAAGTCCCTCCAAGCACCTCACTGAGGTCCTCAGAGCTCTGAGCCAGGAGCTCTCCCACCTCCCCAGCCCTCACCCCAGACAGGTGCTCCTTGAGGCAACAAGGCTGTGGATAGGTGCAGCAGGCAGGAGTGAGTTATGGGGTGCGGGTGCCTCATAAACAAGTCTGGTGCTCGCCTGTCTTCATGAATCACGGCAAAGCCTAATCCTTCATTAGAACATTCCGCAGTAATTGCTGGCGAAATGCCACTTGCCTTTTTTCTCATTTTAACAAAACATTTATGCATGAAAGATTTAATGCCAGGTATCAAGCATATCATTGTAAATTTACCACTAATTAAGCCTAATTAAAATAATTAAATGGCTGCGGAGTCACCATGTGAATTAAAATCTCCTGCTCCATGCTAAGCCGTTTCTCACTTAGCACCCCCACACCCTCAGTTCCAGAGACAAATATATATAACTCTCTCCCGATTTTTGCCGGCACCCTGCTCTAGCTTAACACGGGGGTATTTGCACGGCCAAGGAGATTTGATAATTAAGATAATGCTGTGATTTGACGGTGCGGTTTTTCAATTTCGGGACCCCGGGAGGTTTTCCTTTATCTCGGTGAAGTATAGACAATTTGACAAATCTGTTGCTCGGAGCAGTCGCTGGCGTTTGCATATTCATTAGTCACTGGATTTTTAATCAAAGTAGCTGATGGACCCCTTGCACCACAAATAACTCGGTCATGAATAATTTATCCGTGCTCACTGGCTGGGCCGTGCTGCCTCCCGGCACCCCGGGGCCCTCCGATTGGCTCACCAGGGGTGGCCTGCCCCAAGCAGCACATGGCCGCTCCAGATGTTTGGGTATCCATATGTGCGCAGCTCATCAAAAACCAGGAACGGCCGGCACCCAGGGGTTTCGGCCGTCCCCAGATAGGCCATCTGGAGTTGGAGAAGAAAACAAACCTCGGTGAATTGTGGGATGCGCAGTTACCGTCAGTGGCGCCTGGAGGTGGCGAGGAGCTGCACGCAGGGGGCGCAGGAATGCGGAGGATGCTCAGGTCCCAGGAGCTCTGAAGCTATAGCAAGGCCCAAGCAGAGCCTTTTACAGAGCATTATGTGCGCCCAGGCAGTTGCGTCTTCCGCCACTTGGGCCCCTGTTGGTGTCGGCCCTCCACCCCCCACCCCTGCACACACTGCTTTCCTGCCAGGCCCTGCAGAACCAGGACAGGGGTGCTGGGCCCTACATCACCCCACTCTCCCACCTGCTCTCCTTCTCTTCCTCCCCTCCCACTTCCTGTCCCCCTGACCTCCTCCTCCTCCTCCTCCTCACTTCCACAGCAGGGAATTTTCCTAGGCCTTTAGCACTCTCCTGGCGGTCTTACTCCTAATCATATCAATCTTTTCAGTTTACCCGCTCACCACTTTAAGTATATCTTATATCTAACCATGGAAGAGTTGAGTGGAGATGCAGTTGACTGCTTGACATAATAGCACGTTCTGTAGGCATTTAATGGACCATTGGCACAATTGGATTTTGCAGTTGTCTTTTTCTATGGCGCTGATGCATTTGGCTCCTGGGTCTCAAGCATTTCTGCAGGCTCAGGAATAGCAGGCTGGCCCTGGGCCTGCAATGCTAAGTGGCTCCTTCTGTGACCCCCAGGCTCTGAGGCTCAGATGCTGCCCTTCCCCATGGCTCCCAGAGCTGATCCATCTCCACTCAGCCTCACTGCCAGCTGGGTGTTTGCAAGTTGGCCTAATCCTCTTCTCCACTACAAGGTGATCTTGGGAAGGCAGGGTAATGCCTTGTTTGTCCCTGACCCCTCAGTTTGCTCAGTGCCTGGTGTGCACGAGGCACATTGGCCGTTCAATTTACAAATAGATGAACTGTGGACTTCATATCTTTAAAAAACAAGAATGGGAGCTGGAGAGATGACTCAGTGGATAGGAGCACTTACTGCTCTGGCAGAGGACCCAGGTTTGATTGCCAACATCCACCCTGAGTGGCTCACAACAACCTGTAACTCCAGATCCAGGAAATCCAGCATCCTCTGGTGTTCAAGGGCACCCACATTCATATGATGCACATAAACTCACACAGGCACACACATAATTAAAATATAATTTTTACAAAATTCTGGAAGCAGAATGAAGGCAGAAGTGCTGTGTGTAGGTGTAAACGGAAGGCAGCTGGAACTAGAGTCAGGTACTTCCTGTAGCACTTCCTATAGCTGTTCCCTGCAGTCCCTGCTCAGCTGACAGACACAGAGGGCCACATCACACCATATCACATAGGGACCTCTTCCCCTTGAAGATCCTGAGATTAAAGGCCTGGCTCCTGCCCAGGAGACTGATGGAAAAGTAGACCATAGTCACGTGACTTAAGACTGGGATCTGGACAAGCAAACCCCTCTTGGACTGTAGCAGGTATGGCCCACTGCCTGCGATTGCTCCCCACTGTCTAGACTAGTTCAGAGCCCCAACACGCTGCTGAGGGACTTGCAAGATGAACTAACAGGCAGGCAGGAGTGCAGCAGACCATGCACACCCTAGACAGTAAAGTGGATCACTTCCTGTGTTTTTAAGGTATAGAGAAAGTGTGATGGTGCTGTGTGTGTGTGCATGTGAGTGTGTGTGTGTATCTGTATGTGTAGCAGTGTGTATATCTGTGTGTATGTCTATCACTGTGTATATATATGTGTATCTCTCTGTATGTATATATCTATGTATGTGTCTGTGTATATTTATCTGTATGTTTATGGGCATATCTGGGTATATATCTCTGTTTGCGTATATCTGTGTGTATGTCTGTGTGTGTGTGTGTATATATATATATATATGAATGTGTATCTGTGTGTGTATATGGTCTTGTGTGTATATCTGTATATATATGCATTTATATATATATTTGTGTATATATGTTTATGTGTTTGTGTACCTCTGTGGGGGGGTGTTTAGAGTAAGGGAATAAAGGAACAGCTTGAGCCACTAGTCAGTCCTTCCTGGAGCCCACTGAAGGTGGTGATGAGCCCTCTTGCCCACTCTAGTGGCCTCTATAGGGGTCCACAGTCCAGGGAGTCCCCTGCCCCATCAGCCTCAGGATAGATGTCTCCCTGAAGCCTGTGTGTGCCCTGTGCCACTGGAAAGTATGAAGTAGCACGGTTCTTGGCCAGCTGCATATATGGGAACCATTCTGGGCAGGACTGAGGTCTCAGTGTCCCCAGATCCCTACAATCTCACAGCTAATAGCATCAGCCAAAATCCTAGAGGAGGACAGAGGTGGACTGGACATGGACACAAGCAGCGTCAGGAACGGGAGAGAATGACACTTACCCTGGGAGGACCAGGAGACGTCAGAGGCCTGGCAGAGGATCCAGGATCGCACACCACAGTCTCCTCCACAGCCCTCTTGCCCGCTGTAGAACCTGCCCAGCAGAGCCATTAGTCAGCCAGTGCAGAACATGTGGCATCGCGCCCTCGGGACTCTTATCCCCAAAGGAGACAAGGCTGTGGCTGGAGTAAGGGGCTTTTTCTCCCAGCTATTAAGGAAGCTGGGGAAGAGGCTTCAGGTCCTGCCCCTGGTGCAGCCATCATTTAGACTAGGGTGAAGTTGGAATTGGTAATTCCCTCTGGAATGGATGTTTATGTGCTTGTGTATGTGTGTGTGGCGGGGGGCAGGTAGAGTAAGGGAATAAAGGAACAGCTTAAGCCACTAGTCAGTCCTTCCTGGAGCCCACCCAAGGAGGTGATGAGCCCTCTCGCCTGGATGCAGTTTGGAGAATCTAATAAAGGAAGCCAGAAGAGAAACATGAAGACCTAGAGAAGAGCCACCAAGCCTGACCACCTGAGTCCTTCCAGGATCCACATGCTAGAAGGAGAGTACAAACTGTTTACACATACACACACACACAAAAGAAAAGAAAAAATTTAAGACCCAGAGAAAGGAACACCCCATTGTGGAAGAACTCAGAGTGAAATGGTCACAATCCTACTTCCCCAGGGAGGAGGCATTATGAACTGGTCCCTAATGCAGGGAGTTATTGCTGGACCTGAGAAATGGTCATCTCTCTCCCATCACGGTGCATACCCTGACGAGAACTTGACACTAGACTCTGTTCTTCGACCATGGAAGGCCTGAGCCCTCACCAGTAACCACCACAGCTTCGGAGGTCTCTGCTGGCCTCCAGTCCTCACCCATCTCCTTGCCGTTGGCTGTCAGCAGCACATACTGGATTGGGGTATAAGGCACAGCAACCATCCAAGTGCACATAACAGCAGTGCAATTACACACCTCGCTCCAGAAGTCCCCAGTCAGCTATCTGCAGCCATAACCGTTCTTGGGATACATTTCAGATCCCGAATTACCAGTCTTGTTTGTTTGTGTGATCGTCAGAACAATAATGTGTATTCCCAATTCCTTGACAACTCATTTGATTCTGTTTGTCTTTGTGTTCTATTGTGGAGTTTACAAAAATCTATGAGAGCATTATGATTTCAACTCCAAAGACAGGTGACATTTCTATTGATGTTTCCATAAAGACCTATTGGGTGAAAGGCCTGGTGCTTGGATGCTGGGGAGAGAGATGACGGTAATAAGAGCAGTGACCCTTATTGAGCATCTGGTCATTTCGTTCTCCTGACAGCCATATAGACTGGTGTTATTTTATGCCAATTTTCACCCACTTAGCAAAGAAGGAATGGAGGTCACATAGCTTGGAAATGATAGAGCTAAGCTTTGAACCTTGGAACTCCCGCTCCAGAGTGCATGCTTGGAATCGCTAAGGAAAACAGAAAATAACACTGTGGTGGAGAGTCTGCTAATAAGCAGATCATTTAACTTCATATAATAAGTACTAAGACTATGCACTGGGTGTTTTAAAAGCTATAGCTTTATATAAATTTTATTCCCATTCATCCAACTCTAGTTTTTTACGACAAACTTACTCTAGATGACAAATGTAATAACAAGGACCATTAAGCATAGACAGCCTCTCTTCAGGGCTTTTAGTTCCTGTCGTGATGGACCCAGCTTGTGTGGGGCCTAGTAGGAAGTGAGATGGGAATGCTTGGCATCGCTGGGGACTGTTCTACACGTAGACATAGGCAACTGGTTCTAAGCCTTTTCATACTGTTTTGTCTCAGACCTTGGGGAAAACTGTAACCCCCTCTGGGGCAGGAGCTGTGACTCCTTACTCATTAATTTCTTTAAGAAGAACCACACTGAATCTCTAGTACCTGTCAGGTATAAGCTAACAGCCAGAGGTGTAGAGACAAGCAGGTCTCCTCACCCAAAAAGGAGACACATAGCCAAAGAGATAGCAGGTATTAAGTGATGAAGCATGGGCTGTTCCAGAGATGAGAACCTGTGTCACCAGGAGCCCAGGGGACGGCAGGGGCAGGAAGTGATTGCAACCAGCGCATGTGGCAGATGTCTGTTACTGTAGAGTAAAAGGGAGAGAAACAACTTGAAGAGCCTCCTTATAGCCAAGTGCAACAGCATTTGCTACCCTCGGGCTCTTAGGCAGTATTCCGCTCATACTTAGGGTCATGGAGGATTGGGGTTGGGGACTATGTGTGTGTGAATGCATGTACTTGCAAAAGTGTACATGTGCATGTGGAGGCCCAAAGCTGGTGTTAGGCATCTTCCTCAGTCGCTCCCCACGTTATTGACTCAGGGCCTCTTAGTTGATCAGCTAGTCCATTCGCCCTGGGATTACAGCCCATCACCTTGCCTTTCTGTCTTTTATGTGGGTCTTAGAGAGCCAAACTCTGGTCCCCAATCATGTATGGCAAGTGCTTTATTTTCTGAGCCATCTCCCCAGCCCGGCAGGATTCTGAATATACTCTGGTGTACGCTGTCTTCCCTCTCTGAGTCATCCTCGCCTTGTCTACCTCCTTCATCCTCTCTCCCTCTTGGTGCGCCTTTCTGTGCCCCCCGCCCACCCAACCTCCATGTAATTTGAACAGTTTTCCTCTAGCAATCCTCTCTGCCTCCGTCTTTCCCCTTTTTTTATTGATCAGACATGATTTTTAAAATAAAAACCCTCAGATTCTGCAAAACACCAAGGCTTTGGCAGGACTGAGTCACTGTACAAGCCTGGATCTCTTCCCATTCTGTTCTTTTTTCTCGAGATGCAGACCATTTCCCCTCCCCCGAACTCCAAATGTGAGTGAGTTGTCACCTTCAATAGCAGCCTTGGATTCCGCCTGCCTTCCCTGGGTAGAACTTCATGAACGGTGCTAAGTGCAGCCATTCATACTTCACTCACCCATCCGTCATGCATCACTCCATCAGCAGGACATCCTGCATCCCTGGGCTAATAGCTGGGAGGCTGAGATGGATGCAGCCCCCTCCTGACACCAGGGCACCTAATGTGCAATGACAGGGTGATGGAGTGTGAATCGGAGTTGAAAGCATCAGCCCGTGAGGAGGCATCAGAGAAGGATCAATAGAGAACCAAGAGAAGGTTTCTGAGCCGGGGAGGTACAAACAGGCTCCCGGGCAGCTGAATGCCCCTGGGGAACAGGATTGGGCCACTTCACACCAGTCTGACCACCAGAAGCCACAGAGCTGTGGCAGGGTAGTCACTGCATCTAGTTAAGCAAGCGGGTAGGGGCTCAAGAGGGAACGGAGCCTGTAGGAGTGGATAAGTTTATCAAAATAAAACCTTTGAACATTTCATTGATTTGTGTGTGGTGGGGCACACCCATGCCACAGCTTGTGTATGGGTGTCGGAAGACAACTTGTGGAAATCGGTTCTCTTCCTCCAACATGTGGGTCCTGAGGATGGAACTCAGATAGTCAGGCTTGGTGGCGAGTTTGTCTACCAAATGGAGAACTTTGATATTCAGGACTGTACAGGAGTTTGACTCTAAATAAAAGAGAGAAATAAGATGGAAAGATGAAAGAAGACAGGATTTTTAGGACGTATTTGGGGATAGAAGCGGTGTGAACATGAGCACCCCGGTGCCCCGACCTGGGAGACTCACGGAAAAGCCTGTTGTTTTCCTCTAGCCTTCCCCTCAGAGAGAGCCAGGTCCTTTACCACAGCTTGTCACAAAGAACAGGTAGACAGGCTTCTGCTGTCCCCAGCTTTGAGGCACATTCCCTAAGCTTCCAAGCTGACTAACACACTAGAGACACTTCCAGTGACTGGAGTGTCTCACACAATGAGTGTGTGCCAAGGTTGGATCCAGAGAGCATCAGAAACCAATGAGCTGCCACACCAGGCAGCCTTTCTCCGATAGTTTCCTGAGCTATCAAACTCTGACACTCCTCCATGAATCAGGGGAGTCCTTATGAAACCCTTATGAAGCTGGATGCAGAGCTTCCTGCCTGGGGCCCATGTGTTTAGGCTGGGGGTTCACCCTACACAGCAACTGCCTGCTATAATGTATATATATTGTCTCTCCAAGGTCCACATCCCCAGAATGGTGTATTGAGAGGTACTACTTCTTTAAGGGGTGGGCCTGGGGGCTGGAGAGATGGAGGATAAGAGCATGTGCTGCTCTTCCAGACTACCCCAGTTCAGTTCCCAGAGCTCCCATAGGGCTACTCACAACTGCCTGTAACTCTGCCTCCAGAAGATCCAACACCCTTTTCTGGCATCTGCAGGCAGACACACACACACACACACACACACACACACACACACACGGGCATATGTACATACACCTAAATAAAAATAATTTTTGAAAAGAGGTAGTGCCTTATGAAAGATCCTGCCATCACTGAGTGCCCGCAAACGGCACTGTGGGCTCCAGCTTCACCTCTGCTCTGGCTCACGAAGTGCTGTTTGGTTGGTCATGTCGTTCGTGGCCTTGCCATGGGGTGCTCTCTCCTGAGGCCACAGCAATGGCCTCATTTTCTCATTACCGTGGCTAAATGCTTAACAAGAAGCAGCCTACAGGCAGGAGGAGGGGGACATGGGGACTTGTAGTGCAAGGGTGCAGTCCATCAGGGAGGGGAAGGCAAGGCACAGGAGTGCGAAGCAGCAAGTCACATGGTATCTGCAGTCAGGAAGCAGAGGCGAATGTGGGCGCTCAGCTTGCGCTCTCCCTTTTATCCGTGGACCAGCAGCCCATGGAATGGCACAGCCCACATTTAGGTTGGGTCCTCCCACCTCAATAAACCTAATCTAGAAAGTTTGTTTCCATGGTAATTCTAAATCCTATCAAGTTGACAGTCAAGATGAAGCATCACAAATAGGGACTCCTGATCTTGGATTAGAACTTCCAGAATTAGGAGCTAAACAAACCTTTTGTCTCTTTGAGTCAATTGCCTCATGGACCTTGTTTTAGTAAAGTGAAGTCGACTAAGACACTTCTCTTCTGGGCTCCTGTCTTCCTGTGGCTCCCTAAACATTCAGTCAAGTGTTGCTAGAGACAAAAGACACAAAGTCATAACACTATGTTCACAGACCTAGTAAGTGCTAGACCTAGTCAATGAAATCAGGGGGATGTGGGGAGGTCACATGAGCCCAGCATGTGAATATAATAACATGGGTAGGCATACCTTACCTTTGGCGTGTGTGTGTGTGCATTTAGTACAGCATACCAAAAATCATAAACCAGAAATCCAAAGGATCATCAGATTCAAAGATTGAGTTTTGACATACAAGGTAACTGAGACCCAGAAAGGGGAAAGGGCTGACCTGGGGTTGTAGAGATTTGTGCCAGGGCTAGCCCAAAGCCTTGACCAGTTGACTTCCAGCCTTCCACTGCCACCACTATGAGTGTGGTGGCCTCTGGCAGCTACTTCACAGGACTGGGACTTTGAAATGAGACAATTTGCTGCAAAGAGCAGTGTGACTCAAGGCGGTATAGGAAGCCCTTTGGCCATCTGCGATGGAGATAGGTGGCACACTACTCACCATGATGTCGGAAGGCCCAGACTGAGCCCAAGCCTAGGTCCCTGCTACATGCCCAAAGCTTCAGTTAACTCTTCACAAAAGTCATGACAGTCTTGTTCCATAGCTGCCATCCACTAGACCTCAGAGCTCCCTGAAGATCTAGCTGGGCTGCCTTAGTCACTGCATTGACTCAGCCCCTAGCCCTTGAATGATACAGGCCACAGTTCAATTAGTACCTGTAGAAATAATGAGCTCATCAGTTAATTCTCCCTTGTAAACCCAAATTCCAGATCTCTAGGTGGAAGGGTTTCAAAAAACCTCAAGCCTAAAGTAACTGCCTCCAAGGTAACAGAAAGAGGTTCGGTCCCACTCACTTCCCAGGGTGCTGAGAACTGAAGCCCGTGTGGCAGGTTCGGGTCAGGCTACACGGTGGGCACTGAGGAGCACACAGATTTGGGCCCTCAGACAAAGACTGGGATGCAAGCTGATGTCAAGAGGCGAGTCACAGATAACAGAGAGGAGACACTCCTGAGCAAGCGGCTGAGCGTCTAGAGGCAGCTAGAGCAGGTGGACTAGGAGACATGCACCATAGAGTCCCCAAGGCTGGGTATGTACATGCTACTGGATCAGATTCCCAAATCTAAAACCAGTAAGGGGTAGACAGTAAGAAGGTGACTCAGGTGCACTCCCAGACAGTGCGGGGATCTAGGGGCACATTTCTACCATGGCAAGTCTGCCAAGCAGGCAATCACTTACTGCTTGGCACCATATGGGCTCGGTGTTGCCAGATCTTAAATTTTTTCACAGGAAGCAAAAAAATAAAAATTTAGATTTAAAAAAATGAATTCTCTCAGTTTTTCAATGTTGTTAGTTAATGGGGGAAAAAATGTCTAAATGCTATGAGTGTGTGAGAATTAAATTGAGAAACTTAAAATGCTCCTGAAAGACATAACAGAAGGCTTTAAACAAACAGAAAGGTATACCATGCTCTTGGATCAGAAAATGTAGCATCTGTATTCGTTACTTTTCTCATTGCTATGTCAAAATGCCTGACAAAAACTACTTAAAGAAGGAAAGGTTTGTTTTGGCTCACAGTTCAAGGATACAGTCCATCCTGCTAGGGAAGAAATGGCGTCCATTGCTTGAGGCAGCTGGTCACATTGCTTTCACAGTCAGGAAGTGGACAGAGATGCTCGCTGGTGCTCAGTTCTATTTCTCCGTTTTATTCAGTTTAGGACCCCAGGACATAGGATGGTGCTGTTAGGGTGTGTCTGACCACCTTCATCAGCCCAATCTGGAAACTCCTTCACAGACAAGCCAGTTCTAGATCCTGTCAAATTGAGTGCATAACGATTACAGCACCATAAAGCCGTCAATTCTTAGAGTAGTGCCTAATAGCAGGTTGGGGGAACAGACAATGCGAATGTGGTGGTTTGACTGAGACTGTCCCCCACAGGCTCCAAGTATTTGGACACTTTGTATCCAGTTTGTGGTACTGTTTGGGGAGGGTCATGGAACCTTTAGGAGGTGTGGCCATGTTGGAGGAAGCACGTCCCTTGGGGCAGGCTTTGAGAGTTCTCCAGCCTTGCCAGATTTCCAGTTCCTCTCCGCTTCCTGGGCCTGCTTGTAGGTGTGATCACTCAGCTTTCTGCTCTGGCCGCCTCTGCCGCTGTGCCTCTCTCACCATTATGGACTCTAACCCTCTGAACCATAAGCCAAATAAATTCTTCCCTCTGTAAGTTCTCTTAGTCATGGTGTCATAGCACAAGAGAAAAGTAACTCATATGGAAAACAAACAGACAACAGGCAAGTTTCCCAAATGAAGCGTGAAGGTGAGCTAACTGTCTTCAGTAGATGGTGTAGTGTGACGCCTTAACAGTTAAAGTAATAACACCAGCGTGTGAATAAGCAGGAAGGTTGACAGAGCAAAAGGAAGTCTAGAAAGACACGAATACATAATGGAAATTAAAATATGGTGACGGCGAGGTACCAAGATGAGGTAGAGGTTGTTCAAATAACGGGTAACCGGGTAGACACCTAGGAAGAAAACAGTTGGATACAGGCCCCTTGGTGCGCCAGATCTCCATCTAATACAGCGTTCTTGAACTGACCTGTTTGTATTGGTCAGTGCCTGCCCTCTCCTTCTGGAAGGAAAGCTCTCAGGGGAGATGTGTCCTCAGTGCCTAGAACAGCATCTGGCTCAGTGTGTTGATAAATATATGATGAGTAAAATTGAAAAAGCGAAGTCAAGATCTAAATATTAATAACAGCAACTTCAAAGTCATAGGACAGATCCTGGAGAATATTCCTTTGCTCTTACAGAACACACTAATTTCTAACAAGTATAATTTTCATCAATTTGATCATAGGAAAAATCTTCAAGCCCAAACCATCATAATTAAAGATGAAAATAGTGACAATCTGGTTTTTTAAAAACACCTTGTATTTTCTATAATATACAAAGTATTAATCACCTAATGTATAAAGAAATCTTTTAGAGAAAAATAACACTAGAGAAAATTGGCAAAGGATATAAATAGAAATTCACTAAAAGTTCATTCTTATTCATGATATGAAAAATGCAAATTCAAACTCCAGTGAGATACGAGTTTTCATGATTGGACGTTCTGATAGCTCAGCCATGTTGATGAGGCTATATAGGAACAGACCCTTGTATGAATCACCTTGGGACTCTAACTGGGCTTACTGTGGCAGACAGATGAAGAATGTTGTCAAAATCGTAAGTGCTCATACCCTTTGACCCAGAAATATCCCTTCTAGGAATTTACCTTACAGATGTATTCAGCCAGACTCAAAACAAGTTATACCAGGCCAGATACTGAAGTGCAGTTTGAAGTAGAAAAAAAGACTGGCAACAACTCAGATGTCTGTTGCAGAGGGCTAAGCAAGGAGCAGTGGTACCTCCACACAGTAGAGCAGGGGGCTCTGCCCCTTAACACAGTGGGAAAGCTCTGCGCGAGGCAATGTGGAAAGGCCTCCAGGATACAGTGTCCGCTGGAAAACCAAGATGCACAATGGAATTACAATGGACTGCCATTGACATGACCAGATAAACACACACACACACACACACACACACACACACACACACACACGAGTACAAGTGTGTATACGTATACAGAGTCATATATATATTTAGACTGTCCCTGGAAGTGTTAGATACAAAAGCCTAACAACATTTGTTGTACTATGGAAGAAGTATACAGAAGTGAACAGTTGTAAAAACTAGACACTCATAGCTCTTGGCTCAGTTCTGTTTCCTTGTTCATCTAATAATCCAGGGTGAACATCTTGTTAAACAGGAATCTTAGGAGGTTCCTCAGATGGTGACTCTACCGTCTTTTAGCACAAGACTTTGAAGTGTGTAATCATGATTGTTCTGGTCTGTGTGAGAATTACAAGTACCATCACAATTACCTTCCTTTTGTGCTTTCTAACTTTGAAATACATGATTGAATTATATAAAATAGTAAGCACAACTAAAGGTTAAAAAACTGGATCGGACAAGTCCCGAGAATTGCCAATCAACAATCATTGTGTATGGCATTTGATTATATAAAAGTGGCAAATCTTTATCACTGAGAAAAGTATAGACTTTTCCTAACTAAGAAATGACACTGGATAACAATAATATCCACCAGAGAAAAGCATAAAGCCAGATTTTTTTATCTTACTCTATGCCCCACCAAAAAATATCTAAAACATACTAAAGAACTAAACATATGAAAAAAAACAATAAAAGTCTTAGAAGAAAATACAGCCTGGGAGAAAATGTCTCCTAAAGACTAAATATTTAAGGAAAGCTCATAACTTTGACCCCATTACGGTGATGAAGGATGAAGTCAAAAGACAAGAGACAAATGAAGAGAAAATATTTGCCCCGTGAGTGAAAGACACAGGAAAACACCCCACTGTTGTGAGATTTCCTTCCCTGAGTTGCTCCCTAGGTAGCCCAGGCTGGCCTGGAACTTGTGATCCTCCCACCAGAATTACAGATAAGTACCACCATGCTTAGACAATATCTACTCTCCCCTTATAAGGAGGTCCCAATGACAAGGTACGAGCCCACTAAAGTTCACTCTGGGGAACCAGTGAGATTATCCGGCTTACTTAGAACCCCTTTCAGGCAAGGGCCTGCTGACAGGAGTGTGGATGAGCCCAAAGCAGCTGCACTGGAAAGCCTTCACCCAGGCTGGATGCTGGCTTCTCCACAGGGCATAGATAGAGCCTCACTCTAATTAGCATCCCCCAGCCTACCTACTCTTAACCACCTCAGAGACCCCAGGCCACATGCAGTTAGGGCAGAATTACATACAACTGGCTGGAAGGAGTGGCTAGAATCTCCAGTGAGGATTTAATGAACATCTCTCATCCCCTTCTGTGAGGAATGTCAACAGTTACCAAGAGCTATTACGATGGACTCTTGCAAGCAGGCACAGCTGAGCTGATGGAGATGGAGGGTGCTTTGCTCAGAGAACCAAGTCTACAATAAACACATAGACAAATTGCACTTCTAGACTAGTATGAGGACAGACAATCTGGCAAACTAGGGGCCAAGAATGCCAAAGGGACATTCACAGAAAAAGGAAAGACAGACTGGAGAGACAGCTCTGAGTTCAAGAGCACTTACTGCTCTTGCAGAGGACTTGAGTTCAGCTTACAACACTTGCCAATGTCAGGATGCTTACAACTACCTGTAACTGCATCTCCAGGGAATCTGACATCCTCTCCTGATCTCCTTGGGCACCTGCATACATGACCACATACATACAGGCATATACATG
The DNA here is from genome assembly GCA_035773235.1 of Eospalax fontanierii. Classification (NCBI taxonomy): domain Eukaryota; kingdom Metazoa; phylum Chordata; class Mammalia; order Rodentia; family Spalacidae; genus Eospalax; species Eospalax fontanierii. The sequence goes on from CM069539.1 coordinate 52,812,548, forward strand.
CACATATTTTTTTTAGAGAAAAGGAAAGAAAAAGAAGAAGCCAAAAAGTCGTGGGGAAAGGTGCCTGCACACAGGCAGGAGGACTACAGTCACAATGCAGCAATCTGGCGATCACTTCCCAGGCTGGTGAAGAAGAGGGAGGAACATTCACTTTTGGAAAAGGATGGAAGACATGACTCTTTGACCCTGCTGCCACTGGCTACAGGACATCACTGCTTGAGGGAAACCTGGCATCCTCAGTCAGATGCTGTAGAGCCCTGTCTACTTTCATTGGCGGAGTCCGGATCGGCGGAGGCCTGCGGATTGAATGATGCACACATATAAGAGAGAGACACACACACTACACACTTGGTAGGAGGAAAGGAGAATGACTGACTTTATTGGGAGGCAGCAAGCCTTATATACCCTGAGGGCGGGGCTTTACAGGAGGGTAAAAGTTCAGGTTCTCAGGAGACATCTAGCCACATGACACACACCTGATGTAAACTGAGGCAGTCTGTAAAGGTCAAGTTGTTTACTTCCGAACTGCAACTGACAACATCCTGCTCTAGCTCTTGGCTGAGAGCCTAGCACCAAGAGAGAAGGGCTGCAGGGGGGCCAGACCCTACAAGATTCCTTCAGCTCGATTGTTGGAGGAGTCACTCTGGGGAAATAGTTTCTTATGCACGTGAAGCAGTATGTCTAAGCTGTTCATTACTTCGTTGTCAGAAGAGGAAAAAGAAAGAACAGAAGGGAGTTCTGAAGAATTCCAGAATGCTCATCTGGAAGGACTTGGGTCAACTGGAATGGGAGGAAGGCGGGACAGGGAATGCTAGAGTAGGAGCGCCTTGGGGAGCGGGGCAGCAGATGCCGTGGACGCAGCACCAGTCTCATCAAACTCAGTGCTCCGTGCAGCCATGCAGTCTGGTTTTCAGCTGACGTTGATGACTTTCAGTGTCCCACTCATTCGTGGCCTAATCTTCTCTTGCTAAAGGTAGAGAAACTGAGGCTAAGAATGGGAAGCCGATCCAGCACATCTGGAGGCAGGGCCAGAATTGGAGTGAGAACCCAGGTGATCTTAGCTCCTCTCTCCAAAGCTGCCAACTCTGGTGGTCACGACAGTCCATGTAAGTGGTGTCTCAGCCTTTCTGTGGTGGGGAGGGCCAGACGACCTCTTCATAGTGCTTTATATAGGTCAGTATGGTGGAGGAGGGGCTCCTGTGCTCCAGTGCTCCAGACACTGGAAATATTCCTGAAGAAATATCCACAAATGCTTCTAGTGTCTTCATAACAGCTGGAGATAGGCAAGGATGGAGCTGGTCCTCTCAGGGCCACGGAGAAGTCTCTCTTTCCCTCCCTCTTTCTTTTCCTCTCTCCCTCCCTCCCTCCCTCCTTCCCCTGTTCTATCTCATTTTGAAACATCTGAGTGTTCCTGGTTTGGCTAAGCAGAGCAATTACTGCCCATTGATCGCAGCCAATCTTAAGGGCCTGGGGACCGCCTTCTCGGTTCATTAAAATGACTGTTGTTCCTCTGGAACAGAAGATGCAATACATCTTTGTGAACTAATACCAGAGCCCAGGTTCCCTGGGTATGGAAACTTTGCTCTCAGAAGTTGTTAAAAGACTGTCCCCCTCCCCCACTTCCAACCACCCTGCCTTCTGGAGTGTCCCCCTCCTTCCCTCTGGGAGTCCTGACCCCCTGTGTCCCTAAATCTCTCTCCAGTGTCCTCTGTTAACGACTGAAGAGGATTCTTCCATCTTGATGATCTTACTCCATCATCTTCTATTCCCCGACCCCGCTCCTCTCCCCTAACAGCTATGCTTGAGAGCTGGGCAGACTCTTATGGGGACCCAGCTGTGGCTTTGTTCCTGGCTGGGAGGAAGGATCCGTGAGGACGCAGTGGCTACCCCCTGTCTGTGGTCTCAGGACCCTGATATGGCTGAGTTCTTCCACTCTCCCCATGGCATCTGTCAGTCACTGTCCATGTGGCATCTTGGGATACTGTGTGTCACGTGTTCCTTTGGAGCATGCTGTCCCCAGGGCTTGTTAGAACTACCTTAACACACCATCAGGCCGGCAGAGATGTTGTCGGTGCAGGAAGTGGGAATAAAATGGAGTCTTGGGACAGTGACACATTACCTACACCAGCTGGGACAGACTCCACGCTCCCTCACAGTGGGCACTGGGAGCTGGAGGGTGCAAAGCACTAAGGTTCTCCAGGGTATTGGTTGAGTCTTGGGCTTGCTCTAAGAGATGTGTCCTCCCTCTACAGAAACTCAGGGCCTGGAACATGTGCTATGTATCCCCCAGCCACCCTGGCTGGATCACCTGACCTACATAGGCTGCCCAACCACAGAGCCCAGCCAGTATCACCACAAGGTTGATGGCAAGCCACGGTGTCCAGCACTGTTCCATCTGTCTGTGGTGGTGTGAGGTCTCTCCTTGCTGAAGTCATGTTTCCCCAGTCCCACAAACACTAGATAGGCCCAAGGATGGCTCTTGGTTCATGCTGCCTTGTCAATCTTGGGTACAGAGGGACTTCTCTAAGACATAAGGACAGTACTGAGGACAGGAACTGTAGGGCACAACGCAGGATGGGCCTTAGCCAGGTCACCTGCTATAAGGAATAGAGGAATGGCTCTCGTGGGCGTGGCTCTCCACTCTGGCTAGTCATGAGATCAGCTTCTGCCCAGCATCTGGAAAGAACCTGCACAGAGATGATCTACCTGGGGACAGACTACTATTGCCTGCAGTTGGGACCCCACCCCATAAGGCCATGGGCTAACCAGACCTATAAGACCCCTTGCACTTCCTGAATAAACGAGCTTGCCATGCCATCCACGTGCTTCTCACTCAGCTCTCAGAGTTTGTGTCTTAACTCTGCGCCTACTCACCCCCCAACGGCAGAGACCCTCCGTCCCGCTCGGGCAGAGACTGAGCACAGGGACCCCCAACAAGGAACCCTGGGCACTTCTGTGTCATCTCTTGACACAGAGATTGAATGCAGTTTTTAGGTGAGTGTGTGTGTCCAAGCAAAGGGACTTTGTGTACCTCAGACTGATCGCCCCAAGACCGCACCATGCCCGGCCTTCCGGCTGCCCTCTGCTTCGCCCTTCTTTCTTTTCCAGACCCTTTCCTCTTCCCAGCATGTCTTGCAAAGATCTGAGTATCCTCACAGACACCTGCCCTGAGGCTCCCTTGGGCTGAGGGCAGTATACACCATTTTGTACTTCTCACTCCAAAACATCTGTGGCTTCTGTAGTTGTTTGTTTTGTTGGTTTAGTTTTGAAACAGGTTCTTGCTGTGCATATTCCTGGTTGAGCTAGAACTCACTATGTAGCCCAAACCAGCTGCAAACTTTCAATGAACCTCTTGCCTCTGCCTCTCAAGTGCTGAGTTTACGGGTGTCTACCATCACCCCTGACTACATCTGTGTTGTTTTAAGTCACTAAGCCTGTGACCATGTGACATCAGCAACAGGAACCCTGAACAACTCAGCAATGGCCTGAGTTAATGTACCACCCTTCTAGATATGATTTGTAAAGATAGTAAGGCCAGTTCTATTAAAGGCAAGTTTGGAAATGATTACTCTGGATGATTGAAAGGCTTGAAAGGCTCATGTCATCAAAGGAGGTTTCCTCAAGTGAGAAAGAAGTAGCTAGCTGAATTTTGAAGTCACCTACTCCTTTAGATATATGCATCAGTTCAGGAGAATTACCTACTGACTGCTGTTCTCTGCATCCCCTTCGCCAACCAGGAGCTTGAGGAGTGACAGGCTAATCCCTGCTATGGGATGATGTTGCTTACCTGTCCCATGTCGTGTTTCTACCATGTCCCAAGGCTCAGACATAGACCTGCCAAGGAGCAGGGTGTGACTGACATTACAGGAGGGAACAGAAACACAACTCAGAGACATCATGCTAAATGAAAGGAGCCAGACACAGAAGGACAGCTATTGCCTGGTTCCACCCACTTGAGATGTGTGTGTTGCTCAAAAACCCATGTCAGTAGGTTAGAAACCGATGTCAGTAGAGCTTACCAGGAACTCGGGAGAGGGACAGTACTTAGTGTTCCATGGATAGAGAGAGCTCTCCTTGGGCAGATGAAAGTTTCTGGAGTTGGATGGAGGTGGAGGGTTCATATCAAACCACATGCTTAAAATGGTGAGTCTTGCATGCAGACTTTTCTAATTTTTAAAATCAGCCCCCCAAATGGTAAAAGAGTAGAAAAGGGAGAGTTGGGAAGCAGTGGGCCTGTGCTGAGTAACGCTCGGGTGATCCTAGTGCTTTTTGGAAGAGAACCAAAGAACCCTGCTTTCTGTGCCCTAGATCCCTTCATTCCTGCTCTGAATGCTGACTTCCCTAGAAGCCCTGCCGCCTGGAAACTGGTGAGGAGTCCCCAGGTTCTGAATTTACATTACGTGAAACTGTCACTTTGAACACCAAAGCTGACAGGAAGAATGATGGCTAGGATGGAAGGAGAAAGAAGTGTGCACTGTCATAGGATCCCAGGACAGGTCCTTCCAGAGGGTCCCCTAGGGTGACAGGGGCAGGTCAGAGAGCACTGGAAAGTGACAATGGCTGTAACTGTTGGGGTGCCAGCCCGACCTTCCAGAAGGGCTCTGTGGTGACTTGAATGAGTGTCCCCCATGGGTCCAACTATTTGGACACTTGGTCCTTCGTTTGTGGTGCTGTTTAGAGAAGTTTTAGGCAGTGTGACCATGCCAGAGGAAACAAGTCACCAAGGGTGGGCTCTGAGGGTTCCTAAGCCTTGTTCTTCCAGTCTCTCTCTGCTTCCTGGGCCTGCGTGAATGTGTGATCTCTTGGCTTTCTGTGCCCGTGACGTCACCCTCCGCTTCCATGCCCGTGACGTCACCCTCTGCTTCCGTGCCCGTGACGTCACCCTCCGCTTCCGTGCCCGTCAGTCACCCTCCACTTCCGTGCCCGTCTTCTCTGCATGGACACAAACCCTCTGGAACTGTGAGCTCAGATAAAACTTTTTCTTCTGTAAGTTGCCATGGTCATGGTGTCTATCACAGCAACAGAAAGTAACGAACGCAGGCTCCCCTCATAGTGGGAGCAGAGGCCCCACTGCAATGGACGATGTGTCTAAGGGTTTGACATAGTCACAGGATGCTATCCTCGGAGAAGTTCGGACTTGAGAACCACAAAATAAAGCTTTAAAAAAATCATATAAAACACAATTAAAAATATATTTATTTTAATTTTAATTACATGTATGAGTCTGGATGCGGATCTGTGCACATGAGTGCAGGTGGCCACAAATGCCACAGATGTCAAGATGTCAAGTCCTTAGGCCCTTGAGTTATAGGCAGCTGTGAGCCGCCCAGTGTGGGTGTTGGGAACCAAACTTGGGTCCTCTGAAAGAGCAGTATGCACTCTTAACCTCGGAGCCATCTCTCTAGCCTCTCATAATGTCTTAAATAAGTTTTTGATTTTGTATTAGCCACAGTTATAGCTATCCTTGGTCAGATATGGGCCACCAGTTATACACACTGTGGGTCACTTCTCTTCCCACACCCCCTTCTCTGTCACATACACACGCTCAGTCAAAATTCTCATATAATAAGTATCATACCTTGTTAATTGAACAAATCTGTTACAGAGCCTTATATATTTTTTTTTCTATATAAATGTATATGTATATATACACATATACATATATAGTAAGAGCTTAATTTTGCTAAAATCAAAATAACAATAAAAGAATAGAAACATCACAATAGATGCCATTGTGATATGATGGCCTTCAGTCTGCTTTTTATTTACACACTTTATTTAATGAATGCATGTCACTGTTATAAAAGCAGACAGAACTCTGTGACTTTGCACAACTATGTTGTGACCCTGGAAACAGGCCAGACCATGAACATGTGACCTGCTGTGGGCTGTGTGTCTGGGTTCCTCCAGGTTCTTGAAGCCTAGCCTCCAGAGTGATGATCAGAAGGAGATGTAACCCTGATGAAAGGGACTAAGGGCTTTGTCAAAGAAGCCCCAAAGCACTGTGTAAGGACCCAACCAGGCTTATGAATCAGGAATCAGATTCATCAGCATCTTCATCTCAGACTTCCCAGTTTCCAGAACTGTGGAAAATAAATTTCTTCTGTGTATCAGCTCCCATAGCTATGGTACATTGCCAAAGCAGTCTGAATGAGTTAAGACACCAACTCAGAAGAAAACTGTGGCAGGATGGGAGACTCAGAGAATGAAAAGCAGAGGGCAGTTTAGGGCTCAGAGAAATGACAGATAGCAGAGACCTGAGGAAGTTCAACAGCAGCGGTGTGGGTATGTATGTGGGAGGAGGATGTGTAATGATTGATGTATAAGAACATTCGATGCAGCACTCAACGATAAAAACTGAAACAACACCGCTGACCAGCAAAGGAAGAATGGTTATGCAAAGTATGGTGTGTCCCCATACCATGAAATATCATGCAGTGCTTACAGAATGTAAATCAAATCAAACGGTGTCAAGTCTACCTTTCATAAGAGCAAGACTAATTTGTCAATGACATCAGGGTCTCCCATAGTAACCTGGGAGAAGAGTGCTCAGAATCACCACTGGGTGGGGCAAATCTTGGTCCAACCACACATAGAAGCAATTTAATTATATAGGTATCAGGAGTCAGGGGTCTATGAGATGGCTTAGTGAGTAAAGGCATTTGTAGCCAAGCCTGACGGTCTGAGTTTGCCCCCCCAAAACCCCCATGGTGGAAGGAGAGAACTGACCCCCACAGGTTGCCTTTGGATCTTCAGGCTCCACTGTAGCACACAGACCCACACACAATAATAATTTTTTTTAATTACAAAAGAATCTTGGAAATGTTTGTTTGTTTGCTCGTTTAATGGATAAATTATCCTTCTAGAAAATATCCTAAGGGAAATATCTAAAATTTAGCAAAACATACCACACTGTTACTTACATTAGTAAAATATATGTTAAAAGTGAACAGCTCAGAGACCCAATACTGAGATAACAGTTCAGTAAAATATGGTGCATCCCTGTAATGAGATACTATAATAATGCTAGCCATCAAAACTATGCTTTAAAAGCCAGGTGTGGTGGCACACACCTGTAATCCCAGCACTCAGGAGGCTGAGGCAGGAAGATCAGGAGTTTGGGGCCAGGCTGGACTACACTGGGAAACCCTATCTCAAAAAAACAAAACAAAACAATAAAGTATGTTTGGAAGTTTTCTTGTAGTACTCTAGAAAAATGCTGTGGCATAATATTAAGCAAAATAAAAAATCAATAGTCAAAATTAGATACCGCACAATATCTTGTAGGGAAAAGAAAAAATATCCTTAGGCAAAATATGAAATAAATGTATTCAACACGTTTTTAATAGATCTTCTGGCTACCAGTGTGGTGGTGTTGCTAATGTCTTTCTTTGCCCTGGACCTTACAATCCTATTGAAAAGACCACAGATGATTTTGATGATTATAAAAATAACAATCTGGCAAGCTGGTGAGATGGGTAACAGCAGTTGTCCTATAAGCCTGGCAACTTGAGTTCAGACCCATGGATCCCATGATAGAAGGAGAGAATTGACTCTGAAAGTTATCTTCTGCTCTCTACCCGTACTCCATGGCGCTCCAGTATCTGCAGTTACACATGCACAGCGTATACACACATACACATAAAAAATAAGAAAGAAAGAAAGAAAGTTGGAATTGTAAAGATTATCCTCTGGGAAGAAAACAGATTGAACATATGTAAAAAAGTAGAGAGTGTGTATAGACTATTCTTTTAATAAGACTGGATGTCAAAAAAAATTTTCAATTAAATGACGCTACAGTGGATATAGGTCTCAGGTGAGAAGTTCTTAGCTGTTCTTTACTGTGTTTCCCGTGTGGAAGAGATGTGACTGGTTCATGGGCTCTGAAGAAGGTACCAGTAGAAAAGAGCTTGTAAATGCAGGGCAGAAGAACTAACAGCAGATGAACTTAACCTCAGACAAGCAACATGTCCAAACTGATAAGTGCCACTGTAGACCCTAAGAGGAGCAGGGGCCACAGGGCCTAGGATGGGGTCCTGGCTGCAGAGTAAACGAAGGCGAGCTCCACTTTACCTGAGTCAAACAGCTGGTTGAGCCAGGAAGGAAGGTAAAAACCTAGAGGCTCACCGGGTGCTGCATGACTGAGTGTACTGGGCCACACTGCCTAGAGTCTGAACACTCCAACTGTCCCCACCCTCTCCCGTGTTTCCTGCATTTAGAAAGATGACCCCTAGGGTAGTGGTGTGCCTGGCAGAGCAGCGTGGACCAATTATGCTTATTAAAGCATCTCGACGACGGAAAGGAGTCAGGCAGGAATTCCCTAACTAACCAATTTGTCTTCATCTGAGAGGTCAATGTAAGGACAATGTCACGCATGAGATCTCAGAAAACACAACTCCCACGTGGTCCACAGAAAAGGCACATATTTCAGGATGTGCCTCAGTTATCTGAGAAATGGATCAAAATTGAGGATTCAATAAAAGAAACTGAAGAAGACAAAAGACCCAGAGACTCATCAAAATCAGTTAAAATTCTGAACTACAATTATCCAAAGGAAACAGAAGAGAAAGGAAACCCCCTCACGGGGGGGTTATATGTGCTCTAAAAACAACCGAGAACAGGAGGTAGGGACATGGCTCACTCTAAAGCCCTTGCCGGGCAAGCATGAGGACCTCAGTTTGGATCCTCAGTACCCATGAAGAAAAGCCAGGTGTGGCATGTGCCTGTAACACCAGGACCAGGGAGGTAGAGATAGGAGGCTCTCCGGGGCTTGATGCCCAGCTGATCTAGCTCAGATGGATAGATGAGTAGCCACAGGTTCAGTGAGAGACCCTGTCTCAGAACATAATAATAAAGAATAAGGTGGAATGCAATTGAAGAGAGACCTGACATCATCAGCCTCAGGCTGACTCTGGCAAACCATAACAGATTGCATCCTTGGCTGATTGTGGAAGCTGTGGTTTGTGCCCTACCTTTTCACACCTGTACCTACTGTCTAACTTGTTAATCAAATCAGAGCTTAACCACCAGATTCGTTTTTCTTCGTTCTATGTATGTACCATAGTCATGTACGGAGGTCAGAGAACACTTGCAGGAGAGTTAGCTCTGTCATTCCACCACGTGGGTCCTGAGGATCAAACAGGTTTTAGGCTTGGTGGCAAGTGCCTTTACCTTCTGTGTCATCATTCCAGCCCCACATCTCTAAAATATTATTTGTTCACAATAATTCACTGGATTTGAATGTAGTCTTGGTATTAAAATGAAGGCTGCAAAGACATTTTCTCTAGCATGGTAAAGAAGCCAACAGCTAAATTACAAGTTGTAAAACCCCATTAAAATCAGCTCTAAGAATAGTCCAACAACCACCACTTAATTAATGCCTACAGAGAGCCAGGTGTGGACAGGTCCCCGGAGCTCTTACTTCATCTCTGAGTGATGCTACTGAGATGACGCTGTTGACAGATGAGGAATCCAAGACCTGGAAGAGTCATGTGGAAACACCCTGAATCTTTCTAATGAGACAACCCTAAGTGGAGGCTGGTCCAGTCAAGAGGGCTTTTCACTGACTTCCTACCATGTGCCAATCACAAGCATTCAGGGAAGAGAGAAACTGCGATAGACTATAAGAAGCCAAGCCAAGGGAGCATCAGCAGAGAGCTTTGAAGGCCAGGGAAAGCTGTGCCCACAAGGTGCTTGGAACCCTAGGAGAGCCCCATAGGTGAGGGTGAGGGTTCAGAGATACGGTTTTTGTGGGTGTGGTAAGTGGATGGATGTAAGTTTGGAGTGTGTACACACATGCTTGTGAAGGCTAGAGGTGACATTGGTTACCTTCCTCAATTCTTTCTCTACCTTATTTGAGACAAGCTATCCCCCTGAACCTGGAACTCATCGATTGGATAGACTGATTGACTAGTAATCCCCAAAGATCCACCTGTCTCCACTTCATTGGTGCTGGGATTACAAGCACATACCCTCTGCCGTGTCTGGTTTTTATGGGGGTTTTATATGGCAAGCACTCCCCAGCCCCAGAGATGTGTTCTTGAATGCTGCAGCCCGGAGTGCAGGGAGGAACAGTGAGCAACACTGACGGTATTCTTAAACCTCTAGTCCAATGGTCAAGCATTGTGACGGGGAGCAAGAGACTCTAAGGAACCAGAGCAAGGACATCAGTGGTGGTTGGCACAACCAGGGGAGGGCTCTCAGCGCCTGTGAGACAGAAGCTCAGCCTGGAAGGACGTGCCAGCTGGGGAAGCTGAGAGGCCCCAGGAGCGGAGTCTGGCATTGTAGCCACACTCTGCCGTGTTTGCAAACAGCAAAGGTAGAAGGGAACGCACAGGCCATCTGTAGAGACGGTTACCTTATGGTACCAACCAGCTTCGTATACGATACTCTATAGATGTTTGTAAAAAATGCAGCCACAAGCTCGGAACAGGATCTTAACTGAACCAGACGAGATTGTCATTGGCAAGGTGTGGAGCAGCCATGTGTCAGCAGTTTCATATGGTTCCACCTAACATATAGTGTGATCTAATTTGTGATTTTTAACATAGAAGCAAAATGCGTGTGCTCACTCATGCTACAGTAGCACACAGCAGCTAAGGCGGGGATGGAGTGAGGGAGGTCGGTTTATTTACTTAGTTTTGCTGTCTTTTAGTTTTGATTGGCATATACTAATTATACATGATGGGTTTTAGTATATGTTCATATGTGTATACAATGCACCCTGATCCTATCCACCCCCGTTTCTCTCTCGTCACCCTCCCACTCCTGCCGATCCCCTTCCTCTTCCCAACCAGTCCTTCTACTGTCATGTCTTTTTTATAACTCAGTCCATTTATTTTCACTTTAACAATACACTTCCATGAGGAAGTTAGACAAGAAAGAAGAAAAGATTTGGCAGGCCTGGGAAGATGCACTGTGGCCCATCTGGTCCCTCACCAAGTGACTGTCACAGGTGCGTGGGGCACGCACTTGCCATGGTGTGCACAGGTGGAGATCAGAAGACAGCCTTGGGTGTCAGTCCTTGACTTCTAACTTGTTTAAGACAGGGTCTGTCGTTCACAGCGTCTTACACCAGGCTAGCTGGCAGGAAAGCTGCAGGGACTTCTACTGTCTCTGCCTCCCATCTCAAGGAGTGCTAGAATTACAGACAAGTGCTACCACCTCTGGCTTTACCTGGGTTCCGGGGATTTGAACTCAGGTCTTCACACTTTTGAAGCAAATTCTTTACCCACTGAGCTTCTCCCGAGGATGAGATCAGTCAAATATAAGAACAGGATCTCTGGCCTGGGAACTCCACAAATTTCTTTAGAACTCTGGCATGACTTTAAAGCTGATATATACATTTTTCATTGTTGACTAAGTGTCACCTCAGCCCACTGTGCCATCCTAGTCCCTACAGAGCCACAGAACATTTTTCAAGAACTCTTGTAACATCTGCCCCCAGCAAGGCAGCCCTGGGCCGGGGTGGGGGAGAAAACCACTTAATGTTCTAGTACTTCGGATGGATTAAGCGTTCAGTTTTATTTTGATTATTATTTTTTCCATGAATATAAGCCATTTTGCATTTTGGAATCCTTCTGCAAACAGAGCAGTTTGTCTTTGTGTTTGTTCATTTAAAAACAAATATTTGCCTGCCAAGCAAATACTGTCTCTTAGGGTGTACTATTAATAGGATAATTAGGCAGCCGGTAATGAAAAGGATTGCTGGTAATTATGGCAAGATTTGTTTTGGCATTTGAAGGCAGCGATGGAGGCTGGAGTGCTAAAATCTACCTTAGAGTTAATTAGTACAATTAGAATACACCTGAAAAAATAGCCCAGCTAATAAACACTTCCCTTCACTTTTAAAGTGACAGCATCAGGCACTCCCCAGGCTGCGTGGGCAGTGGTACCCTGGTGTTTCAAAGGTGATAGTGTGGTGCACAAGGCGGAGGAGGTGGGTCTGCTCACCTTTGGTCCCCACAGCATCCCTTCTCTGTGCCTGTTCCCTCTTTCTCCGCCAGGCCATGCCTGCCACCCCACTCTCGTCTACAAGACGTTTCTCCTTGGAGCCTCCAACTCTTCCAGATAGATATAGTGAGTTCTTTCTTCCCATCTTTCCTAAGGAAATCGAGGTTCCAGATGCACCAGGTGTCCAAAGTCATAGATGAAACTAGAGGTCGGGGGTCACAGATGAGGTCAGAGGTGACAGACTGTACCTAAGAAATGGCAGAGGACAATTCAGAGTAAAGCAGACTGCTGATACCTGCTCAGGTTCCTGGGTCTGTACTAAGCAAGCGCTGGCCTTGCTGAGTCACTCTTGAACAAAGTAGGTCCTTAGACCCTATAATCTGCTGCTCTGGTCAGTGTCATTTGTCATATGATGAGCTTGAAATATCAAAAATCACTCATCTTAGGACAGAATCTCAGCAGGGAGCAGAAGTCAGGAGAAGAGTTCTTGCCTAGCACGTGCGAGGCCCTGAGTTCAATCCCCCGTGCTCAGAAGTCTCAGGAAGAGCTCAGAAGTCTGCCTTTCTTTCTTCCCTGATGCCTTTCTTCTTTCCACATCTCAAGCCCATTGGTGGAGTTTTCCTAGGTGGTCAGGTTGTTGGGCCAGGGTCCACATCTGACCCATCGGTCGTGGAGAGGTGTGTGGATCTGGAAGCACATGAATTCTAGTAGGCATGCAAAAGTTCACGTGCACACCATGAGGAACAGCATTGAGAGAAGACTGCACACCTCTCATCCAAGCCCTTAGGAGGCTCAGAGTTTGAGGCCAGCCTGGGCTATATAGCAAGACAGAAGTCGGGACAGGGGAGAAAGAAGGGGGAACAAGGAGGAAGAAGAAGAGGAAGAAGAGAAGAGCTAGAGAGAAGGCTCAGAGGGCAAAGGCGCCTGCCCCCAAGCCTGAAAAACAGAATTCAATCCCTGAGTCCCATATGGTGGAAAGAAAGAACAGAAATTCGACCAAGTTTGTTGGGGTCCCAGCACTCAGGACCGGCCTGAGGGGGACTGAAGGCGCTCCGCCGTAGGGGAGGGGACGAGTAGGCGCAGAGTCAACAGACAGACTCCGGGAGTTGAGCAGAAAGCCAGCAGTGGTGGTCTGCTGCAAACTCATTTATTCAAGAAAGAGCAGAGAATCTTATAGGTCTTGTTAGTCAATAGCCTTATGGGGTAGGGTCCTGACTACAGCCAATTGCAGTTTGTTCCCAGGTAGATCTCCAGGTGCTGGCCAGAAACTGGCTTCACAACCAACCGGTGTGGAGCATCACACCCACAAGAGCCATTCCTCCATTCCTCCTGGCAGGTGGCCTAGCTAGACCCACCCTGCATTATGCCCAACAGAAGTTGTCTTCTGACCGCCACCCATGACTGTGGCATATGTACACATATGAACATGTGCACACATGCAAATAAATACAGAAATGTAATTTTTAAAGTAAAGGACACCCAAGACTCAGGGACCATTGTGGAAGAAGAGGTGAAAAGATTGTAAGAGCCAGAGCTGGTGGATAATCACAAGGAAAAGAGTGTTCCAGGTGGCTGGGGAGTTACCCGCATGAACTTACAGCAATGGCCACAGCATGCACAAGACCCATGCAAGCTCAAGCCAGATGAAATCCCAGCACAGACATGGGGAAGTGGGTAAGAAGCCCCAATCTTAGCTGTGGAACTATTGGCAGAACTGGTTTCTCTAAGACTCCAGTGGATAGAAGACACCAAAGGACATTTGTAAACATGAACTTGGCTTGACAGGCCTTAACACATATGACAGAGTACATGAAGTCCAGCGGGAGTCTATGGGGAGTGTGAACTGGAGGAGGGCTAAATATGATCAGAATATGTTGTGTTAAATTCACAAAAATTCAAGAAAAAAATTAAAAGAAAAGAAGGAGGAGGAGGAAGAGGAAGAAGAGAATGGCAGTCAGTCTCCGAAGACTGCAATTTGTGTCGTGTTGTTTAACCGCTTCACAGTCTCCATGCCCTCCTCCCCAAAACAAGAACAAAACTGCAATGTGCCTCCTAAGCCTGTCACTACAAATTCACCAAGGGACAGCGAGACACAGCACATGGCTGGCTGCTGCCATGGTCACCGTGCATGTTGTTATAGTCATAACTAACACTGTGTGGGTCATTGTCTCCTATGACTCCATTAGCACCTAGCCAGCACTCCAACTTTCTTCGTCCAGTTGTGTGGAGTGGAAAGGAAAGCTGGAGACCCTGCGGAGACCCTCCTGACATCTGTGAACATGGTTTTTAGCACAAGGTAAATATTAAAGCACAGAATCCGGAGAGAGAAAAAGAGAGAGAGAGAATAAGAGATTTGTGTCCATCTCCTGCACTCTGCCCACTACTGTCTTCCCAGTCAGTTGTAAACAATAACAGCCAATGACCTATCAATCCATTGACGCCAAGCTATACACTTCCTAATTCTCATAGCCACCCCACGAGACATTTTCTCATCTTTCAAATACTGCAGACACTGGAGCTCAGAGAGTCTAGGTAACATATCCTAGGCCACACAGCCAGAATTAAACCTGACTCAAGCTCTTTTCATTGATCATGGGCTTGAGGATTTGGGGTCAGGACACACAGGTTCCCAGTCATTGGCACACCCGTTCTTTCGCCACCCCATGGTGAGTGGGCATTAGAAAGAACAGGAAGAGAAACTGTGTTTAGTAAACTGAACTCAAAGAAAAAAGCCTCTCACATGAAAACTGAAATCTGTGTCCTCTGCAGTAGCTGGATTTGTACTGATTAATTAGAAAATTGCATTTATATAACCCTTTAATCTGTATTTATGTGTTACTAAGGACGCAGCGAGCTGGGCAGGGAATTACACCCAGATTAGCCTTGATCTGTAAGCAGCCTGGATAGGAGCTGCTTTCTGGGATGAAAGAAGAGACTCAAAAGGATTTGGGGCAGGGACCCCTGGTGAGGATCCCTTCTTCCCACAATGCCTTGGACCTAGGTTGCTTGGGCCATCAAGTGCTACTCAGCAACCTTCACATGGCCTCTCTGGTTCAAAGAACAGCTGAGAATACCCAAAGAACTCATTTCCAGCTGAGTGTGGCCTCTGGTTTCCCAAACAAAATCGGTTTTATTCTTCTAAACATGTGTTCAGTGAGATTAAAGTTCCATCAACTGCACAGCTTAGCATGGGCTTTTTTGGGAAGTGGCTCATGTCCCCACAAAAGGGGAGGTAGGAAGCAGGAGGGGCTGGGCCTCAAATCCTGCTTATTAAATAAAAAAACCCTTAATGGATAAAGGGAATTGAAGTAAGGATCACAGGATCTGTGATATCCAGGGGAGGGCATTTGATCACAACAAATCATTGTAAAGTATTCAGCTATGAATGGTACTCTTTTGTGTGTGGGGTGTGTGTGTGGGTGTATGTGTGGGGTGTGTGTGCGTGTGTATGTGTGTGGGGTGTGTGTATGTATGTGTGTGGGGTGTGTGTATGTATGTGTGTGTATGTGTGTGTATGTGTGTGTGTATGTGTGTGTGTGTGTGTGTGTGTGTGTGTGTGTGTGAGCCCCAGGAAATCTCCTATCTCAGTCTCCCCAGTACTAGGATTCTAGCCACACACAGTTCCCAGCTTTTTACCTGAATGCTAAGGATCGAATTCAGGTCCTTATTTGTGAGGTATGCACGTAACGGACTGAGCCACCTCCCTAGCCCCCTCTTTCATTCCTTTCTTTTTTTAAAGTTAGACAACACAGATGTCCCAGATGTGGCAGGGGGCTCAGCTCTGTCCTTTGGGGTGGGACACAGTCTGACTCGGGTGTGGACTGAGGAACAACACTGGGTCCAGGCTGTTTGAAGGGGCAGGTTGTCTAGGTTGAATTTCATTGGGAAGGAGACAATGTAGCTGGAATTTGGCCAGGAGCCACCAATGATTCCTTTCTCCCATTGACACAAAGTTCAGTTACAGAGTCTGGTGTGGTTGTGAGTGCAGACATGGACTAGTCTGTTACCATCTGAGCCTGTCACTCATCTCTGTGATGAAGGGAGTGGACCGGAAGAAGGAAGGGACTGATGGTAGCTCTATGGTCTCACTTTTAGGAACACCTACTCAGACATTCTAACAGTATTTCCAGGTCTTTCCCATCTTCTTGGGATAGCATGCTGTGGCTTCTCAGTATAGGTTCTCCAGGCAGCCTGCTTGCAGAAACTCACTCTGGCCATGTCACTCATAAGCCCTCCAGCCTAAACTTTCTTTGCTCTGTTTTCCTTCTCTGCAGTTAGAATGATGGTACCAGTGTGTACATCACAGAGCTGACGTGAGAACAAGACAAGAAAATTCATGCCATGCTGGTGGCAAAGCACCTGGGTCAGGTGAGTCTTCTACTGTGGCAGCCTATGATCTGGTCAGACTCACTGTGTCTGAGGGCACAGACCGTGAATAGCTCCGGGCTTGGTCTTCCCCTTGACACATGCCAGGCTCTCAGAAAGTAGGTGTTGAAGAAATAGCTATCTGCTCCCCACAGCCAATGAGCTGTGCCTCACTTCTAGAACCCTAGGTTCTTTCAACTCCGCTCTGCCTTAGCTGGCCCTCAGTGAAGGTTGTCCTCCATGGCCACCGTGCCCAGCACACTAATGTGCCCATTTGCTCTCCTTAGGTATTTCACTAGGAAAGTGTACATTTTCTGTTTTCCAAGGGCCCCCATGCCAACTC
Source organism: Eospalax fontanierii (assembly GCA_035773235.1). Taxonomy (NCBI): domain Eukaryota; kingdom Metazoa; phylum Chordata; class Mammalia; order Rodentia; family Spalacidae; genus Eospalax; species Eospalax fontanierii. The sequence goes on from CM069539.1 coordinate 52,829,208, forward strand.
CAAATTGTAAAAGCCCCTGGACCCCCATGGAGCTAGAGAGAACTTCTTGGTACGTAAAAAAGAGCCCAAGAAACCAAGATAGAGTATGAGCCTTCTAGAAGCTTCACCTGACTCACCTCCTGGGCCTCTTGTCCCCTTGGAAGTCAGGTCATGGTATTAGCCCACTCTTTCCACAATGTGTTCAGTGGAACACTTCTCCCCCAGAATGCTGTAGGGTGAGACGAGTCAGGCTGAAAAGCACTGGGGAACGTGGCTGTTACGAGGCTGGGGATGAATGATGCTCACCCATGTATGAAAAGCCCTACTAGTCCTTCAGCTTGGGTGCAGGGTGGTTCAAGTTCACTTCACACACAGGTTTCTAAACATTCTACCAACACAGGTCAGTTGCCGTGTGAGCCTTCTTCTGGCCTCTTATGGCATGGATGTGAGAGATGTGGCTCTCTGATCCTCCCTGCTTCCAATACACGCCTCCTTCCCAAGAAACATCAAGAAATAGAGAAGACAGACATCTCAACAAAGGGCTTTCAGTTCTCGTTTCTTGGACTTGGGGAGAAAGAGGAGAACAAGAATCCAAACCATGTAACCAGTCTTCTAAAAAAAGAAGCCATGACCCCTTGACCTATGCAGGGACAGAGGTGAGGGAGCAGGAGTCCAAGGAAGATTCAGGAAGCAGAGAATGAGTCACATTCCAAAATAAATAAATCAGAGGTCACCCTCAAAGCAGGTTGTACTGCGTTATTTGAACAAGGCCGCTAGACATCTGGTTGTTTCTATGAGCCCCCATCCCTCCTGTTTCCATAAATTTAAACTAATCCTGTGGGACCTGGGATCATAAGAATAATCCTCACATCTGTGTGGGCTTTGCAGCTTTTGAAAGCTCATTCATGGAATTATCTCATTAGTTCCACTCCATGCCTAGGGGAGGGACTCAGGGACACTCATCATCATTTAGCAGATAGGATGCTGAGACCCAGAGAAAGAAAGTGACTTTCTCAAGGTCACACAAGCCAGAGGAGGACAGAGATAAAGGCAGAGCTCTCCTGACACCCAGCCCAGGACTGTCCCACGAGAGCAGTGCTCACTTAGGAAGAGGGCACTGAGACTCGGAAATGGACCCCCTTGCCACAGTCCCAAAACTCAGGGCTGTGCCTAGCCTAAAAACGTCATGTGCCCGTCCCCCTTGAATCAGTGAAAATGAGATGTGGATGGAAAGCTATGATAGGGCCTGGAGAGATGGCTCAGCAGTTAAGAGCACTGGCTGCTCTTTCAGAGGACCCAGGTTCAATTCCCAGAACCCACATGGTGGCTAACAACCATCTGTAACTTGGTTCCCAGGGGATCCAAAGTCCTCTTCTGACCTTCATGGGCACTGTACAACACAGGTACACTTACATACATGCAGCAATACATTAAGACACATAAAATTAAAATAATAAATAATTTTTTAAAAAAATAAAGTTTTGATGGAAGATCACAACCTTCATGGTTAGATAGCCCAAGTTCAAATCCAGATTCAGCTTCCTTGTCAACAGACTTCAGACAACGTGATTGGTCATCCATGTTGGCTCCTCACCCCTGAAGTGAATGATAATTCTACGGAGCATCATCACCTTCTTGACATACTCATCTCTCCTTCTAACAATGACTCCTCATCTTTGGGAAACCAACTCCAGCCACAAGGCTCAGAATGCATCTTCTTACTTGTCATAGTTACCTTCAGTTGTCACCTCAACACTTTGGAAGAGATTGTCTCCCTTGGACGGATGTGTGAGCACACCGTGGGGTATTTTCTTGATTGCTGATTGATGTAGGAGAGCCGAGCCCACTGTAGGTGGAACTATCCCTAAGCAGGTGGGCCTGGGCTGTATAAGAATGGTAGCTGAGCAAGTCGGGACAAACAAACTAGTAAACGATATTCCTCCATGGTCTCTGCTTCAGTTCCTTCCTCCAGGTTCCTGCCAGGAACTCCTGTCCTTTGACTATGGACTGTAACCCATACGCCAAATAAACCCTTCCCTTCCCCGAGTTGCATTTGGTCATGGTGTTTATCACAACAGTAAGCAAGTCAGGACGCCACCCCAGCACATCCATCTGCCTGCTGCAGGTATAGGCACAGAACCCCACATCAGTCAGGGACCTTCCCTAAGACTCACAGAGATGAAAGAAGGGCCCTTCCTTGCTGGAGGTGAAGCTGAGCAGCTGTGACCCCAGCAGCGTGGAGTTGGTGATTTGAGACAGGGAGCTGATATGCAGAAGAGGCAGAGGAGACATAGATGGAGAGTGTCCTAGAAGATGTGAGCCCTAGGGTATGGCTGCACTAGGAGGACTGCCCTTCCTGGGGGGTCGGTCACGAGAACCTATAAATCCCATGGTGGCTCCCAGAGCCAAACCATAGGGCCCAGCAAATGAGAATTATCAACCCTGCTGGTTACTGTGAGGGTCCTCCTTCAAGGAAAAGAAGAAGTGACCAGGAAAACACCTCAAATAGTACTCAGGTAGGAGCAAATGCTTTCATCCTCTTGGATTTCACAGACTACCAGAATCCAGAGCTCAGTGGAGCAGAAAGATTGGAGCCCAGACCTTGCATTATGGCATGAGGATGAGAAGATCCACTTCATGCACTTGAATGAAGAATTCTAAGGATGTGAGCCTCGTCAGGAAGAGTGGAAAGCAGGACCCAGGCTCCCAGGCTGGTGCTCTGTATCCTGCCTTTCCCTTGTTGCAATTCTCACACTGTGTGTGTGTGTGTGTGTGTGTGTGTGTGTAATATATGCATGTGGAATATACATACACACATATGTGTGCCAATGCACATGCCCGTGCATGCCTGCACATGGAAGCCAGAGGAAGACCTCAGGTGTCCTGCTCTATCAGTCTTCTCCTTACTCTCTTAAGACAGGGTCTCTCACCTGGAGCTAGGTTGGCAGCCAGCAAACCCCAGTGACCCTCCCATCTCCACCCCACACTGTTGTGTTACAGGCATGAGTGGCCATGTCAAGTTTTTACGTGAGTCCTGGGGATGCAAACTCATGTACCTGTGCTTGTGCAACAAAGGGCTCTTACACAGTCAGTCGTCTCCCCAACCCTGATTTTCATGCTTTGAGAATACAGAGATGCAGTGGAAGCTGATGTTATAGACTGCACTGGTTAATGGGAAGGGACCCATGTTCACTTTTCTTAGAAAAGATCGTGAAGATCAAGCAAGATGCCATAATGTGAAGGTTAAGAGTGTATTAAAGTCTACTGTCTGAAACCAAGAGATTATTGTTATTGTGAAATTATGCATGTGGAATTCCCTATAAAAGGAGCCTGACTTTCCCCAGGGGAAATAATAGCAAGCCAGGATACGGGTAGGGACTGAAAGAGACAGTTCAAAAATCGAGCCAAGGTCTGAAGGAGAGGTTCACTTCTGTGATCAGCACTTGTGAAGCCAAGGCAGGAGGATCTCAGTTTTGAGGTTAGCCTGGGCTATATAGTGAGACCCTGTCTTGAAGGAAGGAAGGGAGGGAGGAAGGGAGAGAGGGAGAGAAAGGGAGGAAGGGAGGGAAGGAGGGAGGGAGGGATTTCTCCTTTCGGAAAGGAAGAAGAGTAGAAGAGAAGAGTAGGGAATGGAAAGAGGAAGAAGAGAAAGAAAAGGGAAAAGAAAAAAAACTGAACCGAGTCAGAGCCATCTCCCTGCGAGTCCTGCCCAGTAAGCTAGCAACTCAGCGCCCTGTCTCCCTCGCCTTTACCCACAGGCCAGCAGTTGCCTGCACTTGAGGAATTCAGTGACTAATCAACTGTCCTGCACTGTCAGGGGCATGAGCCTAGCCTCCAGAGGGCCACTACACTGCCTAGAACTCTAGTATGTGAGGCAAACAGCTGGTGTGGACAGGCCCTGCAACAGACGTCGTCCTCCCACGATGGCCTTCCATTCATCTGCCTTAGATGAGAATTCCTGAGTTAACAGGTACCTAGCAAGGCTCCCTAGCGCCCTCATCAGAGCCATGCTCCTTTGCACATCTATCTCATCAGCTCTCAAGGCCATTGTTTACATTCACACCTCATGGCTTGGCACGTGTAACTTGGTTCTAAAACAACCCCAGACTGTGCCTCTGTCCGTGGTTCTGAAACACCTTTATTCTATTTTATCTTTTTTGTTGTTCTACAGAAAAGGCTTATCCAGGTAGTCATTCAATAAATATTTTTAGAGGGATGATCTGGCAATCCAGTGGCTTAAAACTTCATAGCTCCAAATTATTTTTTTATTATTTCTTATGGTTTCATGTGTTTGGACAGACTGATGTGTGGTCAGCTGGTGGCTTGACTTGGCCTGGATGGTCTAGGATAGTCTCACTCATATGCCCAGTGACTGACAAGCCATGGGATAGGGAAGTTCTATCACCATCCCTGAAGTCTCTCCAGCATATTAGCTTGAGCTAATTTGCATGCAGGCCCAAGATTCCAGGCTTATAAGAGAAAGCAAGCTTTTAGGTTCTTCTCTTCACAACAAAAAAAGATTGCATTTTGTTAATTTACTTTGTGTGCATGTGTATGTGTGGGCACACACGTGCCTAGTCATGTGTATGAAGGTTAGAGGACAACTTGTGGGAGTACGTTCTCTTTTTCTACCATGTAGATCTCATCAAGCTTTGTGGCAAACACCTTTATCCACTGGCCCTCATAAGTTCTTTTTTTAAGTTTATGATATACCATTGTTTAAAACATATCTCATGGAAGAGTCTTGACTCAGAGTGGGAGGATCCTGCAGACAGGTAGAGAGATGGATACAGCCATTTTAAAAGCATTTATCCAGTTACCTTTTCTCCCCAAAGCACCATAGGCGGCAAATAACGAGATGTCCCTCTGCTAACCTGTGGGGGGTGACTGCCTTCCTGGAACTGTTTGAGCAAAGAGTTCACTTAGCCTCTGACAAAATCACTTTTATAATTGCATCGGGAATGATCAAATGTCTCCCAACATCCACGCTGTACTTCCAGCTCTTGTTGAATCAGAGAACTTTTCTATTTTTCATTTCTAAATAAGCAAAACCTCTTCTGACTATCCAGCCTTCTCCACAGGCTTCAGCAACAATCTTTTTAATTGTGCATGGCTGGACAATAAATCTTCAGTTACGTTCTTGGAGGAACACAGAAGAGTTGTAGTGTAGAGTTACCTGCTCCCCAACTTCCCAGAAGGGAAGCTAACTTAGAGTGCCTTCTGGGGGGACAGAGCCCTTTGAATGTTCTCATTTAAGACTGTGCCCCTCTGGGAGTGTTGGCTGTGTTTCATAGAGAAAGAGGCTGAGATGGGGAGAATTTTGCCTGATGTCACAGAAGCAGTGAGTTACATACCAAGAATTTGAACTCAGATGGGCTAGTGAAAGGGCTCAGCGGGTAACAGTGCTTGCTGCCAAACCTATGACCTGAGATTGATCCCCAGAACCCACGTGGGTCAAAGAAGAAGAACAACTCCTACAAGTTGTCTTCTCTGACCTCCATATATGTACCATGGCACACGCACACACACACATCCCACACATACTATACACACACATTCCACACATACTACACACACACAGATAAATAGATAAGTAGTTTAAAAACCTCAAATATAAAAATGCAAAGTCACAGTTCTTTCCACACAACCCAGCACTGTAGGACCAGAACATTCAAACCCAGGATCTAAGCACAGGCCTTTGATCCCAACTCTGTTCCTAGTTCTTATGTCAACTTCAGATGCTAACTTGTGTGCTGTGTGTGTCTGTGTATGTGTGTGTCTGTATGTTCCTGGGGCATGTCTGTGTGTTCATGGGGAGGTCCACATGTGTGTGTTCATGTTTGTAGGGGTGTGTTTGTGTGTAGGTATGCACGTGGGAGGTCCATATGCACATCTGTGTGCATGCTAACCTAGATGACTGACCATCTTGGGTGTTTGTTGTTCCTCAGTCATGCCCACCTTGTTTTTTGAGACAGAATCACTCACCAACCTGGAACTTACCAAGTAGGCTAGGCTGGCTGGCCAGTGAACCCCGGGGATCTGCCTGTCTCTGCCTCCCCTGCACTGGGTTTACAAACATAGACCATCACACCTGGCTTTTTTAATGTGCATTCTAGAGATCAAAGTCAGGTCGTTGTGTTTGTACAGCAAGCACTTTACTTGTACAGCAAGTATCTCCTCAGTCCCATAGATGGTTATTTTATGTTTAAATATCTAGAGAAAATAACTAGGATGATGATTAGCCATCGTTGTATTAGCAATAGCAAAGAAATTATGACTTTTGGAAAAAATTTTTTGCTTTTAATTTTTAGATTTAACATGGTTTAAATTTGTATTCAATTTATTAAACTTTATTATATATAATTTGTAATAATGAAGAAAGAGCAGGATTTTTTTGCTAAGCAATACTTTGAAGGTTGCCATGGCCCAGAGAGGGAAACCAATTTGTGGTTGACTGTAACCAACAATGGGCAGATCAGGCCAAACCTAGGCCTCCCACTGCCCAGCCCAGATCAGTTTTGGTCATGAGGGCAAACCAGTGAGCAAGCCTCAAAGTCATGTAAGCCTGGTATAGAAGATAGCAGACAGAGGAAATAGCTCTGGTGGGAGTGTATTTGGTCCTGGTCAGTCACCTACCTGTCACTTAGGTTTTTCTGAGCCTTGTTTTCCGTGTAAAGGGATGGATGTCAGCCACTTCTCAGGGTTGTTCTGTTTCAAATAAGATGGACAAGCCATAAACTCTGAACTGGTCCAGGTTCCATTATTCAATTTTCTCCTCTGATAAACTAGAACTCAACTCGTTACTTCATTGTTTGGAAATTAAAGTGATAAAAAGCACACCACATACCTGACATGCCAGTCAAGACCCGCGGGGGGCTGGGAGTTAGTTCAGTTGGTCACGTGTTCACAATGTAAGTATAAGAACCTGAGTTTAGATCCTCAGCACCCACATTAAAAAAAAAAAACAAAAAAAACAGCCTGGTGGTATGTGCTTATAATCCCAGCTAAGTAGAGACAGGTGGATCCCTAGAGCTCCCTGGCTAGCCAGCCTAGCAGAATTGGTGAGCTCCAGGCCAATGAGAGACCCTGTCTTATAAAAACAAGATGTATGATGTCCTTAGGACTAACACTTGAAGTTGGTCTCTGGTCTTCACATATACATACACACCCATGTTTTTTGTACCCAGACACCCAACCCATGCGTGCACTGTACACACATACCCCAAAATAACTCACCTATTTACTATTGTCTCCTAGACAATCATGTAACAAATTCAGTTTCCAAGACCCAGTAACAAGCAATAAAGAAGGAAAAAGGTACACTTGGCCTGTCCTAACTATCATGGTAGTTCCTGTGTGTTAGTAACTGTCATGCCAAAGTTCCTGTGACCTGGGCTGGCCCCCATCCCTCTTGATCTCACCCCCTTGAAGCAGATGCACATTTGTCATTGCCCTAAGCTGGTCTTTTAACAAAGTCCACAGAGCACAGGGGATATATACCTCTGGTCTTCCCAGATGCAGAAACCACACCCATGGGGAGAGGGACAGACACACTTGAGGTCTAGAACCCGACGAGCACAGGTCTAGATCCTGAACCAATACCTGGATGCATTCTGACCTCCAACTCCCTTCTGTACGCACCAGGGACATTGCTTTGAACTACATCTGGGAGGGCCTGAGCTGCTGGTGGCCGTCGTCACGATCTGTCAGTAGCTGGGTCAGAAGAAAGCTCCTAGGCTCTGTAAACACCAGGGACTTGACTTCATATTCAACTAGCTACAGATTGTCTCTCCAGAAATGGTGACAATGGTGATCTATCATCTATTTATTTATTTGTGATCTTACATGTGGGTGTGGAGGTCAGAAGACAACTTGCAGGAGTCAGTTCTCTCCTTCCATCCTGTGGGTCCCAGTGATTGAACTCAAGTCATCAGTGCATTTACCCACTGAGCCATCTCACCAGGCCCATAAAGATGATCTGTCCAAATGAGTGATGAGCTGCTGGGTACAGCAGCCTAGCACCCCTACCTTCTCCCCATCCTGCACTCCAGTGATATTTTGTCATGTCCTCAGCCTCAGAACATGGTGCTTAGTAACAGCCTCAGTCCCCTGTCCTCCAGTTTACACCCCTCCTCCAGACACGGTCTACCTATTAGAACTTGTGACCCCTGGAGAAAACAAGACAGGGTCACTGGTAACCACAATGAGTCAGAGGATGGTGTGTCATTCTGACTGTGAGCATGGCAGGCGATCCAACGTGGGAAAGCCCCAAACAGTGCAGTAGGCCTGCGCCCTGGGCTGCGTCCCTCAGCAAGAGCTTACCCCGAGCCAGCACGATCTTTGATCAAGCTCACAACTGCTGTGCCGACGGGGAGAGAGAGGGTAGGAGGGGAGTCACAGCTTTCTAGGCCCTGAGACTGTGCCTAGGGACATCAAAAGCTCTGAATGTATGAACTAAATATAAAGTGAAGGAATATTTGAGAAAACAGCATAAAGTGCAGGTGTCTGTTTCTTTCTTATAAGGAGCCTTTACTTTATTTATTTTTTTACATTTCTTTATTTTGTGTGCACGCAGGGAGGCACACATACACCATGGTGCAAACATGGAGGTCAGAGGACTCTTGTGTGCATGGTATGAGTACACATGTGCCACGGTGTATGTGTAGAAGTCAGAGGACAATGGGAGTCTTCTTTCTCCTTCTGCCTCTACATGGGTCATGGGGACTGAACTCACATCCTCAGACTTGGCAGCAAGCATCTTTACCCACTGAGTCATCTCTCTGACCCAGGAACCTTTGCTTTTAGACTTGAGCATCCAGTCTTGCACTTCACCTTGCACGCTGCACAATGGGTTTGCTATCTCGTTTCTACGGAAGCACCTGCCTGTCCCTAGGGTGGGAGCACTGGCTGACCCAGGGCCCTTGGTTACTGCTGTGGATCCCCTGGGAGCTTGGTAGAAGTACAGAGCCTCATACCTTGCCCCAGACCTGCTAAGTGAGAATTTGCATGTAGCCTGGTCCCAGATGTTTCCGGTGTTCTAGTGTCTGAGAAGCTGCTTGAGCTCCAAGGAATAAAGGTCACCTTGCAGGGTGCATTCAACCTGGGGAGGAGGGACCTAGACCTAATGTTATGTGACACCAGAGTAAACATTTACTGTTTTAACAGGCTTCTAACTTTAAGAACGCATCATTCACAGAGATGATAACTCAACATGGGTTGGTGCTTTTAGTTACTCATTTAATCACTTTGTGTGTGTGCGTATTCATGTGTGCAGGTTCATGTATGTGCACAAGAGTATGTTGGCCAGAGGACAACTTTGGCTGCCATTCCTCAGGGGTCATTGTTTGTTGAGACAGAGTTTCTCATGGGCCCAGATTTTGAAATCCCAGGTGTCCTCTTGTGTCCTTCCCAGAGTGCTGAGATCCCCAGTAGCAGTAGACCTGTTCTTCACCCAGCACTCTACTGTCTAAGCCATCTCCCCAGCCAAGACTGGTGCTTTCTTTAATTATTATTGTTATTATTATTATTATTATTATTATTATTATTATTGTGTGTGTGTGTGTTTGAGAGACAGAGAAAGAGAGAGAGAGAGAGAGAGAGAGAGAGAGAGAGAGAGAGAAATTGATTGAGACCCTGCATTCTACCATGTTCACACGGAAGTCAGAGGACTTCCAGGACTCAGTTCTGTCTTTCCACCTTTGGGTTCCCATCCCAAAGTTGAACTTAGATTGTCAGGATTACACAAACAAGTGCTTTTAACCACTGAGTCATCTCACCAACCCACTTTTAAAAAAGTGAGTCAATTTAAAGAAAACAGTTTCCTAACAGTCAGAATGCTCAGGCTGGAACCAAATGAGGTGACTGGTTCTGGAAGTGCCGCTCTAGGGCAAGTCCCTGAAGCCAGGGCAGAACTGAGGCCCACCCCATCCCGGCTCCCTTCCTCACTCCCTGGCTTCGAACCTGAGTGGAAGCAGGCTCCCTTGTCACAGTGGGATTGAGATGGAAATGGCCGATGCTGAACACCTGGGGTGTGTGGCCAGTGGAGGCCACAGCAGCCACTGGAGCTGAGTGTCCGCTCCACTGGGAACTACGGGCACTGGCTCTTCCCCGGTGCGCATGGGTGCAGCTGAGGAGGTGCGCGCTTCTTGCACGTGTCATGGTGGTTTCTCGAGCAGGTGATCTGCTGATGTCAGAACGAGCACTATCTTCCCACCAGCTTGCAGGACTTTAACTCGGATGTTTAGGATGAGGAAGTCCACCTTCCTCATCTTAAACAAAGAAGTCCACCAAAAACAAAGAAAGAAAGCCCTTTACGTTGCTTTTAGGGGCCTCATTATGCCTTTCTCAGCTGTGTCTGGGCTGCCTGTGGCTTGGTATTTTCCACAACACAGAACAAAGTTTCAAGATTGTTCTAGAGTCCCCATCCTGTTCCTTTGCTTAGGTTCTAGACTCTGTCTCACTTTCCAGTCACTGTGTTCTCTCTCTTTCTCTCTCTCTCTCTCCCTCCATCCTTCCCTCCCTCTATTACATCTTCTCTATCTATCTATCTATCTATCTATCTATCATCTATCTGTCTATCTATCTAATGTGCCTTAGGGGAAGGCATATGCCATGGCCTGTGGAGGTTCCACAACTTGTGGGGAATCAATTCTCTCCTTCTACCATACGGGTCCCAGGGATCAAACTCAGGTTCGGGAGCAGGTGCCTTTACCGGCTGAGCCATCTCACCAGCCCCTACTGCTCTCTTCAGTGTTCCAACTGAAGTACACAGGAACCAAAGGTGGCCACACCACTCCTGTCCTCCAAGGCCTCCCCTCCTAGCATTTTGCAGGAAGCCAGAGCTCCCTCTGCACTATGGACATCCTTCTCCTTCAAGGCCTCATGGTGGCACCTTCACCGGAAGAAGCCTTTTTAAATTTTCTCCAAACCCTTCCTGGAACTCTCATTTTCCACCTCTGCCCTCTTATGGGGTTTACAACAGCCTTAAATTGCAGGGCTGTGGGAGAGAGGGCTGCTCCAGGCTGCCTAGCCCAGAGCCTGAATCATGGAAACCCCACCAGTCTGGAAGACTTTTGTTCCAGACAAGTCCTGTACTAAGCATGTATGCTAAGTAGGGTTGATGCTGATCTTGTTACTTAACTTATTTGCACATCTGTAAAATGGGAATAAAACTTAATCTCTTCTTCACAAAGAAAGTAAGAAACTGAATAGAAGTAGTATTGTAGTATGCTTAATCACTGCTTGGTACCTCGTAAGTTCATTATGCATCTAGTGTTCTGAATAAAAGTAGCAAACATTATTTAGATGGAAAGAGAGGCTCACAGAGATAAGAGAGATGGAGAGCCCTCAGGGGTATGACTGGCCCATCTCATCCACCTGCCCTCTGGTCTCTCTGCCACTCCCCAATCCCCCCACCCCATCTTTTGATTGATGCCCCAAGACATTCCCTGGCCTGCCTGAAACTCTCCCTGTCTTTTACTCTGAATCTTCGAAGAAGACTGTAGGCATTTCAGAGGTTGTCTTTGAGCTAAGAATCAATGGCCTGGCCTGCGCTCTCATTTGGACCAGAGATTCTACGTTCCTTAAATGGAGGAGGTACTGACCCACACCACAAAGGTCCCTGAGCCTGGGCTGCTGCCCTCAGAATGCACTCTGTAGCTCACAGAATGTGCATCCCAGCTCGCACAGGCTCCACTGCCAAGCTGCTGCCTCCCTGTAAAGGACAGTGACCCTGTCCCCATCCAGATGTTCCTTGATGTAAGTACCTGCAGAAAAGAAGCCAAAGCGACCAGCCTTTCTAGCCTGGAAGAGGAGGAGGAGACTCGGATGAATGAGGAAGCTGACCCCAGCAGCTAGTGGGTCCATCTTTTCCAAGAACAAACCAGCCAAAGTCTCTGCTCAGGACGGTGTTCAGGTGACTGTCTGGGAATGAACTGGGTGTTTTCCTTCGGGGTGTGCGGGGGAGAGGAGGTACCTGAGAAGCTGCACAGATGACAGGCTAGAGTTCAGAGTTCAGAGTGAGAGGCAGGGCACGGTAGCCTGAGTCAGACCAGAGCAAAGGACATCAGAGGGGTTGATTTGGGCCACTTTCTGCAGGAGCTGTCGGGAGGAGCCGGGGAGGGGAGGCCAGGCCAGGCGACGGCTGGAACACGCAGGAGGCTGGCTTTCTCAGAGCTTGCTACATGCATCTGTTCCTTCTGACCCTGAAGCGCCTGTGCTCTGAGGATGCTCTTACTTCATTCTGTCTTCACTGCCAGGGTCAAGGCCACATAGAGCTCTATGTCATCGATCATTCAGCTCCTTGGGAAAGGCACCTGGTCTAATAAAGGAGGTCCTGCACATGAGTTGGGGGGTGCGGGGAGCAGGACATGGGAGTGAAGCTTGCGCCTAGTGGGGTCGTCCTAGCATCCAACCCTGAGTCAGAGCGCTGAGTGACCCAGGGAGAAATGAAACACCAGAGTGGCAAGGGGACAGCATCCTCTTGTAGTCCCAGTCCTGGGAAGTTATGCCCAGGCAGACATCTTTTCCAGGGCTAAGGCTACATATAAAAGGTGGGGCTGGTACCAAGTAAAACCAGGAAGCCTCTCTCTGTGAGAGACTGTGGAGGGACATTTCTTTTCTTTCTTTCTATTTTGTTTTATTGAGATAGAGTCTCTCTGCAATTGAATTAGAAACCATTTGATTCCCTTGCCTCAGCCTCCAGAGTAGCAGGATGACAGACATGGACCACCATACCTAGATTAAGGAGATTTTCTTCTACCCCAGTCAGCAGTCTGGAAATTTTGCAAAGCCCCAGGGATGGCCTGTGGGAGCCCAGGATCTGGAGTTAGGGTAAAGGTCAGAGCTGTCAGCTCACCTGCCTCAGCAGGCTCAGATTGTAGGTTGTGCTTTTTTCAGTAGAGCTGTGAATCAGACCAAGTGAATAGAAACCAGATTTCAAGAGTGAGCTATTCCACTGCTGCAGGGACCTGTGAGAAGTTCCCGGAAAGAAGTCATCCCTAAGCTGGACATTCTGCAATGCTGATCAACTCCTTAGAACTTCAGTGACTGTGGAGAGTTGGAATGTTGCAGATACAGAGCCAGATTATCTTGGGTTATCTTATCCCCCTAGATAACTGTTTATTGCCCACCTATGCGTGTCACCTAGTAGTCTCGTGACTATTAGGCAAATCCTTTGGGAGTGTACAAACTGACCCCTCTCTTCTGGAGAGTGAAGAATGCCGTCAGATAACAGAAGAGGTCAGTAACAGAGATGCCCCTGCTTTACGGTAACCTGCCCGCCTGGCATTCCCACCAAGTGCACTAGAAGTGTCTTGATTTATGACTTTCTTTGTTCTGTTACTGTTTAAAAAAAAAAAAATTCATAAAACTGTTACCACATTGGAATATGTTCTTTTAGGCAAATTAAATCTTTGTTCCTCGGGCTATGGTCACTCAAATTCGGCTCCACAATAAACTCTAATCTCCTTTGAAGTGAGATTTTTGTGTTAACAGCAGAATGCCTGATTTTAGTTAGGAAATGGACTGCTTTAACGATCCTGGCAGTACACACACACACACACACACACACACATGTTCACGCATATATCACACACTCATTTACACACACATGTTCATACACATGCTTATCATACACACATGCATACACATGTTCATGAACACACTCATACACACTTATTTACACACTTCCACACACATTTGCAGGCACATGTTCATATACACATGCACACACATTCATAGACATGTTCTCACACAAACAGGCACACATATTCATGCACTCATTTACACATGTTCACACACACTATATTCATAGCCATCACCACTTGAATTTACAGCTGCTCTCAGGAAAGGACTGGAGACTATTTCCACACTCTAATCCTGGGTTGGTTTGAGGCTCGCTTTGGCCTATAAAATGTAGCAGCCATGACAGGACTGTGTGTCATTTTCAAGGCTGTGTCTCTGTTCCTGGCATGAGCTGACATGCACAGATGCCCACGCCGTCCTACTGGAGTGGGTTCAGAGGGTCAGAAACTCATGGCCTCAAGTGGCCCTGCAAAGAGGCCAGTCAACCCCAGACACAAAGGCCAGCACGCATTTATCAAGAACCCTAGGAAGAGGAAACGTGGGCACCTGGGCGAAGGGTACAGCACCGGACTGGAGAGAGACAGATCCCAGACAGAGCAGCCCTGGCTCTGCTGCGCTGCCCAGCCACACTGCTAGTTCCAGCAGGATTCAGGGATGAGGGGCAGCTCACGAGTGTGCTGACCCAGAACCACAGCAGATCCGGTTCAGTCCCCCAGAGCAGCCTTTGGTTCATCTCAAAACCAGACATCTTCCCATCGATCCCTTCTGGGGAGCTGTCAGGCACTGCTTCCCATGTCAGCCAAGTGGAGGGAAGCAATTCATTTGCTGGCTCTGACTGCGGCTAAATGAAATCAAAGCCAGGGGGTGGGGAGGCCCTTCTACCAGGGAAGAAAAGAGCACCCAGGACAGCCACAAAGAAGTCCAGGCCCAGAGGTGGAGGGGAGGGCAGGGAAGGAAGACAGACACTGAAATCCTCAAGGCTGTACTTCCTCTCTTCCCAGGTGGGGAAACTGAGGCATGGATTGCAGCAGCCATATGGTTAAGATCATGGAGAATGAGATACTCAGCCTTGACAGAGTGCTTCTGGTGCACTAAGTAGTAACACACATAACCTAATGTAATCGTGCCCAAACTTAGAAGGTCAGAATCCCAATGCATTATATGAGATACCCATTTTGAAGATGAGGAAACTGAGGCTCAGCGGTTAAGCAAGCAGTCCAACAGCACTAGTCTGTAGTGTGTAGGGATACAGGGACTTGAACTTCACCTAGTTCCTAAGCACTAGATCTTAGCCACTGATCAGCACCCCGCCCCCAAGACAGAACCCAAGTGGCCTGTTTCGGACCGTAGCCCAACTTGCAATCCCTCAGTATGGGAGGGGTCTCTTTCTCTCTTCATCTCTGGCTCCCTGTGATCTTTAGAACTGTTTCTCTGTGCGGGTGGGAGTTTCCATCATTCCTGCATGAGCATGTGTCTATCTCCATCTACAGCTCTGAATAATGGTGGAACAGAATTCTGCACTGAGTGGGTGGATGGATAGATGGATGGACAAATGATGGATGGATAGGAGACTGCCTCCATCCACAAACAGCAGACTTGGTAATGAGTGAGCACATCCCAGGCGAAGCTTCTGTGGCAGCCAAGTCTCACAGAGCTATTGATCTGCCACCTGCCCCGCCCCTCCATGTTCTCCCCCGCCCCCCAAGGCCTAACATTCCATTTCTGTCTTAACCCAAAGCTCCTTCCTCAGGGCTTGATGGCTTGCAACCAGCTTTATTGTTGATACAGATCTTTATCTAGCCTGGGCTTATAACTGACATTTAAATTACTCTGCAAACAGCAAATCAATATTTATGGATTCCTGGATCCATGCATTTGCCAAATCCAGCGCCCTGAGTTTCTCCCAGGCCAAAGAGGGAGGAGGGGTCAAGCTCAAGACCTTGTCTAATTAGAAAGGGGATGATGGGCAGTGCCTCAAGGCAAAGGTCCGGAGTTCCAGTGGAGCTGCAGGTCTCTAGACTGTCTAAGGGGCAGCAAGATGACCCCCCTGGACAGCTAGTCTATTTCACATCATTTGGTGGGCATCACCCATGTGCGCAGTATGGTACTCAAGCTTGAATGAACAACAGGGAGAATAAGGCCGAAAGCGGTTCTCACATAAGGGAAAGGCAAAGATGCACTCAGGTAACTGCAAGCAGATTGCACCAAGAGCTACGGAGAGACCCAAAGCCAGTCCATGGGAGACAAAGAAGGCAGGAAGTAATCCTAGTGAATGGAGCTCCCTGGAGGGCTTCCCAGAGAAGGAAAGGATAACCAGGAGAGAGATGCATTCAGGACCAGGGGCACCCTGGGCAGGTTTCAGGGTGGCAGAAAAGGCTTATGGGAAAACATCATGGAATGTTAAACTGAGGCCTGGCCATGGGAGGCCTTGGATCCAAACAGCAAATAGCTTGTGGCTTTTCTTCTACACATGAAGGGGAGCCCTTGTGATCTAGAACTTTCTAGAAGCGGTAGGGGGTGAGGGTCTTACATTATAATGAGGCAGAGTTCAGACAAAGGGTTCCTCTAACACTGGGCCTCACTCCGCAGAGCACCGCTAGGCCATTTTCTTCTCCTCCATTTGTAAAGTACAGGCCTCACCTGCCTTGAGAAAAGCAACAAACAAGAGATGGATGCTTCTGGGACCTCTTTGGCGCTGTGAATTATGGCAGTGGCCTTCATCTTAGAGGCCAAACCGTTTATCACTCTGGTGAGTTGAAACTCTGGTTCCAGAAAAAGAGACAAACAGTCTCTTGTCTGAGCACCCACAGTGACATGCCTTCTGGGGCATGGAAGGCTCAGCCAGCTGCCCTCCCCAGCTCAGCTGCAGGGCAGAGAGCCTGGCTTCCCAAAGGCACCTGTCATCACAGGGTGTGCGCAGTCACCTGCAGGGACAAGCCCTCCCACCCCCGCCCCCAGCTGGGGAACTTTGTGCAAGATCTGCGGAGCTTGCAGACCCTTCTGGGTGGAGGGCTGGGGTTGGGGGTACTTCCCAGCAGGGCTGGTTTATCCATTAGGCACAGTAGTTGGGCCTCGGGTCCACCTCACATTTGGAGATTCACAAAAATATTTTAGTTCCTTTTTTAAAAGCAGAAGAAGGAAATGACTGTGACCCACACTGGTGTAAACGCACCTTCATGCCGGAGCAGTTGAAAACTAAGATGATGCATGTGAGGGCTGGGGAGATGGTGCCTCGGGAAAGTACCTGCCAAAACGTTGAGGACCTGAGTCCAGATCGCCAGCACCCATGTAAAAGCCAGGTGTGGTGGGTCAGGCGTGTAGCCGTGGGGCTTGGGAGGTCGCAACAGGGGGATCCCTGCAGTTCGTTGGCCAGCCAGCCCAGCTGAATCCATGAGCGCTCGGTTCAGTGAGAGACCCTGTCTCAAAAGAAAGGTGGGAAGTGCTAGAGAAAGACACTTAGCATTGACCTGTAACCTCCACATGCACACACACACATATGTACATTCACCTGTATGTACATGTGCATCTGCCCACAGAAACATGCACCGCTTACATATGCCCACTTACACATACCACAAAATTATATATATATATATATCATATATATTATATGTGATATGTGATATATGATATATATGATATATAGGATACATGTGATTGATATATATATATATATATATATGATATATGAAGAGAGAGAGACTCATCAAAACAGTGATGATGCCATGGACAATGTCCGGATGCCATGGACAGAAGAACGCCACGTGCATGGTCCCCGGCCTCATGCAGGTGACAGCCTGCTTTGACAGGAGCTGCCTCTCCACTCCTAGCACCTAGTGGTTGGGGCTTGCATCTAGCAGCAGAAAATAGCAGAGACAGGTTTGAGGCTTCTGAGGGCCCTCCGTCACCAACAGGCCCAGAGCTTGGGGATAAGGCCCTGTGGAGGCTTGGCATAGTCAGGGAAGCTTCCCCGGGAAAAAGGAGCACACACAGAGTACGGACAAGAGGAAAATGACTTGTGGCCGTACGGCCTATCTGTGAGATACCATGCACATCTCCAACCTAGTCAACCCAACTGCTCACCCATTTGAGAGATGAGGAAACTAAGGCACAAAGAATAAATTAGAGCTAGTGAGGTGGAAACTGGTCCCAGTGTTGTGACCTCACTGGGAAAATATTGAAATGACAGTTTAAGGCATCACCTCTTTCTCCCCCCACACACATATATTATATATATAATTTTGTGGTATGTGTGACCTTATGTAACCCTGTATGACAAAATGAAATAAACTGGAAAAAAAGAATAAACATTTCACAAGGTAAAAAAGAAAATATTTCTTCAATGAATAAATGAGTAGATATATAATTAGTATCTTAAGAACAATGTTTTGTGTTCAGACTAGAAAGGTACAAAGGACACAAGATGCCCGGGGCCTGCGCACTGTAGGTGGCTGGGATGCCCGGATACAGAACCAAAGTACAGCCCCACTATGGGACACCCAAAGAACCCAGCCAAGGACACCTCCCTCAAAGATGGCTCCTCCCAGCAGGAACAGAGGCATTTAAAGGGCCTCTCTCTCTGTGCAAAAGGCGGTATGGAGATTTTCACAAGACTTGAGTAGACTCCAAAGCATAGCTGATTATTATATATAGTTGAAAGAATGTAGTTTCTCTCATTCAGACCACAGAGGTAGATTAGGCTGCCACAGCGCACCAGACAGTATTTGAGCCAAATACACAGAAGAGAAGGAAGCAGGAACATTTCAAATAAATAAGGAAAGTGGGGAGCTGGTTGTTGAGAACATCAGCTGGGGAAGGAGAAGCAGATTTGCCACTGGTGTGAACCACAGCCTCCTGAGTCGTAGCTGTGCTCAAGCCAGGCTGAAGGCTCTTTAGAAAGGATGGGGCCAAGAGGCAGCGTGGAACCCCTAGTGCAGAATAGAGATTCTAGTACCATCTTGACTCCTCCCACCTGGGAACCCCATTCTGTAGGGACCTCTGACCTGGAAGTATATGTGTATCTGGCAGAGGGAGGCTGGCTTTGCAGTCTGACCTCTCAGAGATAGATACAGCCTTAGTCCAGTTGTTTGGAGGTATGTGTGTGTGTTTGTGTGTGTGTGTGTGTGTGTGTTTGTGTGTATACAAGGAGTGTGCCTGGGTGCAACTAGGTTCTCTGTGTCCTAGCCAGGCTCTTCCTTCAGCTCCTCCCTCCTCCTGTTCCCTCCCCACTGCCCCTCCCATCTCTCTGGAAGGAAGCTGCTGGAAGGGGCCAGATGGTCTCCCCTGACCTGCTATTTATCATCAGGCAAAAGCTTATTCAGTTTAATGCTCGTCGGCAATTCATTTAAGGGCTCTGTTTGTTTCTGCTGATGAGGACTGTTAATTTGCACAGCGGTCTCATTAGGCCTAAACCACCAATTAATTCCTTTTGTTCTCATTAAATGGCTGATTCCTAAACATTTCCAGGACAACAATGGGCCGCCCAAGCCTAGCCTGGCAGCAAGGGGGGGGACTGAGTGGTTTGGGGAGGGGGCTGGGATCAGGTCCCCAAGTCTCTGGCACAGTCACCCTACAGACAGAGTTCTGTAAGCTGTTGGGTCCTGCCAGCCACAATAGGGCATGAGTCCAGGTCCTGTGGACCATCACCTGAGAGGGTCAGAGAAATGAGAGCAGAGGGCGGCAGGTGTCACCCGGCAGAGTATGCCCCAGGCACACCATCCCTGGGCCCTGAGGTCTTGGGCAAGCTGAGGCTAGCTCCCTGCACCATGAGCACTGACAGGCCTTCCCTGAGGCTCTCGCCTCTCCTCAGTGTTGAGCTCAGTGCATTTATCCCATGGATATGTCAGGGTCACAGTCGCAGCCACCTGCAGGATGCAGGCTGGACTCTCAGAAACAGAGGGTGCGTGAGAAGGAGGGATGGTCCTTAAGAGGTGCAGAGTGGGTGCTGGAGATGGGTTCAGCTTAGAAGGGCGGTGGCTCACTCCGACCCTTGCTCCCAAGCAGGAAGGACTCTTTTGCTGTCAGCCTGTGAGGGGCTCTAGGTGTAAGCATGCCTGATTTTTCGTCTCTCTTGCCAAGTTCTCCTGAAGGTTCACACCTCTCTTCCCTAAGGGCACTGATGAAAACTCCTGAAGCCTGTTTTCCTGGTCCTGGACTGGCCTGCTTGCTAGGACTTCAAACTGCCTGGCTCTACCTAGGCTGCTGTGGTGATTGCCAACCTTGCCCCATCCTGCAGGGGTAACAGGAGGACGGAGTGAGGGAAACACCACCCAGCAAGTACCATGGAACATTCCAGGGAGATCCAGCCACATTTATGCCAGGGCTGTTGCTTAACCTCTAGACTTCCTCATCTGTAAAATGGGAACTGGACAAGAACCTCCCTTCCAGTGACTGGGTCAAAAGGAGTGAGTCAGGCCAAAGTG
This sequence comes from Eospalax fontanierii, assembly GCA_035773235.1. Lineage (NCBI taxonomy): Eukaryota > Metazoa > Chordata > Mammalia > Rodentia > Spalacidae > Eospalax > Eospalax fontanierii. The sequence continues at coordinate 52,849,193 of CM069539.1, forward strand.
ATAGACAGCCCTAGGCACTTAAGAACAGCTCCCCAAAACCTCATGTAATAGGCAGACACTTGTACTGGTACTGACTGGACAGTGTCCTCCCTGCTTCCTCTCCTGGCCCTCCTCAAGCCATCCACCCACACCATCCAGTACCCTCCAACCCACACAGTCACCAGGGTGAGTAAACAGAGCTATAGGATGCTAATGAATTGGCTTTCAAACCAAAAATGATTTTTGTGTCTATTTCTCCCAATATTTCATGGATTATACTTACACTAAAATTATTTATCTAAAACTGGAGATGTATACCTGTAATGGCTCCCACCTGTAATCCCAGCACTTGGGAGGCAGAGGCAGGAGGATCACACACAAATAGAAAGCCAACCTGGTCTGTGTGAGTTCCGGGTCAACCATAGTGAGACCCGGTTTCACAAAGATAAATAAATAAATAAATTTGAAATTTAACTCAGCCATGTCCTATGGCACCCGGCAGCTGGGAGCTCGTATTCCAAAGGAAAGCCGCCCTGTGTCCTGAGGCAGATGTGAGTGACTGTGCCCGGAGAACATGGATTCAGGATATCTCCAGTGACATGCTCTATTGTAGAAGAGATTACACAAGCTTTTCTAGTCACAGAACAAAGGAAACTCATAAATCAAAGCATTTACCCAATACCTCGGTGGGGACTGCAAATCAAGTAGATAGGTTGCAGAATGGGGCAGGGTTTCTCTGCTATGGATTGCCCTTGCCGTCTGAAGTTCTTACTTAGCTTTTACATGGGTGGAAGCTGGTGCTGGGCTAGGTGAATCCATTCCAAAGATGCTAGGACAGATACAGAGGTGGGTAATAAATGACCACTGAGAAGACTAAGGACGGCCCAAGACCATTTTGGTTCTCAATGGACAACATTCCAGCTCTCTATAATCACAGAAGTTCCAGTCATTTCATGAGTGTGGAATGTTCAATCCACACAGGTGTGGCTTTCTCAGGGAACTTCAACTCTGCGTTACCAGCTGAGCCCAGCCCATTAGTGTGATGAGCATCTTATTAACTTTCTAGACTTGGTTGGCGCATCATCTTCCCCAGGAAGCCTTCCCTGATTTCCAATAAATGTTGGTGCTTACAGGGTCTACCTTCCTTGCCCACTGATCCACAGTGCGTGGCATTTGCCTAGTCTCCGCTCTAGTTTTGAGTCCCTTGGAGTGATGGGCAGGGAGCTACATCTGACTGGGGTTGGGCAAAGCATCTGGCTCCCCCTTCCACAAGCCTGTGCCCATGGTCCTCCCTTCCCATCTCCTTCCTCGGGATTACCGTACTCACTGTGTGGCATGTCTCCAGCCTTGGGAACTCTTTCCTACCCCTACCAATAAGACCAGGAGTGTAGATGGGAGATTGGGACTTAGTCCCTTCTAGTTGCCATCAACACATTCTTTACTGCTTCCAAAGGTCTGCCCAGGATAGCACTGTGCCAAGCTTAAAGACTCTCTTGTAGCTAGGTAAGTCCAAGAAACTAAGTCACAGCCAATGTCTGGAATTCAGATGTGCTGGTGTTTTAGCAGCACATCTGCCAATAATTCTAACGTAATCTTGGAGGTGGAGCCTAGCTACTGTACACCTTCAAGACTTAAGAAGAATCAGGAATTTGACCTGACTTGCAAGATGACAAGTTAACCCACCACAGGTTTAAGGATGCCGGTAGGAAGTAGGAGACTCCTGGGTCAGAGACATAGACTTTCCGCACTCATTCCTGGCCCTTAGGCAACACAAAGTTCAAGGTCATGTCAGTTTGCCTTAGATTTTCTTGTCCCTCAGTCCCATGGGGTAACTGGAACAATCCAAAGAGATGCCATTAAACATAGCAGGTTGGGTTCAAAGCCAGAGTCCCAAGCTTGGGAATTCACAGGTCTTTATGTCAGGAGCTCTTTGTAAACTTATTCCACTGGTGAACTAGCAAGATGCTGCCATTAGGAGCCAGAGAGATGGCTCAGTGATTAAGAGCTCCGGCCGCTTTTGTGGAGAACTGAATTCAGTTCCCATAATCTACATGGCACCTAACAACCATCTGTAAGTCCAGTTCCAAGGGATTCAATGCCTACTTCTGGTTTCCAGAGGCATTGCAAGCACATGGTGCACTTACATACATGCAGGCAAAACATTTGTACACATGATATAAAAATAAAATAATCCCCCCAAATTATGATATTATCATTATCGCCATGGACAGCAACAGGCCTGCTTTTGACCCACAGATGATCATACTTGCTCTACGTGCCATGTCCTGTTGTGAAAAATGGGAAGGCAACCTAGAACAGATTCCTGCATGGAGAACACAGAAGTCTTTGGGGCACTGTCTCCCAGCGTGTACCCCCACACTCCTCAAGTTGTTGGTGACCCCTGTGTGCGAGTCTTGGATAGTCAATGCTACAAGTAGTACCCCAGTGCCCCCCGCCTTCTGTACTGAATGAAACAATAGAGCTTTTCTTTCTAGGACAATGTCCAAAGTAAAAACTAACTGCATTCAGATCTCAATCCTCAACCTCCCTCCCCCAGTGTGATGGTACAAATCTTTAATTCCAGCTTTAATCCCAGCACTGAGGCCAGGCAGGGATGCATAGTGAGACTTTGTCTCAAAAAAAACAAAACAAAAAAGCATACTGTTTCTTCCGAGTTTAATAATGTGAACTTCAGGCAACGGGGGAGTGTGCATAGAACTGTGTTTGCTACTTGTCTGTTGGTGCAGACAGCTGCTTCGCCCTTAGGTGAAGTTGTGCACACCTTTAATTTCAGCAGACTGGGCTGGGAGGAGATGAGACAGGTGGAGCTCTGTGAGCTCGAGGTCAGCCTGGTCTATGTAGTGAGTTCCAGGCCAGCCAGGGATACATAGTGAGATCCTGTCTTAAAACAAAACAACGATAAAACAAATTTAAAAAACACAAAGGGGGGATCAATGAGATGACTCAGCAGGTAAAGCCTCTTGTTGCCAAGCCTGATGATCTGAATTTAATGCCAAGGATTCACACACATAAAGGCAGAAGGAGAGAACTGACTCCTGCAAGTTGTCTTCTGCCTTCCACAAGCTGTGGGACATGTGTGCATACACACACGTACACAGTGCTCTCTAAAAGTTTTTAAAAACATTTATTTTTAAATTTTATTTTGTCTTCTTTTGTTTGAGACGTGGTCTTCCTGTAGCCCTAGCTGGCCTGGAACTTGCTATGTAGACCAGGCTGGTTTCCACCTCACAGAGATCTGCCTGCCTCTGCCTCCTGGGTGCTGGGACTAAAGGCATGCAGCACCACGCCCTGTTTATTTTTATTTTATGTGTATGAGTCTTTTGCTTGCATGTATACAAGCCATGTGCCTGTAGTTCCTGTGGAGGTCAGAAGAGAGCATCGGATTCTCCTGGAACTAGAGTTATAGATGGTTGTTAGTGGCCATGTGGGTGTTGGGAACTGAACCTGGGTCCTCTGCAAAAGCAGTCAATGCTCTTAACCACTGAGCCATTTCCCTGATCTCTAAAAGATTTTTTTATTACAAAAAAAAATGGCTAGCAACTAAGAAAGAGATCTACAGTTGACCTCTGGCCTCCACATGCATGTTCACACACACACAAGAAATACAGAATCACGTTCACCCACATGAATCATGTGAGTGACGCCAGTTGCATTGCTCCCGAATACTCTTGGCTAGTAAAAAATCAAAACATTCCCATCCCGTCTCCACCCCTAGTATGGGGATAACCCACGATGGCGGCTCTACCGACATTTGTCACCTGCTGACGTTCCCACAGCCTCCATTTGAGCCATCACAGTCACCTGGGAAAGCAGGTGAGGCCCACTCACTCCGTACCACTAGAATGTCCTTCTTCTCTCTGAAAATATTGCTCTTCAGAGGCCCCTGGCCTGGGAGGGCAGGAGGATGTGCCCCTGCTTACTAACCCACCAGTGCTTGCTTTAGATAAAACTCTGCACCATTAGACATACCAGCTCACCCAGGGACAACACGAGAGCCAACTGCTGGCCTGCCTCCTAGCTCATTCCAGCCCGCGTTCCTTCTCATCTGGGGGTAGTTGTTCTGGAAATATCCAGTTCCCATTAACTCCAAATTGTTTTGTTTATTCTTTTCATTTTTACCTTTTTCCTCTCTCTTTTCCTCCTCATCCCTCTCTCTCTCCCTCTGTTCTCCCCACCCCCCTCTCAACAGGGTCTTCTGTACCCTACCCTGTCCTTGAACTCACTACGTAGGAGTGACCTTCTGACCTCCCTGCTTCTACCTCCAAAGTGCTGAAATTACAGGCAGGCACCACTATTCCTGGTTTACGGGGTGCTGGGGGATCGAACCTAAGTTCTGTGCATGCTGGGCAAGCACTATACTAACAGAGCAGCAGCCCCAGCTTTTGCTTTGGTTTTGATTTTCGGAGATAAGGCGTCCTCAGGCTGGCCTGGAACTTGCTACATATCCCAGAATGCTCCCAAATTTATAACCTTTCTGTCTCCCAAATCTTGAGATTACAGGCAAGTACCAACACACCCTGTTTCTGTGGTGCTAAGGATTGAACCCAGGGCTTTCTGCATGCCGGGCAAGTATCTACCAATTGAGCCACATCCCCAGCCTTTTCAGAGGTCTGAAGACCCTCCTCATTTCAGTGTGAAAGGACCCCCTGTCCCCTGTACTGTCCACTCCTCCTCCTCCAGTGTGTCTGTTTATTCAGTCAACAAGCAGTCACAGTACTTGCTGTGTGCCAGGCCTGGTGTTAAATCCTTCATAGATGTGGTTGTATCTAATCTGATATAATCCTCCCAGCTAGCCGAGCAAGAGAGAGGTTTTATTATCACCACTTTGCAGAGGAGAAGTGGAGGCCCACAGAGAGAGGCAGAGTGACCCACTCAAGGTCAGGTAGCTCAAGACAGCAGACAAGGTGTGCCCTCATGCTATGTCACTCCAAAGCCACACCCTGTGCCCCATAGCCCACCATGGGCCTGCCTTCCTGGGTCCCTGCTGCTCCTCTCACTCCACCATGGCCGTCCTGGACACACAATGGTCTCAGTGTAGACCACATCAGTGGCCATCACCTCAAGTGACAGATAAACAGGAAGGCAGACCCCTTTCTGCCCAAATCTCCACTCCAGTCACCTCTGTTCCTTGAGATGCAGCCTTCAATCATCAGGTCAGGGGTACATGGTCCTTAAACATCTTCTTTAAAGACTGCCCACTCTTCAGGCATCAGCTAGCTATGCCTGTAAGATGAACATCAGCCATGTTCATGGGTGAGTTTATACAGTCACCATAATGGACTTCACTACTCTGGGGCTGGGCTTCCTGTCTAAGAACCCCTCAGTTTACTTCCAGTAACCACGGCCAACTCCTTCATCGGCCTGGTCCCAATTGCTCCCTGCTGCTCTGTCCCTCACACTGTCGTCCAGGCTCTCTCAGACATGCCACGTGAGTTTCTGGCACAGGGTCTTTGCAATCGTGTTCTTCTAGAGTATTTCTCTTCATGCTCACATGCGGTCCTTTCTCCACATCCCTCTGCACTGTTCTCATAGTCAGTGGGTCACAAAGGCTTTCTGTCTTAGCCGCTCAGGCTGTTGGAGCAAAGCACAGAAGACTGGGTGGAGGCTGGAGGGCTTGTGACCTGAGCTGAGAGAGTAAGTGTTTTGCTCTGCACAGTTTACCTCCATCTCAGGAGCTCAGGACCAATGAATGAGCCTGACAGACCATTGAACAAGATCCTTAAACTTGTTTTCACTAACAGAACGTTTGTACTACTTCATAGGGAGAAGTATGACTGTTCATTGGACCTGAAGCTTGTACACAGATGGAAAGCCCAGGATGGTGGTTTAAATGAGGTGTCCCTCACAGGCTCAAGTATTTGAACACTTTGTTCCTAGCTGGTGATGCTGTTTTGGGAGGTTTATGGGGTGCGGGCTTGTTGGAGGAAGGCTTTGAGAGTTCATAGAGCCACGTCCCATTTCCAGTTTTCGTCTCTGCTTCCTGAGTCTACTCGACGATGTGAACACTCAGCGCTCTGCTCCAGCTGTCTCCTGCCATGCCATCCCACCATGACGGACTCATAGCCGTCTGGAGCTGTAAGCCAAATAAGCTCTTCCTTCTATACATTTCCTTGGCTTGGTCATGGCGTTTATCACGGCAAACAAAAAGTAACAAATACATCCGGGATGTCATTTGGGTGTGTTGGGAATGCAGTGGTGGCCATCTTGAGAGTGGGACAGGGAAGGAAGGAGTGGAACATGGTCAATGGACATGAGGCAGTGTCTTTGGGCCTGGAGGCCATTAGCATCAGGAACATGTAAGTGACGCATCATTCACTCTGACAGCCAGAGTCTCTTTTCCATCTTTCCGGTCCCTTCCACATCCCCTGGGAAGTTCCCCACATGACTCCACCTGCAGTGGCTGTGTTGGAAATGGAGGCACCACCTCTCTCCAGGTTTCTACTTCCTCCTCAGCTGTTCCCTGTGGACACAGGCACAGACCGTCCCAAGAGCCTGGGACGCCCATTGGGTTCTGACAACTTAGACCTCACATGGAACTTGAATTCAGAACAAGGTTGAGAAGGGAGAAAGGCAAGCTGAGGTCCCCACTTTGCTGAGAGCCATCAGGCTTCATCTGCCTCATGCCTGCAACTATGCCATCAGGGGCACTGCTCACATGTGATCCACTTCTCCAGGTCTCCCAGTGACTCTGAAGGTCTCTGAATGTCCTGCGATGCCCTTTCTGCACAAACAGCCCAGTGGATTCTGCCATTATAATGCAGCCGACACCCATTTGATTCCTTTATTAAACACCACTATCTCCTTGTGGTTTGCTGCCACAGACCTCTTGTCACCATTGAATCTCAGGAACTGTCTGGAGCCTGGCACACAGTAGGTACACTGGAAATACCAGTGATGTATCGGATGAGGTGGTGTATGCATTTCTGGACCACGTCACTGTTGCTGAGAGAAAATGGGGTGAAAGGTCTCTCGGTTGGAACTCTGGGAGCTGGAAGTCAGCCTTTCCAGTGCTCAGTTTTCTGTTTTTTAATTTTTTTCCATTTTCCCCTGTCCACCTGACTTCAGCAACGTGGTGGCAGGTGGTGGAGAAAGAAGAGGAAATAGACTCCTCAGAGTCGTCTCTCTTGTCCCTCAAGAGATACTTTGTCTTCTCTGACGTCTTCTCATTCTTTGAGTCCCAGTTGCCTCACAGCAGGACAAACCCAACCATGGTGCAAATTAGCTATATTGATTTGCAATTAGAAGAATCAATTAAGAAAAATATTACGACCGTTTCTAATCCTTGCCATAAAAATCAGTTCAGTGGAAAGCTCTGAGTGGTCAGACTCTTCCCGCTCTCCCTCAGTGGCTTTCTGCTCAGAGAACCAACACCCCTGCTACTCTGAAGTTGGGCGGAAAGAAGGGGGAGGGCCTGGGAGAGAGGGCAAGTCTCCCTCTGGAGGGGCCCCAGGCTAAGTCCTCTGGGCTATGAGCAACAACCCAGTCTTACTCTCACCAGCTTTGGTAAAGCCCCAGCCCTAGAGGAGGTCCCCAAATGTTTCAGAACATCCCTAGAGTATCTCACAGGTACTCATGAACAAGTCTTTCTGGGTACCATAGCAACCCTGCCCCCATGTCGCTGTCATGCGTTCCCAGCCCTCCGCTGAGTTGAGTACCACTGAGCAGTGTTCAGACTCAACGTGAGCTCCTACCTTCTCTCTAGAGGCCTCTGGGCAACACCAGCGCTTTCTACTGCTTGAGCAGGGCCTGTGGGCAGACATGGCACCCAGAGGTGGGGTGTTTGTGCTAGAAGGCAAGACTGCCCTGGAGGAGGCTCCAAAGAGGAACCGCTGAGCATCAGCCTCCCCAGTTTGCCAGTGGCAGGCTCTGCCATGCTCCCAGGGAGCTGAGCTGGGAGAACATCCAAGAGACAGCCCCTGGGACGACTGGTGACGAAGCTCCGTTGGTTCAGTGCTTATCTAGCAGGTATGAAGCCTTGGATCCATCCTCAGCACCTCATAGAAACAGGTGGTCCATGCCTATAGTCCCAGTGCTTGGGAGGTAAAGGCAGAAAGATCAGGAGTTCAAGGTCATCCTCAGCTACATAGCAAGTCAGCCTGAGATACATGAGATCTTATCTCAGAAAACAAAACCCCAAACATACGCATACAGTTTCTGGGACCTTTGGAATGTCAATGTCCTTGGAAAGCTAAACGATCATGGGGTGAAGTAAGTTTCCACCCTCTGGGTAAGTCTCTACCCATCTGGGCTCACCTCTTACCACAACCACCACCGTCACCATCCCAGCCTCTTCTGCTGCACTTCTGTTTGGCTCTGCCAGCCTGTCATTGGTCTGTCTGGATTCTGACGGTGCAGGCTCAGGAGAGGGCCCTTAGAAGAAGCACCTGACCAGGACGTTCTCTTTCCAGAGAACTCCATTCTGAAGACTCCACAGGGATTATTTAGGATGCATGTAATGAAAAGCCCCCATCCACACCATCAGTCATTGAGACCAGGCTATGTCAGAGGAAGGGTGGGTGAGTGATCCCCACCCTAGCTAGCTCAGTTACTGCATAATGTCATCAAGTGACACAGACTCCTTCAAGGAGTTGACTTTTGTTCTCAGGCAAGTGCCTTCATGCTTGCAAGATGACAGCTACAGAAGATCACACACTCACCCAGCAATGCCAAAAGGCCACAAGAAGGTCTTTCTCAGCAAGACAGGTTTTCTGAGAAGCCCCGGCAGGCTTTCTGCCTTTGGGCCTGGGTTGTATCACGTGGTTTATTGTCTGTGATGGTTGATCTGGACTGAGCACTGACTACTGCCTGGGCTGAGTAGGGACCTGCACTGCCCTGTCCCAGCTTCTGTCCACTCGGGCTCTGCTAGTAAGGAAGGAGTAAAGTGACAGTCCTGGGCAGGCGTGAATGACAACATAAGGAGTCTGTCCCTGACTTGCAAGTGCAAACAAGGAAGAAACCAGTGCTCACTTTGAGGAGGTGGAAAACCTGCTTGAGGTCGCAGGGCCATAGCAGAGCAGGGTCATCTCTTAACCTCTGACTGCACATCCTGCTCCTCCCTAGGGCTCAGCCTGCTACTAGTAAGAAAGCCAGGCAGAGGCAGGAAGCAAGATTGGGACCCTGTCACCTGGGGTAAGATTTGCAGAGGCAGGAGCACCTACAGTGCTCGCAGACCCCACTGGCAGCTGGAGAACTGTCCAAGAAGCATCAGAAGTTGTTGAGTTAATAAACTCTGAACGACCCGGCTTTTCCCTCTTCTGGTACATGCTTCAGCCTTACATCTGCCCCCTCTGCCCTCCAAGAGACTGCAAACAGTCTACACTGCCCACTACTACATGAACACCTGATCAAGAGGTCATTAGCAGAGGCACAATCAATTTCTCCAGAATGTTCTCCATTGCCTTGGAATGTAATAGAACCACAGAGTCATTTCTCTTCGGGAAAAGGTAAGGAGGCAGCTGGTGGGTAGCAAGGGAAGGAAAACAGGTCTATTCCAGTTCAGGACAGATCCCAGGACGTCTCTCAGAGGTGGCCAAGAGCCCGTATGGGATTCGAGCTGCGTAACAAGCAGAGAGAAGACAGGGCTTATTAAACAAATGACAAATGATGGATGCCGTATTCCCGCGGAGCAATTGGGAAGGTGGGCCACAGGCACTAGATAAAGCTTGTCAGGAGGGAAGTAGAGGGTGGTGAATACAGGGGACACGCCGCAGGAAAAGTAGGCTGAGCGGCCAGTAGGCATCTGGAATTCAGGCCCAACTAGCAACAGCGCTGGTTTTCCTTCATTGAAACAGAAACCTCTGAAATGTCACCTTGTTCCCACCGCCTCCGTGTCCCCAGATGGCAAGCTGACTGGGGACAGTACACACTTTCTGTGTCCCCAGGGGAGGTCCCCTCCTAGGCCTGCTTCCTCTATAGAAAGGAGACCTGCCATTCTGGGGTGTCTCCCCTTTGGGGGAAGGAGAGTGAGCTGCAGTTAGGTCTCAGTGATGTCACTCTCCTTGGAGCTATAGGACACCATAGAGGCTCTACAGAAAGGAGTGCTGGCAATAGCTTTCAAAAGCCTGGCTTAGGTGCACAGTTGTCCCCGTGCGGTGGGGAAGAAGCCATTTCTCTAGGTCTCAGAAGACACTGACAGTAAGTCTCCTGGGGACAGAAGTCATTCGCTCAGCTGTAACAGCTGCAGCAGTCCTGATACCTAACAGAACCTGTGTGGCTCACCAAATCTGCCCCCAGCCAGGGCCAGGAACTATGTGAGGTGACCCTCATCAGGTCACTTGTTCTGGGTCTTTCTGGGAGTGAATCTAGCAGAGCCAGAAATAGACCCACATCAGCCAGACTGGGATTAGAGTACATATGGTGGGTTTCCCTGAGAGGCTCACGGGAGGAGCACCCTTGAGTTTGCCTTCTTTCTTTACCTCTCTTTAGGGAATTACTCTGTCAACCAAACAGACAGCGCCACATCTGCTCGTGCACACATTTATTCATCCACAAAATCTTAAACAGGTAAAGACTTGCTGCCTGGATATGCTCGGTGCCCTTGATGCAGAATCAGACATAGGCCCTCAGGGAGCTTCAGGGGCCTGGAAGGGAGAAAGTCTGCAGAGGGACCAGAGCTGGCCTGCAGAGGCGGAGATGGAGTCTTGACCTTGTTTCCCATCCGTAGTGCCCAGGACAAGCCCTTTAGCCCCAAGAGTATCTGGACAGTGGGAATCCCTTTTATGTCCATCTCAGCAGTTGGTAGAAGTAAAAGAGAGCGCTCGGGGCCACAGGACCTTAGTCAAATTCCTCAAGAAGCATTTCAGGATTCAAAAGTCTCTTCAGACTTCAGAAATAGAGTAAGGTGGGTACGGTCCTCTTTTGTGCAATCCCAGCAAGGCAGACACGCTGCCCAGGACAGAGCCCTAAAGTAAACCCATACATTTCTCCGGGAAACAGATTCTCAGTCAGTCCACAGCACGAAGATCTCACATAGCTGCCTGGTGGGTTTTCAAAGCCTTTTGTGTCTGATGCTGGGGAACTCAGGACTACAAATGGGTAATCTATAGAATAAGGGCAATGACAGCTACAGCGGGAAGTCCTGTGCATTCATGAGCAGGTGCTGTGCTGCTTGCCTTGGGGTACAGACTAGCAGACCAGAGAGGTTATTTCACTTGCCCTCAACCACACAGTGGCTCTTTAGGCTGAGTCAATATAGGCCCTGGGAAATCAGGTTCCAGCCTCTGTGGGTGTTCAAGTTAGACACTGAGAACGGCCGTTGGGCTGTTGGCAAGGCCTTTGAGTCCCTTGCTTGTCTTCCTGATAAGACACAAAGAGGACAAGTGATTTGCAAAATCTGGGATCTTTGCATGGGGGTTGGGGTCAGAGAGAAACATTTCTAGACTGGATTCATTACACTTCTAATTCACATACATACACGTGGTCCTATCAGCCTCTGCCTCCAAACACACACAGAACCCAGGGACTACAAAAGAGCAGCCCCTGGCCCTCTTTCTGCCTTTCTTCCCTTGAGTGATGCCCCATGTCCAGAGACTCTCAGCTCCCTCTTGTTTTCTTCCTAGGGATAAATGAGGTCTTCTTTGGCAGGATCTGTGAGGGTCTGTTGCTGGGCAGAGGGGCAGAGAACATAACTTCCTCCTGATGGTGACGATGCAGATCCAAGCTAAAGGAGGTCTGGGAGCCCTGGACTCAGAGTTATCCAGGTCTGGAGTTCAAGTGTAGCTACTTTTCTATAATGATCACCAACAGGAACAGTCAATGCCCTGAGGCCCAGGAAGAAGAGCAGGCACCATTGGCCCTCTGGCTCAGTGAACTTCAAATCTGTTTCCATTTCTAACTGTGGATTGAATATATTAAGAGGGTGAAGAGCACTGACTGCTCTTGCAGTTCTGTTTCCAGCACCCACGTGGCTGCTAACAATTGTCTGTAACTCCAGTTCCAGGAGATCAGACACCCTCTTCTGCCTCTGCGGGCATTGTATGACACAGGTGCAATACACCCCTACACACAAAATAAAAATAACAAAGAAAATATTTTTAAAAAAAGAAAATATTAAGACAATAACTGCAGCCACATGAACATGTCCAGACTTTTCCTTGCAATTATTACTCAAATACCACAGTACAACATCGTTTCCTGGGAATCTGAATTACATTCAATAGGATGACTCAAGTATGGGAGGATGTGGGTATACATGAATACTATGTATGCTATTTTATATAGGGACTTGAGCATCCCAGACCTGAGTACTCACATTGGTCCTGGCCCCAAGCCCTGGGAGTATGAAGGAATGGCTGTTCTCACCAGTGGTAGGCCTGCTAGGTGTCTGAGGTAGCCGGAGTCCAGTTGATGGTTTCTGTCCTCAGAAGACTTGTTGCCAGTCTCTCCAGATGCCTAAAGAAATAGAGTGTCCCTCCATGAGGACAGCTGGGTGCCCAAGACAGGCCTTTAAGAGCTGCTGATGGGGCTCCACTTTGCAGAGCCTCCAGGGCACCATTGTCCACAGCTCTGATACAATCTAGATTAGTGAGACCCAGTTGCAGGTCCTAGGTACCCAGACCAGCTCACTCCCACCCTGCCCCCTATGGGCCCCTAGCATGGTGGGGCTCCTTCCTGTAGCAGGAACACAAAAAGTGTGTGCTGTTCCTTGTCTGCTCTCCACATCTTGCCTCCTGGGACAAACTGTGCTGAGTACAGTCCTTTCCATGGTTCATGGTCATCTGTCCCCCTAGTACCACTGGCTAGTTGGAGCTTACTCTCCAGAGAGCTGAGGCTCAGCCTTGAACCACCTCCCACCTCATGTGATAGGGAGTGTTTAGGATGTGACTTTTAGCCATCTGTCTGTCCAGAGAAAGATGGCCCTCTGATAGGACAGTTCCCGGTCCACAGCAGAGCGGTGAGTGGAGAGTTTTAACTCAGATCACATTGATTACTAGTACTGTGGCCCTGGTTCCCCTCTCCAACCCTTCCTGTCCTCATCTATCGAAAGGGACAATAAACAGCACTGACTTCAAAGGGCTGGTGTGAGAACTGAACATCAAATGAAATAAATGGTTCAACAGCAAAGACACATTGAGGGCTTGCTGTGTAAGGGCGTGTTGCCTGGTGCTCTGGGTAGATCTCTGAGAGTGCAGACATAACTCTGGCTTGACTGACCTTGGGCAAGCTGAAGTTCAAGGCATCCAATAAAACAAAATAGAATGTAAGGAACTTGGCTTAGTAAACAAGAGATCCTATTATCTACCTTTGGGTGTCAATAAGTTTACCATTCATTTATGCATGACTATGTGTCTGTATTAGTTACTCATGAGTATTCATAAGAATTAAATGGATTTTATGTTACTTATAATCATGTGATTATATATATATATATATATATATATATATCCTCATACTTACAATACCTGTGTGGAAGGCGCACACACACACACACACACACACACACACACACATGTCCTCAGCTAAGGAAAGCAGTTTTAAAGAGATAACGTGACTTGGTCAAGATCACATGGCAGGAAACGAGTGCAACCGAGATTTGAACCCAAAGCAGGGTGTCCCTCGAGAGTGTGCTGATCTACAGGAATGCAGCCCCTCACTCACTCAGAGACCACAAGCCCTGCAAACCCCAGAACTGGGGCAAGGGAGGGAGACTGCTATGGCTGCTCTCTGTAGATACTGTGGATCTGATCCCTTAGCAGGACACAGAGCACAGAAGCCTGGAAGGGGAGCCAAGGGCACAACCACAAGAGGACTCCAAAGAGGGATTTGGTTTCCCTGGCCATGGAGGGGAATGCTTGATGGGCCTGGTTGGTGCCTCTTTCGGTTTTCTTAACACTGCTTAGCTCGGAAGGGAGGTGCCTCTGGAAAGCACTATTGTCTTGGGGATAGCTGTTAACTGGTTATTCTTCCCATTGTCTGGAGGCCAGCTCCATCCCAGATTATCCTCTATACTCCTGATCTCCTGTCTGGGAACCCTGGGCTTTAGTGACAGACAAATTCAGCTCAGAATTCCAGCTTGGTGACTTCAGGCATGCCCCCTAACCTCACTGGCCCTCAGCTGCCTCATCTGGCAGGAGGGGGAGCGAGCTATCTGTAGGGGTGTTGTCAAGACTGAAAATGATGTCCACAAAGCCCAGAAGGATGGGACCTGGCCTGGAGTCGCCATTTTGTGATGGTAAGAAACAGGGACGAGACTCCTGGGAGGTACTGTCAGAGCGAAGTCCTACCTATTATTGCTTATTTGTGCAGCAGACTTACAAGAAGCAAGGCTGAAGACACTGAATCCAGCCAATTAGGGAAATTTCCCATAAAATTTAATTCTCTAATAAAATAACAGAGCAAAATGAAATAGGTGAAGCATTTTTAAACTGTAAATTAATGATCTATAGTTATGGCCATAATAACAATAATAGCTACCAATTACAGAATATGGAAGGCCGGATTTGGGCCAGGAGCTAAGTGTGGGAGGCCCTGGCCTTCTGAGACTGAGACCCTCAATGGCACCAGTAGCCAGGAGACAGGCTTCAGGAGGACCCACAGACATGATATGGCATAACTACCCTTCCTCGCTCTCAACTTCTCACTCCAAGGTCCAGGCTTTCCAAACCCACAGAGAGTAAAATGTAAAGAAAAGCAGACCGGACCCCCAAACTGACTCTCCTTGGAATGGAGTCAGCTTAGCCTTTTAAAGCCTGTTTCCTGATACTGGCTGTTTCTGGGCAGGGACAACCCTATTCTCGTTCCTCTGCTGGGTCAGAAATAGACAAGAATCAACCCTCTGGGGACTTGAGTTTGTGGGTGTCGGAGCCAGACAACCAGGCTTAAACTCTAAAGTGGTGCTATGTGCGTGGTGGGAGAGCCCTTGCAGCCTCTCTGCCTGCTTGTGTGTGTATGTATAAACGTGCGTGTGTGTCACATATTTATGGAGTGCACGTGCATGTATATGGAGGCCAGAGGACAGGCTCACCTGCCATTTCTCAGGCACCGTCTGTCTTGTTTCTTGAGACAGGATTTCTCACTGGTCTGGAATTCATCAAGTAAGAGAGGTTGACTGGCCAAACAGACCTATGGATCAACCTGTTTCTCCAGTGTTGGGATTATAAAATATTTTTATTTTTTAGCATTATTATTTTAAGTATATGAGTGTATTGCCTACATGTATGTAAATGCACCCATGTTTCACAAGGCCTGTGGAGGTCAGAAGGAGGCATTGATCGGGATTCTGGACTTCTGGATGGTTGTTAGCTACCATGTGGGTGCTAGGAATCGAACCCAGTTCCTCTGCAAGAGCAGCCAGTGCTGAGTCACCTCTCCAGGCCCCAAAGTTGGGATTCTAAATGTGTATTATCACACCTCACTTTTTTAAACAAGAATTCTGGGGTTCGAAGACATTTTCTTGATCTTGTCAGGCAAGCCCTTGACCTAATGAACCGTCTCTCCAGTTCCTGCTCTATCTGGGTTGACAGAAACAGTTCCTCCCTCCTAAGGGGTCTTATGTGTTTAAACAAATAAATCCCTGCAATGAACTTAGAATCCTAAGTGTCCAGCAGTTGTTAGCTACTGTTGTTATGCTCTAAGTGTTCATTTTCAGCCCTGGCCCAACAGGAAACAAGAGGCAGGACAACTCCCACTCAACAGCCATGCCCAGCACTAAGCTCTTTGAATGCATCAGCTCTGGAAAGCATGGGGATGGGAAATGGCTCACAGTAGGTGCTCAGTAAAAGTCAGAATCCCTGAGTGTTCACATTACGCTCTCACTCAGTTACTTTACAGCCCTTTCTCTTTGCTTTTGTTATTTTCAACCGCAGTTCCTCTAGACGTAAACAGACTGCCCTCAACAATGTCCTGGCTCATTTTTGCAGTGCCAGGGATGAACTGAACTCATCCGCACTGCATATGCTAGGCAAGCACTCTGCCACAGAGCTACATTCCTGGCCCTGGCTTTTTGAGACAGGGACTTACTAAGTAGCACAGGCTGGCTTGAATTTGCGGTCCTTCTGTTTAATCCTCCTGAGTGCTGGGTTACACATTTTAGCATTATTATTTTAAGTATATGAGTGTATTGCCTACATGTATATAAGTGCACCCATGTTTCGCAAGGCCCGTGGAGGTCAGAAGAAAGCATTGAGTGAATTCTGGACTTCTGGATGGTTGTTAGCTACCAGGTGGTTACACATTTACACCACTTGTTTGTCCCTTCACCATCTTTTAAAACGGCCATTTCCTACAGGTCACCCACTGACCGACCCACACCTCCTAGGATCACTGTTTTTGTGGTACCTTCCTCTGTTCCCCTGCCCTGCCTCCAGCCAGCCCTCAGCTTCTAGGACTTTCTCTTTAAAAGCCCCTCCCTCCTAGGCTTTGTTCTTTTGGGTTCCTAACTGTGATAAACCCTCCCACTGTTTTTGTTCCCAGCCAGTCTCCCTTCCTGCACATCATCGCTGTCACAGAGCGCAGAGCCTCTGTCCACAAGGGTCCCTGCTGCCACAGCCTGTCTACTCTCAGAAGCTGCTTTTCTCATGGCCTCCCCGGAGGCAGTATGTTTCCCTTTCTCAGTTCTGTTGAGAATTCTGAAAAATAGCACCTTACTGTAGGAACTCCCAGGAGCACCTAGTTCTCCAACATCTAGCCCGATGAGCACACAAAGCCACCTGCAGCTTGTCCTGCCAGGCGGTCACTCCATGAGGTGGCTGGCCTCATGCTCTCCAGTCTCTGTTCTCAGACTAAGCAGTGTTCGGGGGCCTGATTTGCCAGTCTGAGTAACTAGGTGTGGCACCAAATGTCAGCAGCTAATTACTTTTAACCATTATTAATAGGTCTGCACTAATTATCTCTTGCGCATAGGCAAGATTTTTACAGATGAGATGGAGGGAGGCGGGGAAGGAAGGAGCTGCCCAAGGTCGCCAGCTGAGTGGGTTGAGGGGCTGGGGCTGGCACTCGGGGAGCTGGGGCCCTTAGTGGGGAGTCCCTTGGAGGTAGAGGGGACATGAGGGAGGACAGCACTGGGGCTACTTGGCTGGAACCAAACCAGGCAGAAACATCCTTCTGAGGTTGCTGGAGTTCCGAGGCTGTCCTCTCCCATTCCCCCTCCCAGAATGCAATCTACTGAAACCTCTTATTAAAAGTATTCTGGAGGTGATAAAAGTGTCACCAAAGATTTGCTCATTTTCTAAACTGTCATTAAAACAAAATTTATGGTCCCAGGAAATCTAGGCAATGGAGAACGGAGGTGGGCAGAGAGAGGGAGGATGATTTAAAATCTGTCCCTTAATAAATTAAAAGACGTTCACTTAGAAGAGAAGGCTCAAAAAGGAAATTGCTAGAAAGTCGTTGTTCTCTCTGCTCTTAGCCAGCACAGCGTCTTCACAGCTTGCCAAGCATACCCCGGACTCTTGTGGCCTCCCTTTCTTCCATCCCATTCTCCTGCCCTGCTAACCAATCCACAGATACCCCCATCGACCCCAGCCTCCTCCAGGGTCCTCAGCCCCTCCTCAGGGCTCTGGCAGCTGCTCCCCAAGTACCCCACTTCTCACTCCCACTGAACAGTAAGATCTTTGCAAGCAGGAGTCCTGGCTCCAGTTACCAGTGATTCGTAATCCTTATGATGTCACATGAAGTGGGGGAGTTCTTCCTTTGGAATTTATAAGCATCAGCAGAGGAGTTACTGGAGTACTTAGGGTCAGAGCCTGAGTCCTGGCAACCCTAACAAGGAAGGCTAGGCCACTGGTCCTCAGTAGGCCAATTAACAGGTAAATCATAGTGAAAAGCAGAACAGGGAGAGTCATTCACTTGGGAAGAGGAACAAAGAGGTCTAGCGACCCCTCCCCCCATCTTCAGGGTCCTGACATGTATTTCAGGTTCAAATAGAGGACAAGAGGTATGCACAGATAAGCTGTCCTGATCAGTGTATGACCCTGCCCATCACTGACCCATCATTGTGTGGGCTCTTGGATCTCCTGTAAGGCAGTTTGACAAACCGCTAGAGTTGTGTACAATCTCTTTGCAAAGACAAGTTCCCCCTCTGGCTGTTCCTTCCTCCCAGCATGAGAGTCCCAGGGAAATTCTAATTTCTTGAGTTCCATTGTTAGGGAGGGGCACAGGTATCTCTTCAGACTATCTTCATTCCTGCCATGGTTACAAAGGTGGAGTGAAGAGCCCGAGGAGTTCAAGCCTTCGTTTACATTTTACACTTGGAGAGCCTGAGCTCGGAGGTGAGATGGCACTGGTCCAGGGCCACACAGGGCAGCCACTAGAATCCTATCTCTGTCTAGCAAAGTGCTCAAGAGTTTTGACTCTGACTTTAAGCCTACTCCTCACCATCCACTGGTGGTGTGACTTAGAACAAATCTCTGGGACCCTGAGTCTAGTACCTGAACTTTCTGTTAAGCAAGACATTGTCTGTGCTCTGCTTGAAAGTGTTCTTATCCACCATCCCATCATAACAACTACCATCGAAGCCACAGGAACACCATTGCAAGTGGATGCTGGGAAGGCTCCAGCCTCTTGTGGGGCACACTTTATCTGCTCCACACCTGACTGAGCCTTCCTTACCTGCCAAGATCTAAGTAGATGTGGGGGAAGGAGACAATCAAAACCATAAACCCCAAGATGCTCCCGCCTAGGGGGGAGAAGAGCAGTGTTGTGAGTATGGGGTCCCTGGGACACCCCTAAATCCTTCTGGCAAGGGGTGGGCTCAAATTTCCTCACCTACTGGAAGAGGCACCAGGTCTCATTTTGACCCAGAGGACTAGCTCAGCAGGAGGTCCTTGGGGAATGGAGAGGGTGTGTCTAGCTGGGGTGAGGACAAGGGTGTGGGGTGCTCACAGATGCCCAGCTTCTGGGAAGTGGAAGTGAAACAGCAGGTGGGGCCAGGTTGAGGTTCTCATGCCCCAGCCAGGCCAGTAAGGTGTTGTGCATACCCCACTGCTCAGCCGGGACCCAGGATGCTGCAGAACAGGGTTGAGGTTGGGGAGTGGGGCTGACGGATCAGGCTTGAGTGAGTTTCCAGGGCAGCTTGGGCAGCTGGCATGTCACTTGCCTGTCCTTTCCCTGTTCTGTTTCTGTTTCACCAGACTGAGGGCTAAGAGAGGGGTTTGCCCCAAAGTAGCAAGTACTATATGAATCCAAGCAACACATTCCAGAACTTTGTGAAAGCCTTTGGGGGACATGTCTGGAGGTCTTGGAGAGGAGGGGAGAGGAACTGCAGGGTTTAATCTAAATGACTAGGGGAAGGAGTTTAATTTCAGCCACTTAGATCACAAATACCGAGTCACTGACAGCAGCCTGGAAAGACCCCAGGGCTAAGTACCATGGCTGCTTAGACAAGGAAGAGGAGTCCTGGTTGGGTTTTGCAGACTTGGTGCACATCGGTAGAGAGAGAGCAAGGGCCCAGGCCGGGAAGGGTAAGATTCAAGAACACAGAGCCTCGGCTACTGTGGGCCTGACCTGGGACTGTCCTGTGTGGTCTCTGCCTCAAAAAGGCTGAAGAATGAAAAACGCAGCTCCCTGAAGCCCCTCCAGCTTGTTTGGAGCATTGGTTACCATTCTCTACTTGGCAGCCTCCATGTGAGGGGATGGGAGGAGCGGGAAGACCAAGCTGCGCACTCTGCTCATCAGTCTGAACGCTCTCTCTCTCTCCTTTTCCTCTCTTATCTATGAAGTACTGCCCCACTTTGTGTTTGTGGTTTTCTGGGTTTGTTGTGGTGGTGGTGACCTGTTGTTTTCCTGTGCCTCACTCTCCCCTCCCACACACCCGCCCCTAACCCCAGTTCTGTGTGACTCTATCTGTGCCCCACCCTCTGTCCCAGCACCAGCTGATAGGCTAGGATTCCAAGCCAGAGCTACTTTTGGGGGCACCGGGCAGGCCTACTGGAAACTTCTGCCTGAGGGAGAACAGCACCCCCCACCACCACTTTAATCCCAGGGGGATCTGACTGGCTTCTTTGACCTCCTCTGCCTTTGATCTCTATCTCCCTTTGAACCCTGTTGTTGAAACCTATTGACTTCAGATGTTCTCATACACCCCAGGCAGCGGGAGAGGGCGGGGAGCAGCAGGCCTGGAGCCAGGCTGGTACCCTAGAGATCACATAACTTGCTCTTACTGAACTGAGCCAGAGATTGTGTCGGACTTGGATAGACAGGGAGGAGGGCTGTCATGTGGGGCATGGGCTAAAGAGCTGGACCTTCCAGCTCGAACCCCAGCTTGGCTCATTGTCTCCTGTGAACGTTCTGTTCCCTGAGCCTGTGGAAGTGATCCTGAATCTGACGCTGGATACAGTGATGTGTATAAAGTGCCCTGGGAATTTCTTTGTATGGCAAGTACTAAAAAACATCCCATTTCCTCCCCTAGCTCTCTCTATGCCCTCCATGACTTCCCTGAAGTCCAGGCTGACACTCAGGGCTTTGGTTACTGTGGCTGCTTAATAGATCGGCTGACCACAGCAGGGAGAGGTTTATTGATGTACATCACTTGCCCTTGGCCCTGTCTGTGCCCCACAAGCAAGCAAGCAACTGTCCCTGCATGCAGTACCTCCTTGCAGCTTGACTGTCCATGCTCATTTAGAGACATGAGGCTACCACACGAGCAAACAGAATTCAAACAACACACACAGATACAAAGCCAGCTGGGAAACCATGCCCTCTGCAAAACTTGGTTTCAGGCCGCGTTCACTTCTCATGGGACAGGGTCACAGGCAAGAGGCCACACCAACTAATGGTGACCTGGAGTATCAAGGCCAGATCTGAAGCTCTACTTGGTCTTCTGACCCCCAGGCTGGCCCGTTGTGTATATACCAGGAGACCTCCCGGATGCTCCTCCAAGTTGGCTTCCTCAGAGGGGTCTCAGAAGCCTCCCTGCTGCCTAGCATCTGAGTGGAAGGCATGATTATTCTCGGTCAGTTTAGTTTCTAAAATAGCAGAGGCAGTTTGACTCATGATGAGGCGGCCCTGATCCTTATGAGGGAAATTAGGGTCAAGGGCTCGCTGGACAAGCTGAAGGGAGGCCAGCTTGGGTTCTACAGCTGATATTGAGGAATGCCTCTGTCACCCCCTCGGCGGGCTCTTGTTGAGTGGGGAAGTGAGTTGGAATGTGCTGTCTCTCAACACTGGCTACCTGCTGGAATCTTCTAGAGATTTTAACCAATATAGATGGCGAGTCAGCTCACAAGGGTTAGTGGGTCTGAGGTGTGGCTGGGAATAGGGGGCCATTTAAAAGCTACCAGAGGACTTCAGGTTTGGCAAGCACATGTGTGCTCTATGACAAAGTGCAAAGCAGATGTGATACAGGTGTGTACCTGTCCCCATCTCTGTACTTGTTGGGTATCTGTGTGTTGCTATATGTGACCAAGAGAGGCTAGGATATGGCGGGACTGGGAGGGGCCTTGGGGGTGCAGAGGGGCCCTCTGTGCATCAAGCCTCTTCACTTTGTTTTTTAATTACATTTATTTATTGGGGGAACACATGCATTCTATGGCACATGTGTGGAAGTCAGAGGATAACACTTGGGAGTCAGTTCTCTCCTTCACAGGGATTGAACTCAGCCATCTTGTTGGCCAAGTCTCCTCACACTAGACAGAGCCCAGAAAGGGTAAATGGACTTACATAGCATCCCAAAGTCCAAGGCTGAACCTAGCCTCCCCAGTGCCATGTCCATGCCCCAAGATCTAAGACAGAAGATAGGAAAGGGTCTGGCATGCGGCTGTAGGTCTTGTCTGATTGACACGAGTTCTTGCTTTGCTTCCGTATCTACTGTAAGAGGCTTGGTTCAGTTCATGTCAGCTTGGGTCAGTCTGATTTGAAGCAGGGGTGAGAAGGAATGTCTCTACTCTCAGCCACTGAGCCCTGCCTCCCGCCTCCAGGTATGATACACATGCAAAATGCTCCTGCCTGAAGAGGGGCCAGGTAGACTCCCCTTCCAGGTGACCCTGTAATGTCTTGGGACTGATAACAAACCCTACAGGCTCTTACCAGCCCTGTGATCTTGGGTACAGGTAAACCCTGTGACACCTGCCCAGCCTCCTACACAGAGAAACTGGAGCTTGAACAGGGGAGTGCCCAGCAAAGGAGGCCATCCACACAAGCAAGAGGTCATCACCTGGCAGAACCCCAGGAATGGCCTAGCTTCCCCCTCACTGGCCCGCTGGGTCTTACTGTTGGCTCTTCTCTGCTCGGCCTCCTGAGTCACCTATTTGGTGACTTATAATCCCAATTTCTGCGACACACCACAGAGTGGCTCTCTCTTCTACCACTCTTACCAAGCATGCAGTGTGACCTAAAGTCAGCCAGCAGCAGAAAGAGACAGGAGCTAGGAGGAAAGGGCCACTGTTGGAGTGGACATGGAGGGCCTCAGAGGGAAGGGACAGCTGGCTGCCCTGAGGTCTTTCTGGGTCACAGGATTGGGGGTGCTTGCTAAGTGTCTGGGGAACCTGGAAGTAACTACCTTGGAAAGGTTATGAGTCCAAGACCAATTTGACTCACTGTAGTCTGGCCTGGGGGAAGGACCCAGACCCTGAAGCCTGACAGATGGGTCTCTACAACTGTATGGCACAGCTCCCAACCTCCCTAAACATGATGGGGGACACGTGTAAAATGGAGATAAGAACAGTTGCCTCGTGGAGTCATTTAAGGATTAGAATCACAAATGCTAAAGCCAAGCAGTTGTCATTATTACCGACAGCTTTGCTGAGACCCTCCCACAGCCACACTGTGCATCCCCCACATCCTTGCTGCCTTGTCCTCCTCCTGCCAGCCTGGATGAAGCTCTGGAGAAAGGACAGGGTGGGGTCGCGAGACCTGGGCTCTAATTTCTAATGCTCTTTTGTACTGGTTGGAAGATCACAGACAAGTCCCTTCACCACTCAGACCATATTTGTAAAAGGAGAATGATCGGTGGCTTGACAAAACCTAACTCACGAGGATGATGGAAGAGGATAGGAAAAGAACACGGTTGCCCACGCTTGCCCAGCACTTACTGAGAGAGGACAGGGAGCAACAGACCCTGTACAGGAACCATTAATGGTGACTCCTTCTCCTGCTCCTCCTGCTCCTCCTCTTCCTCCTGCTCCTCCTCCTTCTCCTCCTCTTCTTCCTCCCTCCTCCTCTTCTTCCTCCCTCCTCCTCTTCTTCCTCCCTCCTCCTTCTGCTCTTCTTTTTCTCGCCCTAGTCCTGGTCGTCGTCCTCCTCCTCCTCCTCCTCTTCCTCTTCCTATTCTTCCTCTTCAAGACAGGGTCATATTTAGCCCAGGTTGACTTCAAACGCTATGAAGCCAAGGACAGCCTTGAACCGCTGATCCTCCTGCTCCCATTTCCCTACTGCTGGGATTACAGGCACATGCCATCGTGCCTGGCCTCCCTTCCCTGGTTTCCCATGCTGGGGATCAAACCCAGGGACTTGTACATGCTAGGCATGTGCTCTACCACTGAGCTACATAGCACCCTTCAAGAAATAACCCTACTATAACCTTAAAAT
This sequence comes from Eospalax fontanierii, assembly GCA_035773235.1. Lineage (NCBI taxonomy): Eukaryota > Metazoa > Chordata > Mammalia > Rodentia > Spalacidae > Eospalax > Eospalax fontanierii. The sequence goes on from CM069539.1 coordinate 52,872,653, forward strand.
TATCCTACTGTTGTACAAGAAGTGGAGACTCTTAAGCAGTATGGTCAAAGGTGGCACAGCCTGAAAATAGTTGAGCTTTTGATCTGAATTCAGATGGTCTCTGTTTCACGGGGCTCAGGATCTAAGAACAACCAAGCTGGAGGAAGCCTTAAACCACGCCTGCTCTAACCATTTACTAAGGAGCTGGGGAGATACAATCCCAAAGCAAATTTCACCTTCACAGTGACCTACAGCTTAATGTCCAGATGACTCCCTGAATCTGACAGGCCTTCACTGGTCAGTCACATGGGCTCCACAGAACATGTCTTACTCCTTCAGAGGAGGGCACCAAGATGCAGAGATGCCAAGGAGCCTGCTCTGGGTCCCATGGCAAATGTGAAGGCAAGCTGAGACTGTCTCCTTCTGGACTCTGTCCTGGAGTGGCATGCAGCCCTTTTCTGCAATGGCTGGTGCCATGTGTTCTTGTGGGGCTCGGCTTTTGATGCTTAGTGGAGGTGCTTAGAGTTGCTGAGATTCTTGACGTGTCTCAAAGCCTCCAGGTTGGAACCCTGGACACCCATAGTCTAGGTTCTGATGAGACCCAGGCAACAGTGCCTAAGGAATGTTCCAGAAGCTTTCTTTCTGGCCTTCCTTTTCCCTGGAACAAAATAGCTTGTACTTAAAGAGCCTGGGGTGTGGGATTCTTTCCGCTTCCGGGGCTGCCCTTCAGACTCCCTTCCCGGGATATTTTTAGGAGCATTTAATTTGGTGGTGCTGAGCATTTTGAGTTCACAATGATTAGTTAGAGCCCGAGAGCTCCAGTGTTTTTCTTCTTCCTGCCTGCCTGTCTTCCCCCAAGGGGACTGGGTGTTGTTTTGACTTTTATGTGCTACAATAAAAACTTTCATTGTAGCAAAATGTTTGCTCGTCAAAATTAGCTTGGTTAATTCCAAAGAATTGTTTCATCTTGGCTCCACAGGCACCAAGATCCTTTTTACAAGACGAATTGGCCAGCAGCCAGCTGTCTCCCTGACTAGTCCTCTGCAGCATTCATCCCCCTGGAATTTACCTTTGTGGGGGAAAAAGACCTGCCTGGAAGGCTCTCTGGCATGTTCCTGGTCATGTGATCACAGACAGGACAGGGACAGCCCACCGAATGTGTGTTTGGTTTTGTAGATTTTTTTTTTTAATGTAAGCGTGAAAGAAAACCACCAACAGAGAGACTTGCAGACAGGACACAGCACACAGACTTGCTGGGCCCTGGTCCACACCCAGAGTTACACAGCACAGAGAAACACAGTTACAAACATATAGACACAGGCAGAGGATTCAGGCAACGGACTCATTCAGGTATGCACAGGAAGACAGACCAAAGGCACACACAGACCCCTCAGCCGATCCACAAAGGACACACTGGAACCACCCTCAAAACATTCACAGGAGATCTACAGCCTCAACGTGCTGAAAGCCTACTGTATCAGACAGGGAGATAGCAGGCACCAGCTCCTAATGGTTGATTCCAAGGCCCAAGCTCAAACATCCTCTGGCATGACCACCCAAGCAAGCCCATGTTCCCACACCCAACTTTCAGCTCTTGCCTGAGGCTCAAGTCACCCGTTATGAAAAGAGCCTTGTAGAAGCAACTGGAAAACTTCCTACACTGTAATGTACCAGCCAGGATTGAGAGTGGGGCAAAAGCATGGCCCATGACCCAGCTGTGCAGAGAGGCAGGAACAAGATCTGGATTGAGTGATAGAGATTCCTTTGGCCAGCTGTGTAGCCTTGAGGAAATTGCCTGCCTCCTTGGAGACTCAGATTCCCCAACGTCAAACAGAAACACCCCACTATGGAGTTGGAAGTCATCATGAATGTGAGAATCCTGCACAGTGAGCCAGAGATCCTCCTGTCTCCGTCTCCCCAACACTGGGGTCTTAGGTGAGTACTACGGCCATGTCCTGCTTTTATATGGGTTCAGGGAATAAAACTCATAGCAGAAGGCTGAAGAAGCGGGCTCTATTCGTAAAGGAGCCGCTGGAGCAGCAGGGTAGATTAGCTTGCTCGTGAGAGGAAAAGCAAGCAGGCCACGGCCAAGCCTCTTTCTCCGACCTCTTTTTGTCTCTAACTGGCCACTGGAAGGTACAGTCCACATTTAGAGTGGGTCTTCCCACCTTAAATAACCCAATCAAGATTTCCCTCAGAGGAAAATCCCTCAGAGGTATGCTCAAGAGCTTGCCCAATAGTTGATTCTAGATTGATTCAGGTTGACCGCCAAGATTAGCCATCACAGATGGTGTTTCTAGACAGTGAATAAGGGGTAACCTGCTCTGTGGGCAGTACCATCCCATAGGTTGGGAATGCAGATGGAACAAATGTGGAAAAGCTCTCTTGTGTACCCTCCCCCCGACTTCCTGGCCTCCATGGACTTCTGCCTCACCAAAGACTTCCAGCAACGGAGTCAAACCTCTGACAGCTCTGAAACCACGAGTCAAAATAAATCCTTCCTCCCTTCAGTTGTTTAATTCAGACATTCTGCAAGACAGTGGCTTGAATTCCTGAAGGACTTTGGGCTTTTTAGGTTCTTAAGAAGCCTGTGTAGGATGTACAGAGCCAGGAAGCTTGACCTTCCAATGGCAGCCACCATATGCATCCTGTTCGTTATCATTCACTGAGCACTTCTGCATTATGCCTTAGATACATTCATTCATTCAGTTCTTCCAGAATACTGTGATAGGCATGGCACTTTTTTCAAGGTGGGAATTTTAAGCATCCCAGATAGGAGTGCTTTCGACCTGGGCGCTCCATTCACGTAAGAAAACTGGAAGCAAGTCCCTTTGTCCTAGCCTGCCTTCCTCACCTGGATCTATCCTGCCCTCTGAGCCTCTTATCAGATTGTGAACCCTACTAGATTCACTGGCCCTGGGCCAAAACCATCTCATTTTAAGACCCTTTCCAGGCCATGGCTCTGAACCAAGCCAGAATGTGCTGTTCTGGGCTATTTCTCATCTTGCCATGCTGGAACAGCAACTCTAGCCTCCTGAGTCACCTCTCTTTCTCCTCCAAAGCATCTTGCCATTCCTCCCAGCCCTACTTCCCTCACTCACCAGTTTCTACTAAATGGCAGAGTCAGGTAGAACTCAAAGCACTGGCCACTCTTTGGCATCAAGTCCATGGGGACAGGACTGTGTCAGATGGCAGCAGCTGTTGCAGCTGCCTCTTGGGTGTCATCCCACACAGCTGGGTCCAGGTCGGCCTGACCTACCACAGAGCCCTGCTGAGTGCTTGCTGGCCAAGGGCATCCTGGCAGGTGAACGGAAGTTACTGCCCAACATCCTTCAGAGAGAGCAGGAAGGAGGGGACAGTACGCACACTGAGGTTCAGATCCCACTCCATGACCATCCATCCCCGCCTCCAGTCTCACCCCCATGACACGAGCATATGACAGAACAGTCTAGAGGCTGTGAGGGTTAAACCTATACTTCTTTGCAGAAGGTGACAGACTCTCAGAGGTCCTTTTGAACTCCAACAGCATTCTGAGAAGTGGGAGGAGTCTGTGATTAGGCTGTGACATAGCATTGCGCTTCTTCAACACCCACAGGCCAGAGGTCACTTACCATTTGTCACTTGAGACACCCTTCAAGAACAGCTTTGAGCTTCAGCCAAAAGTTCCCCACCCCCCTCAGCCTAGAGTGAAGATGCCTCCACCATGCACCCTCAGAGCCAAGCACTGCTTGCTCAGGCACCTCTCCTTTGATAAGAACCTGCGTCTAGGGGCTGAAGGTCAGCGATGGCACCAGCCTGAAGAATAACCCAACCAACTTTCAGAGGTTGGTTGGAGGTTATGCTTGGGGAGGTCACACCTCTAAGCCAGTGGCAGTCTCTCATTCCTCACACAGGCAACACTTGACTGTCTACAAGGCACACTCTTTTTTAAAAAAAGACAGTGTTTCTTGTATCTTAGGATTGGCTTTCAGCTCATCATGTAGCCCAGGATGACCATGAATATCCGACCTTCCTGCTCCACCTTCTCCTGAGTACTGAGATTGCAGTTCTGTGCCACCCTGCCCAGTTTATTCAGTGTTGGGGATCAAACACAGGACTCTGTGCATGCCAAGCAAGCACTCTATCCACTGAGCTATATCATTAGCCTCCTATAAGACAGACTCCTCTCTATCAATTTTCTTTTCAAACTCTAAACTCCAGGAGACCCGTGAAGAGACTGGAGTCCGGGAGACTCTCCCCATCCCCACCATGTAGCCAGCACATACAGGTAGATATGCCCACAGCAAGGTCACCTGGATCAGCCAAGAAGTACAGCCAGAGCCCGACTCCAGCACCACTCTGTCCTCTGAGGAATAAACTGAAGAAGCACAATGATTCTACACCGTCAGTCACATTCCACACCACAATTGATCAGGGTTGCCCAGGTCCAGAACCTGTATCCCTGGGAAGATGATGATGTCAACCAAAGTGGAAAGAGACAGTGATCACTGCAACTCCAGGCCCTGCCCCATCTTCCCCTAGGAAGTCCTCAGATATGTTCCAGAGATAGTATAGAACACAACAAAGACATGTTCAGGAGGGCTGGAGACCAGATTGGTGTCAGGGCTGTGAGGAGCTCATAATGAGATCAGGTGAAGTACCAAGAAGAAAACAGTTGATGAGCAGGGGTGGTTTTGCCTGATCTGGGATCCCACAGCCCAGGCCTGAACAACCGCTTCCTCCCTCCTTCTTGGTCCTTGGCTGTGCTGGGTCCCCTCCTGATAGCCTGGGGCCAGTAGGCTTTACTTAGGGTAGGAAGGGTGGACTGGGCCTCCACCAAGCAGCCATTCTCAGTCCGGAGAAAGCAACAGAGGCCCAGCCCACACCAGGAGGAAGGAGGGGACTGGTGAAGCTCCTTGATCATAGAGGCTGCACTGGCCTGGCAGTACCGTGGGGCATTCATTCTCTAGGTGGGCATTGTCGGCATCACACGTATGTGAGAGTGGGGTGTCAACCCCAGGACACTCTGGGGTCCACACAGCTCTTCCTGAGAGAAGTATCTTCTCCTCTTCCGTTCCAGGCTATGCCAGCAGGGCTCAGGTGAACAGGTCCAGCATCAGACAGAGCACCATAGAGAGGGATGCTAAGCTGCAGTGAGCAGTGTTGTGAATATGTATGTGTACACATATGAATGTGTATGTATGTTCATGTGCAGGTATGCATATGTTTTTGCAAGGGTGATACATCAGCTGTCCGGGGGAACCCTGGGGTCTGTCAGAGCTGGGGATGGATGAAGAAGAGCTACATATACCTCACTTGCCCCTGGCTCCCCTTGGCTCCCAATGCCTAGCCCAGGGCATAGGATTGTGAAGCTGTACTTTTACCTAGCTGTGTGGCCTTGGGCAAGTTTTTGAATTTCTCTGTGATTCCTGAAAAAAGAAATGGAGTTGTGGAGAGGACTGGGAGACAGTGAAAGGATGGGGCATGTCTCCTTGCTGGAGCCCATTGTGGTCACAGAGCAAACAGAGACATAAAAGCACCTGGGGTCCTTGGCTCCCCAGAAGGGACTTTTTTCATCCTAGAAATGGAAGCCAGCATCAAAAGAGAAGGTTCAAGGCACAGGAAACCCCGAAACGTGGGGCATGTGTTCACAGAGAACACTTCACCAGAGTAATCATTGTTTTCCCTGAGAAGCAGGTCTCCAAAGGGCACTTGACATGCCTTCCCAAGAAGCACTCCAAGAACAAGCACCAAGGCTTGCTGGGAGGGCGGCTCTGCTAAGGCTGTAGACTCACAGGCTCCACGCCACACAGGTGCAGAGGGGTGAAGGGCCGGGCACGGAGGACTGGATCAGCACCTCCACTAGAGCCTGGCTTTCAAAACACAGGTTCCTCAGGATTGTGCGTCTGTTTATGAATGGCTCTAGTTTATAGGTGCAGAAGAGTACTCTATTTTCAGTAAGAAAAGGGTGTAGTGCAGAAGCACAGTGCCTACCACCTACTCCTGAGGGCTCAGTGAAGGTCAGCTACAAAAATAAGTGTTATTTATGTAATGTAAATATTGTTATTTGTAAATATCTATCTATACATATAAATAATACATTTATTTTAATAAGAAAATTATTGTCACTTGATTGAAAATAAAAATGGCCCTGGTGTGGCAGTAAATACCTACAATCCCAGTACTTGGGATTGGGCAGGAAGATCAGGAGTTCAAGGTTATCGTTGGCCACATAGTGAGTTCAAGACTAGCCTTGGCTACATGAGACCTGTCTCAAAAAAAAAACCAAATGAGAGAGAGAGGAGAAGGAGGAGGAAGAGGAGGAGGAGAAAGGGAAAGAAAATGGAAAAGGCGGGGAGGGATAGCTCAGCAGTTAAGATCACTGACTGCTCTTGCAGAGGACCTGGGTTCAATTCCCAGCACCTGCATGGTGGCTAACAACCATCTGTAACTCCAGTTCCAGGGGACCTGATGTCTTCTTCTAACCTCCGTGGGCAAGTACACAACACAGGTGCACCTACACGCATGCAGGCAATACACTCATACACATAAAATAAAAGTAACAATAATAATAAAAGAAAGGAAAAGAATACTGCTGGCTGGAAGAGCAGAAGACACAAGAGGTAACCTCTGAGCTCATCATTTAGAGCAGAGCCCCTGGGCTGAGGGCATAAATGTGGCCAGGTGACACAGTCACATGTTGCTGGCATGAGCTGTGTCTACTGGCCTCCAGCTCACTGCTCCTCACACACAGGGTAGCCCAGCACTGCCCCACCTCACTGGCCTAGCAGAGGGATCCACACTCCCACACCCCTCCTTTCCCCACACTCTCCTGGTAGGAGGAATGATGACTCCCACCAGCTGCAGCCACCTCTGTTTGTCCCTTGTCAGCGCTAAGTGCCTGGAGTGATTGGGTGGCAGTAGCTGATGGCCCGGGACAGAGGGAGGGGGGGACACAAAGCTGGCCGGCCATTCTAGAAGGGTCCTCTCACCCTCCTTTACGAATGGAGCAGCAAAATGTTTAGGGCACTGATTCAGCTTCTTTTCCCTTTGCTGTTATAAAACATTTCTGGTAAAAGCCACCTAAGGGAGGAAGGGTTTCTTTTAGCTCACAGTCGCAGGTCACACCCCATCATGGTGAGGAAGCTACAGTCCGGACCTTGAAGCAGCTAGTCACATTGTATCTACAGTCAGGAAGCAGAGTTATGAATGCTTGTGCTCGGCTTGTTTTCTCCTTTTTATACAGCCCAAGATCCCAGCCCATCTCAATTGCCTTAACCCATATAATTTTCCACAGGCATGCCCAGAGGCCCATCTCCCAAGAAGTTCTAGGGCTCAGCAAATTGACAATTGAAATGAACTACCGCAAGTGCCCAACTTAGCCATGGGTTGTAACAGCCCACAGAAGAGGCCCCACAAGGGACTTGACTAGTCTCCTGGAGGTGCTGAACAACCTGGGTGCTCAGTCTTTGGTGGATGCCGATGTGGTATCATGAGAAAGATCTTTAAAACCTCATGATCCATCTTGCTTCTCTGAGGAGCTGCAGGGGCCTGGAGAACTTGCAGGAAGGAGTGCTTAATGTCTCAGTCTAGTCATTTGTCATTTGCATGCTGAGCAGGAGCCCAGCAGGCTCAGCAAGGGGTGGAGGGGGTTGTAGCAGAGCAGTAGGTCTTCCAGCTGTCTGAATGAAGGAGATTGGGCAATGCAGCAGCCTCTGAGCCTGTTTTGCAGAGTGAGGACCTGTAAAGCTGCCTGCAGGAGTTGCTGCAAGAGGTTATGTGAGGGGAGAGGCTTGTGGCGATGCATCAGCACAGACTTGCATGCACAGCAGTGTGGGGTGGTGGCAGCTGTAGTTCATCTCCTTTGGTTTTTTTAAATGAAAGTCTGAGGACTGGGACTGTAGCTCAGTTAGTACAGTGCTTGCTTACTGTGCAGAACACCTGGATTTGAGTCTCATGAATTGGGCATAGTGGTGCATGCCTCTTAATCCTAGCACTTGAGAGGCAGGAGATCAGAAGTTAAAGTCATCATTGATACAGAGTAAGTTCAAGTCCAGCCTGGCCTAGAAACTCTGTTTTAACTATTAAAATAAAAATAAATGCATGGGGACACAGGAAGGTTATCATGGGGAGCAGGAATTCAGTGACTTCAGTGATTGCCTTAATATTCTCTTTGCTTATCTAAATTTCCCAAATGTTTCACATGTTCCTAAATACACTGTCAACTGAAAATGACAGTACAGTGAAACCCAAGCCCAGAGGTGGCAGTCTCCATAATGGAGAAGGGGATCCAGGGCAGGCAGAGCTGGGGACCCAGACTGAGGGCTCAGAGGGAAGTGATGTCCCTTCTCTGGGTAGTGTAGACCCCTGCCTGGGCAGCCCAGCTCACTGGCTTGTTCCGGCTGTGCCTGGCTCAGACAATGTGAACGCACAATCATTCATTATAACTCAATTACAGTGATTAAGCTGGTGGCATGCAGAGGCAGGAGGGAGTGTTGCCAACAAAATTTACACTCCGTGTCATCAGCGAGAGATAACAGCAGCTGACGGCCCTCCGCCTCCCCTGCCATCTGCTCAGTGTGGCCGCCTGAGGGGTGATGGCGGGCCGCTGTGCTCATAGTGGCCCACGGTGCTGAGATGAGCTGCCTGGGGATGAGCCAGGACTTGGACAGGGTGCATTCGGGATGTGGGGTGTGTGGGGATTCTGAACCCCTCTGCATGGAGCTGGCACCTGACACTCAGCATCTGAAATGAGGCTGTTGAGGGCCAGGGTTGGGTCCACGGTGGCACAGATTGGGATTCTGAGACCCAGTTTCCCCTCCATGTTCCAGATAAGGAAACTGAGGCATAGATGTACAAAGGCCCAATCAAGCCACTCTCCAGGGGTATCACAGTTCAGACACTCTGATTTCCCCCACGGATGGTACAGAGGGATGTGGAAAGTTGGGGCCACACTCAGCTGCAGGGAGCTGGAGGAGCCAGTCTCACGCCCTAGACTCTGGAGGGTCCAGAAAGTTATGGGTGGTGACAGAAAGGTCCACGGAGCAATGCAGGGGCACTAGGCCCAGGCAGGGCTGTGAGGAGATCAGAAGATGAGGTAACACTCCTGACAAAGATAGACTCTGGTCATGGTTATCAGGAGGGACTGGTGGGAAAGGGAGGCAGAAGCCCAAGGTGAGATCTTTGCTAGGATGAGGCTGAGAGACATAAACAGAACTGCTTTTCCTGGGGCAACAGTGACTCAGGTCTCCCAGAACACAGGCTTGCAGCTCTGGGTTTTGAAGCAACAGTACTCCAGTGCACTGACCCAGAAGATGTTCTAGGTCTATCATCATGGAGGGTCTTTTCTGAGCCCCCGTGGACCAGTGCGGGAGGATTGAGAGAGGAAAAGGAGGGGCTGAGGCCCCTCTTCCCTTGATTATTTCAGCGCAATACTTTTTTTGCTTGCTCTCATTTGGATTTTTTTTTTTCTTTTTTTTTTTTGCGACAGGGTCTCATGCAACCCAGGCTAGTCTCTTGTTTTATAGCTGAGGTTGACTTCGAACTTTGGATCCTCTTGCCTCCACCTCCCAAGGGAAGAATTGTAAGTGGGTATCACCACACGAGGCCTGTGTGTTGCTGAGAAGCCAACCCAGGGCTTCGTTGTACCAGCTGAGCCACATTTCCAGCTTCTGGTGGCTCCAAGTCATTCATGGGTTCACTCCTGCAGTGTCTAGCCTGGGTCACTCTCACCATGGTTGCATTCGCCTGTTTGCTGACCACTGCCCATCCCCTTGCCCTTCCCTGCCCTGCTGGTCATCACAGGAAGTACTTACTTCCTAACCTCAAAACCCACTCCCTGTCAGTATCTTCCTGGCTCCCCCAGGGCATGTCGGACCCTCTCTTACCTTTCCCCGAAGCCTTTGCAAGTGCTACAGCAGCCTGACCCCAAAGCCCAAAGGAAAAGTCTCTTTCTTCAGGGACCCATGTCTTCATGATAGTGCTCTGGGAGCATTGTTCAGGAAATATTGGGGTCATCTAGGGACAGGACTTCCATCTTCAATTATCTTCAAACCCAGCAACAGCTTAGAGGCAGTTAGTTGTTTTGTTGTTGTTGTGGGCATTTTTTTAGATTTTATTGTTGGTGGTAGTGGTTTGTTTTGTTTTGTTTTTGTTTTTGAGACAGGGACTCATTGATCCCAGGCTGTCCTTGAACTTGTGATATAGCCCAGAACAGCCTTAAACTCCTGATCTGCCTACCTCGGTCTCTCAAGTGCTGGGATTACAGGCTTAGGCTATCATGCCTGGCTTCTGATGGGGTCTTCTTAGTTTCTGAACTCTGGAGCCGGAATCTAGTGGACCTTAGGAAATGTCAACTGACTACAAAGATGCCCAAGGGGACAGAGAAGAGCAGACAAGTGTGACCTCCAGGAGGAGGACCCAGAGGGAAGGTCTGGAGGCTGCTGCCCCTCCTCCGGCTCATCCATTCCTAGGTCCATCCAACCCCAGGGTGTCTTTTCAATTCTGGCCCCCCAGGCAGGTAGACCAAGAACGTGATGGCCTAGTGTGTGTCATAGAGTTGCAACCTGCCAAGGGTCCTGGAAACAGAGGCGGGAGGGCTAGGGCCTTTTCTCCCCAACACTCTACTGGTCATGCTATCTAGGGACTGGGACACTTGGGGGCACAGTAGAAAGCATGAGACCCAGACAGGAGGGCACTGCCCTGCTGGAGAGACACAGTCCCTGGAATTCCCCAAGAAGAACTGAAAGAGGAAGCTGTAGAGGGGGGCCTGGTGCTGGGGAGGGTGGGGAAGGCTGAGATGCAAAATCCAGGCACCTGGGTATCAGTGCTTGAGCAACGAGGTCCTCCATTCTGCAAATGCACTGGGCACTGGGGACACGAAGGGACTTGGACTGGCAGTTTCTGATTCTGAGACATTGCGCTCTCTCGGCCTCAGTTTCTCCATCTATAGCAAGGAGTTCAGATTAGATCAGGCTTTCCCCAACTGTGGCATGGGGAGGGTCTGTGGGATCACAAGGTCCTGAACATCATAGGGCCACAGAACGTGTGTAGTAGTTTTCCTGTGGCTGTGGTAAAATATACTGACAAAAGCAATTTAAGGAAGAAAGGGTTTATTTTGGCTCACAGTTCAAAGGTACCATCCATGGTGGCAGGGAAAGCGTGGAGCTTGAAGCAAGTGGTTGCATTGCATCCACAGTCAGGAAGCCGAGGCAGAGTGCTGGTGCTCAGCTCTCTCCTTCCTATTTGGTCTGAGATGCCATGATACAACTCAGAGTTAAGATGGGTCTTCCCACCCCAGTTAACTTAATCAGAATAATCTCTCATAGATGAGCCCAGAGGCTTGTCTCCTAGGTGATTCTCAATGCTGTCAAGTTGACATTACTAATCACCATAGCAGGAGAATTGCTCCTCTTCCTAGTTCATCCGGATCTGTCTGGGAACAAGCTGGGTGTAGGTGCTGAGGTCCTCCGCCCTCCCAGACATTGGCTTACCTCTGGGGAGGGCTTGAGGCAGGCCCTGCTAGGACCCTTTGCATTCCACTGATTCCAGAGAGCATTGTTCATTTCAGCTCTGTGACATTGGGTTTTCCTTTAAGGTTGTGATGATTGCCTTCTTTAGACAGATACTTGATTTCAAAAGTAAGTTAAAGACAAGCTAGTCATCACAGGCTGGTGGGTTCTAGGCCAAAGCAAATTAGTTACTGATGACCTCAACTCTTGGATTGTGTGGCTGCAGGTGGCTCTGCCCATATTAAAGTCTGAACACCTGCGCCTCGTGGGGACCCGACCACAGGGCTAGAGAAGGGTGCCCTGGCCCTGAGAAAAGGCACGGGGAGTTGTGGCAGACTCTGGGTAACATCTGACCTTAGGGCTTCCTGGGTACTAGGGAGTGTGTCCCCAAGCAGACTTGTATGCAAATTTGTCTTGTGGACAAACAAACTGATCTATGTAGCTCCTGTACAGCTCTTGCAAACAGGGCTATTCAAGACTGCTGCCTCTCTCTGCAGTATTCCACAGTGATTTCAGCCTGTGGGTGCCCTTTCTCCTCCTTCTTCCTTCCCCTCCTGCATGCTCCTAAAGAGCTTGGAGACCCCTTGTAGGACCTTGGGTCTCCAAGCTCTTTAGCCCCATCTGGAAACAAATGACTCAGTGTCATAGTGAGGCAACCAGCTCTGGGACTGGTTTGCTCTCCTCTTAGTCAACTCCTAGTCATCCTTCAACACCCACTTCAAACATGATTCTCCTCTGGAAAGCCTTTATGAATACATCCCCTTCTGTTCCTTCTAAGAGTGATCTGATTCCTCTGCTGGGGCCTCCTACAGCATGCTGTCCATGTGATAGTTACTAACTGTAACATTTTAAACGTGGTTATTTGTTTTCTCTCTCAGCAAGTATGTTCTGGGTAGGTATGGACCATGTTTCTCCTATGCCTGGCCTCCAGGACAAGTCTATCTGCCCACATTGCTAGGCATTTAAAAAATATTTTAAATATTTTATTTTTTAATTATACTTGGATATGTGTTGGAAAGAAATGTATATATATGTGGAATTGCCCTTGAAAGCCAGAAAAAGGTGTTGGATCCCTTGGAACCGAAGTTACAGGTAGTTCTGAGCTACTCAATGTGAATCCTGAGAACAGAACTTTCGTCCTCTGCAAGAGCAATGCGTGCCATCTCTCTAGCCCTCCTTCACTGCTGAATTAATGCATGACTGGGTGGGTAGATCAGCGTAGCTTCAAGTTCTGAGCTCATTTTCAGATTCTATTCTTTCTGCTTCTCTATTTAAGGAAAGGAAACTGTTCGTTGAAAGCATCATCTTTCAGGCATTCAGTAACTGCTGACCAAGCAGCAAATGGATACTTCAAGGGAAGAACTTGACATTGACCTTAGTGGTAGTAGAACCACTCCCAATTGAATCTGTTTTAAAAGGGAGATTCAGATAAATCAGTGAGGTTAAATAAAAATCCTATAAACCTATATTTCAAGAACCAGTAGGACTCAGAATATTTACACACACACACACACACAGACACACACGACACCACTGGAAATATCTCCCAACAATGGCCATCTTATTAGGGGTACCTAGCACCCTAACATCCAGATTACGGTGTCTAACCCTACTTCCCACAGAATGAATTCAGGTTCACCGGAGAAAGGACTGCCTCCTTCCCAGCCTTATCTTTCAGTAGAGGGCAGTGACACAGTCAAAGGTTGCTGGGGAGGTCTCACAAAGTCTCAGGTGTCACAGGACTCTTCTTTGAGGACAATCTTATTAGCAGGAAGGACAAACATCTCAGTATTGAAATGTATCATCTGTTTAAATCCCTATATCATACTTTCAAAAATATGGTCAACTTTTTAGGAAAGTCTTCAAGTGGGGCAGTTAAAAGCACTGACTGCTTTTGCAGAGGACCCGGGTTTGGTTCCCAGCACTCACATGGCAGCTAGCCACTATCCTTAACTCCAGTTCTAGGAGATCCGACACCCTTTTCTGACCTCTGTGGACATTGCATGCATGGGTGGGTGCACTTACACACAAATGTAAAACACTCATGCACATAAAATAAAAATAAGTAACTAAAAATGTTTGCAAAGTCTTTGTGTGTATGCATGTGTTCATGTATGTAAAGACAAGCACACACACACATCACAGCATGCACACCACAGTGCACATGTGGTGGTCAGTGCCAGTCCTCACCTTCCAGCTCTTTTGAGACAGTCTCTTTTTGAGTGCTACATACACAAGGCTGGCTGGCCTTCCAGCCTCCAGGGATGCTCCCATCTCCACCTCTCATCTTGCTGTAGGAGTGCTGAGACTACAGATGTGTGCTTCTGCCCCCGACTTTCTGTGGGTTTTGGGGGATTCAAATTCAGGTCCTCACAATTATGAGGCAAGTGTCTTACCCAGTGAGCCGTTTCTCCAAGTCCAACTGGTCAACTTTTGAGGACATTAGTGTTTTGAGTTACTTTACTTGTTGCTATCCCTCTGGTTTTGTCACTAAGGACTTAGCTTGTTATTTTGAAAACTGGAATATGAAGCAAATGAAGCAAGTCCTTTATCTTGCATTTCCTGTACACACTCCTTCAAGGTAGTGAAATGGTTGAGGGGAAGGAGCAGTTTGTCTTCATAGCAAGGAGCTTGAACAGAAGGGACACACAGGGTCTGGTGCCACATACCTTCAGGCCAGCATGATTTATGTAGTGGGTTCTTGGCCAACTGAGGCTACAGGGTGATCAAATGAACAAACAAAATGGATGTGTATTAGTTACTTTTCTGTTGCTGTGATAAAACACTATGATCAAAGAGATTTATTTATTAGGCCTCTAGTTCCAGAGGGTTAGACTCCATCATAATGGGAAGGCATGCAGGAGGCAGCTGGGACAGAGAGCCGAGGGCTCCCATCTTCAAGCAGGCACAGGAAGCAGAGAGAGACTGAAAGTGGGCATAACTATACACTCTCAAAGCCCATGCCCAGTGATGTGCTTCTACAGCAAGGGCACACCTCCTAAAACATCCCAAACCGCACCACCAACTGGGGACAAAATGATCAAATACTTGGAGCCTATGGAGGAGGTTGAAATTCCACATTCAAGCCCTCACAGGATGTACCTAGAACATAACCACCTTCCTGTAGCTCCAATGAAAACTCAGTCACTGGTCTCACTGACTCCATCCTGTGCCTCCAACCTGTTTTGCCTTTTGACGTGTTTTTATCCTCCTGAGTCGCTCTCTTCTGCAATTACTCTGGGTTCTGAGAATGACAAAATGGATCGATAATGAAGCAACAACAAGCGTTGCAGGACAGATCACCCCATGATGAGATCATCCCTAAGGTGGTATCAGAGAGTAGGAGTAATCACTTAATGAGAACCGTATTGCTTTCTTCATGGAACGACGGCAATAACAACTTCTTAATCACATCACTGGCCTGTTCTCAATTACCTGCTCTGTCAACTTTGTGGATCTGCCATCTCCATCATTGTTTCCCTTTCCTATGTAATCTTGGTATCCATCAGTCCCTTGCAGATATGAGCTTACTGAGGTTCTCTGCCTGTTTTCCCTGACACAATCCCACTGATTAAAGTTCTTTCCTACAGGATGAACTTTAACCTATAGGATAGTGATCAAACCTATTGTGACTGTCAGGACAGGGGCTCTTGCCCTAACCATCTTTCAACAAGCTTTGGTGAACCAACCAGGAGAAAGAATATGTTTTGAACATTAGTCACTCACAGCAGATCGATATCAGATGAAAGACTGAATGGTCTCACAGAACTGCTAGGAATTCCTTCATATTTTAGATTTTTTTATGTGTATATTTTGCCTGTATGTATGTATGTATGTATGTGTGTATGTATGTATGTATGTATGTGTACCACCTGCATACAGTGCTCATAGAGGCCAGAAGAAGGCTTGGAACCATGGAACTAGAGTCCTGGATGGTTATGAGCTGCTATGTGGGTGCTGGGAACTGAACAGAATCCAGGTCCTCTGCAGGGGCAGCTCATGCTCTTAACTGCTGAGTCATCTCTCCAGCCCCTGGAATTCCTTTTATTCTTGGGACTCTTTCTTATCGTCAACTGCAGGCCAGATTTGGATTGTTTCTACCAGTACTTGCTGAAGCAGAGAAGTGTATGGATTTACTGTAAGACCCCTGGCAAGACCTTTTCTAATACTGTACATGGGACCTTGTTCTTTCTTGTTTGTTTGAACTCTTTCAGAAGATCTGGAATGAGGCCATTTGCTTTTGACAAGGAAACTTAAAATTATTCAGGAACAGCAGTTTCAAACTGTAGGAAGAGATACAAGGTACCTTAAGGAGCTCAAGTGTTTAGAAGATCTCTGTTGTAATTTCTGTAAAGACAGCTGATTCTGAGTAGTACTAGGAGGAAGGCTCCTAGGGAGAATTCTAGATGATTCACCTAACTATAGAAGTACTCAATAACTAAATAAAAGAATGTATTATTAGATACAATATGGCCTGAGTATGCATTATATGCAAAAGAAAGATAACCTCTACATGGGTAATTAGATTTTTTTTCCCCTAGTTTACAGTGGGAATTGTTTTGTCAAAAAATCAGGAACATGGGCAGAGGTATTGCATTCCCACCTTCCCCAAATGGTACTATTGATTGAAGTCCATTCCACTTTCATGTCTGATTTCTGGGGTAAATAGCTGGACCTCATTTATTGAAGTAGCCCAGACCTGAACACCTGGCCTAGGATTCCAGTTACACTAACGATTTAATGAATTTACACAATTATCAGTAATGGCTACTACGAATACAGAATAACACTCAGATACTACGAGTTTCCTACAGAGTCTAGAATGTGCTCTTACCACTTCCAAATCAAGCCTGAATTTAATCAGGATCCAGGATCTAGCTACAATTTAGTAATCAGCAAATTCCAGGTTATATGAGGCTCTAAAGACAACTTGGTTCTTTCAATAAGTATGTATATATGTATGCGTGTGTGTGTGTGTGTGTGTGTGTGTGTGTGTGAGAGAGAGAGAGAGAGAGAGAGAGAGAGAGAGAGAGAGAGAGAGAGAGAAGATGTGGGCTTTATTTAAATTCTAAGTCAAATAAAGATCCATTAACGAATTGTGAGATGAAATTAAGAACTTAGACTATAGATGGGCACTTTATGTGATGACTGCATTTACCTCATCACCGCAAGAAAAGCCTGACAGAAGCACCTTAAGGGAGAAAGGATTTCTTTGGTTCACAGTTTCAGCCCGTGATTGTAGAAGAGGCATGTGGTGGGAAAGCTCAGCAGCTAGGCCTTGTTAGAACAGGACGCAGAGAGCTCAGGCGGGGACCAGAAGTGGCCGTCACCTTCAAAGCCTACTCTCAATGACCTACTTCTGCTAGAGATACCACAAGTCTCCAAGGTTCATCAACCTCCCAAAGCAGCACCACCAGCCAGGGACCATGTGTTCAAACACACCAACCTGAAAGGGGCGTGCACTCTGAAACATAATAATTACTCTTAAAAATTTTTAATTGTTACTTTATTAGGTGGCATACTGGCATCACAGTTATATCTTAAAACATCTACCTTCTGGATATGGTAAAATATTTACTAACTCAATGATGACTATCTGGAATTTTCTAGATAACACTCCAGTGGGGCTAACCGAATAGAAGAGCTGGGATGGCTGGGTGAGATTTCCTGAGATGGTAATACTGAAGTTGGGTGATGGGAATGTGAAGTCACTGAACTGTTTTTAATGTATTTTATTTGGCATTTCCTTTCTTTTTAAGAAAGATTTGATATTATTTTTAATTATGTGTATGTGTGGATATGTGCCTGTGAGTGCAGATGCCTTCCAAGGT
This sequence comes from Eospalax fontanierii, assembly GCA_035773235.1. NCBI lineage: Eukaryota > Metazoa > Chordata > Mammalia > Rodentia > Spalacidae > Eospalax > Eospalax fontanierii. The sequence continues at coordinate 52,889,952 of CM069539.1, forward strand.
CAGAGATATCAGATCCTTTAAAGCTGGAGTTACAGGCAGATATGAGGTACCCAAAGTGGATGTTGAGAACCAAATCTGCAAGAGAGTAAGAGCTCTTAAATGCTGAACCATCTTTCCAGCCCCGTTTGGCATTTTCATAGTGAAAAGCAAAACAAATCTAATCCACATTGTCACTGAATGAGATAACTGTCTTTGAACACTAATAAAACCACTGGCAGCACAGAACACCCAGGGCTGGCTTGCATAGCCTTGCACTATCTTTTGAAGGGTGAGAAGATGCTGGACTGCAGTATTCTCCATCGGAGCAATCCAGTGACATGTGTGACCCAGCCAGTACAATCAGCTTTGTCCTCTGCTACTGGGCATCACCGTCCAGGCTTCATGTAAACACCCGAGAAAACACCATAGAGGTGATTCTTGATAGAATTCTTATCCTGTAGGCTTTATTTTCCTTACTTAAGTCTGTAATTAAGAAATATTTCAAATACAGAAAACAATACAACACTATCAAAGACACCACACAAATTCTTAAACTGTGAATATTTGGACATTTTCTTTAGAAATTGTCTTGTTTTGCCTTTTTTCTTCATTGTTGAAGCCCAAATCCAAGGCTACATAAATGGAATCCTAGGTAAGCATGCTCCCACTGAGACACATGCCTAAACTTTCTTTTTAAAAATAATAAAATGTGATAGATGGAGTTGAATTCTACCAACTCTCATGTCTCTTTTTCCTCTCCTGGTGGTGTGGGGGACTCTCTGAACTCTGGATTTGGTATATCTATATCTATATCATCATCATTTATGCCTACCTAGAGTCTATCTAGCATATAAGCTATCATCTAGTAACTATCTAGCATCCATCTAATCTATCTAGCATCTGTCATCTATCTAATGTTTGTGCACAAATAAGAACGTGTATATTGATATTTTACATAAATAGAATCACATAACTGAAACCTGCTCTTTTCACACACTACTGTGTTTTTGAGACTGATCTAATATCAACACAAAGCCCTGGCTTGTGTACTTTAATGCCTATGAATGAATGAGTTTATCATATAGAAAAATGCACCAATTAAAAAAAGCAGTCCTACCTCCTATCAAGAAATGGGTTGTTTCCAGGGCTTCAGCGCAGATAAGGGGGCGGCAGCTTCTGCCCACATTTCCTGATGAACTTGAAGAATTTCCCTAGGATTCAGTCCTGGACATGGAGTTGCCAGGTCCTAGGGTGTGATGGTTTGAATGAGAACGTTCCCCTAGGCTGTATTTGGACAGTTTGTCCCCAGTTGGCGGTAGGTACTGTTTTGAGAGGTCTTAGAGGGTGTGGCCTTGGTGGAGGAAGCTGGAGGAGGGATTAGAGAATTTTTAAGGCTTGCTGGATCTCTAGTCACTTTCTGCTTCCTGGACCTGCTTGAAGATGTGAGCGCTTAGTTGCTGTGTCTCCTCCAGCCACCTCTGCCACCATGCCTCCCCGCCATGATGGACTCTTGCCCTTTTGGAACCATAAGCTAAATAAACTCTTCCTTTTATAAGTTCCTTTGGTCAGTGTTTCTATCACAACAGAACAGTGACTCATACATAGGGTCATATTGCTTCCACTCCACTATGGCCCAATGGCTCTAAGGAGTGGTAGAACCAATATATACTCTGGGAGAGTATTTGACAAGAATACTGGGTCTCTGTCCTCCCAGAGGTGCTCATTGTTAAACTCATGACTTGCTAATCCAAAGGAGTGGGTTGTTCCATCTGTGCTTTTTTCAGTTTGCAGTTCTCAGAAGTAGAGAGACAGGCTTTTCACATTAGCCTTTTGGGCTTCCTCTCCAGTGAATCCCTGTCACTGTCCTCTACCCATTCTCTAAAGTTGTTTGCATTCCTGTACTGATTTAGAATTAGAATTTGTTATAAAATCTAGGTACCACTGTTCTGTTAATTTTAAGGACTGCATTTATATTTTTTAATGTTTTGCTTAATATTTCTTATACAGGTATTTTGAATTTTAATTATAATCAACCTGATCTAGCTATCTCATTATAGGTTTGCTTTATAAGTCTTGTTCAATGATCCTTTGATTCTTTCCTTCCTTGGCATTGAGGTTGTTCTCTGCTATGGTTTGAATACATAACCAGAGTCATATATTACAGTCTTGACCGCCAGCAGATGAACTTTGGCAATGAGATTGGACACTGGGGGCTTTTTTCAGGAATGGATCAGTCCATCGGTGAACTCTAAATCTGAATAGAATATTGAGAGGTGGTAGAACTGTGGAAGGTGAAGTTTCGTTGGAGAAAGTAGGTCACTGGGGTCTTCTTGCAGGGCTGTATCTTGCCCTGTTACTTCCTGTTACTTCTGCCTCTCCTTTCTGTCAGCAATTATGTGAGTAGCCTCTGCCACATCTCCCTGCTGCCATGATGCTCTGTTTCTCTACTGACCCAGAATGGACGGATCCAAGGTTTGTGACTTGAAACCTTTGAAATTGTGAGCCAAAATAAATTTCATCCCTGCAGTTGTCTGCATTAGCTAGTTTGTCAAAGACAAGCAAAGTCTGACCAACACATTCTCAAATATTCTATCTCAAAGCAAAAAGCCTGCAATCTTTTTAGAATCAAATTTTGTATGTTGTGTGAGGTAGAGCTCCTTTTTCCCACAAACATGGCCTACTGGCTGGTAATGTAGCTCAGTGATAGAACATTTACCTAACAGTTCCAGGGTTAGAGGGTCCAGGTTAGACCCAACAACCATGGGAGTGGGGAGAGGTATACTATTGTCTAGGAACTACTTGCTGATTATAGTATTTTCATCCTCCGAAGCTTCCACCATCTACGATACAGGCACCTTCTCCTCCTTACAGTCTGTTAACGAATTCCATACTGTGTTCCACTGGTGTCCTGTCTGCACTGACTATACTCCTATCTATTGTTGCTTAAAGGAGTCTTAATATCTGGCAGTCCTTCTTCCTCCCTTATTCTTCTTCAAGGTCATATTTGATATTTTAATCTCTGATTCTTCATATATATTTTGGTATCAAATTACCCAGAAAGCATCCTGCTTAGATTTTGCTTAATATTATACTTATAGCTTATTGGGAAAGGCACTTTTTAAAATGGAATCAAATTTTCTTCTCACTAGTTTCATTGGTAATCTGCAGTCTTTCACATCTTTTTTTATGAAATGCTGTGGTTTTCCAAATAAAGATCCTATTTAGTTGTATTAGTTACTTTTCTGTTGCTGTGTTAAAACACCATGATCAAGGCAGCTTATGGAGGGGAGTTAATTTGAATTTATAGTTCCAGAGGGACACGTGTAAGAGTCCATCATGGCGGGGAGGCACGGCAACGGAGGCTGAGAGCTGAGAGCTCACATCTCCCACAGCAAACAGGAAGTAGAGTCCAAACAGGAAGTTGGGTCAAGCTATGAACTCTCAAAGCCTGCCCCAGTGACGTACTTCCTGCAGCGAGGTTCTGTCTACTAAACATGCTGTGATCTCCCCAAACAATGTCACCTGCTGGGGATCATAGGGCAGGTGTCTAAATATTTGTGCCTATGTGGGATGTTTCTCAGTCAAACCAGCACCGTGGTATTGTTGGATATATTCATAGGTGGCTTTTGTTGTTACTGTAAATGCATTTTTCCTTCATATTACATTTCTCATCAGTTCCTGCTTATCGATAAGAGCATTATTGGATAATGAATGTTGATCTTGGATCCAGTCTCTCGACTAAACTCTCTTGTTTTGTTTGTGTATTCTCTATATATGCAAACAAATCACCTGCAAATAATTATGATCATTATACCTATATTTTTCACTTTATTCACATTGCATTGTGAATGGTAGAATTCTCCACATAAAAAATATTTTGGGAGTGAATATCATCAAAGTACATGTATGACAAGGCCATAATGAAACTCATTATTTGAATAATTAGTATCTGCTAATGAAAAATTTTAATCATAAAAAGAATATTCTTAGTGGTTTTCTTTTTACTAAAATAATTCTAAACCTTGATCATTATCTAATATTTAGCTACAGGTCTAGTATAGCTATCCGTAGTAGCTTAAAGTTTTTAAAATTTCTACTTTGGTATCTTAAGGAAAGTCATGAATAGGTGTTGACTTTTATAAATCCTTTATCTGCTTTGTGTCATTGAGAAGCCTGAGTCTTCCTCATGTCCTCAAAAATAATGTGTTCTCCAAACATTGGTTGGGAGTCTCTGTATCTTAAGTCTGTTAATTTTGTTCTTCAAACCTTTTCTATCCTTGTTTATTTCTCTTAATGTGGTCGACTCATTCCTTTCAGTGATGTGTTAAAGCCTCCCATCCTCATCATTGGGTTTGGCTTTATTTTATGTAATTTTAGGGGGATTGGCCTGAGCTTCGGAACTTCACACTCTGCCTTTTTAAGATATTATTTATTTTCTTAGTGGGTTCCTTTTCTCTCATTTATGCTAGTAAAATTGATTTAGTACAGGACATAGCTTTGTGTGTGTGTTTTCATGTGTGTGCTATGTGCGTGTGTGCATGGGTGTGTTCACCTGTACAGGCATAGGTTGGCATTTGAATGTTGTTCTCATTTGCTTCTCTACCTTATTTGTTGAGATAGGATCTCTCACTGAACCTAGGACTCACCCTTTCATCTAGTCTGGCTGGCCAGCAAGCTTCCCAGGATATACCTGTCTCAGGCCCTACATGTGTAGGTAGACACTCACCACCATGCTCAGCATTTTACATATGTGTTGAGGGATTTGAACTCACATCCACATGCTTGGACAGCAAGCATTTTAGCCACTGAATGAACCATTTTCTCAGTCCTTATCCTAGCACATCTGTGTCTACATAGATAAAGGGAATCCTTCTTAGCTTGCTGTTTTATTTTCTGAATTGGACATTCCAGTCTTGCTATTTTCAAGACTAATAACATAATTAGCAGTTTGAAACACAGAGCTACACAATCAAACACCAGCCCAGGACAAATTCTATCTGTGATTTCCAGGAAAGACAAGGCTATATAACCCTGACATCTGGCTTCATTCAACCACCAAATCCCCAAGGGGCCCATTTCTGAGTCATCAGCTCTGCCCTGCCTGCCTGAGCTGTCTAGAAGAGTGTGTTAAATTTTTATTATTGTGACAAAGCACCTGACAGACTAATTGAAAAGATCAAAGACTTATTCTGGCTCACAGTTTTAGAGGTTTCAGCCCATTGTAGTCAACTGTTGTTTCTGGGCTCTGGTGGGGTCAGTGGAGGCGCAAAGTGGCTGCCTCGTAACAGCCAGGAAGCAGAGAGGCCTGCGCTATTTGGCTTTCTTCTTTCCCCTTTTATTCCATCTGAGCCTCAACCTATGGGATAGCATGGCCCACATTCAGGTCTTCTTTTCTTTAAATAAGGGGATCACAGGAGAGAGGTTCAGAATCAGGGTGAGCATGCTGTGGAGGTTCTGGGCTCTGGGCTGGGCATGGGCTTTTGTGTGGGCTTTTCTCCCCAGGTCCTTCACCCCAAAATCTCTAATCTCTTCTAAGAGATCAGTTCTTTCTAAGACTCTGAACCAGTGCCTATGATGCAGTCAATCGCATGCACACATTCCAAGCCTCCATTCATCCATTTATCATTCACCCATCCATCTGTCCAACCAGAAGCAATGTCATACAAACTCCACAGTCACATGATCCGCATCATGACAGAACACATTCATAAAGTTCCCTTGTTTATAAAGTGAGAACAGTGACAAAGATCTCATAGGGAAGTTCCAGCATGCAAGAAAATGTTCACGAAGCTCTGACTAAAACACTAAGCACTCTAGAATGTTAACTATCGACTTCATCACATACTCACTAATTCACTCAACTAATACTTCCTGAGTGCTGGCATGTGTGCTCTGGAGATGCAAGTCTTGCTTTCCATATTTACTTCCGGCAGGAGGATCAGGCATCAGGAATGAGGGACTTGTAAAAGAAAGTTGTGGTATGCTATGCTTGATGTGTGCTCCACTGAGCTGGCAGAGGTTGCTGTGGGTTCATAACGGAGTAGGAAAGTGGGGAGTTGGAGACTGTTTAGGAAGAAGGAGCATAGGTGCCTGTGAGCTCAAGAACCAGCAGGAGTTTGGGGCTGGAGAGACAGCTCAGTGGTTAAGAGCACTGGACACTCTTGGGGAGGACCAGGATTCTATTCCCAGCACCTACATGGTGGCTAATAGCTATCTGTAACTCCAGTTCCAGAAGACCTGATGCCCTCTTCAGATCTCCAAAGACATTGCACAACATGGGCTCACTTACATACATGCAGGCAATAATTCACTTATACACATAAAATTTTAAAAAATAAATTATATTTTTAAAAAATGAGTAGGAGTTCAAAGGAGGATACGAGTCATGATCGGCTAAAAGAGAAACACATTAAAAACCTAATGTGGGCAAGTATTGCTTTCCAGGGCAGTAAAGATGGTGGGTGAGTGGCATGTGAGGGGAGGCAAGAGAAGTGTTCTAGGGCAAGTTAGGAGATGCAGGACCCAAGCCTGGACGAGCTGAGCAGTTACGACATCATGCCAGAAGGGAAGTGGGGGTTGAAGCAAGGGAATGATCTGACTCAAAGGTAACTTTGGGAATGTGGTGGCTAACAGGTAAGTGTGCCGTCTAGGTAAGGGCCTGGGTGAGCTCAGTGATCCAGTGTAAAATATCTCCAGGATTTTTAAAGTCTGCCAAACTTGCCCAGATGCTAGAGGCCAGCATGGATATTGATCCTCCGTTCCTGAGCTGCAGAAGCCCGGCTCTGTCTTCTTCTCTCGTCTGCATCTTTTAGCTAAGGTAGAACCTTATTTGACTCACCAATCTGTTGAGCCTGAACCCCTCTAGGAGTTCTGGACTGGGGAGCATTAACTTGGAAGAGCAAGAATTGGGACCTGGGAAAGCTGGGCTGGAAGAGTTGGGTGTCGTAGGTTTGCTCAGATCATAGCACAGACTGTCCATTCTCCCTGAGCAGTCCTCTACCTGGCTGGGTGTACCACCTGTGCCCTTCAGGTGTGCTTAGCTCTCGCTCCTCCCAGGGTCCCCTTGTTCTGTGTCTCTTGCTCAGGTTAAGGCCTCTGTTACATCTCAGTGTGTAGAAATTAGTTTTTGTGATCGTCTTTCCCCAATGGTTGGGGGGTCTGTGAAGGCACCATCTTATCAATCCTTGCATTTTAGCAACTAGCCTTAGGCCTGGCACATAGATTTTATCATATAAGGACCCATTGGATTGATGAATGGATAGATGGATACATAGGCAGAAGAGTGAATTAGAAGAGTGGTGGAGGATGGAAAGACAGGCAAGATGAGTGGGCGAGTTCTAGAATGTTCCCCTGACTACTCTGGGTCATCTCACTTCCATGAGAAATCTTTCCAGTTTCTATTGGAGAAGGCCCAAAAAACCTCACTCCCTAGATTATAATCCTCCAAATGAGCTTGCTGAGTGCGGCCTGCTTGGCAGCTCCCTCATCGTTTCCTGCCCTGAGTGTGAGACAGGCAGTTGGCAGTCATAATCTTGGCTTGGGTTGACTCAAAGTTAAGTCACTACCTTTCTGGGCCCTAAATGTCCTGTGTATAAAATCAAGGGATTCAGTATAGATGTTCCTTCAAGCATCAAGGGCTATTGTGGTGTAATTTCCTTTTCAGAGTAGCCTGAGATGACCTGAAACCTACTACATAGCCCAGGCTAGCCTAGCAATTCTCCTGCCTCTGCCTCCTAAGTACTATGATTACAGGAGACACCAGGTCTAGCTGATCTAAGAGTTTGAAATGATTCATGAGTACAGACTATCTTTTATAACGTTAGTACCCAAACAAAACAAAACGAAACAAAACAAAAACTTAGTGTCAAAAGATTGTTGAAAGATAAAAGTGTAACCATGTTTGGCTGCTATACTTTCTATTTAGAAGGATGTTCATTGTCAAATACTGTTTTTAAAAAACAAAACTATTCCTGTCATCCTGGGACATCCAGTGGCTGTTTTATAACACCGACCGTCGAGTAAAGAACCCTTTTGGCTCCAACACCCAGGTCTCTGAGCCTCCATACCTTCCTTCTTCTTAACTTCTGAGAGTTAAGCAAACACTTCATGCTGGGTCAGGGACACCTGGGGGCAGGAGGAATGGCAGGAGGCTGAGCTGTGGGAAAAGCTGGAAGGAGGGGTCCAGTTAGCTGCCACCAGAAATGCCCTGGACATCTGCACATAACCTGACGGGCATGAGGACTCAGGCTCCTCCCCCCATTTAAAAAACTAGTGCTTTGAACAAGAGCAGTTGACAACTCTAGACATCGTTTCTCAGCATTACGCAGGTGCTATTAGTTCTTCATTCAAGGTCTGAGCTGGGTAGCTGGACCTAGCTGTGGAGACCCACAGGCGAAGCACTGCAAAGGCTAATTGCCAGAGCCTAGATTTTTGCATAAGACCAAATAGTTTGGGGGTGACTTTTTAAAAAGCCTAGAAAATGATACCAAGGCCTCCTGCCACCCTATTAAAAGTGTGGAGGTTAAGGATGGTGGCAGAATTGTTTACTGTGGACTCATTAAGAGAGCACTTAGCAAACCTTTCACTCACCTGCAAATCTTGAAAAATGAAGTCTGATTTGTAAGGAGCCCCAGAAGAGGCCAAGGTGCCAAATGGAGGGGAGGAAGGGCAGTGGTGGGTGACCTGAGGAAGTAGGTGAACACTGGAGTAGGAGAGGCTTGCTGTGTTTGGCCGCGTTGTGATGTCTGCAAGCCATGGCCCCTCCCACCGGCACTTAGGCTTCTGGGACAGGAACCTAGTCTGGCTTGTCTACTGTCAACAGTAGCTTTCTGTCCTTTTAAGACATACCTGAAGAGGGTGTGTGTTCACCAGTAAGACCCCTTTCCCTCCACTCCCCTGGCGCCATAAGCCCCAACTCTAACCAGATTTAGGCTGCCATTACCACCCCCACCCCCTTTCTCTCTTGAGTGAGGCTGGTCCAGAGGGGCCACCATCAGGATGGAGCTGACACCAGACTACAGCCTCTGGTTGGGTTTCTCCCTGTGGCCAGCCAGTCCCCTCTCCAGCTAATGACTGAAAGAGATAACTGTTTACTCTGGGCAGACTTCATTCTGAAACCCTCTCATAGGTTTTCAGTATTCCCCTTCTAGCAATGAAGGTAGCAGGCAGTTGTTGGTGTGGTTGATAATGACTTGGACACAGTACCAAGCTAGAAACTGTAAAAAAGCCAGGGTCCTACTTAAGGCGTTTTCAGCAGTGGCGTAAGGACTGGGACCTCTCAATCTTCTCTGCCCTCCCACGGGGCTCTGCCTCCACCGGGATACTGACTCAGCCTTTCCTGCCTTGTTCCATCTTAACCATGAAAAAGCACCTTTGTGATCTAGATAGTGAGTCTCCTGCCACACCTAAATTAAGCTTTAAAAAAAAAAAAGGTGCAGTTTTTCCAGAACCCTGATGATCATAGACACTTTGAGAAGTTTCACTTGAAATTATCATTCCTTAATATTTTGTCCAAACAGCTTTACCTGGACAGCTCTATGCAACTTTGGTGTTACCAGCTGGCCTGCCTGACCCTTGGGACCTATCTCAACCAGGGCTTCTTATCCTTCCGTCTCTTGCTTAGATGGAGACATGACGCAGGATCCAGGCTGTAGAAAGCCCAAGAGCCTTGTACAGTCAAGACTTTTCAGAGGGTAGAAGAAGGGGGTGGCTTGGACATGACAAGGATATGGGGCTCTGTGACATGACAGGCTACCCACGTTCTAGAATGCAAGGTGACCCTAAGCCTTCCCAGGCATGACCCCCACACAATGGAGAGAAAAGGCAATTAAAACACAACAATCAAACCAACCTTTAAATAGTAACTTTTAAAAATATAAAAACAGCTCATTACAATGACTTTTCAATTTTCTTTTTTTTCTTCAGGAATAACTTTCTTCTACCCCAACCCCCTCTTCTGGCTACAGCCTTAACAAGAGGTGGTCGGTGACCATCCGAGACCCAGAGACAGACAGACGGACGGACTCTGGACACACCTCACTGAAGGTGCCATGCCCATTTCATGCCCAGATTTGTCCATCCTGTTGGGGACAGCTGCTCAGTAGGGGCAGCTGGAGATGGACAGGTTTCACAGGAAGCCCTTTCTTTCTAGACCAAGTCCCACATTATAAAATAATCCATAAAAATGCAGTATAAAAACTCTTCCATACGCTGCCTCCACGGAGAGCCCACCAGCAGAGCTCACACAGCCTTTAGCTTTTCTTTAGTAAAACAACAAAAACAAACAAACCAAACCAAAATGATCCTAATACCTCAAACACTGGTACCAAAAGGTGGTACCTGCAGATTACATTCTACCTGCAACCTGCCTGAGCCTACAAGAGCTGCAGGAGTCACCACAGTGTACCAGGCTGTCCCCAAGCCCAGCTCCCAGCCCACTGCCCTGCCCAGAAGGCAGACTCTCAGACTCAACAACCCTGTGGGTTACGACTTCTCCCCCTTTGGAGAGAGGAGGAGGCTGAAAGCAGAGAAGGGGAGAAGGCATTTTATGAAAGGATATCACTTCTAATTCTTTTTATTCAAATTAAAAAATAAAAATAAAAGCACCCACACCAGTTGCTGTTTTTCTCTGGTAGCTCCCTGAGCTGAGTTGCTTTGTTCCCCCTCTAACAAGGTATCCTTTCTAGGCTGCACTGGGGAGAGCCGGAGAGGGGATCCCTTGAACCTCCATTTCTCATCGCAATGACTGAGTGTGCACCAAAGAGAAAGATGGGGCCCAGGTGGACAGACAGAGCTGGATGGACGCCTGAGAGAGCAGGAGACTGGTGAGGCAGGAGAAGAGGTGGACAGGGTGGAGGAACCCATGACATCCTTGCTGTTCCTGGAGGTGGCAGTCCAGGCTGGCCCATCCCACTCCTCCCTGTCAATCTGTCTGTCTGCCTACCTGGTACTCCATCTAACACCTGGCTGGTGCTCAGACCCGTATGGAGGTGTGCTCATCCCCGGCACACCTTCCCAGGAAGTTTCTCATTTTACCCCCCTCTTCCTCCTCCTGCCCTCCCTAACCCATGGGAACATCTGTTCTTAAAAAGAAGAAGAAAGAAAAAAAAAAAGCCACCACCACGAGTGGATTACAAATACAGCAGGCAAAATACACAGCTTCGGTGGGAAGGGGCCTCCTCCCCAACTGGCCAATCGGCAACCGCAGTCTCTTATTTACATTTTTCACAAACCTTGTGCACTGCACAATCAGGAACGAGATACCCCTCCCAGAACATCAATGTGGTCTACTCCAGTGTCCCCCAACCCAGGGTGGGGAGGGGACAGGTCATAAGAAAGGGGAGAAAGAGACAGAGACACGTGAGGGTGTCTGTAGGGGAACACGGAGGCAGAAGCCTTCAAGGTAAGTCTGTTTGAAGCAACTGCCAGCACTGGAAGGGAGAGAGGAGAGAATCCATCTGAGTCGGTCAGACACATCAGTCCGTGCCCAGGATCCCAGGTCACGAAGAGGCGTGCATCCTCTCCGCCCGCCAGAGCGCAGCCCCACAGTGCTCACTGCTTGCCCGTTCCTCTGCCATCCTCGGGGCCTGGCCTGCGTCTCCCTGTCAGAGCCGCGTGGGTGTCTCCCAGAGTTTGACAGCCCTGTTAGAGTCCTTGTTCAGTAGATGACCTCGTAAACTGTGGCCTTCTTGTCACCAGAGCCTGTTACAATATATTTGTCATCCGCTGAAATGTCACAACTCAAGACAGACGAGGATTCTTTAGACTGGAGGAGAAAGACCAGGAGAAACGGGAAGGCTGTTAACGTGGGGAGAGAACAGACAGGAACTCCCCCGCATTTGCCTCCGGCTCCGAATGAAATCACCTCCCATCTTCCACAGCTCCAGGCCTGAGCAGGCATGGGCAGGGAGGCCAGGGCAGGGAGGGGCCATCGTCTGCTGGGACGAGAGGGCCACTCCCACCCACCTCTCCTTATGGAAAAGCTTGTGAACTGGCCCCAGCACGATCTTCAGCCCAAAGCATACAGATGGGAACAGGACACTCTACAAAAGGCTCTCTTCTATGTTTACTGACAGAAAAGAGCATTCCTGAGCCATAGTAGTGTCAAGAGACAGACCCTCAGCTGGATGAGCCAGAACTGGCACCAAGCTTTGAGACCTTCAGCATAACTGGAGACCTTGAAAGGGCCATGTGTGACACATAGGACACCAGATATTTTGGCAGGAGGTGGAAAGTGGTTTGCTGTGATGTGTGCGCAGGCCTGAATTTGAGGAAAAAGACACGGGGCCAAAAATCTTAAAAATTTATTTTTAAAAAGTCATATCCCTCCTAGTGCCTCCTCACACGGATGGGCACGGTGGCTACCCTAACCTGACGGAAAGGGCTACTCCATGCGCTGAGCTGCCCAGAGCTAGGGTATGCTCACTTTGTCTGACCCAAGTGAGTGAAGTGAGCTCCTACAGAGCTCTTTCCTTCTGGGACCACAAGCTTTAACCTTTAGCAGCAGCAGGTGTGTATCACTATAGTCCCAAGCCTCCTCCTCTGGAGTCCCCATCTATTAGGGGCTGGGCAGAGATGGGACAGACTTGCTCCCAGCTCCCGGCTCCCCCGTCCTGCCTGCTGTGCTCTTGTCCCCATCACTTGGCCCAGTCCTGACTCAGGACAGTGGGACGTGGGAAAGAGGATGAGGAGAAGCATACCTGGAAGATGCTGGCTCCATAGGGCGTCCTCCAGGCATTGAGAAGGTTGTCTTTCCCAGTGCTCACGAACCACTTGCCTGCAGACAGAGGCAAAAGAATCTTTAGATTATGGCTCACTGCCCTGGATGGCAGACTTGGCCTGGATGTGAGTGGCTACCATGGAAACGCCCTGACGCCTGCTAACAGGGGCGTGGCGCTGCTTTCTATTAATGAGAGGCATTTGCAGGCAAGGCACATGAACACCCCAAGGATGCCTCTTCTCTCTTTATCCAGGGGGAAAGCCAAGAGAAATCAGGACAGGAAAATAAGAAGATTCCCACCGAAGCCACTAAGATAGACTGCCTCTTCTCAGTCTACTTCTGGAAATAGCGAAGCCCTAACAAGTGTAGAGAATCAGCCAATAAAAGAGGTCAGAGAGTACTCTCCTCCAAATAGGCTATCGACCATGTAGTCTCTGCATAGGCTAGGGTCCTAACCACCTCCCGAAGCCACACCCTCTTCCCAGCCAGAGACAAATCCTTTGGAGTTGTGAGATAGTGAGACACCCACAGGCGGCTACTGGATGGCAAAGATTGTAGCTGTGGCCTCCACAGGAAGCTCAACTGCTTCATGTCCTAGTCCTTTGCCCAGGTCAACAAGGGCCCTGGCTCATGAGAAGAGCACAGTCTCCCGGGGCGACCTCTGTGTTCATGGGACAAGGACAAGGACAAGAAAGATACTTTCTTCCCCAGACACTGAAGGGACACTGGGGCTTGGTTCACTGTAAGACTGCAGCTCTTTCCCTACCCGACCTCCCACCAGACCAAGCTGCTGGTTCTGGTTCCCATGACAGGCTGGGCCCCAAGGCTCACCACAGTAGGCAAACTTGAGGGACAGCACACAGCTCTCGTGCAGATGGAGCTGATACTTGTCAGGCTTGGTGTGGTGCAGGACCTCCACATTGCTGCTCTCCATGCCCACGGCCAGCCACTCCCCAGTGGGGCAGTAACCCAGCGAGAAGATCTGCAGGGACAGAGCAGAGAGCTCAATATCTGCTGACCGCAAGGCTGAGACGCATCATTTACAAACCCAGTCCCAGTACCCAACTGCACATTGGCCCAGGGGATCAAGATGTCATTTCTACTCCAGTCTACTTCAGTTGAAGAAGACAGGTATTAGAAAAGGTGCACTTTATTAATGCAGGTAATAGAGCCAGAGTTCAAAAGCAAAGGAGCAGTGTGCTTGGTCCTTAACAATACTGAGCACTGAGAGTAAACTATTAAAACAAGCATAAAAGTACTAAGAAGTAGTTGGCATTTATTGAATGCTACAAGCCAGGCTCCTGGTCAAGGTGTTTAGGAGGTCTGAGTAATGCCACCTTCCCTACATCCTCTGTGTCATTGTTGCTTCCTCCACAAAGCCTTCCTAGATGGCTCTGTATAATCCCTCAACAATGACATGACCCCATGAGGTCCCCCTGTGCCCTGACTCAGGAGCTGGGGCCCCAGGAACGAGCAAGGCACAGTGCTGGGCCGCACCTGGGAGGTGAAGTCATGCTGCTGTAGCTGCCGTCCCTCACGCAGGTCCCAGGAGCGCACGGTGTTGTCCAGGCCCCCAGTCCACAATTTGGTGCCATCATGGGAGATGTCTATGCAGCTGGCTCCATCCGTGTGACCCTGGAACTGCCTGTGACAGTCAAGCAGGGAAGAAGGGTGAGCCTCTGACTGCCAGTCATCCCAGGGACCAGGCCAGTTCTATAGCGAGCTCAGAGAGGACACTGAGGCCCGGGGGGCTGCATCTTGTGTTTTGGACCCTTAAGAAGCATGAAGCAGATCTAGGTTGGAATCTTCCTACTCCACTTAGGAGTGTTACCGAGGACAGGTTCCCTGAAAAAATGGGTAACCTCTAATTCCAAGTCTGTCCAGGTGGATTTCTTGGCATGCCCTCTTTATAAGGAGGCAGAGCTGGGGACTCAGAAAGGAGATATGGCAGTAAGATCCTAGAGCACTGTGAGGTGTTTGAGTAATCAGGCCTCTGCTTTAGGGATACGTGCCTCAACCCTCACTTGGCATGACTTCAATTAACCTTAACTGTCCTCACCCTGCACAGACTGTAAGGCCAAAGTCCAAAGCAAGCAAGCCCAAGGATCTTAAGAACACCAGGGAGTGACTATGGATGGACCCTGCTGTCCACGATCACAGTGTGGTATGACTCAAGAGGACACTGCATTGCCCCCAGTTCACACACACTTGTATAGGCCTTCAGTGACCTATACAAGACCTCAGAGGCAGGACCCAGGCTCATCCCTAGGCCCCAATACTCAGCAACACTGCTCTTTCTCCCACCTTCTGCTGCCTGCTAGACCCACCAGCTCCAGCTCTGCCATCTCCTCATAGCCTCCCCCATGCCTCGTGGTCCAAGGAGTCCTTACTCAACTGCTTCTTGCTCAAGGCAAGACAAGCTAGTTTTTTCCTTAGCCATCCCCTTCGCACCTCCAAAAGAACCAAGATCACAACAAACTACTGGGCTGGGCAAGTGTAAAGAAAGACACATGAGACTCATCCCGGCTGCCCCCTCACCTGACCAGTGTCTGGTTGTGCAGGTCCCACACGGCAATGTTTCCATCACTGCAGCAAGAGAAGCAGACTTTGGCATCCGGGCTGATGGCCAGGGCATAACAGGCAGGAGCTGAAGACGTCAGCTCAGCCTTGATGCGAGGTGTGGGGGAAGCCAGGTCCCAGATGGTGAGTGTGCTGGCCTCTCCACCCACAATGAGCGTGCGCCCATCAGGGAGCAGCTTGCAGGAGCGGATGTAGTTGTCCCTGTTCTAGAAGAAGAAGGGGGCAAGGTGAGTGGTCATGGGCTGCCCCTTGCCCTCTAGTGGACCAAGAAAGCCGCATTACGTAACACTTAGCATCCTTCTGACCCAAGTCCTGGCCTCCTTTCTTATACAGCAGCTGGTAAATTGCTCCAACCTCAAATCTATACTCCTCAGTCAGACTCTTAGGCCTATGAACCTTGCAGTCATCCACATTTGCAGAAGGCCCAATTAGGGATCAAAGAGGCCAGCGAGCTTACCCAAAGCTGCTCAGCCAGGCCATTGACTGTCCCTTGTGGCCCAGGCTGCCTGGCCTTCCTCTGTTTCCTAGAAGCTGGAAAATGCCTGCAGCCCTAGACTCTTACCAGGCAGTCCAGCTGGGAGATGGGACTCTTGCTGCCCGGCTGGCTGATGTCCCAGATCTTCACACAACCCTTGCCACCTGTATAGACGTGCCGAGTGGGGTTGCTGATAGTCACCGCACACACCACCTCCCCGTGGCTCAGTGTGTTGATCTGTCGGGCGTGCCTGGGGATGCCGGGGCCTGCCAACGCGTCGTGGGGGAACGGCACAGGTTGCATCTGCCCATCCGCACTCACGTGGAAGGAGTACGCCCTGCAAGGAGGAGGCGGGTCACCGCTGCCATCAGCACCCCCAGCCCCCGCCCCGCATCAAGGTAAATGCACACATGTCCTGACCAGCTGCCCTGACTCCATGCCTTTCTCAGATCCCTCAAATCCAGAAGCCCCTTGGTACTGAGATAGTCACATCAGGTTTGGCCACTCCAATCTTGAATTTTACTTCAACTTAGACATTCTTGGTCCGAATCAGCTCATGAGCTCTACAGGTGCTGTGCAGTTCTCTTTCTGACCATCTATCAAGTCCCTAGACAAGCAACCTGCTAAAGGACCAGCCGTGTTAGGAAGGAGGACTTTCCTATCTCTCCAAAGGCAGAAGATTCCTCAGAGTCAAAAGGAGCCAGGTTGGTCTGCCCATGCTAGGTTACTGTGGGTGTCTTTCTCAATGACCATGGTGGCATGAGCTCTGTTAAATACGGGGCAGGGTTTCCGTGTGGTATGCACGGGAGTGAAGGGCAGGGCAGTGTGTTCTGTAGAAGAGGAGGGGCCTTTCCGGCAGTAAGAACCTGAAGGAGTCCCTGGGGTCCACACAGTCTCATGCACTTCAGTCAGGAGCACTGTCTATCCTGAAGCCAAGGACCACAAACTCAGCACCCCAGTTTTCCTGATGGCGGGATTTTCAGGGACTGACCAGGACTGTGACTTGGCAGCAGTTTCCTGAGGTCACAGCCTAGCCTACTATCTGCCTCTGGAGGGACAGATATCTTTGTAGAGGAAGAGTGCGTCCAGGAAGCCCCTGTGCTCAAGGATGGAGGTGGGTGGGGTTGTGTGCTTTTCCCTCTCTGTCCCATGAAGCATTCAAGAAGCACAGGCAACACTTACGGTTTCCCTCCGGGAATGGAGGCAAGACTTGAGGGCAGGCCCGTGGCCCGCATGGGGGGGTGAGGGTCAAAGCCAACCTGCAAAGAAAGGCAAATCCCCTTGAGTCAGTTTGCCACCACACATCCTCTCCTGTTCCCCTCTGCCACCTTGCTCTAGGCCTGAGGCACCCGTGGATTCTCCGGAATCAAGTGATGGACGGCATCATTCAGCAGAGCCCATTTCAGAGAAGCCAAAAGGTCACGAGTTCTGGGCAAATGGTAACAAGGGGAAGTGACATTGTAAAACCTCAACTCTGAACCAGCACACCCTGCTTTGCAGGCAGGTGAGCCTTACCCTGCTTCTTTCCTTCGAGTGTGCTGCGAGCCTGTGGAGTAGGGGCACCGCAGTACAGGAAGACTGGAAAGACTGTCCCGAGAAGGGGGCCCTCTCTGCTCTGCCCAATCCTAATTATTCATCCACTTGCTCACCACAGTTCCACAGTCCCAGGTAGTGACTGCTACCTGGATGCCACTAAGCACTTACTGGGTCTCCCATTCCCTTTCAAGTATTAGTCCCAAGTGCCAGGCTAGAAGAGACAGCTCAGGAGCTCCTTATTAAGGTTGCCTGGGGACTGACAGACAGATGGGGGTGGAATCCAGGTCTACCACCCTGCGGTATGTGCCCCATTAAATATGTCTCAACTCTTTTTAATAAAAGTTTTCCCCCTAGGGCAGCTGCCCAGGTGTCTACACCCAAGGGCTCCTTTAGCATGCAGGGAACTCTATTCCAACCCCACCAGCTCCCTATTGCTTGTCCAGTCCCACCCCCCAAAAGGAGCCAAAAGGTCTACGTACAGCTCCAAAGCTCACCATTGGCGATCGGCCATAGGCAGCAGCAGCAGCTGCAGCAGCTGCGCTCATCTGGGGTGGGATATTGTGCAGGCCGGCGTAGGCGCTTGGGCTGGTGAGGGAGCCATTCATCTCATGGTGGCTCATCATGGCAAAGGGTGCCGCATAGGAGCTGGTGATGGAGATGGGCGTGCGCAGGGCTGAGGCTGTAAGGAGGTGAACGAGGAGACATTAGTGGGAGAGTGGACCCACCCTCCTGCCAGACTAAGCTGGGGCCACAGCCTTCTTCATTCTGAAACAGTCAACACTAAACTCAACCACTGGGATCCCTGACCTCAGAATCCTGGGTTATATTAGGAGATATCCCCGTCTCTTCTTACAGAGCAACACATAAGGTCCACAGACAGGGGCTTGTTCAGATGCTCCTCAAACTAACAATACAGATGCAGGTCTGGAGTTATCCTAACCTGTCCAATGCTCCTCCTACAAACCTGGCCCAGCAGTAGCCTCATAAATTCTGATATACCAACATCAAAGGTCTAGGCTTCCATCTCTTCAAATCTCACCATTAAGACCACAGGGCAAACCTAGGAAGCCCCAGCTCGGACACACTTCCTACACTGTCACCCATCCATGTGGCTCCAGCCTAGCAAGGGACCACCTTCCCCTCCCCAATCAAATCGACCCAGGCCCATGGTGCCTACCCATTATACCTATCGGGTCCATGCCTGGAGGTTTGCCTGGCATGGACCGGAGCCCCGGAGTTGTGCTGGTGCCTGGAGTTGGGGCATCATTCCTTGGAGTTGGTGTGTTGGATTTGAGCCCAGGGGTGGAAGATTTATCATTCTGAGAAGGGAAAACACAAAGATCAAGAGAAGCCATGAGGATTCCTTTCTCCCCAAGAGATGGGCAGAACGCCTAGACCCCAGTCTCACATGAAGGCAGGCATGGGTTGAGCAGAAGCCCTTATTTGGCAAAGACTGTGGAGAAGGTTCCAATCTTACAAATCAGAAACCAAGGCTCAGAAACATTCAATAGTAAGGGCCTCAGCCAGGATGGGATAAAAGCAAAGATTTAAACCCAGCCAATTTCCACAGTTCCCCTGCAACTGGCATTACTTGAGCACTAGTCTCTGCATACCTTCCATTCCCCCTCCCCGTCCTTGTAAGGCACCAGGGCAGACCCCACATACATGACCAAGGTCTTTGGTCTTGGAGGAAGGTGTGCTGCTAGAAGAGGCCACCGAGGCAGGGCTGGTGGGGGCATCCTTCTTCAGGCCACGGGCTTTGTCCAACCCATTTTCAGGAGGCGAATGTGCTGGGCTCACCCGGGGTGTCGCTGGGTCCTGAAAACAGAAGTGATGAAGGATGCTCTAAAGCTGCCCTGCCCTGGTAACAGGAATACAGAGGGTATGGGTAGTGGCCAATTAGCTCTTAACAACCTGGAGCCTGAGCCCTTGACCTCACACATGGAGAGACCAAGGCCTGGAGGCACAAGTCCAGAACTCTTAGCTGGCAAGGCTGGACTTGGCTTTATGAGAAATCTCTCCAGTAACTGATACCCCCACCTCTGGAGAGGAATGAGCAGAGCCTCTTGGAGGACTATGGGAATGGAAGCTTCTAGCTACGTGGGATTTTTCAGCACACACATCGGCCCAGCCACCATGCAGCAGACAGAACAGACGTTTTACCCCACCGCAGACTTGTACCAAGTCACCCCAGCCAGGGGCCTGACCTTACCTCATTAGAGACGTCCACCACCAAGTCATCGCTCTTGTCTCCATCACTGTCCTACAGCCAAAAGAGAAGCCAACCAGCCAATGAGAGTCCGCTCTGCATGGCCAACCCCTTCCCCGGCCAAATCCCCAGAGTCTCTAAGAGCGGGGTTTCAGGACAAAGCTGGCCTTCATCCCCAGTTCTTTCTAATTCAGCCTCTGGGGCTCTGGGGTTTCTGGGCAGCCTCAATGACACCTGCCCATTACCATATTTCTAAGTACTCTAAAACCAGCACACCTGTTTTCTAGCTAGTTTTTTGGGCTGTCAATATTCACAAGGTGGCATGCTATTCTAGTCATTCTGAAGTGGGTGACTGGCTTCATCTCACAGAGCAACAGCTGAGCTTTGAGAGACTGAAGAAAGAGGGCTTACAACAAGCCTGGCAATGGGGGACACATGGCCATGTTCCCACTGGGGTCTCACATGCCATGGTCATCATTTCATCAGGTTGTCGGAAGTCATAGCTCAGTGGCTGAGTGCCTGGGTTGGACAGCGAGAACTGTGGGACTCGTGTTGGGGATGTGAGGCTGTTCCCTTGGAGCAGCACGATCTGTCTAGAAGAGCCTTCAGCTCTTCCCAGGTCCAATGTAAGCTGGGACAATGTCCCTGCCCATTGCCTTCACAATGGCTTACCCGTCCGTTAGCTGTGTATGAACCTCCCTCTGGGCCCGTCCCACTAATCGCTCAGAATCATTGTCCACCCTCCAGAGAGCTGGGGCTCAGGATGCATCTTGCGCCCCACTCTAACCCTGCAGTGCCCAGCTGCACCTTCCAACCCTGACATACGTATCGGCTCAGGCTGTCCTTCTCCTCTGCTTTCCGCTTCTTGGCTTCCATGCTGTAGTCTGCAGAGCCCCGGTGTTTCTCACTGGCCCGGAGACTTTCGGAGGGTGACACAGAGTTGTTCTAGAAAGCAAGAAGAGGATCTTGAGGGTCAAAACTTGGTGCTGAATGAAACATTGCACATAGCCTCTTATACAACTAAGGACAGAAAACAGGGACAGAGGATGGAAGAGAGGCCTCACCCTGTGTTTACAGATCTGGTCTACCAAGGACATTCCCAGGGTGTCCTGGGTCCCCCGGAGCTTCCCAGGAGTACTCTCAATCTTTTGGAAGCAAATAAACCTCTGTTCCCTTCAGTTATTTTAGAAAAAAGTAGCTGATACACCTACCCACATGTGCTAAGCACCTGCCTCTGGATCAATCAACCTGACTGGATGCCAGGGTTGCCAGGAGGAGTAGGACAGTCTCTGACCTCCATGAGCTTACAGCCTAGCTCCAGGGAAGAGACAGGCCACAGATCTACAGACTTAGGTAGACCCAAGATGCATGATACGGAACATAGGAGACATCTGCTCAGAAGAGAAGGGCATTAAAGGCAAGAAAAAGGATCCTTCGTGCCTCTCCCCATTTTTACCAACGGCCAGTGCAAGCCCAGGGACAGGGTCACTGGGAGGGGACCAATTGGACAGCAGGTGGATGATGTTTGGGGGAATGGTGCGGGTGGGAGCCAGTTGCAGAACTTAATTTCCTTTCCTAAGCCGGTTTCTGGGCAGCCCTTCCCTGCCAAGTTTCTGCCTGAAGCAAATTAAAATGGCAGAGTTATCAAGCCTTGAAGAAAAAAATAGAGGTTATAATGGAACTGCAGCTCAACCTTCCCCGCAGCCGGGCGAGCGAGGAGGCGAAGCGCGCATAGCCGCAATTCAATTAGCTGCTGCAAGTACCGGCAGAAAAAAAAAATCACCGTCATTTCATTTCCTCCGGTGGCGGTGGCCACCCTGTGCTAAGCAGAATGGGGCTGGCTGCCCCGTGCAGGCAGGCGATGGAGAGCAGGGAGGGGAACCGGCGGCTGCTTGTGTTTCTCCCTGCGACCCAGTGCGAGGCTCAGGGAGAACAGGGAGCTCTTTCTTCTCATGCAGTCAGGCTGAAAACCCTCCCCGCTACCGGAGAGTCATGTCAGGCATTTAGCGGCATCGATCCAGCCCGCTTCTGGCTGGCAGGCGGCCAAAAAACTAAGTATTTTTTATTGCTTCGGCTAGGCAAGGAAATATGAATGAAGCTACCTTTAATTGGACTCCAGACTTAACCCCTCTGGGACAGCTTCCAGCCTGTACACCCGGCCCCCTCCCAGCTCTGACACAGCCCTGTCCTTCCTGCCTGAGGCCTGGTCTGTTGACAACCTGTTTTCCAAAGGCTGATTATTTCAGTCTCCACCATCCAACGCTGACCACAGACATGAGCACACAGCACCTCCACCCCCACCCCGAGCTGCCTAGCTCCTGAATGGCATCGGATTCACTCCGGAGCCTATTTTCCAGAGCCCTCTGTGTGTCCCTCTGTTGAGACTACCCTGCATGAATGTCAGTGAACATTGTGGGGCACAGAGCTCAGCACACAGGGGTCCCTGTGGACTTCTAGCAGAAAGCTTTCATCAGCAGGGGCACAGAGCCCAAAGTAAGCAGGTATGAAAAAGAGGTGCTGCACTTCAAATAGCCACTTCCTGTGGGAGGCCCCAGCTAACTAGGTAATTCAGACCTGAATACTGTCAGGAGTATAACAGTATTCCTACCTACCAAGGCTGAGAGGCTGGCTAGGCAGGAGTAATTTCCATGGTATACATAAAGAAATAAGCTCAGAGGTCAAGAAACTGCCCAGCATCTCATAGAGCTGAGACTGGAGCTAAGCTGGTAGAGTCCGATCTAGCCTTACTTCTGTGCAAGCAAAATGCCTCACCAAAAAAAATGCCAGTTTACAGATCAACACCAAAGAGATCAAAATGGAGTTTTTGCTTTAATTATTCCTTTCTTCTGTGCCTAGCCATTTCTGGGCCCAAGTGGGGACCTGGATTTCAGAGCACGTAGGCTGGGCAAGAGGAGGCAGCAGACTCACCGCTAATGGGAAGTTTCAAAACAGCCTAGGTGGAGGGAGGAATAGGAAGGGGAGGCAGGTCAGAATGAGGGAGTTGCCCAAGGAGATGGCCTGCCTGGATGGTTAGTTAACTGCCTGACCTTCCAAGTCCTACTTAAGAGGAGGTAATAACCAAAGCCATTCTAACAGATTAGATGGCCCCGGATACAAGCATGACGGTGAGGAATAAAAAGCTCTGCTAATCGCTGGAGGATTTTTTTTTTTTTTTTTTATATCCAGACTCCACTGCGCTTATTCAGAAGGCTTATTCACTTGAAACAGAACCTCCGAGTCTCAGTGTGATCAGAAGATTTACAGCAAATCTCCGAGCTGGCAGACATGCAGGCGGCCTGGCCTTAATGCTCGCTTACTAGCACTTTCCTAAACCAAGTAGGAACAGAGCAGGGACAAACCCCATGCATTTGAAAGGATTATGCCGGGAGCAAGCATCCAACCTTCAGGGTGGGTAAAGAAGCATGGCCCAGTGTGGGGGTCACACCAGCACTCCAGCTGACCATTTCACTTGACCGGGAGTTAGAGCTCATTTGGCCAAACTCCTCATTCAAAGAACACCTAGTGAGATAACAGACTTCCCTAACAAGGCCACGTTCAACACAGATGGCAACAAATCCTACTCCTGCTGCTGGATCTAAATGAGGGCACTGTCAGCTGCACATCAGTCTTAAACCAGGTCTCCCAGTCCTGGGCACCCATAAACAAACAGAACCCCTGTCTGTTCCCCAGCTTCCACCCCCAGGGCTGAACAGAGAACTCAGGAGTGAGCTGTGGGCCATAGAGACTGGTGCCAGGTCCACGGCTTTAGGAACAAGGCTCCGGGCTGCCCTTTCCTCCTCCCGTGCCACCCCTCTGCCCGCCCCAATGCAGGATCTAGAGCGCCCACTTACCGCGCTGGACTCTCTCTCTGGAGAAGGAAGGTCAGGCCAGGAGGAGGGTCAGGACCCCCAAGGAAAAAGACAAAAAAAGAAAGGAAAAAGGTCAGTCTCAGCTTTGGTGACTTTTATGATTTGCTAAAATCATCATCACTAGTTGGCCTTGGTGCAACAAAAGCATAGCCCTTAGATAACAGCTCTCAGTTTGGAAACTGAGACTCCCAATTTCAATTCCAGTGGCCCTCTCCCACCAGACCACAGCATGAACTGGGAAACCTTTGGCCTACTTCTCCTTGATGTCAGGGGCCCAGGTTTGCTTTTCAACATACTGTCTAGAGTCACAAGCTTGGGAAGGATTATGCTGTATACAAACACACATAGATCTAGAAATTGAGAAAGTTATTATTTAAAAAAAGGAATTTGGGAGTGGCTTTTACTGTTTTGTTTTCTTAGCATCATTTTCTATTTCTCTGCCAAAAAGCTCCTGGAAACTGAAGCCCCAGATCACACCAGCCCAGCTTATAAGAAGCAGCTGCCATCGTCCCCTTTTTCTTCATTGTCCCATCTCCTATGAGACTCTGGCTCCTGGGTACAGCCTGGGCCAGGGGCTTGAATGGCAACCTGTCCTTAAAGTCCTAGTACCCTGGGGGCTTGGAAGGTGTTGGCCATGTGGCCCAGTAAATATTTAAGGGCACAACACACAAGCTGGCAACTTTTAAGGACCTTTCTCTGATGTCCTCCTGAGCCCTAAATAACAGTTGTGTCCTGGATCCTCACAGGAAGGGCTAGGGTGAGGAACTAGGAAGAAGTTCTGATTCTGGTCTTTTAATCATTTCCCTGCCGGACTGTGTCCAAGGCTCCACTTAAAGATGGCCCGCTAACAAACAGACATTTTCTTTTAGATAGGGTTTCCTATATCCCACGTTAACCTCAAACTTACAACCAAGGATGTCCATAAACTTTTACTCCCTCCCAGGGCTGGGGTTATAGGCATGGACCACCATGCTTCATTTATATGGTGTTAAAGATTGAACCCTGAACTTATACGTACTATGCAAGCACTTTTTTAATTAAGCTATACTCCAGCTGAACAGTTCTATTCTTTGAGCACCAACTGAGTGCCTTCCTGGAAGTTTGCACTGCCAGCCTGTATGCTTGGCAAAGCATCCAGGAATTTGGTCTAGGAGGATAGATAACATTTCCTAGGGACAGGACATCAGAAGACAGCAACAAAGAGCTACCTTGGAGCCCCAACTTTTAAGCCCTTTTAAGAATAAAGGCCCCATTCAATCAGGAAGGCATCTTGAAGGACAGGGACTGGGATAGGAAGACGGGTTGTTCTAGATAAATAAGCAAATTTCTTCCAGGTCAAGTCATCCGGTCTAAGTCAGGTACTGAAGTACAGTGCATTAAAAAGAAGGAGGGTTGGTCTCCATTCAGGGAGAACTCAATAGAGAGCACCAAGTCTTTGGCTAACTACTGATGCGAGAGACAGCAACAGCACTTGCAGCTTCCAGTTTCAGTGGGTCTAGAGGTATGTTGCCCCACCCCGCCCCACCCCAGACCCGCCTCCTCGAGCCGCACCTCTGTGGTCCAGTTCATGGTGATTCTTCTCATCCTTCACTGCCAGGTGGGCCTGACTGCCCAGTGCACCAAGCGCAAGGAGCCCCGAGCTGCTCCCTGTCACTGGGGGGATCCCAGGAGGCTGGAGGCCTGACGGGTGGGGTGGCAGCTGGACTGGGGGACCATGCGTGGCATGGGAGAGGTGCTGCGCCTGGAGTTGCTGCTGCTGTAATGAAGTGAGTGATAAGCACTGCTGGGTAGGACAGGGCAGAGACAGGTCATCTCTGCCCTTCCCCCTGGCCCCTCCACTAGGAAGCAACAGGGAAAGAGGCCCCCAGACCTGCCCACAGCTTAGTCCACATGTTCCTATTACTGAACAGTCAGTCAGTGGACCACAACTTGGAGATTTATGTCTTCAATGCACCATCCTCCCTCCCAACCCTAGCCCCAGTTTCAGGGCAGAGTTTCTCATATCTGTTTCTAAGTCCGAGATAAATAATGCATGCATTTAAAACCCACAGTCACCAGGGCTTCCTCTCAGTTGAGGGGAATCCATTTTTAAGCTCCTAGTTCATGCGTACATGCCTTCAACATCAGCAGCCAGCACCTCCCACCCGAAGCTGGATCCCTGGGAAAGCCTCCTTAATTCTGAGGAACCCCAAGCCTGTCTTATAGAGTGGAGGCAGGGTGGGCCATAGCAGAGAAGTGCCAGGAGCAAGATGAAGTACAGCTTGTGGAAGAAGAGCAGATGTCCTGGGCCATCAGGGACAGGATGCAGTGCTGGGAAGAGCGGAGCCTTTGGAACAGATGGGTCGGGATCCAAATCCCAGCTCTGGCACTTACTATCTGTGTGGCCTTGGTCAGGTACTTCAACTCCCTGAGCCTCAAATTTCCTCATCTGCAAAAGGGGGAAGGTAGCGCCTACTGCAGAGGACAACAGTAAGGTGACACGGGGCCTGGGACATGGAGCCACAGCTCTCTGGGCATCAGGGCAGTAGCTGGCATCTCCTGAGAGTTCTCACTGGGCTCCCTGTTCCAACATCCTCAGTATTCCCAGCCATAGCCACAACTATTCCCTCTTCTGCTCCACACCTAATCCAGGACCCTGCTGCCTGGTAACTCTTTCCATCACCAGCCTCAAGGCTCCTCTTCCCGTTAAGCCCTCATGCCAAGCTACCAGCTCAGAGGCTCCCACGAACCCTCATCAGTCACAACAGAACACTCCTCTTATTCCACTACAAATATGCCAAGAACCACTGGCATTGTGGGACAGGTTATATGTACCAATTATTTCTCAGGGATGCCCTCACCCACGTATATACAGCCTCTCAACCAGTGAAAGAAAAGGGGACCAATGCCCAGGTACTTTAACATCTCCTCAAATCTTGCCAGTCACCCAGTAAGGGAAGCATTGTGCCCATTTTACAGAGAGCAAACGGATACAGGTCACTGGAATGGGCAATCCAAGTACCATCATAACTAAGTGGGGTTTAGACTCAAATCTGTCAGTCATTAACATCATCCAAAGAGTTTTCCAAAGATGTTTTCCAAAGAGTAAGAGGGATGCTGGGAAGAGAAGCCCAGCAAAGATCTGATAAGCCAAGACCTCGCCACAGGAAAAGGAACCTTGTATCTCTCAGTGTAAGCTGCTTTCAGCAATTCCTAACAGACAACACAACAGGACCTTGAGAAGCCCCATAAATGTCTGGTCAAGAATTAAAAGCTCCCACATTCCCTTCAACTAGCTGCAAATCACTGGTCTAGCTCTACCAAAGTAAAGACAGTCATGGAAGCTACATGGCCCAGCCCCAGGGGTTCTGTTTCTTAGCTCTACCAGGAGACCAGCATAGTTTGAGGGAACTCTGACTTCTCTCAGATGGGGGCTAAATGTAGCTCCTCTGGCCTCTCTTTTTAAAAAAAATTTTTTTAACATGTTATTTATAAAGATAACACGTGTTCACTGCAAGAAAATACTTTAAAAAACATATTTAAAAGTTTTATTCTTTTTAAATTACCTTTATACCCCAGCCTTAGAAGATTCTTTTGGTCTATTTAGATTCTCCTTTATGAAAAAGCTGTAATTCTATAAACGTTTCTGCATAAATGGGCTCTTGCTAACCGTAGTATCATATGACCTGATTCAAAGTGTTCTGAAGACATCAACTTTCCTTTTGAATGACTACTTAATTAAATATTCCATGGTGTACCTAGACCATATACAGCTGTATCTCGATACACTGTTCCAGAGTCTCCAGAAGGGCTCCTTTGGTTTTAAACTCCTTGTTGGGAGGCCCTTTAGTTCTGCTGGTGAAGTCACTTAGTAAAATTTCAGAAAGCAAGGGCTGACGGGGGTACTTAATCCACATTTCATAGTGCAGGACCAGTAAGACCCCTTAGCAAACAGACAAGCAAGCAGTTCTCATTGAGGAGGATGGCCTCAAGGAAATGTTTTTCTGGCTGCAGATGTCCAAGACTCTACATACAGACATAGAGCTACCTGAAGACTGTGTGCAAGGGAAGGCGGGCTGAACAGCCTCGAACACCTCAACCCTCACCCTTCCAGATCAGGTCCCCTCTGCTACCTACCTAACCATCTATGACCCTCCACTCTGCCCTCCCAGCCTCCTGGTTGGAAGGATTGCTCCTTTCTGATGGCTCAAGACCTTAAAGTCAAGCAGTCTAAGGTGAACTCCCAGTTTTATCCTTTATCATTGATGAGTCCCTGGACAAGTCAGCTGACCTCTCTCAGTCTGTTTCCCCATTTACAAAATAGACCCCAAAGGGAAGCTTATTTGTGGGCTATGAAAACATCAGGCATGTTACTCCATGTAAAGTCAAAGTCGGTACTCAAACAACAGCTTCCGGATAATCACGCGTGCGTTGTTCTGCGGGGGTAGCAACTTGTTAGCAGCCGGATGAGTGGCCTTTGGGTTAGCCATCCAGCACCTTCAACAGTCCTGGTGTATTTCCCTACTCATCTTCTGAGCGAATTATGCATTACGTTGGAAAAGGTAAAAGCAGAGAGCTGGGAAAACAAGTCTGGAGCACTTTGTCCAAGTGGGACTGTCTCGGAGGCCCGGTTAAGAGGCAGCTAGAACAGTTTGCTGGAACAAGAAACACCTCCTGCTTCCCCCAAATTTCCAACAGGTAGAGGCAGGGGCAGCTACTCAGTCAATGTTGGCTTTAAAAGCTGCACCTCCAAGATGGGCAGGGTGGTTCTCTGCCTTAGTGTCTTTGTAAGAGTATTCTCTCTGCAGTGGAGAGAAAGAAGCCTCTAAGCAAACAGTGAGAGGAGTAGCTGGCTAAACACAACCAGAAACATTGTTGTGGTCTAAAGGTACCATAGATACAGGCCCAGGACACAAGGACAAAGGGGCCAAGCTGCATGCAGGCTGCTACGCAGAGCGCCAGCAGATTGCCAGGTCTGCGAGCAGTGGTTTTGGTTATATCTCAAGAGTGAAGCAACGTTTTTTAGTTTTTTCCCCTGATGGGGTCACATGAGTAGGACCATGGACCGTTATCCTTGTCTGGGTGGGCAGGCAGGATGTAGCTATCCTCTAACTATATTTCTAATCCATCTTCTGGTTTCAAAACATGATACACCCAAGTATGGTTTTAGTCTAAGTGGGAGGGTGACATTATTTTCAACTGGGAGCTTTCTGAATGGTGGAGAAATGTCGTCAATGCCACAGTCTAAGGCCATCTTTATTACTGTTCCTCCTAACACTGGCTCTTCTCCATCCTCAAGATGAAAGGAAGTCGATGATTGATCCTTCTGCTCTTAACCCTCACAGGGGCAAGGACCCCAGAACTAAGCAATTCCTGAATACTCGTTGCTTTCTCTTTGATCATCTCAAGATAGAATACGAGCATATCAGAGATCATGTCCTCTAGGGCATATCTGTGCCCTCCCATCCACACGTGTGCCTGTTGGCTATAGCCTGGACTCGGCAGGTACAGCAGCAGGAGAGGCTGATGAGAGATCTTGTTTGCAGAGTATGTGTAACTGGATTACACGCCTCACGCTAAATTCATGTCTCTGCTAGCTGATCAGATGCTTAGCCTCTGAGGTTGATGACTTAGGTTAAGCTTAGGGGAAGTTGTCTAACCACTTCAATTCCCAAGCCAAACAGGCCAAGGGCTTCACCAGAGGAGACAGACAGGTTCCTGTTGCACAAAATGTCTTGACTCCCAAAGATGAAGAGCAGCTCAACCTGATGGTTCTCTTTCACACAGCTCAGTGGGAACCAAGACTTTGCATAGAACTGAGCTTTGGGGTTTGGCAGTAGGGTTTAGAATTCACAGCTGTCCTCGATATCCCCACTTCAGGGATGGGTGACAGGTGTGGGGGCTGAGCAGCTCCACTAAGCAGCAGCAATGCGAGCTGGCTCCGCAGATCTTGCACAGTCTGGGACAAGCTACAACTAAAAACTCCCTCTTTTTTTCTCTTTCTCTCATTCAAGGAAAACATGTCAAGTAAACGCTTCATGTCATTCACTAATAATTCCCCAGGCAATGACCTGTAGCCAAGGAGCCCCACACCTCCTTGTCAAGGGCCTCAGTCCACCAGAGTGCTATGAAAACGCAAATTCTGGGAATGGTTGACACATAAGCTCACAGGGTCTTGGATCACTGACTTCTGCAAGCTGCTGGCCTAGAGTCACACATCTCTTCTCATGAACAAGAATCCTGTCTTCCTTAGGATCCTCCAATAAGGTGGGTCTCAAAAGTATAGGCACAGAACAGTCACAGGTCTATAGCAACTGAGTCTTGCCAGCCTCAGTGAGAAGGAAGACCATCTCTGAGGCCACGTTTCCCAAGTAAACAACAGGATCCCCATGGACCAGCTAGGTACTTAGGGGAATTTGGCCGACAAGCCTAGGTCCCTCTTCCTGTCCTTCCTTTCTGTTCTCCATGGACCAGCTAGGTACTTAGGGGAATTTGGCCGACAAGCCTAGGTCCCTCTTCCTGTCCTTCCTTTCTGTTCTCCATATACTTCACTTTGACCTTGGGTATGGCCTCCCACCACAAAAGATCCTTGAAAGACTGTAATTCTCCTGGTGATATGCACCTGGCTATATTCATGCCCCTTGCCTGATACTGCTAATGGTCTAGCTGAATGGGGACCTCAGACTTCAGTTAAATACCAGGAGGCTGCAACCAACCCACTGGAGCAGACAGATCACAAGAAGCTACTGAGTTCCTCTCCATCTTTACATCAATGGGGAAATTGAGGCTCAGAGCAACACCCTTGCCTTGTTTCCTTATCTCAGCAGGCTGGCTCCCCTCTCCTTCAGGAAGAGATAAGGAACATACCCCATACTCAAGGCCAGTCAAGCACAGCTCCTCAGAACCAGCATGCCCCAGCTGTCTGTAACTCCTGCCTTGTGAGGCTCTGTCGGGCGCAGCGATTAGACGGCTGCCTGCCTAATGACAAGGCTATGGCCGCATTCACTCAGAGCCCAAGAAGCAATTACCTTGAAAATGGGGGTCACAGGCCCCACTCGTAGGCTTTAATTGAATTCCAATATCTGCCTCAGGCTGCCTTGACCTAACGTGCAGCTTCCTAAATGCTACTTAAAGGAAGCGGGAGCTAATCTAAGCAGTGCTTCTTCCCAATTTGACACTTTTCTTGAAACTTTAAAAAAAAAATCATTTCCTTAAGTGGATTTTTAATTCCCAAGAGGGGACAGGTAGCATGGACCTACTGTAAGCCCCGTGGGGAGGGAAGAACACGCCCTGGAAACTCTAAGGAGATGCCTACGGAGGGGCTGCCGATGAGGACTGTATATCCCATACCTAACTCACTCTATCACCGCTGAGGAGCAGGATACAGGCCATACATGGGGCTGCTGGGCAAGTGGGAAGAGCCCTGGGTCTTGGGGTCTGGCTTGACTGCTATCTCTGTAAAGTAAGGGCACTGGGCCAAGCCAGCAGTTTTCAGTTGAGGGCCTTCTGGCCCTCACAGATGTGGGCACCATGTAGGGACATTTTGGGTATGGTAAGTAGGGGAGGGAGTGCTACTACACCCACCGTGCAGGGTTGCTGCGGGGCATTCAGAAGTACACAGAACAAAAGAGAATTATCGCCAAGTTTCAAGCATCGAGAACCCTGGGGCTACAAGGTCCAGTAAGTCAGTCCACACCCACTCTCATGAAAGCAACTCTAATTAAATTTGGTGGGTCATTAATAAAAGTGGGAGGGGAACTTATTGGGAAGAGGAGGTTCAGAAGGAGTAAGGAGTGACTGATATAAGAGGATAATGGGGACCAGTAAGATGGCTCAGTGGGTCAACCTGAAAACTCAAGACTCATCCCAGGGATTCAACACGATGGAAGGAGAGAACTGAATCCTGCAAGTTGTCCTCTGCCTACATGCTGTGGCATATGTGCTCATACACACACACACTAAAGAAATAAATGTAAAAAGATTTAAGAGGTAAAGGGGATAGGTATGATGAAATGACATTACGTGCGTGTATGAAACTGTCAGAGAATCAATTCTTTTAAATAAAGCTTTTGCTAGATGAGGACGCTTCAAACTGTAAAATAACCTTGTTTTTGTCTGTGGGGTGCTCCTTTCCAGTGCCAGCCTCTCTTCTCCCACGCAGCAGGCAGGGTTAACTCTCCCACAAAAATGCCAGAAATCAGTGCAAGGTGACATTTCCCCCAGTAACTCCCACACAGGTGACATCAGAAGGCCACTCACTGGACTGGCCTTTGCCAAAGTATCAGTGACCACTGAGAGCAGGAAGGACAGGAGTCTGGATCAACATTCATCCTCCTGTCACACCGACTCTGGTCTCCCAGTACTCCTGGGGGGAGCTGGGAAAGCCTAGCCAGATGAACTTCGGCAGGTAGAGAAACGAGGCCCTAGACAGAGAAGGGCCTGCCCGAGGTCATGGAGGGAAGAACCATGACTAAAACTCAGGTCTCCAGGCTTCTGTCCCACACAGAGTGGTGAGTCATCATTTATCCCCCTAAGCAGAAGAAAATCCCCAGTCTTTAATTCCACCTTGAAATGACAGCCTTGCATAAGAACATAAAGAGGAATAATGAAGGTACATGTTCCAGAAAATGCTAGGGCTCAAAGAGACCTCAGCTAACCCTCCACTGCATCCTAAACTTAGCCTTCAGAATGATCTGGAAAACCTGAGGAGCATAGACTTTCATACCAACTCCCCAGAACTAAGAACAGAGCTCTGGACTTTAATGTCCAGACAAAGGTCCATGAGGGAGGACCCCAGTTCAGCTGTCTATGTGCAGGGTAACAGGGACTCCACCGGTCTCTTCCTTTTAGAGACAAGAGAAGGATAGGTACACCCCAAAGTCACACTGAGATAAAATCAGTCCCTACACTGTATATCTTGAATATCCTTCACCTCACACTAAAGCAATAAGCAGAAGAAAGATGCTGTTTGGATCCAAGAGCTATGCTCCTGATGGAAGCCAGGTAGGGAATATGCTCGCTCCACCTCCTCACTAAGGGCGCAGGCCTACAGTGGGCCTCACAGAACAAACTCTGAAATGTTTGCTGCTGTGTCTGGGGTGAGCTGGGATTCCTGGAAGGTTGGAGGGACCCATCCAGGTTTGCAGCTGGAATTCACAAGGGCATGTGAGAAGTGCTCAGCCATGCAGCCCAGAGCATGGGGCACCAAGACCCCAACCCCAATTCCACAGCACGGTGCACATTAACATACATCAGAGACGGTTCTGACCCCAGGAGGCCAAAGAAGGGCAGCCCAGCCCCAGGGGAGGGGAGGCAGCAGTAAGCCCACTCTCCTCAAAGGCAGAGGGACAGGGGACCAGACACCAGGGGATGCTGAAGCCAATAATCCTGGAAGAGGATTTGAGGTGTGTCTGGTATTCCTTTAGTTTGGGGACTGGGAAGCACTTGGGGAGTCACCCAGGAGAGAGTCCCAAAAAGATCCAAGTCCTAGGGTTGCGTGGGAAAGTCAGGGTGGGGGGTGCCAGGGCTGCCATTCTTTGAGGCGAGCTAAGGTCAGGGTTCATCTCTGGTCATGGTAAATGAGAGGAATAAAAGGGCTATACACACGGTGAGAGGCAGATTGGGGAGTCCACGTACCCCGATGATGGCGTTCAGCTCCGTCATGGTGACCTGCTTGGCGCGTTCTACTGCCTGTGCCACCTGCTGCTGGTGCTGCGGGGGAAAAAGGCATAATCAGGTGTGGCCATGCTCGCCACCTCCCACCACAGAGGAGGCAGAAAGAAATCCACCTCAACAGACCCAGGACGCGGGGATAAGAGTGACAGGGGATGTCACTTTCTTTAAAAATCTCTCAAATGAGCACGTATTACTTTCCAAAGAAAATAACATTTTATTGTTTTATATCACAGAATACAGATGAATCACAGAAGATGGGTGTTGGTCAGTAACAGAAGATGGGTGTTGGTCAGTAATTCCTTCCAACCTCATGTACAACAAAACTTGTTTTATGCGATACGACTTTAAGTTGGATGTTGTATACTGGAGAGTGGCTATTAATTTTCTAGACATGGTACCATCACCGTACTCACATATTCAGAGGACCCCATATATTCAGGACATGTGGCTAGTCACTATTGGTGAACTGTATGGGCTGTGTGCAATGTACATTCAAAGGGCTCAAAAGAAAAGTGTACCTGATCTTTAGTTAGTTAGTTGAAAGAAAGAAAGAAAGAAAGAAAGAAAGAAAGAAAGAAAGAAAGAAAGAAAGAAAGAAAGAGGGAGGAAGGGGGAGGGAGGGAACATGTCTAGGTAGAAAGAGAAGGTAAAAGCAGCTAAAGGAATCCTAAGTGATCTCTGGACGCCAAGTATAAGGAGTTATGCAGATTCATCAATTATAAGGAGTTATGCAGATTCATCGATTGTAACAAATACGCCACCCTACTGTGGAGAAGGTTAAGGGAAATCTTTGTGTTTTCCACTCAAGTTTTGCCAAATTTTAAACCTGCCCTTGAAAAATAAATTCTATTCATAAAAACAAAGTTGCGTGCATTCCCTTGAGCCTAAAGGAAGCATGGGTCACCCAATGTTATCTCCCTTCCTGGACTGGAAGTACCCAGGCATTAACATCTACCTCTTAAGTTTCACTCAGTTAGACTCTGGTTACTACATCAGAGATCCAAGACTCCACAAGGGATGTGGTAGCCACCCAGGGGAGTGGAGGGTGGGTCCTGGCCCTGCTTGTGCTGAAGTGGGACTGACCTAGACAGAAGTGGGGCTCCACTGAGGTCAGATCACCTGTCTGTCCAGCACCTTGGAGCCTGTCCTTGGAGATGTTTCCTTCATAATGCCCCAGAATCCAGCCCCTGCCTCCAGTGAGGGAGGGGGGCGAGGGGTCTCTCTGAAGGCGGTGTGACCAGCTTATCACACCTTTGGAAGGCACATTGCACCTAGGGAGGAAGTACCCTACTCAGGGTCTGATCTTTGGCACGCACCAGCCAGCCTTGCTTGAACTAGATATGGAGACTACTCCTAAGAAAAAAGAGGCTGGTGACGCTGTGTGGTGGAACAGAGAAATATTCTCCGGGGAAAAGGAGTAAAAAGTCCCTATGATGTGGCTCCTGACCCCAGATTGGCTAGAGAAGGCTTTCATTAATTCCCACTGTCAGTTGGGTTGGTATAATGAACAGGGCTGAACTCAGGCTGCAGTAAAACCCAGCCACCCTGAGTGGCTTGACCAAGGAGGAGGAAACAGAAGGCTTACCTCTTGTGACAGAAAAGGCATGATCTGGGCTAAAATTGTGTTCAGTCTCTTCGCAATCTCTGTCTGCAAAGGCAAAGGAACCACAAATAAATCAAGTTAGTCTTTGTCTCTCTCTCTCTCTTACACACACACACAGCAGCCCCTTAACAACCGTCTCCACCCTTTCTAGCCTTGCTCAGCCCCCTTCTGAAGACATCTCCCCCTCCAGCAACCAGACTGCCCAACATTTGGGGGAGCCTTGACTTGTCTACCAGAGGTGATTTGTATGTTTGCTTTAGGTCACAGCTCGCACCCCCTGGAAAGAATCCCTAGTTAAATCAAAGTGCAGCAAGACAAAAACCACTCCACATTCCAGAAAAACTGTAAGACTAAAGCTCAGTGTGTTGAGACAGGAACTTCTCAAGAAGCCCTGAGCAGCAGGGAGTGATGGGACTCCCCTGGGCCATGCGGTGGTATGCGGCTAATTGATGCTCCCTTGCCCCGACTTTTCACTGCTGCTTTTTTATTTAAAACTTCACTTATTTATTTATTTTTACTGAGCCATCATCTCTCTAGTCTACCGCCACCTCTTTCTGTTGCAGACCAACATCCCGTTACTAGTGCCAACCAGAAACCACACCATTAAGTCTTCAATTTCTAGAACCTAGTCTAGGAAGGGAACCCAGTACCTCCCTACGACCTCACAGAAAAGCAGTTCAGTTCTCCGTCTACCCCAGCCTCCAGAAAAGCCCACATTTGGAAAAACATTAAGTATTTGTAAGCAGGGCTATGTATGACCCAGATCTCTGATCAAGAGTGATGCTAAATGGTTAACTGAGTCCCCAGACAGGAAGGCCTGGAACCACTGACAGACAACTCTTGGAATTGCTTTTCTTATCTTGCCTGAATCCTGAGCACCAGGACTCAGGTCCCACGGTGCCTTCAAAGCTTTTGGCAGCACATAGCAATCTTTGAGACAGAACCATGACAACAGCCTTTTAAAAACCTGTGATCATCTGCATGTCAAATGATTCCACATACGAAATCCCCGTGCTTAAGATAAGAACAATATGCTCTGAAGCTTCACCAACAGACACCAGCCTTAGAGAATTCTAGGGGCCAGCACCCCCACCCCCACCCCATCTCTGGCCACTAAAGAGAATGCCTCTGGTTTGTGGAGACAACAGGCCTTTGACAAGAGCCTGATGGGCCTTGGCAGCCCTGTGTTCTGTGGCCACTGCAGCCACAGGAAGCCAGGCTACCCAACCCAGAGAGCCTGCCCACTATAGCTCCTGGGAGGTGGGGATGGAGTCAGGCTGACAGGGCTCTGCCTGGAGCATCCAGGTCTTCTCAGGAACAAAACCAATATTTCCCAGCAGGCACCACTCTGGCATTTGAAACAATTCTTTGTTGTGATGGACTGTCCCTCAAACCTTAGACTATACTGATCCGTATGGTCCCCAATTTCCAAGCCTTCTGGGAGCAGCGGACAGCAGCACACCAACATAGATCCTGGGGGACCCACATTTGCACAATGGTGGATGATGGTGACAAGAATGCCACACCTCGAGGATTCTCGACCTCGGTGGTCAGAAATCCTTCGTTGTGTCGGGCTGTGCTCTGCACTATGGGATTCTTAACTGTATCTCTGGCTCTTGGGGCCTGCCATTGATGTCCTAAGGAAACTTGGAAGATCACTTCTAATCACTGTCTAAACTGGCCTAGGTGAACAACGGGCACCGTGTTCCGATCAGATCCCCTTGCTCTGTTCACTTTCTTCTCATTGACACTGAGTTGGGAAAGAGGAATGAAACAGAAGATCAGGGTCTATTCACCAAGAATTCTAGAAACAATCGGCTACCCTGCATCTCACTCAGAACTGGCACAGAGCAAGTGCACACGCCTATCACATGCCAAGTAAGAATAGAGGATATATGAAAAGAAAAGCAAAACACAAACAAATCAGACCTGCCAGAGGAGCCCACAGGTTCAAGGCCTCTCGCTTCAAATGACTAGGGTAACGACGACTGATAAACAGTATATGCTCAATAAATGTTTGAGGAAAAAATGTTGCTAGCCCAACTGCATTAATTTTTTTTCTTTATGTGTGTGTGTGTGTGCAGGTGTACACGTGTGTGTGGAAGTCAGAGGCTGACATCAGATGTCTTCCTTATGTTTGTGTGTATATGCGCTTTGGGCAAGTTTTTTTTTTTTTTTTTTCGAAGGGGGTGACAGGGTCTCCCTGTAGTCCCAGCAGGCCTGGAACTCATTATGTAGACCAGGCTGCCCTTGATCTCAGAGATCTGCCTGCCTCTGCCTCCTAAGTGCTAGGATTAAAGACATGCGTCACCACACCTGGTTCACCTTATATTTTGAGCCAGAGTCTCTTACTGAACCTGAAGCTCACTCTTGCTGTTAGATTGGCTAGCAACCAATGAGATCCTAGGATCCTTCAGTCTCCACAACCCTCCCCACTACAGTGCTGGGGTAGCTGTATCCGATTTTACACAGGTACTGGGAACTTAGGTCCTCACATTTGCGGAGTGAACACTTTACTCAGTGAGCCATCTAACCAGCCCCACTGTGTTTCTTTATAAGACTTCATATTGCTGAGTGTCTATAACCATGACCCATGATGTGGGCAACATCTTGTGAGAGAGGCTGTGGTATGCACAGTGTTGACATAAGGCTGGAGGCGGGGAAGGTCAGTGGCTCAAACCCTTCACCTAGAACATATAGTTAAGCCAGGTCAACCACAAGTCAGCTGACTGGGTCTCTGCTGCCTGCTCCCCAGAATCAGGAAGGCAGAAACAGGCTCTGATCCCTGCCAGCCATTTGGCCTACTGTGGTTCACAAGGGTTTCAGGGATCATAAAAGGGGTTCTACTTCCTCTATCAAACACATCAAGCCAAGGGTCAGGGTCTTGGTAGTTAAGGAAGAAAATAAAAGAGTTAGCCTTCCCCCCACACCTTTAGCAAGCATGTGGACACCAGTTACCCACAGGTGGGATGCTCCTGTAGGCTGGGTCCAGAGACCAATATCCTCTATCAGTACGAAAAGGGATCCACTGGGATTTTACACAGTCTGGCTCAGGATCAAAACCTGACACCCAGGCCACAAATGATCACATCTGGATTGCTCAGAAGCCCTGCAGGTGACTCAGACAAGGTTTCCATTCAGCAGCACACTTCCATCATACTTGTCTTAAACACCAGAAACATCAACCAAGAGCAAGAGTCATCAGAATAACTGCAGAGATAAGAAGGTTCCAAAAGCATGGGGTACTGACTCCCAGACTCTCTTTCCTGGGCACAAGCATGATAGAGAAAACAAGGCACTCTGCCTGGAAGGGAGGACTCTGAGAGTTCAGAGGCAGCACTTTCAGAGTGTTGGGAGAGTTGGGAGGAGTCAGGGTACATCTGGAGAGTCTTTATAACAATCCAACTTCCATTATTGGGACTTTGGCTTATCTTGTTGTAGACCAGCACCTGTTGTCCACGAATTAGGCCTTCCTTGGTCTCCCCTCATCATAGAAGGGGAGAGACTTTCCCATCTTCTACATGGGCTGCCTAAGCCCAAGAATACTCTAAGTCCAACAACAGACAGGAAAACTATTTACTAAACAACTTTTGGGGAGGATTATGTTAGAGGGAGGGGAGACAACTGGTCAGACAAAACTGCTCTTCAAAGAATTACAATAATGGAAAATCAGCTAGCTAATTGCTACCAGCATTCTGTATGTGTCAGCTCTAATAACCCCAAGGCAAGGCACTTACTACCAATTTCCATTTTCCAGATGGGGAAACTGATGCCCTGCAATTAAGCGACTTCACTAAATGACTTCCGGCCAAGAAACTGAGTTTCCGCATATTGAGAGAGCTCAAAGAAATGTTTTTAAAAGAAAATCGACCATCCAGGCTAATGATTGACAGCGTTTCTGATTAGAACAGCTGTCCAAACAGCATTTGATCCAATTCAAACAACCTCTCAGCATCAGCTCCCTACACCCCCAAAAAAGGGATAAAAAGAATCTAGAACTGATTCAACAATTAGGACGGGACACCAATCACAGGCTGGAAGCAGAATGTATACTGGTACGATCTGTTACCAGCGTGCAGCTGAGGTCCAGCAAACCACCTCTGTCTCCCTTCATCCGCGGGCGCAAGGCTTCAGCCTGTAACCAGATCTTCAGACGCACCTGAGAGGTGGTAAGAGGGGAGGAGGGCTTGCTTGCTTTGGAGCACTATGGAAAAAGATGTTTGGGGAGGTTGTTCTGGCCTTTGAAAATGCTTTTAAAGAATGGCTCAAAGGCAGCAGCCTTGCTGGTGGAAAAACGCTGCTGCTCAGAGGTAACTAATCTCTGAGATGCAGACAGAAGCAGTCAGGGAATCGGGCAGAGGTCCCTGCCACATTCAGAATCTGTGCTACCAACTGGGCGCTGGGAAGAACATCTGCCTGGAGTCTTCTGTTGAGATTGTTAGGCAAATAAATGACAGAAAACAAGATAGTGGGGGGCAAGTGTAATTTCCCAAAGAGCAATCTGTTCTGTGCGCCTTAGTAGCTCCCATTTTCACGTCTCCTCATTAAAGCAGGACCTCTGAACGTCTGGCTGTAAGCTGAGGGTGCTTGAACATTCTGAGAGTGTGTCTCTAACAGCAGTCTACTGGTAGTGTCTGATGCAACTTCAGATCACCCTCCACTCTTAACCTATGACAGAGTTGAGGGCATGGAGTCTACTCTTGATCCTTATTCACCCCAACAAACACTTTTGCTGGGGACCCTTCAGCACCCAGTTGGTCCTTCGCTATCTGACCCATTCTCAACATGGTCTGTGGCCCCACCAGACGGTTTCTCGGCTAGTTAGCTTTAAATTGCCCAGCCGCCTGCACCTATGGGCTCCAAGTGCACATTTCATTTTAACCTCAGCCAGACAAAAGCAAGGAAGATGAGAAACCTGCCACTTTGGAGAGCACACCAAGCTCCAAAGCCACATGGAAACGACCCAGTGTCTCCTCCCAGCTGTCTCCATCCAGCTGTGTGGCTCCAGGTGAATCACTTCCCTTCTCTGATAACGTTGCCTATGAAAGGGAAGCACAGACTAGGCAACTCAGAAGGTCCTGGGGTCCTGTCTTCCTCGCAGGAGCTATTCAAGCCTATCCAACAGCAAAGCTGCATGGAACTGTCCTAGAGCCCTAACGAGAACAGTGAGGTGATGGCTAATACTGTCAACTTGACAGGAAAAAAAACCACTTAGGAGACAAGCCTCTGTGAGGGAGTTCTAGACTGTGTTAGGTGGGAAGGTCTAGAGGCCTGTGCTGTTCTAGGAGCTGGGGTTCTAGACTGCATGAAAAGGGGGAAACATCAGTATTCATCTCTCTGCTTTCCTGACTGTGGATGCTGTGTGACCAGACAGACGTCTCCTGCCTTCCCCACCATGACGCACTGGACCGTACTCTCAAACTGTGAGCCAAAATATACCCCTCCTTCCTTAATTTGTTCTGTGACTGTGTGTGTGTGTGTGTGTGTGTGTGTGTGTGTGTGTGTGTGTGTGTGTGGTATATTTGTGTGTAGAACAGAGGTCAACCTTGGGTGTCTTCCTTGATCGTCTCCCATTAAACTCTTGATTTGCTAGGCTGGGAGACATCTACCAAGTTCCCTTAAGTTACTTTTGCCACAGCAACAAGGAAACATTTCTCTAAGTACCTCCTGTATAGATTTTGTGGTGCCCAAGGAAGCCAGGCAAGGCTTCTTCACAAAAAGTTCTGTTTAAGCAGAAGCAGCTCCATGTCTGCTAGGCAGGCAAATGGTTTGTTCCATACTACAAGGATCCTGGCTACATCTCTAAAACAAGGATTTCTTGCAAGCAGATATGCATTAAAAAGACACAGAACAGACACCTTCCTACTTGAAGTGCAATTATACTTCAAAGCTATATATACAAGCGAAAGGTTTCACCCTAGGCCTGGATTAAACTTTTCACTCCGCCGTAACCTTTGGAAAGAAAGGTCTTGTCTCACTGGGCCACCAGTTCCTCCTCTAAACTCCTGTATTTGGGGTGGAATCTCAAGTCAGCTTTGGGTTCCTCAATTTGAGTCAGGATTTATTTGGTTCTCTGGGTATCCAAAGTGAGTCTGCTTCACCCTGAGCTAAGCTAGGATGGGATCAGGAGAAAGGGGGCTGTGTAGAGGGAAATGGCTCCAGATAAGTATTAAAAGATTCCAGAACAGTGTCTGGGCAATCTTGACTTGAACTCTCCTTGTGCTTTTCCTAGGCAATTCTAAATTGATAGCCCCTCAATTACGGACTAAGATGATACTTTGGGCCAGGCAGTTTCTCCTTGGGCTGAGCCAGGTGGTGTTTATCAACAGAGAAAGGAAAATCAGGGGAGGAAGGAAGGCTAGGGTGGGGTTCCCAGGCCCCATTCCCTCCATGGTCTGGAGGCTGGCAAGGCCTGAGATGGGAGAGAATAAATGATCCACTTAGCAGCCTGGGAGATGATGCCTGAAGCTCGGGGTGGGGGTGGGGGTGTGGCTGGTTTACATCCCAGATTGCTTGGTGATAGGTGAGCCTCCTTAAAGGCCCTCTTAGCACTGACATATTGATCAAATTATATATAACTACAACGCCATTAAATATTTATGCCCTCTGAGGAAGCCTGCTGAATTCTTTATGCTGAGAGGACTTGGTACAGGGCAGACCTGAGCCTCCACATGACCCCAAAGATCTTTGTCTTCTGGGGAAGGATGGCAAGGCTGGCCTGGGATGGACTCATGAATCTTCCTATGAGAGGGCAAGGAGGAAGGAAGTCACGCGTGTGTTTCCAGACAGGGAGCATGGGGTTTCTGGGTGGTGACATGACCCTTCTATGCACTTCCTTGAAAGAAACTGGACTTCCCTGTTATTCCAAGAAATCAGGGAACTGGGAAGCGCAGAGGCAGAGTGAGGAGGCAGGAAGGAGTTGCAGATCTAGAGAGAACTACCCTTGCACCAGGGACCCTTGCAATTAGGGAATTAAGGAGGGAGCAGACGGAGTGGAACACACTGAGAACTCTCAGGAATGCCCAGTGCCAGGGCACGGCAGCATTCCCAGGGCAGTGGAGGAACCCCACTCCACGCGTTCGAACTGGACCTAGATGACAACCCTCGTCCCTCCTAGGCTTTAAGATGCTAAGACTTTCATTTCTCAGACTCTCACTTTCCATCCACTGGGCTTCCTGTTAACAAGATCCAATAATCTTTAAATATTTGTTCACTTTAATTTCTTCGTTCCCAAACACATTAAACTGCTTGCCTCCTACCCTCCGCATGGAGAGATGGCTCTCAAAGAGCCTGCTTGTATGAACAGAACAGGGAGAGCTTTTCAGCTTATAACTTCCCCCAAGCTGCCTATTCATCCCAGGACCCCCCTCCCCCTCCTTCCCCTCCCCTCAGATAACCCTCTGCCCCCTCCCCCACCTTCCCAGACTCCATTGGCCAACTCCTGCCAGGAGGAAAAATTCTCAATTCATCCCTGTGGGGTTGCCATGGCAACCCCCAGCCACCTAATCCCCCTTGGAGCATTATGCAAATCTCTCCCTTGCCCCTCAACAGGCTGTAAAAGTCACATTTCCCTGGCTGAGGTAGCTCA
This sequence comes from Eospalax fontanierii, assembly GCA_035773235.1. NCBI lineage: Eukaryota > Metazoa > Chordata > Mammalia > Rodentia > Spalacidae > Eospalax > Eospalax fontanierii. Next base: position 52,932,163 of record CM069539.1, read on the forward strand.
TTAAATTTTGGGGGTCTCCTCACCAGGTCGGGGCTACAAATGAAACCAACTGTCATGACATTTTGAGGACAGGAGCTCTTTGGGAAACCAGGGTGGCATGAAGGAAAACAAGTGATGGCACGCAGCACTGGCTAGGCAGAAACAGGGCCCCATTCTATCTGAGCACACACCCACAGGGCACATCCCCTCCCAAAGTTGAAATTCAAAGGGTCAGAGCGTCCCCTTCTCTCAAACAGACAGGACGGGAGTAGTGGAGTAGATGTTTCACAGGCCACAGGCCACGGGAATCAAGATCAGGCATTTAGAAACCTATCTATTTGCTCCCTTCTCAAACCCACCTCTTCTCAAACAAACAAAATGTCTCTAATTTTACAGATGAAGCCTAAGGTCCAGAGAGGGCAGGAGCTGCTCTAGATCACAGACCAAGATGGAAGCAACCAAGCATCCCAGCTCTGGAGCCAGAATTTTTCTCCCTACATCAAGGGTCTTCTCCACCAGTGGTGATTCTGGCCCTTAGGGGACTGTCAGCAATGTCTAGAAACATTTTTCAGTGTTAGAACTTGGGCAGTGCTGACAGCTGGTAGGTTAGAAACCCAGGGGCACAGCCGGGTATCCGATAAGCACAAAGAGCCCTCCAATCTGCAGTCTATGGTACCTGGGAGGACAGACCCTGATGTACACTCAATTTTACTAAATTCTTAAAGGTTTTGTCCAGAGATCTCCCAGTCAGTTCACATCTTGAAGTCTATACCATGATATCGCCTATGAACAAAGGTCACTGGTCCCCCAAGTAAAACAGATATGACTTGAGAACCTGATCCTGCCACTGGTTCACCATTAGATCAACTACAAATCACTCAACCCCCTTTAAACAGCAGAGTGCTTCTGTTTAAAGTACGCTGTTATATGGTACTCATGATGATGGGAGAGGCATGCTACAGAGCTAGGATACGGGCTGGAGATGGGCTCTGTGAATTCAAAGGAACCTGGCTACTGTGTGTGCGTGTGTGCGTGTGTGTGCGTGTGTGTGTGTGGTGTGTTTGTCTGAAGCTTTGGCAATTTCTGGGCCCTCCCAGTTCCATTGTAAGAAGACCCTGCTGAGGCCTATCTGTGTGCTAAGCAATTCATGAAACATCATCTCCTGTCCTCCCCATTACCTGTCCTCATGTGTACACTGTCTGTCCACAACAGAAAGCCATGTGCGCACAGGACTAGTGCAACCAAACTTAAATCTAGTTTGAAACTCAGCTCCTCAGGCACAGTGGCCACTTTTTAAGTGCTGAACAGTCACATGCACTGACCACCCTGGACAGTGTAGTCCATTATCTTCTGGGTGGCTGTGCTAATCTAGCAAGCATGATTATTCCACCACCACCACCACCACCAAAGCACAAGCAGCTGCCCAGAGTCACAAGGGCAGCTAGATCAAGGATGGAGACCCATGTTTGTGAGGCTCCAAAGCCTCTCTCTCAGCCATTTACAGCCGCCTTCCCTACCCCCAAGGGCCTGGTGGCTCTGCCTCTAAGGGAAACAGGATAGCCCTTGCAGGAAACTCCAGATTCGCTTATACAATGCAAAAACTTGCCTGTGAGAAATCCTGGCCCAACCTCTGGAAAATAGCCCTGGGCAGTCATCATCAGGAGTTTAAGGAGCCTGGCCACAGAGAGCAAAGGGCTCCCTTGAGAAGTAGGTTAAGAATCAGGTGAAAGAACAGGAGGAAAGAAAGGCTAAAGAGGCTGCACATCCCCCTTTAGGAGACTTCCTGCAGGTTAGATGCCACACATAAGCGCTGGGTGACTTGACATAGAAGCCAGTGTCAGGCCCAGTGGGAGGACTCTGGCAATGAGGGAAGCTCTAGGCAACATTGGCTCCATGGAATGCTGGCATGAGACCCTGAAACCCCAGGGCAGAAACGGGCTACTATGGCCACAATTCCTCCAGAAAGCTCCTTGGACTTCTCCTCTCAGACCAAGCCCAACTGGGCTACAGTCTTCTCAAGAGAAATCAGAGGAAGGGATCCCATTAGAAAAAATAGTGGGAACGGCTTAAAATGAGTCAAGGAAGGCATCTGCTCACCCTCCCAGGCCCGCCAGGCTAGTCCAGCTCTCACTGTCATTCAACTAACCATGCCAGCCACTGGGTCCCACATTCCTGAACACACACCATCACCTGCCACTTCTCCACATCCCGAAACGGATGGAGGTGAGGGAGAGGACTAGATCCTGATCTCCACTTGACAAGGCCCAGGACTGAGTCCCACTCCTTTGTCCATTAAGTCTACACTGAATCTTCCTTCCCTCCAGCTTTACAGTCACCAAAGAAAAGTGTGTACTGTTAGTCTGAGGAGCATTCTCAGGTTCAGATCCTGGTCAGAAAAGACTTTAAGGACTTGGGAGTGAGTGGAGACTGCCTTGGCCTCCTCTCCTTTCAGTCACCTGTCTAGCAGGACAAAGGAGTCCAAAGTCTTCACAGTCAACCAGAAGGGAGGTCGCCTCCTACCCCAAGCTACACTGCACAGTCCCTTGAGACAGGATTGGGGGGTTGGGGCAGACAGGACAGAGACGGGGACTCTGGTGAAGCTGCACATGCATCTCCATCTGAGGGTTCCTGTCATTCTCAGAACACCCAACCAACCAAAACCTAGCACAAGAGGTTCAAGGCACAAATGAACGTCCCAGGAGCTCCTCCACTAAAAGCCAAGGAGGGCTAAGCCCAATTAGCCACTTGGTGCTCAGATCCTTCTCAACTGAGCAATCTCTTACCTGTCTCTTCCTCATTCCTGTCACATCTCTGCTTTATCATCTTTTCCTCTCCCTCCCCCCTCCCCTGCTTCCCCTTTTGACTTAAAAGTGCACAAATATGAGATGAAAAGAAAAACAGAAACACTTTGCAATCAAGGTGGAGAGCTCTAACCTCTCCTTTTACAATCATAATCTTTTTAGCCCACAGGTCAAAGAAACCTGAAAAAGTAACTGATGTTCAACACAGAGTCAGGAAAAAAACTCTTAGGCTGCAAAGTTAGCCTCTCTTGAGTTCCCCACAAAATGGAGAGTTGTCTCAGCAATGCACAGGGACCAGGACTCAGTCAAGACAAAACAATCCTGTTGTCACAGCCCAATCATGACACATGCAAACTGAGAGGCAGCCCACTCCAGTCTCGGGGTGCACACAGGTCATCCCTAGGCCTTTTGGCACCTGACACTTTCATCCTCCAGGCAAATGACTGTTCTTTCAGACAAAGATTTCTAATGTTCTCAGAAACCTACTGCTACAAGAATCTAAAAGGGCTACATGACTCTCATCCGCGACATTTGTACGGTCAGTTTTCTCCATTTTTGTCCTCAGTCAGGCTGTGATGACTGTTGCCCCGGAACCCTGAACTTTGCCTTTGCCACTCCAGGCAAGTAAAGGGCAGGGTCTTCCATGGACATCGTAGCCAGGCGCACTCAAACGCCTTCCTTCTGCAGGAGAAGGTGGCTGTGGGAAGAAGAGGATACCATCGACATCCAAACTGCAGATGTCCAACAGGGGAGGCCTCCCTGCCTCTGAGACCTCACTCTTGCCCTTCCCGTATCTGGGCGCTTAGCTCTCTCTTCACCACTCACAGAGAGGCTTAGGTGAAGGGAAAGGAGGTCTCTGTCCTCTGGTAAAATCTGCAGAATTTACCAGGAGACCTTTGGCTACCCTGAAGCTTAGTACAACCTCCTACCCCACCCCATGCACCTTCCTGGATTCCAGCTCAGCCCAGGACTCCAGGGCTCTGCAGAATGAAAGGCCTGCTAGAAACTAACCAAGAAGGAGCTTAGAATGCAGTCTGACTCCAACAGGATGACTTGTGGCCCCAATCCCGACATCCTAGTCATGGCTGCCTCTGCCTGAATATTCACCCAGCCACAGCTCAGTAGCCCAAATCTCCCAGACTCTGGCTGGCTGTGCAACATGTTCAGCAAACAAAAGGGTTTGGAAAATAAGTGCCTAGGAGAATGGAGACTCCGACTCCCTCCTCGAAAAACTCAAGGCCCTGAGGACACTCAGCAGGGAGAGGCTGACCTGCAGTTTGCAGCCTGGAGTGGACGATGCCTCAAACAAATGCACCGGATATCCTTGCTGATGTCAGGGCAGGTCATCCCCACTTCCCTAAGTTTCTCTTAGCCTCGACTGGAGGGGAGCATTTATTTTGAAAGGCAAGAGAAAGAAAAGCCAAGAGAGGAGGGAGAGATACAAGAGAAAGGAAGAAAAGGATCTTGGATGTGTCTCGGAGAGCATTTGTTGAAAACAAGATATTGTCCCTTTAAGCATATAAAAACAAGGCCCTTGAGCACGCAGTTCTCACTCTGGTACACAATTATGGGTGCTTTCAGCTGTCTAGCACTACTTCAAGTGTGCTCTTAAGCCAGACTGTCAATGGCATGCTGAAAGCTATTTTGCTGGCTGCTATCATTAATAGCAAAGTGGAGAGCCAGGCTGATGAGAATTAAATATGGGGGAGGGGCGGGTCATACCCAGTCATTACGGAATTACCAGTATGAGAAAAGAGACAGTACCACTTTGGGGAATAAGAGTTCAGCGCATTATGGTGGGGAAGCAGACAGGGAAGGCCACAGACGCCCCGGGCGTCCCCCGACGCCCCCGCCCCATGCCAGATGGACTCGAGCCAGCTCTGGAGAGCCATATGGGGATGGAGAGAGCCACTGAGTTGTGGTGAATGTGAGGGTGGAGAGGTCTTGGAGATCCCTGTGCTGCAAAATGTCACCACCTCTCCTCACTTCTCAAGTGCAGGGCTCCTGCCCCATCCCCCCACTCCATTCCAAAGACTTTCTGAATGTACCTCATGGCACTCCCAGGAGCTGCTGTCACCCTGACAGGAGCCCTGGCTGCTGGCTTCTGCCTGACAACCCCCCACCCTGTCTTTAAGGTTCCACTCAAGTTAACGGTCCTTCTGCAGGGACATCCTCTCTTCCCCTCTGGGACCAGGCTCCCTTTCCCTGGAAGAGGAAAGCAAGTGTGTCACAGAGGCCACATTAGCACTTACCTCACCGCATTGCAATTACTTATTTAGAGGCCTGACGCCCCAGTGGAGGGAATGGTGTCTTATTCGTCTGTGTAACCAAGCCCAGCCCACACTCATCCCAGACCCCTAATAACCATTTTGGGAATGGATCCAATTCTCTCATTTCACTGATGAGGAAACTGGATGCTGGGGCACAGAGAGCAGCCTGCAGAGCAGCAGGACCAGCAGGCAGCCCACAGTTACAACCCCCACTTCCTTCCCTAGGGCTCTGTGCAGCACAGCCCTACTTACCCACCCACAATCCTGCATGTTTAGTGAGCACCTACTACAGCTACTACAGACTGCGTGCACTGGAGACCTGGCAGAGGGTCTTCCTCCAAAGCTGCATAGGTCCAATGAGATAAGGAGGCTCACCCTGTGCTGGGTCACAAGGCAAAGCCCTGCTGTGAGTAGTTGTTATCACATCCTGGCCCCTGGTGTCCCAGTAGTTTATACAAACAATGAGACAGAAAAAAAAAAAAAAATTCTTTTCTAAGTGGAAGGGAAAAGGGAGTTTATTCCTTGACTGACTCTTTCCTTCAATAATACGAAATCTGACTAGGGAAAGGAGACCCTTCCTGTGCCTGGGATGGGCCTGCCACACTTTCAGGAGGGCTGATGGAATAGAATTATTCCAGGAATGAGGTTCCCAGCCAGCTTAGTTAGCTATCATGACCTGTACAATAAGGACAGGGTCATCTCTCCAGCTCTAGGGTGGTCTCAATGGTCAAATATTCAAGGAGGAAGAGCCCCCCTCCCCACCCCCAGAAGCACACAGAACACCCAGCTCTGTACAGCCTTACCCAGAGGAAAAGAATCCACAGAAACTGATGTGGGAGACAGCTTGAGGGATGGGTCAATGACCGCCCCCTGAGCTGAACGGGACAAGATGAAAGTCAGTTAGGTTCAACAGTCCCCAGAGCAGAGCAAGAATGACACCAGCCAGGGGAACACACCAACCCCTGTGAGTCTAGGTGAGACCATGGAGAATCCAGGGCAAGATGGATCTCTGACAAAGCAGTGAATTTCACAGCTTAACTCAGATGTCACACAAACAAGCTGTCTGCCCTTCTGTCAGGTCCTTCTGGCGAACCCTGCTGCCTAATGCCTCTGGCCACTCACTTACCTAGCAATGGTCACAGACCCTTCAAGTTGCTTTGCCTGGGGAGGTCTTACACCCAAGCCCATACTTCTTAGGTGAGAGGACTCCAAGGTCGGGGGAAGGGGATGACAAAGAGATTTCCTACGTCCCCCTTCAGCCCTGTGCTTATGGCCACCTTGTGGCTCAGGTAAAAAGTTCACAGCTTTTACCACCCGACCTCATCTGTGAACCTGCCCTCTGAGATTGCCAGTTATGCATTCGGTGTTATTACTGAACATGTCAAATCATTAGTTGTGCAAATAGCTGGTGAATGGGGACAGGACTGTGGACACAGAGGGTTCGGCGATATGGTTATACAACATGAAATGGAGTACTTTGGACTTTGGTGGAGTCAGGTTGGTAGCCTGAACCTGGCTGGGTAATAGCGTAGGGGCAAAGAGGGGTAATTAAAGATGCAGCTGCGAGGAGTAAGTAAAAGAGGCTTGTCATGTGGGGAAGGAGCCTGCGCCTGCAGGCATCTGGGTATACCAGTTAACATCTCTGGGCCTCAGTTTCCTCCATGAAGCCAAAGGGCTCTTCCATCCCTGGAGCTCCAGAACTTGTCAGGGTTACTGAAAATAGTGACTGTCTAGTACTGACATGATGCTGCCCCCAATTTAAAATGCCTCAAGTCAGCTTGCCAAACATCAGTGCTCACCAACAGAGGGTGAAAGGCCAGCCTGCCGGCTTCTCTCAGCACCACATCTCAAAGCCACCATATGACAGTTGCCGTGGAGCCCCTGTTTCTAAGCTGGCTTTGTCGTTTTCGGCTGACATAAGAAAGACATTGCAGGAACAAGACGGGAACTGATGAGCCGGTCAGCCATCCTCGCCTCCCTGGCCCTAGCTGAATCATCCTTGACATTCTGCCTGGAAGGAAGAGCCTGGAGGAGGTGGTGACCTCTCCAAGTCCTGGCCAGGCCTGTGATTCCATAATCTTTGCCTTTCCATAATTAGGGAGGGAGGCAGAAAAGAAGGAGGAGGAACCATTTATTACTTCTCTGAGATTTGACAACTTGGAAGAGAGAGACAGAGAGAGGGGAGAGAGAGATAGAGAAACAGAGACATAGAGAGACAAAGACATGGAGCCAGCCACAGTGAGTTTAACCTCTCAGTAAAATATAAACAGGCTGGACGCACCTCATCAGCTGCCCTCTGTCAATACTTGGGACCATCTGGCAGAATGAGAGATTCTCGGCTAATTGGCATTTCCCATAGAGCCAGTGAAGAGAGCTTTTGAAAAAAATATATCGTGGTGGTGGTTTTTGTGTGTGTGTGTGTGTGTGTGTGTGTGTGTGTGTGTGTGTGTGTCTGTGTGTAGGCTGAGGACAGTCAGACTTCTTAGGGTGATAGTTCTGTAGATCATCCATTATATAAAAGTACATACAGTCCCCACCCCCACCCTGTGTGCTTGAAGATGAAGAATCCAGCCTGTTTGTTCCAGGCAGATGTAATCACACGAACAGTCAAGTCTAGAGGGCAGGACACTGCATGAATAATTCAAGCACTCCAGTCACTTGATTGTGTGTGCAGATAAAACACCAGTCAACCGCTAAACAGGTCAGCTGATAAACTTGTTTGCTCAGGCCTAACCACCATCCGCCAAATGTACCCAAGACCCACACTACAATTAGTGGCAGGGTTTTCTTCTACAGAACCTTGCAAGCCTAGGGAGTGGCCAGAGCCATTAGGTCAGGGTTGTATTGCATTTCTCAGCCAGGTTTCTCCACCTCTTTGTTCCTACACAGCCACAGGGTGAGTTCACCCAACCCTGAGACTGCAACAGCATACATTCATGCTGGGAAGGGGCTAGAGGGCAAAAGGTGAGAGGCACCTGGGGCAAAGGGCCTAGCAGCAGAACCCAGAGGCTCTGATACGAGCTCTAGCTCTAGCCCTCCTGGTTTCCTTGAAGCCTCAGTTTCCCCACCTATAAAAAGAGGGCAGCGAGTTCCTTGGTTCCCCATTGGCAGTTGAGAAGATTAAAGGAGACAATGTGGCCAGAGTTCAGCCATCCTCCCCCTCAGAACCCTGCTTGGGGGATGGCCAGAAATCCCAGATGCATACAGCTGCTCTTTATACAAACCCCACCACCAAACATATCAAGATGTTTAACCCTTCGGAGTTTTAGACCTTCACCGGGACTCAGAATAGCTTTGCTCTGCCAGCCAAGGTGACTTTTTTTATGCCAAAAAACTTACCACTCAGACACGGGGAACACCACCCATGCAGAGCTCGACGTGCAAGGGCACATCACACCTTGATTACGAAGCTCTTAGAATAACTACTGCTATAAATTTTGAACCTGGGTGCAATTACCCTCTTTAAACACACCCATGATACTAAGCACAGAGGAGTGGGAGGGCTGGAGAAAGGGAGGAAGTGGCGCCTTGCATAATATCCCAAAGGGCTTAAAACACCTGGGACCCCAGTTTCATTTCATACATTCTTCCTGAACCAGTCAGGCCTGGGCCAGTTCTGCCTAGATTGGGGGTAGAACTGATTTCTAGTCTACCCTCCCCAGGAGAACTTTACATTTAAAGCAGTGTCTATTATTTCTATGGGCTGAGACATGAAAATGTAGTAGCCTTCGTGTATGACCGCCTAGGGAACCAATTCCCCAGGAAACCACAAGCTGGCTTCCCACACAGCTCAGTAAATGCTGGCCCCTTTCTGGCTGCCCTTCACCCAACAGCAGGACTCCCTCCAGGAGGAGAAAGGAAAGGAAACTACAGATTCAAAAGGCTCTATAGGAAGCCACTGAAGCGGGCAGGAATCTGCACACTTCCCCCCGGGGTCACCTGCCCTTCTCACCTGCCCTGGGTCCTGCCCCCCTTTTAAAGAGCAAAATTTAAACCTTGTAAATGACTGTTAATTTAGAGCAGAAAATCCATTCAAGTCACGGTCACCAAAGGCTAGAATGAGTCAACAGCCTTCTGAGATTTCAAGAACACCAATTGTTAAAAAGAACAACCAGCCTGCGCCATTTATACGTGCCAAGTCAACGCTAATCGTTGGCCAAGCCAAATTACAGACAGCCTCTCCTTGGAACACAAATCCACAAACAGGCCTCTCCCACAGGCTGGCCTAGCACAGGACTAGTTACTGATATGCACCGAGATAAAGGGTGTTTGTATTTGCTCGGTTAGAGGTATACTGTTATTAGAAGAGTGACAAGGTGAGGTAGTTTACATATCCATCAAAGGATACCACACTAGCTAAACTGGTTTGACTTCAGGATTACAAAGCTGAGCTCAACTGCCAGCCATCTCCAAAGGCCTGGTGAGGCTGCCCCTGGCAAATTGCTTCACCCCGGGCTTTGGCTTCCTCCTGTGAAATGGGGACGCAGCTGCCTTCAAATCAAGAGTTGAGAAACTCGCCTCTGAAACGAGAGGCACTAGGATTGCATTTCACTCTGGCTTTACGTTTTTTCAGGCCGTTTGTGGCTTCATTCCCTGAAATTTCGACAGATCAGCCTAGCTTTTAAGGCCCTTGAAGTGTAATCTTATCAAGGCAGTGCATCACATTTCTGCAAGAAAAAGAAAGAAAAGCGAAGCGGGGAGAGGGGGAGGACCCTCCTGCATTTCCTCCTGGAGGATTTTACATTAAAACAGATAAAAGCAGCCAACCACCGCCAGGCCTCGGGAGTTAGTAAAGCAAATCCTGTAGCTACAACTTTTCCTTTAGTCCTTTATCCACGCAGATCCAAGACCAGGCCTAATTTCACAAGCACGACGCTAAAAGCTCAATATAGACAAGGAGCCACCAGAACCTGGGTACCTGGCAGTTCATGGAACCACTATCCTTCAAGGCAAAGCAAAGGACAGAAGAACTACGCTCATTTTCAAACAAAACAAAACGAAAACCAGTCCAAATCATATTGTTTGGGATTTTTTTTTAAATGAAATCTATTTCTTAAAGAGAAAAGCACTTACCTGCTTGTGCATTTCAATGTTCAAGCCATAGGACATCTCATAATACTACAAATAAAAAGAATTGCCATTAGCAGACAACACAGGAGCCTGATCATTGTTTAAAACCTCGAGAAGACTTTGGCCAGATCATACATACACTGATTCCAAACAAGCCCAAGTCAATGACCAAAGACAGCCTATGCAGAGGTTTAAGAGCTGACACCAAGGAGTGTGCAGTGGGCGAGTGTTGGTCTCAGCTCAAGAGAACAGTACACACAGTAGTAAGAGAGCTCGACCTTCCCTCCTACAAGCCCAGCTTGTACCACATATCCTGTTTATACAAGGCGGAGGTTCTATAGGGAATGCTGTGCACATCAGGCCCCTCTTGTCCTCTGAGAGTTATTTAGCTGAGTGGGAAGGTCTCTTATGTGGAAAAAGGCACTGGGGGCCAGCCTTAAGTGGCTCCCATGTTCTCTCCCCAAAGGGAGATGTCAACTTAACAGAAACAGACACTGGGTAAAAAAGAGATGGTCTAGCTAAAGGTCTGATGTAGGCCCAGACTCCCAAATGAGAGGAACCTCGAGGAGTGGGGAAGGGGGAGGCAGAGGGCTTTAAAAGGCTCTACTGCTCCTTGGAAAAAAACCAAGGAAGGCCAGGCACTTATGTCCCACTGGCTAGATCCTAGGGCTGCAAAACAGAAAAGTTTGCGAACACTAGGAGGAGGTCCCCAGTCCTGACACAGGCTGATCCAATTTTATGTTACTAGCCAGTGTGGGGCAAGCCGCCCTCTGGGAACCCTTCAACACACAAACGAAAAGCTCTTCACAAAGGTGGTGCAGAGATCAGGGCCTGGAATGCGGGTTTGTTTCTTTCTGCCCCACCTCTCACAGCCTCCTCTAAGTGGCCTGGTGAAGGAAGCAGAGCCAGGGAGCCCTCCCGGGGGCTGTCATGAGCCTGAGCCGCCGTGTGGCCCAGCTCTAGCCTCCCAGGGTCCCAGGTGCGCCCCAAGGAGACGGTGCCCTGCCCTGCCCGCCCTGCCCTCCCCTCAGCCCTGCTGCGGGCAGCCGCTCACCATCACATAATGGCGCTGCATCTCCGTCTTCTCGTTCGCCAGCTTGTCGTACTCCACTTTGAGGCTGCGAGGGCAGGAGGAGGCGCTCAGGCCTGGCGCCAGCACGGTTCCCCTCTGGGACCCAACTCTAGGGCCTCAGAGAGCCACTTCTCTCCACTTCCCTGACATCCCGGGTTACCTCCATTATCCAGCATCCTCTGGGCAGAGGGGATGGCTCACCACCACCCAGAGCCCGATTCAAACAACTCCAAACTTCCCTGGATCGGGCGAGCGGACTCCTCGCGGCCGCGCGGGGGCGGCTCTCCACCCAGACCCCGGAGCCAGTCCGCCAGCGGCCTCGACCCCCAACCGGGTCAGCGCCGGGAACCCCTACCGCCGGCCGCAAAGGGTTAAGGCGGCGCGCTCGTAAAGGGGAAACAAAAGGCGGAGGCCCGGCCGCCCCTCAGTCCCCGCGGGAGGTGGCAGGAGCCCTCGGGGCGCCCCCCTGGCCAGCCTCCGGCCACCCCACCCACCTTACCTGTGATACTGAGCTTGCAGAAACTGGAATTCGTCTTTGATCCTGTCGCAAGACTCGGCCACAGTGAATTTAAATCCCGGCTGCCCGGGTTGATGGGGAGCCTGGAGCCCGCGAGAACGACACAGGGGAAGAGGGGTGGGGGCATCAGATGGGCTCCACAGGGCCCCGGCCCTCCGTGGGGTCCCCGGCCCCTCCCCGGCACGAGCCACCAGCAAGGCCACACCATCCCACTGCCTAGAACCTTCTGGGCAAGTTTCTCCGCTCCCTGACGGGGCGGGGGAGGGGGGCGTCGTGACCCTCCCCAGCGGGAGTAAGGTTCCCATGGCCAAGTGCGGCGGGGGCGGGGAGACCCTCCGGGCGAGTTGGAAGACTTGCGAGAGAGAGGGGGCGGGGGAGCGAGCCAGCATCCCCCTCCAACGCAGGCCGCCCCCGGCCACTCAGGCGCAATTACCCTCCGCTCTCCACGGCGCCCCCCACCCGAGCCCTTTGTGTGAGCGCGCACACACGCACACAGACGCGCGCGCGCGCGCACACACACACACACACACACACACACACACACACGCCATAAAGGTAGCAACAAGCAAAATGGAGGTGCCAGAAAAACTGCCTCGTTTACCCGGCCATGATAGATGCTTAAATAAACCGACTTGCAATTACTCACCGGATGTCTGCCTTGCGGATACATGGCAGGGAGGGGTCTCGATTCCGACAGCGTGGAAGCGCCGAGAACCCGGGCCGGGGAGGTGCGGGGGAGGGGGGAGCCGAGCCCGAGCGGGGGGCGGCCGGGGAACCGAGAGCTCGTCCCCGGCCCCCCCAGCTCGCTCTCGCAGCGAAATCCCAGAGTCGGGCGTCCGCCCCAAGTGGAGACAAAGAGCGGCCGAGCGGGCGGCAAAGTCGTCTGCGGGCGCCGATGCGGGCGGCGGGCTCGGGCTTTGTGCGCCTAGGGCTCGGCGGGCTGCGGCCGGCCTCCTTCCCCCGGCTGCGTGGACAACGTCAGAAACCGAGGCTGCACGGACATCGTCGGCTCCCCGGCGGGTCCAGCGCGGAGTCCTGAGGCCGGGGGCCCCTCCTGGGGAGAGCGCGGATCCCCCGTGGGTCACTCAAGGCGTGGAGGCTGGAGAGGGGCGCGACAGGGCGGCCCCGAGCATCCGAGGCGCGCAGGTCGGATCCCAGAAAGAAAAAGAGGGCAGGCCACCGAGGTGACGGCTCGGGGACCCGCAGGGGCGCCGAGGGCGACGGCTGGAGCCGGGCGCTTCGAACCGCCCCCCCACCTCGGGGAGGAGAGCCTGCTGTTCCGTCTGCCTCTGCTGCCGCCGCGAGCCCTTCCTAGGGCCAAGGAGGAACTCCGGGCTCAGTAGGTGCAAGTCAACCGGCCTGGCATCCCAACTCCAGCGGGCACCCGGCAGCTTCGGCGAAGGGGTCCTCGCTGCTCCCCAGATCGAGCGGCCGCGTCCCCAGCCGGGAGCGCTCAGCGCCACCGCCGCCTCTGAGCGCGCAGGCAGGAGAGCGCAGGGGGGAGACGCAGTCCGACACCCAGAGCTCTGCGGCTTCCTTCCTTCCTCTCGGCCTGGCTCCCCTCTCCGCGCCCCGTCAAACCCCCAAAACACACACACACACACACACACACACCAAAAAAAGTGCTCGGACCTGCGGATACCACACACAGACAGACCAAGGGGGACGAGCACGAGGTCTGAACTGCCGCGAGAGCAGTTCCAAATAGGGACTGAAAAGTAACAAAATAATGTGGCAGCTTCACCCAGCGCCGGCCAATGGGAGCGCGAGGTTCCCACGTGGGGCCGCTGGACTCGGCCTGCCACTGGGCGCCGCCGGGCGCGACGTCACAATGCCCTCTTGTGTCTAAAACTATGCATGAAAAGTAGCAATCAGGCCCTACCCGCTGGTGACTTTCGCTTGGGAGTGAAAAACAGCGCTCCTCACATCAGGAATTAACCGAAAGACATATAATAAATAGATATATATTATAGTCCTGGGCTGCTAGGGTGGTTTTTTTCTCTCTTTTTTTCCCACGATCTACTAGCAAATAATTATTTGGCGGGAGGGGGAAGGAGAAAAAACAGGAGTAACAACAAAAGGGGAGGAAAAAAAAAGGACAAGTTGTACAATTCTCAAAACCTGTGGCTGGTAGTAACGGATCCGTTGATTCTGCAGAGGCGGCGAACGATTGCTCCCCCCTCCCCTAATCTCATTAGGGCTGCAAAGCAGCCCAATTAGATACTATAAAACAAACAGAATCACTTTGTCAGTTTAATGTTTTCACTTCAGAAGATTTAGGACCGATAAAATGGTGGCTCCAAAGTTACTCCGACCTTTAAAATCTTGCTCGGAGCTGAGTTTCCCTTTCTTTGGCCCCCTCCCCTCCTTGAGCCCCCAGCTTTCCTTCCTTTGTTCCTTCGCCCTTCTTTTCAGAAAGCCAAACAAACAGCGCCTCTGATGCGCGGCGGCTGCCTGCGAGGGGAAGTCTGAGAACTCTGGCTTGGCGGGCAGCGCAGATGGAAGGGCCCGGCTGTCTGCCGACCACAGGCTCTGGACGCGGCTGGCCCCACTCGTGGCCCCTTCCCTTTGGGGACAGAGACGTCCTGGCCGCAGCCAGGCCCGGCGGGCTCCCAAGCTGCGCTCCCCGCCCGGAGTGGACAAGAACCAGGTTGGGGCCCTCCTCGCCTCCGAGTTGAGACCCGGTTCCCCGAGCTTGCTGGCCGGGCAGTCCCCACGGAGCACCGACAGCCACCCGTGGATGAGCGACTGTGAGCCTGGAGAGTCCAGTCACCGGCCTCGACGTCCGGGGGGGTGGCGGACGTTCCCCGAGCGCCGTCGCCGACCACTGGACTCCCGGGCTAATTTGCCTGCAAACCTGGGTTCGGCTGGGGTACCCTGCCCACCCTGCCCGTGCGGCCCTCGGACAGGCATGGCCCAGTGGGTGGCCCAGGTGGCCCCCGGGTTCTCATGGGGCGGGCACGCACGCACTGCGGGCCGCGCGCCCCCGGAATCTATGTTTTCCCCTCATTAGGAGCCCGAGGTTCGCGTTTGCATCTTAATGAGGATGCTGAGAGCGAGCGGGTGCTCGGAGGCCGGTGCGCGGGCACTTCCACGTGAGCGCCCGTCACGGGATGGAACCTCCCGGCGTCCGCTCCGGCCGCCGCCCCGACCGAGCTCTTCTCTTCATTTATTTATTCTCCTAAATAAAAACATAAATCGTGTACGACGCGCACTGAGAAGGGGAGGGGGAGAGGAAGAAGCCAGGCTCGACAGATGCGAGCATCTGGCCGCAGCATTCATTAGACTCAAAATGGCTCCTCTTCGGAGCTTCCCTCTCCCCTCCCCCTTCTTTGCCCTCCCCCTTACGTCACGGGTGGGCGCACCCGCTTCGTACTCGGCCCGCCTCTTTCTCGTTCCAGCCCCCACGTGGGGGACGTAGACCACGCCCCCCTGGGTTGGGAGAATGACCAATCATCAGCCAGGCAGAGATTCTTTGCACTGCTGATTGGTGGAGTTGCTGGGAGCTGTCAGTCCTGGAGTCGAGCTGTCAGTCAAAACCACGCGGGGTGGGGGAGCGCTGACAAATGCCGAGGCTTCTGAGCCTCCCGCTTGCAAATAGTGCTTGGAATGGCTGCTTAATTAGCTTTGAATGGCTTTTCCTTCCAGCTCAAACAATCTGTCACTACCATGTGGTATAAAGGAGCCATGCATAAAAAAGTAAGCAGAGGCTAAATATCAATTTGATTTTGTGTATCAAAGGAATATTTTATTTTTCTCCCTAGTAATGAAACGTATCAATTTAAATAATAAAAGGTAAAAACACACACAAACTCTGAAAAAAAAAGAACAAGAAGAAAAAAGGAAAGACAAAAAAAAAAAAAAAAGAAAAGAAAAGAAAAAGAAAAAAAAATCAAACCCCAAACACCACGGTGTTCCGACTCGTGCGCACGCCTGAAATAGGTAATTTTCGATGGAGCACGTTCAGGAGGAAGTCTGAGACTCTCCTCTCCCCACAACCCTACTTTAAACTTGCATTTAGTGTTTTGTTGTCCCGGTTCTCTCTAAGTCTAGGCGCTATGGGGGAGGTGGCCTGTAAAGGGGGAGTTCAGACCGGGTTGGGGAGAAGGGCGCACTTTAAAGGGATCTCTTTGAAGCTGCTAATCAAAGTGCAGGGGTTTTAAGACCCCTTAAACTGGGGGTACTACAGCAGGTCTTGATTTGGGAGCTCAGAGGAGAGGGGGGAGAGAGCGGGTGTGCGTCTCGCCCAGATTTATTAAACACAATGCCTTCAAGATGCCCGGGACGCGGCGCCTAGCCGGGTCTCCCTTTCTCTGTCTCCCTCGGGACTGGCTCCGCCGGCGCCCGCCTGCTGGCGGCTTTGGAGGCCCCGGGCTTCCAGGTCGAGTCTACACGGACTGTGTACAGAAAAGCACAGCAGCTCTGTCTCGGGTCTGTGAGTCTCCGGCCCGGACAACGCTGCTCCCTGGGACCCCACGAGCCAGCGTGAGTTCGTACAGGGCAGACCCACGTTGAGTTCACCTGTAAGCCCAGGCGCCAGCACTAGGCCCGGCTCGCTGGAGCTTGAGTGTGACAGGAGAGATTTTGCAGAGCGCCGCCTCCACGGAAAAGCCGAGCTGCAGAAGAGCGCCCCACGGAGAGGGTGAACAGCCCCCCCTGGGCGTTTAATGGGTCCTAAGCAGGCTATGGCTACCCTCTTGGTCCTCACTTCACTCCCGAGGGAAGCGGCCTGACAGGTGGCCCGTTTTAGAGGGTAGGAAAGAAAAGCTGAAAACAAAAGAAAAAGCCTAGTAATAGGCCCCGAACTGAACACAGAAATCAGAATTGGACTCCAGGACAGCCGGATCCACGGCCAACTTCAGAGACGCCTTTGCTTGTGCAAGCTGAATCCATAAGAGCGTTTGCTGAAAGACATTCATTCATTATTCACCCACTCATTCATTCATTCCAGCCCTCTCTTGAGGGTCTGGATGCGGAGGCCGCTTGTCCCGCCCCTGGCTCCTCCTCGCTCCATCACCTTCGCTCCCTACCCTAACCCTCCAGCGCCGCCTGAACCCTGACCGGGAAAGGGGGGCAGGGTGATCAGTGAGCAGGTTCGCATCCCTTAAACTCAAAGCTCACCAGTGCTCATACCCACGCGCACATCCTGCCACCCTACAGATTAAGAAAAACAAGGAAAATATGCTTATTTTATGCTCCAGAAAGAAGAAAGAAAAAAAAAATTAATACACGCAACACCCTGTCCGAAACGCTTGACAATTATTTTAAAGAAGGAGGGAAGTGGAGATAGAGTTCAAACGTCTCTGTCTCCAGTTCTAATTGGAAACGTTTCAACTGTTTATGTTACAAGAAGTGTTAGGGTCATTTGCTACCGGAGAGCCGACTTTTCATTGGCTGCTTAATTGAGTACCTCGGAGTCCACCCCACGTGGGAGAGGAATTCCTGGCACATTAAAAAAAAAAAAAAGTCACACAGCGAGATGGAAAGCCCGGCATGGATCTGCAATGTGGAGGTCCCCAGCCCCTCATTTGGGCATTGGGCATTTAGGATTCCTGAGAACTTCTGCTGCCCGGAAACCTTCTTCTCTGGTTCCTTAAAAACAAATACGAAGCCCTTAGATGAGTGTTATATCTGGATTTCTCCTTTTCTCAGGAATTAAGGGAACTGTCTCTGGCCAACCACAAGGCTTGTGGCCTCTTCTTTGAGGAACTGATCACAGTGTCTTGGGTGGGGTTGTAAACCTGCCCCCTGTCATCCCAGCCCCCTGGAGCTAAAGGCTTTGATTTTTGAGAGGCCTTAGAAGAGTTCATCCTCCTTCCCCATCACCTACCTCCCTTTGGTAGACTCCTGTGGTTCTGATCTTCTGATTTGTATTCATTACTAGAGTAGATTCCCCACCCCCAGCTGCCCCACCCTCCATCCACCAGTCAGACAGCTCTTCCTCCACAAGCCAGCACCTCCCAGTTCAGCTAGAGGAAGGGGAATTTGTGTTTGTTTAACAAACTTAACATAGTGCTTACTCTGCACCAGATTCCATTCTAAGCACTGGGCAAATATTAACACATTTAATCCTCAGCCAAAGAATGAAGGCCGAGTCATTAGTATCGCTCCCATCACACAGATGGGCCATTGATACTCAGTGGTGCAATGACTTCCCCAAGGTCACTTTGGTGCTTGATGGACTTGAATCCAAACAATTCAGCTCCAGAGTTCATGGCTTAACTGTACTTGCCCTGCCAGTGAGGTTTGCCAGATGAACTGCTGTTAGTGTCAGGAAAGAGAGGCTCTGAGGAAATGCAGCCTCTCAAATCCTCTTCCAACTCTCTGGCTCAGTCAAGTTCTGTGACTTTGGGACACTTATGGTCTCTTCCTAAGCCTCCATTTCCTCATCTGTAAAGTGGAGATAACAATCCTGTCCACTTTGGAGGATTGCTTCGAGGATCGATGGAGATAATGTGTGCGATGTGCTTAGTACAGCCCTGGCACATTAAGTGATCAATAACAGTTAGCCATGGTGGCCACGATGAGGATGTGTAACTGTAGGATTCAGCTTCTGGGACATATTGTGTGTGTCTATAGAGGCCTTGTGGTTCAGGCAGAGGAGAAGCATAAGGCAACCAGTTATCCCGACTTAGTCTACATATTACATACACAGCCAAGCCGGGCAGGAATATCAACTCCCCCTGAGCTTCCAGGAAGGCTCCAGACTCACAGAGACCTTTCTCCTCAATCTCAGCAGCTCCCATTCTATCCCGGTGGACTTAAACCTCGGGTTTCCCCATCGCCCTTGAACTCTGGAGTTGAGGCCTGGGGAAGGACAGGAAAGAAAGGGAGGGAGGACAATTCAGAGCTAACTGCTGGGGGGATGGGAGTGGGTGGAGGCAGAGAGAAATCTGAGTACCACCAAAGTACAGTTTCTGAGAAGAAAAGCCACAAGTAACTACATAAAAGCATAAGTCGTCTTGTTCTGAGGAGGAACCGGTAGTGGGGGAGGGGGGGTTCCTCAGAGGACTTGCTGGGGGCATAGGATCTGAGTTGAGCCAGAGGGCTCAGATAGAAGCTCTGGTGGGCAGAGGAGTCCGAAAGAGCCCTTCTCACCCCCTCAGCCTATCAAGGTACTCTTCCTTCCTTGGATTTTTTTTTTTTTTACCACCTGGCAAGGAGTTAAGGTAGGAAGCTGAGAGCTGGCCTCTCTGTAGGAACCTTGTCCTCATTCCTGTATCCATCTCAGGACCCTTCTCATCCAGTGGAGGGTGTCCCTGAAGCCTATTAAGATCAGGAGGGAGAAATCCACTCTTGGGGTCCGGGTTTCCATAGCTGTAACATGAGAACCATGGTATCTAATTTCTAACCTGACTGGGGCTTACAGAAAACCTACTGCATGCAAGGCTCCTTTGGAAGTACCAGAATCTAGGGGATCCCTTGTCTTTGAGATAGACACAAGACTATCCAATTCTGGGCCCCTCAGTGTTCGAATAGTCTGCATAGGAAGTGATACTGGGCGAAGATTTGCAGCGGATGGTCCAGGAAGCTGCCTGTAGTGGGGTATGGACTTGGTTGACTGGAAGGAGGAGCAGCAGAGTTCCAGACAAGAGCAAAGCAGCTCACCTAGGACTCTGGAGAGCACTGGGGATATTGGGCCGACTTGGTGGCCCCACCACCTCTGTCCAGAAAGCTAAGGTAACCAGTTTACCAGGCCCTGGTCCACCTGGGACTTTACAAAGAGGCAGATTTGCAGAGTAGGCATGGAATGTGTTTGTTCACCTGTCTTTAGCAAAAGCCCGAGACTGGAAACATTCTCCTGACACCTCCTCCCAAGCCAGGCCGAATTGCATCCTGCCATTCCCAAGGTGCACTTTGCTGACCTCCATTGACTCATGGCGCCGGTTTCCCATGCCTCATGCTGGAACCGGGTAAATATTTATCGAAGTGATTGGGCGTCCTAATTAAGAGATTTGAGCCGTTTCTCTCTTTCCTTTTAAAAGATTCAAAGCCAAGGCTTAGGAGATTAAGAAATAGTTTGCTGGTATTAATACATCCAACTTAGCAAGGGTAGAGAAGAATTACCCAGGCCAGAGAAGTGCTGTGGGCAAGCCCGGAGGCTGGATGAAGATTGGGGCAGGACTGGGTGACTGGGGCAGGACCCAGGCCCAGTGTGACTGCCCTTTGATGGTGGGACTGAGTTGGAGAAAGCAGGAGAGAAGAGAAAATATTTGCCTGGTAGCTTTGACTTTTTTTCACTTCCAAGTCTGCTCTCTGCTTTTTGTCCTTTCTTTAGATGGATTTACAAATGTGTGTTTGTCCTGTACACACATTAACAGTTTCATTACTTATCAGGTGTGCTTACATATGCTACTGGTTCTCAACCTAGGGTGACTTTGCCCCCTAGGGAGCATTGAGAAATGTCTGGAGACATTTTTGTTGTCACAACTCAAGGTAGGGGTGCTACTAGAATCTGGTTTGGGTTTTATTGTTATTATTATTATTACATGTATTTAGTGTGTGTATCACAGTGTGCCTGTGGAGGTCAGAAGATAATTTGGGGGAATCACTTCTCTCCTACCATCATGTGGATTTGGGGGATTGAATGAATGCAGGTCATCAGGCTTGGTAGCAAGTGGCTTTATTTGCTGAGCCATCTCACCAGCCCACTACTAGTATCTCTAGTAAGTGGAGCCCAGGGTTGCTTCTAAGCATCCTACACTGCCCAGAAAGTCCACTAAAGCAAGAAATTGCATTGTCCTTATACAAATAGTGCCAAAGCTGAGGAACTCACATATACTATTGGATTAGTTATTTTTCCGGTCACTATGCCAAAACACCAGAGCAAAATGACTTAAGGAGGGAAAGGTTTATTTTGCCTCATAGTTTGAGGGTGTAGCCCATCATAGCAGGGAAGGCATGGTGGTGAGAATTAGGTCTTCCAGCATGGAAATGATTTCCTTTCCATTAACCAGTCAGGTTTCCTGACAGAGCTCCAGGGAAGAGTCAGGGAGGAGACAGAGAGGGAGAGACAGTGACTGTAGAGTAATCCCCCCACTCTTGTCAGAACAGCTTCATTTTTTATCCGTTTTATAGAGTTAAATAGTTTGTTTGGGGATTTGTCGGGAGTAGGAAGTGTTGTCCTAGAGCTAACAAAGAAGTGTTGAAGTCTCTGAACGACCTGGGTATCTGTGCAGTGTTCACTGTGACAGCCGAATTTAGAGAGCACGGTTATAGTTCTGCACACATGTCCCAAAGTGCTGCACATTGGAAGCCCCTGTGTTGGTCTCACACTCAGGGAGTCTATCAGGTTGAATCCAGAGGCCCCTGCTCCTGCACAAGGGTCCTGCAGGAGAGGGAGTCTGAGAGGCCAAGAGCATCATTCACCCCTCAGAGCTATTGACAGGGAGTAGGCTCAAGCTCAGGGGTTTTTGTTTATTTTGAAGATTTGTTTTTAAGTGTGGGTATGTGTGTGTGTGTGTGAGAGAGACGGGGGGGGGGGTGGGATATGCTGCTGCTTGTGGAGAGTAGAAGATGGCACCAGATTCCCGAAGCTGGCATTTTGGGGGGTGTGAACCAGGTGAAGCAGGGAACCCAAACCTGGATTCTCTGGAAGAAAGTAATTGCTCTTAACCACTGAGGCATCCCTCTAGGCCATGTTTTGTTGTTGTTGTTGTTGTTTTAATTTTATTTGTATGTCCTGTGTATGAGTGTTTTGTATATATGTATGTGAATGCACCAGAAGAGGACATTGGATCCCCTGGAACTAGTGTTATAGAAGGTTGTTAGCTGCTATGTGAATTGTTGAGAACAGAATGAATTCAGGTCCTCTGCAAGAACAGCCAGTGCCTAACCACTGAACCATTTCTCCAGCCCAGTTTTCGGGAGGCAAGGTGTCATGTAGCTAAGGCTGGCCTTGAGCTCCTAATGGAGCCTCTACCTGGAGCGTCTGCCTCCACCTCCCAAATATATTAAGACCTGCGCCACCATGCCTCATCCAGACTTTGGTCTTGCTTGAGCTGAGCCCGGTGTGAAAGGGCTAGACAGCCCTTGGAGGGAAAACTGTAGAGTCTAAGGGGCCAGCTCTTTTCTCCCTATCTTTAATAGAAGGCAAAGGAGCCCTAGAAGGAGGGACCTGCATGGCAAATCTTGGCTTCACAAAAACTCCACGTAGCTGCAGAATCTGTGTCCATACCCACTGCACTAGCCTACCCAGCACAATACTGCTTTCCTCCTGCCACTGAGGGTTCCAGTGAAACGACATCCTGCCTTCTGCTAATCAGGGCCTGGAGGTTTCTGATAGGCCATCTAATGTATCACCTTGACTTTCTGGTCCCATCATCCATCCTAGCCCCTAACTGAGCACTTCGCAGTACTGCAGAGGCCGACAACAAATCACCACAGGTCTACACTCCCCCTTGTCAGGGCTCTGGGTGCAATGATGGCTCTATGATAAGAGGCTTCCCAGCAGAATGGGAAGATGGCAGTAAGGTGGAGAGTTCCTGGCTGGTAACACGTTTGCAGAGACAGTGGGTTTTTCTGTGCCCATAGTCCAGTGCCTGCCTGCACCCTTCAGTCCTTCATCCAGGTCAGAGCGTGTGTGTGTGTGTGTGTGTGTGTGTGTGTGTGTGTGTGTGTCCAGTGCCTGCCTGCACCCTTCAGTCCTTCATCCACGTCAGAGTGTGTGTGTGTGTGTGTGTGTGTGTGTGTGTGTGTGTGTCCAGTGCCTGCCTGCACCCTTCAGTCCTTCATCCAGGTCAGAGCGTGTGTGTGTGTGTGTGTGTGTGTGTGTGTGTGTGTGTGATAGGTACAGTTTTCAGAGCTGTGAACTTTGTTGACAGTGGATCTTTGATTGAGTGATTGATGATTGATTGATTGATTGATTAAAACAGGGTCCTACTATGTAGCCCTGGCTGGCCTAGAGCTCACTGTGCAGACCAGCCTGGCCTCAGACTCACAAAGGTCGACCTGTCTTTGCCTCCTGAGTGCTGTGATTAAAGCCGTGCATCATTGTGCCCAGCCCTGACAGCAGATCTTGATCAATGACCCCTGGTTCCTCTATCCTTCCAATGAGCAGAAGCAGCCCTCCACCCAGTAAGAGCCCGAGAAGAAAACATACTGGGAGGCTTCCTCACATTGGATTTGGCAAGGGTGTCTTAGATATAGACAAAAAGCACAGGCAAACAGCAGTAAAACTAGGAACAAAGGTCTAGAGGAAGCTTCAATTACATCAAATCAAACAATCTAAAAAAGCAGCCTACAGAAGAAGAGGTAATATTTGAAAGGCCTTTATTTCATAAGGGGAGAATATTCTGGATATATAAAGAACTCCTACAACTCACATTGGTAAAAATAACCTAGAAATGGGTCGCCTGGAAAGATAGCACAAACACACATTAAAAGATGGTGAGAACGATCATTATTAGAGAAGTAAAGTCACAAATCTAATAAGCTCTCACTTCACAGCCATTCAGATAAAAAGCATAAGAACAAACCAGTAGGGCTGGCAGGTTGAGTTGGTGGGTGAAGGAGCCTGCTGCCAAGTCTAACACCCTGACTTCGATCTCTGGGGTCTACATGATGGAAGGAAAGCACCAATTCTTGCATGTCTTCCTCTGCTGTCTGAGTGGCATACACCCACACAGCCACACCCACACACAAACAAATAAATATAACAATTTGAAAATAAATTTAAAAATAAACGTGGCATTGGCAAGATGACTCAGAGGGTAAAGGTGATTGATGTGCAAACCTAGCAGCCTAAGTTAAATCCCTGAAACCCACAAAAAGGCAGGAGAGAGCTGACTCCATAAAGTTGTCCTTTGACATCCAAATGTGTATTATGGCATGTCTCCCACATACATACCATTTTCTCTCTCTCTCTCTCTCTTACTTTCTCACACACACAAACTATTGCTAAATAAATAAATAAATAATTTTTTTCAAAAAAATTAAAAGAAAATTAGTATTCATTGAGGCAACAGAGAGACTGAAATCCATGTATGCTGTCAGTGGGAATGTAAAATTGTGTAACAATTATGAAGACAGTAAGACAGTTCCTCAAAATATCAAAAATAGAATTACCATGTGATAATACAGTCACACTTCTTCCGTCTAAATCCAAAAGAATCGAAAACAGAATCTGAAAGAGATAGTTGCACAACCATGTGTATTGAAGCATTGTTCACCAGAGGTGGAAGCAACCTAAATTTAGGCCATAGGCAGATGGCTAGATAAAGAATATGGGACACGCATATACAATGGAATATTATTCAGTCCTTAAAATGAAGACAATCTTGTCACGTGCTACAGAATGAAAGAACCTTGAGAGGGTGGCCCTGAGGGAAATAAATCAGTCATAGATAAATACTAAATGAACCAACTTAATGAGGTGTCTAAAGTAGTCAGGTTCGGAGAAACAGAAAGTTGAATGCTGGCTGCCATGGGCTGGGGAGGGACAGAGGGCAAGTGGTTCAAAGGGTACAGCCTTTCAGTTTTGTTTAAGATCGACTGCGTGACAGCCTGAAGATAGTTGGCACTTAAACATGATGGTGGCAAATTTTATGTAATACAGTTTTTACAACAATTGAAAAATACAGAGGCAGACTCCCTTGGCAGGGCAGCTCTGTGGCATTCTATGCTGGGTTCCTGGAGATCTTGTCCCTAGTCTGCTCTTCTAGCCTAATACCCCGGTTTCAGACAGGAGAGGGTGTGGTTTCTGGTCCAAGCACCTGGCCTGGCCTGGTCCACTTCTACCTTCTTCCAGCACATTCCTTGCCTGCCACCTTCAGCCTGACTTAGGCTATTGGAAGGATGTTATTCTTCCCTCACCTTCCTTTGTTATTATTACTATTATTCCTTTAATTAAAATTTAATTATTTTTCCTGACCATGGTGACACACGTCTTTAGTCTTAGCACTCAAGAGGCAGAGGCAGGAGGAGCTCTGAGAGATCAAGGCCAGCCTGGTCTACATAGCGAGTTCGAGGCCAGCTAAGGCTACAGGGAGAAGAAATTTAATTATCTTGTGTGCATGTGTGTATGTTTCTGTGCACATGCGTGTGCATGTGTACCATTGCACACATGTGGGGATCAGAGACCAACTTGGGGGAATCGGTTCTCTCCTTCTACTCTGAGGGTTCCAGGGATCAAACTTAGGTCATCAGGCTGGGTGGCAAGTGCCTTTACCCCTGAGCCATTCTGTCAGTCTTCGTTGGTGTTCTTGACTCATAAAAATAATGACACTGGGATTGGGGAAAGGGTTCGGTCAGTAAAGTGTAGTTTGTAAAAAGCAGGGCGTAGTTGACATGGTGGCACATGCTTTTGGGAGGTAGGTGGAGCTCTGGGAGTTCGAGGATAGCCTGGTATACATAGGGAGCTCCAAGCCAGCCAGCCTAGCCTACTGGGTGAGTTCCAGGCCAGTGACAGACCCTGACTCAGGAAAAAGAAAGTGAATAGTTGCTGAAGAGTGACAGCCAAGCTTGATCTCTGGTCTCCACATGAGCATAGGAGCATGCACATCCTCACATACACAGTAAACAAGTAAAAACAAGAAGAAAGATACTGATGACATGTGGCCTTCAAATTGTGTTAGACAGATAGGCAGACAGGTAGGAACCCTGACTCTCTTTATCATTTTTAAAATTGTATTTAATTTAATTTGTGTATTATGTGTATGTCTCAAGGTGAGAGGGGGTATGTGCATACGAGAGCAGCTGAACTCGGATGCCAGAAGCATTGGATCCCCTCGAGCTGGAGTTACCGGCCATTGTGGGCCTAGTGTATGTGCTGGGAACCAACTCAGATCCTCTGCAAGAGCAGTACAGACTCTTCACTGCTGAACCATTTCTCCAGCCCCGTCTCTTTGCTTTTTTTGCTGCGGGATTTTGTGCAAGACAAGCCTTGGTTTCCTTACCTGTAATGGTTGCTGTGAGAACCAAGTTGACACAGGCTGGCACAAGCCTTCTGTGACCGTTAGTGATTTTGAATGAATGAGGACTTGTTAGCACCTTTGTCTCAATGCACAGAGACTGGCTGGCTTCTGTCTAAATCCAAGCACTCTAGCTTTTCTACCTGGAGCCAGAGTCTCTGTGCCTGAAGTTTAAATATGTCTCACACTGATGGAAGACCAGATAAAAAGGAAGTTGGATACTAACAGCCCAAATGCTAGAAGCCAGTGTCCCGAGAGCCTTGGGAGGAGAAGGCAGTGTGGGTGGTCTTTTGTGGTGATGGGTGAGTGTGTGGGATACCCTGCTGGGTACTTGCCAGTTCTCTCCCAATGGAGGCTACACCCAGAAGGACTGGGAGGCAGAATCAGGCTGCTCACAGTTGGCAGGCGGGCTCCCATTATTAATGATGAGAAGGCCCTGTCCAGCAAGGTGAGTGGTGGACCTGGGACTCCACACTCAGGTGGGCAGAAGGCCAGACCCTGACAGGGAGAGCTTAATCCCACCCCAGGTCAGTGGGCTTGAACTTCAGATATGTGAGTCCACAGAGTCCTTCATGACAGCATTGGTTATAATTAACACATGGGGTCATCAACGCAAGGGGCACTGTGAACATGGACCCTTTCCAGATGACACTTCAGCATACTGATTTGGGAATGGACTCCCCTAATGTTACTAAGGGCATCAGAAGCACATGACTTGGGCCTGGTGACCACCTGTAATGGACTGGGCACCCAGCTCCAGAGTAAAGGGTCCTGGTTGATGGCTAAGCCATTTGGCCTGTGTTCAGAAACCACCCAAATCACTGATGACCAGACATCAAGCTAGTTCTGAGCTATATTTGCACAACTGGCTCATCAAATGGTAAGGCAACATGGATGGGGCTGTGGCCTGGTACCCTCAAGACCACAGACCCCAACGCCCTTGTTGCAGGGAGTGCAGGGAGTCAGGACCTCGAGGTCCTGGAACAGCCTTCAGTTAGAAGACAGCCACCTCACCTGAGGTCATGCCCTCTCCTGAGGAAAGCCAGCACCCAGTGATTCCTGTAGGGTACACATACACAGGCCTGGTGATCTCACCTCAGTTTAGAGTCACTCTGACAAGATGTATGGTGCTGGAACTCCCTGTGGGAGGCCTCTGTGTGACTGATTTCACCGAGTTCCATCTACCGTCTTCCCCATCCTGCTTCCAACAGGGCCTCACCCTCAGAGTGCTCATCAACGTTCCCTTTAAATGAACAGTCAGCACTGCACCCTGACTAGGTTCAGTAAAGAAAAAAGGCAGAGTCTCTAGTTCAATCTAAATTTCATTTAAAAGGTATATTTCTTATTTAGTCTCAACATATCCCAAATATTCCTGGGACATACCAGTACTAAACAAACAACACACACACACACACACACACGCTTATTTGAAATTTAGATCTGACAGGGGTGTCCTTATTTGGTAGCTCTGCTCCATCTTAAGTCTATTTGGGGGCAAGCTGCCCTATAGCATACCTCAGGAAATGGGTTCTACCATTACCCCCATTTTAGAAACAGAAAAATGAACCTCGGAGTTGTGGTTATGTGCGTGACCTTGGCTAGTAAGAAAGAGAAAAACAATAGCGGGGTTTCAGGGGTTGGGGTAGGGTTCAGAAATTCCCCAGTTGTTTTTTTTTTTTTTCCCCCCCCAAGCACAACCTGTAACTCACTGGGTCCCCAGTCCCAGAGGAAAAGCCTCCAGCCCTGGTTTTCCAGCCAGCCTTCCCCGGGGCAGGGCTGAGCAACCCCTAAGAAGAACATTTTAATCAGCCACCTTGTCTCAGCCTCTCTTGGCCTTTGCTTTCATTGTCAGAGTCTGTGTCAATAGCTGGAAATCCAGGCAGAGCCCAAGGAGACATCTTGCCCCATCCCAACAGAAATCTGACAAAGGGCAGGACTCCCCACCCCCACCCCCCTCTACAGGGAAAACAAACAAGTCTAGCGGCTCCCAGGGGCTGAGCGCGTGGGGGAAGGGAACCGGCAGACAGCTGGCTCGGCCTGGCTCTGGCTCCTACCCTCACTAGCTTCCCACTCTCATCGGCTTACTTTCCAAGCAGCTCCAGACATGGAAGGAGACTAAACCTCCCTCTTTGCCAAGTCCAGCAGGCTCAAGCCAGGC
Source organism: Eospalax fontanierii (assembly GCA_035773235.1). Lineage (NCBI taxonomy): Eukaryota > Metazoa > Chordata > Mammalia > Rodentia > Spalacidae > Eospalax > Eospalax fontanierii. Next base: position 52,959,940 of record CM069539.1, read on the forward strand.
CTGGCCCAGCAGGGCCCCAGAAGCCTCTCTCTGTCCCTCGTCCCTCACAGCCAGGTGACCCGATCTAATAGGGCCCTGCCACTTCCCTGCCCCAAATCTTCCCATAGCTCTCTGTAGGTAGCCACTGGCCTTGTCCTTTGCCATCCCGGCCTCCATGATGTTCCTTCGACCTGGGGTCCTCCTTGTGGAAACGGCATCCCGCCCGTTCATAATTCTTTTCTTCTGAGAGGCCCTTGTGGTACTTCTGTCAGAAGAAACCACTTCCCTTCTGGGCTACTGGGTATTGTCCTGGTTTGGATAAGATGCCTTCGCCCGACAGTGCCCCCTGCCCTTGTCAGCTAGGCACTCTCTTCAGCGACAAAGTGTGATAGTCAATATGATTGTCAATTTGACAGGATGCAAAACCATTTAGGAGACAAACCTCTGGACTTCTCTGTGAGGGAGTTTCTAGACTGGGTTACCTGTTGTAAGAAGGCTCATCCTAAGTGTGATCCCATTCTATGGGCTGGGGTCCTGGACTGAATAAAAAGGAGAAAGCAGGCCGAGTACCAGTATTCATTTCTCTTTGCTTCCTGATGCTTCATGCTCCTGCCTCCATGACTCCACCATGATGGAGCACACTTTCCAAGGATGAGCCACAATAAGTCCTCCCTTAAGTTGCTCTCCTCAGGTATTCCATCACTGCAAGTAACTAGACATCAGAGGTTTTCCCTGTTCCCCTGGGGCTGTCTTCACAGAACCAGGCTCTGGAGGCTGGTGAGGTTTCCCCGGGTGCCTGACAAGAGGTAACTAATGACTACAGCCTCAGTTCCCCAGACCTTAGGAGTACACCCTGGCTTGTTTCTTAGAAAGACAGGACTTAGGACTGGCCTGTGACCACCGTGTGGCTCCATGGGACTCATACATACCATTTTCAGAATGCTGGGAGAAGCCCCTTGTTCTCCCGCTCCACCCCCACCTGTCATGCCGCTGTGGGTACGCCTGGGCAGGAGTTCCACTCCTGGTGTCTGCCCACTTCCTCTTTAACTGGAATGCTAGGCCAGGTGACAGGGAGGTCAGATTCTGGGACATGAAGTAGGAAGCCACTACAGCTGTGTGCCATTGATGGGAAACACCAGGCAGAACTGGATGGAGGCCTACAGGCAGAGGGGTGATTTCCACCTCTGGGTGGCCTGGCATCCCCAGTCTACCTGGAAGAGAAGCAGGCTGGGACTGTCCCATGCTTCCTGGTCACTGCAGGCTGCCTGGAACACGGAGCCTAGGTTACAGCTTCCAGCCCAAGATAAAGTGGCTCAGGGTCCGCTGAATCACTTCAGTGACCTTAACAGGCCCTGTTTTTCCTTGCCTAGCGTTTCTGTGCTTTCATGTTGACTGGTCTTTCAGTCTGGAAGTTTCTTTCCTGGACATCCACCGAGCTGACACTCCTCTGTCACGTTCCCACTGAGACCTTACCTGCCAGCCAGACCTGCCCTGGTTACCCATTTAACACTAAAGCCTACCCAACTCTGTCTCACCACTCCCCATCCCTCTTGACTTTGTGTATGTGCCTTCACGTTCTAGCAAACTATGGAACTCATTCTGGCTGGCTATTTGTCTCCTCCCATGGAGGGTCAGCCCTGTGAGGCCAGGGCCTCTAATACAGTGCCTGGGCATAGGGACTTGCACTTAGTAAATGCATCTGGGCTGAGGTGGGTCTGTGAAGGAGAAGTCCCTGTGTCATTGAACAGAGATGAATTAAGTCAATCCAAGGTTGAAGAGATAACTCAGTCATTGAAGTGCTTGTTGTGCATGCTCAAGGACCTGAGTTCAATCCCTAGCACCCATGGAAAAAGTCAGATGTGGTGGCACATACTTGTAATTACAGTGCTGGGGAGATAGAGACAGGAGAATCCTTGGAACTCTAATCATCAAGCCCCGGGTTAGTGAGAAATCCTGTCTCAAAAAATAAGGTGGATTGCCCCTGGGGAATGACACTGTAGGTTAACCTCTGGCTTCCTTGTATTTGCACACATACATGCACTGCGCATGCATGCGTACACACACACACACACACACACACTCTTTAGGGACACAGCGCCGAGCCTGATCCTCAGTAAGTGTTCAGAGGGATTGTTAGGATTAATGTGTTTAAATGGGTGGGTTAGGAATATAAAAGGCACATCCACTACCCTCTCCCTTCCTCTTTGGTGGTGTGGAAGGGTTGCCCATTCCAAGACAGAGTCGTGGCCTTCTGCTCACACAACTGCCTCCTCAGCCTCTGTCGACCCAAGAGGGTAGTGCATAGGGGCTCCGTGGTCTGAGATTCCTAGAATAATCCTGGCTCTTAGAACTTGGAGATGTGATAACACAATCCTGGGCTTATTTTATAGAGGAACACCAGGGCCCCATGTGGGAAGGGACCTGACTAAGGTCACAGAGGGCTGGGCTGAGCCTAACCTGCCTATCCCCCTTCCTCTGGCAGCTACCTATCCAGAATCCCATCTGGTGAAGGGCTTTCTAGCCAGTTGGTGAGGTGTTTTAGCACAGAAAGCCTCCCCCAGGTATTTTCGATCTATACCTGGTTGTGTTCGTATTCAGTCGCCTGCGTTGCAAAGAATAAAATGACATGAAATCTGAAGTGTCTTGGAAAATCTGGGCTACATTTGCGTTTTCCATTTCAACACATTTCTTGAGGACCTATTATGTGTAAGTCTTGAAGACATGGAAGGTCAAGACACATTCTTTGCCTTCTAAGAACTCTTTGTTGAGGTTGGGAGAGGGCCAAGAACACCATGTAAAAGAGTGCCACAAAGGGGCTCGGATATACTTCAATACAGAATGCTTGCCCAGCATGTGTGAGGCTCTGGGTTCCACCCCCAGCACTACAGAAACAAAACAAAAGACAACCAAGAAGCAGCATGAGACTCATCCAATCAGTTGAAAGCTTATCTCCTAGTAGAAACCTACACATGGATCTTCTTAGCAACTTTATTCATCTTTGCAGTTTTCAATTATTTATAATTTCCCAAACTTGGAAACAAGATGGATGTCCTTCAGGAAGTGAATGGAGAAACTCTGGTGGATAGAAGCCACAGAATATTATTCAGGGATGAAAAAGACAGGCACTCTTCAGTCGTGAAAAGACATGTGGGAAACCCAAATGCAAATGACTGAGAGAAGCAGCTAGATCTAGTGACAGGGAAAATGCAAAACTATGGAGACAGTGGTCCGATTGGTGGTTGCTGGGATGGAAAGGAGCCAGGGATGTAGGTGGAGCACTGAGGATTTTTAACAAAATAAACTTACCACGTGTGGGACTATGACTTCGGTATCTATCAGACGTATAATATCAGTGTACCACCAGCTTGTCAAATGATAGGCTGTATCAGACCATAGTCAGATCAGAGAATGTCTGACTCCAGAGTAAACACTGGACTCTAGCTGATGATGGTGTGTCAGTGCAGATGTGTGGATTGTAGCACATCTCACAAGACGCCGTCTCACAGGAGATGTCGATAATGGGAGGTGTGTGAGTGTGAGGGCTGGGGGTGCCCTCCGCCTCTTCCACTTGCTTTCTCCTTTTTAAAAAAGTTTATTAGTTGTGGTGTGTGTGTGTATGTGTGTGTGTGTGTGTGTGTGTGTGTATGTGGTCAGAGGACAACTCTGTAGAGTCAGCTATCTCCCATCTTTCCATGGGTTCTTGGGATCGAACTCAAGTCACCAGGCTTGTTCAACAGGAGCCTTTACCTGTTGAGCCATCTTTCCAGCACTAATTTAGTTTTTCTATGAACCTGAAATGACTCTACAAAAACCCTAAAGTTGATTAAACTTTTTATTTTTATTTTAAAATTGTATTCAACTATTTGAGACCCAGTCTTACTATCTATTCCTGGCTGGCCTGGAACTCACTAAGTAGACCAGGCTGGCCTTGAACCCTCAGAGATCTGCCTGCCTTTGCCTCCTAAGTACTGGGATTAAAGGCCACTACTTTCACCCTGATTTTTTTTGAGGTCTCGCTACACAGCTTAGGGTGGTATTGAAATTTCTATCCACCTGTGTAAACTTCCTGAGTGTTTACAGGTGTGTGCCAACACCTGCCTCTACTAAAACTTTTAAAACTGGGGCTGGGCTTGTGGCTCAGTAGAGTGCTGGTTTAGCAGGCACAGGGCCTGGGTTGGATCCGTAGCACTGAATAAACTGGATATGGTGTACACATCCATGGATACAGGCATACCTGCATTCCCAGCACGGAGGAGGAGGAGGAGGCAGAAGGGTCAGAAGGTCGTCTTTAGCTGCAGAGCTACAGGCCAGGCTAGGATACACGAGACCCTGTCTCAAAACAAAACAAAGAAGATCAGAATTAATAGAGAGAAGCCATCCCAGGAAAGGCAGAACAGATGAACTTCACGGACCCACACGCCCAGAGAAGGGAGGTCTTGGAAGGTTCATTTTTCCTCTTCCAGTCAATGACCACGGCTTTCAGGTTTGTTCACTAGGGCAGATCTTTCTGAGGATCAGTGGGTTAGAGGTCAAGGACCTTGGAAGGCCATTGCCCAGCCCAGCTCCTTTGTACTTAGAACAGTGTGAGCTATGGAGAGGTAATGTACAGCCTGTGTATCTAAGCTGTGTAGTAAGTCTGAAGTCAGCCCTAGCTACATGAGACACTATGTAAAAGAAGAAAAAAAGCCAGCCATTAGCAGTTCCTGCAAGGATCTAGTCCAGCATTCATTCTCTCCTTGTTACTTAGCATCAGGAGTCCAGGATGCAACCGTGACAGACTTGTCTAGATTAGTTTGGCTCAGTGTGTTTGAGCACAAGACTGAGGACCTGAGTTTAGATCTCCAGCACCTACCTAAAAAGGCTGGGTAAAACTATGCATGCCTTAATCACAGTGCTGGAGTGGCTAGAAGGGTCCTAGGGGCTTACTGGCCAGCCAGTCTAGCCAAGGGGATGCTGAGCTCCAGATTCAGTGAGAGACCCTGCCTCAGAAAACAAGGTGGAGAATGATAAAGAAAGACACCTGATGGCCTCTGGCCTCCAGACACACTCTTGGGTATGCACACATACAAACACATACACACTACACACACATTAAAGCGAGAAGTAGGATCTCAGTCAGGATGGGGAAGGTTAGGGCGTGACAGTTGGGAGAAATGAAGGAGCAGTAGACTCCCTCTTGGGGGATCCTCCTGCAGCACCTTCTCTGTCTGCTTTGGTTAAGGGTAATGTCTTCTTCCTGCATCCTCCTACCAGGGACAGATGATTTTCATTTTCAGCCTTGCTAGCTTCAAGTCCTGGCCTGTCTCCAAGGAGATGCAGACACTCATCCTTCCTTTTTGTCGACAGGAATATCCTGCCAGACCTCCAAACCCGGCTTTGTGTTTTTAGCAAAGCCCTTGGAAGTTGCAAGTTCTTATCTCTGCAAGTCTTCCCCTATCTTCCTAAGTCTTCTCTTTTTCTAGCATTTTCTTTTCCCTCCCTGTGGGCCTCCACTCTGCCCTCTGATGCCTTTCTCCTCTTCTACCTGAAAGTCTTACTTCTAGAGCTGAGACCTGCAGTTGGTCATATACACCTAAGTAAGAATCAGTGGTAAGCCAGCCAAGCAGAGTCCTGGTTTCCTCTCTTTGAGGCTGAACTCAAGCCTCCTCAATTAGCAGTTTGCTTGGAATGACCTTATTTATGATGATAAAACTTTGTCTATCATCTTTATAGTCTTGCTCGCAAATTGTGATGTTTATTTATTTACCTTCTCTTGGTTTTGTCTGTTTATTGGCTGGCTCCAGTAGGGCTGGGAACAAGTCTATCTCAGTCCCTGTGCTGGCCCCTTCTGTACTCAGGACATTCTTCTGGGCTGCATAGTGATTGCTTCCCTATGTAGAAACATGCCCTGCCCAGCTGATTCACCGAAGACCACACCTTGGCATTATCATCTGTGAATGGGGACAGCAGTGCCCACCTGCCACCCTAGGTTTCAACCATGGAATGTGGAATGTCATGAGCGTCAGGGGTGGTAAAGTGTGTCAGTCACAGGACTATCCAAATGCTATCTGCCTCTGTACCTCCCTCCTTTGTGAACGGGTTAAAAGAGCTCCAGGTGGCCAAGCAGAAAGAAGCAAGGAACAATAGCTATCTGACAAAAATCACAATCATAACCAAATAAATAATAGCTAACTACAATGTAATAGCCCTTATCAAGTACAGAGTCATGGGCTGAGTGTGGTGCAGACCTTTAATCTCAGAACTCTGGGAGGCAGAGGCAGGCTGATCTCTGTGAGTTCAAAGCCAGCCTTGTCTACATAGAGAGTTCCGGGCTAGCTGGGGCTACAGGGAGACTCTGTCTCAAACAAAACAAAAAATGCACAGAGTCAGATGGGATAGCTTTCATTATCAGCTTGACACATCTGAGTAGAAGGAACCTCTCCACTGAGGAATTTACCTCCATCGGATTGACCCATGGACATGTGTGTGGGACATTTTCTAGATTGTTGAGTGATATGGAAAAGCCTAGTCTACTGTGGGCAGTACAAACCCAGGCAGGTGGTCCTGAGTTGTATAAGAAAGCAGGCTGAGCCCAGGCCAGGGGAGCAAGCTAGTAAGCAACGTTCTCCATGGTCTATGCTTCAGTTCCTGCCTCTAGCTTCCTGCTCTGAGTTCCTGCTTGACTTTCCTCAAAGATGGAGAAAGATGGTCTGTGCATTGGAAATATAAGATGAAATAAGACTTTTTCCTCTCCAAGTTGGTTTTGGTCAGTGTTTTATCACAGCAACAGAAATACGTAGGACAGATATCCCAGGCTCTTTACTCTCAGAACAATTTGACCATGACCCAATTTTACAGGGGGAGAAAATGGGCACTGAGAAGTCAGTTTCTTTGAGTAACATAAATGGAAACAGATGTTAAGTTTGGTTGGTGTATTTTAAATTTGTTTTATTTTTTGAGACATGGTCTCATGTAGCTCAAGCTGGCCTTGTGTTTTCTTTATAACCAAGAACGACTGATTTTCCTGCCTCTATCTTTCAAGTGCTAAGATTACAAACCTGTGACACTTCACTCAGTTTATGTGGTGCTGGGGATCAAACTCAGAGCTTTGTGCATGTTAGAGCACAACTGAGTCACATCCCCAGCCCCAGGTACTAAGTTTTGATGGGACTTTTCTAAGGTCCCTTAGTAATTTTGTCCGTTCAATTTCAAGACTATTGGTGCATTTGCTAAAACCCAGAGTTTGTAGCCAATGTTACTTTGCCCCTGGTGGCTGGCACTGGAGGCCAAGAGGCAAGAGGGGCTGGTCCTCACTTTCAGGGAAAACTATGATCCAAGAGAGGTGCCAGGGAGGTCAGGCAGAACTTCTGTCAGAGCTCCAGCGGCTCCCATCAGGCACATGCGTCTATGAGAGAGACAGAGACAGAGACATAGACCAAAGACACTCCTGCAGTTCAAGGAGGCATGCTTCTTGCCGTATGTACTAGTCTGTGGCAGACCTAAAGTCTTAGAACTTCAAAAAACCAGCATCAGAAGCAGCTGCTCAGTCCCAGTACAGTCACAGGTCCCTTGCTTAGGACTCAAAGCTAGGAGTAGAGTGGAGTCAACGCACCCATCCTCAGTGGCCATCTGTGGGGAGGCAACAGTGTCCTCACTGAGTTCTTAAGGTCATAGGGGCCAAGGGAATGTAAGACCCCTCCCCCAAGGTCGGGAATACGGGCAGCAGAGCTAAAAGTAGAAACTGAGGTCCCGGGCCTCCAACACTGCCTCTTCCCTCACCCTTCTCACTCCTCCGCCTGCCTCAGGATACTTTGGAGGAGGCTGTGTCTCCTCGCAGAGGCAGGGGCAGTAAGATCTAGGTCACACTCAGGCTGCACACTTTCAGCCCAAGACCCTTGGGGTCTACCCAGGGAAAGTGAAGGAAAGAACAGCCTGCCTTTCTATCTCGCCACCTTGCTTTTCTACCTGCTTCCAGAAGCCAGGATCTCATTACCTCTCAGAGATGCTGAGGGATAATAGGCCACACTTGAAGGCTGCTTTTCATCTTCAAAGTCCTTGGCAGACTGTTCATTAGTTTCCCAGACTGCCCTATGATAGAGAGAAGTGTTCTTAGACTGGGAGGGGTCTCCAAGGGAAGCCAGGGACTTCCCTTGGGGACACAGGGCTGTGTAAAAGTCTGAGGAGGAAGGGGTGGAGCCCTGGATTCTGGAACCTTCTGTTTATGGACACTGAGCTCCTGGGTTTCTCCTTTCCTGACTGGAGGATAGGTTAACTTCAGGTAGGAACAGATCAGACTCCGTAGTGGGAAAGCAGTGTGGAAGGACCCAGAAGCAAGCAGAGAAGTTGGAATCCCAAGCTATTGTACAACCCCTGAGAATGACCCTCTGCCAGGCGCTTCCAATCTTTTGACACTACAATACGGCATTGTTATCTGCAAGGTTCAGGCTCTAGATGCAATCGAGACATACAAGGAAAAAGATCACAGAAAACATGTCATGTTTTAAGTGAATGTATGATTTTGTGTGGGGCTACAATCATAGCTACCCTCAGCAGCATGTGGCTCATGGGGTCCATGTTGGACAGGTCTGCCAGCTAGCCTCTGCCTTCTCATCTGTGATATGGTATGACACCAAAGAGATGAGGGCTAAGGAGGTGTCTGACATCGTGTGGTACCCTCTTGGGGTGAACAGCAGATGAGCATGAATACTGGTAGATTGAGTCGGGGAGACTGGAGGAAGAAAGAGACAAGTGAAGGTGTTCCAAGAGTAAAGAGCAGTGCCCCTCCCAATTCTTACCCCAAGGCTATCCACTCTGCCCAGAGAGCCACCACTCTCCATGTATCACATGGCTGGTGGAGAAGAGTTGGTACGATCAACTTTTGTTGGTCCTTAGCACCTCTGAAAATGGTGAGATGAGCCATTTCCCAGCAATGTTGAGCACCATCTGTGTGTTGCCAGGTGAGGTCACTTCTGTTTGTCCAGCCTCCTCTACTGGGCCACAGAGAGTCAAAGGAGGCCACTAAGGTCCCAGGTCTGGCTTCTGGGTCTCCCAGATGTGAGTGCCAGGCTCCATCCCTCCGTTCACTTAGAGACATGCTCCAGCAAATGAGGGGAAACCCCATGTCTGTGGAGGGTTGAATGGGTTCTGTGTGTACCAGGCTGCTCAGTGTGGGGTCTGTGGTGGCCCAGGTCATCCATTATTATGCAGAAGCCTGAAGTAAGGAGGAGATTGAGACATGTCCTTGGTTCCTTGGACACTTGGGGTAAGTAGCAAGGCTGCCTCTGGTTAACTGATCTCAGACTGTTATGGAAGCTGGAGAGGAGGTCTGAGAATTGTGTCCCAGCTGTGAAAGCCATTCTTTAACATTCTGGTACCTCCTACCTTTTATTGCCAGGGACCCATCTGCGTGGATCTCTCACCTTACTTAGGTACAATGGACACTGTTTAAAGATACTTTTATTCTTCATGTGCTTTCCCCAAACCTATCAAAAGTAGGAATTAAATCACACACCCATAATGCCAGCACTAGGGAGGTAGTGGCCAGATGATCAGACAGAAGGTCAAAGTTAAGGTTATTTTTTTGGTTATCCAGTGAGTTTGAGGTATAGAGACCCTGTCACAAAAAAAAAAAAGAAAGAAAAAGAAAAAAGAAAAAAAGAAAAAGGCAGGACAAAGTTCTGCATATGGTACATGCACAACAGACATTTGTTGCTGGTGCCATGGAAGTGATGGTGTTTAAAAGCAAGAAGTCTTAGAACATTCCTTCATGAGGAAGCTGAACGGTCTTGCTTCCTGCCTGGGGTCAGGTGAGGAAATGTTGGAAGAGATGCAGGAAAGACACGGTAACATTGGAAAATCTATTTTGGTTTTTTAAAAGATTTATTTTACTATTCTTATTTGTGTGTTTATGTGTTCCCTCAGAGGCTTGAAGAGGACGTCAGTTCCCCTGGAGCAAGCATAGGAGTTATAAGTGGTTGTAAATGTGGGTGCTGGGAACCAAACTCAGACCCCTGGAAGAGCAGAGCAGCAAGTGCTCTAAACAGCTAAGCCATATCTCCAGCCTCTGACTATTATGTTTAAATATGAAATGTCACCCTCCTCCCATAAGTTAAAAGACCTATCCCTTGCTGGTGATGCTATTTTAGAAGACCTGGAAACTTTGTAGGTAGGCTCTGCCTAGAGGAAATAGGCCTCTGGGAACAGGTCTCTGGGACTGTCTTGTCCCTGGCCCCTTTCTTTCTTTCTCTCTCTGCTTCTTACCCACGGTGGGGTGAAGAGACTTCTCTGTCACACGCTCCTGCTACCAGGAAGTTCTGTCTAAGCACATAGGACCAAAACCAATGATGGAACCTTCTAGAACTGTGAGTGAAATAATCTCTCCCTTACCTTGTTTAGGTCAGGGATTTGGTCACCAAATAAAGTCTGACTGACCCACTGGTGGATGCTCCATGCTTCACTGGGAAAGGCTGCCCACTGGGCTCTGTGCTGTGGCAATCTGCTCTGTTCCTTTTGGATTCCTGGCACTTAGCTTTGTGCCTGGCAGGCAGCAGGTCCACATTAAAATGTGTGTTTGGTGGAATCCTGTGTGTGTGTTTGTGTCTGGGCACATGCACCCCACTCCTGGTACAATTTGTATTAGTCAGGGTTCTCTGAATCAGCAGAACTGACAGAATGAATACGTACTTATATATGGAATTTATTAGGTTGGCTTTAAGACTATGGTTTGGATAGTCCAATAATGGCTGTCCCACACTGGAGAGGCCGAGTATCCCATAGTTGCTCAGTCCATGAGGCTGGATCTCTCAGCAGTCCCAACCTGGTGCTGAAGGTCTAGAGGATTCTTGGGAAATACTGGTCTTTAGTCTACTTTGGAAACCCGAAGAAGCTGCTTCTAGTATTGGTGAAGAAATTCCACAGAAACAGAGTAGATGAACTCACCAGTGAGAGTCAAGGCAAGTATAGGAAAAACAAAAGTTTTCTTTTTCCATGTCCTTTTATCTGGGCTGCTACTAGAAGGAACTTCTGATATGTAGGGTGGGTCTTCTCGCTTCAAATAATCTAATCAAGAAAATCCTCCACAGGAGAGTTCAATAGCATGTTTTAGTAGATTCCAGATCAAGTTGACAACCAAGATTAGACATTACAAGTCTACCCCTTGTCAACCTGACACCCAATCCCATCTCCTTAAGCCATGTCTAATTTCCAAATGAAAACAATAACAAGGTCATAATTCCACCTAACATAATACAACTATCCCATATATAACTGCAAATGCAGTATGTATATTAGAATAGGTGCCAAAGTCCCTTGAGGAATTCTTAGTCTTTTAGTGTCTGATAGCTTAAATATGATAGATAATACAGATTTGTAACACTTACCCACTGATAGTAGCTCAATTGATGTTACATGATAAAGAAGTGGAGGAAGGAAAATGCAAATATTGGCTTAATATATGTACAAATATGTTCTTAACAAAATAGGACAGAAATACTCATCACAATAACAATCCTTTCTGCAACTGGTCACATGGCCTCAGCTGATGTTCATAACTGCCTTCCTCTTCTACCCTCAGCTGGCATCTCTGGAGGAGTGATCCACACGTTTATCCTTGAAGGGTCTGTGCACTTTGTCATCTGCCTGGATTGGGTTGTTACAGTTTCTGATTGACCTCAATCACAGGACATGATAACAGCAGTTTCAGCCCTCCAGGCTCTCCTGCATTCCAGACATAATCTTCCCTACCTCCATTGTGGAGAAACAGCCCAATTTCCCCCTGGTAGTCTGGATCAATCACTCCTAATACTATTATTCCTTTCTTAGCCTGTTGACTTAAGGGCATCAGAAGCCCAAAGTGGCCAGCGGGAAGTCTTAGTTTCCCGTTCAATGGAATGTTTGTTGTGTCTCCTGGCAGAAACACTCCCCCCTCTGGAACCCAAACCCCTAGGCCAAAAGAGCATAAGGCCATGGGAACAGGAAATAAAATGTTCCCTAGTGGGTCACTAAGGATGATAGTGAGTGGAACTTTTCTCATGCTTGGGTGCACATGTGCGGAAGCCAGAGGTCAGCATCAGGTGTCTTCCTCAGCAGCCCTCCGCTTTGTTTTTTGAGACAGTTTCTCACTGAACCAACCTGGAACTTGCAGATTCTGCTAGATTGGTTGGGCACCAAGCCCCTCGGGGATCCACGTGCTTCTGCTTCACCAACACCTGGATTACATCACCACATGTCTGTGCCTGGCTTTTTCACTTGAGTTCTGGGTAATTGAACTCAGGTCCTCACACTTGTCTAGCAAACCCTTTACTGACTGGACCATCTCCCCAGCCTGGAGCCCTGTTTTATTGTGTAAATTCTAAACTTGTCCAGAGTACTGTGAGCCTCCTTATGAAAGAGGTGTGGGATGCTCCCTAGAATTCCGCTGTTTTCTTTGGTGTCTACTATCCCTGGTTCCCCCTTCCTTACCTAAGTCTTCTTGACAAACCCAGGTACAATATCCATTCCTTTCCTGGGGTTCCATAGTCCTTCCTCCAGTCTCTGTTATGCTGGGTCAAAGTCTTTTTTAAGTCTCTACTCACAGGCTGGGGGATGTGGCTCAGTTGGTTGAGTGCTTGCCTAACGTATACAAAACCTTGGATTTGATCTCTGGCATTGCATAAACAGAGTATGGTGCTACATGCCTGTGATCTGAGCACTTGGAAGGTAGAGGCAGGAAGATCAGAAGTTAAAGGTCATCATTGGCTACACAGAGAGCTGGAGGCCAGCGTGGATGCATGAGGCACTGCTTCAGGAAAAAAATACAGAAATAAAAATAAAGTCTCCATCCTCCCCATCTCTCTCATGCAACTCAGGGTCTCTGTCACCATAGGAGATCAATAAGTGTTTGTTGAATGAAAAAAAAAATGCACTGGCAGGCATACAGGACCACTCCCTGAGCATATTAAATGGGAGCACAATCATCAATTGAATGTGTTCCCTTCAAAAGAGCCACATACCCTGGAAGCTCTGCTCCAGACACCCAGATGGCCTGGAGAGTTCCAAGTTATTTCTATTGAAACCGTTTCCTCTAGAAGGTCCAGAGTTCAAAAGCAAGGCATTTGCCACAAACAATTGGGCCACTGTGAGAGGATGTGGCTGGCAGGGCTCCAAAGCCTCGTGGGACTTTGAGCAGTTACTAATGCAAATAGAAGGGAAAAGACTTATCCTGGGGGCAAATGTGGTCACCCAGAAATGGAGCCTTTGGCAACAAGAGGAAGAAAAAGGAGGTCAGGCACTGTGCTACAGGGAGATTGTCCTGGGGCTGAGAGGCCTCAAGACTTGGAGTCAGGAGGTGTAGGCCTCTGTGGGAAGCTGGATGTCAATGGTCTCCCTTCCTCCCTCCCTCTGTCCCTCCCTCCCTCCCTTCCTCCCTTCTTCTCTCCCTCCCTCCTTCCCTCACTCCCTTTCTTCTTTCCTCCCTTCCTTTCTTCCTTGATTCTTTCCTTTCTTTCAATTTTAAGATTTGTGTGTGTGTGTGTTTTCATGAGCATGTGCACATGAAGCCAGAGAAGAATGACATGTGTCTTGCTCTACCACTCTCTGCTTTGTCCCCTTGAGACAGAACCTGAAGTTTGCTGTTTTGGCTGGTTGACTGGCCATTGAATGCTGAGATTCTGCCTGTCTCCTCTAACTCCAGCTATTATCTAGGTATTTCTGATTTGAACTCAGGACTTCAAGCTTGTACAGAAAATGCTCTTGTCCACTGAGCCGTCTCCCAGCCCTCAGATCAAGGTTTCTGCTCATCTAACTCCAGCTTCACTCCCCAGGGACGTTTTCTAAGTTAAGAACTATATGTGGGGCATTATCAAGGAATTTTCCTGATTGGCGAGTTGGCTTAGAATGGAAGTCCATTTTTCTCCTCTGTTGAGGAGACCCCTCTCTTGAATGCAGACAGCATCCTTGAAAGATCATCTGCTGAGATGAGGTTTGTCTCTCTCTGCTGACTGTGTGCACGGTCTTCCAGCTGTCCCACCTTGGTCCCCCTTTCTTCCTCCTGCTACTCCGTCCCCTGATATCACCTCAGAGGGTTAACTCTATGAGCTACAGTCATGACCTGAGTGCGAGATGTACCCATGTGTACAGTAGTGGATGAATGTTGTAGCGGTTACCAGCCCCTTCCTTTCTGGTGTCTATCTCTAAGTGTGCACTGAACATACATTAACACTCAACATTGGCTCAGCCAAGGCACTGTGTGGAGTTCACTACAAAAATAGGCATTCCCATCCCCTCACATCCCCGTGAAGGACTGCATTCTTAGAGTTTTCATCTCGTGTGTGTGTGTGTGTGTGTGTGTGTGTGTGTGTGCGTGTGTGTAGTTTGTGCCACAATACGCGTATGGAAGTCAGAGGACAGCTTATAGGAGTCAGTTCTCGGTTTCCACCTCTCTGTGGGTCCTGAGGCTCCCATGTAGGCTGCTAGGCTGGCTGACAAGCTCCTTCACCCCTGAGCTTTCCCCCAGACCTTCATTATTATAGTTTTAAAGTCTGCATTTGTGGTCGTCGTTGGTGCTGTGGCCCTACACTTCTGGTTCTCTTTCTGGGGGCAAGTGGAATTTCACTTCTTGACCCCATGTGGTTAGATGGAACCACGGGAACAGTTCAGGCTAATGACTTTGTGAGAGGAAGTAGCCATGGTTTTAGGATGAGGAACACTTCCTGTTCCCTCCAATGTGGTGACAAGTCAGCAACGTTTGGCTGGGTGACTACTAACTACCTCGGCCTGCTTTTTGCTGAGTGCAATGAGGTGAGAGGTGCTTCCTGACCCATGATGGACATGAGAGCTGAGCAAGAAAGACATTTTGTTTGTTTTAAACCACTGAGATTTGGACTTGCTTGTTCCTGCACCACCTAGTCCATGCTGACCAATACCAGTTCACCGCTGAGTGGTTATGATGGTTTGTACGATGGGAAGAGAGTCTCAGGGAGGGAGGGATTGGCTAGGTTAGGCTGGCCTGAGGGCATGTCTGTGAGGAATTTTAACAGGCTAATTGAAGTGGGAAGATCCATCCTGAATGTAGGTAGCACTGTGTCATGGGCTGGACCCTAAACTAAATGCAAAGGAGAGAGAGAGAAAGTTAAGTACAAGCAACCTTCACTCTCTGTGTGACTGTGGATGTGATGTGACCAGCTGTCTCCAGCTCCTGCTGACATGACTTTTCTGCCATGATGGACTAACTACACCTTGAACTGTGAACTAAATAAACCCTTCTCCCTGAACTTACTTTTATCAGAGTGTTTTATCACAGCAGCAGAAGAGAAACTGAGACTAACGGGAAGACTGAGATAACCTGGGAAAGAGGTAGCTGAGCTGTATTGTACCTCACTCATGCCCTGACTGACCCATTGATTGTGAAAGACCTGGAGAGCCTGGTCAGCATCTGGACTTGGTGTTAGCAACCCTGAGGCACAGGGGATGGGCTTTAAAACCAGGAAGTAACACAGTCATTTCTGGGCTTCCTGAAGGGCTATTGGGACAGCTACTGCCATCTCTTTTGGTTCACCTGGAGGAGCAACCCTGAATAGAACTGAAAGGCAAGTTCTCAGTACACACAGAAACATTTAGGACAGTGCATCCAGAGAGGCCAGTCCACGCATCCACAGACCCCAGCAGGGTTGGTGGGAAGAAGGGGGCTCCCAGGAGGGCCTTCCCCCTGCCAAGAGTGAGGCCTGTGGGCTTCCTTGTCTTCTTAAATGACCATAAAACAGCACAGAGATGAGTGCCAGCTAACAAGGTTAAAGGAGCCTTAAAAAACAAATGATGCCATTTTCCCCCAACTCGCTGCTGAGTAAAAATTTGTCACTTGAGTAAGCATTTTATTGGTAATTACAGAGTTACTTTATTTGCATATTACAGAGCTGCTAGCAGTCCGTGCGAAGATGTTTAATGTCCTTGAGCATCTTGGAAGGAATTACTCAGCCCAGAGAGGGAGAATTTAGTAATTATTTCCTTAGAACTGGAATTTGCTAGTAACTTCGAAGTAGATCATTTCTTGTACTCCCCAATACAGCAATTAAATAATAAAGAATTAAGTACCACAGTGACTTGGGCCTGGCCCCAGATCTACCTCTGTTGTACTTTGAAGGGCCGGTTAAGCCTTGACTTAGAACCACTGGGGAATAGGAATCAGTTAAAGAAGGCTGGCACCAAGTGTTGTCTTCTCATCTTTAGAATAGGGTCCAGGAGACCAGGGAGTCTGGGCTTCCACCTGTACCTGGGACAGAACAAAGACTAGTCTGTCCACCCAAAGGCTAAGCCTGGGGTGGGGGTTGGGGGGGTCCAGGAATCCTACTGCCTGTGTCCTCATAGGTTGCTGCAGAGCTTGTAATGTAGGTGGGGTGGGTAAGTGATTTCTGTGTTCTGGTCAGTACAACAAGGCTCCTGAAGGAATCTGTAGTGATCCCCTAGTAGTACTCAAGGCAGAATGTAGAAGGAAGTGGTCAGTCAGCATGTAGTTCATTGTCTCTGGTTCAAGACCCACCAACACACTAAGAAGAAGATCTGGGTCTCAGCCAAGGAGCCCTGTGGGAGGAAGGCAATGTGTTGAAGGATGAGAGGACACTTCCCCCACTGAGCCCATTTCCCTCTGAGATCTAATCCTAGTCTCCATGAGCAGGTGCTCAGGAGCCTATGATTCCTGGATATCACTCTCTCTGAGAACATTCAGTGTCCTCCTCCTCCTCCTCTTCTTCCTCTTCCTCTTCCTCTTCCTCCTCCTCCTTCTCATTCTCCTTCTTCTTCTTATTACAACATTTATTTGTTGGTTTATTTCTATGTGTAAGTACACAGGTTCTAAGGATCACAAGTGGAGGTCTGTGATGGCTAATCTTAGTTGTCAACATGACTAGATCTAAAATCAACTAAAACACAAGCCACTAGGCACTCCTATGAGGAACTTTAAGTAACTAATTAATGTTATGTGAATGAGTGCTTTGTCTCTATGCTGTTATCAGCACATGAATGCAATACCTACCGAGGCCAGAAGAAGGTGTTGCACCCCCCAGAACTGGAGTTACACATGGTTGTTAGCCGTACTGTGGGTGCTGGGAACCAAACCCAAGTCCTCTGAAAGAGCAGTCAGAGCTCTTAATCACTGAGCCATCTCTCAAGCCTACGAAGGGCTCTCTTGATCAGATAGTTTGAAGCAAGATGACCCCCCAGGAGTCTTCCAGGCCTTCAGTGCCAGGTCGGGACTGCTGAGACAACTGGCCTTGTGCACTGAGCAACTCAGCCTCTCCAGTGTGAGACAGCCACTGCTGAACTCCCTGGACTGCATTCTGTAAGCCAGCCTAATCAAATCCCTCAATATGGACATTCCTTCTGTTCCTTTAAAGGACTCTTGCTACAGGTGTGGTGTACACCCTAATCACAGCCCTCAGAAGGCAGAGCCAGGCAAACCTCTGGGAGATCAAGGCCAGCCTGGTCTACACAACAAAAGAACCCTGGCTAATACATGGTCAAAGGACAACTTGTAGGACTTGGTTCTCTCCTTTTACAATGTAGGTCCAGGGGATTGAACTCAGGTTGTTAGTCTTGGCAGCAAGATCTTTTACCTGCTGTGCCAATCTTGCCAGCCCCTCACTGGGCTTCTTACATGTAAGACAAGGAGATTGATACCTAGCTGAGTGTCCGGGTCTTGTATTTACGCACGTGCCTCAGTCACTTAGCTTCCTGCCAGGCAAAGTTTCTTAATGACACCATTCAGTAAATGTGAGCCTGCCCTTCGAAAGATACACTACAATTTCAAGCTGCTTCTATCTTCATTTCTGAAGGATGCTTCCTGACAGTGGTTTGGAATACTGGGTTTTGGGCTCTCTCTGTTGAGTATTTAACAATCCGAAAACAGACACTGAGAGAGATGCTGTCCCCCAGCCTTGATGTCTCTGCAATTCTGGTCCTCAGGTAGTGGGCCCAGATCACCCTGTCCTATATGTCTGCCAGATGTGTTCAGATGTGGTACTCTGCTGAAGAGTGCAAAATGCTGTTCCATGAAGGAGAGAGCTAAGACACACATCTCTGAAGACAAACATTTTTGAGAAGATTTGCCTTCCTGACTCCATGCCAGACCTGACCCTGTCTCCAGGTAGGTTTGAGAAGGAATAATCTGTGACATAGAAAAGGACCAGCCCTGGCACAGAAATCAGTCCTGAAGCCTGCAGACACTGTTTCCGGTGTGTGTTGCCTAACATTACATCTAGGAAGCTTTCCTGTTTACTCTGTGTTTACTGTGTGTGTGTGTGTGCATGCGTGTGTGTGTGTGTGTGTGTGCATGTGTGTGTGTGTGTGTGTACATATGTGGTGGTACATTGGGTTTCTTCCTCTAATGCTCTCTGCCTTATCCCTCATTTAGCTGGAAGCTTGCCATTTCTACTAGGCTGGCTGCCCAGTCAGGTCTCGGGTTCCACCTGTATCTACCCTTCAATCCTAGGGTTATAAAAACACATATCTGGACTGGAGAGATGGTTCAGTGGTTAAGAGGACCGGCTGTTTTTGCAGAAGACCTGGGTTCGAATGCCAGCACTGACATGGAGGCTAATAACTGTCTGTAACTCCAGTTCCAGGGAATCTGACACCCTCTTTTGTCCTTCGAAGACACTGTATGATACAGATGCCCTTACATACAAGCTGCATGACACTCACACACATAAAATAAAAATAACTTAAAAAAGAACACACACCCACGTCTGGATTTTTATGTGGGCATTGGAGATTTGAACTCAGGTCTTCATGCTTGCAGAGCAAGCTCTCTAACCTGCGGCGTCACCTCCATAGCCACTCATCTTCACTTTCAAGTGCTGGTCCACATTCATAATTCCCTTTAGTTCCAGATTCTGAGTGTGTCCTTTATGTTTCTTTTTGGCCTTGCCTGGGACTGTGCTTCATGGACATCTTGCATCTCAGTACCATGAGGGAGGAAGAAAGTTGGTTTCATGCTATCATCAGAGAAGACGAAAGGAGCTGGGCTGTATGTGGGTCAGTGGCAGAGTGTGCTCAGCATGCATAAGTCCCTGGGTCCCATCCTCAGCTCTGAAACTGCAAAATGCTATTTCTTTGACCACCTTTTGAGGCCTTTGAGCCCTGTTAGCTACTGAAGCTCGAGTGGTTGGGGGCATGTGGGCACCGCTCCAGGTGTCCGCAGTGTCCCCGTGACTAGTGTACAGCCCTTGGATATTCTAGCCCTTGCTTTTGTCAACTCCAGAGGCCTCTGCAGGCAGCAGTGAGCAGCTCTGAAAACCAGCACACCATCTGCTCTGGGTCTTCCGTTCTCCAGCCAAGTCCAGACCTTTGCTGATACACAGAAGATGCATTCTATGTTCATGTGGGGGCTCTGGCAGCTTCCAAAGTCAGAAAATTCCAGGAGTTGGAATTTAGCATGACTGAATGAGACCTGGTCCTTGAGTCTTTTCCTGTCACCTGGCTTTGGGGGTGTAGCACTGGGACCCATCCCAGCTTATTACAGCCTCCACTGTAAATGAGGCCAAAGTGCATTTCCCCTGTGGTAATGTTTTGAAGGACCTGAGGCTGACCAAAGAGCTCTTCCTCTGATGTCCAGCCAGAGTCAGCAAGAGAGACAGTTGCTGATCAGGTTTGGAGCAGTAGGTGGGGGAGGACAGGGGCAGTAGAGACTCAGGTTGGACTGGACAAGGGTCACAGGGAATTTACAAGGAGGCCTGATTACAGCTATGGCCAAGTCTCAAGGGTTCAACAGGGCCTCGAGGGAAATGTACAGAAACCTGGAGAACAGAACATATCAGCTTGGGAAGACTTTAGGGGAGATAAGATAACACAGAGCCCACTGTCTCATATGAGATGACCGAAGACCACTGAGCAAGTGGTCTCTTCTTCCTACCTCCCTGCCTGTTCCAACATAGGCCTTACAAAGACCATCTCTCTTTCAGGGCTGGCAACATATACCAGGCATTCATTTGGGCTTGTGCTTTCTCACATATCTGGTTTAATCTGTCATCAAGCTCTTCAGCCATTGGTCATCAACAGTTCTGAATATGCATTAGACTCCTTTTAAAGGGGAAGAGTCTTGCTATGTGGATCAGGATGACCCTCCCCGCCTTCCCCTCCAATTCATCATCTTCCTACTTCAACTTTCTGAATGCTGGCATTATAGGTATGTACCACCATACCAGTCTTGGTCACTTTGTTCTTAATTCAAGAATCTCTTCAATTAGACGTGTGTGTGTGTGTGTGTGTGTGTGTGTGTGTGCATTTGAAGATCAAGGCCAGATCTTCTTGTCTCTGTGGCCCCTCCATGCCAGCCTATATTTCCAGTTCTTGTTTGCTGTGGATGATGAGGACTGGAGGTGGTGGTAAGGCATTCTGGATGGAAAAGAACATGGGCTGAGTGCGGGGCGGGGTGGAGAGGTTCATTTGCAGCCTGGAAGCCAGGAGCGGACAGCCTGCCCTAGAAACAAATCTATGGGGATTAAGACATTGGCTTTAGATAGCAAGTCCTTCTCCCAAGTCTGGACTTCTTTTACAGTCACTTAAGGGAAGCTTCTACAACCTGACTTACCTCCTCATGGCCTGTCCTGGCCTTGCAGACTCTGCCTAATTGGCAGCTAAACCTGAACCCAGCAATGTGCTAGTTTTGGGAAGAAAACTAATTTGTATCCCAATGGATGGCATTGCTGATCTTCAGGGCACGTACCTTCTTACTACGGCTCATGTCATAGTACCAGTGTGAAGACCCGGAATACAAAGTGATGGGGCTAATGCCAGTACTCCAGTGCCACGCAGCTACGGCACCTCTAATTTCTCAGTAGCACTGAACCCCTTCCCTGGGCTTCAGCGGGTGTACGGGACTCCGGGAATCTCCTTCCCTTGAACCTTTGCCTTTGCCTCACTGGATCCTGTCCAGTACCTGCCCCACAGAGAGGAGCACGTTCAATCCTAACTATGTCTTAGATGCTTTTAGGAAATATCACCTCTTACACCAGGCCTTACTCCAGCTAAGTTACGTCAGGATCCCTGGGCACAGCACCTGCCCCAGTTGTTTGCTGGTGGTATCAAGTTTGAGGAACGGTCACTAAAAAAATACCAGTGCCCATTCTTACCTTCTCTTGGTCTCTTTTCTAGGTCTTTTTAGACTTTATCACACTTGTACCCATATATAAATGTAAACATGGGTGCATGTATACGTGTGTGTGTGCGTGTGTGTGTGCGTGTGTGTGTATTACAAGATAAAATCAGCATATGAGAGACAATGTGTGGCTTCTGTCTTGCTGAGTTTGGGTCACATACTCTCCGGTGATGGTGGGGATAGTAGTGCAAAAGGACACACAGAACATGAAAGGGGAAAGGAGTCTGGGGACCGGGAGGACGCAAAGGGCAATCAAGGGTAGGGTGGGGAAGATGAGGAAAAAGGAGAATCACTAAAACTTTGAAAGTGCCAGAATGATATTGAACACTTTGGATGCAAATTTAAAAAAGAATAAGATTTAAAAATCTGGCTGGGATAGGCGGTGCAAGCCTCTGATCCCAGCACTGGGACCGCAGAGACAGGTAGATCCCTCTGTGAATTTCAGGCCAGCCAGGGCTACATAGCGAGATGCTGTCTCGATGAACGAATGACTGGATGACACACACTCACACCCTAGGGCCAGCTGCATCCTACCCAGTTGCATCTGGCCTCTCTGGAACTAGCATTGGTTTCTCTCTGATTTCAAAGCTCTCTGCTGGAGGGGCATGTAGAACCTCCACTCCAGAAGCCCGAGGCCTAGACAAGCTGAGCAAGCCCAGCCAGCAGCCACCTATGAGAGAGTAAATGCTGGTGGAGTACCGTGAGCGTGCCAGCGTCAAGGCCCCCACGGAGAACACAGAAGTCAGAGAATGGAACTGATTTATGACTACAGTGGTCTCATGAGTCCTATGCAAGAACACCAACTTTCCAGAGCTTTCTTCGGAGCTCGCATACCTTCCCCTTAGAAACAGAGATAGAGCAATGGCTCAGTTAGCAAAGTGATCACTGTGCAGACATGAGGATCTGAGTTTGAACACCAGAACCCACATAGAAAAGCAGGGATTGGGGAAGCAGAGCCAGGTAGCTTCTTGGGGCTCGCTGGCCAGCCAGTCTAGATGAAAGCCCTAGACTCCCCAGCACCAGGAAGATCAGAGTCTGTGGTTCAAAACGAGACAGGAAGATGTGGAGATCGCTCAGCTGAAGATGTCACATAGACACACACACACACACACACACACACACACACACACAGGCACTCAGATGTAAACACACAGAAGACATACACACACAGATATACACATACACACACACACACAGGCACTCAGGTATAAACACACAGAAGACATACACACAGAGATACACACACACACACACACACACACACATACACAGGCATACAAGCACACAGTCACATAGACAGACACACCACAGACAGGCACAACACACACACACCAGAAAGGTGAGCCGTGGTTAGAGGCAGGCACTCAGGCAGCACAAGGAATGTATTACTGAGAACCACCTCTGAGGAAGGGGGCCAAAATGCCTGCAACAAGGAGTGAAGATGGTCCAAACAGAAAGATGGTGAGAGCTGTGTCACACAGTGGGATTGGAGATGGGACAGCTGACCATTCTAACTCTGCTGCTGCCTAGTTAAGCGAGCTGCTCCCCACTAGCTAAGCACCTGGTTGCTGTACTATAGTGTGTGTGTCTCTGTGTATTCATGTTCGTGTTCATATGTATGCAGGTACACATATGTGTGTGAATGTGTGTCATCAAAAAACAACCAGATATTGTTGTCATCCACCCTGTATTTTTGAGACAGAGTCAGGTCTCTGGCTTGGAGCCTGTCAAGTAGGCTAGCCTGGCTGACCAGGGAGCTCAAGGCACGTCTCCACATCCCCCGTGCTGGGATTACACATGTGTGCCACAAACCCTGGATTTTGTTTTTTAATATGGATTCTTGGAATCCAACTCAAGTCCTCATGCCTGAAAGGTAAGCCCTCTATTGACTAAGCCATCACCCCAGCTCCTAAGATGCTGCTTATTTATTTATTTTCATTACGGGGGAAAGTGATACTTCTCAAAACTGTCTATAAGTGGCGTCATCTGGGGAGCCATGGTAAGTCCTCAGGTCCAGGTCTGTGGCCCAGAGATTTGGGATTAGATGGCCTGAGGTTTCCATGGGCACTAGAAATTTTTAGAGCTCTGGAAATTATTCAGATCTGCACATCTGACTGAGAACAACTCCCTTCAAAGCCATTGCAACTCAATTCAGCCCAGAAACAGATGTGGAGGGTCTGACCCAAGTTGCTGAGAAGTGGCCAAACCACTGTTTGGGTACCCAGGGTATGGAAGTAGAGTGACATGTCTTAGCGAGCCTTCTGTCAAAGTGGTTAATGTCTTTTAAGCTTTGGCTCTTCGGGGAATAAAGTTCAATTATCTGGAAAACTCACTTATGTGGAACTCCTCATTCCCTAATGACACTCGCTAAATGAGGTGTTAAGATTCTATAGATTCTCAAATTGGAGTCTTTGTGACTCTTCACCCAGAAAAAAAATTATCCAAAAGCTTGTATTCAAAGTACACCCTCACTGCCCTGGTACCTCAGGCAGCTGGGTCCTGGTGAAAGTCTGCCTTAGGGCAGGCCCCTTGGTACAGCAGGAAGAGTTTTGCTTTTAGTCAAAGTGACAGGCCCACTCCATGTTGCCCCAGATCAGGGGACCTCATAGCTCATTTGCAGTGAAACAGCAAGTGCCCTTCTCTTCCACAATCAGGAGACATGCCCAGCCTGCCACTCTGCCATAGTCCTTCTCATAACCCACCCTGAAAAACAACATGGACCCTCAGAGCATCTCACATTTTTTAATATGTAAAGAATAAAAATAGGGGCTGGATCCTGATAAGAGCTCGGGTGGCAGAGGGCTTGTATAGCATTCAAGATGACCTGAGTTCCATCCCCAGCATCACACAAATGGGGCATGGTGGTAATTCCAGTAATTCCAGCACCTGGAGTCGGGGGAGGAGGAAGGGGAAGGGGGAAGGGTGTGTGGAGAAAAGAGAGTTCAAGGTCAGCCTGGGCCATGGGAGATCCTGTCTCAAAAAGTGGGAAGGGAGAGGGGATGCGGGAGGGGAAGGGAGGGAAGATGTAAACAGGAGATCTGTTTGATTTGCCTTCTCTTAGTTGGGGGAAGGGAGGGGGAGTGGAAGAAGATTTTAAAAGGTCTTTTGATTATTTAAAATCTTCATTTTGTTCCTAGGGACCCCACATAGGCAAAACCCCAGAGATGGAGCATTTTATTGATTGGGTTTCAAGACTCACATAAGTGAAGAGAGTAGAAAGAAGAGGCCACAACCCAGGCCTGTTGCCACTGCCATAACTGAACACAGGGCTATTTGGACGTCCTTCCATAGTTTTATCTCCTGGGCAGCTCTGCTACCTCTCTAGCCCCTCCCCACTTCTAGTCACTATCTGGCCAAACGAGGCTTCTCATAGCCCCTGACTCTGTCCCCAACTTCCTTTCGTGGTGGTTTCTCTGTAAGCTCTACTCTTTCTGTCAGCCAGCGCTCCCCATAAAGCCTCTTCATCTAAGGGTGCTCCCTGGACGGAGAGGCCCATTAGGCCCTGTCCTCAGCAGCTTTCACCACGGTCCAGGCCCCAGCAAGTGTTCGTGTCTGCTCTCCATCAGGTTTGCTTGTGGCTTAGGCTGGCCCTGCCCACTTCAGGAGACAAGGAATTAGCAGGACTGTAAATCTCCGGGTGCAGATGACCATCCAGGCTGTGCCCTGTTCTAGGGGGCCAGAGAGACACCCTCCACCCCCATCAAGACTGCCATGAAGTAGCTTTGCCTATTCGCCCACCAAAGCTTGCCATGGAGTAACCCTGTTTTGTGTGCACATGTGTATTTCTGATTGTCTACGTGTGTGCATGCACGCGTGTGTATGCGTATATGTGTGTCTGTGGAGGCTAGAGGTCACCTTGGGTGTGTGGTTCCTGATAAGCTATCTACCTTTTATCTTTCCTTTCTTTTCCCTTTCTTTCTTATTTATTTATGGATTTTTGAAGACAGAGTCTCTTCCAGGGACCTGGGGCTCTCTTAATAAGGCTAGGCCAGGTATCTAGTTTTCACATTTCCAGGGCTGGTATTATAAGTGTGCCCACTGTGCTCAGCTTCATGTGAGTGCTGGAGCTCAAACTTTGATCCTCATGCTCGCACAGCAAGCACTTTACCGGTTCAAATATTTCCTTAGCGGGCTCCCTTAACCAGATTGCTTTAAAACTGCTCCAGGCTGCTGGGCTAAGATGGTTTTTCCTTAGAGCAAGGGGCATCCATTCATCTGCCCGCCCTTGGTAGGGGATGGTCTGTGTGCTCTTGATGGTGGGATGAGTTACAGGAGTTAGTGTTTCTATGGCTGGTCTCCAGTGACTTCTGAGCTGCCCCATTCCCCTAGCAAGCCTCGCCTCACAGGGTTTTCCACAGCCAGGCCTGGGCTCCTGTGCAAGAGACCCTCTCCAGCTCAGGTGGCTCCCACAGGCCTGGCCAGGGAGCAGAGGGTGGTATGTCCCGGCACATGAACCTCTAGCCTCATGGAGCACAGGCAGCACAGGCCTTGAGAGATCTGAGCAAGGTTCCAAATGCAAACAAGGAGTGAAGTATTTCAAAACCTGGTCTTTCACCAGAAAGGGCCCTTCAGAGGGGCCCAAAACACACAGTCCAGTGTTTGCACTTCAAAGAGTGGGAGGCCCAGCCAGGCTCTGTGGGCAGCCAGGTCTTCCCTGTGTCAACAGGGAAAGGAAAACAGCCTGGGCTGTCTGGCCAACCTGACAAAGGGGTTTTCCAACCAACTGGAGCTAGAGAGGGGAGTGGAGGGAAGATGCTGCCAGCTCGCCCTGGGCGGTCCTGCAAGCCCTGGACACCTCGGGGCTTTCTTGAAGTTCACAAGAATCTCTGGGGAATTCCCCAGGGATAGTGATAGTTAAAGTTCCCAGCTGGGCCTGGGATTTGCTGTGCCCTTACTTGGGGCTGCTCTTTCTAATCAGGATGAAATGGGTCCTACCACTGTCCACGTTTCGTAGATGTGAAAACTGAGTCCCAGAGAAACTTGGGTGACATACTGATAAATGGCAGAATGGGGTTTCAGGGCAGACTGCTGGGGCCAAGACCTGGGTTCTTTCCTTCAGGCCACATATGACCAGGAAGAGTGGTGAATAGAGTCCAAAAATGAAATTACAAACTTACTTAAAACAATTTTTGCAATTATTTTTCCTTGCAGCTCAATTGTGTGGTTACGGAACATGAACACCATCAGCAACAAGGTAATAAGAGAGCGTCGAAAGGTTGGGCACACCTAGTTATAGCTTATGTTCCCTCCTTCCTATAACCTCCTCTATAGTCGCTGAGCCAGGCTGGGGCCAGGCAGGGGCAACAGAGGAACATAATCTAGCCTATGTCCTCACATAGCTGCTAGCTAAGAGAGGAAGATGGACCAGTGTTTGCCACCTGAGAACAAGCATAAGGACTCTGAGAGTTCCCCCAGAGTCCTGGGACGGGGCACAAAAGCACTCACTTCTGTAGGGCAGTGCCTGAAGAGCCAGCATGTGCCAAGAAGACAGGAAGGAGCGGACATAGTGGCCTCATGACAGCTAGGCCCTGCCAGCTATTTGTTATGACTGTAAAATGGGCACAGACTCCAGGGAGAGTCACTCTAGCTGAGGTGTGGGATTGCACGGAGAGGTGGGCAGGACCTCTAGGGAGCTCAGGGGTTTGGGGAGCCCAGGCTGCTGTGTCCTAGAATGCTGGCTGGAGACGTGTGCATCATAGGCCCTGTCGTGATTTCTCTTGGTATTCTAGTCCTGAGAGGACCCCAGTGACGGTTTCTTAGGATCTGAGACAGGCAGTGGGAGGGGATTCCACAGTGCTGCTAACTGTAGCACACCCAAGTCTCGCCAGCATCTCCTTTCTGGCATCCTTAGCTTTACCCAAAGTCAGCGAGGCTCTTGTCATTGTGGGCAGTGGGGCAGCTCTCGGTATGTCTGGTGAACAGGCTGCTTTGTGGTGTGAGCAGAGGGGACCTTTTTACTCCCCGTCAGCAGATCCTGAAGCAGGCAGGGAGATCCCTGAATTTTGGCTTGAACACAGGTCCTGGGGGGAGATGAAGGCGTCTGCGAACGAATCATTTCAGTGCTATAAAGTGGAGATAATTACCTCTCTCCTGGCTTGATGTGGGGGTTACCGTGAACATCAAATGAAGTAGTCAGCGTGGAAGTGTTCTTTAAACTGTCAAGTACAACAGTAGAACGTTGAATCACCTACCGCTTCAAGGACCTCAGGGACTATTTAACCCAGTTCTCTCGATTCCAGAAGAGGAAACAAGTTCAAAGTGGCTAAGACTTGCCCAAATCCAAAGGAGAGTGCCTTCCCTTCCCCTAACCGCCCTGTCCCTGAGATGAGTCAGAGCCTGGCAACATTTTGTCATTAAAAAAAAAAAAAAAGTGACCACAACCCAGCTGACCTTTGGTAAGCAGCATCTCCTTGCCTTCAAAAGAAAAGAGGAGAAGGAGCAGGAGGAAGAGGAGGAGGAGCAGAAGGAAGAGGAGGAGGTGCAGGAGGAAGGAGGAACGAGGAGGAGAAAGAAAAGGAGGAGGAGGAGGAGAAAAAGCCAAGCTCTACAACCACAGAAAATAACCAACCACCCTTGGCCACCAGCAACCAGCCTTGACAGAAACTGACCTCCTGTTTTCCACCAACCAAATGTGGTCTGTGCTGGTGGCTCAGTGGCCAATGTCTTCCTGTCACCAAGCTCCTCTAAATCACCAAGGGAGATTGTTTTGACATTTGATTAGCCTCACAGAGTAACTTGTGAGTGCTTGAGTGAGCCAGCTCCTTGAAATCACGGCGCTGAGTGCTTTTGCCTGTTAGAGATACGGCCTATCTGGAGGGAAAGTGATGGTGGGCAGGGCTCCAAGAGAGAAGATAAGTGGGCTGTTGGGAGAAATTAATATGAGGAAAGGAAGTGGCAGTGAAGTCAAATGAAAGCCAGGTCTGACGATAGCCGTGACTCACAAATTTCATTGAAATCCAGGATGTGACATCCTTGCACCCCGCACCATCCTAAGTTGGTAAACTCCATGTCCTCAGGATGACCCTGGGGGAGAAGTGGGGAGTGGGTATGTGTATGTGTGTGCGTGCGTATGCAATGATATACCACAGTGAGCACGGGGAGATCAGAGGACAACATGTGGGTCTTTCCAAATTGTGGGTCTGGGGATCAAACTCGGTCATCAGGCTTGGCAGCAGGCATCTTTACCCACTCAGCTATCTTGTTGGCCCCTGAATCTGGATGTCTTAGCAAGGCAGCTCCAGCTAGCCTAGTTTAAGCTACTTCTCACAAGAGCCCCTTTATTAATCTTTTTGTTGTTTTTGAGATAGTCTCTTGTATCACAGTCTGGTCTTGAACTCCCTGTGTAACCAAGGATGGCCTTGAACACCTGATCTTACCTGTACCTCTCAAGTACTGGGATTACAGACATATACCCACATGCCTGGTCTTACAAAGGCCTGGATATTGAACCCACTTGCTGGAGTGAGCGGACAAGGCCATGTTGGGGTCAAGAACAGCTGGGACTTGGGAAGGGACTATGGGAGTGGGCAGGGCCTGTATAGTGCAGAGAATTCCTTCCTCAAGACTCTACATGGGTGGAGGTGAGGATGGTTAAAATAGAGACATCACAACTCTCCCATTTTTAAAGGGGAAAACACTGGACAATAAAATTAGAAGAAAATACAGGGAGAAAAGCCTCCATCGGCTCAATATCCAAATGCTGCCGCTCCCAATGTTTTAAAATATTTCCCACAACTCTTAGGGGATGTGAAGAAAGTGCACCTCTTATGTTGCAGGGGAAATGCAAAGAGAAATGATGCTTGTAGGAAGTACTCTGGCAACATCTACTAAAATAAAATATAAAAAAAAAGAAAGAGTGTACACCCTTCAGCCTAGCAACATTGCTCCTGGGAATCTAGCCCAGGGAAATAAAAGCTCCATTAGGTAGAAATGTAAGTATAAGGACATTTATTGCAGCATTATTTGAGTGGTGCTTGTGTGTTTATGTGCATGCCTTAACAACCCCCCCCACAGAGAGAGAGAGAGAGAGAGAGAGAGAGAGAGAGAGAGAGAGAATGCCCAATCCCTGTTAGCTAAGAGAATGCTGATATATGATGGTATACAATCCAGGGACAATTATATGCTCATTAAAAAGAATCAATTAGCACTGTATCAGTTGACTGGGGTTAGGAAGATCACGTTGAGAGAGAAAAGCAAAATGCAGAAAACTGTGTGTAACATGATCCATGTTTTGGAAAACAACACTATGACCTGCTTTAGTGTTTCTTTTGAGAAGTCTATTTGGGGTCAGACCTGCTTGGGTATAAACAAAGGACACATACTGAGTTTGCACAGTGTCCTAGTTAGCTTTAATTGTCAACTTGAAGCAGTCTAGTGTCATCTGAGAGAAGAGCCTCCACTGAGGAATTTACCAGATCAGATGGCTGTGGGTGTGTCTGTGGGGGATTGTCTTGCTTGTTAATTGATATAGAAGGCCCAACTCACTGTGGGAGGCACCATTCCCTAGACCAGCTGGACTGTGTGAGGAAGCTAGCTGAATACAGGTCTCTGTGAAACCAGCAAGTAGTGTGCCTTCATAACTTCTGCTTCCTCAAGTTCCTCCTTGAGCCCTGACTTCCCTCCACGATGGACTTGTGACCTGGAAGTATAAACCACATACATTTTTTCCTCCCTTGTTTTTGGTCACAGTGTTTAATCACAGCATCAGAAAGGAAACTAGGACACATGATTATCTGAGATGAGGTGGTGGCCCAAGAGATGTGGGCATGAAGGGACACAGTCACAGAGATGACAGTTTGGAGCATGAGGAGAAAAACAGACTACTTGTTTCTTACCAGTCTTTTTCAGTATGTCATCTTCTTGCTTCCCAGGCCTCAGCAGCCTGGCAGTCACAGAGCAGACAGGAAGCCCCACATTCAGGCCCCATGGAGCTGCAGGCTGTATTTCAAGTCCTCCTTCTCTCCAGGAGTGTTTGTCCAGCAGCCCTGCATTGTCACTCATTTTGTGACTCTTTCCGAGGCGACCATCGCCTGCCAAGCCCTGTGGGATTCTTCAACTGCTGCTGCTTCAAGAGGTCAGTCCCTACAGTCCCCAAAGATGAGGCTTGGCCAATGAGGTCTTGGAGGCTGCTGGAGCTTCGTGCAAGGGCTGCACACACAGTCCGCTCCTGCCTCCTCCTCCCAGGGCTCCTGAGCTCTGCACACAGCAGAAAGCAAGGTAAGCTAACTAAGAAAGAATGAATTTAATGGAAGAATCCATGGGGAGCCACAAGTCAGAAAGCTGAGACCTGACAGGAATTGCTGGTCCCTGAGGCACTCAGGAGCAGGACTGTCCACCTAAGGAGATGCTCAGCCCTGGTAAGGAAAGGAATCCTGCCTTGCCTTCCCTGTGGTCTCTTATCAAGATCCAGAGCCCCTGGAAGGTCTATTGATTCTGTAGTCCTGTAGCATGGCAGTGGGCAAGAGGTCCCAGCTTAGGGAGCTTCTGCCTTCTTCTCACCCCCATGAGACGCAGCCCTTTGGGGTTCCCAGCAGCCTAAAGAGAATCTGCGGTGCTGAAGGAGTGGAATAGGGGACTGAGCCTCAGAGACTCAAATGTCTACTTATCACTGCCCTGCCCAGTCTGAGGCTAGGGAGATGGGCTGGGTTGGCGTTCACTTAAGATTCTCGTGGTTGTAAGTGACAGAAACAAATTCAAGCTAGCTTAAACAGGAAAGGATCCTTCCCCAAGGAAAACAGAAACTCACAGAGTTCAAATCCTTAAGAGTCATTAACAAACAGCTTCTCCCTTGGTCTGCCCACTTGACCCCAGCTCTCCTACAGGCTTCTCCACTCCCCACGGCTGATCTAGGCCTTTCTTTCCAGCTCTTTCCCCAGAAGACTGTCAAGACTGTCTGCCCCTCATGCTGGTGGACTTGGAACTCTTCCATCCCACAGACCCTTCATTTACATTTCCAGTGTTCAAGAAAGCCGCCCAGCTGTCTGGTTGATGCTCAGACTTAATTACAAATTTGCTAAAGAGAGCATGGGATTGGCTGTGCCAGGGTCAGGTGCTCCCCCATGCTCTAATTGGCAGCAGGCAGTGGGCAGGGCCAATGTAAATATGGCTGCCAGGCAGACTGCCTTCATTCTGTATAATGGGAACTCAGGAGAAAAGAGAGAAAACCAAGATTGAAGCTTTGACTCAAACCAAGAGCATTTCTGAAACCACACAATATCAGAGACAAAAAGTATGGGCATCCTATTGAGCTGGGGAGTCAGAGCAAGGAATAGTAAAATAAAAGAACCAGGTTAGGGGCATCTGCTTTTAATCATTTGAACACCCAATTATGCATAGGCATAAGGCAGTAAATTTGGAGTTGTCCTTAAAGTTCACTTGAGGTTACAATTTTGCCTTAGTAGGCACGTACCTCAAACCAATTCAGGCCAGATTGGTCTTCCTGCTCTCAAACCAGGAGGTACTGGGAATGTTTGAATCAAAACTGTCCACATTATAATGAGAAGAAACTTATCCTATTGTTCAGAGAAAGTGGCCTGATGTAGTTGGGGTCCTGAGGTTGCTGGGTGTACAGTCTGAAGAGGGTTGGGTATGCATAGTATGCACAGGTAAAGAAGCTGGGCTGCCAAAAGCATAATTAGAACGGAGGGATGTTTATGGTCCAAACCAAGAGGAGTCCTGGGTGATAAGCTGTTCCTTTCACTTGCCCGCCTCATGCCAGCTTCCTGAACCTCTCAGGTGCCCACCCCACAACAGTTTTTGAAAGTCTGCCAGTTCCTAGATGAGAGCATTTATGCCTTATGTGTGTTATGTGGTCCCATTTCTGTGTTTATTCTCTTGTTTGTTTGAGGCACATCCTAAAGTAACTCTCTCAAAAAAGGTTCATGGGAAGTCAATACTTTGCTGGCCTCAAATATATCTGTTCCCTGTTCACTCTGATCATGCTGAGTACTAGATTCTGTTGGAAATGATGCTTCCATCTGTGCACTGAAGGCGTGATTCCCTTCCCTTCTAGTTCTCCAGTGAAGCCAGGCACCATGAGGATAGTACCTTGGTGGGGAGGTCCTGGGAGGCACCTGCTCCATATGTGCCTTCAACTCTGCACATCACTTGGAAGTTTGCAGAGTCGAAGCTTTCAAGCTCGGAGCCTCTCAGGAATTCCCTGGGATGATCAATTTGTTTTCACACTTCTTCCCTGGTGGGAGGGATGTGGTTTGTAGCTCTCTCTACTTTGCTGAGTCATGACCAATCACCCTCAGCTTTCTGGAGCCCAGGTAGCTGTTGAAGTCTCTTATCCCTCCATCTTACAAACAACTTTGGGCTTCGGATTTTCTCCCTCTTTTAATTGTCAGTTGAATAAAATGTTGCTAAGGGGAGAAGGCCACAGTGTATTTAATCCACCATGTTTAATCAAATTGGAGCCCTGACTTTTTTTCCCTGCTGTTAAAACATATGTTTTTCAATGTAACTGTGAGTTTAATAAACTTCTTTTTTATTGCTATATACTATTTTATATCCTATCAAGAAGACAGAGGAGGTTTTACTTAATCAGTCAATCCCTTATTTCTGGGCATTTATGTGGCTTTAATTTTTCACGTAATGAGTGCCTGTGGCTCGTGGCTCTTCCTGTACTTTGTGCTGTTGCTTTAGGATGGATTCCAAAGGATACGAACCTTTGTAAAACCCTGAGAAATTCTGCCAGATTGCCTTCCAGAAGTTCTCATACCTGTGGGTAAGAGAAAGAAATGGGCTGTTGAGAAACTGCTTGACCTGCTTTTGGGTGGCTGTGTGTGGTGTCTTGTTTAAAATTCAGATCTCCTGCGGTTTACCTTGGCACCACACACTGAAGAATCTGAGGAGACTGACAAAGGTGTTCATTCTTGCTGAGAAATGTCCACATGCTTGTCGCAATCGATTTTTTTAAAAATGCTGAGGGAAGAACAGAATGTGACCCATTCCTTCCTCTCCCTTCTTTGGCCCTTCCCCTGCCCCCCTTCCTTTCCTTCCCTGTCCCTTCCCTCTTTGCTTCTCTTTTGAATTGGGACAGGGTCTTGCTAGGTAGCCCAGGCTGGCCTGGAACTTGCAATCTTCTTGCTTCAAGAACAGTTTGAATAGCTGGGACCATAGGCCCTGGCCGCTGTAACTGGCTCTCCCCACCCCTCGACCCCCAGTTCCGGGAGTGAACCTAGGGCCTTACACGTTCCACTTGGCGGTATCCCACAGCCCTTTTTACTTTTTTATTTTGAGACAGAATCTTACTAAGCTGCTCAGGCTGGCCTTCGCCTCGCTATCCCTCCCGCCACAGACTCCTGAGTACCTGGGATTACAGGTCTGTACCACAGGGCTTGACTTCTTCACAGGGTCTCATTTTGTAGATGAGGAATCAGGGCCCAGAGAGAAGAAAGAGCCAGTCCTGGGCTGCAGAGCAGGCCAGTGCAGGATCCGAAACAGCCCAGGGCTCTAGCTGTTAGCAGTTGAGGAACCTCTCTGGCAGTCGGGCAGGCCAGGATCACCATGGTTGGTGTTTGACAGCATCTTGTTTGTGAGAAATAGCATCTCAGGGGTGGCATAAGGAGGACTGCGGGCTTGCCCCCAGCTCAGTGCTCTGAAGGAATCAATACAACACTTAGCTGGAAGTTGTGGCTGCTTGGTGTGTTGTGAATTGTGACTCCGGGTGCCTGTGGCCAGCAGAGGTCTTTCATGAGAAGAGAGCTGCTGCCTTTGAGGCTGGCTGGGCATTCACTCCCTGACTGTGGGTCTCTCAGCATCCCCTAGAGCCTTATGACCTAAATACTTTGCAGACCTCTGGGTGTCCCTCCCCATCTAAAGCCTTGCTTTGATTCTAATTGGGTTTTTCTAGACACCTAACTGGGTCTGTGGTGCCAACAGATTTGAGTTGGGGATGGACGTGTGGAGCAGAGCTCCTGTGTTAGTCTACCTTCCAGAGCCTAGGGCTTCTCATAGACTTCTGTGTTCCACATGCTGAAATGGACATACTCTGATGTCACCTTTCTGGAACCTTCAGGCTTCATCATTAGTCCTTGAGCCTTGAGCATATCAGGTTGAGCCCCCAGGTACTCCTCAGTTCAACAGAAGGTAGCAGAGTGAACATGTGAAATTGTTAATACTCGATCATTGTTTTTCCTCTTACTACTTCTTGGGATTGAACCTAGGACCTCACACAGGTAAGTATTCTACCACTGAGCTATACATCCACAGATCTTTTGTAGATTTTATTTTGAGACAGGATTTCAATAAGTTGCCCAGTCTAGCTCTGATCTCTCTCTGTAGCCTAGGCAGGCCTTAAACTTACAATCCTTCTGCTTCAACCTCCTTAGTAGCTGAAATTACAGACCTGTGACTCTAGCCTCAGCTTGTGATCATTGATTGATTGATTGATTGATTGAGACAGGGTCTCATGTACTCTAGGCAGGCCTCAGACTCACTATGTAACTGAAGATAACTTTGAATTTCTCATCCTCCTGTCCCTTCCTCCCGTGTTGGGATTATAGACATGCACTACCACATCCAGTTTATGTGGTATTGAGGAATGGGACCCAGGACCTCATGTATACTCTACTAACTGAGCCATCTCTCCAGGCCCTGCAGTCATTTTTGAAAACAGAATCACCAGAGCTCATAGGATCCCATAACCTAATGGCATCTGTCTTCCAACACCATGAGGATAAAATGAAGTCCTCCATAGCCAGTGTATCTGAAACAAGGTAATCGGCAATATCAGCTCCATCTTCTAGACTCAGGGCTTAAATGAGGAAGAGAGGCCATCATCATGAACAGACTTTCAACTCTCAGCTGATATAATTCATTCATAGTGTTTCACCCAATCAACAGTGCCAAAGAGGACTGACATGATGGTTTCCATCTCATAGACAAAATAGTAAAGCACAGATATGGTAAGTAGGTTGCCCCAACCACACAGGCAATTTGGTGGCTAAGGTGGGACTAGAATCCAGTTTCTAACTCTGGAGGCCACAGGCTTGCCCTGAAGTACCCCACTATTTCCTGAGTCCCACTGAAGGAGAAGACACAGGCGTTGGGGGTTTAGGGGACTTTTGTCGTGTTTTGAATTCAGAATATAAGCAAGGTTATTAGGAGTTACCCCCAATGAATAACAAGTCTGTGGCATATAATATTTTGTATATGCTCATAAAATAATATGAACTATCAGGGCTGGAAAGATGGCTCAGTGGTTAAGAGCACTGGCTGTTCTTATAAAGGACCCGGGTTCAGTTTCTAACATGCACATGATGGCTAACAATTGTCTGTAAGTCCAGTTCCAGGTGACACAATGCCTCTTCTGGACCTGATAGGCTAGGCATGGGTGGGTTCACTTAACACACATGCAGACAAAACACTCATACACATAAAATATAAACCAACAAATCCTTTAAAAATGATATGAACCATCAAACTGCTCATGAAAGAACCCTGTTTTCCATTTTACTGATGAAGAAACTGAGAGGTTATGGGGCCTGCCTAAGATCACCCTGAAGGAGACAGGACATCTAAGATCCACTTCCAAGTTGGCAGGGTTCTAAAATCTGTGCTCTGCCTATGCTGGGGAAGGGTTATATCTGCCGTCATCTCACGGTTAGAGAAGCCTGAATGGTTCCTGGAACATTCCTCTCTCAGATACGAGGTGACTGTTCTTCCTTTCTTCCCAACCTGTCTGCTCTTGGGCTTGCAACTGAAGGCCAGTAATACTCCGTCCCTGGATCACCCTGCCCTGGGCTTCTCGGTAGCACCCTTCCCCCAGCACATGCACGCCACAGCCCTGGGGGAGGCAGGGGCCCTCCTTTCTCAAAATAGCTCTGTGTTATTAGCTGCATTTAATTGAAGGTGTTTCGAGGGCAGCCTCCACCGGGCCCAAACCAAATGGAAAATGACACACTGTCAAATTAATGTCCCCAGACCATGATAAATGGCCGGACTTGGTGAGTAATGCTTCCATTTCTTGTTTTAAAGGGGAAGGATGCAGCCAGGCTCCATGTGTCTGTCCCTTTTGGGGAAAGGTCAGGGGCATCCTCAGGATAAATAGCAATCCTGCGGGCCTACCCGTCCAGGATGGGCTTCTGCTGAGTTCTGAGTTCTCTCTCTTCATGTCTTTTGAGGCTGAGAGCTTTCAAACAGCTTATACACTTCCCAGACCAGCATCCAGGGAGGAAGGAGCAAGGATAAGGCTAATCCTTCACCCCATCCTGCACTTTTACCTTGCAGAGAGCAGTCACTCCATTATCTCATGTGATTAGTTGGAATGCCAGGCCTGGCTCCTGACCTCAGGCTACACCCTCGATGCCTTGGTTTCAGCTGCACTGATTCTTTAAAGCTGCTCTGCACTCTGCTACCTCTTGGGCAAGCTAGGCCACAGTTGCTACAGGCTGTTTCATTCCAGGCTCAGCCGCTGTCCTGGAGGACACAGACAACTCGGACAGTTGGAGCTAGCCAGTACCCTCAGTTCTGCTATAATATATAATATCTCCTGCCAAAATTAAACAATGGCCCAGAACAGAAATGTCAGGCATAGTCATGAGCAGGAGGCAGACAAGACCACTCTGTAATTGTGTCTGAATTCAGACAAAAAACAAGAATGTTGCTCCAACCATAGAAACTGCCACACAGCCTGGATCCTGGCTGATATCAGAGCCTATGACTTCCTTACTGGCCACAGCCCTGGCCTTGCTAAATCTTCCCTCTTGAGGTTCACAACCACCCCTCCTGCCATGTCAATGGACCCTCTGCTTAACTCCAAAGAAAGCTCTGCTTCCTGAAATCCTCCCTCCCCACTGCGTACTCCCCTGTGACACTGGTCAACACTGGTCAACAACCTCTCTTTGAGGTATCCCGCCACTCCCCACTGTGCATGTGCTTTCTCATATAACAGATAACCCCACCTTTATTCAGACACAGGTGTACTCCTGGAGATCTTTGGCTAAGTAGTGTTGTTATGGCCAACCTCAGCCCCAGGGCCTGGCAGCATGATGGAAAAGCTAGCTTGATTGCCCCAGAAATGATCTGTTATAAGACCAAGGGTGCCTGGCCTGTTTGTTCTGGTTGGGAAGTCCTGTAGGGGAGGTGGTGTGAGCTGATTGTCAAAGGAAGAGAAAATCAAGCAAATAAGGCACAGAAGAAGGACACAGGCACCTCTAGGAGGAAAGTGTGGTCAGACAATGGCACAGACGTTCTCACAGCGAGGCTCTTCCTGCCTCCAGTAAGCCACACTGCCACTTCCCCGAGTTTCCCTTACGGGCTCCCTTGACAGTTCTTCACGGCCCAGGCCTCAGTTCCCACGTTAGTAAAATGGGAGAGCTGGGACACATCAGTGCTGCTAAACTCTTGTTCCTTTAAAAAAAAAAAAAAAAGTCTTTTTATTAAATTTGTTTGTTTGCATGTGTATAGTTGTGTTTGTGTATGTGTGGGTGCATGCATGCCACTGTGTGCCAGTGAAGGTCAGAAGACAACTTGCAGAGTCTGGTTCTCTTCCACTATGTGGGTCCCAGGAACTGAACTCAGGTCATCAGGCCTGGTGGCAGATACCTTCAGCAAGCAATGCCTGAGACATTACACCAGCCCTCAAACTTTTCTTTTAAAAAAGAGTACATTTGGGCTGGTGAGATGACTCATCTGGTCGAGACACTTGCTGCCAAGCCTGATTCCCTGGAACACACATGGTAGACGAGAACTGAGTCCCACAAACTACTTACCCATTTGTGTGCACTCTCACATATATTCCAAATACATAACGTCCTCTATTTTAAAAATGAGTACAGTCCTCTGTTCCAAGGTGATCCCATGCAGAAAACCAGCAAATAAAAGGCAAAGACTACGGAACCAGAGCAGTTGGGGATGAAGCAGAGGTTGAGGGTTTGGTCCCCAGGTTTTTGGCAGTCTGGCGGTGGCTGTGGCAGTGGTGGTCGCGGGGGTGGGGTTGGGGGTGGGTGCTCCTGGAGGCTCTGAGAGCTCCTCAGTACCAGCTGGAAAAACCTCAAAAGGGAACAGAATCTGTGTTTACTTTCAGTGTCTTAATTTGGTCTCCTCCATTTCCCTGAGGATGGAAATCCTATCCTAAAGGCTGTCCAGCTCATGGAGGGAGGCAAGCTGACCTGTCTGAGGTGGGTGGGCCTCACCTCTGAAGTGCTTTCCTATTCTTTCTGGACTGGTCAATGAAGATCCTGGGGAGAGAGAGATCTGGGCAAGGAAGGGACAGTGTCCTAGGTCGCATGGGCTGTGAAGGGCCCACCTGTGGAGGGATACACGGTTTAAAGCCGGCTCTATCCATCTGCCCATCTGTCTCTCTGCGCCTGTGGGTTCAGCCTCCTTTCCTCCCCCACGCCCTGACGGCCGAGACAATATTGAGGGCACACAGCAGCTCTCCCAGCTCCATCACTGCCGACTCCTCTGCCGCTGGGGAACAGACCATCAGTCCCTGATGATACATCGCAGAAAATTGGTTGTCAGGCCAATAAATGTATCCGATTGGATTTTTGACATTGGGCGAACCCATCCACAAGGCATTTGATTAAAGTGCTAAGAGGGAGTAGCTGGCAGAGTCTGGCCTAAACAGGCGCTGTCTCCCCTCTGGGGGAGAGGTCCCCCTCCCTGTCTGCTGCTCACCCCCTCCTCTCTCATTTTCATCCTTCACTGCTCTGAAAGTGCCCAGCTCAATCAGGGATCCCTGCGGGCAGAGGGACATCCAGCCTAGCTGGAGAGGGATCACCTTCGCTTGGCTGCCTGCTGGGGAGGCTCCCAGGGTCCCACGTGCCTGATCTGGAGCCCTGCCTGGGCCAGCCTCATCCCAGGCTGTCAGTGGGCATCAGTCACCCAGGCCATTCCTTGTCTTGGGGAGTGGAGTAGAAAGAGCTCCCTTATTGTTCAGGCTGTTTTTAAGACTGCTCAGCCCTTCTGAGCTCAGTGACCCGATGGTGAGTTTATGTCTGTGACCTGCTTCCCACCTGCACAGATAGGTCAGTAGGCCCAGGCACAGTGCTTCTTCCCCACATACACATTTCCATGACTTGAATTGGAAATGGCAGGGCCTGATTAATTGGGGAGCATGGGACCTATTACTGGATTGCCTTTGGGGATGATGTAATCAGAGTGGATGATGACGTAATGTACCCTCTGTGCAGGAAACATGCTGTTCCATTCTTTTTAGCCTGTGATCACAAAATACAAGCTGGGCTATGAGACGTTTTAATTATTGGAATGACTACAGAGAAAAATCACTGTATTGTGAATCCATCTCCATTAATGCATTTTCTTCTTCTGTAATCTTTTTCTATTGCAAATTTCCCCAAGATTGTATGTGTGTGTGTGTATGTGTGTGTGTGTGTGTGTGTGTGTGTGAGAGAGAGAGAGAGAGAGAGAGAGAGAGCGCCAGAGACAGAGAAAGAATGAGAGAGAGAGAGAGAGAGAGAGAGAGAGAGAGAGAGAGAGAGAGAAGCTGTGTCTGGAAACCACTCATCCATCATGCTGCACTGGGGTGTGTGCTGTATGAGATGGTGGGTGAGAGGGGTCACATTGCACAGCGTCTGACTGTGTGTGGTATCCTGCCCGCCTCTGCATGCTGCAGAAGCCCTGCTCCTCTTCCCACTGGTTCCATTGTGTGCTGCCTTGCCTCAAAGGTCTCTTTGATACCTAAAGGCGTTCTGACCCTTATTTACTGCTTTACAGAGCTAAGAGGATGCTTAAGGGAGCCTCTGCTTACCTGTCCCCATTCCACAGATGGGAATGGACCCCAGAGGAGAGGAGGACTCTGCCAAGGTAGCACAGGTGGTCAGAGTAACAGGGCCCTGGGCTCCTCAGCTCAGTTCTTCATATTGTACGAACTCTTTGTCTCCAACTCT
Source organism: Eospalax fontanierii (assembly GCA_035773235.1). NCBI lineage: Eukaryota > Metazoa > Chordata > Mammalia > Rodentia > Spalacidae > Eospalax > Eospalax fontanierii. The sequence continues at coordinate 52,999,882 of CM069539.1, forward strand.
TCATGGCCTCTGACCTCTAATGAAAGACTGGGTTTCTGCACCTTCCAAAGTGTCTTTCCCTCCCCATTGCTTGAGTTTCTTAATCCTTCCCTAGGCTTGAAGTCTGCCCAGGGCCCCTGGCTCCCAGAGAGACATACAAGTGCCATACAGACACTTCCCATCCTGGGACTGGCTCTGGACTCTGCCCAGGGTAGGGAGTCTCTGTGCAGAGCCTGGCAGACAGGGCACAGAGAGGAAGCAGCTCTTGTCTTGTCCTTGTCAAAGTGCAGATATTTCTGTCCTCTCTCATTTGCAAACAATAGAGTTAAAGGACCCAGGGGCCCCGATCTGTAAGACAGAGGCTAAGGGTGTTGGGTCTGAGAGGGTCTCGGAGGCTCCTCAGGACCTCAGCATTCCTGAAGCTAAGAGGAATTGACTGAAAATGTACCAGGGAAAGGAGGAAAAGTGGAAGGGAAGTCTAAGCAGCTGCACAGGTGGGATCAGGCCCACCCCAAATGCTTTCCCAGCTCTCTTCAGCCTTTATTATTCTTACCTGCAAAATGGGGTCACAAGCATTGACTCCTCGGAGTGATCTTGATGGCTGAATGGATGGAGGAAGGGAGGTGCAGCGGGGCACCGAGCATGGAGTCACCAGAGGTCCTGCGTGTGCGTGTGCATGTGTGTGAGTGTGTGTGTGTGTGTGTGTGTGTGTGTGTGTGCGTCCTTTTCACAGCTTTATAGGTTGGTTGTAGAGATGAGCAGAGCCTAAGGCCTGATTTACAATAGGCACTTAATCAGTGTTCTTGGGCACCGTGGGAGCTGGGAGCCAGGGCTGACTCACCCAGAAGTCTGCAGAGCTCAGGGAAAGGTCAGGCCTGCATATCACTGGAGTGAGGGGATGATGTGGTCAGCCCAGAGTCTTCAGGGTGCTTATCTAAGCAGCAGAGGAGGACTTGTTTCCACGAATCAGCACAGAGTGAAAGGAGGACAAGATTTGGCACCCAGTAGGCCTGGGTTAAAGTTCTAGCCTTGTCATTTGCAAGCTGTGTGACCCTAAGCAGGTTATGGACCCTCTCCGAGGGTTAGTTTTTCTCTCTGTAAGTAAGAAAAGGGAATGATCTCTCTCCAAGTTGCAGGGAAGATTATATGAGAGGATGTGTGTAAGGCACCTGGCCCAGAGAGGCTGGTCAACACACTGAGTGACTTTCCTACTCCGTCTGCTCCCCTGCACACAACATTGAGACCAAGAGACTACTGGCGGGTTGGCCCCCTGGAGGAAACAAGCTCTGCCCAGGCTCAGAGGAGGCTGAGGGAGTCTGATCCTTGTATTACAAAGCTCCTCACCTCCTCCCAAGGGCATCTCCTTTACCCCACCGTGCAACAGGACAGACGGCTACCCCACCAGGCTGTCTCCAAAAATAACCTCCCATCTTGGCTGAGTATTGGAACTAGCTCAGGGCTTCCTCCTGGCACTGCCCTGGTCCTGGCCTGGTTCTGCTCTGACTCTGCATGGGGCTCTTCTGAGCAGCATCAGTGACCCTGTAGACCCAGAGGAGGCAGGGTGTAGCTCAGAGTTGTGGGATCTGGGGCGGCGGGATGTAGATGGAGGCTGAACCAGACCCAGTCCCTGGGTCTTCTGCTCTTCCTCTTCATTTCATATCTGACATTAAGGAGGAGAGAAGGAAGGGTCCTCCACCAGCCCCTTTTTCCAGTGGACCTAGGAGGTCCCCTGCAGGGCGGCTCCACACAGGCCTGGGGAGGAGAGGTGGCCATGCATGCCCTTTGGCATTCCTTAGTGCTTTCCTTCCTGTGATCTCACTAGGCTTTGATGAGTCCTCCTCACCCAGGTGGAAAAGGGCTGGTTCTGGCTCCCAGCAAGAGCTTGAGCTCAAGTGATGAGTGGAGGGACAGAGGCTCTGGACTCGCACCAACAGAGGTGGTTCCAAATCAGGCCTAAATTCTTACTTGCCATGCAGCATTTAAAAAGGGCGGGGTCCCATAACTAGACAAACAGAATCCCCCCGCCCCCCCCGAGATTCAGTCTCAGTTTGCTTCAGTTGGCCTCCAACTGGCTATGCATCCAAAGACATCTTAAACTTCGAATCCCCCTGCTTCTTCTCCCAAGTAGATTTCAGGCGTGTGCCCCTACAGCAAGTTAATATATATTGAGGATTGAAGCCAAGGCTTCATGCAAACTATGTAAGCACTTCACTAACAGCGCCATCCTTTTCTATTTCCTTAAGAGCCACGTCTACATGCTGTCCAGGTTGGACTCCTGATGTAGCCTCCTGAGAGGCTGGGAGCGGAGACCCCACTACAATGGCCACCTTGGAACTTTTGGACAGGCTGTCTTTACCTCTCAGAACATTTCCCTTATTCAGAAACATGGACATAATCTCGGTCTCCACTTCAGGACAGATCCCTTTCCATGGTCACCGCTCCGCAGGTCATTGTGGAGGCTGCGAGAGGAAAACAGGCTGAGCACTCCTAACGAGCGCAGAGAGGGCATGCTGCTGTCTGCCGGATCTTCTCAAGGATTAGGCCCCAAAGCTGGACAGCAGTGACAACCATGCCCGAGTGGGGAACTGATCCTGGGTCCCGTGCCTTTGGACCCAAGAGCTTTGCCTGATCCATACTGGATGAAGAAGAGGAGGGCCAAGAAGGAGTGAAAAGGAAGGCAGTAGAACAGAGGGAGCGTGGAGGGAGCGGGGAGGGAGTGGAGTGGGAGCACGGAGGGAGCGCGGAGGGAGCGGAGGAGTGGGAGCACGGAGGGAGCGGGGAGGGAGGGGGAGGGAGCGGGGTGGGAGCGGGGAGGGAGTGGGGTGGGAGCGGGGAGGGAGCGTGGAGGGAGCGGGGAGGGAGCGGGGTGGGAGCGGAGGAGTGGGAGCACGGAGGGAGCGGGGTGGGAGCGGGGAGGGAGCGGGGTGGGAGCGGGGAGGGAGCGGGGTGGGAGCGGAGGAGTGGGAGCACGGAGGGAGCGGGGAGAGAGCGGGGTGGGAGCGGGGAGGGAGTGGGGTGGGAGCACGGAGGGAGCGGGGAGGGAGGGGGAGGGAGCGGGGTGGGAGCGGGGAGGGAGCGGAGGAGTGGGAGCACGGAGGGAGCGGGGAGGGAGGGGGAGGGAGCGGGGTGGGAGCGGAGGAGTGGGAGCACGGAGGGAGCGGGGTGGGAGCGGGGAGGGAGGGGGAGGGAGCGGGGTGGGAGCGGGGAGGGAGCGGGAGGGAGCGTGGAGGGAGCGGAGGAGTGGGAGAACGGAGCGCGGAGGGAGCGAGGAGGGAGGGGGAGGGAGCGGGGTGGGAGCGGAGGAGTGGGAGCACGGAGGGAGCGGGGTGGGAGCGGGGAGGGAGCGGGGAGGGAGCGGGAGGGAGCGTGGAGGGAGCGGAGGAGTGGGAGAACGGAGGGAGCAGGGAGGGAGCGCGGAGGGAGCGAGGAGAGAGCGCAGGCACAGTGATGTGGGACCCGAGGAAGGACAGAAGCAGGGGCTGGGAGGTCTCAGAGTCCTTGGGGGTTGGGGTTGAAAGGTATGAAGGGAACACCACGGGAGGTGAACTTAGAGAGGTCCTACAGATGCAGCACAGCTGCCTGCGGCTGCTATATGCATACCCCTCCTCCTCTTCCCTGGCCTTAGCTTTCTTCACATCAGCCGGAGTGCTGTGTGCAGAGGTCCTGCTTCAGGGCTCAGTGGGACCTGGGTTTTCAGCAGCCCGTTAACTGAGGAAAATCACTTTCCCCTTGAGATACAGATTATGCATCTGAGGCTTGGAACTACTGTGTGGGTCGGGGGGCTCCCGAGAGATTCTTGGGGTGGCAGACGTGAACGGTGAGAGGCAAGTTCGCCATGGAGGGGGCTTAGCAGCAAGGGTTCCTGTGAGGCACCTCATGATGAGTATCAAGTGATTGTCCCAGGATCATGAAAACTGTGTAAACAGTACAGAAAGTTTTGAGCACCTGTGGGGCACTCAAGCTGGTCATTCAAACTACCTTGATTGGGAACCACAGAAGCAATCCCAGTGTTTATGGGGTTCCCTGTCCCCCTTGAGCAGACTCCCAGGAACCTGCCCCAAGAACAGTCACAGTTCCCGCAGCCTGCCCCACGGGCTCAATTCCGGAATCCCAAGCCCAGCCTTGCCCTGCTCTGTGGACTCGGTCCCTAGCCCTTGATGAGGGCATTGGAAACATCCAAAGAGGGAAAGGAAAAAGTGAAGCTGGTAATTAGCTGTAGAGGATGCCGGGAAAATCTCTCTCCAGCTCCTCCTGGGGCTCCGGCTGATGAGGAAGCAGCCCCCCGGGGATCGGGCCTTGGCCGCTCCTTTCATTACTGCAGTTTTTCCACCCCGGAGTTTCCATGCTGGGCTCTCTCTGCTTCATCTGGGAGATGCCAGGTGTTGTGGTGGAAACAGCCAAGGTTCTGAAGTCACAGGATCTTGGTTCAAACCCCAGCTCTGATATCTATTAAATGCATCTTGTTGCGCAGGTGACTTAACCTCTTGGGATCCTGGTCTCTCCATTCAAAACTCCAGGGTGACAAGGCATGCCTTCCAGGGTTGCCATATTGATTGAAGAGGACTATGCTTATATTTTACCAGATGTATAGCCCAGGTCTAGCAGGTCTCTTGCCCTGTGTGGTCTTGTGATGATCAGTGTTGTCAACTTGACAGAACTATTTGGGAGATGGGCCTCTGGGCATGCCTGTGGGGATTGTCTTGAATACTAAGGGAAGTGGGAAGACCCGTGCACTGTAGGCAGGACTATTCTCTAGGCTGGGGTTGCTGGACTGTTGAAGTGGAGAAGGGGGAGCTTTGAAGCCCCATGCTTTGGTCTCTGTTTGACTGCAGATGCAAAGTGACCAGAGATCTCAAGCTCCTGCTGCTGTGACTTCTGCATCATGAGTGGACTCTATCCTTGAACTATGACCTGAAATAAACCCTTAGGTTGCTTTTGTCAGGGTATTTTATTACAACAACAGGAAAAGCAACTAAGACAGTGGTCTTCCTGGAGATGACAGAGGAGGGGCCTAAGGCAAAGCAGAAATGAAGGAAGGACTGCAGAGAGAGGTGCAATGAGCCCAGCTAGGAGGAGAAGGCTCTCGGGCTCTGCACTCCTGGGGGGCCCTTGCCCTTCCTTCCTGTGAGTTTCTTAGAGTGGGGTTAACTGTTGAAGTTGGTGGCCATGTTTCAGTGGACTCTTAGTTGTAACAGGTTGAGAACTGTACCATCAGGCTCGAAGGTTCTTCTTAAACTCATTCTTCACTTACGGGGCTCCCACACAGCAGCATGCCTCCTGATGGAATGTTCACCAAAGGTCGGCTTCTGGCTGTCTATGGTATCTTGGGTCTCCTCAAAGTGTCCTGGACCGGGAATCAGAAGGCCAGTTCCACTCTTTCTCTGGATCTTGGTTTCTTCACCTGAGGAAAATGGAATGATTAGCACCTATCTACAAGGGCTGCCATCTAACTGGGCAAGTGAGGTAACTCCAGGAGACTCCTGATATTCAGGAACCCCTACTAGGTAAATGACACAGACTGTCTAGGAGGCACCTAGAAACATGCTAGGTACTGTTTGTGTGTGTGTGTGTGTGTGTGTGTGTGTGTGTGTGCATGTGTGTCTACTAAGTAATCCTTACAACAGCCTAATGATGCATGCATTCTGTGACCATCATCCCCTGGGGCACACAGAGGCAAAGTGCCTTGCCTGACATGGCACAGTTAGTAGAGGGTAGGATGGGAGTGTCTGGGATTGTCTGGCTCTGGAGATAGCCCTATTTCCTCTCCTCTTTGATCCATTTATGAAACACATGTGTGATATTCAGAGCATGACTCTGGCAAGAGACTGTATATCAACTAGCATTGCTGCTTAACAAGCAACCCTAAAACCTAAGGAGCTTGCTCTTTACAGTTTTGGCAGTTGATCAGGCAGTGCTTTTCAAAAGGGGTCTCCCACCCATTCCTCTAAACCAAAATGCCCACCAAAAGTGTTCCGCTGGTTGTCCACTGAGAACCTGTGGTTTCTTCACGGTGTCCTCATGTCAGAGATGGGCAGCTCTTGGGCAGCATTCTGAAGCGATAAGAGTAGAAATCCTTCTGATGTCCAGGATGCAAAACTTGCACAACAGCCTCTCCGTCACACGACAGTAATCACAGTGGGTTCAAGCGGCAGGTAAGAGTTGGGGACAGAACCCACCATTTGTGGGAGTAGCCTCAAGGACTTTGGGAGGCATGCATAATCTCTCACTAGATACCCAGGCTTGATTTTCAGTTTAGAAACTGACTTAAGAACACTTCTTACATCACATGTCTGACCCTCAGTTTCTTCCTCTGTAAAATGGGCAGTGTTGCTCTCTGATTGTCAGGGGCCATCACCAAGTAAGAGGATGTGTAATGCACTGTGTATATTGCTTGCCACTTAAGTGTCCAGTGCTGCTGTTAATAACAGCTCTGCTCATGCTGGCCCATGAGCCCTTGAGCAGGAGCCGACATCAGGAAGGAGGGCCTTTGACCAACTAACCACACAGTCTCCAGACTCTTGGTCCAGTGCTTTCCATCACTCAAGCCGCCACTCAGACTAAAGTAAAAAAGACACATACTCCGGTACGCAGACAGCACATTGATCTCTACATACAGACTGATTGTGATTGACTGGAGCTGGCTGCCCTGGGCCTCCGGGCTGGGACTGCACTTAAGAAAGCTATGAGGGTTAGTCCCTGCTCAGGGGCAAGGACAGCCAGGATCAATCACTGGGGCAAACCCCAGTACAGAAACATGTGTCATTGACTTACCACCCCAGCTCTGGCCTTAGCTATGACCTCACCTCTGTTGCTGCAAGTAGCCCAGTATGAACAATGTCCTCCGGGCCTTTTGTTTCCTGTTCTGAAGATGCAAGGTCTAGAGTGGTCAGGACACTAGGCTGAAGTCACAGAGGGAGACCATTCCCTGACTAGTGACTTTCCCGTGTTTCCAGGCTCTCTCAAACCTTGGGGAGTCTGGACAGGGAGTCTGGCTCCTGCTGCCCAAGGCTCATCTCTCTAACCTCAGGTCTCTCGGGTTTTCTGCTCTGGCTTAGGCCTCCAGGAGGAAGGCTCCCCTCTCTCTGTTTAGATTCAGATAAGGGCATTTTCAAGTTCTTTGAGACGGTGGTGGACGCTGGCCAATGCTATTTCCACCCGAAGATCAATCAAGTCTGTCCCGGGTCTCAGGCACAAGGCGGCTGGCGCACACGGACAGAGCCGGCGGGATCTACAGCCAGGGAGGCCTGATTATTCAGCTTCTGGAGCCAGCAGGCTTTGGAGCACCCTTTCGGAGGCACAGACATGACACAAATCTTCCCACCACAGGGCCAACTCCTCCTTGCATATCTGCCAGGGGTGACAGTCAGGCAAGGTCTACACCCAAGGCCCAGCCATTAAGAAATTCATTAATCAGAACTGTGTTTACAGCTCTCTGGCAAGCAATCGTAATTCACTGGCTCAAGCCAGACCCTGGGCCTTCCTGCAAACTGCTGTGACATTTGGTAAAAATATCAGCTGGGGCCAGGGCCAGGCGGGAGGTGTGTGTGCAATCCATGCTGATTTGTGAAATGCAGGCTCCCTGTGGGTCACAGGCACCAGGGAAGGGTGCGGGGACAGGCTGTCACTGGCTTCAAGGGTCATCTTGAACATATCACTACCCTGTCATCTCAGATGTGTAGTTGGGGGTGGGCAGGGGGAAATTTGGAGTAAGTCAGATGGCAAAATCTGTCAGACCACAGATTTGTCCCGTGTGGTCTGTGGTCTGCAAAGGATTGGCCAGCATAGTGTTAAGAAAAAAAAAAAAAAAAGCTCTTTGCCAACCTTCAAGAATGAGAGGATTCACATGAAAATCCAGACTTCCCATAGTACACTAGGGGTGTATTCTTGTAGAGCAGCCTGAGCTGGTCCTGACAGCGGCAGATCAGCCTATGATCTGTGGTTTGCCAACATTAACGAAAATCCCCACTACTGGGCATGGGCCCAGGGCCTCCATGTAAGGTTGTGTAGGTTTCTCCTGTACAAGGCACCCAGCTCTGGGGTCAGCTGAGGATTAAATTCCTTTGATCTGCCCTGTTTGCTGTAGGCATTTGTGTAGGACTCCATTTCACCAGGATAAAGGGGTGACTTTTTTTCACAAGTCACCCAGAGGTGCCTTTGGGCCAACATTGGCCCTGTCTGGACCCACATAGTTCCCACAGTTTGATTCTACAGGAGTTGAGGGTTGGGGTTCCTCAGCCTCCCAGGGAGAAACAGGGGGCATGTGGGCAGGGCGGACAGGGCATAGATGTGGGCAGGTCTCCTCCCCTCCGGAGCTATCATTTTATTTAAAAAACAAGGACCTCAGCCAGCTGATCCCAGAGGTCCTGCCAGTTCTGGAGGTTGTAATTCTGCAGATGTGCTCTGACCAAAGGGGTATGACAGATGGCCACTTGTGCCTCAGTTTCGTGGACCAGGTTGGGATACCTGGCAGGAACTAGCCCTGGGGCCCAGGACAGGTGCACAGCCCTCCTGTGACACACTTGTGTGTGTATATGTTCATATATGTGTGGGCACAGGTGCACTTTCATGTGCGTATGGGTTTGGGTGTTTTTGAGTGAATGTGGAGGCCATATGTCAACCTTGGATGTTGTTGCTCAGGAACCTTCTACCTTGCTTATGAGTCAAGTTCTCTCACTGGAACTTGGGGCTCCACCTATACTGACTGGCCAGCAAATCCCAGGGATCTGCCTGTCTCTTCCCCCAGCACTGAGATTATAGGCATATGCCACCAATTCAGCTTTTAAAGTTTTATTTTTTTATTATTATTTTTTATATACAGGATCTTATCACAGGCCCTAGTTGACCTGGAACTCCCATGTAGATCAGGCTGGACTCATATTCACAGAGATCCACCTGCCTTTGCCTCCTGGGACCTGGGATCAAAGTTGTGTGCCACCACACCCAGCTCACACCTGGACTTTAACAAGTATATTTTATTTATTATTTTTTATTTTATGTGTATAAGTATATTGCCTGATTGTATGTAAGTGCACCCTTGTTGTGCAGTATCTGCAGAGGTCAGAAGAATGAATCAGATCCCCTGGAACTGGAGTTACAGACAGCTGTTAGTTGCCATGTGGGTGCTGAGAATGGAACCCAGGTCCTCTGCAAGAGCACCCGGTACTCTTAACTACTGAATCATCTCTCCAGCCCCAGCACCTGGCTTTTTTTATGTGGGTTATAGGGATTGAACTCAGGTCCTCATGATTGACATGATGAGTAATCTCTTAGCTCCACCCTCTTGGGCTGATGGGTCCACAGTGCCCAGACACCCAGCAAACTCAAGATGAGGTGCAGCAGCTAGCAGGTCCTGGAGTCTCAGTGTGTGCTTCTTGTGGGGATAGCTTATTTGTCTAAGTGCCTTTCACTTTCTCTGGGTGGCAAGGTTGTCTCCCCAAAGGCTACCTCTCTCATGCTGGCCCTGGCGTTCTGGCTTGGGGGTTGGCAGTTGGCTGTCTTCTGTGGGTGATGAGCTTGCTGCCTGCTGTTGCAGTCTCATGTGGGACAGTCCCACTTTTAAGCAGCACAGCAGGGAGTAGCTGAGGTGGAGGCCTTGAAGGCCCTGCAAATTCCCTCCCTGGTCCTTTCCAGAAAACAGTTTGCTGAGCACTGCTCTTGACTAGAGCCTGTGAAGACCTGAAAGACTTACATGACCAATTTCCTTGTTTTACAAATAAGAAAAGCGAGTCACAGGAGGCCTAGCCACTTATGCATGCTGACACAGTTACCCTGGGGTCAGTGCCCTTTTTTGGGGGAAGGCTGTTATTCCCAGATGGTGAGAAATCTAAGTTACGAGTATAGGCAATTTGTGGCCACTGGGTTCCAAGCCACACTCTTCCTAGGACCTAACAGACTACATATTTGTGTTTGATCATCCTGTGCCACTAAGGTCTCCTTAAATCTTAGATAACAGGGCTATGAGATCCGCCTTGTATCTTTGGCTCACTTGGAATGGCTAACTGTGGAGAGAACTTTCTCTGAATGCTTCCTGGGGGGCAGAGGGGATCCTGTGATCCACTTGGGAATGGATGGGCTGTGCGCTTCCCAAGCTTACCTCCCTGTAACTGATCTACCATGAGGTATAGGTTTGCTGAGAATCATGTTGATGAATGAACTGATTTTACTTTCTTAAAAAAAATTCCTCCTGAGGGCCGGGGAGATCGTTCAGTGGGTAAAAAGTGCTTGCCACACAAGTGTAAGGACCTGAATTCAGATTCCACAGCAACCAAGAAAAAGCTGAATACAGTGGTGTCTGCCTGTTACTCCGTGGTGATGGGGTGGGGTGGGGACAGAAGGATCCAAGGGAACTCGATGGCCAGCTAGTCTAGCCAATTGGGGAGCTCCAAGTTCAGGGAGAGAGACCTTGTCTTACAACATAATATGGAGAACAACTGGAGAAGATATACAATGTCAAGCTCTGTCTTACATGTACACATGGGTGCAAGTGCATATGCACACACACGCACCAGACACATACAGAGTTTATTCCTTGAAATAGATCCTTAAGGATATGACTCAGGTAATCTTACTTAGAATATATATATATCAGGCATGCCTTTAATTCCAGCACTCTGGAGCTAGAGGCAGGGAGATCTCTGGGAAATGAAGGCCAGCCTGGTCTACCTAGTGAGTTTCAGGCCAGCTGGGGCTATAGGGAGACCCTGTCTCAATCCCTCCAAAAATGAACAGGTGTAATGATCTTTAAATCTTTATGCTAAATAAACATTTGATATAATGCCATGGAACCATTTTACCATGAACTTTTTTTTTTCAAGTTGCTATTACAGTTTAAGTCCAATAAGCTTACACAATAGATTGTTATGAGAATGTTTTATATACAGTATGTTCTATGGTGCCTCGTGAATTCCAATGCTTGCTTGCCTTGAACAATATAGAAGTGGCGCTAAAGAAAGAAAGCACAGAAAATGTTGATACCACACCAAGTTAACCTTTAAAATCGAAATCAAACACCTAATAGAAGTTGCAGCCTTTCCTGGAGGTGGCTCTTTATGACCCAGTGACTAAAGGCATGACCATAAACCCGCAGTCCAGAGGGAAAATCACCACTCTTTCCAGAACAATCATCTTGCCTTACTTGCTGAACCAAACAGCTTTATGTCCTTGACAATGTACTTAATTCCTGTTCCACAGTAAGCTGAATGCCAGGGAGGGAGAGACTTGAAATATAAAACCAAACCTGTAACTCCATAAGTCATCTTTGGGCATTTTAGACTATGAAAACTGGACTCTGAACTTTTACTGTTTTCTCAAGGACACCTAACTTATTGCCACTCCTCTTGGAATCCTTGCGTGAGCTGAGCATTGTGGGTATTACAGTCCCACTTCACGGCTGAAGAAACCAAGACCCAGGGAGGCAGGTGGTTTCCCAATGCAGCCATGTCTTCTACCAGCTCATTCACTATGCTAACCTGGGAACAAAGATTGTGCTGAGTATTTGATCAAAAATAACACAATCCTACTCTTCACTTGGCCCCTAGTAGGCTAATTCCAAGGGCTTCCTCCAATAAGCCTACTGGGAGGATCTTGCAAGCAGAGCCACAGGCTGTATTGTCAGAAGTCAGACAATGTGGGCAGTAGGTCAGTGCAGAAAGGCCTTTCTCCTGGATGGCCCCAAGGGGATGAGGAAAGAGGCTCAGTTAAGAAGTCACTGGGAAAGCTAACCAGCTCACCAGGGTTTGGAAGTACATCAGATTTCATGGTGCCTCAGTTTCTTCTCCAGCAAAATGAATATACAGTGCCCATCCCTTTACCATACTTGCGGGTTGTGGCTATTGGGAGATTAAAATGACAAACCATATATAGGGTTCCTGGCATGTGAAGTCATTCAGGTGAAGTTATTGTTTAGGTCAGTTCATTTAATATACTGCTGCTCTGAGATCAGAGCCACACACTAAGTATATACCTAGGTTTTCACTTAATGATTAGAATTTGTCCTCAAAAACTCTGCTGTTAAGTGAAAAGACATTCAATGAAAAACCCATTCCAAGCCTGGTGTAGTGACTCTTGTTTATAATTCTAACACCTGGGAGGCTGAGGCAGGAACAGTGCCTTGAGTTCCAGGCCAATCTAGACTACAGAGTAAAACCCCATCATAAAAGGAGAAAAAGGGAAGGAAGGAAGGGAGGAAGGGAGGGAGGGAGGGAGGAAGGGCAAGGGAAGTGGGGAGATGGCTCAGCCAATAAAGAACAAGCTTCTACAAAACCTGAGGATCTGCGTTCACATCCCAGCACCTATGGAAAAAACTGGTGCCTTGGTATATGCTTGCAATCCCAACCCTGGGGAAGTGATGATCCCTGAGGCTTGCTGGCCAGCCAGACTAGCCAATCTGTGAATTCCAGGTAAGAGACCTTGTTCCAAAACATGAGGTGAAGAGTGATTGAACGTGCGTGCAAGCGCACACATACACACATACATAGACACACACAGAATGAACGTCATTCCATAAATTTTACTAGGAAAAGTCATTCTGTCTTCTACCCATGCCTCGGAGACATTCCAGGCTACCTGTCTAGCTGGCTCCCTAAGGACTCAGATCAGGGATCTGTGCATCTGTGATTCCCACACAATCCCAGGCCTGAGAACTCCCAAGACTTTTCCTTTTCCGTTGAAGACCTCCCCACCCACAAACCTCCCTTCTGGGAAATCTGAAAATGTACCGGTATTAAAATGGGGCTTGGTGGTCACATCTGTAGAGAATCTATAGATTGGGTCAATGACAGTACTCTGGACTGATTGGCAGGCAGGTCACATAGGAATCACTGCAGAGAGTCCTGTGCTTAGGAGAGGAGAGTGGCTTTGTTCCTTTATGCTTTCCTGCAGTCAGGCCTGTGGGTCTCTGATAACCAGCCACCAAGGATTGAAGGCTCCTGGCGGGCATCCGCCTGGCCTCTGCAGCAGCTCACTGTAGGAGCCTCCGCTGGTTTGCTGGCAGCTTACGGTTCCCTTGAGCTCTCCCAGTTAATAAATTCCAGGCCTCTTGGTGTGAATAGGAAGAGATTACTAGCCCAGGCACTTGGCTGGTGTTGCAGGGCCTCCACACACCTCATACATCACACCTGATATGCCGTAGCCCCAGAACTGGAGGCCGACTTGGTACAGGAGCGAGGGCTTAGTAGGGCATCAGGGTAGAGGCAGAGCTCCTCTCTCCCTGGAGCCCTCCCCAGGACCCTCTGTCTGCATCCTGAGACAATGTGCTTTTATGATACTGCTAAGAGAAAATGTGTTCCAGCTCTCATGGAGCACACTGCAGGTGTCGTTAGTGTGTGTGTGTGTGTGTGTGTGTGTGTGTGTGTTTGTATAAAGCGACGTGAGGCACCCCCAAAGAGCTTACAAGGAGACTATGGCTTAGCATGTGCATGCTAGGACTTGAACTGGGAATTGGAAGTGGGGAGACCAAGGAAGAGAAGGCGGGAGAGGGGGAGTGGGGAAGGAGGGAAAGAGGAGGGCGGGGATGAGGAAAGAGGAAGAGAGAACATTCAGGACCTCCTTGGAACCAGAGACCTAGAATGTCCTTGTTCTCAAATGTCCAATGATTGCACACAGGGTCAGTACTGGAATCCCAAACCTAGGGCCACAGGCAGGCACAGTTTCTGGGGTTCAGGAGATAGCACCAGACAGGAGGCAGGTAGGCTGGTCACAGACTTGAACTGGGACAGCTGACCAGGCTTGTGCAAAGGTCCCAGCTTTCACAAAGCTCCAGCGAACTCCTGCCATGGACGGGATGAGAACTCTGTTTTGTCAGATTTTCCATCCCCTCCACCCAGAAGCTGAATTTCTGAAAAAATTTCTGAAAGCCTCACTCAGGCCAAACAACACACACTGAAGGCCAGATTCTGCCTGCTCAGCACCAGGCCTGATCTCTGAACAGAAAAGGGCGCAGCCTTTGGGGACAGATGGGAGAGTGTTTGCCAGGCTCCTGCCACTTTCTGCCTGTGGGGCTCTGGACCCACAAGTTAATCTCTGTGCTTCTGTTTTCTTATCTGCAAGATTTGGACAGGAATGGCTGTCTGGTAGGACTGTGGTGGCCTAAAGATAACGGTCCCAAGAATTCTCCCACAGGGGCGACCAGCTGCAAGCAGCAGCCAACAGCAAACACCAGGCCCTTTGATCTGAAGCTCCATCCTTCCTCCCGAGCAATGTTTCTCAGAATCACCCTTTCAGACATCTTTCCTCCTAGAAACCATCGTCCTAGTTTTAGGCATAAAGATGTGGACAGTCTGCCACGCTTAGTGGTACTGATCTGTCATCTTAGAGACACAGGAGACTAAGGCGGGAGGATTGAGTACTCAAGATTTGCCTGGGCTAGAATGAGTTCAAAGCCAGCTTGGGAAATTTAGCAAGACTATCTCAAAATAAAAAGCAAAAAAGAGAATGGGTTGGGATCCATCCAGGGAGATAGTTCTGTGGGAAAAGTACTTGTTGCATAAGGATGAGGACCAGGGTTTGGATCCCCGGGACCCATGTCAAAGCCCGGCTTGGTGGTGCTTAGTGACTCCAGCACCTAAGAGCAGAGACAGCAGATCCTTAAAACTCACTGGTCAGCCAGTATAGTAAGTTTTGATGAACTCCACTTTCTGTGAGAGACCCTATCTCAAAATATAAGACTGGAAAGCTATAAACAAAGACACTTGATGTTGACCTCTGACCTACACACACACCGACACACACCACACGAGGGAGCTAGGGACAAAGCTCAGTGGTAGAGCACTAGTCTAGTATGTAGGAGGTCCTGGGTTCAATACTGAAAAACTTAAACCAAGGACTAGCGGCTGGGTTATAGTTTGCCTGTGCAAGGTGTTTAAAGACAAAGCTTCCTGTTCCTAAAGCACAGGGTACAGAGCAACACGGGTGAGGGGACAAGAACACCCAGTCACCTCTGGCCTCCCAGGCTCCCTTCTAGGACATCAATTCAGAGGGTGAGGTGGGTACCCCAAGCCTACCCAGTAGCTCCCAGGCTAGGAGGAGATTTGCAGTTTCTGGGCTCCTAATTGGGCCTTTCAGTACCCCATTCCCAGGTGTGGGTCATTTTCTTGATTTGAGGAGTGCGCCCAGGGTAGGCCTAGCTTCTCTCCCACAGGGTGCTGTCCGGCCTCATCTGGGTGAGCTGGAACCCAGAGCAAGTCAAAGCCTATGGGTTTGGCAAATGCTCATGGCAGCTCTCCCCAGCCTTGGAGAGCTGAGTGGGAGAACCAGCCAGGAGGGCCTGGCCTGGGCCATCTCTGCCTGAGCTCCCAGCACAGCACAGTGGATCCCTCTACCTCCTTGGCAGGAGATTGAGGACTCTCTGAATTGCCTTGGGACCTGTGACTAATCAGGTATCTGAGACCTAGAGGTTGCTTAGCAAAAAGCTTGCAGAATGGGGTCAAGCCAGAGGAAGAAGAACTGGCTTCCTGTCTACCAAAGCAGCAAAATCAATCTGAGAACAGGAGCAGGGAGTGCTGGCAGGACAGCGGGGAACCCGCACATGAGGGTGGAGTGATGAAGTCTTTTTAGAAAGCAGTTGTGCGATCTGTGATACGCGGTTGGGACGCTGGTGCCTTTGGCTTCTTCTGCTGGGATCTGCAGACTATTTTCTTTAACCGTCTTCCTTTCCCACTGTCCCACTTACTCTGTGAACAATCTTTTCCTCTCTTCTCTCCCTCTTGCCCCTTGACTCCTTGAATCACTTTGCTGTTCTTGTCCAAGCTGCTTTTAAAGGAACACTGACTCATGAGGGCCAGGGATGCAGCCTAGCATGCATGGAACTCTGGGCTCCATCCCCATGCTGTGTAAACGGGTGCAGTGACTTATGCTTGGAATCCTAGCCTAAGGATCAGAAATTCAAGGTCATTTTCAGTTACATAGCTAGTTTGAGAGCAGTCTGGGATACTCGAGCCCCGGGTATAAAGAGATACACTTAGGTGTCTTCCTCAATTGCTATCCATCTGATTTTTTGGCACAGGGTCTCTCACTGGACCTGGAGCTCAATGATTTGGCTAGCGTTGCCGGCCCCTGGGCCCCAGGGATCTTCCTGTCTTCACCTTCCCAGTGCTGGGATTCCAGGTCAGATAGTTTACACAGGGAAAATTCCTTTGGCTTGTTTCTTACTTCCTAAACATTATGTTCTTTAGGGCTGTACTTCCTTTCATAAGTGCATCCTACCGTTTAAAGCCGAGTTGTCTACATGTCCCTGTGTCAGAAATAGCTGAGTGATGGGATCTTTGAACATGTACCCGTGGGGGTCTCCTGGCCAGCTCTGAGACCCCTACCTCCACTTTTACCTAAGGGATTTCCCCTTCAACAGAATGATGTTGGAGAGGGAGCACCATGACATGGTTCTGAACAACTGGTTGACTTTCCATGTAATGGTTCTGAGGTCCTGAGAGGGGATGTGACTGTCCCCAACATTCCATCAAACTAGTACATCAGAATTACAACCTGGGGCGGTCTGACCCCAACCTTTCAATGAACTTGAAAAAAATGACAGAGGCAGCATCTAGGGGATTCTGGGGGTGAACCAGAAAGCAGTACATAGATTCGGGGCAGTCTAGGCAGCAGCTAAGAGACACGATGATGGTCATCTAGCATCTGATTATCAACATCTAGCTAAAATAGCCCAATATGGCCTGTTCCTTGGAGGGATGTGTATGCAAGAGAGAGACACAGAGAGAAAGACAGAGATAGAGAGACAAAGAGACAGGGTCAGAAAAAGGTGGAGAAAGATAAAGACAGGAAGAGGAGAGAGACACACGCTCCATGCCTCCTTCTGGAAAGGTATCAGGGAACAGCAAGGATGGTGCCTGAGCAGGGCACGGGGAAACCACCGAGGAGCCTCCAGTGAAGCCAGCTGTCATCTCAGCAGCACCTGGCTTCCGACGCAGGATCCCAGAGAAGCCAGGTCGATCGTGCGTGAGTGACAGCTCTGAAGGGATTCTCCTAGACACTTGTATGTCACCAGGAGGTCTCTAGTAAAAGAGCACAAGCTGCAGAGAACTTTGGTCTTGTCAAAGTGCCTTATCTGTTATCACATGATTTCAGTTCGGTCCTTGTGTAACTTACATGCTTCAGAAAGCAAACACAGGGGCTGGAGAGAAGGATCAGTAATTAATAGCACTGATCAGAGTGCTCTGTCAGAGGACTGAGCTTCAGATCCCAACACCCACATCAGGCAGCTCACAACTACCTGTAACTCCAGCTCAGGTGATCCCTATGCCCTATTTGGAACTTGGAAGGTACCTGCACTAGCATGCACATACCCACACACAGACAGACACACATACATAACACATGGTTAAACAAATAAACAGATCTTTAAGAAACAGTTATAGGTACTCCTTTAATGGCTTGCGATGTTGAGGGCAGTTAGTTTGTATCCTCCCATCCGGTTTCAGTGTGCCCGCTGTTGATTTTCCCCTTGGTGTTCTAGTGATTCAGTTCCCTACTAGTCACATTCATTCCTTTTCAAAAATTGTCTTTACTTTTATGTTTTTATCCTCTTGAACTTTTTTTCCACCTTGTTATGGGAGCTGGTAAATATTTACCTTCATTTTCCTCCAGATTTTTATGGCTTTGCTTTTTATGTTTAACTCTTTAATCCTTTGTAATTTATTTTGGCACCGAGTGTCATGTGAAGATCTGAATTTATTTAATTTTCTAAATAGCTAACCAACTGCCCCAGCACCAGTTAATCAGTAATGTTCCTTTTCCCAGCAGGTGAGAGTTGCCACCTTATCACCCACGGATATTAGTTATATCCTAAATGCTGCTTTCTGAGTGGTGTTGTTTATCCTTTTCATTGACCCGTCTCACAGTTCCTGTGCTGTGATCATACTGCTTTATAATGGTTCTGTGTCCATCATCATCATCATCATCATCATCATCATCATCCTTTCACAGTCTTAGGTATTGAACCCAGAGTTTTATGCACACTATGTAAGCACTCTGCACTGAATTATAACTGTATAGCTGTATAACTTCACTCTCGGTTCCTTCTTCTTCCTCACTCTCTTCTTCTTTTTCCTCTTCTTCTTTTGAGACAGTCTCACTTATGTAGTTCAAACTGGCTTGGAACTTCAGGCAACCCTCTTGCCTTAGCAGAGACTGTTTCCTGTGGTTACACTTATTTTCCAACTCCTCTTGGCCAGTGATGAATGGACATCATTGCATTTAGCTCTTCTCTCTGCAGCATGCCATATCTCTCCAAATCTTGTTACCTCAGTCATGCTCTGACTTCTTGGTGGATCCCATATGTTCATGGTCAGGGTCATTCATGCACTGTTTTTCTGGCTGTTGTCACCTAGCCTCTTTTTCATCTCCTCTTCAATGGTGGAGTGCTTGCCTGTAGGAGGTTTATTCCCCTGAGCACTGCAACAATGACTCAAACCCTCTTAGATTTTAGAGGTGTCAGAGGGTGACTTGCAGGCGTTTTTCTCCTTCTACGACGTGGGTGACTGAACTTAGGTCTTCAGGCTTCGTGGCAAGAACCTTTACTCACTGAACCATCTCACCTATGTGTTATATGCTTACTGCTTCTTGTTGGCAGATGAAAAAATAACTGAAAAGAATCTTTCATTGATTTAGTTTACATGGGGCTAGCTGAGCTTTGTTAGTTCTAATAAGTTTTCTGCTTGTCTTGAGAATTCTTTTTACTTTTTGAGATGTAGTCTTGCTAGGTAGCCCAAGCTAGCCTGGAACTCATGATCCTCTTTCCTCAGTTTCCCACTTTATGGTACAACTGTCGGTAGCTTATTATACCATTGACAATGGCATCTCAGTTTCCAATGCATCTGTCTCATGTCTTTCCAGTTTCTGGTATCTATTGGGGCTCAGAGTGGCGGATCAATGCAACAGACACCAATACTTTCTCCTTGATTTTAATGGGCCATTTGAGGGCTTCATCAGCACCTTCCTTAAAAAAGGAAGGTCAAGGAAGGAGACTGGGGTGGTGATGCAATCAGTAATGTGCTTGTTTGCCACACAAACATGAGGATCTGAGTTCAGATTCCCCAGTCCATGCATAAAAAAGCCAGGAATAGTGGCATGTGTCTATAACTCCAGGGGGAGAAGCCAGCCAGTCTAGCTAATCAGTGAGCTCCAGGTTCAGTGAACGACTGTCTCAAGAAATGAGCCAGAGAAGCACTTGAGGAAGATACCCATTGATGAGCTCTGGTCTCTGACATGTACCTCCACACATGTGCACACATGTAAACACAAATATACACAAATAAAATCAAGGTAGGAAGGAACTTTATTTCCTCTTATGTCTTGTTTACTTAGATGTTTTAAAATGAGACTTTTTTATGTAACAGTTTACTAAATCCTCTTTTCTTCTTTAAAAATAATCTTATTGGGTCATCAAGATGGCTCAGCAGGTAAAGGTGATAGCTGCCAAGTCTGATGACCCAAGTTCAATCCCGCAGGTTGTTCTCTGACTTCCACGTATGTGTCATCGCATGTGCATAGCTACATACCACGTACATGGTACGTATAAAAAAGAATATTAAAAGTTAATCTTAATGGGGCTGGAGAGATGCTTTAGTGGTTAAGGGCCTAACTCAGCCCTCCTCAGTACCAATGTTCGATTCTGTTGCCCTCTGCAGGCTGGGTGTTCAGCACTCATTTCTGGTATTGGTCAGCCCTGGCTCTGAGTCCCAACTCTGCCACTGATTAGCTGGGGGAGAATTAATAAGTGACAGAGTCAGGAGTTTCACCTGACCTTGTGTTTTCCAAAGTTAGTAACATAATGGCCAGCCAAAAGCCAGATGCTGCCAGCAAGACCAGCTTCCTGCCCGGTGGTGGGAGAGGCTGGAGGGGCATGTTTTGGCTTTGTTTCAGATGAGGAAACTGAGGCATGACTCCGGTAAAGGAGCTAGCTTCCACATGCGTTGTCTGGTTGCAGAACCTCTGGTGAGTGGTGTAGAGATCAGGCCAGTGTTTTGGAGAGGGCAAGAGAATGCCGTCTTGAAGGACAGTGCTGCTCTTCGCCAGTTTACACCGGGCTCTCCAGAGGGGCAAAACCCAAACCACAGACATAGGAGAGTTGTGGACGCAGAAGCCCGCAGCCCTGAGGCTGCGCTGCCTCTGTGGGGCAGAAATGCCAGACTCTGCGGTTCAGCAACATGCAGAGACGATGAGGTGCCGGAGCGGGGTCAGGCCTCGCTCCTCTGGCCTGCACCGCACCTGGGAGGGAGCAGGCTGGGCAGAAGAAAGGACCCCTGTCCGGGTCCCTTCTTCACAACACCCGGCAGTCCTTCCTCCTGGCTCTCCCCCGCAGGCCTCACCACTTCCTGGACAGACTGTCCTCTGCCCGTGCTTCCCTTTCCGGAGGCTGGCCAGCCCCAACACTGGATCCCACGCATGTACCATACCACGCACACACACGAGTACACACCACATTTCACATACCATACACCACACACACACCACGTATACACATTACACTACACATCACACACGCACACACACACACACAGAGTACACACCACATTTCACATACCACACACCACACATACACCACATATACACATTACACTACACATCACACACACACACATACACATATCACACACATCACATCAGACATGCCATGTACCACACACATACACACATCACACTATAAACCACACGACACAATTCCACACATATCATATACATGCTCACACGTGTGCACATATACACTCCCTACATATGCACACACATACACACATGCATAGACACAAGCACACACAGGAAGAGATGCACACATGCACACACGTGCACATAGGCACACATGCACACATCAGCACTCACACGAGCACACAAAGCACACACATGTACACATCCACACATCAGATGCACATATGTACACACAATGCATACACATTTGGGTACATGTGGTCTTAGTGGGGCAAGCCACCCTTCTCCCCGGGGCTGCAGGCCATCTCACTGACAGCCTCTGCTCTGTGCTATCTACTACACTGCTGTGCTGGTGGCATGTTGTGCTGTCCTGGAACCTCTTCTGTCCTTCTGTCCATGCTGGGCCATCTCCTCAGCCCCTCTACTGGCTGGATCCTGCCCACCCTTTAACAGCAGCCTGTTTCTTTGACCTTTCCTAGTGCACTTCCTTCCCCTTCCTCCCGGCCTCTCTGCCTGCACTCTGGCTGTCGACCTTGTATCCCTGGGAAGTAAGTGTTTGGTTTATCCTCTTAGGAACAATCTCTATACCACCCTGTCAAAGAAGGTCTCTTGATTTTTTTTTTTTTTTTCTTTTTGTGAGACAGGGTCCTCGCTATGTAGCCCTGGCTGGCCTGGAACTCCTTACATAAACCAGGCCGGTCTTGAGTTCACAGAGATTCTCTTGCCTCAGCCTCCCAAGTACTAGGATTAAAGACATGTGCCTCCATGCCTGGCTGGTTTCTTGAGTTTTAGAAATTCAGAATTGGAAAGGCGGGTGGTATCATTAACTTTATTTAGAGCTGAGGTTCAGAGAGGTTAAGTAAGTAGCCCCAAGGCTGCACAACTAGAAAGTTGATGTCAAGGCCGCATCAGGATTTCTAGGTAGAAAACTTGCTCTTTTCTCCCTACAGCCTCTTCCTGCTCCGTCAGTCTTTGAAGACAGAGACAGAGGCTCTTAAACCAAGATTTGTTTGCTGGGCAGGGTGGGATAGGTTTGAGTGGATAGAATCCCCTTTGAGCTGTTTCTTGAATGTGGAAAAGCTCAGTCTTTGGCTGACAATATCCCATCAGTCCTTGATCTTGCTCCAGAGAATCCAGAACTGCTGAGACTCTTAGCTCCCTCTTTGGATCCACTCACTCTTCTCCAGGCTGTGCTCAGTTTGCATCCTGGAGCCAGGTGGAGAAGCACCATCACCATCATCATCCAGTCCCTCAGAGCAGCCTCTGGCATCTTCCCGCTGTTCCAGGCCTGTAATCACGAGAGACATGGAGTTGCTCTTGATGAGGAGAGCCTGGGATTCTGGGCAACTAGTCTCCTATAGAGTGGGGTCTGCACTCTGGGGCCTCCATTTTTACTTTATGAAAAGCCATATTTCTTATTTCTCCATACTCCCCTCCCTCGCCCCCCAAAAGATCAGGTACCAGCTGGACTTTAGCCACCTGTATCACCACAGACTTCCAGACCAATCTTCAGCCCATACTAAAGCCTTTGGATTTTACATGACTTTCCTAGCAGAGCAGGTCCCAGAGGGAACACAGGCAATTAGCTGATAGAGACTCAGGTTTTCTGACTGAATGTGTTACCTATTTCTCCCACTGGATTGGGAAGTCACTGGAAACTATTTCTATTTGTCTCTAATGGCAGGTTTGTGTTAGTCAGGCTAAGAGATGTTACGGCTCAGTAACAAATAAACGCCAACGTCTTAGTGGCTCAGCACAGCAGAAGATGACTTCCTACTCTTGGAAGGTGTATCATGGGTGGAGTAGCTGAATTAGTCAGGGCTCTCCAAAGACGGTGAATCAATCATAGAGAAAAGGAGTGTGAACAAGGCTCCTGTAGCTGAGCCGGTGTCCAGGTATTATGGGCCTGTAATCCCTCCTATGGGGTGGAGGGTGTTGGAAGCAGGAGAATCATCATTTTAAGGCCTGTCTAGTCTATGGAGTGAGTTCAAAGCCAGCCTGTGCTATTTAGTAAGAACCCATCTCAAAATAAAAACTATACAAGGTCTGAGGGACTGGGGAGCTGGCTTAATGGGTAAAGTGCTTGTTGCACAAGCATGAGGACATGAGTTCAGATCCCCAGAACTCATGTAAAGTACTCACTGGCTGGTCAGCTTAGCTGAGCAAGAAACCCTGTCTAAGCTGACTTGTGGTCTACACACACAAGCTACTGCCAGGCACAGACTCCTGAAGCTACAGAGGTAGAGACTTCCCATTATCCGCCGTCTGGAAGATGAAGCCCCAGCTAGGCCTTAGTGTAGTTTGAAGGCAAGGTGGCGGGGGCAGCTAATGTTAGTCCGATGATAGACATTCCAGAGAGCTGCAGACAGGAGGACCTGGGTTGCTAGATCTGAGGCTGATGTCCCAACCCAAGCAACAGGCCAAGGGGGCAAAGTTTCCTTTCCTCCATCTCTTTGTTCTGTCAGGACTCGGTGATTGAATGAGACTCACTCACACGGGGAGTGCTGTGCTTTACCTGTGCCACGAACTCACGTGCTAATACCCGCGGGAACCCGTTATACACACCCAGTATCCACATCCAGTCGGAATACCCACATAACAGTTCTAGCAGCCTTCTCCATCCTCTAGGCTTTGGCACCCAGAATCCACATACTTCAGCACCAGCTGACAGCCAGCTAGAGAAAGCGTTGACTCTTGACTTCAACTTGAAGTCATTGTCCATTGATTGCACAGAACTCAACGGTCCCAACCTTTCCCCATGGGAGTGAGAGTACCGTGTATTTCTTTTCAAAAAATTTTTATTTCATATTCTTTTATGTGTTTATGAAGTGTATTGCTTACATGTATGTAAGTGCACCTGTGTCATGCAATGCCTGAAGATATCAGACTGGGTCAGATTCCCTAGAACTGGAGTTGTGGACAGTTGTTAGCCGTCAGGGGTACGCTGGGAATTGAACCCTGGTCCTCTGCAAGAGCAACCAGTGCTCTTAACTGCTCGACCACCTCTCCATCCTCAAGCACCATGTATTTCATGAGTGGATGCTCATTGTGCTTGCTGCCAGACTGATCGACTTGCAGCACCAGGGAATCCATGTCCCTGCTGGGCAGTTCACTTCTTGGGCTGGGCGTATAGTTCAGTGGTGGAGTGTTTGCCTGGCATGCAAGAGGCCCTAAATTCAATCCCCAACACTGCAAAAACAAACCAACAAACAGACTTTCTGCCTTCCAGAAAGTCTTGCTAAGAGTCTTGTATGTGGCTAGGAGCGGGCCCAGCCCTGGGGGCCGCTGAGGGAGCTAGGGGCCACACAGAGCTGGTGGCTGTGCTGCATGACGTGTCCCACTGGTGCAGAGGCCATGGAGGAGTGCGGGAGGAAGGTGGAACCAGCACACAGATAGGAAGTCCCGGCGAGTTCAACAGGATGGGCAGGGGGAGGTAGGAGGTGCCAAATCAGGCCTGCCCTGCCCCTCCGCAGCCCTATCTCAGTGCTGGGCCTGGGAGGCAGAACCTGACTGGGCCTTTTAGCTATGTTACAGGCCCAATGCGGGAAGCTGTTTTGATTAAATTTGGGAGCATAATTGCAGGGTTTGTGCTGCGGCCTCATTATGGCTTTTTTAATCTTGTTAACCTCTCCTCCCTCCTCCCAGCCCCCCTCTGAAGCCACAGGCTGCGGCCTTAGAACAATACCAGGAATATTTTCCATTTCCCTGTCATGGTTTTCTCCTCCTCCCCCAGATTGGCTCCCAGAGGCAGGATGGAGCAAAGAAAACACGAAGAGAGCGAGGTGCGTTGGGGATTTGGCGTGGCTTTCTCTCCCTTGCCCCCAGAGCCTCTTAGCCCAACTCCTACGCATCCCACAGCTGGGCTGGAGCTCTTAAGGACTGGCTTGAGGGCTGGGGGTGTTTCAGGCCTGGTGTTAGCCTCAGGAGTTCCCTAAATGAGGCTCAAATTCCTCTGTTTAAGAGGGAGAAGTGGAAAGCTGGGCTAGTGACAACTTCTTGGGCTGAGGAGATAGAGAGATGGGCAGCATCAAAGGACTGGGCCAGGGAGGTGAATGGGGGACTGGGAGGTTTGGAAGAAGCCGACAGCAAGCTTGAAAGGCCTGCTGCAGATCCATGATCTCTACACGTGGATTGTATTAGTCAGGATGGGCCAGTTCTGGCGCAGAAACAAATAAGCTTTGAGGCTTCACACAATAATGAGTGACTTCTTGTTTACAAAAAGCACAGCAGAGGGTAGGTACTGAAGGAGGTGATGGAGAGGAGGGAGAGATTAGGAGGATCCTCAGAAGGCATGCTGGCAGATGAAGTCAGACTGTTAGATGCAGTGCGGGTGGGGAGGGGTTCCTGGCCTCAGACTTCCATGGCCTCAGGGTATAACTAAGTATTGGGCTATGAGTACCCAGTGTAGGACTTGGGAAGGATTGCTAAAGAGAAGCCAGAGCAGTGTGTGTATAGCAGCAAGAGGGTGCTCTGAGGTAGAGGCCTGGGTTTCAGGAAGTAGAGAGTAGGCTGAGGTTGGGAGGGCACACATACCCAGGGCCCCGCCCCTTCGGCTGTCCCTTCCCAGAAGCTCTGTGTCAAGCTTTCTCTACTGACCTTCTCTAGGGTAACAGAAGGTCCTCCTGTGTAGACACTGGAGCTTAAATGAAACCCAAAGATGGATCTTTGCTCTCCACACCTCCCCATGCCCCTAGACCCCCCACTATACACGTCTAGTCTGTCATCTGCCCTCAGACTGTCCTCCGCAGCCCTCTCCAGCTGCTGGAGGGGTCCTCTGTCCCTGCCAGCTGCAGGTAGCATGTCCTTACCCATCTCTGGATGACTGTCTCTCTCCCCCGTTCCTACCACTGCAGCCAGTGGTGGCTTGTTTTACATATTCCAGTCTTGGGCCACCTTGCCTTGTAACCTTCTCTTCAGTGCTCTACCCCTCAATATTCTTAGCTGGAAGGATTTAGTGTATCTTATTCCCAACATTTAAAGGCCAAGTCCATGTGGCCTTGTGATTATGTCATGCCCTCTCAGGACTCTGAGCCCTGACTTTCTGCCTCATCCACCCTGAAGGGCCAGCTCTAACTCCACCTGCTTTAGGAAGACTTCCCACAGCTCAGTTAAAACAGCCTCCCTGTCCCTTCAACACTTGTAAGAGAGTGACTGCTTGCCAGCCTATGCAGCCACAAGTCACACTCATGTTTCCTTGGCTCTGTCGACTGCCAGATCCTCACCAGTGGGCCCACTGCAGCCTGTCAGGGCCCTGTGCAATGCTGCTGCTGCTTCTCAGATGGACCCTATGCAGGTCTGGGTGTTATTAAATAAGGGAGTGGGTTGAGACCAGGCTTCCTGAGGGAGCTGCAGGAACCATGGGATAGCTCTGAACATGCTAAGTGTCGGGCCTCAGCAAGGCAGGGTGGCCTGTCTGACAGAGAAGTCAGCCAGACGAGAAAGAAAAGAGCCAGGTGACCCTATGCCAGTAGAACAGTACAAGATGTTTCCTGCCAGAGTCCCAGTCAGATGATGGGAAGGAACAGGTGTAGGTGGCAGTCTCCTCAGGGCAGGGTCTGGACCAGGTATAGGAAAGGCGCTCTCTCCCAGGGCTGACCTGGCCGCACAGGGCTGTGACTCAATAGCCACCTTGGGAAACATTAGCTGGGTTTGTCTCAACTTAGGAGGGCCAGGGGCCATCTGTAGAGCACATGACCAGGGGCCAGCTAGGCCAAAGTCCCTGACCTGTGCTGTAGTAGTCATACCATCCACGGGGCCCTGCTCTGTCCATCG
Organism: Eospalax fontanierii; assembly: GCA_035773235.1. Lineage (NCBI taxonomy): Eukaryota > Metazoa > Chordata > Mammalia > Rodentia > Spalacidae > Eospalax > Eospalax fontanierii. The sequence goes on from CM069539.1 coordinate 53,026,285, forward strand.
AAACATTTGTCTCACACTTGGCCTGTCTCTTGCCTCAGCCCCAAAGTGTTCTTCCTCAGCTCTAAGCCACAAGAGCCGAGCACCTCAATGCCTAACCAGACCTCTCCATCCTTCCGCTCTCCTGGAGGCCAGGCCAGCAGAGGTGGAGAGCACGTTGCTCTCCATGGGCTGAGAACATCCTGGTCTGCTGTTTTCTTTCTAAGCTTCAGTGAAGCTGAGCTGCATCTTAGGATAGCAATGAACCGGGAGCTAGGACACGTAGCTTGAGCTGGCTCTGCTGAAGCCCAGGGCCTCTCTTTTTTCCTTGAGCCCTAGCTGCCCCCATCTCCCAGGAGAAGAATGGCAACTGGGGACCAGGTGTTCTCAACAAGTCCAGGTTATAAATGTTCAGCATTAGGCCCAAAGCACTGGCCAAGAAGATGAACAACAGTCACTCGAGGTCAAGAACAGGTGTTGAGAAAGATTCAGGGATGGGGAGATGGTTCAGCCTGTAAAGTGTTTGCTGTGCAAGCATGAGGACCTGAGTTTGATTCCCCAGAGCCCACCTTAAAAAGTCAGGTTTGGTGGAGACAGGTGGGTGTCTGGGACTCGCTGGCACTTAAGAGACCCTGACTCAAAAAGCAAGGTGCACATATGTGCATGTGCACACACACACACACACACACACATATACACACACACACAGAAGTTCACAGAGGCTAACATCGCTGGGCATATACACTACAGCAGCCATGCCTGGCACATCCCCTGCTGTGTTAATTTTTCCCAGTTGGACATCTTCAGTTCCCAGAGAGGCCGCAAGGCTTTGTCTTCTGGAGAGCTGGTGGTCAGAGCTCCTCTTCCTTCTGCAGGTATTACATTTCCAGAAGGATGTGTGCTAAGGCTCACAGCGGGCTCAATCTTTCTGTCACCTCTTCCTAAGACGGAATTGGCCCATCTGGGTTGAAAGCACCATGTGCTGCTCACCTTCCTGTTTCCTTAGCTGTTGCTCTGGTGGGCATGGGCAGTTGCACACACATGCAGAGCTTGGTTCTTGGTCCTGCAGCCTCCCTGAGGCCAGAGGCTGACTGTCATTTCTCTGCACAATTACTTCCCTGAAATGATGCTGGAGACTAGAGTGAGTGAGCAGTGGGTGGGGTGACCCCACCCGGACAGCATGGGTGTGTTTCTGGAATCTTCTGCTGAGGTGGCTTCTGACAAAGCCTGCAAGGCAGTGGGGGAAGGGAGGCCCGCATCCCCTGAACTACATTGTTCCTAATGGGCTGCGTTCTTGGCTGACAAGAGAGATGTTCGACAGGATCCTAACAGGAAAGGGCTACAGACTCAGTGATGAGTGGGTAATTAGACACTAATTAATTTGCATTTCACAAGAGAATCAGGGATGTTAAGGGGAAAAAAACCTGCAAAGATTAAAGAGAAATCTGGGACAAGGGGCCTCTGGAGCAGATGGAGCTGAAGGGGATGGGTGGAGTAGCAGCAGGAGCAGGTGTGACTGTAGTCAGTGAGGTCATAAAGGTCTGGGGTCCCTGCAGTGCCCAGGACCATTCCACAGAGTAGCCAGAGATGCCCACTGAGGTTGTAGTCGCACTGTAGCTTGTATCCCAGGCTTGCCTCCAGCTTGCTATGTAGTTTAGAATGGCCTTGAACTTCTGATCCTCCCTCCTGTGAATCCCAGGTGCTGGGATCACAGGCTTGTGCTTCCACACCAGATTTATGCAGTGCTGGGGAATCAAACCTAAGGTTTCATGGATGATAGGCAAACACTGTACTAACCGAGTCACATCCCCTCTGCCCCTAGTGATCAGTTTTTGTGTGTGTGTATTTAAATGAGGGAGAGAGAGATGAGAATAGACACATGTAGAAAAAGAAGCTTCTCTCACAGTCTTCTTTGTAAATGATTTAAAATGTTTAGTTTTAGGGTCATTCCAAAGCAAGTCAGTGTTGCTCTTGACCTCTGGTCAACAGCCTGCTTCTCAAAATATTATGTGGAGGCCAGAGAGACAGTTTAACAGGTAAAGATGCTTGTTGCCAAGCCTGAAAATCTGAGCTCAATTCCCAGGACACACATAGTTGAAGGAGAGAATCAACTCAGACAAGTAGACCTCTCATCTCCACAGCGTACCTTGACGCAGCCCCAATAAATAAATAAGTGCAATAAAAGATTTTAATAGAATGTGGGGCCTAAGAAAGATGCTGCATTTTTAAGAGTTCTTGGGTAAACACAGAACCCATTTTGAGCATAAAGGAGCAGTAGACACTGCAGGTGTCTGGAGGCAAGCCATCCAGGGACAACTGAAGGCTGCGATGAAAGACACTTAACTTCCTTTGTCTGCAGAACACAGTGGGGACATGGGGTTTGCACACTGCCCAGAACCACTTTTAGGGGTTCATATGTGTAGTATGTGGCAGACGGGCAGCCTGTAGATGTGGGCTCCTTGAGTTCCTGCCTCAGTTGCAAGAATCCACTTCACTAAGCACCCTGCACTTTGTTCCTGACAGGAATGTGTCTTAGTCCATTTGCTATTGCTATAACAGAATACCTGAGACTAGGGAATTTATAAAACAAAGAAGCTTACTTAGGTCATATTTCTAAGAAGCTGGAAGTTCAAGGTTGGGTGATCACATGCTGCTGAGTCATGAATGATACGGTAAAACAGTGGGCAGATGAGCTGACATTCTTAGTTGAAGGAGCAGATTTGCTTTTTAATAGCTGACTTTCAGGAAAATGAGCCCAGTTTAGACAGAAAGACATTCATTTTTTTTTTTTTTAAATCGTCTACTCACTTTCTTTTTTTGGTCTTTTGAGACAGGGTTTCTCTATAGTCCCAGTTAGCCTGAAACTCACTATAGGCCAGGTTGACCTTGATCTTACAGGGATTCACCTGCATCTGCCTCCCAAGTGTTGGGATTAAAGTGTGTACCCCTATGCCCACCGTACTCATTCCTTAAGGGCCCACCTTCTAAAACTTCCAGAAGAGCAGCCATATTTCATCATGAGGTCTGGGGAGACAGCTGTCTGTAGAGTGCTTGCAGTGAAAGCACAAGGACCTAAGTTTGATTTCCAGAAATCATGTAGAAAATTCAGGGCATGGTGGCCTGTACTCTAATTTCAGCACTGGGGAGGAAGAGACAGGCACAGCCCTTGGGGCTCGCTGGCCAGCCAGCCTAGCTTACTTGGCAAGCTCCAGGCCAGTCGAGAGAGTTTGTCTCAAAGAAAAGTTGGACAGTGCCTAACTTATGACACCCAAGGTTGTTCTCTGGCCTCTACACACACACACACACATACGTCACACATGCACACACACACACACACACACACACACACACACACACACACACACACAACTGCAGCATGAGTTTCAGAGGAACAAGCCACCTTCAGACCGCAGCAGGATGTAGATTCCCAGTTGCCCTGATGGACAGCTCCTGCCAGGGTGGACTGACGTTTTTCAGGTTCAAGTTGCCAACCCCTAGCCTTGCCCAGCTTCTTCCCTTCTAACACTGGGGTGGGTCTTTCGTAAGCTTTTAGTTCTCTCAAACTCTCTCCCATGGAATCCTGTGACTCAGGTGACCATAGAGCTCCCAGTCTGGGGGCCATGGTAACCCCAGGACTGGGCTTGAAGTGGCAGGATTCTCCCTGCGACAGCTGTAAGTCACCATGACAACCAAGGACCTTCCATAGCTTAGCCTCCTGGAGGAGTCCCACCATGGTTGGGAGGAAGCACAGAGAGACAGGGGCTTGCTCGTCTGTAGAATGCTGTCCATCGTTGGGTATGTTTGAGTATGATTAAAATGGGCTGGCATCCAGGGTTCTTTTCAGATCGCCTGTGACTACTGTAACAAATCACCATCAGCTTGGTGGCTTCAGACAATAGAATCTATCTTCTCTAAGTTTTAGAGGTCACAAGATCAAAATTAATATCATTGGACTGAAACCAAGGTGTCTGCACAGGGCTGAGCTTGCCCGGGGCTTCCCGAGGTGAATCACTCCTTGTTTCTTACATATCTGGTGGCTGTAGGGAGCTATTTGCTGCCTCCTCTCCCCAATCTCCAACACCAGCTCCTTCGGATCTCTGTCCCTGACTTCCTGTCAGCACCTCCTCTGCATCAAATCTGCTGCCTGTTCCTCCTAAGACACTGGAGATGGCGTTAGCTCCACCCTAATAACCCTGGTCTTCTTGTCTCTTCAGTTGATCACATCGGCAAGGGTCTTTTCTCCAGACTAGGTCATACATATAGGCTCCGAGGATGGAAAGTTGTATCTGTGAGGACCTCTGCTCAGCCCATCCTGCGGGTTCTCATTTCCTTGAGCCACAGTCCTTTATAGTTCAAACGATCTTATTCTGCAGGAATTATTTCCAATCTATAGTGATTAACTATCCAGCTGTTTTGTGCATGCTGTTTCTTCCCTTAGCTATTCCTGTTCCACCAGATCTTCAGAAAAATGATCACGTTAAAAAAATAGTGTGTGTGTAAATCAGAGAACAACTCTAGGAGTCAGTTCTCTTCCCTCTTCCACTACGTGGATGCTGGGAATTAAACTCAGGCCATCAGGCTTGCCAGCAAGCGCCTTCACCTGCGGAGCCATCTTGCCGACCTGGTCACATCTGATCTTCAGGCAGCAGGTGGTACATGCTCTTTGTTCTACTTGTACTCTGCCACTTGCTTCTGCCCTGGGAGGTCAGGACTATTAGAACCCCTTTTGTGTTGAAAAGACAAGCAGAGACAGAGTTACCAGCATTCCCACAGCACACAGGAGCTACAGGATCCCCCTCTGGGTGTCTGACTACAAGGCTCTGTCAGCCCCCACTGCTATCGCCAGCACAAGCAGGGGTTCTCCGCAAGGATTTACAAAGTTCCGTCCCCTTTGAACTTTGAAAGGAGTCTCTTATCAGATCCTACAAATTGCAGACATAGCGCAGGCAGGACTGTTCCAGAAAGCTGAAAATCCAATTACAAGAGTCAGGAACACAGCTCTTCTGGGGGCTGCATCTGTGACCTCTGCCATTAAGCAAGGCATAGGCAGGGAGAAGGGGACACCTGGAATTCTGTCAGGTGGCTGGACAGCACATCACAGTGGCTTTTATTATCTTAGCTGTTTGGGACTTTGCATATTGGTTCTTACTCCTGTTGAAAGTACAGGTTGGGCTTCATGGCTAGGCTATTTATTCACTAGTGTGTGTGTGTGTGTGTGTGTGTGTGTACTCTTCTTCTCAGAAAGACCTGTGTTTCTGCTTTGCTTTGACTTTAATTTCAGTCTCTAAGAGTACCTAAGCCTTAAATACACTCATCTGTAAAAGAGGTCTGCTAAGAAGAGACACCTACAGTGGACTGGATCCCTGTGTACGAAGGTTTCCAAAAGTCCAGAAGAGGGAAGGCGGCTTGGCCTTTGGAGAACATTTTTGTGGAGAGAATGGAATTTAAAAACAAGCCCGCTAGCAGTCCTTGAGGTTAAAGGGTGGAAAGCTGGTCTGAGCACATCTTAGTCTGGAGATGCAAAGAGCCACAGGGCAAATGGTGTAGGTGTACGGGCAGCTATAAGGTGCCAGGTGTTTGACCAGCTGGGGCTGAGAACCAGAGTGGGCACATGGAAGAGTGCTTTGGGCAGAAGGTGCTGGCTGTGGGGGCCAGGGGCTTTGTAGAGTGTGCAAAGAGCTGGAACTGAATTCTCAAGGCTAGGAAAGTGACATGTCCACGTGCTTTAGAAATATTTTTCTGGGGGTTGGAGTGGTTAAGAGCACTGGCTGCTCTTGCAGAGAACCCAGGTTTGGTTCCTAGCACCCACGTGGAAGCTGCTTCCACAACTGCTTATAACTCCAGTTCCAGAGGATCAGATGCCTTCTTCTGGCCGCCTTGGGCACTGCATGTACCCGTGCACTTACATACATGCAAGCAAAACATTTATACACATAAAAGAAAAGTAAATACTTTTCTGGCTGCGACAATAGATCAAGAGAGAGACAGAGGTGAGGAAGGTGTGGTCTCCTGTCAATCAGGAGGAAGGGCTAGATTTATTTTCTTTTTGTGTGTGTATGTATATATGTTCATATATATGCAGGGGTTCATGTGTGATATGTTTGCAAGTGTGCATGCACACACTAGAGACCAGCAGGCAATGTCAGCTATTGTTTCTTAGGATCCAATTCACCTTTATTTTGAGACAAGGTCTCTCAGGTTGGCCTGGAGCTGGCTGGCCAGTGAGCCACAGGGATCTGTCTATCTCTGCCTCACAGCACTGGGTTCACAAGCCCGCACCACCACACCTCTCTTTTTTCTTTTTTTTCCTGTATGCACTGATCTCTGTCCCTAGCTCTCCTGTTATATTTAAGGCACGTTTCTCTACCTGTTCATCTGTTGCTGGATGCTTAGGTTGACCACTTGTCTTGGCTGCCTTGTGAATGTGGCGATCAGCACAGGTGCAGGGACATCTCTTTCATACCGAGTTCATTTTCCCTGGTTACTTCCCCGCAGTGGGACCGATGGATCACATCACAGCACTACTTTAGCTTTCTGAGAAATCTCCATACTGTCTTCTCCGATGGCTGTAATTTGCATCCGTGATGACAATGTGCGAAGATCCCTCTTTACCTTCCCGCCAGCACCTGTTATCTCCATCTTTCTGTAACAGCTGTCTCCAGAAGTGTGACACCCTTCTTCACTGTTTCAGTTTACTTTCGTTCCCTTATTAGTGATGTTGAACATTTTTAAAATTCGTTATCACATCTGTTTATTTAGTGTGTGTGTGTGTATGTGTGGGCGTGTCAGAGGACAACTTGCAGGAGTCTGTTCTCTCCTTTCACCATGTGGGTCCTGGAGATCAAACTCAGATCCTCAGGCTCGGTGGCGAGCACCTTTATCTGCAGAGCCATCTTGCTGGCCCAATTATATATTTTTTAATACATACCTGTGTACATTTGTGAATCTCTTTTCGAGCAATGTTCATTCAGATCCTTTGGCCATTTTTAATTGGTTATTTGTTTGCTTACACCTGAGTTGCTTGAGTTCTTATATGCTTTGGATATTAACTTTTTGTCACATGTGCACTTTGCAAATATTTGCTTCCTGTCTGTGAGTTATCCCTCTGCTCTGCTGATTGCTATCCTTGCTGCACAGCTTTTGAGTTGGAGGCAATCCCGTTTGTTGATGTTTGCTTTTGTTACCTATGTCTTGGTTTTATATCCCCAAAGACAGCATTGCTTGGACCAGCGTTAAGAGCATTTTCTTATGGTTTTTTTTTTTTTCTTCCTGTAAGTTGATGACTCTGGGGCTACATTCATGTGTTTAATCCATTCTGAATAGCTTTGTATGCGATGTGAGCTAAGGGTATATATTCATTCTCTCTGGGATTTCCCACCACTTACTGAAGACTGTCTACCTCTAATTATTGTTCTTGGAAACTTTGTGGAACTACGGTTGATTCAAAACACATGAATTTGCTTTGTTTCTAGGCTCTTCCTTCTATGCCTGCCTGTACGCCAGTACCACATTGCTCTGATTACTGTAGCCTTGTAGTATATTTTGAAAGGAGGTTGTGTAAGGCCCACAGCAGCTTTGTTCTTTGTGCTCAGATTGCTTTGATTGGGGTGTTTGTGGTTTTGTATGAATTTTAGGAGTTTTTTTCTATTTCTTAAAAAGTTTATGTGTGACAGGTGTGTTACTAAAGGAGAAGTGGGTAAAATGGTGGAATTTAAATGCGAGTTATACAAGGAACTGCAGGGATAAAGGAGAAAAAGGAGCTCAAGAGAGGTGGGGCCATGGGGGACAGGTATTATCAAGGGAGAAATGGGAAAAATGAGGATATTTTAAATGAGGAGGGTGTGGAGGGAAGGTTAGACAGCAAAAGAGAGAGAAATAATGCCTAGCTAGTATAAAGACCAGAGAGAATTGTATTAGTCCTACTGACAAATTACACATAGATTATCTCTATCTGTGTAGCTGAGGGCTACAAAACAAGAAACAGTGCCAGACAGGAGAAAACTTCCTTTGAGTTGTTGGCCAGGGTAGTTCAAGTGACTCCCCAAATTACACAGATTATTGTCACAGCCCTTGATTTCCTCCTGGAATTTGAAGGTAAGACTCTATTGCTGAAGACAGGATACTTCAGAGACAGGATTTGGATCAATGGAGCTGGAACTGACCTAGAAGCCACTTCCCCTGAAGGCTCTCTTAGAGCTTTGGAGAGTACTATGCAAACTGCTAAGGGAGAACATCAGTGGATGGTCCAACCCCAACTTTAAGGCCTAATAACCACATCAATGACTGGCACAGCAAATGACATTGGTGCAGTAGTGGCACTTTTATCTTGGGGGTGATCAACAGCTACCTAATTGGACTTAAAGCCCACTCAGTGGGAGGAAGTTCATGTGTGGTATGGTAAACACAGCCAAATATACATGGCTGGAGAGGTCATAGATCTTAGAGAAAACCTCAAGGCTGTTTTATCCCTAGACAAATGTAATTTCTTACTATGTGCAAAATATGGGTCCTTATGTTTACAGATAAGTATCCCAGTCACCACTCACCAAAAAAGCTTCTATTTCAAGAGATGGAGATTATTACAGAGTAAGTTCCACAAGTAGTCACACACAGACATTGTCTGTGTACTGCCCAATCCTAAGTGGCACATCTACAATGCAACCTCTACACCTAAGGCTCATGGACCACAGAACAGGGGTAAAGAGGACACTAATGCTCCTCTCAATTCTCAGCAATGAAGTTCTCTCAGGCAACAGAGGGCCAGGGACACCAAAGGTCATAAATGGCCAAAGCGTAGAGAATAAGAGTCTGCAGAGTGTGCGTCCTTGGACAGGACTCCTATAGTAAACTTCACTCACCCAAGTCTGAAGGGCCATTTTGGAAGAGGAGCCAGAAAGATTGTAAGAGCTGAGGAGGTGCATGATCATATGGAAATAGAGTCCCACAGGTTCCTGGGACCTTGCTCAAATGAACCTACACGGTGTCAGCATGCACAAGACCCATGCAAAGGCAAGCAGATAAACACACTGCACAGAACTGTGGAAATGGGCAGCAGACCTCAATCTTAGTCGAAGAATTATTGCAGCTGATTACTGCTGCATGAAAAAGAATTGATCTTCATAAGGGGGAGACTCTGGATGAACTGATTAGACCCTAGTGGATGAACTTGCACTGACAGACATCTGGGGATGCTAGCTTGATATGATGGGCTTTGACACAGATGACAGAACATATGAATTCCAATGCTGGCACTGCAGGAAGGTGCCAATGGGGACGTGGGTATAGAGATTATTGGGATGTTCTGTGTGAAGTACACAAAAGTTCAATAAAATATATGTAAATAAAGCATATTGAAACAAATGTATTGAAAAATATTTTGTTTATTTATTTATTTTTACTTTATGTATATGAGTGTTTTCCTGAGTGTATGTAAGTGTATCATGTGATTGCAATGCCCACAAAGGCCAGAAGAGGGTGTCAGATCTTCTGGAACTGGAGTTATAGAAGGTTGTTAGCCACCATGTGGGTGCTGGGAACTGAACCCAGATCCTCTGCAAGAGCACCTAGTGCTCTTAACTGTTGAGCCATCTCTCCAGCATCTCTCTCTTTTTTTTTTATTTCTATAAAAATTTTCTTTGTAATTTTTTTCTTTTTAAGATTAACTTTTATCTATGCATATGTTTCTCTCTGTGTATATATGCTTATGTGCATGTGTGTGTAAATACCTATGGAGGCCAGAAGAGGGCACTGGACATCCTGAAGGTGGAATTATAGAAGGTTGTGAGCCATCCTATCGTATGTGTATGCTAGAACTTGGGTCCTCTGCAAGAGCAGTAAGTGCTCTGAAGCACTGAACAATTTCTCTAGCCCTCACTGGGATGTGAAAGGGATAATACTGACTCTGTAGATGATTGGGGAAAGTCTGGATATTCTAACGATATTGATTTTTCCAGTCCATGAACATGGGCTGTCTTTCCATTTACTCACCTCTTCTTCAGTTCTCCTCACCACTGACTTACAGTTTTCAATGTATAGATCTTTTCCCTCATGGCTAAATTTATTCTCAAGCCTTCGTTTTTTTCACTTGTGTGAGGCTACTGTAGAGCAGATTGCTTTCGTGATTTCCTTCTTGTGTAGGAAGGGCTGAATTTAAACAAGAAACACATTAAGCTGGTGGTTGGTTCTGGAGAATGAGCATAAGGAAGACAAGAAGATGCCTGTGTGCAAGGAGGGTGAATGAGCGCTTGGGGCACAGGATGTGGATCACAGTAGGAGTCTGCATAACAGAAGAAAATGCATGGGATGTTCTCCTAGAAGAGTGACAAGTTGGGCATGGGCAATGGCTAAAAGCACAGAATGTTCAGACTAGTATTTCCATCAAAAGGTGCAGCAAGGCGGAACGTGTATTTAGCAGGTGCAGCAGTAGGTGAGACACCTGGGAGAGCTCCTGGGCAGGATCCGGGAGTCTAGGTGTACTCTCCCATGACTCACTGGGCACCAATGCAAAGTTACAGTCTTTTTCTGACTCAGTTTCCTCATTTGCAAAACATAGGAGTTAGAACATATCAAGAAATTCTTCAGGGGATGGAGAGATGGCTCAGAGGTTAAGAGCACCGGCTGCTCTTGCAGAGGACCTGGGTTCAATTTCCAGCACCCACATGGCCCCTAACAACCATCAGTAACTCCAGTTCCAGAGGATCTGATGCCCTCTTCTGGCCTCTGCAAGTATGGCATGCATGTGGTACACATGCACACAAAACACTCATATACACGAAATAAGAATAAACAAACAAACAAATAAATAAATAACTTTCTTTAGCTGTGAGATGGCTCAGGAAATAAGGTTACTTGCTGTTGAGGCTGATGACTTGAATTCAATCCCTGGAATTCACATTGTAGAAGGACATCCATAAGCTGTCCTCTGACTTCTACATGTGTACCATGACATGTATGCCTCCCTCACACAATAAATATATAAATGTTTGAAAAAATAAAGATGGTTCTTCAGAGGAAATGAGCTGGGGGCATGCCCTTGCCCTCTGGATATGGTATGCAAAGCTGCGTGCATATCTTTCCCTCCATGGAGGAGCCTGCGGCTTCACCTGCGGAGGAAAGTGACATCAGATGTCCTATGTCCCACCCACAGTTAGAGATCTGCTGGTAAAGACTGTTCTCTAAACATGCTAGGGGTGAAGCTTGTCTCACCCAACCAGTTCCTGGAAGGCAGAGGTACGGGTGACAGGTTGCCCTTGTGTCTCTTGATAAATGTGTCTCAATGCTCCATGGTAGCCTTGTACATCTATCTGTACAGTCATACACAGTGGCATGTAGGCTTCTCAGAGCACCTGGATCCCCCAGATGCACTGTCCCTGGACAGCTCAGGCTTGTTCCTGGTTTCCAGACCATCTGTCTCCTTTTCAATTCCTCAGAGTCCCACGAAACCTGGCAGAGCCTTATAAGTAACCTTGATATCTCCCCCAAAGAGGATTCCACAGGTGAGGTGTGGGCCTCGCATATAGCCTGTCTGCCATCAGTCACGTCCCTTTCTTTTTCACTGCGATCCTTCATGGGTAACGACCAGAGGCCCAGTGCCACCTCAGCAGCTAACACACACTTGATCCCAAAGCAAACTAGTTTCTTTAGTTATTTAAAAATCACAGAGTGACTGTCAGTAGGGTTGTAGTTCCTAAGCTGTACCTCAGGCTCTTCAGAGCCAAGTGTGTGGAGAGGTGGTGGGTCTGTAGGAGGGGACGATGCTTGCTCCATTCCCTGTCCTTGGCTCTACTTCAGCCCATGGTACTTTGTGCGAAGAACTCTCTGAGTTCTTTCCCACAGTGCCCCAGGATGACCAGTGTGGAATGAGACTAACAAAAGACAGCACAGGTCTCGTTGAGGCAGTGGAAAGAGATGCCTACGTCAATAGTTCACCGACACAGGCTTTGGGCCCAGGCCCTGGGTGAAAGTGGTTGCTGCGACTGTATAGAACAACCTGGCTTATGGTTTCACACAGTCCATCTTGCAGAGGAGAAGCAGGATTTAGGAATTTACAGGCTCAGTCTTGGCACAGGCTCCTCCCCCTGAGGTTGGGGCCACCATAGCATGTGGTGTGATGCTTGCCTTGGCCCCTGATGGATGGTCTTGCACCTACCTGGGCAGTCCAATCGGAGCTTGTCCTCCCACACATGCCATCTGATGGTCCGGCCAAGATACACTTCCCTTCCTGGCTGCCAAGCCCGGGTTGGGCTCAATCCCTTCTCTTCACATATTTCAGACTCTGAACCAGCAGGGGTGGCATTTGAGCCTGGCCGGCAGGCTGTGTGCTCTGCAGAGGACAGGACAGGGACTCTGGGACTGGAAGCCACCGCAGCCTGGCTCAGGACATGGCTGAGGGAGATGGAGGAATCTAGAAGCAGATCTCTGATCCCAAAGGAGAGGCTGGCGGGCTGAGGAAGATGGCAAGCCCTGTGACTGAGCTATAGGACGGTTGCCAAGCCCCAGGGCCTGGCTGATGGCAGCCTGGCTGCCGGGACACCCTCACACTGGCTGACGGAGCCAAACCAGCAGTGGAGAGTGGCCTGTCCTCCCAGATATGTGGGAATGAGGGCACTGACTCACCCGTCCAGCTGGACATCACTGCTGAGGGCTGGAAGGCCAGGGAATGATTCCAGCCAGGGCCAGTAGCCTCAGGGTGCCCTTGAGTTGGGGATGGGCTCTTTGAACTGGCCAGGGTAAGCTTGGCAGCCCCTTGTTTTGCTGAGTGGAGGTATGTGTGCTCACTCTCTGCTCCTGGGGAGTTGGGGCCAGGCACAGAGCCCTGTGGATAGACAAGATGTATGTCGAACTTGAGATCACAGCCCTGGACCTATAAAAAGACAAGCATGAGTTCTAATCCCAGGCAAGCAGCATCGTTATCTCTCTAGTCCTCATCTTTTTACTATGATATGCAATGCAAACAGCAGACAAAAGCTCTGGGCACGCTGGCCGCAGTGTTGCTGCTGGTTTTCTGCATCCGGGCCAACGGGTCTGCCCCATACTATGGCCTAGGCCTCTCAGGAAGAGAAAGCAGACTGGTCCGACCTCCTAGCCCACCACTGTTGTTCCTTTTCTTCCTATCAGACTTCTTCATTATAGGTCGGTCCTTCAGGGAGACCAGCAGATACCCCACCACGCTGCAGGGGCTGGGGAGCCTAGTGAGGGACTGGAGTCACCTCCTGACCTGGCCTCAGGCTGCGGGCAGAGGAAGGAATGATTTGAAAGGCAAAGTCGCCCCAGGAGCTCCTGCCCACCTGCATTGTGCAAGCAGAGAAGCAGCCCAGCCTGTGGGCATCTTAGCTGGGACAAGTAGCAACACCGAAACCTTGATGCTTACCAGGCTCCCATTCCAGGATGCCCAAGTCTAGTTCAAAGGTGTGGTAAGACTTCATTCTGGCCCTGGTTGCTGGCAAAACAAGCCCATCTTTAATCTGTCCTCTAAGCCTCCCAATTTGTACAGTCTGCCACACCCTCCAGCACCCTCTGCTGTGGGAGATTTGGCGGGAGGAGGCTTTCGAATGCCTTTAAAAAATTTTTTTGGACGTATTTATTTTATGTGTACAGGTGTTTTGCCTGCAGGTGTGCAAGTGCACCACATGCATGCAGTGCCTACAGAAGTCAGAAGAGGGGTCGGTCCCCTGGAACTGGAGTTACTGACAGTTGTTAGCTACCATGTGGGTGCTGAGAACTGAAATCAGCTGTTAACCACTGAGACATCTCCTCAGCCGCTCTGCGCCTTTGTTGATGATGCCCAGGTGAGTGCTGAGCAAACAAGAGGGAGTGATCCTTCAGACACATGGACATACTACCAGCCACTGTCCATACTGACCAATCAAAGTAGGACCTGAATGTGGAAGCAGGGTCAGCAGAGGATTGGAGCAGGAGCCCCTGATTTGGAATTTGGCATTTTGGATGTAGAGCGGGTCGTCTGGCCATGTATGCTGGGTTCAGGCAAGTGAACCCTGATCCCAACTTGTCCAGAGAGGCCTCTAAAATCCCAAGGCTCCAAGCATGCCTATATGAGCTTATCAGGTTGGGTTGTGGGGTGTGATGCTGAAGCTGTGAGCCTGTTTTCTAGGACAGGTCCCTTGTGTGGTGCCTATCAGAGGCTGGCTGTGGGAGGCAGACTTCCAGTGTCCCCCAAAGGGAAGAGCCCTTGCCTTTGTTCCTAGAAAATACCCCATACCCAAGGGGCCCTTGGGACAGTTCATTGAGCAGGTCATAGCTCTGGGATTAAAGAACAGGACCTGAAGGAGAATCACCTTTAACAGACCTATTGGTGATGCACATAAATCACACACATCTCATGCTTAGAGAAAGGGTAGCCTGGAGCCCTCACTACTTGTAGTGAGGCTGGAACAATGCAATGTCACAACCACAGCCGTGGAGAACCCAGAGCTTTGATTTGACAGGAAAGGGATAAAAGTCTCACAGCATTGATTTTTCTGATTTTCATTATCTTTTTATCTTCTTATGCATGCCATTACAGAAATGTCCTCCCAGCCAAGCATCCGCTGTAGAAGTCATGGCTTTCAGCTGGCTGTGATGTGTTTAAAGGGAACAGGGTCACGGACCTGCAATGACCTCCAAGGGCATGGTCCCTAAGGCTCCCTGGGGAGCAAGTGAGGTGACTGCTCCCTAGGGTGGGGTGGGGCTCAGTGGAAGTAGAGTATATGGAGGAAAAGGGCCGCCAGCTTGTAGTTTTGTATTTGGATGTCAAACAGGTCATCTGGGCTGTTGACACTACTTTCAGGTAGATGAGCCTTGACTCAGGAACCTCTAAAATTCCCAGACTCCAAGTATGTGGGTGTGTTTGTGGAATGGTGGGCTGGGACACCCTGAACCCACAGAGGGTCAGACCTGTAGGGCAGGCTCTGCAGGGGACACAGCTTGTGCGGTGCCCGTCAGAAGCTGGTGGTCGGGGATAGGCTCCTGGGGTCCCACAGAAGGAGAATCCCTTGCCTTTGTTTACAGAGTTGACAGACCAGCCCTGGACAAGCTCTTGAGCTCTACTGGGGATGACTTGGGCGGTCTCTCCATATATCTGCTTTGCTGAGCTAGCTGTACTAAGCATGAATGGTGCCTATACTAAGGCTTGATGTGTGCTGACAGGGCAGTCTGGGCAGAGGCTGGCCTGGGTGGGTGTGTTGAGGGAAGGAAGGAGGGGAGGAAAGGTAAGCTAAGCCTCCTGGGTCTGATTTAAGAGATCAATTTAAGGCTAGGCTTCATGAATCCTAGGAGAAAGAGTGAGGGTACTTGCAAATTGATGATTTTGCATGTCTGAACAATCTCATAGCTTATCACAAAGCCTAGTACTCGATGACCCATGAGTCAATGCACTCAAAGTTCAATACATGTGCATACATACCCTGCAGCCCCACCGTGCCCTAGGCATGGCTGGGAGCCGGGGAGCCCTAGGATCTCATATTGGGCAGGAAAGCCCTGAGCACTGCCAACAGAGCATCAGACAATGAAACTAGGCTTCAAGTAGGTGCTGGAGATGGGAGAAGGGGTTACTGCCTGAAGAAAGTCAGGTGGTCTGGTCATCTGTGAAAGAGAAGATGCTAAACCCTCACAGAGAGGTGGATGGGGTGAGGAGGGAGCCACATTCCTGGAATAGGTTAGGCTTGGAAGGCTGTGGCTCAGCAGCAGGGAGGTGGATAGAGTTAGGAGCTCTGAAGAGCCTGGGGGGCGGGGGAGGGGAGGCTGTGCTGCTGAATACACATAGAAGGTTCTTGTCTTCTTTCTGAGCGTTCTCTGTTCTGGATCATATCCTCATACTTTGGTTCAAGCCTCTGGGACATTTCATCCAGGAAGGCCCTCCAGGCCTGGGTGGGAGCTAAGTGTAGTTCAGAAATCTAAATGTGCTTCCAAAAAGCCAAAGTATCTGCTAGAATGCTAGAACCCAGACACCCCCTCCCAACACACACACACACACACACACACACACACACACACACACACCCTGAGAGTGACTCAGCAGGTCTGCAGTAGAGCATTTCAAAACAGGTCCCAGGTGCTTCTGAGATAGTACACTGACCAATGGACCAATGTACAAGTGACATTTGTGCAGTCTGTTCACAGGAGATGCCCCAGGCAGTGGTCAGCTGGGAGGTCTTATTCCCCTTGGCCTAGTAACTTCTGGGACCGTCGTTGGTGCTTAGAGTCCATGTATAGGGGATGTGATGGGGTACAACATCTCCATTCCATGGGCCAGGCCGGGCTTTGATGCACAGCAAAGCCCAAGGTCACTTGGTGACAGTCTGGGGACAGGCTTGAGGAGAGGAATCCTGGGCCCCAATCTCCTGCCTAGAAGACTGGCAGAAATTACTTCAGACCAGGAGGACAGGACCAGTCAGTAAGTGGAAATCAGATGGGTATGTACTATTATGTTCTTTGCTGTGCAAAACAAAAACAAAAAACAAAACAAAACAAAAAAACTGACAAAAGCATCTTATGTAATAAAGGGTTTGCTTGACTTGTGAGTTTGAACTGTGGTTTGAAGGCCCGATCGTCCTACAGAGGAAGGCACGGTGGCAGGAGCGTGAGGCAGAGGGCACAACATCCGAAGTCAGGAAGCAGAGAGAGGAACGCAGGCACTCAGCTCCCTTTCTCCTTTGCATCGTCTGACACTCCAGCCCCTGGGATAGGGCCGCCCACACGTAGGGTGGGTCTTCCCACCTCAGTAAGCCCAGCCTAGAAACCTCTCAGGGACTTGTCCAGAGATTTGTCTCCTAGAACATTCTAGATCCTGTCAAGCTGACAATCAGATGAACCATCACTGGATGTACATGGGTGTGAACACACACACACACACACAGCTCAACAGACATACGGAAAAGAACCCAGATTGGTTGTAACCATGGGTAGCCCCTTCCCATTCACGAATGTCAGCTCCCTCAAGCTGGAAAAATTAGGGGATACAGATTGGATGGTTTCTTCTGAGCAAGGCCTGAGGGACTGCGCTGGTAACCGCACCATCATCTGATTAGAGCTCAATTTAAAGCAGTTAATAGACATCTGAAACTTTGCAAGACTGGGCAATTACCAGGCACAGCCGGAGAGCACACTGCCAGAGTGCACTGCGTCTGTGGGGACCAGTCCATCTATCAGGGTGTCATCAGGCACTCCAGGGACCTCCAGTATGAATAGCATCGCCCAGAGGCCACTTGTAGTGCAAAACAAAAGGAGCTTTGCCCTGGCAGCTCTCTGGGGGAGGTGGGGACTCAGAGGCAATTTCCTGGAGTCCCCACCAGCTTCGCCAGAATAGTGCAATGGTCTAGGAGGCTGCCGAAGGCTAGCCAGCCGGTTCCTCTCCCCAAGGTCCCCTGGGTTCTGCCTGCTGCCACTGGTCCAATTAGCATCCTTCTGAGGGGCTGGCAAAGAAAAACAGGTCCTGAGAGGTGAGGGACCCCCAGAGAGAAAACACTAGCTGTGGAGGCTTCAGGAAGGGCCTTGGAGTCAGCCTAGACTAGGATTCCTCCAGCTCTGCTTTACACAGAGTGGCGACCCTGGAGAATGTATCCGCCCTCCGGGAGTCTTGGTTTGGTTGGTCTTCAGAATTAGGAAAGAATGACAGTTATGAGAGCGATTCAAAGGGATGAAAATATGGAATTCGCCGAAACCTCCATGACGCGAGGTTGCAGACAGGATCTGTGGCTCGGGGTGTGGTGGGCAGAGTGAGATCTGTGTTTGCGTCTCAGCGACTTGCTGTGCGACGTGTGGAGACACATTTAACCTCTCTGAGTCTTGATGCCTTCATCTGTATCATCTGTATGGTGGAAATATTTATGGTATTTCCCCCAAAGAAATGAAAAGGAAAAGTGCAAACTGCCTGACTGGTAACAGGGCAGCCGTGACTCAGAGAGAGGGTGGCCCGGCCCTTCTCCACAGCCAAGTGCCTGCCTCAGGTGTGTGCCACCCTCCCAGGCCTGGCCAGGCTGGGGCGGGGAGGCACTGCCAAGCCCTGGATGACCCACAGCAGTCTGCCTGCCCAGCGGTTAGCTCAGGAAAGCCTCAAATTATACAATTTATGAAACCCAATCCAGTTTTCCGACTGGAACGTGTGATTAGAGAGATTACACATTGACTGTTGCAATTATGGTAATCTTGATGTGTGGACAGATAACTGGCAGCGGGGCTGTTCTGAACGGTCTATTTATAGGCTAAGATTCTTGCTATCTCAAGGCAGACATATGGGCCATAAAGGCAGGCGACAAAAAAACAGGAGGGGGAGGCAGCGAGCCTCCCTCGGAATGAAAAGACACCAAAGGAAACCGTAATTAGGGCTGGGACTGGCTTATGTAAATCAGGTAATACTTTCAAAACAGACATGAGATCCGGTTTTAATAAAGCGTATTGGAACAAATGGCAGAATAATGACTTAATAAATCTAAATACAAATATTTTGTTCCGTCTCCAAAATGAACAGCCCTGACATCTGCCGAGCCCGGGCCTGGGCGAGGGGGCGGTGCTCAGTGTTACTGGATTCTTACGCTCCCTCAGCAGGCTTGAGGATTTTAATTTTTAGCCTTCTGCTAAATTACATGGGCTGTCAGTCAACTGTGGGAGATATTTTGAGTAGAGAGATTTATACAAACACAGAGAGCACACTCAGTAGACTTTGCACAGTATCGTTTACACCGGCCTGGGATGTAAATCACAGGTTGTTCACGACCTGAATTACAGCTTTTCTGGAAAGACTGCCTGGAGATTATTCACCAGTAGGAGGAATCTACTGGCGTTTTCTTGATGCCCCTCTCACCCTAGTATGAATCAGAAATGCTCTGATTGCTCTTTTGGGCTTCCCAGCACTTCCCATCCCAGCTCTGGTATCGAAACCGGAGGTTGCCGGCTCATGAGGCAAAGAAGTTGCACAGGTGCGTTTGATTAGCTAACTGATGTTGACCTGGGCGCAGCCTAATCTTTGAAAATGAATTGCAGTGCTAGGCAGGGTGGTTCAGGCCTGTAATCCCAGTACTTGGGAGACGGAGGCCTGGAGGATCTCAAGTTCAAGATTAGGCAGGAATACTAGTGGGTTTAAGGCTAGCCTGGGCTCCTTCATCCATAGTGATTCACTGCTAGAGCAGAATATATTGGGTAAGCATGACTTCTGTAGGTCTTGACTGTCTCCAAATTCCCATTATCCTCATACTTATGTTTCTGATCTGGGCCTGTTAATACTTTTTGTGTATTATATTCTCCTATTTTTCTTGTGTAGTAGAATTAGGTTACAGAATTAGTAATTTATGCATACATTATTCATGCGATCCTCAACTGTTTTCCCCAAGCCTATGGTTTATTTTACTACAAAGGTAACATGAATATCATATATACCCCACATACCTACACACACACACATACACACACACATACACACACACACACACACAAATGTACACACTTTGAATATTCCAAAAGCTCCTTTTGGAAGCCTGGTCTTCAGAGCAGCAATGTTGGGAGATGGTAGAACCTTGATGAGGAGGAGCTTAGCTGAGAGGTACATAAGTCATTAGCGAATGAGTTATTGCAGCTCTCCTAGAGCCAGCTCCCCAGAAAGTGGGTTGTTGAGAAAGAAGGCTACATACCCTACCGCCTGGATTTCTGACTCGCCATGTGATCTTTCTCCCGCATCCACTCCCACCGTAATGTTCTCCACCATGCTGTAGCAAGAAGGATCCTCACCAGAACCCGTGACCGTGCTGTTTGCACTTTCTGTCCTCACAACAGTGAGCTAAATATAGCTGTTTTCTGCGTGTATTTCCAGCTCTAGGTATTTTGTTGTACCAATGGAAAAAAGATTAATGTTACGTGTGTGTGTGTGTGTGTGTATGTGTGTGTGTATGTATGTATGGGGGATTATTAATTATCCTTACTCAAGGATGGCTAATCTTTATTCTAGTGTGTTCTGTTTTGTCTTTTTAAACAGACGATGATTGTTATACTGATGGTCTTAAATTGACAAAATTAAAAGCTGTTAAGTTTATGTCAGTCTTGTATATTTCACAGGGCTGTTTAATCTCAATGACTGGGTGTTACATCATCGAGCAGTTGTAGATTCTGAGTAGGAGGGTGCTGTCAAAGGTGTTCATCTGAGCCTCCCCGTGTGCATCTTTCCATGCTTCCTCTCCACTTGTCCCTTCCGACCCATCTACCCCTTCCTTCATGCATTCATTTAGCTGGCTAGTCATACATTTGCATGTCTGTCTATCTATTCGTATAACCATCCATCCATCCATTAGTGCATTTATCCACTCATTAATCCATCCACCCATCCACGCATCTACGCACCTACCCATCTATCTGTCCATCTGCCCATCCATTCAACCAACTATTCGATCTACAGAGCTGTGCTTACCGTGACTCTGTGCTCACCGTGTGCTTACTCAAATGGTCTTGCTCTTAGGTTATAGGTCCAGTTGACAGAGTCCCTCTGGTAACAGTCTGTGTTCTCCTTAAAGCACATGCCCTGTGACTTTTACCCATCATCTGTTTATATGAGGGTCCTGCAAATAGTGGACCTCAGTCTCCTATCAGCTCCTTAACTGCTCTGTTTCTTTCTCCAAGTTTCATGCCTCACTGAAAACCACCAATATTTTCTTCTCTTAGAAAAGTTTCCTGGATTGCCCCTATGATGGTCATTTCAGGCCTTCTCTTGGTCAGGTTCCCCATCCTTCTTCACTAAGGCACTTTGCCCAGTCATGCTCTCACTGTGACTGCTGTTCTTAGGAACTCACTTGGGGTCTGATGGCCCCATTTTACCAAAGACACAGAAGGCCACTAGGCCCCTGAACCTGAAAGTTTTATTTATACGCACCGTTAAGTCCCTATGTGACCATGGATTCAATTCAAACGGTGTTTTTTTTTTAATAGGTTGTTTAATGATTTTTTTTTTCTTTCCCTGGCAGGAAGTCCTAAAAGTATCTCCTCCTGTTGGACATTATTTCCAACCACTCAATTTCAATGGTAACAATCCTCCCTGGAGTTAGAGTAGGGTGAGCCTCTTCTCTACCTGAAGAACTTGAAGATCTGAGTGGGCCTTCATCTTGTGGCTGGATATGAAGTGCCCTCTGACAGGCCTGTGTGTTGAAGGATTGATCCTCTAATCATCGAGAGGTCATGGGTTCCTGAGGTTGATTTCTTCGATGGAATCAAAGTAAGACGTCGTTGCTGGGAGGTAGGGCTGGCGTGGAGGCAGCAGGCCACTGAGCGTCTGCCACAGGATGCCTGACTCCCCTTCCCACCCTTGCTTCCCAGTTGCCATGAGCTGAACAGCCTTCTTCTCTGTGCCCTGCTACATGTTGCTCTGACTTATCTTAGGCCCAAGGCAATGAGGTTGAGCTCACTATGACTGACACTTCTGAAGCCATGAGCCAAAATACATCTTTTCTCCTTTAGACTGTTTCTCTGGAGTATTCATCACAATATAATAATCTTCTAGTTCTTCTCTTGTCTGCAGACTGATGCCTAGTGTCCTAGTTTGCTTTTATATATATTGCTGTGATAAAAACACTGACCAACACCAACTTGGGGAGGAAAGGGTTTAGCTGGCTTACATCTCCCAGGTCACAGTTCATCACTGAGGGAGCCCAGGGTAGGAACTCAGGGCAGAAAACTGGAGGCAGGAGCTGAAGCTCAGGCCATCGAGGAAACACAGCTCCTCTGGCCCCTCTGGCCTGTGTTCAGTCTGCTTTCTTATACAATACAGAACAACCTGCCCAGGGGTGGCATGACCCACAGTGGGCTAGACCTTCCCACATCACTCAACAATCAAGAAAATACCCTACAGACATGGACACAGGCCAGTCCAATGAAGGAAATTCCCCAATTGAGGCTCCTTCAGCCCAGGGGTGTCAAGTTGACAACTGAAACTATCTAGCACACCCAGTAATTCCCCATTAGAATACTCTTCATTGTTGATGCCACATGCAGGGAGATTAAAGCATTGAAAATTCTTTTTACATTTATTTGTGTGTGTGTGTGTGTGTGCGTAGTGTGTATGCATGTGCCATGTGTGCCATGGTACACACGTGGAGGTCAGAGGGGGTTCGTTCTCTTCTTCCACTCTGCTGGTCTCAGGGATTGAACTCTAGTCATCAGTCCCGGTGGCAGGCACCTTCACCCACTGAGTCATCTCACCAGCCCCAAAGTAAAGTTTTGAAGATCAAAGTTTGTGGACTTTGTGGGCTATTGTGGGAAAAAGAACTGACTGCTGACAGCTGTCCTCTAATCTCCATGCACATGATATGGCACAGGCAAACCCACACACACATGCACAATAAATAAGTGGAAGAATAAAATAATCATAAGATTAAGTTTGATAGGAGGTAAAAGGCATTGACTAGGAAGGCCTTACCCCAGAGTCAGGGTGGGAAACAGACATAATGGATGGTTCAAAAACTTCACTCTTTTGCTTTAAATGGGAGAGTCATACGTGGTTCTCTCTACTCTTGTTGAGCCCTATGCCTTTCAGTGTCTACCCAACAACTCCATTGAGTATCATAGATTTTGCTTTCTTTATAGTACACCTGCCCTTTGGGATCCATGAGGCACTGGTCCATGCACTGGTCTTCTGAACACCGAAGTCTGTGGATGCTCCAGGGTTCTATATCCAATGCAGTGTTGGTATCCAAAGGATACCAAGTGAAGGCCACTGTGCATACCCCCCATGTACCTGAAGAACCCAAAGCATCTCTAGACAACTTAGAACACCTCAGACAGTGTAGATCTGTGGCAGTAGTTGTTTCATTGTATTGTTTACAATGGCAAGAAAAATAGACAGCACATGTTTAGCCCAACTCCATGTTTTTTCCTGAGTACATTTCATCCATGGCTGACTGAATCCCCAGCCATGTAGCCTGTAGACATGGAGAACCAATGTTTTCCACAATCCTTAGTGTGGTGGTTAATCTCCATTTTCAATTTGACAGGCTTTAGAATCCCATTAGAACTAATCTCTGGGCACATCTTTGAGGGGTTTTATAGATTAGAATAGTTGAGGTGAGAGGATTTGCCCTAACTGTGAGCAACACCATTCTGAGGACTAGAGTCCCTGACTAAATAAAGAGGTGAACTGAGCCCCTCCTCATCACTCTCTGCTTCGCCGTCATCATCATCATTAGTTTGTTCTACCCCCAAATAAGCTAAGACCATTAGATAACTGCAACTCCAGCAATCAAGTCTTCTCCAACAGCAAGAAAAGTCATACAGTTACTTAAAGTTCGTTCTGCCAGTGAGTCTGGGAACTGATGTGGGTAGGAAGGGTGAAATCAGGGAGGCCTTGGAGGTGAGAAAGTTAGGGTCCTCCTGTCAGGGTAGAGCTGCCTGCATCCTGTACTTGGCTGTCAGTTCTTGGGGTCAGGGGCTGGCTCTTGCCTCCCTCGCCGTCTTCCAGTGCTAGGCAGGGTCGTTCACCCTGACGGGCAGTGAGTAAGACTGCACTGGCTGCCAGCACTCCTTGCAGTGAGTAAGACTGCACTGGCTGCCAGCACTCCTTGCTTCTCGATGGTACTCAGATACAAAGTGGCTAGTTGCCTCCTGCACCTGCCACCATGCCCTCCCCCACGGCAGGGACTGTCTGCATGCACAGTCAACCCTTCTTCCATAAGTTGCTTCTTGTCAAACATTTTTTCTTGCAGTGAATGTACTTAGTGTCCCTTGCCATCCCCTGCTGTCACTAAGCCTGAACACACGGGTCCTCTTTCCTCAGGTTCTTCCTGTCTAAGGCCAGACACTCAGTGGACTCAGCCCCTCTGAGTCACCAACTGCTGTCCCAAAATACCCTGTGTACCAGTGGGTCAGGCAGGGTGTTTATCATGGGGCCACAAGGGCAGGAGGGCCCTTTCTGTGAAATGGGAGAGGCAACAGGGAGTTTCTACAAAGACATGTTCAGACACCCATGGGTGTGTGTGCCTAGACCAGAGCCACTTATCTCCACAGAGCATTGGAAGGCTCTGGGGACCCTGCACTTCACTGGAGAGAAACACTCTTCTAGGTACAGTATGAGATATCACCCTTGACCTAGCTGGAATTCAGTGATGTTTGCTTTATGTCTTGACTTAATTGGCCTCGGGATACCCAGGCAGCTGGTAAAGCATTCTGGGTGTGTCTGAGGAAGGTTCAAGAAGAGATGAGCATGTGAATTGGTAGGTGAAATAAGGAGGATTGCCTTCCTCGAGCTGGTGGGAGCACTCCGGTTCACTGAGAGCTTGAACAGAGGAAGAGGTGGAGGAGGAGTGACTTTGCCGACGGCTTGATTGGAGATGTCTGCCTTCTGTCCTCAGCCAGTGACGTTCCTGGTTCTTGGGCCTTTGAACTTGTACTGAGATTCACTCTATTGCCTCTGCTGATTCTTGGGCTTTCAGATTCTGATAGAATCGCATTACTGGCTCCAGGGCTTCTGATTTGCAGACAAGTGACTGTGGGACTTCTCAGCCACCATAATTACATGAGCCAATCCTGCATCATAAATTCCTCTCTGGGGGTTGGAGAGCTGACTCAGCAGTTAAGAGCACTGGCTGCTTTTGCAGAGGCCCTAGGTTTGGTTCCCAGCACCCACATGGCAGTTAACAACCATCCATAACTTCAGTTTCAAGGGATCTGATGCCTTTTTTTGGCCTCCGTGGGCACTGCATGCACATGGTGCACTTACACGAAAAAACACTCATACACATAAAATAAAAATAAATAGATTAGGGACTGGAGAGATGGCTCAGCAGTTTAAGAGCACTGACTACTCTTACATAGGACTCGAGTTCCATCTGCTAACAAATGTCCCTAACTCTAGTTCCAGGAGATCCATGGCACTCTTCTGACCTCCATGGCATTGCATGACATGGACGCACCTACCTATACGCAGGTGATGCACTCATGCATATAAAATAAAATTAATTAATAATGCATTTTAAGAGAAATGAATTAAAAATTTAAAAATTCTCTTCTCTGTCTTCTAGTTAAAGCTCATTGGCCAAATTTCTTTAAGTGTTTTGTCATCCTAAATTCTCTGATCTTCCCCAGTTCGTTTAAGTTTATTGTGAATTCCTTTTTGAAATAAATCATAATTGCCTACTGTCACAACATGAGGACCACTTGACAGGCATCTATCCTGAGATACCAATTCATTTCAGCCAGCTGGCTGGCAATGAGGGAAAGAGTCCAGCAGCCAGATGCAGTGTCCCAGGCCCCCCATTCCTTCCCCTGGAATCTGGGAGGATGGCCCCTCCCCCTCATGCCCACCAGCAGGAGAAGAGACACATGCTGTAACGGGCGTTTCAAAACTCCCACGCCTTTAAAAAACAAAAAATATTCCAACAGCCCTGAATTCTCATTTTCCCTTTGGATGCCTGACATTTTCTAAGTTACAATCACCAGATGACAAATTATTATAGGGAATGATCAATATATTGTTCATAGAGTTGGCATTTGGGGAAAACAGACTGCCATCCAAAGCGACAGTCTTAGAAGGGCCTGAGAGCAGGGCCTACCAATTAATCAATAGGTAAATATTTCTCAAGTGCATCCATGTGTGAAAGAGCACTGGGTGCAGGGACGAGGAGGACTGGCTATGCAGCCATGCAGAGCTGGCTTTGCTTTGACCCGCTGCTGGTGTGGTCTGACCTTGAAACACACTTTTTAACCCTGCGCACCGTGTGTTTCCCTCCATGATATGAGGCCCAGGATCTTCATCAGGACCAAGCATGATAATGCGCAGGAAATCAGCCACTTTGTTGAGACCTGAGAAGACGGTCACCCCAGCCTTGCCCTTAGGGGGAGCTCTGCTCCAGACTACAGGCTCTGTCCCAAGTGCCCTGAAAGGCCTGGAAGAGGAAGGAGGGGCCTGAAGCTTCAGCAAATCCCAAAGGTCGCTTCAGTGACCTGTGGCTCTTAATGCTCTTGGGGTTTGGTTTCTGAGCAGGCTTTCTTTGGGTCTCTCGGATTATCACATCATTAAGGGAGAATGGAGGCCAGTCCTTGCACAGAGCACATGTGCTGGGTGGTCCCTGACATGTCCTGGGCTCTACCCAAACCATATTCTCTTGGGGAAAGCTCCAGAATGCTGTTTTTGTGCTTCTTTCCCACAGACGGCAACAATCCATTCCCAAGCTCAGCTGGGATCCTTCCCATTCTGAAGAGAATGGCAGAGTGTTCTGTGGACACACTCCCCGACTTGAAGCTCACTTAGGACGCTCGCAGAGCAGACATGGGCCTGTAGTGGACTTACGAGCTTTCCCTTGATTCACGTGGGTTTCCTTTCCCCAGACTGTCCTGGATATCCTCTGTGCCAGGAGGACAGTCTCGGTTCTTGACTCTCAGAAGCCAGGCGGGACTGGTGGGATGTGACTCAGACGGCAGCGGGGCGTCACTTGACCCTGTGTGGCTCATGAAACCCAGCTACCCACCTGCCCACACACCGAGTCCTCTGGGAAGGGGGGAAGAGGGCCTGGGTGGGATGCTGGCTCAGGGGGCTTTAGGAAGTGCTCAGACCAATCCCCCCCCCCCAAAGCCTTGTTGTGAAGGTCACATTACCGGAGATTACAGGGACTTCAGTGCCCCTCCCTTAACAAACTGCTGAGGTAGAAGTGGACAGGAGGAGTCAGAGCCAGACTCAGATGACAGCTAAACCAGAAGTCGTCGGACTCTCAGAGAAAGGGGCTGAGGACGTGGTAAAGCAAACATCAGGTCCTGGGTTCAGTTCCTAGCACCAGAGGGAAAAAAAAAATAATGGCAGAGGACGGCACAGAATGTAGAGAGAAGGTGTGCATGCCAAAGATCCCAGGTGTGAGAGAGGGTGCAGACCCAAAGCCGGGGAGGAGGGGAGGGGGATGTGGGGCCCTCTACCCAGAAGTCACAGCACTCACAGGATTCCAGTGGATGAGCTAAAATATGCAAATGAATGTCAAAATAAAAAAAGGTGGGCAGGGCTGAACAGGAAGAGTCTGCAAAGGCCTCTCCCTAGGGGAGGTGGGGCAATGGGTGCTGACTGCTTAGTGGAGCAAAATTCTTGCCCAGCCCAGGCTCTGGCTCAGTCCTGCCTGCTGGTGTTTCCTAGCTGCGAGGCATCTGCTCCTTGGTTACTGCTACTTCCAGAAGAGACGCTGTCTTCTGTTTGCACAAGTGAGCTTTCTTGATGACTTAGAGGGTAGGGGATGCCTGCCATCTGAGCTGTGATTCCAGCACCTTAACCTCAGCATCTCCTGGCACTGGTGTCTGTATAACGTTGCTATGGGTGACTTGGAATCTGGGTCTCAGCATGAGAAATCAGACCAAAGGGGCAGAGCGATCTGGGGTTGAGCACCAGCTTGACCCTGTGTGGCCTGAACTTTCATTTCCACCCAGGCGGAGGATGGAACTAGGTTTTATTTTAGGCTTTATGTTCATAGAGAATGAATGCAATAGGAATTATCACAGATGACTTTGTCCTATGACCTGGACTTAATAAACATTCACACACTTGGCTGTTTCTACCTCTGCTGCTCTCGGTCCTTCTCTGCCTGTGATCACATTCCCTCTTGAGTATGCATCCCTCACCCCACAGGCCCACCTTTCTCTCTAGAGATGGCTACCCGGTCAGTGCCTCCCTGCCTGGACACTCCACAGTCCAGTGAAGACCCTTCAGTATCCCTTTCAATCTCGTGGACACGGAAAGCCTCCAGCCCAGGATTCTTCCTTCTTCCCTGACTACTTCCTGAGGACAAACTTTGTTCCCGGGGGCTCCCGTCCCCACCCTCCTCCACAGGGGCCTAACACAGTCCACCCTTCACAGATAGTGATTGACTGGTGGCCCTGCTGGTGGCCCTGGCTCTAGATCCTCTTTCCCCAGCTGTCTATGGCAGCTCTTCAATGTTGGGGTGCCTCCCAGGCTTTCCAGGTGGCTGACACCTGCCAGGTTTACCTGTCTCTTAGGTGGAGGGAGGCTTTGTTTTTCTAGAGCCTTCAGGTGTCTTGCTATGGAAGGTTACTTAAGACTCACACAGCAGAGACTTCACATACTCAAACCTGGCCCTCAGTCAAGAACTAAGACCTGAGTTTGGTTCCTAGCACCCACATGACAGTCAATAAGGGTCTGAAATTCCAGTTCCAGGAGATCTAATGGCCTCTTCTGGCCTCCACGGGCATTGCACATTGTACACTAACATACATGCAAACATTCTTACACACAAAATAATCAAACAAAAAAATTTAAAACAAATGAATACCACCACATCTGACGTTCTTATGTGGGCTTTAGAAATCAAACTGAGGTCCTATGCTTACAGGACAAGCACTTACTGCCTAAGCCATCTCTCCAGGTCCCACATTACAGTAAAGCTTTAAGAATGAAGTGACTCACCTCCATACATGTAAGAGGCATGGCCCAGCAACACCTCCCACCATCCTCAGGTAGTCAAGTCCAGGCTTTGGTACCAGAGTCCTGAGTCTGTCTCCTAGTGAAGGTCACTGAGCAGTGCCATGGCACTAGGGTAGTCTCTTCATCTCCTTGGATAGTCATATCTACCTTGCTGGGGTACTGTTGTATATTATAGTGCCTGGCATACAGTCAGTGTTCAGCAGAAAGCTTTGCACATGCTTCTTATGTACCCGTGTAAGCTGGGATGATAATTGGATCTGACCCCAATTCCTTCCTTCTTTTTTTAAAAAAATGATTTTATTATTATTTTTTATGTGTGTATGACTATATTGCCTGCATCTTTGTAAGTGTATCCGTGGTGTGTGATGCCCAAGGAAGTCAGAAGAGGGCCTCAGATCCCCTGGAACTAGAGTTATGGACGGTTGTTAGCGGTCATGTGGATGCTGGGACTCAAACACCAGTCCTCTGGAAGAGGAGCCAGTTGTCTTAACCGCTGAGCCATCTCTCCAGCCCCAGTTTCTTTCTTCCTTCTTAAATGTTTTTGATATATTTGTTTTTATTTTAAAAGTATAAATGTTTTGCCTGCATATATGTATGTAAGTGCTTCTGTGTCATGCAATGCTCATGGAGGCTAGAAGAAGGTGGTTGAATCCCCTGGAACTGGAGTTTCAGATAGTTGTTAGCCATGACACAGATGCTGGGTTCTCTGCAAGAAGGGTCAATGCTTTGCTGAACCATCTCCAGCCTCAACTAGTTTTTAAATTGGATATCTTCTTCCTTCTTCCTTTGAACCTTAATACACAGTCAGGTCCCTATGAACCCTCTGCTCCGCTGCTTAACTCAGTCAAAGAGAGTTGAGGGGAGGCGTTCAGTTGAATTGGAACCTTTGAGAACAAAACTGCTATCCCTAGGACCAGAATGGAGTGGCCTTAGTGGAAAGATAGTCGGTACCCCTCGGTCCAGCCACACCTTCCCTTCCTGTCGGGCTCTTGGTTTATTTACCTGCTCTTCCCTCTACTGGTCATGCTGCCCCTCTCCCAAGAGAGAGAACACTGGATTCTGAAGCAGACAGTAGGACTAGGGGATGACACATCAGGCAGACAGCAGACATCACTTCCCACTGCCCCAGACACACACTCTCCACCGTGATAGCTCATTCAGCTCACCTAGAGAATGAAATTAGAAGTCACGTCAACTCCCCAGAGTCTTGTTAGATCAATCTGACTTACACAAAACAGGCCAGACAGAGTGTGAGGTTTCCATGAAATTAGGCTGTGTCCCCAGGGGCTGCCTTGGAGCTACCCAACGTTTCAGAAAACTGCCAGGCACCCTTTTGCATAATTTATCAATTACACATGACGCAATTCATTGCAGGCAAGAGACCGGTGGCGGTTGGCGGGGGCGGGGGGGGGGGGGGGATGGGATGGAGAGGACCCTGGGAACGGTGTGCATAGGAAACCCAGGCTTTCGTCCTCCCTGGGTCAGATGAATGAACGAACTTGGGTAAGTATTTTTGTTTTGTTTTGTTTTGTTTGTTTGTTTTTTCCACTTGGGGCTCCCAACCACAAAGCAAGAGGTGTAGACAAGGAGAACCAGTGTTCTGTATCAAATTCTAGAATTCGTGTCAATGCCAGATTTGTGGAATCCAAACACTGTGGTAGGTGGGATAAGCTCAGAGCTTGGGCTCTGCCTGGTGAGCTGTGGAAGTGTTTAGTGGCCAAGTTGGGCATGAGATGTGGGTGCCCAAGTGTCAAGCGAACTGAAGGAGCCACAGAGGACTGCCTTTCCAATCTGCTTTGTGTTTATCACACATATAATGCAGCCCCTTACATCTGTCTATCATGTTAACTTCTTAGGCCATCTTTGCTTATATGACTTGACACGGCCCTTTGGGGAAATAGACTGGGCTGCTGTGAGAGTCGAGCATTACTGAAAGATACAGAGGCAGATGTCCAGGGAGCAGGAGTGATTCACCCAAGGCCATCAAAATCACGTGTCATTACTTCAGTGGCTTTTCTCCAACCCAACCACCCATTTCCTCCGGCTTCTGGATCCTACTGGACTGGATCACACGTTTTTCCTGGTGTAGGCAACACTGGTTAGACTTGTTTACCTGCCTGCCCAAGGGCAGAGAGCCAAGCTGTGTCTGTTTCCCAGGCACTGGGTCAAGGGCCTGTCTTGTCATGGATATCCAAGAAGTGTTGATGGATGAAGGAGTGTGTGAGGATCAGAACGAGTCAATTTGGGAATGCCACTCCCTGAACCCAGCCCAGGCTCCTGACTCTGGGTTCTGGCAGACCACGTTCTTACACCTGACCTCTGTGCCATGACTGGAGGCCCATATGAGGCTCAGCTGGGCAGGGTTTCTTCCCTCGGTGTCTACTTCATCCTCTCAAGGACCCATGCTTGGCTGTGGTGTACACAGCAAAAGAACTGTGGGGCGGTCAGGATTTGAATCCAGTCCTGATAGATTCCTAGGTCTACATTTGGCTTGTGAAGCCATCAATTATAATTCCACCATGTCTAATTTTGTGTGTGCCTGTGCATGCGCATGTGTGTTTTTGCATGTGTCTGTTTGTGTGCTTATGTATGTGAGGGTGCATGTACCCATTACATAAATTTTCATACATGCAAGGCTACCTCTCCAACACACATTGTCTAATTCTTTTTAAAAATTTGATCTATTTATTTTTATTTCACATGTATGAGTATTTTGCTTACATGTATGTAAATGTACCACATGTATGCAGTGCCCGTGGATAACAGAAGAGGGTGTCAGATCCCCTGGAACTAGAATTAAGGATGGTTGTCAGCTGCCCTGTGGGTCCTGGGAACTGAACCCATGTCCTCTACAAGAACAGCCAGTACTCTTAATCACTGAACCATCTTTCCAGTTCCCATCATCTAATTCTTTAAGTGTCCATCTCCTTCGGGTTTTATTAAAGGGATGACTGAGTATACAAGTCTCCTACCTCCACCCCAGTGGAATTCCCATGGCAAGGAGCTCACCAGGGTGAGGTTTCCTAACAGAGCTGAGAGCCCTCCAAGCCCCTGAGGCTGAACCAAAGGCAATTTCGCTCTGCTAAAAGTTATAAATTATCTTCCTTGCAAAAATGGGCTCTGTTGATGAAACCTAAGTGCTCATTACTTTCTGGAGTAGGGCCACAGTGAGGAGGCAGGATGAAGTCATATGGGGAGGGGGCTGTCTGTTGTCCCTGAATAGAAGGGTCAGGAAGGTGAGGCGGGGTGCTGTGGGTGGGAGAAAGCCTGGAGAGCTCCCAGTGTCTTCTAGAAAAGGCCTCCTGAGAAAGCTTTGGATGCTTGCTGGGCTGTTGTTGTTCCTGGTCTGTGAGCATGTATGCAGGTTTCTGGGCTGTGTTCATCCTTGTCTCCATCCCTACCCCCACCCCCAAGGCCCAGTCCAGCCCCCTGGGTCTGAGTATTCCCGAGTTGAAAGGCTTAAAGAGATGGTGAGTGCCAGCCCCTGTTAAAGATGTCTGCAGGGGGCATGTTTGCTGCTGTTGTCTGAAAGGAAGCTCCTTAGCCTCTGTTTTCTTCAGCCTCCGTGGAAATTAAAGTCAGGAAGCTGAGCGGTGGGTGATTATGGGGTTCAACTTGCTTATTAACAGCCCACAAAGGATTGTCATGGGGTTTCTAGGCAAAGCTGGTGGAGAATTGGTGGTGCAAGAGCTTCCTCTAGGCTCCCTCTCCTGGCACAGGCTGCTGGCCTTCCTAAACCACAGGAGCTTCCAAGCCCAGGGAAGCAGAGGCCTTTTTGAACTGGGCCTGGAAGAGGCTCTGGGTAGCAGAGAACAGTACCTACCACTCCAGGTGTTTAAAATGCCTTTTGGTGCAGAGGGTCAGGTAAGTTGTCAGAAGTGTTTAGGGAACAGTTACCAGAAAACTACTATCAAATCCTGTCTGATGCCCATCTCTACAAATAAAGTTTTATTGACATAGAGACCTGATTTTTTTTCATACAGTATCATTGACTCCTTTCAAGCTAAACTGTGTAGTTACAGAAGAGACTGGCCCACAGAGCCAGCCTAAAATATTTCATCTCGGTTCCCTACTCTTCCCTTATGTAGGGAAAGAGTATGCATTTCAGAGTTAGTTAGGTATAGATTTTATTTTATTTATTTACTTATTTTTATTTTATATCTATGAGTGTTTTGCCTGAATGGGTATAAATGCACCCATGTCTTGCAGTACCCATCGAGGGCAGAAGAGGGAGTTGAATCCCCTGAAACTGGAATTACAGATGGCTGTTAGCTGCCATATGGGTGCAGGGAGTCAAACCTGGGTTCTCTGCAAGAACAGTCAGTGTCCTTAACCACTGAGCCATCGGTGCAGTCCTTAGGTATAGATCTGAAAGCCACTTCATTTCTTCATGCTCTTAGACACGGTGCTTCCTGCTGAAGCATCATCTTTTCACTGCAGGATAAGATGGATGCCGCATTTAGCCTGTGTGGTGCCAGAAACGTCGAAGTGCTTTGCAAATACTGGTTGTCTCCCCTCGCAGCAGCCTGATGGGGTGGGTGCTGCTATGATCATACCTAGTCTATAAAAGGGGAGGCAGAGGCCCAGACAGACTTAGTAATTTATCTGGGATGACACAGCACTGGGATTTGAAGGACAGGCAATAAGGCTGGAGAGTTTATGTTCTTATCTGCTGTGCATGTGGCCTCTCACCAGACCGTGTGAAGATTAAGGGATAGCAGAACCTTGCCACTGCCACACAATGCAATAGGGACTTAATACGGGTTAGCTCACCCATCTCCTTGTTCTCTCCTGCACGTTGTTTTGCTTCCCGAATCTCCTCAGAATGAGGGTTCCAGGCCCCTTGAATTCCAGAGACTTAGGCCATTATGTTCCCACCTGCCTTTGCCAAAGCTGGGCACCATGCACTGCAGGCTGCTGCCTTTCCCCACACTCTGCTCTCTTCCTCTCCTGCCTGCCACGCTCTCCCTCCCACTGTTTAGTTAATAATAACATATCATGTTCTGTCTCAGATGCATATCAGTGGTGTGTAATTATTTATGGAGAAATAGACAGATGAGTCCCTGCTTGGACCATTTGCGCAGGCAGCCTTACCTATCACTTAGCAGCCTTCTCTCCCTTAGTCTAATAACATTGTCCACTTTAGATCCCAGGGCCTTGATTTATTAGGTAATTTGTTTCTTCTCTGTGGCTTGGGCCTGCCTGTCATCAATATAATAGAATGATGGAAGTGTGGGCTGTAGACACCAGGCATTAAAAGCTAGGCAAATATTACGCATTTCAACTCCTCGTCTGGCCACAGCCAATCCGTGGCAACCCTCAGCTTCTGCTTGTCTGAGGATAGGAGAAAGATTGCAGAAGGACACCCAGGGCCCAACTTCTCACAAAATGGCTCTTTGAAAATTAGACTGATTGGTAACTGTGCTGGGAAAATGCCCAGGAGAAGAAAAGTGTTTGTGCACACACATGAACACACACAAACATCTTCATGCACACACAGAGCACACTGTGCATGTTGCATGCACACATACACACACACACACAGAGCACAGGAATCCATCTGAGAAACTATGTGGGCTGAGGAAAGAAAGGGGCAGACTGGAGAGCTGGGGCCTCTCACCTCATCTCTCTGGAAGGGAATTGCCTCATCTATCAACCAAGGAGGTGGATGAGATGAGTTTCAAGTGGCCTTCTGGCCTTCCCGTGCAGTGCCGTGGCCAAGGTTACACAGAATGGAGGAGGCAGGGCTGGAAATTGAGCCCTTACCATCTGATGCACTTTTAACACTCTGCCACACTGTTGTCATAGATCATAATTGTTAATTACGACTATTGGTCTCATCACTATCAATAACTTTATCACGATTACCTAGGTAATATCACCAATAAGTGATCTTTAATTGCATCATCAAGAGCATCATCAACCATTATCCACAGGAGCTTCTTGCCCTCACCGTCAGCACCATGCTAATTTCTTGTAATGTTTTACCAACTCCAGGTTTTCACAAGCAGGATGTTCTTTGACCCTCTCAGAAGTCCTAGAGAACTGGCTATTCCAGTGATTCTCACTGACAAATGGGACAACTGAGGCTTAAAGTGGCAAAGTCACCCTTGGGAAGTTGCTTGACAGTAAATGCCTGACTTTGGATTTGAACTCACATGTTTGTTTCCAGAGCAAGCTTTCAATTTAGAGGCTACGGCTTGTCAGTATCACATCACAAATAACTCTCATTAGTGTGAACACAACCATTTTGTCTACAATGGTGTCATCAAGATGTAAGTGTATGTGAATGCTCATGTGGGCACATGTGTGTATGTGTGCGTGCTCATGGACATGTGTGCACTTGCATGTGGAAGCCAGAGGTTGACATCAGGTGTTTTCTTCTATTGCTTTCCACTTCAGTTTTTGAGACAGTGTCTCTCACAGAACATGGAGTTCATCGATTCATGCAGACTGGCGAGCTAGTGAACTCCAGTGCTGGGGTGAGAGATGCTGCCTCCAAGCCTGGATTTTATGTGGATGCTGGTCCACATGCCCACCAGGATCAATACCAGCAATATTATTGCCAATGTTATTTCAGTAGGAGCACCACCCACTAATCATGAAGAATATGGTTATTGCCACAGTCACGATTAGTACTATCAAAAGTATCATCCTTCCTGACACCAATAACTAGGCTAT
The DNA here is from genome assembly GCA_035773235.1 of Eospalax fontanierii. NCBI lineage: Eukaryota > Metazoa > Chordata > Mammalia > Rodentia > Spalacidae > Eospalax > Eospalax fontanierii. The sequence goes on from CM069539.1 coordinate 53,061,320, forward strand.
CATAGTCACTATCGCCAACCTAGTCCACACCAAAATCATTACGGCCAGTTTTTAACTGTCATCTTGATAAACTCTAGAGTCATCTGGGACAGGAGCTCCAGTGAAGGATCGTCTAGATTAGGATGGCTTGTGGGTATCCCTGTGAGGGCTTTTGTTTGCTCTTTCTTGAGACAGAGTTTTACCGTGTAGCCCTAGCTAGCCTGGAACTCGCTGTGTAGATATGGTTGGCCTCAAACTCAAGGATCTGCCTGCCTCTGTCTCCCAAATGCTGGGATTAAGAACATGGTAGAGTTACACGAAGCATTTTCTTAGTTGGGTTAACCGAGGTGGGAAGACCCACTCAGAATGTGGGCAGTACTGTTTCATGGACTGGATTCCAGACTGAATGAAAAGGAAGAAAAGCTCTGAGCTCAGCCACACTGGCATTATTAATTCCTTGCTCTGTGCTCTCGACTCTGGATGCCATGTGACTAGCTGCTTCGAGATCCCGTCACATGGCTTTCCCCACAATGGACTGCAACCCGGAACTGTAAACCTGATAGACCCTTTCTCCCGTAAGTTGCTTTTGTCGATGTTTTTTATCACAGCGACAGGAAATGAAACCAAGACAATCATAGACTTCTGAACATGTAAAAAGACAGAATCACCATGCAGAAGGTATCAATCACCAATGTTGTCAACATCGTGGCTAACACCTCCTCATCCTCAGTTTACTTTCAAGGATATTCTTGCCAGTACAGTTTAAATACAAACGTACATCTTTGGTGAAATGGGTAACATAAAAATCAACATACCTGCCATTGTCAGAAGCATGCTCTGCCGAGTTCCTGCCCTGGGACCGTGAGGCTCTTTTCTCTCTGGCACTATTCAGATACCCTGTGAGGAATGGAGGTGTGTGCACATTTGATTCATGGGTTCACTGACCATTCAGATGTTATGGGGTCACTGAGAATCCAAAACGTCTCCATTTCCAGAATTATGTGATTCCTAATTTGGGGCCACTGACTCTCCCCTTGTCCCTGATCACTTGCAGTCAAATTACTTACTAGGGCCCAATGGGATCATCTCCCCCTCTTCCTGGGCTTTTATGGACTGTTGCCTTAGTATGGATTAAATATTCGCAGTTCATCTTTTGTCCAAGTTGTTCATGAACCAAGGAATGAGTTTCTGGAGGTGAGGTTGGATTTCTTCTGTACCCCTAAGACTCCACACAGAATGTTCTCTTGTGTTCATCACGTTTTGGGGAATGTCAGATGTCAGCTGGTCCATGAGAATCCTATAATGGATATAATTAGATTTTAGTCCAGATCATCCCCATTGTGTATGTCAGTTACTTCCTCATAGCTGTGATCTGGCAAGAAGCAAGTAAGGGAGGGAGGGTTTACTGTGGCTGACAACTCAAAAAGGGGTCCAGTCCACCATGCTGCGTGGACATAGGCAGCTGGCTGCATTGTGTCTGCAGCCTGAAAGCAGAGAGGTGAATGTTGGCACTCAGCTCCTCTCTCCTTCTTCTTCAGCCTAAGACCCCAGCCCATGGGACTGTGCTACCCACATCCAAGGAAGGTCTTCCTCCTTCAGTTAACCTTTTCCGGAAACACCCTCATAGAGCTGTTTCCAAGGTGATTCTGAATCCAATCGGATTGGCAACTAAGATTAACTATCAAGGTACAATCTTGGAGCACTCGTTTTCCTTCTCTCCTCCTCCCTCCCTCCTCCGCTCCTCCTCCCTTCCTCCTCCCTCCCTCCTTCCTTCCCTCCTCCCTCCTTCTCCCTTCCTCCCTCTCTCCTGCTTTCTCCTCTCCCAACCCATTTGTCATTGTGTAGCTCTGGAACTCATGGTGTAGATCCAAGTGTTCTTGAACTCACTGAGATCCACTTGTTTCTGCTTCCTGGGTTTAAAGACATACACCTTCACTCCTGGCTTTAGACTACTGTTTTGAAGAGCCCTGTGCATGGGTGTGTGTGGAGGGGATGGCCCAGCAGCTTCTGTGGCTTTTATTCATAAGATGCCACAAGCAACTTCCTCCTGGGTGTGACAATGAAAATATTTCCTTCCATTGTTAAATGTCCTTAGAGGGCAACTGTCCTCCTCGCCAGGAGACACGGATGGGTTGTATTCAGTGCTTTCTGGACATGTCAGTGAGCTAAAACTGATGATCGGGAGCATAGTCCTTCTTCCTTGGAGGGAGTAGGGAGGAGAAAACAGACAATGAATATATTAAGTAAACGACATCTACATTGGTGGTGACATCACTATGAGGAAAAAATACATCGGATTGGGGTGAGTTGGTGCTGGAGGGGGACACCTGTGTTGCTTATTAGTTTGTTTTGAGATAGGGTCTTACTGTTTAGCCCAGGCTGATTTCAAACTCTTGATCCTCTTGCTTCGGCTTTCTGAGTGCCAAGGCTATAAGTGTGTACCACCATGCAGGTCTGGGATGTCATTTTAAACAGGTTGGGCAGGATAATCCTTGTTTAAAGGTGCTTTAATATTTACTCTTTTTTTCTCCCCTCAATGATTGCATATATCATTAAAATTGACCTGGCAGAAATGATTACATTCTAAAGGGATACTATATCCCTCTATCTATCAGATTATTGAAACAATGGACCTCAAGAAACTGGAATCCCCCCAGGTCTCATCAGAGAGAAGGCAACAGCTGAAGCCTGGTGAAAGTCACAGGGGGTCTTTGCCTGCTAGAAAGATTTCACAGTGCTGACAACTTGTCAGACTACCTTGTGGGAGAGGCTGAATGAGACCCTGACAAGGATGGATCAATGGCCAGTGGGATCACACCTTCACCTGCACTGCTGAGATGTGTGTATACTGGTGGGCTCTCTCTATATATATTTTAACATCATTTTAGGACCCCAAAGATGGACTTGAGGGGAGTCACTGGATTTATTTGTCTCTCTATCCAATTTATTCACATTGAATAAATCTCCTTTCTGCTTTTCTTACTATTAATTCGGTTGTTTTAATTGGCTTCTTGAGGACAGGTAGCTGAACCTGGTCTCTAGGGATCCAGACTGTAACCCCAAATTCAATAACATCATGACATGAAATTAAATCTGTCATAGTTAGTGTCAGTTGTTAACTTGACACACCTGGGAAGGGAAGACATCAGTTGAGGAATTGTTTCTATCAGGTTGGCCTATGGGCATAGCTGTGAGGTATTTTCTTAATTGCTAATTGATATAGGAGGGTCCACTGTGTGTGGTATCATCCCTGGGCAGGTGGTCCTGAGTTCTTTAAGTATGCTGGCTAAGAAGGAGCCAGAAGAGGCAAGCCAGCAAGCAGCACTCTTCCATGGTTCCTACTTGAGTTCCTGGCCTGATTCCCTGGATGATGGATAGTGATTAGTGTGATGTGGAAGCCAAATTAACCTGACCTCTTCAAGTTGCTTTTGGTGATAATATTTATCAGAACAACAGGAACCAAACCAGAACAATATCATTTCAAGTGTACTATAATTTCATTATAATGTTCACGTTTCCCTTCTGTCTTCACATCTAGAAAGGGAATCTGAGGGCCCCAAATGCTTCCAGCTTGTTCATTATCTTGTATAGCCAATGCTTAGAACAGCATGTGGCCCAGGGTGAGTGCTTTGTAAACATGGAGGTCATTTCCCATTTTGAACAGAATACTGATGCTGAATTGGCCAAATACTGCACTTGGCACTGTATGGGTCTAGGTGGAGGACAAGGACCAGGCATCCTGCAAGGGGAGGAGGCGGAGGCTGAAGACTAGGCTGAAGAGGGCAGGATGCGTCCTCTGTAGGAAGCCAGTTAAGACAGTGGAAAAAAGGGGGCGGGAGGCACCCCATCCTCTCCCTCCCGCCTTACTCTGTGACAGAGGCGGCACCTAGCACCCACTGCTTCCCTCCAGAGGCCCAAAGGAGGTGTTTGCACCCCAGCACAGGCTCATCCCCTCTGCTGAGTGTGGTGAAGCCTCTTTCATATGGAAGACATGAATGGCTGTAATCAGATACAATGTTTGCTATGCTAAACAAAGTGAGCAAAAGAAAGGAAACTCAGCCAGACTATAATTATGAGTGTAATATTTCAGTCCATTAGCAAAAAATATCTCAGAAACCTGCTTCCCGCCTCCTCAGCTAAGAAAGATCGGATGCTAAGTTGGAGAAGGGGAACTGAGAGCACTGAGTGCTGAGGCAGGGACTTAATTAATTGCTTATAAGCCTCTCTCTCTCTCTCTCTCTCTCTCTCTCTCTCTCTGTCACTCTCCTCTCTCTCTCCCCTAACAATTCTGGGCTTTTTGCTATACAAGACAAAAAAGAGAGACTGTCACCCCTGGAATTGCTGCTCTGAGAACCGAGCACTGTTGAGGGTCTACCACTTCCTAAATACTTGGTTAATTCAGGGTTGTTGTTGGCACTGGGTTGTTAAAAATTATTTTTATTTTATGCATATAACTGTTTTGCTTGCATGTGCATGTATGTAAGTATACCCGTGTTGTGCAATGCCCATGGAGGTCAGAACAGGGCATTGGATCCCCTGAAACTAGAATTATGAATGGTTGTTAACAGTTGTGTGGGTTCTAGGAACTGAACCCAGGTCCTCTGCCAGAGCAGTCAGTACTCTTAATTACCGAGTCATCTTTTCAACTCCTGGCATTGGTTTTGTAAGCCAAGCTGAACTCAAGCATATGACCCTCTTGCCTTGGTCTCTGAGTACTGAAATGGCAGGCACTCATGACCATGTTCACCATAAATCTAGTGTTTTGTACAATAATAGCTATCTTTAAATTTCTTATTTCTTATTTTTATTTTTTATGTGTTTGAGTGTATTGCCTGCATGTATGAAAGTCCACCCATGTCATGCAATGCTCACAGAGTAGAAGAGGGCATTGGTCCCCTGGAACTGGAGTTATGGATGGTTGTTAGCCACTATGTAGGGCCTGGGAACTGAACCTGGCTTCTCTACAAGAGCAGCAAATGCTTTTAACGGCTGAAGCATCTCTCCAGCCCCAATAATAGCTACCCTTGATTTCTTGCTATATGCTATGCACCTTGATAGAGATTTTAGAAATTGTATTTCATTTCCCCTCTGAGAATAATGAGAGATCATAAGATGATTCCCTGGTCACCTGGAGAGGATTCCTCAGGAAATGCTTAGGTAGCAGGGACAAACAGCAGATGCCGAGAGCCTGGCACACAGAAAGCTTTTGCTGGATGAATAGATTCATGGATGAATGGATGGATGCATGGATGGATGCATGGATGGATGGAATTGAATAACTGAGGTTAGATGGATGGGCTACGTTAGATAGGTAGACAGATGATTATAGGCCTGAAGGAATGATCATTGCTACAGAAACCGGACAGACTACTGCAGACTGGTGCTGAGGTAAAAGGCAGCTAACTAAAGATGCCCAAGGCAAAAGGGCTGGATGTAGAGATGAGAGTCTCACACAGGGATGAGTTCCCAAGAGCAGGGTTGTAGCTGCCGGACGGTTTCATGCAAATTTTGGTGGCCAGGAAGGGCCTGATGGTGGGACACATCATTTATGTCATTCATTAATTCATTCATTCATACATTCAGGTGTTTCATATGTATGTCTAAGACAGTCCCTTGGGTCCTGGTATAGGGTTGGGCCTCACGTTTACAGATGTATAATCAGAATTACAGGCCTCTGAGAAGGCAGGCAGTGGGGGCTTGAGCCTTCCGTCCTGAATCCAGAGGAATAAGTTGTTGATTGTAGGTGACAGACACACATGTGACACTATTCGATGCAGCACAGATGGCAAAAGAGGTCGAGCAGGTTGGGCACACTGCTGGGAAACTCCTGAAGAAGCAGAGACCTGAAAAGGTCTTGCTGACTCTGCTAATCAAAGGTGTCACCCGGCAGGGATTCACAGAGGAGGCAGTATGACCAGATGACAGGGAGTCTAATCCCAGCCCCGTTTCTCAGCTGAGTTCCTCGAGTGAGTTACTATCTCAAGGGTAAAATGGTAGTAATTAAATTGGCCTGTCAGAGGACTGAGGGAGGGCAGATGCCTCAGAAGCAACTCAGAGGATTCATGTACCAGGGATTTATGAAAGGCCTCTCAGGGGGGATGCCAGGGAACCGGCCAGGGTGACTTCAGTTAACTCCCAGGGAGGAGGAGAAACCTAGCCTGGATCTGGTGCAAGGAGAACTCCCAAATATAAATTCTTCTCAGTCACCCTGAGAAGACCAAAATTATCTTCCAGAACAGTTCAGCGCTAGGTAAAGAACAGTGAAGAAAACAGTTACCCTAACGACACGGTGGACGGAGCACTGTGGGCCTTGGTGGTTGAGAAAGGCTTGCCAAGGCTCCTGGGCTGTGCTCTGCTAGGTGAATCAGGAGAAGAGAGGAGTGGGCTACTGTCCCTGGCAGAGAGATCAGTACATCTGATGCTGGAGCAAGACCAGAGATGAGTGAGCACTGGAAGGCTCACAGAATGAAGGACATTCACTGTGGCTGAACCTCATGCTGTTGGGAAATGATCAAGATACGGGTGAAGAGCAGAAGAGCTGACCTGCCTGGACACCGGGGCTCTGTCTTTGGCTCAAGTAGTGAGGCAGAAGGATCAAGACCCTTGAACTGTGGAAGGAAAATGTCAGCTCTATCAGACTTGTATCTGGGGAGAAGAGACTCAAAGAAAGACGATTGCTGGTGGGACTGGGGTTGGAGAGGTACAAGGAACCATTAGGAAGACTGGCCTTATCCATGTGGTCCAGACGGGGCTACTGCGGTAGTGGGAAGAAGGAAGAAGTGGGTTCCTGTGCTGGAGGAAGGGGTATTTAGCAATGACTGGAGCTCAGTGTTGACTGGGAGGCAGGAAGGCAATGTATTCATGGTGGTTGCTAGTTTCTGGCCTGTATAGTGGAGTGAACTGGATGGAGGCCATGCATGCTGAGGAGGGACTTGGAGCCAGGAGCAGGGGAGGTAGTAGTCCCAGATTTGGACAGGTTGGATTGCTTGTGGGGATTTCTAATGAGGAGGCTCAGTGGAGAATTTAGTATCTACATCTGAAGTCCTGGCCACAGACCAAGACTGGAAATAGAGATGCTGAGTCCACGGACCAGGAATGGCCACATACTCTCCGCAGCAGCAGTAAGGCCCAGAACACTGAGGTAGCTGAGAAGGTATCACCTTGCTAGCTCCTGACAGATGCTGCATGGTGAACAGCCCATCTAGGAGGCGGATGTATCTTTCCTGGCTCCCGTGCTGACTGTACCCACCTCTCTGACTGGGCCTCCGTGCCCAGCACAGTCCCACGTTAACTCCACTCCTGGCAACCACATGAGTGTATATCCATACTGCATTGGGTCTTTCTCCCAGTGCTTACTTCTCCTGTTCCACCCGCACTGCTCCTGGATCTACTCTCTACCATGGGTCAACCTTTCCTTCGAGAAGTTTCTTTTGCTTAGAAGAAAGGAGGTGTTCCATTTCATCATAGTTTTTTTTTAATAAAAGGTATCACCTGGCAAGGATTCACAGTGGTTAGAGGTGAAAACTGTAACTACTTAAAGTGCAGAGAATAAGTGTCTATGAGTACTCAGTCATTAATGGGACATCTGAGTCGCCCCCCTTTCCCAGGCTTAGGGACCACAGTAGAAGAGGAGGCAGAAAGATTGTAAGAGCCAGAGGTCTGGGAGATCTAGATTAAAGCAGTATCTTCTGGACAGGACAGGACACAACCGCTGTACTCAGGAACACACAGCAGCTCTGGTTGCCTGCCCAAGATCTGGCAAGATCAAGCTATTTAGCATTCTAGCATAGAGGGAGGAGGGGCTCATGAGTCCCCACCCCTAACTAAGGCACTATTGACAATTGATGGCTTGATGGCTTCCGGGGAATCAGGAGTCTTTAAGGGTAGGTCAACCACACTCTAGTGGATAGCCCTACACCCATTCCTATATGGACTCACAAATTGGACTTATGGGTTATTAAAACAAAACAAAACAAAAAAGAAGACAAGAAATTGGTGGGGGTGGAGAACTGGGGGTGAACCTGATAGGGTCAGGGAGAGGAGTTGGGATGAATACTATGAAAATATATGTCTGAATGTATGAAATTCTCAGAGAACTAATAATAATATCATATTTAAAAACAAATCAACCATCCTCAATTCCAGTTTATAAAGTTTATGATAGAAAACTTGAAGATTTAGAAAAAGATTAAAAAGAGTCAAATCTGTCATTAACCTTAATATGTCATTGCCTAGAAGTGGTAGTTAATGAAAAAGTGTATATAGTTTATTTTCCCTGGACAATAGCATAATAAAGAAACTGGAATTAGAGATGAAGAACTAGGGAACTTAAGTAGGTTTTTTTTTTTTTTTCAAAATAAGAGTTACTGGTCTTCATATAATTTATATCTACTTTTTTAACTTTAAAAGAAAGCTTGAGAGGCTTGAGAGATCACTCAGTGGTTAAGAGCATTGACTGTTCTTGCAGAGGACCTGGGTTCAATTTCCAGCACCCACATGGCAGCTAACAACCATCCTTAACTCCAGCACCAAGTATTTATTTTTGGTTAGTTGAATACTCAGATGTAGACCCCATGGACATGGAGAATAGACTGTGCATATTTAGATTAAAATAATTTAAAAAGCTAAGCGTACTATCAGAATAATTCATCAAAGTGACTGAAGTATCAGTTCCTTTACAAAGGGACCAATCTAACCCATGTTACCACCTGTTCACAAAAAATTCTAACCATGATGTGGGAATTCAAAGTATCATTTGCTTTTCCCAGACATTACCCAATGTAGGGTAGGTTGGCTCTGTGGGCTAAGAAGGCACATGGCTTCCCACAATATGTGGGTGGGTAGGATGCTTAAGTAGGAATCCTGCCACAATGTGCCATCCTTTATATCTATGGGGTCAGTGGCTTTACAATTTTTATTACATTTATTCTGCGTGTGTGTGTGCATGCAAGTGAACTACAGTGCACCTGTGGAAGTCAGAGAATAACTTGTCGGAGTCCCTTGATGGGTTCTGGGCTTGAACTCAGGTTGTCAGGTTTGGTGACAAGCACTTCTATGCAATGAGCCATCTCACTAGCCTCAGCAGTGTCTGTTTTTAGTGAATCGCGTTGTTTTCCCATCGACTTCCTAACCTTTCTGGCTGTTCAGAGGGTCTCATGCCTGGTCTCACTGTACCTCTCCGCAGTCCAGCCTCTTACTTACTAGATTGAGTGATACCATTTTGTTCTCAAAGCCACCCTTCGCTGGGTCCTCTAATTTCTCATTCTAACAGGAACTAATAGCTCACTTGGCCGGCTGTACAGTCGTCCCACTGGTGTTCCTTGGCATTGTTCTCCTGGGTTATTCTGGGCTTTTTTGAATCTCTTCCTCTTTCCTGGAGTCCATTTTCATATTGTCAGTGTGAATTCTCAAGGATTTCATTCAGGAAATGTATCCAACAGGGGCATGAAGCAAGTAGATCTGAGATTTGCACCTAAAATTAGCTTTACTGGGCCTTGTGCTTGAATAAGAGAGTCTAAATGAGTTCTCTTCCAAATGCTGTGGACATTGCCCCCCACCCCTTTCTGCGTGCTTATACCTGTGTGAATGTGGGTGTACATGTGGAAGCCAGAGATCAATGTCAGGTGTCTTCCTTAATTGTTCCCACTGTATTTATTTTATTTTGTTTTTATTTTATGTGTATGAGTGTCATGCCTGCATGTGTGTATGTATGTAAGGGCATCCATGACGTGCAGTGCCAAGAGAGGACAGAAGAGGGTGTCAGAGTCCCTGGAACTGGAGTTACCAATGTTTGTTAGCTGCCATGTGGATCCAAACTCTGGTCTTCTGCAAGAACAGTCAGTGCTCTTAGCTGCTGAGCCATCTCTTCAGGCCCCCACATTAGTTTTTGAAAAAGGATTTCTTATTGAACCTGGTACTTGCTGATTTAGCTAAACTGGCTGGCTAGGAAGTCCCAGGGACGCTCCTGTGTCCTTCCCAGCACTGGGATTACAGGCACATACTACCAAATCTTGCCTTTTCGTGGGTACTGGGGATCAAACTCAGGCCCTTGCCCAACAAGCAGTTTACTGGCTGAGCCATGTCCCTAGGCTCCAAAGGCTAGTTTGATTGTGGTTTATCTTCAGCTCCTCTAAAGTTTTTCCCTGAGAAGTTTTAAGACTTTCTCTTGGTTGTCAGAGTCCAGGAACCTTCCCAATCTATTACGCGTGTGTCTTATTTGCTTTATACCTGATCAGCCTGGAGAGAACAGGAGATGGCTATTGCTTTTTGCCTTGGCTTGCTTCTCTCCCCCTTGGGAGCTGCCACTAATGCAGCTTGGAGAGCTGGGTTAAGAAAGGGTCCTTTCATTCCCTGCCCCAGGGTAGCCATTAGAACACTGCATCTCTCCAGCCAAGAGATGGGTTGTGGGAGGGAACATGTGACCACAGTACTTTTTTGGACACTGATCATAAGTAATAATGCTGAAAGAGAGGGCTATCCTCTATTTTTATGGGTTTGGTGCAAGGATAAAACGAGAATGAAACTTGTAGAGACCTTCTTAACCAGCAGACCATTCTGAAAGAGCATGCCCAGGAATGAAACCAACCTACAGGGATGGTGGGGAAGGAGAGAGAGAGAGAGAGAGAGAGAGAGAGAGAGAGAGAGAGAGAGAAAGAGAAAGAGAGAGAGAGAGACTCAGTGAAGAGCGATTAAAAAGATGCCTAACATGGACCTCAGGTCTCCACATGCACACCCACATAACCACATTTGTGCAAGTACACCAGTACATATGTTTACATGTTTACACACACACACACACACACACACACACACACACAAGAAAGATCTAAACATTAATTTCAGAGAGAGAGAGAGAGAGAGAGAGAGAGAGAAATTTCCACTTTGGGGCCTCTGGATATAAGCCAGACCAAAACCAGATTAAAACAATGTATTCCTTCTTTGAGCCTTTTGACTTAGATATCTAACAAAAGAATCCAAAAAGGTCTTGATAATAGAGCGATCACTTTTAGCCTAAAAATTCATATCTGTCACCAGCATGAGCAATTTCCTTTTATTTGATAATTCTCAGTTCTCTCCTTGTGAAATTTCTGTCCATTGGGTCCTGGCTTTCTGAGATCCAGTCTCTGTCCTTTGTATCTCTTCTCATTTGAAAAGATCACTTTGACATTATAATCTCTATTCTGAGCCATTTCCTTGACTTTATTGGTCTTTTCTTTCCTGCCATCTCTTTTACAAGGCTCTCCATTTTAAACAACAAACTTTGAATTTCTGAACATCTTTTCATCCTCTGCACACTCCTTTCCCCCTTCATGGTGAACTGCTTTTGTTTTATGGAAGTAACACCTTTAATTAAAAAAATAGTTCTTTTTTGCAGAGACATTTTGATTTACCAGATTCCTATATTTTAAACTGTCAAATTGCATGTTAAAAATAAGAAGACTAGGGGCTAGAGAGTTGGCTTAGTGGTTAAGAGCACTTGATGCTTTTGCAGAGGACTTGGGTTTGATGCCCAGCACCCAAGTGGTGACTAACAACCATCTATAATTCCAGATCCAGGGGATCTGACTCCCTCTTCTGGTCTTCATGGGTACTGCATGCACATGGGAGACTTACATACATGCAGGCAAAACACTCATATGCATAAAATTTTAAAAAGAGAGAGAAATAGCAAGGAGTGGTGGCACATGTTTGTAGTCTTAGCACTTGGGAGACTGAGGCAACAGGATCATGAATTTGAAATCAGCTTGAGCTATACAGGGGGATCCTATCTCAAAAAATATATATGTTTGTATACGCATATACATATGTGCGCATATGTGCCTGTGTGTATAGATTTAATGGAGATGTAGAGTTAATGATTCACATAACACTATAATCAGAGTGATCATTAACAAAAATAAATAACAGTAGCTGCAATAAAAACAGTGTTTTAAGAAAAGGTTAAAATTTATAGCAAGCAATAACAAAATTAAAAAAAAATCACTTCTTTTAAAAAAAAATAAATGGAAGCACCTCAGTAAAAGGAGGTATGAAAGAAGCTTTAGGCTTCTAATTATGAAATTAGGTTCAAAGTCATGAGAATGAGAATTGTGTAACAAGCCCTTCCAAGACAACCCAAGTGGCCCTGTGGAGGAGTGGAGGTGCAGGGGACTGGCGTCGCATCCTGAGGGTGACTCTCTGGGTCTGGCTACTGTTACTTAGCAGTTAAAGGTAGTGTGTGAGAAGACTCATGTATCAGCCAGAGGGCCTTCTGCTGACACCATGTTCTTCCGTGTTAATTGTCTGAATAACTTGGGTGATAGCAGCCCATGCTGCAGAACACACACTCCAAGATGGCGCACACCTCTGTGCCATCTTTCTCTTCATCTTCCCTGCCCTGAATTTGTTGAGGAAGTCAGGAAGGGCACTCCGCAGAGTGCTTGCTGGCTCCTATTTTATTCGGTGGGTTGTTCTCTGGTATCCCCCCGCCCCCGCCCCCTGCAAATGCCAAAGCTAGCTGTTTTGTCAATTCCAGAAGGGGTTAAGACGATTGGACCAGGGATTCCACAAGCAGTTTCTATTTTAATCTCTACACAGCCTCCTTGAACTTCTGACACTTTTTCTAAAAGGTTTTGGATATGGAGCGAAGTTAAATTCTGTGTGCTCAGTCTTTATGAATTAGAGGTGTGTGTGTGTGTGTGTGCGCGCGCGTGTGTGTGCGTGTGTGTGTGTGTGTGTGTTTGCCTTTGGCTTCCGTTCTTCATAATTTTGACCCCTAGTGTATTGTCTAGGAGCTGACCTCAGCCCTACCGCACAGGGTTCACAGATGGGTGTGGTCATCCATCAATAAACCAGAAGCAGCACAAACTTAAGTCACTATTAGCTCATGGAACAGAACCCCTAATTAAGAAGCTAATAAAACGAAGCCAAGAGATCGACTGCTGCCCCTCCATCCCCAGCCCGTAGTTACTCAGGAGGCCTCCAGCCTCTCTGCTCTTGGGTCTTCATAGCTCGACGGCTCTGTTATTCAGTCTGCAGACAGCCAAAGCAGGGCAGTGCTGGGGAGAGAACAGGGAGAATTCAGAAGAGGCAAAGATGGCAGAAATAATTCGGTGATTGCTGACCATGGGCCATTACATTTTCCATGATCTGTTTTATTGTAGCTGCTCCGTGGAGTTAGTCACTGCCAGTTCAGATTGCAAACCAGGCGCTCCACTGGGCCTGAAGGAGTCGGTCATCGTTCCTAGGATCCAAGGCTGTGACGGACTGGCTTTGAGCTCGGCTAGGTCTCCCTCCTGTCAAGTAGCCAAACAGGTCCATCCCACAGCAGCTATGGCAGGCTTCCTCCTCCTCTTGTTCTTCCTTGAGCCACCAATAGAAGGGAGATGGTCACTCTGACCTCATCTGGATTCTCTGCTGCTGTCTCCTAGCATGTTGGGAGGGAGAACAATCAAGGGCTCATTTGACCCATGTAAACAATAATAGTTACCAGGATCATGTATGTATGTGTGTGTGTGTGCAGGTTCATTGTTTTCAGATGCATGTATGTACATGCGCATGTGGAAAACAGAGGGCAACTTTGGGTGTCATTCTCAGGTCACTATCCACCTTGTGTTTTTTGCAACAGGGTCTCTCAAGTGTCTGGAACTCACCAATTAGCTGCCTGGACATTGAGCCCCAGGGATCCACCTGTCTCCACCTCCCCAGCACTGGGATTATAAGCACATACCACCACATATGGTTTTTTATGTGGGTTCTGGAACTCACACTCAGACTCCTGTGTTTACACAGTGTGTTAGTCAGGGTTCTCTAGAGGAACAAAACTGATAAAATGAATACATGTACTTATTAAAAGGGGATTAATTAGGTTGGTTTATATGTTGTGGTCTAGGTGGTTCAACAATGGCTGCGCCACATTGGAGGGGCCAAGTATCCCGTAGTTGCTGTCCACAAGGCTGGATATCTCAGAAGTCCCAGTCTGGCACTGGAGGCCTGGAGGATTCCTGGAGATCTGCTGGGTTGTGGCTGACACTGGAACCCTAAGAAGGAATGCAACAGCAGCAAGACAGATAAAGTCTTCAGGTGACTGAAGGCCAGCAGGCAAAAAGCACATGCTTCCTTCTGCCATGCCCTTTCATCGGGGCTACGCCAGAATGCCTCTCACATCTAGGGTGGGTCTTCCGGCTTCAAATCTTCTGACCAGGAAAGTCCTCCCTGGTCATGGCGGTGCACACTTTAATCACAGTGCTTGGGAGGCAGAGGCTGGCCTTTGTGATCTCTTTGAGTTCAAGGCCAGCCTTGTCTATATAGTGAGTTCTAGGCCTGCTGGGGCAGCAGAGAGACCCTGACTCAAGAGGATAAATAAATAAATAAATAAATAACACAGAAATAAAATAAAGAGTTCTTTGTGTTTTAGTTAATTCCAAAGTCAGTCAAGTTTTCAACTAAGATCAGCTATCATACACAGCAAGCATTTTACTGACTGTTAGCTATTTCTCTCACCCCATCACCAAGATTTTTGATACTTGGTGTTGGCAGTTTCATATTTCTTTATATACTGGGAGCTTCAAGAACCTCCAAGTCCCAGCCCTCACATCACTTGGTGGACACTGTGGATCTTCAACTCTAGTATTATGCTGCTCAGCACCCTAAGGGTAGCAAGTATGAGAAACAGGTCCAGGGAGAGACGTAGTCCTGGACAAGGACAGCTAACTGCAGGCAATGTAAGCCCAGGGCCATGTCTTAGGACTCCTAGAGCCTGAGTCTTAGAACAGAGAATGTCCCTCCTCCTAAGATCACTGTTTCAGTCATGCAGGGTCAATGTGGCCTTGTAGACTTGACAGCAAAACTACACCACTTTCCAAGATCAAAGCACACTGCAAGGGAGATTTGCTTTGCAGTTCATAGCTCAGGAGTTTGGCCCCTGGACATGGCCTGGTCCTCCCAATTCTATTCACTAACATGATACCGGGCAGGAGGGTACATGAAGACAAAGGCAAGAAAGAATGTCCTGGAATCATGTGAGAACCGCAGTGGAGTGCGGCGGAAACGCAGGGTGCATTGACGGGTGTGTTGGCGCCACACTTAGATTTGTTGCTCATAGATGAATCCTTCTCTGATCTTCAGTTTCCTCATACATGAAGCGGGGGTACTGACTGTGAACCCATGGGATTTTACAATGTCATAATGGCAGTTATAAACTGTGAAGTCCTTTGATACCCCTCGCATCTAACCATCACTGTACAACAATCCTCTCTGAACCTAATGTCTTAATGCCACACCCACTTATCTCTACTGATCAAGACTCTGAATCCGTGGACATTGCTAGCATTTGGAGATCTGCTAATTTAGGTTTGGGCTCCTCACACTTATAAGTGAGCCCTAGCTATCCTGCTGGAGGCTGAGGGAGCTGAGGCTTCCCTTCCCAGCCCAGGTTGTAGCCAGTGATAGGACAAGGGATTTAGTGTTTCTGTCCTCACAGTGGGGACTGTCCTGAATCTTGTCTTTGGAGTTACATCTGGGCCCATCTCTCAGAGGCTGTAGAGGTGCTGATTTCTAAGTTGGTTCCTCCCTTGTGCTTAGTTCTGCCATCTGAGCACTAACCAGGCCTGGCCTTGCTTAGCTTTGAGAGCAGACCGGGCTTGGCGTGTTCAGGGTGGTGTGGCTCTAGAGCTTGTGCTCAGTTTTGAAAGACCCTTTTGTAAATGTGAGTTGGTGTGTGGGTGATAGGCCCTTCTCCGCAGCATGCTGTGTGGCTGTCTTAGCGGGGAACCAGTCCTGCTGTACTTGCTTGGTGAGTTCCCCAGTTGATTTCCTGGGAACTTCTTGATGAAGTGTGATATGAGTCTCAACAGGTCCAACAGCATTTGGGGGTTTCTGAGTCCTCACCCCCACCTTGAGTGGGAAAGTTTCTGTCTCTGCAAATATGACTAGAACATACACTTTTATTGTTGATGTGCAGTCCACCAGAAACTGCTAGGCTACAGGGAATTAATACATTCCTAATATGAGAGGAAAGAAGCTTCAGCAGTGTTCCCTTTGAACCTGCCTCTTGGTGGCTGTTCATGAAACTTAACACGAGCTAAGCCTTGCAGGGGGGTAACGTTTAGCCGTGTTCAGGGGAAAAGGGAATGAGTTGTAGGACAGGGGGGCACCGAGTAGGCAAAGGCTCAGACTTGGGAAGGTGGGTGCTGTTTGGGGACAATAAGAAGGCCAGCCTAGCTGTAGCTGGGCTCTCGATTGTGACGATAGGACATGGATAGCAGGACATAGTAGGGCCTCTGCTTGCCTGCAGGACGTAGTAGGGCCTCTGCTTGCCTGCAGGACGTAGTAGGGCCTCTGCTTGCCTGCAGGACGTAGTAGGGCTTCTGCTTGCCTGCAGGACGTAGTAGGGCCTCTGCTTGCTTGCAGGATGTAGAAGGGCTTCTGCTTGCCTGCAGGACATAGTAGGGCCTCTGCTTGCTTGCAGGATGTAGAAGGGCTTCTGCTTGCCTGCAGGACGTAGTAGGGCCTCTGCTTGCTTGCAGGATGTAGAAGGGCCTCTGCTTGCTTGCAAGACATAGTAGGTCCTCTTTGCTTGTTTGCATTCACTCATTCCTCATTCATTCGTTCACTCCTTGTTGATCTCCTGCTGTGTAAGGTATAGGGCTGACTCCTGAGATGGTGAATCAAAACAGAGCCCTTCCCTGCCTTTCAGGCTGAAGAGGGAGACAAAAGCTAATCATATGAACACACCAATAAATGTATAATTTCAGCTGGGACCAGCAACATGAGTAGCAGGTACCCAATGTGACAAGGCCTTTGGGTAGAGGCTGACCTAGTCAGAGAGGTCAAG
The DNA here is from genome assembly GCA_035773235.1 of Eospalax fontanierii. NCBI lineage: Eukaryota > Metazoa > Chordata > Mammalia > Rodentia > Spalacidae > Eospalax > Eospalax fontanierii. The sequence goes on from CM069539.1 coordinate 53,078,112, forward strand.
GAAGACTTCTTTGACAGTCAAAGCATGAACTGAAGGATGAACAGGAGTTAACTATAGGAAGAGGAAAGAGAAGAACATTCTAGATGCTAGAACATTCTAGGGCCCAGCATTTGCAAAGGTCCTGGACAAAGTTGAAGGAAGCATATTGGCACTAGGGAGGGACCTGGGGGCCAGCTGAGGTAGGTTAGTGGGATTTTTCCTCCTTATTAATGAGCTTGGCCTTTAACTCCAAAATAATCAGCAGTGATTGTTGGCTGTGACTACTGATATGATCTGACCTGCTTTATCCTGGTGCTGCAGTTCAGGCAGCATGTGGAGAACAGGTCACAGGGCATCAGGGGCACGGGAAGGGGAGTCAGGAGGCCACTGCATTTGTCCAAGAAAAGAACAAGCTCGGGTGGCAGAGATGGTGCAGACGGAGGTGTGTGTCAAACTGCCAGGTTGAGAAAAGATTATCTTAGAGGGCAGAGGGGAGGCCGTTCCTGACTTGGGCATTGGGCGGAAGCTGTTGCCAGTACAGCATGGGCAAGAGAGAAGGGAACATTGTGAGGAGAACTGGAACCAGCCCATGAAGTCCTTGAGATGGAGTGAGGAGATGGTGATTCTCTGGCTGCGTCTCAGGAAGCGGTTGGTGTGTTAAGCCCTTAACCATGTGGGCAGTGACTAAACCAAGGCAGAGGAAACAGTTGGTGCAGGGCTGAACCCGGCAGAGGGGACAGTGGGGGAGAGAGATGCCCCGTACTCGCTGGGGCAGCATTCACCACCAGGGCAGGCTGAGCCTGTGAAGACCATGAAGGAAACAGACCTGGCTAAGGAGTGGTGTGCCAGGAGGGGACTGTCACCACAGCAGTTTTTCCAGGGACAGGAACCTAGACACTAACTGGCTTTATGTGCTGAGACTTCCAGCTTGGATATTGCCACTCACTCCAGGATGCTGGTGGCTTCTCCCCAGTCCTTTTCAGACTTTCTCCTTGTTGTTGTGTCTCCTGACCTAGGGCTCAGTCATCCCTGACCAGCACTCACATCATCACTGCAATCAGGGCTTGGGAAGAGCTCTCACAGGCTTACTATGCAGCCTCTAGGAACGAGACTTTTGGGGGTTTGAATACTCAGGTTGAAAGAAGAATGTGTGGGGGGGGAGTTGGGGGGTACTGGAAAGCAGAATTTTCCAGCCAGAGCCATTGCTGAATTCCTTTGTCCTTCCTTTCATCCTCCTTCCGTTCCACACCCTGTTCCCACCTTCCATCCACTCCCTCCCCCAAGGAGAAAATGAAACAAGGGGTCAAAGTCGTCTTTCAGATCTGTGGACCAGCGCTTAAAACCATATGTCTATGGGCTCCGATGGAGCCTGTAATCTGCCATTCAGTTCTATTCACTCCAATTAGATTCAAGTCAATTCAATTCAACTCAGTCAATTCAAATTAATCCAAGAAACTTAGGAGAGCCTCTTGTGCTGGGCAGGGTGGGAGACAGAAAGTGCTCAGTGTCCCAGGGGCTAAAGTGACTGCTATCTTGGGGGAGACACTGAGTAGCAGATGGCAGGTCCTCCATGACAGGCCAGGTCCAGCTCCAAAGGGATTCTCCTCAGCCAGGAGAAAACTGGTCAGGGCTGGTATTTCCCAGAACTAGTTTCCTGAAAGGATGATCTTCATTCATATCCTGTTGGCTGGGCTGGTGATTCTTCAAAGCTAGAAGGAGGGATGTGTTACAGAGATGTACCTTGCTGCCCAGGCCTCAGTGAGCCAACCAGTCTATGGCTCAAACCCCTTCCTTGCTGACTATTACCCCACAGAAGGTCCCTCCCGCTCTCGCCTGACCTACAACCTGGGCTGTTTTACCCAGACGGCCTTTTCCCACTGGGCATCCGCAGAGGGTTAAACCAGGAGGAGACTCTGGTTTTGGGACATCAGCAGCTGCAGATGCAAGGAGTCTGCTCACCTTGGCCATTGAAAGACTGGGGTCAAGCCCTAGGCAGACAGACATGGAGCTGGGCAAGGGAGGTGACACAGCAGAGCTATCAAGCTGCAGGACCATCTCTCCCTGCACGCTTAGCTCACCTGCCCCTGCAGGCCCGGTATCTTGAAACCAGGCCTCCCTTCTGTAGTACAGATGTCCTGCTCAGAGTGATATCCTGCACCTGCCGGAGGACTGACTGTGCTCCATAAAGGGATAGTAGGAAACCTGGTCATGTTGCTTATTGGCTCTTCAGATGTGGCCTGTGACAAAGCTCATATACACGCATTCATTTCACAAACAAGGTTGAGCATCTGTGAAGTGACTGGACTATAGTTAACGTGTGCCTGTATGGTGGCTGCTCTACGACATCTCACAGTGAAGCCACAACACAGTGGCCTGGGGACGGATATGATAGAGGCCTATCAGATGCCCTGGGAAGGGGCATCACTCCCCAAAGGTGGGGCTGTTCTGAGTGACACAGACACAGGCATGTTTGGCCTGTCTCCTTCCTGGGTCAGAAGGGAACTGGCCATCCAGAGGGCCTCTGTAAGTTGCCAGCAGAGCTGTTAGCTCCGGACTGGAGCAGTACAAGGCCTCAAGACCGCAAACTTTTCTCTGATTCATGTGACAAAGATACCTGAATGGAGATCAGGGTCCAGCTCTAGGCTGAGTGCTGAGGTGAAGCTATTGGAAGGACCAGCCTCTTAAAGAATGCTCACTAAAGGCAGCGAGCTGGAGAAAATGCAGCCTGTAGGAACCCTGAGCTCCCGCAGCATCTGTTGGGACTCATCTCTCTGCTGAGTGATGGCTACTGTTTTCTCCCAGGCCCACCCTGCCTCTCTTAGGTGTGTCTGTGTGATTGTCTCCACTTCTGCATCTTTCAAGAGCTGTGTTATTAGTGCTTACCCCGGGGAGTTCCTGGGGAGAGTGAGACAAGGCTGTGGGCAGGCAAGCAGTGAACGTGAGCTTTTGTTATTGATGATACTCTGCCTTTCTCTTCAGTCTTTGACCTCAGGGACTTGACCCAGTTGCAAATCAGTCCACTGAGACCCAGGAACGATTTCTAGGTTCCTGTGATCGTGCTGCTTCTCTCTTACCTGTGTCTCTGCCAAGTTGCTTGGGCCTTTGAGCATTGCATTCTCCTGGAGGCTAATGCCAGGGTCCAGGTCCCTAGAGCGCTGGCCATCCTGAGGGATGTCCCTATGAGCCCTGCCAGGGGATAGGACTGCTGGAAACCAGAGCAACCATCCCTGGTAAGCTCTAGCTGAGAAGGGACAGAGCCCCCTCTTATCACCCAGCTTGGAGATTTAGTCACCTTTGGGCCTTTGTGGACAATCTGGGCTACCCCGAAGGGAACAATTTGAGAGTTCCTGGACAGTGGGAAGCTCAGTGGGATGCCCACAGCATAGTCCTGGAGTCAGTTACTGGTCTTTGACTCTCTTTTTCTGGCCTCAACCCTATCCCAGCTCATTTACCTCACTCCCTACCTCTCAAGAGCATCAGGGTCCATCTCAGATGAGCCAGAGCTTTAGATCCTAATCTCAGACTAGGGAACTTCAGGAGGTTCAGAGCTCCACAAAGTCCCTGTCTGATTTTATAACCAACAAAACAGCTGGGCAAGCCTCCCAGCTCTTAGTCTGGAGGAGATTCAAATTTTCACATGTTTCTTTTCCCCCAATGTGTGTGCATTATATTTAAGCGTGTGTGCACGGATGCGCAGAGACCTGAGGTGGACATCTAGTGTCCTGCCTTATCACAAGCCACCTTATTCCTTTGCGGTAGGGTCTCTCTGAACCTGGAGCTAGACTGGCAGCCAGCAAGCTCCAGCCACCCTCCTGTCTCCACTACGCGCAGAGCTGGGGTTACAGGTGCACACATAGTCATGCTTGTTTTTTATGTGGGTGCTAGGGATTCAAACTCAGGTCCTCAAGCTTGCACAGCAAGTGTCCTTACCTGCTGAGCCATCTCCCAGGCCCCGAGCCTTTGAAACTTAAAGGAGGATGCAAAGAGAATGCCTAGCCTGAAGCATAATAAAAAATGACCAGGGAGACATAAACCCACTGTTCCTACCACAGAAAAAGTGCTCATTCCTTTAGTGTACAGGCTTTTTGCCTAGCAACAAGAAAAGGCCAACAAGCCAATTAAAAAATGGACCAGATATAGGAAGATGGCTTTCGAAAGAATATATAAATGGCTCTTGAACCTAGGAAAAGTTACTCAGCCTTACTCATAAAAGAAATGCAAATTAAAACTTCAATAAGAGACCCTCTTTCAACCATCAGATTGAAAAAGATCAAAGGCGCCACAGTACTCTGAGGCTGAGGGTGCAGGGACAGGCACTGGCAATAAGATGGGCAGGAGTGGGAGGCTGGGGCACCTCTGGGGAGAGCCACTGGGCAGCACCTGCCCGGAGGCAAGAGGGTGCCCTTCCCTGAGGCCCAGTGCATCCTGCTCTAGGGCTGTGTCATGATGCCGGATGCAGAAGTATGTGCTGTGCTGCTTGTGGCAATGTTCTATAAAAGTAAATGATTGGCAACCACAGGAGAGGTAATCAGCAAGAGGCAGAGTAAACAATCAGTGGGGTCCCTACCATGGAATTCTGCACAACTGTAAACAAAACAGCCACCGAGAGGAACTCGGTGACGTTGCACAGAATGGAAGAGCGCCCAAGGTGCTTGAAGAACCCACAGAACCAGATCGAGCACAAGTTACTGTTATTTAAAACCGGTTTAAGGGCTGGAGAGATAGCTGACTTGCAAGCATGAGGATTTGAGTTCAGTTCTGAGAAACCACATCTTTGAAAAAGTGGAGCCTGGTGACTCATGCCTGTGATTCCCAGGGCTGAGAGGCTGGAGGAGCCAGTCGGATTTCTGGGGCTAGATTTTCAGTCAGTCAGTTACTTGACAAGCTGTAAGCCAGTGAGAGATCTTGTCTCAGAAAAGAAATAAAAATAAATAAATAAAAAGGCGGACAGCACCTGAGGAATGACCCTTGAGTTGATCCTTCAGCTTCCACACACACATACACACATGTGCATACACACACATGAACATACACTTATGTACAGTTCTTTTTGAACTAGAAGAATGGTCTCTGTGTTCCTAGCAGGCTTCAGACCTGAGAACTTCATCTTGAGACGGCTACACAAGAGCATGATAGAAATCAGAAATGCTAGAAAACATGAGACATGTGAGGCAGTCGCTGGTGTGGTGTGGCTATTTTGTAAAAGCATTTTTAAAACAGGAGGACGTTCTAAAATAATGGTAAAAGGACTAGTGAGATGGCTCAGGAAAGGGCACCCGCTGCCAAGTCTGGCACCCTCAGTTCACTCTGCCAGTCCTACCTGGTGGAAGAAGAGAACCAACTCCCAAAATTTGGTATATACATACACCATGATATGTGCTCCCCGCCAAAAACATTGTAAATATATAAAGCAGTTGCATGACTACTATTTGCTAGCATTATTAATTATTAGCAACGATTCACAGCTGTATGTGCTGTGTCTGAACAGGACCTGTGCTGTGATAGAGTTATTTACCTTACATCACCGGACACATGTGTTTCAACCGTAGGATGGCTTTGATGACATTATGTGACAAAATTTTGATTCCATCATCATGAGACAGCTCTCAGAGATATGGACCATTACTTGGTATATGATTATGTTTTGACACATTATCATTTGTATAAAGAGAGAGGAAAAGAATGCACACTTACATGTGTGGACATGTACACACATGTAAACACATGCTGCTGTTTGTAGCTGAATAAGGTAGTATATAGTATCTAGAAGGCTTTTAAGAAACAGGTAAGAGTGATACCTCTAAAAAGCACCCTGGGTACTTGGGACCTGGACAGTGCAGGGAGGACAGGGAAGGAGGCTCGTTTTGGTTGATTGACTGATTGAATAAGTCAGAGTCTCCTGTAGTCCATGCTGGCCTCGAACTCCTTACATAGCCAAGGATGACCTTGAATTCTTGGTCTTCTGGTGTCCACTTCCTGAGTTCTAGGATAAAAGTGTGCACTACTATCTGGATGGGCATCAAACCCAGGGCCTCACTCATGCTTGGCAAGGGCTTTATCAACTGAGCATACTCCCCAGTGTGGTGATTAATCTTGGCTGTCAACTTGATGCTCCTGGGAAGGGGGAACCTCAGCTGAGGAATTTCCTCCATCAGATTGGCCTGTGGGCATCTCTGTGGGGCGTTTTAATTGCTGATTGATGGAGGAGGGCCAGGATGGGCAGTGCCATCCCTGACCAAAGGACTTGCACTGTATAAAAAAAGCAGTCGATGGTTTCTACTTCAAGCTCCTGCCTTGCCTTCCCACAATTGATGGACTGTGGTCTGAAGTGTAAGCTAAAATAAAACCCTTTTCTCCCTAAGCTGCTTTTGGTCACAGCAACAGAAAGTAAGCTAAGACACTTTATTCTCCCGGCCTGTCTTTTTGTATCTTTTAACTTTACAATGCGTCTACTCTTTCTATGCTAAAACATATATCCATAGCAATAAATTAGTCAATCTGCCTTTTGGCACAGATACTGAGAGGGAGGAAGCAGGGTGCACCAGTATGGGAGCCCTCTCTTTGTGGGTCGTGGAGTCAAGGCTTAGGAAGGTTTTCATCCAGTGCTCTTCCCAGCTGTGTGGTCCAGCTTCGTTAGACTCCGCACCCTTCCCTGTGTGTCTGCAGGATGTGGTTGGATGTTGGAGTCTGGTTTGAAGACAGGTGCTCAGTTTGGTGGGTGGAATTGGAGGATGTTTGGCAGACTTGATCTCCAAAGACTGTTCTACACCTGAGTGACACTAGGCAAGCCTTATCTATCCCATGCCGACCTTGGTGTTTTTATCTGTGAAGTGGGAAGAATGATATGTTGTGCCTCAAGGGCCTTGGGTTAAAAAGGCCTTAAAGTTGGTGTGTGGTGGATTGCTGAAAGAGGAAAATGCACTTCCAGAAGGCTGACCTTAGGAAAAAGAGGACCGGCAGGGCATGGTGGGGGAGCTCGGAGCTACTGGAGTGAGGAGCAGGTAAGCAAGAAGAGGAGGAGGAGGATGAGGAGGAGAGGAGGAGGAGGAGGAGGAGGAGGAGGAGGAGGAGGAGGAGGAGGAGGAGGAGGCATCCCTCAGATTGCACAAAAACAATTTTTCTGTTCTTTGTTTTTGCCGCTCAGACAGCATCTTCCTGCTCTTCCTCCCTGATGAAGAGAAGTGATCATGGACAACACAACACGGCTGCAGCTGTAGTTGGGAAGCACCAAGGAGTGGCTTCAGGCTGAGGAAGGAATGCCGAGCTCCCACTTGTGGTTTCCAGTGCTTTGTGTGTGTGCAGAGAAACTTTCGTGGTAAGGACTTATAGAAAAGACCCCGGCAGCAGAGTCTTTCCTTCCTTTTTGAGTCATTTGGTTGCAGAGCCAACCCTCCCTGGGCTGCTGTCTGAGCCCAGGCCTCAAGTGCCTTGGCCACTGGGGGACTGAAAAGGACTCGAAGTTCAGCCTCTTTAGGCAAAAGAAACCACCAATGCACTACTTTATCAGGCACCCGTTGGGGTCTTTCCTCAGCAACAACAATTGCTCCTCACCTTTGGGAGAAAGGCTCATTAGCTCCATCATCTAGAAGAGAAAGCTAAGGCACAGCCAGGTCGTTACTGGAAAAGAAGGGGCTGATTTGAAGGCAGGCAGCCTGGCTCAAAGATGGGAGAAAAGAGAAGCCATGGGGGACACGGGGCCAGCGTGGGAGGGGCCCAAGTGGCTGACCACTGCCTGTCCTTTGAGCTGCGGTCCCCCTACATCTCCTATCTCTGCAAGCCAGATGGGGAGGAGAGCAGAGGCGGAAAACGGCTGTGTCTGTCTAGGGGTCTTCTCTCTCCCAAAGGCTGTTTGAGTTCCCTGGAACCTTTCAAGGAAAGGGCTCCTGTCAACAGCCTGAGCCTGGAGTTGGTGTGTATCTGTGCTCCACATCTTTGGTCAAGTAGGTTTTGTAAAGTCAGAGGAGGAGCTGGGGCTGTAGCTCAGGTGGTAGAGAATTTTCCTAGTATGCATGAAATGACTCCTCATTTCTTGATTTTAATCTCCTCTGGGTCTGTGAATTCCTTGGACAGAGGTCAGGCTCCACCTGCCAGCTTCTTGGCTATAAGGCTGGCCCCATCCTCTTCCAAGTGAGCTCACAGGAGATCCCAGTATAGCAAGGGCATGGGAGCCTTTTCTAAACCAGCTGAGGGCATACAGCCTGGCAGGTGGAAGCTCCTGGCCCCACCTGCCCCGCCTTGTTAGCAGGGGTGGAACGGTAGCTCTGGTGCTGGGCTCACATGAGGACGCTGTGCACTCTCTTGTCTTATGTCTTCACTACCTTCTTTTTCAGACATGGAACCACAGTCTCAGAGCAGCTGAGTGACTTGCCCAGCATCACACAGTAGGTTGCAGAACAAAGTATTCTAGAATGTGACTCTGTCTAAGGACCCCAGATCCCCCTAACTTACCTGGTCAGCTGCAACTCCTTGAGGTGAGTACTAGGTCTAGTTCCCCACTTCCTACCCGATCCTCATTCCTGTTTAAAAAAAAATTTTTTAAAGCATGACTGAGCCAAGGATGGATGTTATGAACTTGTTGAGTTCATAAGTGCCCTTCTAGAAACTCTTCAAACATCAGGAAGGGCTGATGAAGAGGGGCCCCAGGCTCTAGACCTAGAACAGCATCAACTCTGCTGCAGCCACAGAAAGTAGTCCCAGGAACCTCGGCTCCCGAAGCGCTGGAAGGAGCTCATGGGGCTTGATCAGGGTGGTTGACTTTCCTCCCAGGAGGCTGTGGGACCTCCCTGAAGGAGGGGCAGCCCTGGCATCATTTCCAGCCACTTCTCTTGGGGCTATTTGTAGAGAAGCAGGTGCCTGCATCCCCACATCCAAAGGAAAATAGAGTCCAGCCCCAGCTGGTCTCATGTTTCCTGGTGGAAACCCTCCAGGAGAAGGGGAAGCCCTTGGACTTAAGGGTGTTTCTCTGCCCAGTTCTCCACCCCTTTGCTTGAGAGGAGGATCAGCTGATGGAAAATAGCCTCCCAGGAGCTTCCACAAAGCTACCTGTAGTTAGTCCCTCTTGGAAGAGGCCTGCAGCTCTGTGAATGGGACTGCTTCTCCCTTGTGATATCAAGACCATCTTGCAGCACTGGGTACAACAAAGGAACCAGACTCCTGAAACCTGGAAACCTAGAACAGCCAACCTCAGGGAGGCCTGGTGATGGTTCCTTGTGATTGCCAACTTGATGGAGTTTAGAATCACCCCTAAACAAACTTCTGGCATGTCTCTGAAGGAATTCCTAGATTGTATTAATTGAAACAGAAAGACCCACCTTAACTGTGGGTATTGTTCCATGGGCTGGGACACAGACTTAATAAAAGGAGAAAGTGAGTCAAGCACCAGAATTCATGTCTCTGCTTCCTGACTGTGGGTACCAAAGGACCAGCTCCTGCTGTCATGCCTCTCCCCATGATGGACTGTACTCTCAAACTGTAAGTCAAAATAAACCTTAAATTGCATTTGTCAGGTATTGTGTCTCAATAATAAGAAGATTAATAGAGGCCCCAAGAGAGAAACGTTTTGCATTAGATGAGGGGAATAGAGGCCACTCTGAGCCAGTCAATGAGGGATAAAGAAAGCTCAAAGAGGTAGATGACATGAGCACACATGTGTAAGTGCTGATGTCTGAGGTTGCTAGCCTATGCCCCGGCAGGTGGGTGGAGGTCCATTTGATATAAGCTTTGAAAGGCTTTAGGAGAACAATCTGAATTCTGAAGTACGAATGGGGCACCAGGGAAGTAGCAGCCCCAAACCCACTGGCACTCAGGTCCCTCAGTGCTGGTGACTCTCTCATGCTGAGTGACCTGACACCATTCCCAACCTCTCTGTTTCTTTATCTGCCAAGCACAGAAAATAATCCCACTGCACCAACATCCCAAGAGGACCAAAGAGGAGTCAGCCCAGGAACACATTCAATCACCAGTTCTACAAACACAAGAGCCTGCTGTTGCTCACAAGGCAGAATGAGTTTGGCATCAGAGAAGGAACTAGGGTTTGTCCCTATAAGACAGGATGTGAAAACAGGGGGAGTGTTAACCAAGGGCAGGCAGGTGGTTCACAGCACAGTTTGGTGCCAGGATGTGCCCAAGGAGGTCACTGCATTCAGTGTTGTCTCCTAACAGCCCTGTAAGATGGGGCTCAGTGTATCTGTGACGGTCAAATTTGATGAATCTGAGATCACCTAAGAAATATGCTCCTAGACAGGAACCTGCTCTATGGAGGCATTTCCCAGAAAAATTCACTAAGGGGGGAGGCCCCTACCCCAGAGTGGACAGATATACCGTAGATGGATACATAGAGACCGGAGGGGAAACTGTTGGTTTTTGCCTGTCTACCTTGCTGATAAGAGCATCTACTTTATTGCTGCCATGGTTGCTGCCACCCTTCCCTGACATCAGGGTCACCTTCTTCAGACTTTCCTCCAACATGGACTGAAGACCCACAGTTCCTCAGGAATCTCCCAGGCCCTTGGTACCAGATTTGGACTGCTGAGGTATCCAGCCTTGTGGACTGAGCAGTTACTGGGTTCTCTGCCTCTCCAGCATGCAGACAGCCATTGTTGGACTACCTAGTCCATACCATGTAAGCCAATCTAATAAACTCCATCTGTGAGAGAAATATATATATATATATATATATATATATATATATATATATATTCATTCAGTGGGTTCTGTTCCTCTAGAGAACCCTGCAATTAATCATATGACACTTCCTTTTCCAGACGAACCATCAGGGACCCAGGAAGGATAAAGGACTTGCTAACAGTCACCCAGCTGGCCACAGAGAAATAGAAAGACCCACCATGGCCTATCTGCTTCTAGAGTCAACAGCTACGCAAGGTCAAAGCTCTTAGCGAGTGCCATATGTAAGCTCAAGAGGGAGATGAGCAGGTAAGAATCCAGAAGGTGACACCTTAGGGACCCCCTCAACCCAAATGGGTGAAACTGAATTCCCTATCATGGCTGCTCCATGGGCTATTGGGAAGAGAGTAGCTCTTCAAATCAAGCCTACAGCTACACACTTAGTCATAATTATTGCAACAGGCTGCTCACAAATAGCTCAAAAGTGCTGGGCAGGATGGGATACCCTTGTAATACCAGCACTCAGGAGGCCAAGGGAAGAGAATAGAGAGTTTGGAGACTAAGTGACATAGACCCTTTGTTTTGTTTTGTTTTAATAGTATAAGGGTCATTCTGATGCAAGGCTGCATCTTGGCCTGCCCACAACACTGGAACCCCTAGAGACCTCAGAATCCCCAGTAGGGCCCTGCTTGGGAGGCAAGTCTTAGTCTTCCTGGCCAGAAGCTGACCTTTCTCCTTCTCGTGGCAACAGTGATGGTCTTCTACTCTCTCTCGGACTGTGCGGTTGGGGTTCAAAGCCTGAGCCTGCTCCATCCTGCGTAACCGCTCTTCCCAAACCATTTGCTGAAGCTCTGCAAACCTATTTCAGTCACTGCGACACCCGGCGGCGGAATACGGGGCCAGTCAGGGCTCCTGAGGTGAGGAAACTAGGGAAGGTGCTGGATGAGGATGCTGAGGCTGCCTTTGAAGGCCTCTTCCATCCCCCAGGAAACTGAACTTCTGCTGGCCTTCATCAGATCCAGGGAAGAGAGGTGCAGGCAGGCACTCCAGGTGACCATGGCCAAGGCATGCATGTGGGAATGAGGCAAGAGGAAGGACAGAACTCAGCCTTCAAGATGGACCAGTGATCACATGTGTGAAATGTCCAGAAGCAATGTCCATAAAGCCGATGAGGAGCCACCTGTAGACACTTGCGCTGGCCAGCAAGGGGAAGCCCCACCCACCAACTCCTTCCTGCCCAAGTGATTGTTTCACTGTTCTAGAGGAAGAGTGGGACAAAAGTCAGTCAAATATGCCTCATCAGAGAGGAGGTCCTGTGACCTTGTGTCTCTTCAGGAGAACCCCTGGGTGTGGCTTTTGTGGTCTGCCTTGCAATAGCAGATGGAACCTTCCACATACAGCCCCTCCCAAGACCACAGTGACCCAGAGGAAAGGTAGCTTCAGGACAGAGAGCAATTCATGAAGGTGAACACAGAAAAAAGTGACAGTGGCCCATGCTCTGGGGTGGGGTAGGATCTATAGGAAGCGGGCAGAGGCTTGGGGCAATTTTGAACAGGATGCAGTGCCTATGCATGGATAAAGGTCTGTCCTCAGAACCTGAATCCCAGCTCTGGCTTTTCTCCAGAGTGATTTGGGCAAGTGACTTCTCTCTGAGGCTCTATCCTGTCACCTGTAGACAGAGCAGGATGTAAGGCCAGGCTCAGCAGGTCCTCTGTGTCTTACTGACTTCCTCCTCCAACCCAGAATCCTGACAAATAAGAATAAGGGGGGTGGGGACACATGCCTACATGCCCAACCTACCAGTTCTCCAGACTCTTTTTTGAAGCAGGGCTTTGAAGCAGGTAGCCCATAATGATCTTGAACTCACTGTGTAGCTGAGGCTAGCCTTGAGTTTCTGATACCAGGCTTCCCCCTGGTCAGACATTAACTGGGTCCTTCCTTAACTGGTCTGTCCTTCACTGCCATCCTGTGTGCTGGGATTTACCACCAAGCCTGGTTTATGTGCTAGAGAGACGGCTCAGCGGTTAAGAGCACTGGCTGCTCTTGCAGAGGACCAGGACTCAGTTCCCAGCACCCACATGGCAGATAACAACTGTCCTAACTCCAGTTCCAGGGGATTCAAAACCCTCTTCTGGCCTCTGCAAGCCTTGCACAACACGGGTGCACTTACATACATGTAGTCGGATCCCTAACACATACATTAAAAGTCAAGTATGGTGGTACAAGTCTGTAACCCACGCATTGGAGAGGGGCAGAGACAGGAGGATTTCAGAGCTCACTAGCTAGCTAATCTAGCCAAATCAGTGCTCCAGGTTTAGTGAGAGAGCTTGTCTAAAAAAAATAGTAATAATACAGTGGAGAAGAATTGAGGGGGACACTCAGTGTCAACCTCTAGCCCCCCACATACACACACACACGTGCACCTCCATATTCACGCATACACATACTTGCACTAACAAATACTTACACCATACATACTAAATAAATTGAAATGGTCAAGCAAGTAGTCAGAGCCATATGGTAATGGCCAATGGCAAAGAGTAGGCACAGAGGCACTCTCAGACTGCTTCCTGCATGCTGTGTAAACCAGACTTTGGGGTTAAAACGTCTTTTTGGAGACTGGGGAGGATGTTTCAGGGGTTTGTGGACAGTTCAAAACAAGGATTTGTTTGAAATACATGGTACAGAGGAACAGGAGCTTAAATGGCAGTTGGGACCCCATGGTTCTTGCCTCACACTCAGACCCTCCGTGGGTTTCCGAGAGAACAAGCAGAAACCCCAGCTTAACTTTACCAAGTCTTCTGAGGCATGAGAGCGGTTCTAACCACTTCCACGGATTGCCTTATTTGACCTTCATTACATCCCAACAAGGCGGCAGGCCCTGGGGAGCTAAGCATCAGAGAAGCTGACTGGCTTCTCAGGTCACATGGTTTCCAAGGGAAGGGACACTGTGGATGTGCCCAGCAAGTGACACATTCACTATCTTGCTGCTTTGTACCTCTGACTGAAGGATCACAGAGTCCTCGGCCATGGTGGACACAAGTGGACAGCTGGCAGTGGAGCTTTGCCTCTACCCCGAACCTGCCATCAGCCGCTTTAGTAACAACATCACCATAGCAACCCTGCTGGCAGCTCTTGAGACTGGGCTGGCAAGTGACTCCATTGGGAGTATGGCCTCGAAGGGTCCCCAACCAGATGTGTAGGGATCCCCAGGATTGGGGGAATCTCTGTCCAATCTCCGGGGGAAATGGTGCCCTTCCACCTTAAGCTGTCCTCATCTGCACAGGGGGATGTACCCTGGAGGACCAGTCAGCAAACCCAAGGATGAGCTAGGGTAGCCAGTACTGCCAGCAACAGCATACCAGGGTGCCACGAAGCTCAGTCTAGCACTGCAAAATGGTAGAATAAAACACCCGTCTATTTAAAAGAGTAACGACAGGGAAAAATACATTTTCATCAGCTCGTCTTCCCGTGGCTGAATCCCGCAGCAAGCTCCCGATTCTGACGTTGGGAAATAAATCAAAATAACTTTGCTGTGTTTAGCCTCATTCTGCCGCGCCTCTCGGCTCCGAGTTAAACAGCAACAGGTACCGCAGTGTCTCTCCCAGAAACACAGGAATGGTTTTAAAATGCAGTTATGGGGGCTGGTGGGGAAAGGAAGGGGAGAAACGTTTTTCTTCGATTGATGTATGATTGCCCTCATGCTGTTTGGAATCGTATTTTCCTGGCTCTGCTAAGAAGTGCTATTTACAGGGAGCCTGACAGACGGAAGCGATTGGGGCTGGCAGGTCTAAATGTATTATTTTAGCAGGTCTCCAAGGAAAGATTACGGGAGGGGCGCTGGCCTTTTAAAGTGCAGAGGACAATGGGGCTGCTCAGCGTCCTTTGTACCAGTCTGGCGGGGGTTGTGAGCTCCCTTCTCCTCTCCCTCCCCCCACAACAGACCTCAGCTCCCACTTGACAAGTGTCATCACTCCTCGGCAGACCTATTCAGGACACCCCAAGAAATCCGCTAGTCCTGGCTCTTTGCTAGGCACTGCAGAGCTTCTTACAGGGCGCTGATCTCAAAGGGGTCAGAGGGGCCTGGGCTCATGGGGGGAAGAAAAAAGGGACAGAAGCTGCCCAAGAAAGGAGTTGGGAGTGACTGGGGAAATGGCTCAGTGGGTAAGGGCGCTTGCTGTGCATTCATGAGGAACTATGTTCAAATCCCTAGCACCACACAGAAACCTAGTGAGCCTGTAATCCCAGCACTGTGGGAGGCCGCTTGCTGGCCACCAGCCTAGCTACAGATTCAGTGAGAGACCCTATCTCAAGAGAATAAGATGGAGCATGACAGAGCCCAACACCCAGTGTCTCCCTTTGGCTTCCACCCATATGCATTGGTGCATAGACCTGCATACACATGTATACATATACCACACACACATCAAAAGAGAGGAGGAGGAGGAGGAGGAGGAGGAGAAGGAGGAGGAGGAGGAGGAGGAAGAGGAGGAGGAGGCGGAGGAGGGGCTCAACATAGTGTGGGAAGCTGGAGCACTTGGTACTGTGGGTGGATAGGTAAGAAGACGTTAGGAACTGAAGACAGATAGACAGTCCTTGTGTAGGACAGTCAAGAATTCCAAATGAGTGGCCCATCAAGTGGGACAACAGTGTTGACTCAAGGCAGGGTGAAGACAGATGGGCCAAGCCACTGAGGAATGCCTGCGCCACTGAGGAATGCCTGCTCTCCTGAGGTCCTGCTATACCAGGCTCTGCATTCTTCTGACATTTCTTCAGTGCAACCCTATGGCACGTCCCGCTATTACCTGCATTTTATATGTGGAACACGGAGAGAGATTGCATCTGGCTTAGGTTACTCAGCTCAGGAGTAGCAAGGGCTAGACTTGAACACAGCCTCTGAACCACACTGGGGAGGTGGGCGTGGAGGAGGACCAACAAGGGGCTAGCCCTGGAGTCGGGCCAAGGTGACCCCACAGAATGGGCTGAGTGTCTACCTAGGTGCCATTCATGAGGTTCCGGATGCTGAGCTTGATCAATAAAGAAATGAATAAAGCCTGTCTCTCTTTGAAAAGATTGATGGTCCCTGGAAGAAAGTGGTTATTTAAATAAATTGAATATGTATCTCAGCACTCTGGGAGGCTGTCTCAGAGCAAACAAGAAACAAAATCATAAGAACAAAATAAATCGAATACAAAGGTGCAGGGCGGCATACTACTGGCAGAGAGTTAGCAAGATGTGGAAACGGCTCAGCAGGATGCTGGTCTCGTCAGTCCCGGAGGCAGGAAGCACTTTCTGGAAAGGGCCATGCCTAATCAAAAGGGGTTTTGTTTGTTTGGTTTGGCATTTTGAGGTAGGATCTCCCTATAACCACAGCTGACTGGAATTTGATATGTAGACCAGGATAGCTTGAATCTCATAGAGATCCACCTGCTTCTGCTTCCAGAGTACTGAGATTAAAGGCATGTACTGCCATACCCCCCACGCTATTTGTTTTTATTTTATTTATGTGTCTCTGTGTGTATATGCTACTTGTGTACAGATGCCCTCAGAGGTCAGAAAAGTGCATTGGCTATCCCTGGAGAAGGAGTTATAAGCAGTTGTGAGTCACCTGATGTGGGTGCTGGGAACCAAACACGAGTCCTCTGGAAAAGCAGGAAGAGTTCTTAACCACTGAGCCATCTCTGCATTCTGTTTTAGTTTTTTTGATATACAGTCTAACTCTGTAGACCAGACTGGCCTCAAACTCACTATTAAGACCAGGCTTCCTCATGTGATCCTTCTGCCTCCACCTCCCTAGTGCTGGGATTACAGTTCTGAGCGCCACACTGGGCTCTAATCTGAGTTTATAAGGATGAATAGCAATTTGCTGTCTGAGTGAAAAGCGGTTAGGCAGGGAACAGCAAGTAGAAAGGTGGGGTGGATGCAGATCATGAAATGCTCAGAGAACCACGCTGAGAAACAGAGTAACCCCAGTGGAGGAAGTGGGTGTGGAGGGGAGGTAGAGAGCACAACAGATCATTCTAGAGAGGGTGGGAAAGCGATGTGTTCTTGAGATCTAGGTTTCTAAGCCTCAGTGAAATTGACAGCCTGAACCAGGTAATTCTTTTTGTATGGGGCCCTCCTGTCTCTTGTATCATGTTCAACAGTATCTATCCCTGGCTCCCACCAATT
This sequence comes from Eospalax fontanierii, assembly GCA_035773235.1. Classification (NCBI taxonomy): domain Eukaryota; kingdom Metazoa; phylum Chordata; class Mammalia; order Rodentia; family Spalacidae; genus Eospalax; species Eospalax fontanierii. The sequence continues at coordinate 53,094,885 of CM069539.1, forward strand.
CTGACAACTGAAACTGTCTCTAGATATTGCCAAATGTCTCCTGAATGTCAGCATTGGCCCAGATGGTCATCAGTGAGAATGGAACAGCCATTCACTGAATGGGACCACATGGGTGTTCTGTTTGGATGATGTCTTAGATGGCAGATGCTTCGTTTTAGGGAACTAGGGGCAGAGAAAAGAAGACTGGAATATAATGGGCTTTGGTGGCTCACAAACAGATATTTATATCCAGAATGACAAATACATACTGTTATTATCCCATGTCTGAAGCAGACATCACCAATCAATCACAGAGTTCTATGGAAATACACTTATTCTTACTCCGTGTGTCAGTGTTCCAGAAAATCAGTTCAATTTAGGAATTATGTAAATTGACACCCTAGGAGTCAGATTCTTTTCTGAGGAGCTGGAGAGATGGATCAGTGGTTAAGAACACTAGCTGATCTTGCAGAGGACCCAGTTTTAATTCCCAGCACCCACATGGCGGCTAACAACCATGCTCAACTCCAGTTCCAGGAGATCTGATGACTTCTTTTGGCATCTGTGGGCAATGGATGACAGGGGTGCGCTTACTTACGTGCAGGCAATACACTAATACACATATAATAAAAATAAAACAACAAGAACAACAAAAGGATCTTCTCTGACAATTCTTTCCTGACCCTGGGGACTTTGCTATTCAAAATATGCCCCCAACTCTCAACTTAAATACCTTTGGTCCCCTTGAGAAGGGCTGGGTTCCTTTTCCTGGACAAGCTCCTGAGGCCCCTGGGACTCAGAACTTGGAAGACTCATGGATGCTTCTTGGTGACAGGAGGTAGCTAGTTAATGATTAGGCTCAGGGCCTATGGGGCCAGTCTCAGGAGGCAGTATCAGGGGGACCCATGGTAGGTGATCTGCATAATCCCTAGTAAGGAGGGCTCTGTGGAAGAGGAACCTGAGCCCCTTGTCCCCACCCCACTGGGATTCTGAGACTCTCCAAGATGTGGAGTTATGAAGCCCTTTTGTCCTAGGGCACTGAAGAGGAACTCAAGCTTGACTTCCTTTGGTCCCACAGGCCCCTACAAACTTCTTCATTCCCACAAACTTCCTGTAGCTTGATATCATTGCTTGCTGTCATAGGTGAGAAAACTGAAGTTCAGAGAAGTTAACCAACTGCTCGGGGTCACACAGCCAACAGGAAGCAGAGCAATGTGGCAGTCACTGTGAGCCTGCTGCTCCTCCGCCATGCACGTGTCCTGTTCTCCTGGGGTTCTCCTTTTAGAGAAGGGTAAACTGCCGGTGAGAACTTGTTATAAAGCAGTTAAGGGCTCGGCTCCACTCGGGAGCCAGTCTGCATTCAAATCCTGCTTCTGTCTTTCATAGCTAGGTGGCCCCAGGGAGTTTTCACTGTTCTTTGCCTAGAGTTTCTCATCAGTATCATGGAGATTATAGCTCCTCACTCATCATTATAAGGACTCTAAGGGCTTTGTACTTAGCACCTAACACTTAGCAAGGACTTAATAATCAACACCACTGTGGTGCGATCTGTTCCAGGTGTTGCAGTGTTTTTCTTTTAAAAAATATTTATTTGTTATTTTTATTTTATGTGTATGGATACATTGCCTGAATGTAGGAAGGTGCACCCGTGTCATGCAATGCCTGCAGAGGTCAGAAGAGGGTCTTGGATTCCCCTGGAACTGGAGTTACGGATGGTTGTTAGTCTTCATGTGGGTGTTAGGAATTAAACCTGGGTCCCCTGCAAGAGCAGCCCGTGGTCCTAACCACTGAGTCATCTCTCCAGACCCTCTGTGTTTTTCTTAAAGGGAGCTTTTGGGCTCTCAGTTTTTAAATCATGAGATGTCATGGCAGTTTGACCTCAGCCCCTGTCTGAGACAAATGTCACTTGAAATGTGGTGTGTTGATGTCCTACCTTGACAGAAACGTACTCTGAAACCTACTCTGTGCAACAGGCTTCACAGGACTGGGGAGAGAAAAGGGCAGCAGCAGGCCTGGGTCCTCAGCGAAGGTTCAGAGAGTCAAGCGGCCAGGGCAGGCCATCGGTTGTTGGGGGCAGCCTGTGCAGAGGACCCAGCCTGCCCAGGTGCTGGGGCTGCTGTCTGTCTTCCTGGTTAACCATGCAGAGCGTTGTCTCTGCCCGGGAGTTCCCCTCCACCAGTCCCTGCCGCTAAGGGAGCTGTCTGTGACTGTTTGCTTACCTCTGCAGTCAGGGCCCAGTAGTCTGACCTGGCCTCTGGCCTGTAGACATTCTTCCCATGGGAGCCTCTGCATCCAGGTATGTGAAGAAACAGGTTCAGGGGGCTCCTGTGACAGGGGGGCCTGGCTGGGCCCCTCTCCAAGGGCAGCTATGGATGGGGCTTCTTCTGCCCAGGGTCTGTACTGTGAAGTGTGCTGACTGAGAGATGCCATGGAGACCCTTGGCCAGTCCTGCATGGCGCCTTTAGAATTGGGTTCTGGCTGAGAACACTCCAGGTTTGGGCCTCTAGTTCCCCCACACATTGATTTTGAGACCAATTAGAAGTCTCAAATTTGAATAAATCTCTTCCTTAAATTGAGTAATTTCTCTTTCTTTCTGTCCTTTCCCTCTCCCTCCCCTCCCTCCCCCCTCCCTCTCCTCTCTCTCCTTCCTTCTTTTCATCCTTTCTTTTACTTTCCTTTTATTTTTTGAAACAGGGTCTCATGTAGCCCAGGCTGGTCAAAGAACACCTTTAACTTTGGATCCTCCTGCCTCTGCCTCCCAAGTCCTGAATTTGCCCCTGGTTTATGTGGTCCTGGGGATTGAACTCAGGGCTTTGTGCATGCTATGCACACACTCTACTGACTAAGCAATGGAGCTCTGTTCTTTTTTTCTGTTTCATGTGCCTTCTACCTCCCAACCAATGGATTATTTTTTCTTATTCTGAAAACTCTTTGTTGTTCTTTTCATGCCTGACATTTATACAGGTGAAACCAACTTGGAGAGATTCCCTGATGTGTGTGTGTGTGTGTGTGTGTGTGTGTGTGTGTGTGTGTTGCTGTAAGGCTGACTTCTCCCCCTCTGAGCTGCAGTTTTCCTTTGTTGTTTAGTCCCAGTTTTCAGCGCCCGGGGGTGAGGGTGGGAGGCCGTGCCACAGAGCAACTGGTGCAGAGCAACCGGGCTTCTGTGGGCTGCCCATAGCTTTACTAGGGTGCGGGGCACTGTTGTTAACAGCAGGGCATAGGAAGAGGAACCTCTGAACCCTGGAATAACAGATGTCCTTCAAGGTCTTCTGTGCTTCTTCCACAGAGCTTCATACAGTCCTGGGCACAAAGGGACGAGCCATGTAGAGGAGGCCTGAGGATAACCACCAGGTCTGTCCATCTCATGTCCTCCTGTGGTGGGTGCTGTACAAATCCAGGCAGATAGGAATCACACGCTTGAGACTTGCTCCAAGACAGGGAGCGAGGAGGCAGCAGGTAACAGGAAGAACAGAGTGCCACACATTCAGCCTCCCAAATCCACCTGATTCTGCCCAGACTCCTCTCACATCCCAGTCTCAAGTTGCACAACCTTGTTTCTTGGCTACACTGCCCCCCTCCCCCAACATATGGCATTCAACCTTTAAATTTGATTTGATTTTGTTTTATTCGCTATTATTTTGCATGTGTCTGTGTATGTGCATACATGCACACAAATGCCACAAGAACATGTAGAGGTCAGAGGACAATTTTGTGGAGTCTTTTCTCTTTCCATTTTACGTGGGTTCCAGGGATCAAACTCAGGTTTGCAGGCATCAGATGACAAGTGTTTTTACCTACTGAATCATCTGGCTGGCCCAGTGGCCAACAATGGGATATTGCCACACAATATTGTCATTTACAAAGTTCACCCTTGAGAATTTTGCATTCAAGTTACCAGAATATTTCACCATAAATGACCTCATAATGGCTTGAGTTCATGATTTTGTGCTGCTTGAATTCAGAGCTAACCTGACTGCATCTGGTCATGGGCTGGAAATGCCTGATTAGGGGTCTTCACCCTTCATTGCCCACAAAACTTTCTGTCTCCTCTGCTCTAGGGGTCATCACATCCACCCTACCGTTATAGTCCAAAGAACCATGGTCCGGGGTCTTGGGAGTTTTTATAGCTAGGATTGCATATTGACCACGTGAAAAAGTGTTCTGAAAGTCTCTCTGGAGGCCTTCGAGTTGGGCTCTCATGTGGAGAAGGTTTTGTTCTAGCACTGTGGGGACAGGAAGGAAGTAGGCACTGTGAGGAAGAGCTCTTAAAGGACCCAGAGAGGAAGGAGAGCTGGTGCAAGGGAGAGGAGAGAAAGGGGGCCAAGGGGAGAAGAGATCAGGGAAACGAGTGGGTTCGATGGAAGGCAAGAACGGTACAGATGAGGCATGATCTCCATGGCTAGAACGGGAGTCACAGCTCTCTCCATGTACAGGGTCAGGCCCCAGCTCTGGCCTGGCTGCCTTTCCAGCTCAGTGTGAAAGGTACAGGCACCAAGCTTGTGGGGCTCTGTCCCTCTGATGTTAATATTCATTGTCAGATTCATTCAGTTTAGAATCACTTTGGAAATTCACCTCTGGGTGTGTGTCTATGGGGTATTCCAGACAGGATTAACTAAAGCCCTACCCCGAATATAAGCAGTATCATTGGTGAGGTGGGGTTCAGTGGGGTTCAGTGAACTGAGCACCAGCATTCGTCTCTCTCTGCTGTCTGACTGTGGATACAACGTGACCAGCTTCCTTCCTGCTCCCACCACCGTGACTTTCCCACCAGGATGAACTGGACCCTTGAACTGTGAATCAAATAAACCCTTCCTTAAGTTGTTTTTGTCAGGTATTTTTGTCACAGTAATGAGAAAAGTTACTGATATGGCCTTCGAGATTCACTGGTTTGGAGGGTGGTCCTTACTCTGTCCTCCTGGGGCTGGAGATACCCAGGCAGCCCCTCTGCAGCTGTGCACCACCAAGACCACCCAGCTGCCTAGCTATCAGTTGGTAGTGGCAGAGAAGAGTGTCACACATGTGTCTGAGGCTGAACATATGTATATATATGTTTGAGGATGAGTGTGCATGTGTGTGTGTTTCCAAGGGTGATTGTGGGACCCCATGAACACTCATGTGCTGGAGTGTGACTTCATAGGAGCCCAAGCATGCCAGTCATGTTGGTCCACATGACCTTGCTGGCAGCTTGTCTTGCTGTGAAGGGAGATGGTGTCTCTGGGCTCGAGCACCGTAGGACTGAAGGGAATCATCAGTTCTAATCTTCCAGTGACGGACAAAGCAGCTCCCCATAGTGACAAGTGTACTCCAAGCCCACAGCGCTCTGTCCATTTCTCCTAACTCCTCCTCGGTTCCCCATCCCAGTATTGGATGCCACCTCCCTGGTGACTCCAGCTGGGAGGAGGACAGCTGTTACGGAGACCTCAGCCTGTCATCTGAGCCTCATTCCCTTGCTCAGCAGTCTCTGTGGGTTCAGTAGCTGACTAGATGGTTATTGAAATTTTAGCCTCAGTAACTTTTAGTTTCATTTTGGTTACAGTGACAAAATACGCTGACAACAACCAACTTAGAGGAGAAAGAATTGATTTTAGTTCACAATTCCAGGTGACAGTCTATCAGTGTGGAGAAGTTGTAGCAGCAGGAGCTTGAGATAGCTGTCACATCACATCCACAGTCAAGAGCAGAGAGGAATGAATGCATGGATGCTTCTTGCTTGCTTTGTTCTCTACTCTTACATAGATCAGGACCCCTGCCTAGGGAATGGGCCACCAATAGTAGGCTGGGTCTTCTCACATCAATTAACATAAGAAAATCCCCCATAAGCATGACCCCAAACCAACCCAATGTAGACAATCCTTCACTGAGAGTCGCTCTTCCAAAATGACTCTAGGTTATGTCAAGTTAATAAGGCTAACCATCGCAATTGCATTGAAATCTCTTCGTGGAGATAGACATAACTAAGTCTTCCAAGCTGTATGTGTGGTTGGGGGTTCCTGTACCGAACTTCACGATGGATCAGTAGCATCCCTGCCATTGCAGGCTTCTCTGCGGGACAGTCCTGGATCTCACACCTTCCTGACCATGGTAGACGCTCTACAAACATCAGGACTTTCAACTCCTTGCATCTGCCTGTGGAAGTGTTCCTCAGGCTCAGCCCCAAAGTCTCTCTCGTGGGAAGGTCCCAACTGGCCCTGCTCCTTCCTGTTGTGGTATGGGCCTCCACGTCACCTCCAGGATCCTCTAGAAAGGGGCCAGGCGCTATTGGTTCCGTTCTGTTCTGTTTATCCTTCATTCTTCTTTCTGGCCATCTGCTTTCTAAGCTGGTCTGCCTATGCACCCTGCCTTACAAGCTCTTTCTTCCCCTGTCTTCTCTTCCTTTCCTTCTTTCCCTCCTCTCCTTTCCCAGGCTTTGCTGGAGAGATGCTAATTGCACCTGCAATTACCTAATTGTTATGGCAATTAGCCAGTTGTACTCTATTTAGAAGGTGTGAATACAAAATTGCAGGCACCAAAAACTGTGTGCAGAGGTCTTGGCCTCAGCCCTGGGGGTCAAGGAGAGGCCAGGGTTGGTGAGACCAAGCCCAAGGAGTGAAGGTCTTCTGGGGGGGGGGGGACCTCGAGGCTGAGGGCTTTCTCTAAAGCAGTGCACACTCTCCAGCACAGAACCAGGTCAAGTTGGCAGCTTGAACTGTAGTGATTTTCATATTAGTGCTAGTGCTGATGAGAGCTAATCACCCATCAGTGCTTAGCAAGGTCGCTCAAGGTGCTTAGAGAACGGGTACCAGATACGCACGTTTCCCAAGCTGGCACAGCAGGCTGGACTTCAAGCCTGGCCTGCTGGGGAGCATTTCAGAGACACAAGGCAGAACTCCAGAGCACGAGTGAGGCTGGCCCGTACTCAGTAGCTGCGCACACACTGGTCCCTGGCACAAGCAGCCTGGAGGTTTGTGCACACACACTGGTCCCTGGCACAAGCAGCCTGGAGGTTTGAAAATCGGGCTGATTTTCCTAGATGGGCCTGTGATGGTCAATACTGTCAACTTGAAAGGATCTAGAAACATCTAGGAGTTCAGCCTCTGAGCATGCTTGTGAGAGATTTTTCTAGATTTGATTAGCTGAGGTAGCAAGGTCCACCTTAATTGTGGGTGGCACTTTTCCACTGACTGGGTTCCCAAACAGAATAAAAAGGAGAAGCCGAGCACAGATCTCCCTCTGCTTCCTGACTGCGGATGCAATGTGAGCAGCTGCCTCAAGCTTCAGTCATACCTTCCCACCACAGTGGATTGTGCCTGAGGACTGTGAACCAGGACCAAACCATTCCTTCCAAAGTTGCTTTTGTCAAGTATTTTTGTTGAAGTAACGAGACAAGTCACTAATACGGGGCTCACAGCCTCTCAGCTTGCTCCGATCCCTTCCCCGAGCCAGTGCTGTGCTCTTCTGGGGAAATATGTGGTGCAGAGGGCTGTCTTCCCATGTGACCAGAGTTGGATCAACTATTTGTCTTGCGAGTTGGTCACTGTAGATCCTGACAGTGGGTATCTGGAGCTTTGGGCTTGTGAGAGGTGGTGGGAGATGACCCCGTGTGCCCTGGTCGAGCAGCCTGCCCTGGGGTCAGGATCTGGATTCTGTCTAGGATGAGGCCAGGGATACAGGCCTGGGGTATAGGAGAGACCTGGGGGCCCACATATGAGACTTCCTAGGGGACGGGCATCAGTACTACATTGGCAAGCCTGGGGGACCAGTGTATGGACTGGATGTGTTTGGGACAGCCGTGGGGCGCCTAGGGAGTATTGGGGGAGACAACTGCTGCTTGAAGCTCCTGCCTCCGTTGTCACCATGCACAAGAAAGGTCCCCAAAGACAAATGGATCCTGTCTATGCTCAGCACCAGTGGGTTGCTGGGGATACAGAAGCGACCAATCAGAGGACACTATTGCCATTGACTGCACTAGTTCCCTCAGACAAGGAGGTAGACAGAGGAAGTGCTATGACAGCTCTGCGACAATCCGGGTTGGCATTCAGGTTGAATGGCTTAATGGAGAAGCAAAATATTGCCGCACTGTGGGCCTCAGTTTCCCCATCTGGGAAGATAAAGGCTGGGCTTGAAAGGCCTGCCCACCTTGCAGATCGGAAGTCTGTGCTAAGGGTGTCTTTCACACTCTCCTTCTGCCCATCTCTGTTGGCAGTCAGTGAACCTTTACCACCCACTAAAGCGCCTCAGTTCCCCAAGGCTCCTGCCCTGTGCGCTCATGCTCCTGGCAGAGAAGCCTGCAGGCTCCCACCCTGGCTTTTGAGGGAAGGGAATGGGCTACGGATTGATTTTTGTTTTGTTTTTGTGCGAACTGGTCAAACTGTCAAACTATAAATGACTAGCTGTGTGTGTGTGTGTGTGTGTGTCTGTCTGTCTGTCTGTGTCTGATGTCTGAGTATACCTGTGTGAATGATTACACACAGAGGCCAGCAGCTGATACAGGTGTTTTCTATGATTCTCCATTTTACTTACTGAGGTGGGGTGTCTCCATGAACCCTGAGCTCTTTGAAAGTCTGGTCCACCTGGCAGATTGCCTGGGGGATGCCCTGTATCCACTTCCTGAGACCTGAGCTTATGAGAGGGCCCCCGACGCCCGCCTAGCTTTTGTGCGGGTGCTGGGACTCTAAACTCAAGGCCTCATGCTTGCTTGGCTTTAACCACGGAGGGACTGGCTTTTGAAGTTCCACACTGCACAAGCTTCTAAGAAGTGAAACTGGGATATCGTCCTGAAGTCTACACGCATGAGCGGGTGGTCTGAGGGGCCGCTAAGAGCTGAGCGGGAGGGTGCTCGAAAGTTCACCTTCCTGCTAACCCTTCTTCCGCCCTTTACTGGCTGGGTCGCAGCCTCAGCAGCCTCAGTGAGGACACCTAACTGAAGACAACAGTGTGGAGGCCATCAGTACCAGTTAATTAATTCACCAGAGGGAAGGAAGGCTATAAATAACCCGCTGGGAGCAGAAGGGCAGGCTGGGGACAGACTTACTCCCCAGTGGCCTGGGCTCTGCTCTTGTGATACAGGTTAACGAGCACAGGCCTCCTAGCCAACAGAATAGCAACTAAAAATAAAAAAGGAGGAACGAGACGCCCTCCCTGGTGAATCAGACGCCTGGGGTTGTAATTTCCATGCTGATGGGAAACTTCCTTGCTTGTCTTAATTCTGGAGGAGAGGTGAGGCCTGTTCTAAGGAAGCAGGGATGGTGGACAGAGAGGGAGGTCTGGGGATCCAGGCCTAGAGCAGAGGTGCAGAGGCTGAGAGTACGCCAAAGGTGCAGACCTTTTGAGTGGCAGATCTAGGAGTCTCTCTAAATCCATAGCCTCCTCTTGGCCTCCCCACTGCCTCTGGACTTATCAGATGAGGAAACTGAGGCACAAGGTGGGAATGCGACGACTTGCTAGGACTCTTTCGTGGGGAAGCTAGAAGCCAGAATCTCAAATCCTCAGCCAGGCTGTGGCCTGTCTGTGTTGAACCTCTGCTCTGTGGCCATGGATTGGACTCCTAAGGCCCTCCCCAGTGCGGACTCCTACCTCTGATCCCATACCACCCAACTCCTCACCCCCTCCAAGAGACCTGGCAACTGCTAAATCCTCCAATTCCAGCCCCTCTCCAGCCCCCTGAGCAGCATATGGAGGTCTTTGTCACAGACCTGCCTCTGTCCTTGGAGGTCATTTCTCCATCTACTATGTGGGTTCTGGGGATCAAACTCAGGTCTTCAGTCTTAGTGGCAAGAACCTTTACCTGCTGAGTCATCTTGCTGGCCCTTTCTAAATGTCTCTGAGCCGGGAACACACTATACAAACTTCTCCAGAGAGCCCACTATCTTGCAGGACGCTGGCCAAGCCCCAGAGACTCTCCAAGAGAGTAGAACATTCATGAAAATTAAATGAGGCTCCCCCTTTGCCTCCCCCCCAAATCCCAGCCCGCTCTCCCCAGCATATGTTGTGAAATGAAAAGACAGAAATAAATTTGAGTGTGCTGCGTGGATCGTAGCAGCTTTTTCTGGAGCTAGTGGGACTTGGGGACAAGGCACTCAGGAGGCCAAGAAACCCACCTTGGGAAAAGCACACAGACATAGCTAGGTCAGACTCTTGCCCACTGATCCAAAGTTGACCCTCACCTTCTCCACACTGGTATTCATTTCACCCTGCTGGGTGCTAGGTACCTTGCTGGCATCTGAGGGAGAACAGAGTTTTCATTTGGAAAAAGGAAGAAGAGGGAGCGTTGCAGGTTAGGGTGGAACAAGGCCTGTTGGTGGCTCCCTGGGAGACTGAAGACTGGCACCCCAAGACAATACCCACATGGGTGCTCCTTCTGCTGCACTGGTTCCATATCAGGATGGCAGATGAGAGCACTGATTAGAAACTAGTCTGCCCTGAGATTGCCATCTCCAATTACTCATCACTGGCTAAAGGCTCCCTGCAGAAGCAACTCACTCCATCTTGGATGCTTGGACCCACCCAAACAGGAATGTGCGCACAAACTTAGGGTGTTCCCGTGGGTCCCTGTGCTCCTCTCTCAGGACAGGGACACTTCTGTCTCAGTTCTAGCCCTTTCCTCCCTTGCTGCAGCCTTTTTCTGGCCTCTTCTGCTGCCCTACCCACCTCCGCCAGTCTTGCCAGCTTGGTGGGGCCCAGGACCATAGGGTGGCGCCCTTTCCTATCTCCCTTTTCCCTGGGATAGGGGGTGGGGCCGGAGAGGTTGAAAGAGGAAAGGATTGCCTGAGAAAGAGAAGAGAAAATGGTGGACAATGGTGGCTCATTTGGGACGCCTCCCCCACATTCAGCCTCTCTCTAGATCCCCACCACCTCACCAGAAGAGAGCTATGTGTGCCTCCGCATGGGCCTTTTTGCCTGCCTCTCTTCTCCCTGACAGCTTTCTTGCTCCCATGGAATCCGCCTCAGGGACCCACTCACTCCATCCGCCCCTTATTTGTCCCAGCTCCCCTGCCTCCTCTGGCTCCCCTGCCTCCTCCCGGCTCTGGATCATCAGCATTCTTACTAGCTCCGGTCTTTCTTTCTAAAAACCCACCTGTCTTGGCCTGTGGAATCATTGGCCCTTGTCCTGTCCCACCCTTCCTCAGCAGCCAAACCTTTCATCTGAGGGAATTTGGATAAGAGACTCTTTCTCCTCTGCACCCACTCCTGGTCTAACTTTGGCTCCTTTCAGGCCATCCAGACAGGCCTTTTGTGGCCACCTTTGACCTCCTTGTTACTAAGTCTTACTGACTGTCTAAATTCCACAGTTGCTGTGGTCTGAGGGCCAGCCCCGGCCTGGGTGACCACTTCCTCCTTCCTGGCTTCCTTTCTTGCCATGGCTGCTGGGCTGGGAGCGCTCTCCTTCCTTCCCTGCTGCCATCTCTTCCTCTGAGACACAGATTGCTTCCTGGGCTGTTCTTCGCCCTCCCCTGTGACTCCATACTCTCCCACCTACTTCCGCATCTTCATATGCCTTTTCTTGGCTGTTGATACCCACAAGACCCACAAGTCTTCACCAGCCTGGACCCATCTATATCCAAGTGGTACAGTACCAGTACCCTTGAATACCAAGATCTCCAGTGGATGCTGGGTCTGCCCAGTCCCAGGCCCTGAGGTCAGAAGCCATGTTCTCTTTGCTTGTAGCTCCACCATGGACCCAGAACAGTGTTAGGCAAGGCACCATGTGCCTACCTGACGGGGAAAACAAGTCACATTCAAATAGAACCATAAATTCGATGTCAGAGACTTAGTGGAGTCTCCTTGAACAAGACTTGATGGCCCGTCACTCCTACCTGCTTCTCTTCCATCTGCAAGTCCCAAACGCGTCTCCACCCGCTCCCCACAGAGCATCCCTCATGATTCCGCACTACCCTTCCTTTTTGCCTGGCCTCTCCTGTTCTCTGCTGATCCGATCTGGCCCTTGCTCTTGTCTCATAAGACTGTCCCCACAAGGGGGGCTCCCACCATTCCTCCTTGGGTGCTTTCTCTGAGCTTCAGAAACTACAGTTTTACAACTGCCCGTCCGCAATGCTGTCCACCTTTTTCAGTTTTTCATGACGAGCACCTAATTATCTTTCTAGGCTTTCTCAAATGCACCTTCTCCAGGTGATCTTCTTTGATTCTTCCAGACCCTCCCTCTGATATATCCCTGGAATCCTGAGCACAGCTCACGGAGAATGGGCACACCATTGAGTTATAATGACTTGTCTTCCTGCTCCTTTCTTGTCCAAAGTTTTTCTTGGCGCCCCACCCCCCAGGGCTGGCATTGTTTGTTCTGTGTGGGTTTCCTTTGGATGAACGAGGCAGTGATTGTCAGAATGAGAGAGTAACGTGACCAGGGGCAGGTTCTAGAATCAGTCCGACCTGGCCCAGTTGAGATCCTGCCACTGCCCACCTGCGTGGCCTGGCGGTTACTCCTCCAGCATGTACTCTAGGATCTAATCTGCACACAGGTCTGAAAGCTGCCACTCCTTCTCTTCTTGAGGCTAGCACAAGGACTTTCAGGGTATTATGAAGAGTCAGACACCTTGTCAGCATGCCATCAGTGTCAGCTGTGGGCACTGTCGCTTAGAATTAAAGATATTCCTATCACGAGAGGCTAGGGCATCTGGGCTGTCCCTGTGTGCTGGCTAGTTTTCATTGTCAACTTGACCCAATGCAGAATCCCCTGGGAAGGAAGTCTCAATGAGGAAGTACCTAGATCAAGTTGGCCTGTGGCATGCCTGTGGAGGACTGTCTCGATGGCCTAAATTGATGTGGTAAGACCCAAGCTGAAAGTGGGCTGTGCCGTTTCCTGATTTGGGGCCCTGGGCGGTATGGGAGTCGAGAAAGCGAGCTGAGAATTAAGCATGCGTTCTTTCCATTCTCTCTCTGGTCCTGACCGTGAGTGTGATATGACCACCTGCCTCAAGCTCCTGCCAATGACTTCCCTGCAGAGATGGGATTGTGAGTTAAACCTCTCCTTCCTGAAGTTTCCTTTTTGTCAGGGAATTTTATCATAGCAACAGAAATGAAACTAGAACGCCATGCATGGCAGAAGCTTACGTCTCTATCTTAGCTCACTTCTTTGACTTCCCCAGGACAGAGGGTCGTGTGGACCTGCCAGGACTCCACTCCGCCAGTCAAAATGCTGGAAGGGCTGAGAACATCATTCTGCTCTCCCGAGTCTCCAGCATAACTGGCTTTTCTCTTTCCTGGCTCGTCTATCTGGACTCCAGGCTGCAGGGACTCTGATAGCTCCAGAGTGACTTGTAAATACACATAAAGGCGATCAGGGAGCCTGTGAGGGCTGCCACGTCTCCAGTCTCTACCCCTTCCCGGCCCTCATTGATAGCTCCACCAATGCTGCCCTCTGGAGCACCTGCCTTCTCCGGTATGCTGTCTCTGGACCTGTGGGGTCCCTTTCCACGCTTTCTGCGCGTCCATCCCTCATTGTTACCCAGCTCCAAGCGCCAACCAGCCAGCCAGGGGAACTGTTGGCCTGCCCAGAGCTGTGACCCTGGCAGACAGGAGGAGGAGGAGGGCGGACAGGGCTGTCACCCTTCAGCTGGCTAATGTGGAGGTCTTAATGAATATGAATGGCCGCCTCCTCCACGGAGCGGGGCCCCATCAGATTCCTTCACACCTCGCCGAGTCCAGAAAGGTTACTCGGAATTAAATGTAAATCACATATTTACTGGTATGAATCAGATCACAGTGTCACTTTCTCACTGCAGAGAATTTAATCATGCAGTCGCCCTTAGGGCTTCTTCCTTCCTGTGGCAGGTGCCACCACCCTGCCCTTGTGGGCTACACCTGGGAGACAAGGTCATGGCCCTGCTGTATGGGGGGTGAGGCTCGGGGTGTTCCTGAGCCTGGGAAAGGGCAGCAGACACTGTGGCGACTTGACGCCGCTATGCACAGTCCTTGGGTATCCAAGTCACGACTGTCTGCTTATATCACGTGAGTCAGAAGCAGTGGCGATGGGTGGGCAGCAGTTTATATGCTACAGATGATTGGTATGTGTTGAATAATTGCAGGAACCTCAGCACTACCAGGCTGCTGCCAGTGATCTCTCCTGGATCACACATGTCTCTGGAGCAAGGGGGAAAAGGACAGAGACCCTGAAAAATCTCCATGTTGCCTTGTGCTGAGAGGCAGCTGAGTGGAGGGACCTTGCTTCTGCAGCTGTGAGAACCTGGCCTTCTCCTTTCTGCTCTGTGGACTCCCAACACTCCACAAGCACAGGGCCTTGACTATAACATGCAGGTCCAATATAGGATCTGCTGGTTCCACTGGTGAGTTGCAAGAGTTGCATTTGCTGACAGTGAAGTGCTCTGGGTGAAGAGAGTGACCAGAGAACCAACACAAAGACCTCTGAAAAGACAATAAAGGCACTGGCCTTCTCTGTCCTTGATTCTCTTGTTTAAAAGCCATGGCCTTCAGATCTTCTGGACTTCAGTTCACACTAGTCATAGAGAAACAGTCAGGTCTTTTTGTGGTGGAGACAGGCTCCAAAGCATGCTAGAGCAACAGAGGTCTGTGTAAACTACAAAGGACTACAGAGCTCTGTGTGGGTCACCCCTCTGCCAGGGCAGGATGCAAGGGACATCTGCTTTCCTCAGGATGTCACAGTCCTTTCCCCTCTCAATTCTACACGTTTGGAAATTGATGACTGGGCTGATAGCTGTGTTTGGAGAGCCCTTTACAGCACTGTGCAAGGCAGGAGCGTGCAGCTTGCTTAGGAGGCTGTGACACCAGCATGGGGGGCTCAGTATAAGTGCTGGGACTTAGAGTATCCCGGGCCAAACTTTCTCCTCCAGTACACTTTGTGCCCGGGCTGTCCTGCCAGAGCGAAAGGCCAAAGTTGGCCTTTCTCCATTGAAGTGCTTCCTAACAGCAGAACTATTTTCCAGAAAACGAAGCCCACATTGTCTGCACAGGAAGTCAGTTCACATGGGTGTGTATGTGTGTGTGTGCGCGTGTGTATGTTTAACCCAAAAAACAGATGTAGTTCATATATCAGGAAGCTTCTTTTCACAAATTTTAAGGAACATAGCTCCCTTGGGTACAAGTCAAGAGCTTTCTTTTTATAGTCGGTCCTTGGTCCTAGAAAATTTCTGGCTTTGTTTATGAACTCCAGTTAGAAGAATGTCTATTGGAATTAGAAGTCATCTGAAAGTAACCCTTAGTTGGACTGTGACTAGGAAGCTGTAGTACCAGAGGAAAGATGCCCACTCCTGATACCTACTTTAGTTGTCCATTGTTGTATAGCCAATAACCCTAAAATTTAGTGGCGTAAACAAAACCAATTTACTAAGCTCATAGATCCTTGGGATTGGGAATGCAGACAAGGCACAGAGGCAATGTTTTATTTCTACCATACCATCTATGGAGCTTTGGTCCTGTGAAATATGTGGTTGAACTGCTAAAGGCTGGAGTCAGCCAGAAGCTTCTTCACCCATCTGTCTGATGCTTATCAAAGGGATAGATGTGTGTGTGTGTATGTGTATACATATAGATCAAAGTTTAGATGTAGCTGACTTATCTGCATAGAGTATCCTATATGTGCCTCCCCCCCCCCAACCCTATACAGGTGGATCTCTTGTGGAACAAGGGCTGGGAGCTGAGAGGGAGAGAAGAAGAGAGAAGGACTCCACAAAGACAGCGTTCAAGAGATAATGGAAGGGCTTCAAGGTTCCTCCCGACCTAACTTTGAAAGTCAGACAGGATTATTTCTATTGGTTAGTTACCTAGGCTAGTTACCTAGACCCACCCCAATTCAAGGATTCAAAGAAGATAAGTTAGATTCCATCTCTTGGTGGGAAGGGACAAAGTCACATCTCAGAAAAGCATGTGGGTGGAGTTCCTATTATCACCATCTTTGGAAATGATGTCCCACCACAAGATCTGCTGTCATTTTAATTAAGCTACTGAGAAATCAGTCATTCAGTCAAGCAATGGCCAAATATGTGATGACCCTCTGTGTGCAAGGACCTCAGCCAAGACACATGACAGGCAGAGGACTGAGACTCCAAGCCCAGAGCAACTTCCATGTCTATAATATGGGATCCAGTTGGCCTTTTATTTTTAAGATCTATTTTTAATTATGTGTATGACTCTTTGTTGGAGAGGTCAGAGATATTGGATCCTGTAGGACTGGAGTTGCGGGTGGTTGTGGATTGCCCAACATGGGCGCTGGGAATTGAACTCAGGTTCTCTGCTGGAGCAGTATGTGCTCTTAACTGCTAAGCCATCTCTCCAGGCCCCTGTTGGGGGTCTTGTGGTGGCAAGAAACAGAACCAATCAGGCAGCTCAAGCAGAAGAATGTTCGTTGTCAGGAGACTCAAGTATCCCATGGAAATCCAAACACAGGATCTTAAATTCATTTCTAGGAATTTTGGGACTCCACTGGAAGGTCAGTAACTGAAACAACCTCTTCTTGGACCGCATAGCTATCTCTCATGGTGTCTCTCTCTGCTAGCCCAATTCCTTTGCTCATTCTGAGCTTCCCTAGTTCCACTCTACAGTTTCTGGCTTCCTCATGACCCCTGAGGCTTCGAGAACTCAATTCTACGTCTTGACTTTTCAGTCGTATGTCTACTTCTCTCAGAGGCCCAATGCCTAGTTTCAATGAGCTCAGCCTGTCTTTTCTAGCTATTGACTAGAGCAATTGGTCAACTTATAACTAAGATACCTTTGTCCAAGGTACTTACCCTTTGACCCAGTCGTCTGGGATGTGTGGTGTCCAGGGGCGCAGGGAACACCATAGGATGAAACATGACCATAAGCTCTTGTCAGAATCTCTCTGGGAGGTACTGTCCCTCAGCAGGTACTTTTGATGAGTAGGCTACCACATGTCTCTTAGTGCCCTCTCTGGTCTGTGGGGAATAGGGAAGAGTGCTCTGTAATCTACAAATGGAGCTACAGACGGAAGCAGCGTCATGTCTGATCCATCTACCCATCAGTCCATTCATCTGTCTGTCTATACTCAGTCATCCATCAGTCTATCTGTCTGTCCATTTGTGCATCCAACCACATATCCATCCTTATCTAGCAGTTTAAGAACAACTTGGATTGGGGGGTGGCAAGGCTCAGTGGGTAGAGTACTTGCCACATAAGTGTGAAATCCTGAGTTTGGATCTTCAATACCTATGTAAAGTTGGGCCTCTCTAATCCCAGTGCTCCTACAGTGAGATGGGAGAATCCCTGGAAACTCACTGGCCAGTGAGCTTGGTATACACAGTGGTAGACAAGAGACCTTCTCTAAAACAAAGTCAAAGATGAGGACCAACACCTGAAGTTTCCTCTGACCTCCATATGTGCACTGTGATACATGGGTGCTCACACACACACACACACACACACGCACACAAACATGCATGCACATACACACATAAAGACTTTAAAAAGGAAATACTATAGTTCTGGAGATTGAACCAGGGTCTTCTGTGTGAAAGGCAAGTGTTTGGCCATTGAACTATATCCCCAGTCCTCAAAAATGAAATGCTCCTTGACCTGGGCTATAATCCTAGCACCCAGGAGGCTACGGGAAGGGACTGCTGGGAGCCAAGGCCACACTGGGCTACATATTGTGTGTTCCAGGCCAGCGTGGGTGACATAGTGAGATCCTATCTTTAAAAAAAAGAAAGAAAGAAGAGAAAGAGAAAAAGGAAACAGTGGTTACTGAGCATCTATGAGGTACACACACTGCTCTTGGAACTAAGGAGCCAGCAGCAGGCAAGTTAGCCCTGGAAATTGCTCCCCTTCTCATTTCCGTGATTACACCTCAAGATATAAGATTCACAGTCTGCAAAAGTCCCAGTAGCTTTAACTCTGGTTGATAACAGAGGCATAAACACACCAGAATTTGGTACGATAGCCTGTAAGTAAATTAAGCTACACTGAGATAACATCTTTTAGCGACCAGATTGTGAAAGATTAAAACACATACTGAGAGTGGTAGTGTGAAGAAAGAACTGAGCAGACTTCCACATCAGTGATGGGAGTGTGAATTGGTACAGATTCCACATGGAAAATCCCTTAAAATGGCATGAGCGTACCTTCTGGGAAACGGTCTCTTTGACTCATTGGGATGCTCTCTGTAACCCTAAAGATTAAACAACCTGTGATAGCTATCTTGGTTGTCAACTTGACACACTTGGGAAGAGGAAATCTCAATTGAAGAATGACCTCTATCAGACTGGCCTATGGGCATGTCCATGGAGCATCTATTTTCTTGATTGCTAATTGATGTAGGAGGGACCGCCCACCATGGACAGTACTATCCCTAGGCAGATGGGCCTGGGCTATATAAGAAAGCATGCCTGGAAGGGTGTTCCTCCATGGCGTCTGCTTCCAGGTTCCTGCTTTGCATTCCTGCCCTGACTGTCCTCTGTGATTAACTGTTACCTTGAAGTGTAAGGTAAAATAAACCTTTGAATCCCTAAGTTCTTTTTGATCACAGTATTAATACAAGAGAAAAACAAACTAGAACACAGCCTAAATACCCACCAACAGGGGAAAAGCCAAGCAGATTATGGTGCATCCATCCAATGGAAGTCCTGGCAGCTATGAAATACAAGGAAGGACCTGGGCTGCTTAGCTCTGGTTATCAACCGTACACACCTGGGAAGAGAGAACCTGGGGTAGGGATTTGCTGTGATCACAGCATAGAGGAGGCTCACAGGTAGGTCAACATGATATATCATTGGCACTTAAAACCAAACTGCTTCATGTTACAGTCTGGATGGCCCCAACAAGTGGCAGTGAAGGAGATGTCCCAGTGGGCAGAGTGGCAGGCTTCCACAGTGAGAACAAGTGGCCCAGAGAATGTATATGCAAATGCAGTGAGCATGGAGTGGCTGGTCAGTCAAAGGCCTGGAAGGAAGAGAAAGTAAAAGTCAGGGCTAAGAAAGAAAGTAGCCTGGCCAGCAGCAGGGAGATACTGGGGTCTCACAGGAACGCTCACTACAGAATAGGCATTTAGGAACCTGGAAGAAAGAATAAGTCATGCTATAGAGGTGAGTTAACTCCTCTCTGCCTACCATTGACCATGAAGGCAAGGGTGGAACCCGTGAATATGCCCAGCGGCATGGGGTCCTTCTTGCCAAGGCCCATCTCATTAGACTACCAGATGTCTCAACTGCCAATGGTAAATGTCATAAACCCTCAGTGTGAAGTCATTCCTTCCTGGAAGCTTTGCAGTGGAGCCCTCAACCCCAGGTGTGATGGTTAGCGCCAAGTCTCAACTTTACACAGGCTAGAATTACCTGAGAAGAGTGTCTCAATGTCTACATTGGGTTGACCTGTGGACGTATCTGTGGCATTGTCTTCAATAAGTTAATGAATGTGGGAAGACCCAGCCCAGGGTGGGCTGCACTGTTTCCTAGGCAGGGAGCTCCCAGCTGTGTCAGAGTGGAGAAATCAAGCTGAGCACAGGGAAGGGAGCGTAGGGAGTGGGTGTGCATGCGTGAGTTTCTCTCTGCTCTTTAAAAAACATCTTATGACTTTTATTTTACGTGTGAGTGTATTGTCTATATGTGTAAGCACACCTGTGTCACGCAATGCCCGTGGAGGTCAGAAGAAGGCATCAGTGCCCTGGAACTGGAGTTACAGACAGTTGCTAGCCACCATGTGGGTACTGGGAACTGAACCTGGGTCCTCTTCAAGAGCAGCTAGCGCTCGTAACCACTGAGCCATCTTTCCAGCCCCAGTTCTCTCTGCTCTCGGCTGTGGATATGACCAGCTGCTTCAAGTTCCTGCCATTGTGACTTCTCCACGGTGATGGGCTGTAACCTGGAATTGTGAGCTCTTTTCACTCGTAAATTGCTTGCTGTCAGAGTACTTTATCACAGCAACAGAAAAGATACTAGGACACCAGGGAAACACTGATTTGTCCTGACTGAATCTTCTCGACCCTCAGAGCCTCCTCTAGAACCTCTCTTGGAAGGCTTACAGATACACCCTCTACCTACATGGCATTCTAGGCATCGGCGAACTCACATTGAGGAAGCCAGTGGAGGATGAAGGAGATACGATGGCACAAGGCCATGGTATCCTCTGGTTTATGTACCTCTTGCCCATAAACATCAACAATGGTGAAATGGCTTGTTAAAGGCTGAGCTGAGGTACCAGCTGGTGAACCCTGTGGGGTTAGTGAGACTGTCCCTCAAAGTGTGGTCTTTGTGCCTACTTACTGAGCACTGATCAGTAGGGTGTCTGGTGTCTGGAATACATGGGTTCAGAAACCAAGGACTGAAGGTTCATCCTGGTTCACTTATTCCTGGAGACTTTCTGCCAGGATTTATGCTTCCTGTGCCCACAAACCAGATCTTTGTGAGTTTAGGGTCCTGGCACCCATGCAGCTGACACTTCTGTACTTAATTCTTGTGTGTGTGTGTGTGTGTGTGTGTATTTCTGTGTGTTTGTGTATGTGTACATGTACACTTGTGTGAACATGTATGTGGAGGCCAGAGATTGAAGTCATCTTAATGTTTTTGAGACTCGTCCTCTCACTGAACTTGGAGCTCACCAATTCAGCCAGACTGGCTGACCAGCAAGCCCCTGGGATCCTCCTGTCTCCCCACCCCAGAACTTGTAGGCACAAGCTGCGACACCCAGTTTTTCATGTGGGTTCTGGGGATAGAACTTGAGTCCTCAGCACATTACCAACTAAGCCATCTACTCCCAGCTGAAGTTAGTATGTCTTGCAGACAGCATTGTAAGGTTCTCACTGGCCTTAAAGCTGTCACTACCACCTGTCACTCAGGGATACTGGCAAGGAATGAAAAGAGTTATCACACTGGCAGAATGATTTGCCTTGATTATTGTGAGGGGCCAGTTCTGTTGCTCCTAATAGGGACTGGGTCCTCTGGGAGAACTGTGGCACTCCTCTGTCTAATGACAAAGATTTACAAAGGAGCAATTGCAGGAATCGATGCTTACAAGCACAGTACAAACCAAGGGCTCAGATCTCATGGTGATGGCAACCTAGGTCTCTGTGCCTGGTGATCAATGCAGAGCATCCAGGTGGTTGCTGGAGTTAAAGGACATGAAGACTGAGAACTGAAGTGAGACTTGGTGCTCTCCTAGGGCCCTGGAGCCAGTGGAAGCCACGGGAGCTGTGGCTCACTTCAACTGACCTTTTGCCTTAGGTCTTCTAAGAGATTTGGGGGAGGCTTTGCAGTTATTGGTTGTTGGAGGGAAAGAAAGACATCCTGTTTTGACATAAACAAAGCCCTATGACAGGATGATGCCTCTCGTGAACTTGTAGCAGCTGTGGTTGTCTCCACAAGACCTATATGAGATCAAGCCAGTCAACATCCCAGCATGGAGTGCGGAGGGCCCTACGAGCCCTCACTGCTGGCTGAGGAGTTATTGACAAGTGATGGCTGCTAGGGGAGAAAGACTCCGTTTTCTTTAGGGATGCGGTACCTGGTAGGTCAACCATGCTCCAGTGGATGGCTTCACACTCATGTCATGTCATATAGGCAGCACAAATTGAACTTTGTAGGTTATTAAAAAAAAGGGCCATGAAGTTGGGAGGGGTGCTGTGATATGGGGGTGAATCTGGAAGGAGTCTGGGGAGGAGTTGAGGGTGAATATGATCATAATACATTGTATATATGCATGGAATTCTCAAAAATTAATAAAACATTATAATAAAAATATTTCCCTGACAGAGTAAATAAAAAGTAAGGTCCTGGATTACAGCACAGAGCTGGACATGAGGGGAGACTCGGCAGCGGGGGCCTGAGGGCTGATGGAGACACTCATACGATGTCGCCCATCTTGGCCGACCCTGCCTTCTGCATCTTAGGAGTTTCTTACCCCTCCCTGCATAACGCTGTAGGACTGACTCTGTTTGCCCCAATCTTGTAGATAACGGTAGGACCCCAGAACATATCCTTTTATGTCTGTGCTGCTGGCATATCCCTCCCACACTGGGACTTTCTGGCTGCCGGTCAGACTGGAAATGCAGCCAGACTCACTCGGGATCCCTGGGTACAAAAGGAGGCTTGGAGGGAAGAGCCTGTGAACCACAGAGCCCGGAGCCCAGGGCTGAGCTTTCCTCCCTCCAGCACAAGAAGCAGCCGCTGCAGAGACTTTGTGCCGGGAGGGGGGTGTGCATGGGTCTGCAGGTGTGTGAGCCTGTCCACGTGCCTGTGGAAACCGGAAGTCGATGTTCAGTGTCTTTCTCAATCAGTCTCTACCTTAATTTTTGAAACGGTCTCTCACTGTACTTGAAGCTCATTCGATCTGGCTAGACAGGCTGGCCAGGAAGTCCCAGGGTCCGTCCTGCCTGTGCTGATATTGCCTAGCTATTTTATGTGGGTGCTAGGGATCTGAACTTGGGTCTTTTTAAAAAATATTTTTATTTTATATGTACGAATGTTTTGCCTGCATGTATGTAAGTGCACCCATCTGTGCAAGTGGAGGCCAGTGGAGGCCAGTGGAGGCCAGTGGAGGGCATCTCCTGAAACTGGAGTCATGAATGGTTGCTAGCTGCTGTGTAGGTGCTGAGGATCCTCTGCAAGAGCCTCCAGTGTTCTTAACCACTGAGCCATCTCTTCAGTCCCTCAACTCAGGTCTTTATGCTTGTATGGCAAGTAGTTTAAAAAATATTTTATTTATTATTTTTATTTTATGTGTACTAAGGTATTGCCTGCCTGTATAAAAGTACACCCATGTCATGCAATGCCCACAGAGGTCAGAAGAAAGCATCAGATCCCCTGGAACTGGTGGGACTTGAACCCGGGTCCTCTGCAAGAGGAGCCAGTGCTCTTACCCACTGAGCCATCTCTCCAGCACCTCAACTCAGGTTTCTATGCTTGCATAGCGAGCATTTTATCAACTGACCCAGATCCCAGCTTCTGAGAGACATTGTTGTGACATCAACTGAATGCCATTCCTGACTGGGTCAGGGTTTCTTGTCCTCTGTGCCAGCTCTCTCTGTCAGTCTTCACTCTGTGTCCCTAGCATCACACGCTTTAAAACATCCCAGGTCCTGCATTCTAGAGAGCTTCAGCTAAGATGAGATGTAAAACCACTTTAATCGTTACCTCAAGCTCAGGACTCACTGTGATCATGTCTCATGTCTGTGTTCATGAAGGAAGTACAGCGACTGATCCAGAGTCCTACAGCAAGGCTATTGAGAAGACAGAGTTTGTAGCTGGCTCTGATTCAAGCCTGGGGTTTTAGTCCAGGGCCTGGAGATTGCTCCTAGGGCAAGGCACCGCTGTGAATGAGGGCTGACAAGAAGGAGGAAGGCACGGTTGGCCTGGGAAGAGCCTCCTATCCTGCCAGGAGCAAAGATTCGCTGGGCAGTGAAAGAAATGGTGAGCTTTGGTCTGGCTGCCACAGGTGTTCTGGACAAGGATGGTAAAATCAAGATCCTTGCACCAGCCCTGGTATAGAGTCTGAAGCCACTCTGACCAAAAGCATGGGGACATATAGGCGAAAGGAAGCAGGGTGACTCAGAAACTGTCCCTGTTGCTCCTTTTTGAGATACTGTCTCATGGAGCCCGGTCTGACCTCCAAACCTCTATGTGGTTAAGGGTAAATGACCTTGAACTTCTGATCCTCCTGCCTCCACCTCCCAAGGGCTGGAATCATAAGCATGTACCACCAGGTTTATGGGGAGCTTCATGCACCCTGGGAAAGTAGTCTACCTACTGAGCTACAGCCCCAGCTCTGATCACCGAGGACAATACAGAGGGGACCCAGGGTCTATCCCTGCCACATTTCTTTTTAGCCTATGCTTCTAGGAATCCTTGTGCTCACGAAGATCACTGACAAGAATGTCATAGGGGGCTGGAGAGATGGCTCAGTAGTTGAGAGCACTGGCTACTCTTGCAGAGGACCTGTGTTCAGTACCCAGCACCCACACGGTGGCTAGCAACTATCTGTAACTCCAGTTCCAGGGGACCCAACACCCTCCTCTGCCCTCTGTAGGTACCAAGCCTGCATATGGTACATATGTATACACACACACACACACACACACACACACACACACACACTAAATATTCAAAAAAGAACACCACAGAAAAATGGCCTATTTTTTAAAGGCTTTTAGGTGCTGTGTATAAATCAAAGACTCAGGAGCTCACATTTTGGCTCAAATGCATAGCAATAGTGAAGATGACTGACTTGATCATATAACTTTTTGAAAACCCTCCTTTCCCCCAAGTAACATATTATTATCTTGCCACATACTCTGTCCTTCAAAGTGGTTTAAAGAACAGTCTTTGGAAAGATATCGAACTAACTCAGCCCTTTTATTTGCCACTGGAGAGAAACCAGTCCTAGATCAGAAAGGTGACTCAGTTTGGGGCTCACAGATATCCTGATTCCCTGGCCCAGGGCTCTTTCTTCAACCTGGGAGAAATTTCCACTGCATGACTGTTGCCAAGCTATTAATGGGAATGAGACCTAAATTAGTTTCAGAAAATGGTTTTTTTTTAACATTGGAAAGTTTTTAACTATCGAAATTGGAAATGCAAATGAGTTTATGTGATAGAAACGGGGGAGCAGTGAAGAAGCCCCACAAATTCCAGTCCTTGAACTTGAGGAACCTCTTAGAGCCTCAGTTTCCCCTTTGGGTAAGGTCAGGCTAGTCAATCGCTAAGGTTGCTTTCAAAGATGATGGGGTTCTCTACTTTCAGAGGCGGGTCTGAGGTGGCAGAGAGGACTGGAGATTAGTGATGGTAGATCCCTACCAGTGGGGAGAGCAGCTGGCTCAGCAGAAGGGCCCTGGCAGGCGTCTGAACTGCCCTGTCTAGGAAGTCCTCTCCCCAGATGCAAAGCCCACATCTCACATTAGCTTGCAAGGCAGCACTGATTAGTAATTAAACGGCTTTTTAAAAAAAGAAGAAGAAGAAGGCCATTAAAGCTAATGCCATCAAAATCAGAAGCTCAGATGCCAGCTCATAATTATGAGTGTACCTCGGGAATCGCAGGAGAGGGCATTTACATTTTAACACAGCACAGGCATTAACACCCATCCACCCATCATTGGGGGACCCCGCTGAATTCATTTGCTTGCCAGCTTACTCTGATCCTAGGAAAAGCAGGTCATCCTGTGGGGAAGCAATGGGAAGCAGGGGAAAAGAGGCTTTTCATGATAGTGTCTGTGCCCTGACGTTCCTTGCTCTATGGGTGTGTTATCTAACCACCTCAGTAAACCTCATTGTGTTTATCTTTAAAATGGGGGCAATATCACCTATCTTCTAGGGCTGTCCTAAGTCTTCCTTCCATCCTTTCTCCCTCCCTCCCTCCCTTCCTCCCTTTCTCACTCCTTCCTTAAACATCTCACACATCCCAGGCTGGCCTGAAACTTACCATGTATCCAAGGATAACTTAGAATTTCTGGTCCTCCTTCCTACCTTCCCCAGTGCTGGGAGTGGGGGAGGTGCCTTGCCATGCCCAGTTTATTTGGTGTTGGTGATCAAACCCAGGGGGTTTCAATGCATGCTAGACCAGTACTCTATCAACCAAGTTACATTCGCATCCTTCCTTCCTTCTTTCCTTTCCTTCCTTCCTTCCTTCCTTCCTTCCACCTTTTTTTTTTCTGAGACAGGGTCTCATTCTATAATTCAGACTGGCCTCTGCCTCTGCTTCCTGAGTGTTGGGACCCCAAGCTCAGTTAGTACATGGAGTATTTCTAAATGTCATACATTGTCAATGGTGGTAATGTGACCATCATTAGATCTGGTACTTAAGTGGGCACTTAAGCAAGCACCTCTGGGGTGACTGGGCCACTCTCCCTCTGAGTTGAGATAAACAAACATGTACTCCTTGGGCTTATCCAGGCCAGCCTCTCGGGGGGCACAGCCATGGTCAGTTTGCTTTCTGGCTCCTAGTATATATTCTGTACAATGTGGGATTAGACAAGAGGAGCCTATGTCCTCCTGGCCCTGATTCTGATTCCACATGAACATTTGCTGCCTCTGGAATTTTCCTAAAATAAAGCACCAGCCTTGTACGCAGGATCACAGAGACTTTCAGCTCTTGTCACGTCCCCTGAGATATCTCTGTCCAAGGGCTAAGAAACAAAACTTAGGGAGCCTTTTTTAAAATATAAAATATCAGGGCCAGACAGACCATTTTCAGACAGTCCCTGAGGCCTAGTCAACTATTAAAGATGGAAATTATATATTCATAACACAGGATATTGCTGCTTGCTTATTTATAACTTGCTCCATTTCAAGAATATTTATTCTAGACGAGGAGGCTTGATAATTTTCATTCAATCTACTCCTTATAGCTTAGGGCAAAAGAGGAGGACAGCTCAATTGAAGGAGCAGCTTTCTATTATAGGTAGGTAGGGAAGGAACACGCTGTTCCTCTTCTGCAGGCCAGAACTCAGCCCTCTGTACAACGCCAGCCATCCTGCACCTCCATCAGCACCAGCCCTGGGCACAATCCTCAGTTCCCTCAGAGCGACCCGAGAAGGAGAACAGCACAGACTCTGGGCCCTCTGGCTTGTACTTGCTCAAGGTCACAGAGCTGGAGACACATACAGACCCAGGGCTGGAGGCAAACTCTGGCATAGCATGTCTCAGGCCGGCACTGCTTCAAGGAAGAAAAGGGAACCGTTGCATTCCGACTCTGTTCCAGTTGCTGGGCTCAGGGCTGACCAGCTGACAAGGTATTATGCAGTCCTGTGGCATACACTGTCTTGTGCTGGGAATCAAGGACAAAGAGCCCAGAGTTTGAAGGAACACTTCTTCCAGAAGAGCAGAGAATACTGCATTACCAACTGGTCTGGACAATCAGGACACCCCCTCCCCACGTCCAGACTCCTCTGCTAGATTGAGGACTAGGAGGAGCAGGTCCAGGGTTATAAGGCTGGTGAGGAAAGGCCAGGCCCAGGAACTGGATATCCTGGCTAGATTGAGGAGCCAGGCACCTTATGATTCCACTTTTAGTCAAACCCCAACAACTTCTTCTTCCCATTCTCCACAGCCACTTGGGCTGCGCACATGTCATATCCTGAAGGGATCTGGTACAGGGCTCAAAGAACAGAGGAACTATGCCAAGATGTTGGAGAGAGCTACAGGCTAAGATGGCTCCAAATCCAAGGCCCATGGAGCCTTAGACTTCTCCACAGCACTCACACTACACCAGCACATCCATGCTGCACACATGTTACACACATGCTATATGCATGCAAGGAGCAGCTGGCATCCCTCCCTTTCTGTATAGTCTCAATCATGCAGCTCTCTGCCTGATCACTCAGTGAGCTGGAAGCTTTACAGAGAATCGCAGAGACTGAAAGAACTTGTGTTTGTGTTATGTCATTTATTCGTTCTGCAAATATTTATTGAGCACCTATTACATAGCTAGTCCCAGACAGACATGTGAGTTACAGCATTGCGGGGTGAGCCAGGCCGTCTCAGTTGCTGCCCTCCTGGAAAGCGGGATTGGTGGAAGACCCAGGATTCATATTTGGTAACCGAGGTAACCGCATGGTGAGAGGTAAGCAGCCCCCAGCTTGGTAAGGCAGGGGAGCGAGTGGGCTCAGCAGAGAGACCTCGCTGTAGAGGCTGACACTGAGGGAGAAGGTGGGCTGGGTGGGGGAGGGCTGGCCCAGCTTGGCCCGCAGGTCCCCTGTGCAGCACCAGGGAGGAGCCCGTCATTGTCACAGGGAGAAACCCTGAGCTGAAGAAAGAGCAGCACAGACTGTGCCTGCCGCTCCTCCTGTTCCTCCTCATCCTGCTCCTCTTCCTCTCCTTCCTGATCCTCTAACTGCAACGCCTCCTATTCCTTCTCTCCTGTTCTTCATGTTCCTCCTCCTCCTCCTTTTTCTTATTTTCCTCTTTCTTCTCCTCTCCGTCCCTCTGTCCCTCCCTCCATCCCTCCCTCCTTCCTTTCTTCATTTCCTCCTTCCTTCCTCTTCTTTCTTTAGCAATCGGAGTTAAACTCTGGGCCTTATACCTCCAAGGCAAGTGTCCTACCACGACGCTATATAAACCCAAGCCCTTTTTATTATTTTTATTTTCAGACAGTCTGGCTAAGTTGATTAGGCTGGCTTTGAACTCTCTCTCTCTCTCTCTCTCTCTGAACACAGCCAGGTCTCGAATTTTCCAACCTTCTGCCTCAGCCTCCCAAGTAATTGGGATTACAGGCCTGCACCACCAGGTCTGGCTCCTAGAAGGGCTCTTAAAGTGAATTTGAGAGTTGAAGAGGAGAGCCCAGGGGAGACTCCTCCTGTGGACAATGTTTATTCTAAAGCAGCCCTTGCTATGTTAGTTCTTAAGGACTCTGTCATTCGTAGGAAACCTTGTTACTAAAGTCTCCTGGGGTTGGGTTCTGCAAGATAGAGCACCAACTGCAGCAGGACCAGGAGCTGGACACTGGTTTCCCATGCACCTTCTAAGCTTCATCTGAGACTTCCAGGATCAGAGATGCTGAGTATGTGGGGTACTCTGCAGGACCCTCAGAAGCAGGTGAAAGCTGAAGACATCTGGGTCGCTCTCTGAGGGCTCTTCTGTCAAAGGTGACTTGAGAGTGTTTGGCCTCAAGAGCAGAGACGCTCAGCCAGCAATGCATCTCTCCTGAGAACCTCCCAGAAGCCAAGGCAGGTGGTGGGCTGAAGTGTCAGAGATGCTGATTCACTGGGTCTTGGGGTCTGTAAGCTTGAGGCCTCAGTCAGCCCAAGTGATATGATGATGTGGTATAGCCAAGGCGGGGTGTGGGGGGGAGAAAGAGAGAGAAGAGAGAATCTATCACTGAGTATTAAATCAAAGCATGGGCTGGGCTGGGAGACTGAAAGAGCAGATTCTGCTGCCTCAACCTTACCCAGTTCATGCAACCTTCTGTCTATACATGAGTCTGAAGTACCTCACCTGCCGAGCCCTGGGCTAGACACTGGGACACTGCTGGGCTTGTCGCCCAGGGGTCCAGTCCTGAGAAATGTGGTCTGTGTGTCAGCTTGCTCTGGATAGCTCACAGGGCAGGACGCTTGCAGGTTAAGGATGGCTAAGCTGAGGAGCTTTCATTGCCTCGTCTTCCTGCCTGATTGATGTCTCAGAGGAGAAGGGACTATCTCAAGGTCAGTGTGAGGGCCAGAGGCAACTGAGCACAGGACAGAAGTGAAGGTCTCAACTTTGTTTGGGAGGTCTGGAGCACTGTGTGGGCAACAGGCAGGACACTGGGATGCGGTTAGAGGAGGGAGCCTGAGAGACTAATGTGTGAGCTTCCAGGGAAAGGAGAGGACACAGACACACACATGTATGCACACAAACATACACATACAGACAGACAGACAGACATGTACACACACACACACACACACACAGCTCTGTAGGTAGGCGTCCGTGATCCCAGACTTCCCATCTCAACCTGAGCACAGTTTATTGATTCTTCAGTATAGAAAAATTTATTTCTGCATTTTAAAACCACAATTCTTGCTCAGGATACCCTAATCCTTGATATTAGATGGATCATAGTGACATGACGTTGGGGTTATCATTTTCTTCTGTTCCTTTTGATCAATAGATCATTTATAAACCTTTTAATAGAGATAAATGAAAACCAGCTTTTACCTCATTATAAGATGGGTATTCTTGCCCTTTGAAAACAAGCTTTGTCAATTGGAGTCTATAGAATCTACTGGAACAGGAAGTTCCCTTCCAGAGCAACTCTGCTTCTGCCTCCTGACTTGAGTTAGGCAGATTCCTCCAGGCATGCCATTAAGCTCTGGGGCCCCAGCTGGTTATCCCTTGTCTCCCCAGGCCTCCTCCTCCACACCTTGCCGAGGGGACAACACGCACAGCCCCTTCCCATGGTGTCACACGCATATTCCCAAAGACATACATCTCTGTGAACATGCCCCATGTATGTGAGCCTGCATGAATATATTCATGCTAAACATGTACAGCCTTATTCCAGCACACACAAAACCTGCCTGTACACTGCTCACACACCACAACAAGGAGCATGTGTGTGTGTGTGTGCATGAGAGGATGTCAGAAATACAGACTTTAAATTTTACAGAAGGATAGGGAACAATTATTTGAGTGCGTGTATTCTTAATTTCAACACCTGAGGTTTAAGTAAGCAGCTTATTTTTGCTTCTCGCTCCCCTCTCCACCCCAATGGCCCCATGTTTCATTTCCTGGGAGACCTACAGGTAAGATGCTGAGCTCCTGGAGTGACATCAGCAGGCGGAGGGCAGGTGCAAAGGCCTTCTCCGTTTGCCTTGAGAAAGAGCCACCAAGGACCTTGAAGTTGGGCAGTTCGCAACTGCCTATTACTACAGCTCCAGAGTACCTAACACCCTTTTCTGGACTCTACAAGCACCTGCACACACATGTACAGACCTGCCCAACTCCTCCCCCACATATACACATAGTTAAAATACATATATTTTTTAAAAGTCAGGGCTAGGCCTGGAGAGGTGGTTCAGTGGTTAAGAGTACTGGCTGCTCTTGCAGAGGATCTGAGTTTGATTCCCAGCACCCACATGGTGGCTAACACCTGTCCATAACTCCAGTTCCAGGGGATCTGACACCCTCTTCTTTCTTAACTCCTCAGGCACAGCACGGCACAGGTGCACTTACACATGCAGGCAACACACTCATGCACATAAAACAAAAAATAACAATAACATATTGTTTAAAAAAGTCGGAACCAAAGGAGGGCTAATGCTGTTTCTGGGAAGTCCACTGTGGCTGTCTCCTACAGGGCTGAGCGTAGTTCTGCAGCAGACGACTCAACAGCATCTCAAGGCAGCATCTGGAAAACAAGTCCTCATGGGACATCTCCTGCGAGGAACCGTTAACAGAAAAGCAACTTCATGGGAGATGCAGGATAAGGCTCTGTGTCACAGACCCTGGAGATGAAATGTTCCCTTGCTATGATTCATGCATGGGATTGTGGCTAAGCTCTGACCCTCAAAAGCTGCTCCGGTCCAGAGCTGCTAGAGACTTGCACATGAAAGAAAGCAAGCCCAGGTCTGTGTCCTCCCAGTGAGCAGAGCAACACCAGAACTCCACGGGAAGACCTGGCTTAGTGTCAGTCCCTCCCCCGCATGGCTGGCAGTCATTAGTGTCAGCTGGACCAGAGTTGCACAACCTCAGCCTCCTAGCTCAGTCTGGTTTCCCTTCCTCCCAGGGAGGCCTATCACACAGGCATACACAAGGCTCTAGGGATTTCCCAGAGCAATCTGCAACCTGAGACAAGGAAACCTTTGAAGGTAGTCGTCATTTAAGACTTGCTGATCACGTCAAAAGAACACTTGCTTAAAGATATGGAGAATGAGTTACAGCACTTGAATATTGGCATTTACAAAACTCTTTAGGAAAAGCTTTCTTTTTATGTGTCCATCACTCGTGTGAAGAATGCATAGAGCATTTTTATCCCAGCTCTGCAATGGACTCACTGGGGGCTTAGGGTTGGTTTTTTTTGCTTCAACATCACATAATCAGCATATGGAGTTGAGACTCGAACCCAGTACTCTCATGGCTCAGAACATCCCAAGGGGGCTCAGATTCTAGAAGATGGCTTTCTAAATCCTTTCTGGGTAGTTCAAGGAGACTGACCCCCTCAGCTAGAGTGTGGGCCCAGCCTTTGACTAAGTTTACCATGGGATCAACTTAGCTGGTTTAAACCATAAGGAAACACTGGGAAAGGAAAAAGCCTATAGGAAGAGCAGAGGCAGCAAGGACCTGCACACCCTACACACGGTGGTTGTGAAACTACAAGCAAGTATCCTACCTAGATGTGGGAAATCAGAGAGGATGCTATGCCATCCTGAGAGACACCTTCCTAGGAAGCGACGCAGTCCTTCCTTCGTCCATAAACTCAACTTCAGACTCTCACACCAGCTGGGCAGACTCAGTCTCATTGCTTGGAAGTGTCCATGACCCCATCCTGACACAGGAAGTCTCTTGGGTAGGCCCGAGCCCCATTCCCCCATAAGAATGATGTAGTCACTTCATTATCTGTCTGATATGTCCTTTGATAAGATGGACCTGCTGGGCAGGCCTGGAGTATTAGCTGGGTTAATTGGCCCTTCAAATGAACAACCGGTTTAATCAAGGACGTAATGCCTTCAGCTATTCAATTATGCCGTTCTGGACACGCAGCTTCCCTTCCTGCCCAAGCAATGTGCAGGCAGGCTAAGGGAGAGTGAAAGTGGCCAGTGTGTGTGCATGCTAGAGTGTGTGTGTGTGCATAGCCATTGCTCATAGCTGTTTGCTAAGAGCAAACTGGGGACCCAAAGCTCAGGCTGGCAAACAGCATCTGACCCTGGCTATTGGCTGGATAGTCTCACCAGCTAACTGTGTCTATCTCTGCTCAAGAGGGTCACCTGCAAATGGTGTGTGTGTGTGTGTCTTAAGAGAGAGGAAGAGAGAAAGATGAAGAGAGACATTCATGGAAACATACATGGAGATAGAGAGATGTACACAGAGACATAGGCACAGAGAGAGACTGAAAAAGAGAGAGGAAGAGAGTCTTGGTGAGATCTCTGAGGTGTTAAATGAAGTTACTTAAATCAAATTCAACCCAGGAAACCCCACATTTACACGCACACACACACACACACACACCCTCACACTCACACACCCAAATTAACCACTGTTTATTTTACTCCCTCCCCACTTACTCCCAAGCTTGTCATGGACTGTGTTGAAATCATCATTTACCAACACATTTAGTAGAAGATATGGCCAGAAACAAGCCAAGCTCTCATCACCAGGAGACAGGCTAAACATGTCAGAGTCCATTTTTACCATACAAAGCAGCTGGAGGGCTGAAGTCATCTCTGTTCATTGACACACATGACACATTATTAAGTTTAAAAGGAAGGGTTACAAAATCTCTTAAGGGACTTCTTTAGCCTTGCCAGATCGCCAGTAGCTCTCTGTTTCCTGTGCCTGCTTGAAGATGAGAGTGCTTAGCTCCAGCCACCTCCACCGCCACGCCTCCCCGCCATGATGGACTCTTGCCCCTTTGGAACCGTAAGCTAAATAAACTCTTCCTTTCATAAGTTCCCTTGGTCAGTGTTTCTGTCACAGCAACAGAACAGTGACTAATACGCTAGGTTATTTTATTTGGCTTCCATTTGCCTATATAACGTGGTTATCCTACAGGAACACAGGCAATTCAGTCATGACAATGTAGCAATTCTTGCTTGGGGACGTTTCCTCTCTCCTTCCTCAGCTGCATCTTGTAGGCAGGAGGTTATGTCTGTCTTATCTCTTGAGAAGCCTCAAGTATCTCATGGAACTCTGGGGAGTAGAAGTGGCCCTAATTTTGTCACTTGCTCCCTTTAAACATTCTGGGACTCAATTTGCTTCTCCAGAAAATGGTCACACTGTTAATGTCAATAATTTGGAAATGATTTTTATTCCCCAGTGATCACAAGCATAAGTCTCTGGGAAAAACCCAACAAATGCAGGCCTGTGAAGGAAATATCACCCAGCAGCACATGCACCAAAGCTAGCCTCTGCTAACATTCATTCTATTTCCTTCCGGTCCTTGTAAAGGTTTGATGGTCAGGATGTGGAGTTGGGTATACCTGTGGGTACTCACTGGACTAAGCTTGCTGTACTTAAGAGTCAGCACAGACACTGATCAGCTAGCTAGTCTTGGGCAGGTACCCATCCCCCAAGGCTGTGTTCCTGATAAAAGGGGGTGGTGCTAATGCTTTCTCACACACTCTTCAGTGAGATGAAAGCCACAGCTCCTGGGCAGAACCAAGCATCATCACCATTCTGCAACACCAGGAACAGCCTGCTCCGCTCTGCTCTGGCCCAGCACCATGCCAGCCCATGTAAAGAATCACTCTGAGCACGGCACACAACGATGCTACCAGTGCTTCCTGACCTGGCTTCTCCCTGGAGCCCTGTGGGATGCTCACAAGATGTCCATGCCCAGATTCCACTCCATCTCTAGATCAATAAGAGACCGGGGGTGGGGCCCTGACCTTGGTATTTCTGGAAAATTCCCAGAGGCTCTGAATATGAGCCTGGGCTTGAGAACCACTGATTTGTTCAAAGTGCTTTAGAAAGGCCAAAGAGTTAGGCAAACCAAAAGGCTTCTCATCGTTCATTAAAGGAGCTCCTCTGGGGTGGATGGGTTCACTGGCTCTTCTACTCTCTCATTTGATCCTCTGGTGAGATATGTTGGCAAAGTCACAGTCTCTTGCTGGGCGTAAAGCTGGAGTGCCCACAAAGCAGTCTTTATCACGACTGGAGCGGGAGCTACGTGGTTGGACCGCGATCTTTTCTCAGACACCATGCGAAGCCGAGTACTTTGCAGGCATAGCAAGGGACAGGTACTTCTCACTGACCCACCTCCATGGAGGGCAATTTGACAATATCACCCCAACTGGGAGATCTACACACCGATTCTGTTCCATATAACAGATGAAAATCAGTTTAGTGACTATTTCTCCCAAGAATGTATGCAGCAGAGTTCTTCACAACAGCCCCAGATTGGGAACAATGCAAATACCCATCAACAGCTGAATGGAAAATAAGTTATAGTGTATTCTTATGATGGAGCATGCACCTGCAGTGAAAAAGACTGACAGCTGATCACAGTGACGTTTGTAAGTGAGCCGTACAGATGTAAGGGTGAGCAAAGGAAGCCACACACAAAGAGGACCTACCTTCTCTATGATTTCTATGATTCCATTCACACCCAACACAGAAATAAGCAAAGCCAGTCCACAAGGATGCAGGTTAGATGAGCAAATTATCCAAGAGATAGGCACCCACCAGGACAAGGCAGGAGAAGGGCATGGGCACATCTACAGCAACCTCTCCCCTAAGTGAGTGGCAGTCACGTGAGTGTATATGTACATCTGCAAAACTTACTGAACTGTGTGTATACATCACTTCCCATAAGTTAAACTTCAATTATAAAACTAGAGAGAGAGACAGAGAGAGAGGGAGAGATGGAGAGAGAGAGAGATGGCTTAGCTATTAAGAATACTTGCTGCTCTTCTGGGGAACCCAAGTTCAGATCCCAGCACCCATGTCAGGCAACTCACAAGTTCCAAAGGATCTGATACTGTTTTCTGGGCACCTGCATGGTACACATACAAACAAGCAGGCACACACATACATACACGTAAATAAAAATAAAATTAATTTTAAACTAGGGTGCTGGAGAAAGGGCTCAGCACTTTATAGACCTTGGTGCCTGCCATTAAGTCCAGCAACCTGAGTTTGATCCCCAGGACCCACGTGATGGAAGGAGAGAACAGACTCCCTGGAGTTGTCTAACCTCCACAGGTGTACCATGGCATGCATACACCAATAAACAAGTAAATAAATGCAATAAAGTGTTTTAAAATTGAAAAATGCAAATAGAGTTGGATGAGTAAGTCCACTCCTAGCAACTTTTTTTCTATAGATGTATTTATACATGGAGACTTTGCATAGGTACAAGATTATTTATTATAATGCTTATTAAAAGAACAAAAGCTTGAAATAAAAAAAAACTAGGGTCCATCAACAGGGATTGTTAAATAAAATAAAATTCTGTTTAGCTATGCAATGTGATGCAATCATGAAAACCAAAAGAAATTACCAAAATATTCTCTCTCTCTCTCTCTCTCTCTCTCTCTCTGTATATATATATATGTATGTATGTATACTTGTGTGTTCGTGTGTATGTGAGTCTGGAGTGTTCTTTCTTAGCTTGTGTTTCTTTTGTTCTGTTGAGGCAGGGTCGCTTCGTTGGCCTGGAGCTGGCTGATTAGGCTAGGCTGGTCGACCACAGAGCCCCAAGGATCCACCTATCTCCAGCCCCCTGCACTGGGATTACATGTGTACTTACCAAGCCTTGCTTGTCTGTTTTTATCCCTCTGGGTTCAGGGTGGGGGTAGAACACAGGTCCTCATGTTTGTGTGGTGAGCACTTTACCCACTGAGCCATCTCACCCCCAGTTTGTGACTCTCTTAAGTGTTTGGTTTCTGAATCCTGCAGAAGCACAGGCTGTGCTCCTGTCTCCTCCCGCTTCAAAGGGGACTAATAACTATGCCTGCCTCTTGGGAGCATACAAGAACATTAAATGAGTTAATACATATGCAGTTCACAGGCACGGGTTAGGTGTCAGCAGTGATCATTTCCGCATCAGTGCACACTGGGGTGGAGAAAGACACGCCAGTCATTGGCCTCAGAGGCCGCAGGCGGCAGGGCTGGGCGCCGGCCCCCAGGCGCTGTCTGCATGGCTAGCTGTTCTTTCTTGAGTGCTTGGGAGGCAGGTGGGGAGGTTGTCATGCCACCAGGTCCTTAGGTCTCCGAGTCCCTATGGGCCTCTGTCTCCTTGTGGTGACCACACTACCCTCTGCGCTTGGTGGGAGATTGCTCCTGGTGGAGGGTGGACCACAGATATGCCGGGGCCAGAGGAGGGGACACATACTTAAATTTATTCCTTATTTTTACGTGTATGAGTGTTTTGCCTGCATGTATGTAAATATACCTGTGTCATGCAATGCCCGCAGAGGCCAGAAGAGGGAGTGAATATCCCGGAACTAGAGTTACAAATGGTTGATAGCTGCCATATGGGTGCTGAGAACTGAACCTGGGTCCTCTGCAATAGCAACCAGTGCTCTTAACCACTGAGCCATCTCTCCAGCCCTGATAACATTTAAAAAAGTTTATTGATTTGAGCATTTCAAACACTGTGTTTTGATTATACTCAGACCCCCTCCCTTTCCCACTTTACTCCTTTGTCCTGTCCCCCCAAAGCTTCATGCCCTCTATTATTTGTCGTTTTCTAAGACTACTGAGTCTGATCTGTGTCTCCTGTATGCTCTTGGGTGTGGTCTATCTTTGGAGTCTGGTCAACCTACCAGGCTACATACCAGTAAGAAAAACAAACTCTCCTGTTCCCAGGATCCATCAATTGCCAATAGAGCCTGAGCTAGGCCTGGGGCTTCCTGCCCACCTCCTCCATCCACATGGAGCCTTGTCTGGCTTGGCTATGCTGTAGTAAGTGCTGTGGGTTTATATTGCAACTACCCTGTGGGCCCCTCTGCTCCACCACAGCAGAGTTTCCTCCATCCATCCACCCCCTCTTCCACAATGACCCCCAAGCCTTGGGAGGAGGTGAGGACACATTTAGAATGAGGCTCCTGAGTCAGAGCTGAGCACAGTCCTCATAGCTAACTGCAACATAACGGATAACCGGAAGAATAGGGCAGAGAGCTTTCTCAAGCCACCATCCTGAAGTTATGGTCAGAGATATGGCTGGGAAACCTCTTTCCCTTGCGAAGCTCCTGTTTCCTCATCTGCCAAATGGAGATCTCTGCTCCTAGGAAGAAAGGAAATACCAGGTCAACGTAACCCCCAGGGAAAAAGCTTTGGAACCCATTAGCATTAGCAGAGATGCGTAGACAGTGCACCCAAAGACCAGGGCATTGATGTTCCTTTGAATTCCACTGGGCACATCTGACCTCTTCACTTGCCCCAGTTCCCAGTTCTCCGTCTCATTCTCTTCCAGCCTGTGGCGCTTCTCTCACCCTCAGAGGAAGGTGACTTCCACTCCTGCTACAAAATGCCAGTGACCAAAGTGCTTGCTGTCTGTCAGCCACCAGCGTCGGGGAGGCAGGTAGTAGAAGAGAGAAGCTCTGACTTCCGGAACATAGGACCCCCGCTCCACCCACTGCCAATGTCCTAACTGGCTGCATTTAGGTCCCAGTAGTTTTCCATGAGCGAGAAGAAGGTAGACTTGCGTGCTGCCAAGACATGCCTGACTGTAGCCTCTGGGTACCGAGGGTAAATCCATAGCCTCCTGAGCACACCAGATGCCCGGTCCGCTGGAGCCTGGGAGGGCAGATGCCACAGACAAGCCCGACTCCCAGATGTCCGGAATTCCACCACTATCAACTCATCCCGAATTCCTCTGCAGTACACACTGCCCTGTAAGGCCAAAAGATCTCCTGGGCAGGGTACAGAGGGATCCCTCACTGGGTGCCAGCAGCTTAAGGACAAGCTTGGTAGAGGCAGATTCTGTAGGTAAAAGTAGTTGGGGGAAGGAAGAGAGCAGGCAAGATGCGATGGAGACAGACATCTGAGTGATGAGGGCTGAGAACAAAGAGCAGGGTTGGGCATGTGGGAGTCAGTGGACCAAGGAAGGCCTGCCCAGGATGTGGTCTGTGGGAGAAGCAGCCTGGCACACAGAGTCAGAAAGCTCAGCCCAACCTGTCCTCATCTCATCGCAAACTCAGGTTCTAAATATTGTCCCCATTATACAGGTGGAGAAACTGAGGCTTGAAGAGAGAAAATGCCTCACTTAAGCACTGGGAAGCCCATATTGCTCCCTATATGCTGGTCCTTTTACCTTGTATATGGGCCAAGGGGTCCCCAGTTTCATATTCTTATTTCTAGGCTCAAATGAGGGCCTTTTCCAGACACCCCTCAGGAAGGACTCATGAGCTCAGACACCTAGAACCTGGCAGAGGGAGCAGGGCCCAGAGTCACTTCGCTGTCCCTCTGCTGAGGCCATTGATGTCCAGCAGCTCCAAACACTGCCCTGAAAGGCATCTCAGCAGGATTTCCCCTGCCAGTTCTATGACTGGAATTGAAGTCTCTGTCTGAGCAGCAGGACCCAGAGTCCTCCCATTCTAAACAAACCACAAGAGCTCTAAAGAGACCCCCAGCCCCAGAGAAGGTAGTCTGCAGGGACAGGGTCTCCTGGAAGGCGTGAATTCACCCTCCCTGCTGCTGGAGGCCATCAAGCCAGAGTCTAACTTGAAGCTGAAGCCAGAGCTGCTAATAACGCCGTACCTCCTACCTCTCCAGTCTCCTCCATGGGGTTAATCCAGAGTTGGAGCATGTGAGCCCAGGGAAGTGGGCATAATCAGACGGCCCCGCAGACATGTGGGGTTCACATTGGGGTTCGGTGTTGAAGTGCTGGAATCGGTAGAGATTTAGGGGCCCATTTTCATCCAAGGAGCTTGCTTACCAGAATCTTCTGATTAAAACCACACAGCAAGTGTTGGGGAGATGGTATAAGCACGAGGAACTGAGCTCTAATCCCCAGAACCCACAGAAAGCCAGACATGGTAATATGCGCCTGCAATTGCAGTGTTCCTGCAGTGAGATGAGAGAATCCCTGGAGGTCTGCAGGCCAGCTGGCCTGAGCAACAAGAAACCCTGCCTCAAACAGGATGAAAGAGGACCAACACCTGCGGTTGTCCTCTGACATTCACATGCATGCCATGCATGTATACACACACACACACACACACACACACATATACACACACACACACACACAGACAAAAATGACAAAACTTCTGCTTCCTATGCTATGAATCAAACCTAGGAATAAATACCGGTCAGTTAATTATAGATGTACTGAATCACTATTTTAGTTTCATTTATTTATTTTTATTTTATGTGTATGAATGTTTTGCCTGCATGTAAATGCACCACATGTGTGCAATGCCCACAGAAGCCAGAAGAGGGTGGCAGATGCCCTGGAACTTGGGTTATGCATAGTTGTTAGCCACCATGCAGGTGCTGGGAACCAAACCCATTCCTCTGCAAGAGTAACCAGTGCTTTTAAGCACTGAGCCACTTCTCCAGCCTACATCTGTAGATCTATCTGTATATCTCTACACCGTTATTTTAGAAGAAAACACTGCAAGAACAATTTAATACTTAAGTGTTCTCTATAGACCAGCATCACAGATCACCTGAGACTCTACAAAAATGGAGCTTTTGATTGCTGCTCCAGACCTTGGACCAGAATGTACTTTAGCAAAAACTTCAGGTGATTTGTATATGCATGTGAAAATTTATATATATATATATATATATACACATATATATGTGTACATATACATATATATGACTCTCATATAAATGTAAATATAAAATGAGCCAAGGACTTTATTTAACTCATTAATAAAGAAACCACCAACATGTTAAAATGATTTAAAGGAGAATGCAGAGTGGCTACACACACACATACACAAGGCATTTACATATGAGGCAGCAGAAATCCTCAATGGATTTATAAGTACATTTATCCCTCAGGACATGAGAGGTTATTTATGGAAACGAAAGCCTACAGATGCCCAAGTTTCTCTCTCTCTCTCTCTCTCTCTCTCTCTCTCTCTCTCTCTCTCTCTCTCTGTATGCAGGTGTGCTCTGTGCTCACCTGGTCGTGTGTGTGTGTGTAGAAGCCAGAGGTTGCTGTCAGTTATCTTCTTCTGTTGCTCTCCACATTATTTGTTGAGACATGGTCTCTCACTGAACCTAGAGCTCACAGTTCCAACTACATTGACTGGTCAGCAACTCCCCTAGGAATCTATCTGCCTCCACCCCCGTACTCAAGTTATAGATACATGCCAGCACACCTAATTTTAGGTACTAGGGACCCAAACTTGAGTCTTCATGTTTGCATAGCAAACACTTTACCCACTGAGTCATCTCCCTGGCCCCAAGATTCAAGCCTCTTATGTACGATGGTGTAGTACTTATATATAACCTACATGGATCCTTTTGTATACTTTAAGTCATCTTACGAATGCTCATAATATCTAATATTAGGTAAATTGTCATGTTGCATTGTGACAGGAACATGGAAAAAGACACTTTTTTCATATTTTTGATCTGTACTTGACTGAATTTATGGATGGAGAACTCATGGGTAGAAAGGTTGAGTTTAGATTGAAAACCGACCTAAAATCCACAGGAAATGAGTTTTCTTTGCATTGTACATGGTTTTCCTTCATATGAACAAGAAACAGTTGTTTTACCGTAAGTTTTCTTCAGATAATGAAAGTCTGAGGAGACAATATCCAGAGGGTATAGTAAGCAGGAGAACTGTCTGAGTCTACAATGGAGGGAAAGAGAAAGACTACTGGGTGTTGTAAGATACCGAAAGGATTGGCACAGGACCTGGCCAGCAGCAGGTTCTCCTGGACCAGGGTACGCCCACATCAAGTCCACAGAGCTCTGACGACATGGATGAGTGAGCACCAGGCTAAGGATGAGACGTATCACACTAGCTTCAGCTAGAACATGCTTTGCCACCTCAACATGGGCAAGACCCTTCCCCTCACCAGGCTGGTGGGTCAGTTTCCTCACCTGCAGGTGACTCATTCTGTCCCCAGTGCTGTGGTTTAAATGTGAAATGTCCTCCAGAGGCTCACTTGTTGGCGTCCAGCTGCTGGCACTGTTTTAGAAGGCTGTGGAATCTTTAGGAGATGGATCTTCAGGGGAAGAAATCAGTCACTGGAGGTTGGCCTTGAGCTTTTATAGTTCAGCCCCACTTTCCACTTCCTGTCTGCTCTCTGTTTTCAGACTTCTGAAACAGTGTGACCAGCTGCCTCATCCTCTGTTGCCATGCCGACCCTGCCGTGGACTGTATCCCTTCAAACTGTGAGCTAAAAGAAACTCTTCCTTCCTTAACTTGCTTTGAGTCAGATGTCTGGTCACAAGGATGAGAAAAATAATCCATTCAATGTGCAGGTGATTCGTCTGCCATTTTGAGGGCTCCTTCACTGATGCCATACTCAGCCTGACTGTTTGTGGCTTTTTAAATTGCCAATTGTGCCAGAATCTCTTGTGGGCAGATTTGGACACTGAAGACCTTTTCATCTCCCAGGTGAATCTGATGAGAACCTGTCCCACCTTTGTCCTCAAGAATAAAAGGGGCTCAGAGAAAATCCCTTGCTTGCAGTTGTGACCTAAAATCCCAAGAAGCACCCAAGCCAGCATAAGTCAACATCCAATACCCTATGCAAAATTCTTCTTTAAAAATAGCTTTTAAGGGGCTGGTGAGATGGTTCAGCAGGTAAATGTGTTTGCTGCCAAATCCGATGACCTGAGTTCAATCCCCAGATACCCACATGGTGGATGGAGAGAACTGACTCCTGCAAGTTGTCTTTTGACACACACACACACACACACACACACACACACACACACACAAACACACACGGAGAGAGAGAGAGAAGGAGAGAGAGAGAGAGAGAGTCACATTGACACACTGACCCCTGGCAGTCTTATGTCAAACACAGGTCTTTGTACTTCTTCACTATATTCTATTTCTGAGATAAACCTATGTCCAGCACAACTGTCAATCAAAAGTAAAGGAAAAAAGAAATCACATTCAATGATTCAGAAACCCATTTTCTGTGCCTCCTCTTTGAGAGGTTGTTTGGATATAGGTTTCAGTAAAATTGACTTGGAAACCACAAACACTATTGTTAAGAGATAAAACATAGAAATAATTAGAGATCTAATGGAAGGAATTCAGAAGGTACTATATGTGGCTGGCCTGGGAAACCATCTGAGCAAACAAGAGCAGGGAATCAGGATCCCCGTAGAACGACACAGGGAGAAAAAGGGTCTGATTCAAGGGAATATGTGAGACTGGAAGCGTTTAGGACTGTAATGAAGAAGGCTTCCTCATCCCCTTCTGAGTACAATAACAAACACCAAGGAGTAGAGGGAGTGAAAAAGATCACCAATAAGACACTGATGGTTCAGAAGGGGATGGGAGAATGTTGACCAATGGGTGTTGAGCTCCAGTTGAGAGGAGCCCAGGGCTCTGCTCTTGCACAGTAGGTGACTTTCCACAACAGTGTACAAGGCATTTCAGAGAACCAGAAGAAAGGATTTTGATAGCTTTCGATTTATGTGATAATAAATGTTTGAGGAAATATGATTAGCCTAACTGAGCAATAGCCAGCCTCCACACATTGCACCATAACATGGTACCCATTAACATGCACAGTTGTTCTGATCTTATGTATCAGTTACAGAACAGTATACATGTACGTATATAATTTATAAATATGCACATATCATTTGTTTTCATATTTGCTTACATATATGTATGTGCATCAACAACAGTAAATTTAGTCCTTCTCTGGCCCTCATCTTAGATTTTATTTTTAAGGATAATCAAAGATGATGTCCTTTGGACCAGTGAGATGGCTCAGTGGGTAGAGGCACTTGCCACCAAGGCTGATGACAGGAGTTCAATGATGGAAGACAACTGTCTTCATCAAGTTGTCCTCTGACCTCTGTATGTGCAACACACACACATAAATAAACAAATAAATAAATAAGTTTTCTAAGAATAACCTGCTCATCTGAGGCTCTTTGACCTTACCCACATCTGCAAATAACCTCTCCCATACAAAGTGATGTGTTAGATTCTGGGTGCTCAGTTGTAAAAAAAAAAATCTTTGAGGGACTTTAAGTCTTCTGATTTGTTTCTAAAAGAACAAAATATAAAGACTAAGAGTATGGCTTCACTGTAGAGTCCTTGCCCAGCATAAGCCAGCCTTGGGTTCAATTCCCAGCACAGTAAAAGAAAAAAAGAAACATATCCAGTTATGCATTGATGTTACAACTCAATGAATCTGCACTGTGCAACTTTTGTGCAAACCACTGGCTGTGGCATTGCAAACTAGGGTTAGAGAGACGTGTGAAGGACGCTCCCCTCGTCGCTGTATGCTGTATTGTTGGATCATCAGAAGCATTTATGAAAAGACAACAAGAAAAAGCATTCATAAGGCTATAAATGTCAAAAAAGAAAATAATGGTTCAAATATAAGGCAAACTAAAATTTGACATGATTTGGAAGAACTGACTGAGAGCAAGAAAAGAAAATCTGTCCCCTGATGATGTGTGGAAGGGTTTTCCTATGAGAGGCAGAATGGCTGTGATCTTATAAACAAGAAAGGGCTGTGGCTGTTTATAACATCAGTGCAGTGTGAACACCACTGGCCTGTGGTGTGTGTGTGTGTGTGTGTGTGTGTGTGTGTGTGTGTGTGTGATGTACACACATCTACACAAGTGCACTTACTTGTGTAGGCACATGTGGAGGCCAGAGGTTGACATCAGGTGTCTTCCTTGATGGCTCTTCACCTTATTTTTTGAGACAGAGTTTCTCACTGAGCCTTTCCGCTATGCTGGCTGGTCCCTCTCCACCTCCAGTGTTAGGGTTACCAGTGTGCACTGTCATGCCCCACTTTTATAAATGTGGGTGCTAGGGATCCAAACTCAAGTCTTCTTGCTTATGCTTATCCACTGATCCATCACCCCAACCTTAGTTTTAGCATATACAGATAAAGTAGAACAGGCTTAATAATCAGTATGGACTAGAAGCCAGACTGAACAACCTTGAATGGATGTGCATAGAGATAAAAGAAATTAAGAAATTGAGGGTGTAGAAGAGAACAGAGCTGGGGCGGGGGGAACATAGGGCTGCAAACATCCTCAGCTCACCAAATGACGCAGGAAGTTGGGAACTAGTACTCAATTTATAAACTTGATAGTTTTAAAAATAATTTTATATTTAATTTTAAGTTATATAAACTTTATAGTATTCAATTTATGAACTGTAGACACAGAAACACCAAAACAGAGCTGGAATTAACAAAAGCTGGGCAGTGGAAGGGAGCTTGAGATGGTGTCTATGAACAGATTCCTCATCCACCCAGACTGAGCGTAGTGGGGCTAAGGTTGACTATACTCACATTTGCCCAGGACAGTCCCACTTAATGCTTGTTGTGCTCTGAATCCTCCATGATCCCATGATTGCTATCACCTTTCACATTCAACAGTTTCCTGGTTAGAAGATTAAGTATAGGTGACCTTCCAATGTAGATACATCAAGAGATGTCAGTTAATTATAAAAGATGGCAAGAGGAGGCTAAATGGAGACTGTGAAAGCACTGTCCCCAAGAGGTAAAGAGGAGACATTTGCTCCACACATGTATGTGTGAGCATGTGCATATGAAGCGTCTGAGGACCCTCAGTGTTGTACCTTCCACTTTTGAATCATAAGCTCCAGGGAGCCACCCACCTGTCACTGCCTACTGTCCTGCCATGACTGGGATTAGAAGAGTATACTACTGGACTCACCTGTTTATGTAAGCTCTGGGGATGGAACTGTGGTCCTTACACGTTTGAGGCAAGAAGTTTACCAAATCAGTCATCTCCATACCTCCGGGTTCAACTTTTAATTTTTCTCATCTCTAAACTGAGATAACAATAGTCCCTGTCTCAAGGAGTTCCGATGAAGGACA
Source organism: Eospalax fontanierii (assembly GCA_035773235.1). Classification (NCBI taxonomy): domain Eukaryota; kingdom Metazoa; phylum Chordata; class Mammalia; order Rodentia; family Spalacidae; genus Eospalax; species Eospalax fontanierii. The sequence continues at coordinate 53,139,871 of CM069539.1, forward strand.
ATCAGCATCGGTGTTGATATCATGCATTGATTAGCATTAGTTCTTTGTCAGTGTCACGTAAACGTTGGCTGTTGTTCATCTGGCCACCATTTTTACTTTGCCACCGAGAGCTACAAATGCCTAAGGATCTGAGTTTGGGTTCTCAAGACCCTTGCAGAAAAGCTGGGCACAGCAGTACGCATCTGTGATCCTAGCTCTGGGCAGTGGAGATGGGGGATCCCTGGAGCTCAGTGACCAGCAAGTCTAGCCAATGATTGAATTCCAGGTTCACTGAGAGAGCCTGTCTCAAAAAGGTTAGGAAGAGCGTGGTAGAGAAAGACACCTGACACTGTTACCTGATTTACACGCACGCACGCACACACACACACACACACACACACACACACACACAAAGAAGTTAATGTTCTGGTTTCTCTAGAAATGTACTCCTTTTTTTATTTGCTATTTTTCTTTTATGTGCATGAATGTTTTGCCTGCATGTATGTAAGGACACCACATATGTGCAATGCCCTGCAGAGGGTATCGGGTCCCTGGGAACTGGAGTTATGAATGATTGTTAGCTGTCATGTGGGTGCTAGGAATTGAACCCAGGGCCTCTGGAAGAACAGCAAATGTTCTTAACTGCTTAACTGTGTGCTTTGAAATCACCCAGTTCCCATTCTACTTGGCTCTTGTAATGTAAAGACTCAGGACTCCTTTTTGGCTCTGGGGATTTTCAAATGTGATTATTTCTATGCTAATTGTCTCTCCTCCATTTTCTCCATTTTCCTGTCCCGGGACTCCTGCTGTTTGTTGGATGTTGAAGCTCTGAAGTCATTCTGTTTTTTTCTTGTATTGTATACAGATTGTTCTTGACTTTGGACTACAAAGCTCCAGTGAGATTTTTACAAACAACTTAAATCCCTAGAGACTCTGTTACCGTGGCTCCTTTCTGGTGGCACCTTCCTCTTTTAGAACTCCACTTACTGAGCTGTCCCATCAGTCTTGTGATGACTCCAGAGACAGCTGTGTGGATTCCCCTGGCTTCAACACCAGAGATCTCTGTCACATGCATGCCGCCATGAGACATTTTTTAAGTCCTGTGGGATGTGTAATGTGGATGTTCTAAAGATGAATGAGCAATGACCTGTGGTTCCCTAAGAGCCTTATCTGATCCAGAAACAAACACACAAGTAAATAATGTCCGCACAGCAGGTGTCCAAGGGGTCCTTGCAGAAGGGAGGCAGCCTATGGGGGAAGACCTCACAACAGAGGTGCCCTTTGAGTACTTTTATGTGCGTGTGGATTGATGTGTACATGCTTGTGTGTGTGCAGATGTATGTGTACTATGCATATGCATGTGAAGGGCCAAGGTCCATGTCAAGGTCCAGTCTTTCTCTATCTCTCTTCTATCTTATTCTTTTGAAGCAGGGTCTCTCAATCAAACCCAGAGCTCACTGATATGCCTAGTCTCACTAGCTAGCTTGCTCTGGAGATGCTCTTCCTCTGCCTCCACGGACTGGAATTACAGGGGAACTACTGCACCCACTTGGCACGTGTGTGGATTCTGGGGAAATCTAGCTCTAGTCCTCTTGTTCACACAGCAGATGTTTTACGCAATGAGTCATCTACCCAGTCCCTCCATTTTGTTTTTTGAGACAGGGTCTCTCGTGGAATCTGGAGCGCACCATTTTGGCTAGACTGCTTAGCCAGTGAGCTCCAGGGATCCTCCTGTCTCTGCCTCCTCGAGACTGAGGTTATGGGAGCTCACCTCTGTGCAGGTCTTTTTAACGTGGGTCCTGGGGACTCTAATACAGGTCTTTACGCTTGCATAGCAAACACTTTCCCTACTGAGCCATCTCTCTGGCACTTCTTAAGGTGGGGTGCTGGAGACAGCTGCTTCCGGCTCATGAGTTGCTTGTCAAGCAGTTATTACTTGAAAATCAGCTTGGGAAATTTTATAATTAAATACAATTATATCAACAGAAACCTAATGATGCTAAACATTCATCCCTTCCTATTTGATTCATGATATTTTGTGAGTGTGCTCTTGAGGTGTTTTGCATTTATTGGACCTGCATAGTAAAGGTATCATAGAATGTTCTGGTGTCACTCAGCAACTCCAGATACTTAAATTGGTGGTTTAAATCAGCCTCAGTTAGGAGTATTTACACCAGGGTAAGTGGTAAAGACTACAAATCAGAATTCAACTACCTCTGTCTTGTTGATTGGCTAGATTTAGGAAAATAATGGAGAGATGGGTAAGATGGCACACACTGTAACTGCAGTGCTTGGGAGACTGAGATAAAGGGATCATGAGTTCAAGGCTAGCCTGTGCTACTAGCAACCTCCTGCCTCAGAGAAAAACAGAATAAAGCTCTCAAACTAGAAAATAGTGGAAAGGCTGTCAGTGTAGATGAGACTCAAAAGTGTTGGCTGTCAGCCATTATACTGCAAGTAGCATTAAAAAAAAAATTAAAGAATCAGAGCTGGAGAGATTATGGCTCGTAGTTAAAGCTGAACCTGAGTTCAATTCCAACATCTATGTCAGGCCTTTCAACTGCCTGTAAATCCAGCTCCAGGGGCTCTGACGCCCTCTTATGGCCTCCACAGGCTCCCCTATAATATGCATAACTCACAATAATAAATCTTTAAAAAAAATCAAGGGCACATTCTTCTACTATTCAAAAACTATCGTCCTCTCCAGCAAACAGGTTGCTTATCCTTGCCAAATGTGTCAGAGTCGGCATATGTCTTTGTTGCTTTGCTTTCGTCTAATGCATTAGTGTAAATGCAAAATCAACCGAAATTCGTGTAGGAATTACCGTCATTTGTTTATTGTGACAATAATTTGGTTATGCATATGAGAGTTTAGGAAACCCCATCAGCAGCATTCTGTGAGACTCAATCTACTAGATGAAATCTGTAATGAATACTGTATATTTTATTATTATTTGCAAGTGGTGTTGTACAGTCCTTTATAGCCATAAAATTCACCATTGATGTAATATGTAGATGTGTACAATGTGTTTGTTTCTGAGGAGTCAGTTGCTCAACACTTAATGGCACTTCAGTGAGGTTAGTGACCAGTGGTCAGGCTTTGTAACTAGATAGACCTGGTCTGAACTTCTAGTGCTTCTGCTCCTAAGTTGTGTGACATCCAGCTTTCTGTTATTTTCCCTTTCTGAATCTCATCCGTAAAATGAAACTATGGATGTAATCCTCTAACCTGGGTAAAGTAGTAATGATCTAGACCCCCATTTCTTAAACTACACATTTCAACTCTATATGCGGTCTCATAACTAATGTGGAGGTCACAAAAAATTTGGCAACAGTAAAAGTTTCCAAACATTCAGAAACTAAAATTTAATTCAAAATCAAACGCAAAATGAATCTGGGGTATTTTGAGCAGTGCCCAGTCATGTGCCATGAAATGCCCGTAGAAGTCAGAAGACAGCATCAGATCTCCCTGGAACTCGAGTGACAGATGGTTATTAGCTGCCATGTGGGTGCTGGGAACTGAACCAGGGTCCTTTGCAAGAGCAGCCATGGCTCTTAACCACTGAACCATCTCTTTAACCTCTAGCTTTGGTTCTGAACACACACGTGCACTTGGCCCCGTGCATGTGTGATGTCATATAACACCAAGGAATGCTGCCTGAAATTCCTCAGTTGCCACTCCACATTGTTGCATGTTATGAGCTGTAGAGTTTTATTGCACATGCAAAGTTTTCTGCTCTTATAGAAACATAAGCATTTACTTACAAAGAAAAAAAACCTTTTAATAATAGCCATATCTCTTCAGCATTAAGTATCAAACTAGTATCTTTAGATTACATTGTATTAGAATATTTTATTTTAAAAATTGTTGTTTGGGGGCTGGAGAGGTGGCTCATTGGTTAAGAGCGCTGGATGTTCTTGCAGAGGATCTGGATTCAATTCCCAGTACCCACATGGTGGCTAACAACTGTTTGTATGTAACTCCGGTTTCAGTGGATTCTCTTCTGACCTCTGAGGGCATTGCACAACATGGGTGTACTTACATACATGCAGGTAATACACTCATGCACATAAAATAAAAATAATAAATAAAATGTAAAAAATGGCTAAGTTCATTTTCAGAAAAGATTGTTGAATGAATTTCAGCATTAGATTAAGACAGAATTTCCAGTGATTTCTGAGATGGCCTTGCACACAACTCTGCCACTGTGTTCTACGTATTTACGGGAACCGACAATCTCACCACTGATAATTATAAAATCAAAATGTCACTCAACTCTGAAAAGCACTGATGATGGTCTACATCCTGAAGTATCAAATATTCAGCCAAGATTTAATTTTTTTATATAAAAACAAATGAATACATCCATCTCATTAGGATGCAAATTTGCTTTTCTTTAATAAACGGTAAAATTATGTGCACACCCAAGAACTGATTTAAAATAAACTTCTTTGTGATTTGTTATCAGTAAGTGTTTGGTTTGTATATCTCTCTTATATACCTATACACCTGGGGTTGCATAAAAATTTCTTGAGTGAAAAGAGGTGGTGAGTGGAGTTTAAGGAGCCCTGGCCTAGAGGTTAAGAAGTCATGCTCAGAGATGAGGTGTCTTAGGAATTCGAGTCCTGGCTCCCCCGACTGGACATGGGCTGTTAGATGGCATATTCATAGCAATAGGAGATGATGTGAAAGAACTGGCTAATGGGATTGTTGGATCAGCAAATCTGCTGTCTGCAAGGCTTGTGGGCATCAGCCCCTGCTGCAGATGGGGTTTCCTTACCTTCAGGAGAAGTTCTGTTCTGTTTCTAAGATCTTTCTCCTGATTGGACCAGATCCACTCAATTATGGAGAATGAGGGACAAACCTTTTTACTTAGTCAAATGGCTTTTGATGTTAACATATCTACCAGAAGCCTTCACAGCAATGCCTAGCCTAGAGTCCAAGCAGTCTGTAGCCTAGCTATGCTGCCGCAGAACGCTGATCGTCACCGGTAGGAATGATGAAAGCAGACCCTCACGGGGTTCTTACAGGACTCAACTGAAGAATCTCTCAGACAAGGCTGCTAAACCAGGACAGGCTGAGTGCTGGTAATCCTGTTGTCTAATCTTGATTGCAAATTTGATGGAATTTAGGATCAGCATAGAAACAAACCTCTGGGCATGTCTGTAAGGGATTTTTCTAGATTAGGTAAATTGAGGTAGCAAGATCCACCCTAACTTTGGGCAGCAACAATCCATGGGTTTTGGTCTTAGACTGAATAAAAAGTCAGCTCCTGTCTGCAGATGCAGTGTGGCCAGATGCCTCACAGTCTTCTGCCATGACTTCCCCGTCACAATGGACTTGATGCTCAAACTGTGAGACAGAAAGAGCCCTCTTCCTTAAGCTTCTTTTAAAATATTTAAAATTATATGTGTGCGTGTGTGTGTGTGTGTCTGTGATAGCATACATATGGATATCAGAGGACATCCTGAGGGAGTTGGTTCTCTCCTTCCACTATGTGGGTCCCAGGAATCCAACCCGTGCCATCAGGCTTGGCAGCAAATGCCTTTACCTGCAGAGCCATCTCACCAGCTTCAGTCAGGTATTTTTGTCTCAGCAATAAGAAAAATAATCGACATGGTACTGGTCTCTCTGTGATGGAAGTTTGCTCCTCAGGTGCCAGAAGTACCACAAATCCTCCTAGGGAGATATGGTTGGAGCCTCAGTGCTTTTACAGGCTGACTGTGATTCCTGGCGACAGAAGAAAAGAAAGAAAGAAAGAAAGAAAGAAAGAAAGAAAGAAAGAAAGAAAGAAAGAAAGGAAGGAAGGAAGGAAGGAAGGAAGGAAGGAAGGAAGGAAGGAAGGAAGGAAGGAAGGAAGGAAGGAAGGAAAGAAAGAAAGAGATGGAGGAAGCCAGAGGCTCCAGGACCCAGGAGGAGCCCAGTAGGATCTGTCCAGATGGAAACCAGCTAGCTTTAACTAGACAGTGTCTATTTGAAACCCTTTGTGAGGGCAGAACAGGCTGGTGCAATGGCGAGAGGCAGTAGCTAGAAGAGGAAGTGGCTCCTGACGTCAGACAGGAAGCCAAGTGGGCTGCAGAGGCGCGGGTTTCATAGCTACTGACTGAGGACTTGTGTAACTTTCATTTGCTGCCTCAGCAGGTAGGACAGTTTAAAATAAATTCCAGGAGATGAAGCTCAAATCCCCAAGCCAGCATTCCTGGACCCGGGGCAGGCTTCCAACACAGCTGTGGCACCAGCAAAGTGTGTCTCTGGCTCCTCTGAAGTCCCTTCAGATGCCCTTCTTCCCTCCCAGAGAGCCCTCTCCTGCAGTTGAGACCTCTGCTACTTCCTGGCTCACCTCAGCCTTCCCCTGGGTTCTCCTTTCAACTCCTATTTAAAATCCGCTCAGGAAATCCTCCTGAAGTTGCAAGGTGCGGGGCAAGCAGTTGCACAGAACACATTGATCATGGCCTACGGCTTATATCACCATTCATTCAGAGATCTAGAGCTCAAAAGGGAAGCATGCCAAGAGACATGCCAAGGAGCCTAAATCCTGAGTGCTGGGATGACTGGCACTTGGGCATCTGTGTTGGGGGAAGATCTGGAACACAAAGCATACTTGCGGAAGAGCGTGGGTCCCCTAGAGAACTCCAGGACAGAGAACTGCCTATCGGCCCATTCCTTCCTCTTTTTCACAGCCAGCGGAGGGACTCGGAGGTAAAAGAAGGGATACTCAGGCTAGGAAGCTGAGAGGCTGCACCAGTCCTCACTTTCCTGGGATGTGGGCCTGCCCTGCCCTAGTACAGTCAGCAAGGAGCAAAGGTTGCTTTCCCAAGACAGAGTACCACAACAGATTCCAATCAGGCTACCCACATCCCTGGGTACTACCTTCTCCGGCCAGCGCCACCCTAGTCTGACCCAGCAGGCAGTACGGCAGCTTCTCTGCCAACCTCACTTTTCTTGTCTTTCTTTCCTTTTTTTTTTTTTTTTTTGGTCTTTTTGAGACAGGCCTGATCAGGCATCGATTGCCTCCTTTACGAAGTAGGAGGGACAATGCTGACCCTGCATACCTGTCCCAGCTACGACTCCACCACCACCCCAGGCTGTGTGTGCAAGAAGGGGAGCTCTGTCTTTCTAGGTCAGATGCCTAGCCTTTGGTTCCTCTGGAAAGGAAATGCATTGAGGAAAAATTAGGAGAGATGAGGACATCCAGAAAGCTCTTCTCCCACTGCCACCTGGCCAGAGCTGACCTTGCCAGTCCATAGCCACATGGAAGGGCAGACAAGAGACCACACTGGTGTCAAAACCAGGTCTCACTGTGATCCGGGTGCTATAGCTGCATGATGTTCATGAACACAAAGCTGGTGCAGACTTTCAATTAGACAAGGAACAGGTATTTTAAAAAGATTTATTATTTATGTATATATGGGGGAATAGTGTGGGTACCCATGGAAGCCGGAAGAGGGCATTGGTCTCCCTGAAAATGCAATTACAGGTAGTTGTGAGCTGCTTAACTTGGGTGCTGGGAACTGAACTCAGGTCTTCTGCAAGAACAGCATACACTGCTAATCATTGAGTTATCTCTCCAGTCCCAAGGAACAGCAATTCATAATGTGTGAAAAGTTTTACAGACTTTCTTCCTCATTGACTTTTCTATTTTAAACTTCATAAAAATACTTTCTTATTCAAAAATACTGCAAAAATATACAACAAATGTTAACATTTTGCTGTGTTTGCATATTTGATCATAATTTCTTTTAGAATTCTCTCTCTTTCTGCATATATGTATCTATAGAGAGATAGATACACATAGGTTTTCATAATACATACATGTGTACATGTGTATAGTATTTTTCTGGAGTTGAAAGTGAGTATCAGAGATCTTTTTATCTCTAAGAACTCTAATAATATGTTTTGATCTCCTTTCTTTGGAAACAGTTTTTCAGTCCGTTTTTTTGTTTTTCTTTTTTTTTCAAACTTAACATGTTTGAAGAAAGCCAGCCCATTATTCTATAGGAGGCTCTTTTTCAGTTTGTATGATGATACTGTCTCTATATTAGACTCAGATTACGCAAGCCTGGCCAGCTGCCCCTTCTCAGAGCATCCTGCAGGCAAGGACCCAGCATTGATCTGTCCGCTTACTGATGGTGGCGCCTTGACTGCTTAGCTGGAAGGGGAGGGAGCTGTTGCCAAGTCTCTTCACTGCACAGTAATTCTCTTTCCTTTTGTAGAAACAATACCCAGGTCTGGAGAGATGGGTATTACTCAGCAGATAAAGTGCTTGCTGTGTAAATATAAAGACCTGAGTTCGGATTCCCAATGCTGCAACATATGTCTGACATTCCAGTGTTGGAAGGCAGAGACAGGTGGATTCTGGGGGCTTGCTGGCCAGCCAGTCTCCTGAAATAGTGAGCTCCAGATTCAGTGAGGCCCTGAAGAGCATTTGAGGGAGATACTAGATGTCGATCTCTGGCTTATACACCCCCCCCAACACCCACATACACTATACACCCCCACATGGGTGTCCACACACAGAACGTGACTATCTTATGAGAAGACATTCTGATTCTACATAAACACCCCGTTTCTCATCATTTTTTGCCACCAATTTTGCTATCCATTGATGATTCTTGCCTGAAAATTGATTGCTGTGGCATTTGCCAAATGGAGATATTCTAGTCCAAACCATTCTGCTACACATATTTGTAGGACTTCTTCTATAGACCACGTACCTTCCATTTATCCATTCATACCACAGAAACACAAGGATTCTTCTTTTTCAGTGAATGATGTTACTCCCATTGCTAGTTAATTTCTTGAACAATTTATCGTGAAATAATCAGATTCTCAGACAGTTGCAAAGATGGTAGAGAGGCCCCTCATGCTTTTGCCTGGTTTCTGCAGTGGTTCTATGCCAATTATAGTAAAATGCCAAAAGCAGGCATAGGGCATGGAACACACATGTGCACAGTGCTGCCGTTTAAGAAATTTTAATTACATTTATTTATTTTGGGTGTGTGCATTTGCAGGGCATCTGTGTGCCACGACACACACGCGGTGGTCAGAGAACAACTTGTGAAAGTCAGTTCTCTCCTTCTACCATGTGGCTCCTGGGGATCGAACGCAGGTTATCAGTCTTGGCAGCAAGTACCTTTACCTACTGAGCCATCTCAGCAGCCCATGTTCTGAGACTTTTATCAAGTGGTCAAATTCACTGAAGCTTTGAAATCAAGATATAGAACTATGCCTCCACCACCAAGACCTGCATGTTACCCAGCCTCCTCCTAATCTCTGACAACCATTAATTTGCCTGCCATCTCTATAGATCTGTCATTCCAATGATATCATACATAAATAAACGTATGCTTTGTGGCCTTTGAGATAGAATTCTTTTCATTCAGTGTGTTCTTGAGGGCCATCCAAGTCTTATGTATCGATATTTCATTTGTTTATTAAAATAAATACCCAGCAACAAGGCTGAGTCATGGTCTATGGCTAGATGTGCCAAGTTCACCTGCTGTAAGATATGGTGGTTGTTTCCACTTCGGGGTTGTTAGAAGTAAAGCCGCTACAAACAGCCATGCGTGGGTTTTGATATGAAAAACAGCCATGCGTGGGTTTTGATACGAATGTGTCCATTTCTCTGCGCTAGGGACCATTGGTAGGATTGCTGGGTCATGTGGTTTGTCTTTCAATATTTAAGAACCTATCACACTGTTTTTCTTTAGGGACCATTGGTAGGACTGCTAGGTCATGTGGTTTGTCTGTCAATATTTAAGAACCTATCACACTGTTTTTCTTTAAATAAAAAAAAAGATTTATTTTTGTTTCTATTTATGTGTGTTTTTGTGGGTGTATACCTTGTGGGTGCCTGTGAAGGCCAGAAGAGGGTGATGAATAGACTGTTGTGAGCCACCTAACATGGTTGCTGGGAACCAAACTCAAGTCCTCTGGTAGAGCAGCAAGTGTTCTTAACTGCTGAGCCGTTTCCCTGGCCCTCGCTAGAGCATTTCACATCCCGTCAGCAGCGGCCAAGGGAGCTGGGTCCTCTGTGCCCCCGCCCACTCTTACTGCTGCCACGCTTCCTTATCTGAGCCATTCTCTCAGGTGACTATTGGTACCTTGTCCAGACTTCAGTTTGCATCCTCTTTCTGCTTGCTGAGCATCTCTTCGCCTCTCATTTTCCATCTGCTTATGCTCTTTGGAGAGGCATCTCTTCCAAACAGAATTGTTTTTCTTATTGCTGAGTTTTGAAAGTTAAGTTTTTAAAAAATCTATCATCTATCTATCTATCTATCTATCTATCTATCATCTATCTATCTATCTATCTATTGAGAGAGAAAGGGAGAGAGAAAAAGAAAGAGAGAGAGAGAGAGTCTGGCAAGATGACTCAGCAGGTAAAGGCTCTTGCTGCCAAGACCAACAACCTGAGTTGAATTCCCAGGACTTACATGATAGAAGGAGAGAACTGACTCCAGCAAGTTGTCCTCTGTCCTCTGACTTCCTAGTACCCACCGTGGCACATGTGCCCACATACATGCATACATACGAAAATAAATAAAATGAAAAATGTAATTAATAAATTAAAATCTATACTCTAGATATAAATCCTTTGTCAGCTATGCGGCTAACAAATTTTTCTCCCTCATCAAAAACATTCATGTTCATACAAATTTGTTGACCTTTAAGACAGTTTCTGTTCAGACACATGACAGTTTTCTAGGATTTCTTGCACGTTGAGCCCTTGTCTAGTTGCTAGGGATAGATGAGACAGAAATAGATCCGGTGTCCCTTCTCCACAGGGTGCTCACAGCCTGGTGTCCAGGTACTCGACTCATCATAGAATCATCTCATTCATCCATGAGGTCATCAAAGGCATGCAGACACCTGGACAGCATAGACAGTACACAGGGCTGTGGGAGAAGGGAAGAGTCTGAGGATGAGTCTTCGTCTGCAAGTCGGGGGAGGGAGTCTGGGTCTCAGAGCAGAAGCAAGTGTGAGCATGAGCTTGAGAGACCCAGCGTTCACGACAGCTTAGTGAACAGCTGAGAAGGCACAGGGAGGAACGAGGGATTCCCCGGAGCTGCGCTGGAGCCTTGGATGGCACTGATGGGTGTGTGACCATGCACTAAATATCTAATCTCTTGGGCTTAGGCTCTCATAAGTAACATGAGCCTAGTAACACATGTTTCCCAGGCTTGAAATGTAGACGTCCATCTGTATTCATGGGCTCTGCATCCAATTAATATTGAAAGCAGTCGAAAAAATGGCTTCTGTGCTCAACATAGGAATTTTCTTCCCAGTGTTCTCCAAACAATACAGTCTAAGAAGTATTAGCATACAGCCCACTGTATTAGGCTAAAGTGGGATTTTAAGTGCACAGAGGGCCTGGTGGCACAGGTCTGTGACCTCAGCTACTTAGGAGGCTAAGGCAGGAGGAGTGGAAGTTCAAGGCCCACCTGGGCTATACTGAATTCAGTATCAGCTGTAGTGACATGACGAGACCCTGTCTCCAGGTATTTTTCCAAAACATGGAGGAAGGGGGCTAGAGTTATAGTTTATAGTTCAGTGGTACAGTGCTTGGCTAGCACGCTCAAGGCTATGGGTTTGAGCCTAAGCACAGAGAGAGAGAGAAAGAGAGAGAGAGAGAGAGAGAGAGAGAGAGAGAGAGAGAGAGAAAGGGAGGAAGGAGAGGAGAGAAGAAAATGGAAGGGCGGACAGTGAAAGGGTAGAAAGAAGGAAACAGAAGGATATGTGTAGGTTCTATGGAAACACCACACTATTTTACAAAAAGATAGACGAATCCTCCAATTTTGGTATCTAAGGCATTTCCGGAGCCAGTTCCTGGGGATGACTGCAATGTACATAGACCACCCAGCACTTGGCTGGCAGATAGTGTCAAGATCTTGTTAAACACTCTTCTTGGAAAATCAGGCTAGAAATACAAAGCATATTGAATGATTGGGTTCAGGAAAGAACCCCAACCACGTCCTGTCCATTTCTAAGGGTCTGCATCTTGGGCCTGATGTTCCCTTACGCAGGTCCAAAGCATCTCCTTGTGTCCCGCACCACAGCTCCCACCTCCCTAGGACCAGGGACACTTCTGTAATTACAATGCACTACTTTTAATTCCTTCTCTGTAGTTTCTAAATGTCATCTGACCACCAACCTTCCTCCCTCAGCCATGCTTCTTGGAAGAGTGGGTTATGTTCACTTTCTCCAGTTCTTGGTTTCTTTTGCTCTTTAAGCTCTGCTCCTAGAACTTCCCTTGACAAGGTCTCTAACACCCCGACGAGTCTTCTCATTTGATTGTGGTAGCATGTGAGAGGCTGGCCACTTCCTCTGTGTGGAGAGTCCTGCTCTCCAGAGAGTGCTTCTCAGGGCTTTCCCTGCTGTCTTGGTGGAAGCCTTTCCTGGGGGCCTGGAAAAGTCTTTTTTGTGCACTATCTAGCAAAAGCCACTCCTAGGGGTCAGCTTTTGGCTCTGTTACTCCCATTCCACACACACAGACCTCTCCCTCGTGTGCAGTTTGATCTCCTCATTGCCTTTTGTGAATTTCCTTGATCTGGGGATTCTCAGCACTGTGTCCTAACCATTCTAGCTGTGTCCTCTGAACTCTAGACCACTGGCTCCAAGTATCTATTGAACATCTACTTACATCTCCAACTCCCTATGAGTAGAACCAAGCTCCTTCCAGCTCAGTAGGCCAGCCCTGTGTCCCCATATTCCATCTTTCACTGAACAGCACCACAGTCCTCCAACCTCTGAGAAGAAGGTGGGGACACAGGAAAGGCACAGAGAAGTGAGCAATGAGTTCAGGATATATTGGGATTGAGGAAACTTGGCTAGAGTTTGGGGAGGAATGAGGACAAGAGACGTGGCTGACTCATGTTCGTGCTGCTGCACAGGTACCTTAGAAGTGTAGTGGGAGAGCGCAGGCCCTCTTTGGAAGCCCCTCAGTCAGGATGCGCTGGATTGATCCACCTCCCAGCCCTGGGTTTGTAAACTGGTAAGGAGGGGAGGAAGAGAAGGACAAAGGACAAAGCAGGGAACTGCTTGGGGAGTCTGGAAGTGACAGTGGCTAAGGGGGATGAGGTGAGGAACACCCAGAATTAGAGGTCAAAAGAAGAAGCAAACTCACATCTGTGAGGTCCGCCACTCCTCATGGTGAACACAGTAGTTTGCATCTCCTGCCTTAATCTGGCTGAGATGAGGTGGAAGACTCACAAACAGCAAGAATCAACACAAGAATCCAAGAGCGAAAGCTGCCTCTGACAGGTAAAGAGTGGAGAAGGGCTGTTTGTTGGGCAAACAGAAGAAGCAAATAATTGTCCTGCCTTGATTGACAGTCAACAAATATCTCTCTACTGAAGCTTACTGTAGAGGCGCTTAGCCCCACTGACACCGCATTTTATCTTAACAGCCATCCTGGGTCCTAAATACTTTTATCCCTATTTACAAAAGAGGAAACTGAGGCTCAGAGATTACTCAACTGGTTTTCAGCCACTGTTAAGAAGTGGTCTTGATGCTAATTGTCATTGTTTTGTTAGGTGTTGATCCTGCCTTTTAGAAAATGAAAGGGACACAAATACGTGTTTGAATAAGTCAAGTAGTTTTGCAAAGTTTAAAGCAAATACTGCCCTTTACTGTCTTCTCTCCTCTGTAGCTAGCCAACTGCAACTTGTTAAATGGATTTAATACTTACTTCCTAATCTACTGAGCATTTACGTATTGATATTTCTTTATAGTTTTTAATCCTCCCTAATCCGGGTGAAATTCTCTATATTTCTATTTTAGGCATTGCTTATTGATGATCTACTATAAAAGAGTGGGTTTAACTCTCTCTCACACACTCACATCCAGTACATACATGCATGCCCCAGTCTCAGTCCTCCAAGTCCAGCTACATACAGCAGGGAATTTGTTTAACAAAGAGTCGGTGTTTATGAGCACTGGCTGTTCTCTCAGAGGATTCAGGTTTGGTTCCCAAACCCCACCTGATAGCTAACAACCATCAGTAACTCCAGTTCCAGGGGATTTCAACGCCCTCTTCTGGCCTCTGCAGGCATTGCATGACATGGGTGCACTAACATACATGCAGGCAAAACACTCACACACATAAAATTAAAAAACCAAAGAACAAAGAGTCAGTCGTAACATGACTATGACTAAGTCCACTGCTACTCGGTGGTGATTCACAGAGTGCACAGCACTTCTTCCCCTTTCCTCAATATTGCTTTTGTTTTTTTTCTGTTGTTTTACAGGGTTCTATTCGTGTGTTAATTTCACATTCAAAACAGCCATCAGTTGCTTAACAAAAGTCAGCCTGTTTCGTTTTTATGTACACCTACTAGCCTCACGGAACTTTCTGGGCTTGCTCTGGTTGAGACTGACCACAGTCAGCCCTGGCTGTTAATTTCGGGTTCTTCCACTACTATCATTTTGGACATTACCTATTATATCTGTTTCACATCTTTCTTTCTTTTTCTGTGGCTTTTTGAGACAGAGTCTCACTGTGTAGCTGTCCTGGAACTTACTTAAACCCCATAGTAATCCTCCTGCCTCAGTCTCTCAAGAGCAGGATCACGTCAGGTGTGGTGGCTCATACCTATATTCTGCTGAGTGCTCTCCCTCAGTTTGGTTGGTTGCTACATCCTTCAGCAGTTTTCTGACAAAGGCATACAGGAGGGAAGATTGGAGCCCTGTGGATCTTACAACTTATTTTCCCCTGAGAAGAGGTCCAATATCTTGCCAAAGATATAAAACAAGAGTCTGCATTCTTGGAGCCCATGAGAGGGGGTAGCTAGAGGATCTCAGAGTTAATTGAGTACCATTTCTTTTCCCCCTGATTCCAGTACCGACCTCCTCCCTCAGCCCTGAACAGGGACTGAATCTCATCCCCAAGCTTTGGCCATGGTGGAAACAGTTGCCCAGGAGGATGGAGGAGAGGCAAAGATCTAGAGTTCTAATTGCCTCTCAGTGAGCCGCTTTCATTCAGTCATCTTTATTTTTGACCCATCCCCTCACCTCCTTCTAGAAGCTGTCAGCTCCTAGAGCTTTTGAGGATTCTGCTTTATCATTCAAGTTGTTTCTCAGGCTTTCCTGATGTCAACTCAAGAGTACTTCTTAGTTCTCCTGCTGAGTTGATTACCACTCATCCACTTGCTATCTATGATTTTGTGACACGTTTTCTCTCCTAGGCTGCTCCTTGTGGGTTTGTGCCTTCCACATACTTTTCTTCATTCTGTATCTTCTTATAGAAAGCCAAAGCCCTTGATCCTGCCACAGACACAGGAATTCTATGCTGAGAGCAGGTATGAGTCACTTCTCAGCCACAGCATCTCTCAGAGGAAAAGATGAGGTCCTGTTGTGAAGTAACACATTTCCCACAATGGAGTCAATGTGACTGAAACCTGGACTGACTCAGCTATGAGCTCCTGGGCAATCTGGAGCAAGTTATTTCACCTTGCTTGTCAGATCAAGAGGTTCATATCAATAAAACAATGCAAAAGCCAGCTGCCACCCTCCACAAAAATAAAGAGAGTCAAAAGAGGTGAAAGGGACACTTCTCTGCCTAGTTCCAGGCACCACACAATTCAGGAAGCGCCGAGTCCTGTGCTAAGTGGATGGGACTTAGAGACAGAAAAAGCATATCCCTTTCCCAGAGGAAATTTGTGTCATAGCAGATGAGGCAGATAAACAAGAGACTGAAGACTGTGGAGAAGTTCATGGGAGAGGAAGGCGACAATGCTGCCTCCAGGGTGAGGAGAGCATCATGGGAGCTGACGAGGAGCGCACCAGTCAGAAGGGAACAGGAAGGTGTTTGAGACAAAGGCACTAGGATGCAAAAGGAAAGGTGGTGTTAACCTGACGCTCCACGGGACGAGAGCTCTGTAGCTACCCAGGACCAGCTTGCACCTGCCAGCTCTGCTCCTTTCATGGTATAGGTGGGTATGGCATAGCGGATAGGTCTGTGGGAAGGTTGCCTCTGATGATGAGATGAAGTGTGTCTTGGTCAAAGGACATTCAGAGCTGGAGGTCAACCAGGATGCTGTTCCCACAGCTCCAGAGAGAAGTGATGGAGTCCCTAGTATAGGAGGAGAAGGAGACATAGGTAGGAGCCTATGGTTTCAAGAGTTGCTTCAGCTTGGCGTAGGGCAGTGTGGGGTAAGAAGGGTTGATGTGTCTGAATTCCCTATCAGGTACCCACCTCTGAGGGCTAACTGGTCAGCGGGGTTATCGCCAAGACCAGAAAATATAGGAGGAGGCACAGGCTGGGAAGAGGAGAAGTAGAGGAGAATGTTTCACTGTTGACATTGGAGTGTGAAAGGCCTGAAGGACATGGAGAGGAAGACTATGGAGGAGCTAAAAGTGTGAACCAGAGGAAAAGCAAGAAAAGCAGCCATTTTATTGTCAGTCATTCAAGCGTAACTGCTACCATCATCACCAACTGCATCATCACCACCAATACCATTGCCACCAACACCATCGTCATCACTACCACAATCGTCACTGCCATTATCGTCACCATCACCATCATCACCATCAATACCACCACAGTCATCACCACTGGCGCCATCATCAAAACCACCACCACAATCATCATGGCCACCAACACCATTATCATCACTAACATCATCATCACCACCGCCACAATCATCATCATTGCCATCATCATCACCATCACCATAACTATCACCACCATGACACTCATCATCACCATCCACCCCATCCTTCTCATTAGCACCACCACCTCCACAGTGACCATCACTTGCTATCATCATCATCACCATTGTTATCACTACCACCATCAACATCATTATCATCGCCACCAGAATGATCACCATAACTATCATCATTGCCACTATAATCATCACTACCACTACCACCATCACCATCATCACCACTGTCATCACCACCACCATCAAATACTATTTCCAACAGGAGCACCACAACACCATTCCTGTTATCATCATCATAACCATGACCTCCATCACCACAATTAGCATCACTACCACCATCATCACAGCCATCACCACAACCTCCATCACCGGCATCATCACCATCATAATCACCACCTTCACCACAATCACCACCTCCGTAATCACCATTTCCATCCCTACCTCAACGTCCACATTATGACCACTGTCTCCACTTCCATCAACTCTCCCACCAGCACTGTCATCGTCAGCATCACCTTCATCATCACTCTCACTGCTACCACTCCCATAGTCCCTCAGATCTGAAGAAGTCAGTATCTCTTCAAGGACAGAGAAAAGTAACTTGGGTCCTTATCTGCTCCAGAGAAGACATTCAGAAATTATGACTATTACAACCAGTTGTTGAAAAGTCAACATCACCAGAAAAATAGAGTTTCAGGTCCCTCACCCACCTCATCCTGCCAGCCCAAAGGACCTTCTGAGAGGTGTGTGCATTGGCCTCAGCCAGGTCCTGCATCGGTCGAGGCTGCAGTTAGTCATCACCTCAGCAAGGTCTTATCATACAAAGCACTAGGTTGCCATGTTCTTAGGCCTGCTTAGTCAGCGCTGAAGGACAAGTCTCCTCTCTCCCATCCATGCCTTATATGCTCGCTCTGAACTTCAGGCCTTTGAAAAGCCCATGGTACTTGCCCACTAATCCTCCCTGGCTTTCCAGCCCCCTCCTCAGAATCATCTAGTCTTCTCTTTATTCTTCAGACTTCTTCATTCACACAAGCCTTTCTTAGAACATTGACTTCCTCCTCTGAGAAGCATGTCAGTGGTGTCAGGTTCATGTAGTTGAGCTCCTGGACCTTCCAAAGCTTTCCTTGAATCCCTCTAGCCAAAACCATCCCTCCTTCATGTTCCTGTGGCCTGAGAGTCTTATTTTTTTGGAGCCAGGCCTGAACAATCACTAGCTGTGTGACTCCAGGAAAACTATGACTCCTCTGAGCCTTGGTTTCTTCATTGTTAAAGTGCGGATAATGCCTTCTATTTTGTAGGGCTATTATCAACATCCAATAATAGAGCATGCATAAGACCAGGATACTGCCTGGCACCACGTCAGTTTAGGATATGTGCTCATGGCCTTTAATTTCCCTACTGCATGGGTTTGGTTGTTTATGGTCTTGTCTATTCTATCATTATTACGCATTACTTAGAGAAGAACAGAGTCTACCTTACATACCCTGCGAGTCTCCCACAGCTCTGCCCCAATAGGTGCTCAATGAATACTGCTTCATGACTGAGTGAATCAGCTAATGGCTGTTCAGAAGCCCTGCATTCTTGCTCATTTGTGGGTTAATGTTAAAGAAATGAGAAGGGACTCGGTACATATACGTGTCTTCTCCAACCAGTCCACTCATCGGAGGGATATTTGCATGCTGGCTCCCTTCCAATGGTGCAGATACACCAGGGCTGACAGAACTGTAAGAGGTGTCTGCCTACTCTGAGTCCACAGAAGCTGTTCCTGTAGGTCTGTGGATGGACCTGTCAAGCAAAGATTTCTTGGAGAAAGTAAGATCAAACCAGTAATTATCTAGCATCACTGGATTCACTGGAAGGCTTTAAAATTCCACTGTCTACAGGCTACTCCCTGGGCCAGTGAAATAAAGGTCTCTGGGTGGTGGGGGCCAGATATCAGGCAGGTTAAAAGCTTCCCAGGCAGCTCCAGTGGGGGCTGAGTTTGAAGATGCTTGGGATATGAAGCTGGTTTTGAAAGACTCAAGGGGGAAAGCAGGAGCAGTATTTCTCTGGAGGTTGAGCGGGGCTCCCAGAAGCAGTGCCGACCTCTCTGGTTTCTGTCTGTGCTCTTTTTTCTTTCTTTCTTCTTTTTTTAAAAATTTGCCTCCAGCTCACTTTCCCTGCTGACAAGCCAGAACATTCTCTTCAGGTGCTGCACTAATAACACCGTGTATCCCTGGGGAGATGAGGAGCCGCAGCTCAGAGCCCCTCACCCATCAAAGGCTGTGCGTGTAGGGAGGGGACAGCGGGACGTACATGGGTAACTCCAATTAAGACAAATGTCAGCTCCATCTCTGCAGGCTGTCCGAGACTCACCCTAGTGTATAGCACAGGCTCGGTGTGGGGGAGCAAGAATGCTTGGTGTAACTGTCAGTCTGACAGGAGCAGCCAGAGGAAGCAAGGGAGAACCAGAGCAAAAGGCAGTCCTGGTCCAGATGCCCTGCTGGGAGATCTCTCAGGAATCCTAGACCCCTTTAGAATCATTCCCAAAGGGGTGCTCTGGAGACCCAGGGGCCACAGATCCTCCAATGCAGAGACCCTCTCAAGCCAACTGGAAGGACTCCTGAATTTTCAGTTCCTAGGAATGGCTGGGTTGGGGATTTTTTTTTTTCTTTTCTGTTTTTATTTGTTGTTTGTTTGTTTTCTGAATCTGTTCAAGGGTCCCCAGTGAACCGAAGGGGAACTCTGGACCAAAGTGAGGCCCTTGAACCTTTTCTGTTGCCGTGACAAATTCCATGACTAAAAGTAGCTTGCGGGGGAAAAGGATTTATTTGGCTTACACCTCCAGATCACAGCCCAGCATTCAGAGTCAGGGCAGAAACTCAAGCAGGAACCTGACGCAGAAACTGTGGACGAATGTGCTTACTGCCTTCCTCTTTGGCTTGCTCACTCCAAGGCTCTTGCTTAGCAACCTTCCTCATATAGCCCAAGACCACCTGCCCAGGGAGATGCTGCCCACGATCGGTTGGTTCTCCCACATCAATTAACAATCCCAACAACCCCCCACAGGTATGCCCACTGCCAGTCTGGTCTAGGAAATTCCTCAGTAGAGGTTCTCTTCTCAGAAGACTCTAGGCTGTGTCAGGTTGACAATTAATGCTAACTAGGACAGAAGATCAGCCACTTGGACATTTGGAAGATTGCTGAAAATGAACAGTCACACCCACACAGCCTTCTCTTGAATCAGCACCTGCAAATTTTCAAGGGATTTGGTGATATATAGACACACACATCAAAGTTGGGCAAATGCCAGAAATATAAACTGAACTCAGGTGAGTTCCACAATGGCAGTGCGGTGGGGACAGAAGTCATCCTGGTATTGGGGGTTCAAGGCCTGGCTGGGCTCTGTATCGACAGGATCTCCATGAAGAAAGACCAAGAGCATGAATGCCTCTGTGTAGAAGCAGTTCATGGAAATGGCTATGAAAGGAGGTTGTTGCCATGGTGGATTAAGAAAATGACAGGAGCAAGAGCAAAGTAGGTTAGTACCTAAGAAGGCTTTGTGGAGATGGTCTCACAGCTCCGGGTGGTTCACGGAAGCATAATTATCAGGCTTGATTTAGTCTTTCTTCTGTCACTGAGACAAACTACCTCAGAGCAGTCAACTTAAGAGAGATTTATTTTAGCTCACAGTTTCAGGAAGTTCAAGCACATAGTCCCTTTGCTCCATTGTTTCTGGGTCTGGGATGACACAGAGCACCATGCTGTGCTTCACTGTGTGGAGGAGGAAAGCTGCTCACCTAAGCAGACAGTACTGCAGAGGAGAAGTAGTGTGCTCGATTTTGCATGACAAAGCCCCTTCCTTGAAATCGATTAAGAATCCATCAATGAATGAATTCCTTCTTCATGAATTCAAAGCCTTTGTGATCCAGTTACATCCCAGAGGCCCCACAGAAGGTCCCCACACCGTGACTTTGGGGACCAAGCATTCACCAAAAGAAATTTAGGGTGACATTTAAGGTTCATACTGGAGGCCCAGGGGATGGCTCCTTTGGTAAAGTATTCACCACACAAGCATTAGAACTTGAGTTTCATCCACCAGAACCCACATAAAAAAACTGGTTTGGCAGCTTGCACCTATAAATCCAGCATTAGAAAGCAGATATAGGAGGATCCCTGGGGCTCTTTGGCCAGCTAGACTAGCCAAGTAAATGAGTGCCAGGTTCAATGAGACACTTTGTCCAAAAACTAAAGTGGAGAACAATCAAGGATGATCTCTGACTACGACCTCTGGCCTCTACATGCAGGTGTGCACATGTACCCACTCACAAAACAATACTCATTTACAAAATGGGGAACTGGCTGCCCAGATTCACATAACTAAGAAAGTGGGGGCCTCCAGGAACCTAGCTCTTTCTATGCAGAGCCTCTATGCCTAGCCAGCACATGGTGACTGAGACCTCCCCTCAGCACAGTGTCTATCTGGTCTCCCCACAGTCAAGAAGACTCCCTCTCCAGGGCATTCGTTGGAGGGACAAACCAGAGGGACAAACCAGATTGCTCTGACGTAAGTATCAGAAGGCTGGTCAACCAAATCTGTTCTGCCTCACCCTCAGTGAGCCTCGGATCCTGGTCATACATAGCACATAGCCCAGTGACTCATGGGTTTTGCTGATCCTAGCCGCCCCTCATCCCTACAATCCTAAATCAGAAGAGAGAAACACAGAGTTCTCAGATAGCTGCAGAAATAGAGCAATGACTGCCATGGACTTTGAAATCAGAGGCCAGGGTCCGAATTCTAGCTCTGTGACTTCTCCCACTCAAAGGCACAATTCACTCGTCTTTGTGGACTTCAGTTTCTTCCTCAGTAAAATGGGAAAAACACAAGCCTGCTTCCTAAGACTGTTGGAGAAATGGGAGATGGTTTGTTGAGAGGACCCAGCACAGTGCCTGGCATAGAGTAGGCTGTCAGTCAGGGTGAGTGCTTTTACAGTCAATATCACCATCATCACCTTCAATGTCCTGTTCTCTACAAAGGGATCCTATGGGGTAACAGAAAGAGAGAGGTCCATGGGCTGGGAAGATGCTCAGTAGTAAAAGCACTTGCTGCACAAGCAGAAAGCGAGAGAATAGGAGGAGTTCAGGTCTCCAGAAACCAATAACTGCCAGGTGAGGATGGTGGCCCAGCACTCAGAGGGTGGAGACAGGAAATCCCTGGAGCAAGCTGGTGGCTAGACCAGTTCAATCAGTAAGCTCTGAGTTCAACTGAGAGACCCTGATTCAGTGAATAAGGTAGAGAATCAGCACCCACATAGACACACATGTGCATGTGAGCCCCCACGTATGTGCACATGCACCTGCACCCATGTGGATACACATACATACATACATACATACATGTACACGTGGCACATATACATATACATAAAGAATAAATAAGCTCCCAGTACAAGAGCTCACAGCTGCCCTGGGGAGCGGACATTTAGACTGGTGTCTGCCACTGCATCAAGGCTGAGGGTGGTCACGAGCTTCTAGGAAGCTCTGTAATCAGTGGCCACTTAGCCAGAAAGTTGCCAAATTATCTTGAGAAACAGAAATGATGGTGGTTTAATTTTAAAATCATTTTCCCCCCTGTGGAAAGTCTTTATTTTTTTCTTTCACATTTCCTTACCGTTTTGACAGGAGCCTTTTCAGAACTGCCCACGTGTACCCTTGTCCCTGAGCCATGCTAGCTGCTCTGTGTGGTGACACGGGATGCTCTTGGGCCCTGGCCTGTGCTCAGAAGCCCCGGGCAGCTCCAGGTGGCAGACAGCAGATCCACCACAGCTTTGGCATAGTGGCTCAGACTCAAAGGCCCCTTGAGTAAGGAAGCACACTAAATCACCACAGCCTCATCTTCCCCAGCAAGTAAATAAATACTCACTTCTTGGCTGAGTAGTGGGTATTTGACAAGGTCTTAAAGTGGGGTATCCTTGACTAGAAAAATAGAAGAGGGGAGAGAAACGGGACTTAGCCTTGGGGGCTTCCTCTATTGCCAACAGCAAGGGACTCAGTCCGTCTTGGCGAGCTAGGTGGTGGTGTAGAAGTTGGAAGTGGTCACAGGTGGTTGCAGAGTGAACCCTCCGTGTCATCACTGAGAACATTCTGGAATCAGGGAGAAGATATAAGCATGTGAAAGCAGGTATGTACGGAAAGACTTCAATCTATCTGAAGTCAAGAGACCCAGCTTTCAACTTGATAAGATCCCCACTGTGCAGCATTGCCCACTGGCACCTCTGCTCCAGAGTGGTCTGTATCTCTGTGTCTATTTTTATCTATAAAATAGCTGTTTCAAGCCGAGAGTTTGGATGGAGGCTCGGAAAGCATGTGCATCAAATTTGCAGATGACTCAAATCTGGAGGGGCTGACAGATTTAGAGTTTAAGATGATCTCGACAGTTGAGAATGTTGGGTCAAAAGCAAGCAGAGGAAATTTAGCTTCAATAAATCTAACGTCTCGAACACAGTTTCCAAAAAATCAATTGCACAAGAACAGGACGAGGGAGACCTGGCTTGCCTACAACTCCCATAAAAACGATCAGGAGGTTTTAAGTCTGCCTCAAGTTCAACATGAGCCAGCTGAGTGATACGACAGTCTGGGGAGGGAAACCTAACCAAACACCCTAATAAACACTTATGTTGTGTTAACCCCTTGTGACACAGGGAGGTGACACCAGGCTAGGTCCAGAGGAAAGGGGAGTGATCTGATTGATACTAAGAGCTCACTATGCACCAAGAAGCATATTAGCTCAGGCCATTGTCACTCTATGAGGCTAATGGTCAAGATACCAGGAACCAGGGCAGAGAAACAGCCCAAGATCATCCATCTCGTGGGTGGTGGAGCCGTGTGCTCCTGACCTCCTCCTGTGCTATCTTTCTGTTAGACATCTTGTCTGCTTTCTCTTCCCCATTTTACAGATGAGGAGACAGGACCGGAACTGTAAAGACAGCATGTCTGCAGTCACTGCAGCTGAACTGCAGACTCAGGCTCTCATGGGACCCTCTGCTCTGTGCCCCTTTGCCCTGTCTCTTGGGAGGAGGTCAATGCCGTGGGGTATCTGGATGCTAACCATGAAAGACCCAGAGTTCTAAGCCATTTCAGGTGGCTCTTGCTTTGCAGGGGATGGGGTTGGGAGGGTTCCACCTGCTTCCTCAGACATTAGCTAGTGCATTCACCTTCTCTCTTGCTCTGTTAAGGGAGTCCCACTTAGGAAGAGCAGTCACCATGCTTGACTGAACTCTCATGGGGTATGACAGAGTCCCAAGACCCTGTACCAGGTACCTATCTCTATTTATGTCCCTAGGTGTCTTTAAAACTTAAACTACTCCAGCCACTTCTTAGCCCTGCTTTCTGCTTTCTACTGTGCCACAATAAATGTGAATTTCAGTTTAAGAAAGCACAACTCGACTGTCTGCTATCTACCTGCCAGCCTTGTGCTAGGTAGGTAGATGTGCTCACAGTTAAACTTCTCAGCAGGAGGAAATTGATTTTAAAGGGTGACCAACAGGATCAGCTTGCCCAGAACTAAGTGCTCTTCCAGGACATGATACTTGCAGTTGTCAAAAACAAGATGGTTTGGAGACTGTGGAGTTGATTTAGTCCTTAAGTGCTTGCTGTGCAAACATGAGGCCTGGAGTTTGATCCCCCTCGTACCATCACAGCACACATCTTTAATCCTGGTGCTGGAGGTAGAGACAAACGGATCCTTTGGGCTTGCTAGGCAGCCAATCTAATCTACTTGGTGAGTTTCAGACCAGTGAGAAACCATGTCTACAAACTCAAGGTGCATAGTGCCTGAGGAGCAATAGCTGAGGGTTTTTTTCTGCTCTCCACATGCATGTACACACACAAACATGAACATACATGTGACTGCATACACACACACACACACACACACACAGAGCAGGATAATTTCAAAGCAGGCTGATCACCGTAGGCTTAGAGAAATCAATTTCACAGAGAGTAGCTTTAAAACCAATTCCCCTGATACCAAATCAATCAGGGAGCAAAGAATGGTGGAGACTGCCTGACGTTTTTTTCACATGTCCTGGGGACTTGTTTTACTAATATCTTATTTTCTGTTCCTGGTCAGAAGACCAAGTTCCTGCAAAGCAATGAGAAGAATACTTCTTCCTGGGTTGTTCTGAACCCTGTGGGTTTGGAAAGAACTAGAGCCATGCTCAACATGGCAGAAATTCAAGACAACTTCATTCTTTCCCTCTAGCCTGCTTACTCAGCCTGGACAGCATGCTGTGTCTCACAGACAAGAAACTGTAGGTACATGGCTCAGATCACCACAGTGTCACTCAGCTGTAACACAGGAATAAATCTGGGAGTCATAGGTTGACATGGACACTGGCCAGCTAGGCTGTGTCAACATAGCAAGAAAAAGTGACCCAGGAAGCCAGAGACCCACAAATGAAGTCTCACAAGAATGGGTGAAGGGATAGAGGAGGAGGAAGTGATGGAAGGGTGAGTCTGAATCTTTCCAAGGCTGTCATGGGAAAGAAAATACCCCACTGTGGGGTCCCGGAGACCTATCCAGAATAAGGGGCAAAGTTTCAGGGTGGCTGGGGACCATGCACAGGGGACTCTGTGAAGGGCATTCCAATAGTGAGGGTGAGACTGACTAGGCACATCTCAGCTCCCTTTCAACTCAGGGACCCTCTAGCAGATGCTGGCTCCCTCCCCCACAAACTGTAAATATTTACGAATTCCCAAGTTAAGTGGAGCTCTTGGCTTGTGAAGGTCAGGGCAACAGACTCACCCAGGAAACAGTTTATTCTGTGTTTCTTTAAGCTGCCTCTCTAAGACATCTAGTCATCTGTGTTCAGAGTGAACAAGCCCCAGTGTGTATGTGTGTGTGTGTGTGTGTGTGTGTGTGTGTGTGTGTGTGTAAGGAGAACTGTTGAAGAGGAAGAGATGCAAATAGAGATCATTCAAGAAAGCAGAAGCCAACCGGGAAAGGAAAGGCGAGGACACTTCCTCCGTGTGGCCGCAGATGTCAGACAGAGCCCCAGGAGGAGGGCCAGCTGTGGGATCTTTGGTCTTCTCTTCTAGGGCTTCTTGTGGTAGGGGTCAAGGAGGGATTAGGAGGGGCCTCCTACTCCCTGCAGGGAGGTGACAGTCCTTGGTTTGGCTGGAGATGAACGGGAAGTCCCACTGATCAGTCACAGAGTGAGGGACCCCAAGATTTGCTGTGGTACGGAGTGAGAAGATGATAAGACTGTGGGGGGTGGAAAGTCAGAGAGGACTCACACTTTCTCCGAGGATTACAGCGTGCTTGACTTTATTTTTCAAGGTTTATTTTTATTTTTAATTACGTGTGTTTGTGTGTGTGTGGAATGTGCATGTGAGTACAGGCACTCTCAGAGGTCGCAGGCAGACAAGCCCTCTGGAGCTGGAGTTATAGGAGGCTCTGAGCCACGCACATGGGTGCCAGTACACGCTCCTAACCACTGAGCCGTCTTGCCGGCTGCTGTAGCCTGCATTTTGTCACGTGTCTCTTGTTTCTTCCATGCTGGCTCCTCCCCCACTCCACTGTCATCCTTCAGTGTGGAGCCACTCCTCTCACCTCGCCAAGCAGCTCCAACTCCATCCTTTCTAGCGTGTCTTTTCCCGTATGCTGGACTCTTCTTTCCTCATTATCTAGAAACCAGTTGAGGATAAGCTCTACCTCATAAGGCTACTGTGAATATTCAGTGGCTTCATCAGCTTGAAGCTCTTACCACAGCACCAGGTTTTCTGTTGTGATTCTATTAGGCTTTTCATCCTGGGAGAGCCTGAATCGCCTCCTCCATGAAGACCGCCTGGTCCTCCTCAAGCTTTTCTTTTGGGTGCTTTTCCTGTTTTACTCTGTAGCAATAGGACTGAGTAGCATACAACTTTTCAAAACCTTCTGTTGAAATCACCAGTCAGCACATTAGCTCTTCTATTCTAGTTACTTTCTATTGTTGTGATTAAAACTCTGACCAAGTCGACTTGGAGAGGAAAGGGTTTCTTCAGTTTACAGCATAGTTCATCATCCTGGGGAACCAAGGCAGGAGCTCATGACAGGAACCTGGAGCACGGACCATGGAGGAGTGCTGCTCACTGGCTTGCTCCTCTGCTCTGTGCTCAACCTGCTTTCACAAAACAGACCACCTGCCCAGGGGCGGCACCACCCACAGTGGGCTGGGCCCTCCCACATGACTCAACAATCAAGAAAATGCCTCACAGACATGGACACAAGACAGTCAATGGAGGCAATTCCTCAATGGAAATTTCCTCTACCCAGGTGTGTCAAGTTGACGACTAAACCTATTCAGCACACCCTCCCACTAGGCGTGCGGGCAGGGGCAGGTCTCCCTAATTCTGTCCTCAGTATCCAGTGTCCAGTATCTGGCAAGAGCACTAGAAATGGTTGTTGCCTAAATGACTGGAAAAACGGATTCATAAGAATTGCTGTTCAGTGGTCCCAAGAGGCCAGCAGCAGCTCTGACCAGGGTGTTTTCTCTACCTCGAGAGGTCTACTGCTGGGGCTGGAGAGATGACTCAGTTGGTAAAATGCTTGCCATGCAAGTATGAAGTCCTGAATTCAGATCCCAAGCACACACATAAAAATCTGGCAGGCACAGTGGCACTGTTCTGGAACCCCAACACTGGGGAGGCAGAGACAGGAGGACCTCTGGGACTTGCTAGCTAGCCAGTCTAGCTGAATCAGTGAGCTCCAGGGTCAGTGAGAGAGCCTGTCTTAAAACATAAGGTAGAGGGACTAGAGAGGTGGTTCAGCTGTTAAGAGCACTGGCTGCTCCTGCAGAGGATCCAGGTTTGGTTCCCAGAAACCACATGGTGGCTAACAACCACCCATAACTCCAGTTCCAGGGTATTCAATGCCCTCTTCTGGCATCTGTGGGCTTTGCATTCACATAACATTTACATACATGTAGGCAAAACACTCATACACACACACTAAATAAATAAGTAAATAAATAAGATGGAGAGAAATTGAAGAAGACACTGATGACCTCTGCCCTATACACACATGCTGCTCTCGGCATCTCTGCCATCCCACTGTCACATGGTTGGACAGACATCTCATTTTCTCACTTCCCCCAAAAGGTTTGGATTTGGAAAACAGCAGTCGTTTAGGAAAATGTGTAATTACCCAGGGTTCAATCACGGAAAACATGCAAGGCCTCCAGCTTTGCTGAAGCATCAAGGACTTGACTAGAGCAAGTCCAGTCTCTGAGGATCAGGAGGGCTGTCCTGGAGGGGGCAGGAAGATCACTCCTGTTTACAAAGCAGCCTGTCTAATCCCTTCTGACAGCTCGGGAAGTCTGCTTGGCCCAAGCAGTATTTGAGGACTCCCTTAAGGAAGAATCGCCTTCTGCTCAGTTCAAGCAGGGCTGAACTCACACTGACCTCATCATTCCACAGCCAGGAAAGCAGGCTCGGGCTCCTTCCAGTAGGGTGTGTGCCCGGGCTCCATGCCGAGCACTTTTTCATCAGGATGTCTCAAGCATTTATGGGGGTGAGAAACAGGGGAGTGGAAACATCCCTCCTGGTTCCCCTCCTCCTGCTCCAGCCTGAGATGCTGGGAACCAGAGATGCAGAAGTGGCAATGGATCAGATGTCGTTCTGTCCATCCCTCTTGTATAGCCTCCTGGGGGTGGGGGCGCAGGGGCAGCATGCAGCAGCAGCTAGCAGTATCTAGCGCCATCTCCCTTGTAGCCCACCTGCCTCTCAAGAGAAAACTACTTTGCTTGAGTTGCTCTATGTAGGTCAGGCCTCCACCCCAGCCCTGCCTGGCCAGGCCTGTCTGTCTGCAGAGTGAGTAGTGCTGGATCTGGTGGTGCAGAACCAAGATGTTTGGAAGGTATGACCTCACTGGAAAAGCTCCGGCCATGAGTCCCCTTCTCACCCCCTTCCCA
This sequence comes from Eospalax fontanierii, assembly GCA_035773235.1. NCBI lineage: Eukaryota > Metazoa > Chordata > Mammalia > Rodentia > Spalacidae > Eospalax > Eospalax fontanierii. The sequence goes on from CM069539.1 coordinate 53,168,445, forward strand.
AGCTCCAACCTGGGAATCCTCAGGGAAAAGTTCAGGCCGTGGGCCTCACCCCTGCAGGGAGCAGAGCTTCATCTGCGAAGCTCATCTCGGTGGAAAAGTGTCATTTCTTCTTGCTCCTCTCAATTACAAAATAATAAGATTGTTAAAAATCCAATCGTATGAATGTCAATATTGGCAGGGACAGCCGCAGGAAATTTAATTGCGCAACGGGTGCCAGTTAAAGATGGTACGTGTTCTTCTTGGCTTTTCTTAATTCTAATTAGGATGAAATCTACTGATCTTCTAGACTTGCAAACAGGGGCTTGTCACAAGGCCAGGAGTGGATGGGAATGAGACGGGCTTCCCTTCCTAAGCCTCGTGTCTTCCCTCCCTCTCTTCAACATCATCTTGGATTGGGGCTTTTCGTCGGTTTTGAACATCAGCTCTGCAGTTCCTTTGGCATGTCAGGGGGCCAGATGTTTTTTATTTGAGAGCAAATTGACACATTAAATTACACTGTGCAAACATTAAAGCCAGCCGCGGGTAAACAGACTGAGATTCATTGAATTTTATGGGTCACAATGATGTTTATGTAATTTAACAAATTCCTACCCTGCCGCTGAGACTCTCCAAGAAGTATTAATTGAAGAAAGATGAGAGCTGCCTGGAGGCTCTCTGTCCCATCCACTGCATCTCGGCCTCCCAGAACTCTTGCGCAGGAAGATGGGATACAGCCAGTTTACGGGGTATCAAAATTGCCAACACAAAATGAGGAATTAAAATGCTAGGTCTCTTGCATCATTAGAAAAGTTTCTCATTGCTATAATGAAATACCCGACAAAAGCAGCTTTAAGGAGGTTTGCTTTGGCTCACAGTTCAAGGGTCCAGCTGGTCATGATGGGGAACGCATGGTGGTGAGAACACGGGGCAGCCGGTCACGGTATCTGTCCAGAAGCAAGTGGTCATCTCACTTTCTCCTTGTTATTCAGTCAAGAACCCCACCCATGGGATGATGCCTCCCACATTTAAGATAGATCTTCCCTCTTCTGTTTAGACGCTCCCTCACAGATATCTCTAGAGGACTGTTTCCATGGTGATTCTAAATCCCATCAAGTGGATGATCAAGATTAATCATCACACCTGTCTTGAAGACATTTCCTGTTTTCGTCTAAATGGCCCTTTGAAGAACATGCCATCCCAGTCCACGCCATCTGACTACTTTACTGGAAAACAAAGCAGTCAGATTGACGGAGCTTGGTGCTAGGGAGCAAACAGAAATGGAGTTTATAATAAGCTGTGTGACCTCAGGCAAGTCAGTTTACCTCTCTGAGTCTGTTTCTTTATCTTTCAGTTGTGGGGACAGAGAAATACGTATGATTTCTAAAACACTGTCATCTTGTGTGTGTTCACTGGATGTTTTTGTTAGTGTGTTCGCATACATTCATTTGTGCATGTGGGTGTGGGTCCACATGTATGTATGTTCCTGCATGTGGAAGCCAGAGACCGATGTCAGGTGTCTTTCTTCGATTGCTTTCTATCTTTATTTTTGAAATGTATTTTTATGTGTTTGTTCTGCTGCATGTGTGTTAAGTGTCCCTCTGCTGTGCAGTGCTGGAAGAGGGCATCAGAACCCCTGGAAATGGAGTTACAAATGGTTATTAACCACCGTGTGGGTGCTGGGAACCCTATCTGGGTCCTCTGCAAGAGCAGCTCTTAACAGCTGAGCTGTCTCTCCAGTCCTTCTACCTGTTGTTTTTTGAGGCAAGGTTTCTCATTGAGCCTGAAATTTATCAGTTTGGCTAAGATACTGGCCAGTGACCTTAAGGGCCCCACTTCTTTTCACACCTCCAGCACGGGTCAGTGAACCTGTGCTGCCAGATTCGAACTCAGGTCCGGTTATGCAACAGGCACTTTACCAACTGAGCCATTTCCCCAGACCCCTCAAGACACCTTCAAATACTATTATGTGTCCATGTGTCTAGTACTGCACCAGGAATTTTTCGAGCTAAAAAGAAAAAGAAGAAACAACTGTAAAATACAAAAAGTGACAAAAATATTCAGTATTGTCTTTAATTCATAGAACTAAGGGCAAAGTGTGGTGGCTGCTGTGGCCCACTTGCTGAGTAGGAGTTCTGAATAGGAGAGAGGCTGCCTTGAATCTGAGCTTGAATGATAGACAGGAAAGGATGGTACCACACTGCAAGCAATAAAGTGAAAGGGAGACAAGGCCAGGAGCATGCTTAGCAACAGGCCAGACTGGCCACAGCAGAGTCCCATGGGAGCTGAAGGGAGGTGGAGATGTGTGTGAAACACTTGGAGACTGACGTGGGGTTGAGGGACGTGGTAGGCCCGCCCTGTTCTGCAGACGGGTGCTGGAGAATCTCTAGCTTCGCAGCCCGCCTCTACCATAAGAGCTCCAAGAGGCTGCAATTCTGCCACAGGGTGCGAAGCCTCGGGGTGCCCTCATCTCCCTTCAATTCATACTTCTTGGAGAGTCCCAGTGCTTGTGGCAAGTGACAGATTCAATGCAAGCTGACTTCAGAGAAGCAGTCCATGGATTTATTTTTTCCTATAACCTAAAAGCCAAGGTGTAGACTTGAACCACAGTGGGATGTAAGGGTCCCAAATGCCTCACTGAGAATTCACCCTTCTCTGTTTTCTCTTCTGTGCAGCACCCTTTCCGAGCATTCTTTCCCAGTCTCGTGGCAAGATGGTACCCAGGAGCTCCTAACTTATACCTGCCACTTAAACCAACAGAAAGGGCTCTCTCCCTGGGCTACTGGATTCCTGTAGCATGCTGGGTCCTCATTGACCATGTTCATATATTTGAAACAGTCACCAAGGCCAGGGACTGCATGGAATCGCTAATTGGCCAGGCATGATTTATGTGCCCATCTCTGGAGGCAGAAAGTGGGTTCTATTCCCAAAGAAACAGCAAGATGATGATTGCTGGAGAAAAAGAATATGCTTGGGAACTTGCAAGTCCTGCTGTGTCCCACCTTTCCACTGCCATCCCATAAAACAGCCTCAGAGAAGTGAATTCACTTCCCTGAGGTCACACAGCTCAGTGTTCTATTCCTGGTATCAAGCTTCACCAATCTGACTGATTTGTTTTAGAGTTAAGTATACAGAGATTTTGAACAGGATTGGCAGCTTACTGGGTGTTAATAGAACCCAGTCAGCACATTCAGAAGAAAGGATGGCAGACTTGGCAGGTCTAAAAGCCCTGGCTCATCTTCCCACTGGGCTGCCTGATCTTGGACAGGTTCTTTCACATCTTTAGATTCTCAGTTGCAAAAAAGAAAGTTTTGAATTAGGCCTTGGGGCAAGTGTGTTTGGTTTGCGGCTATCACTGCTTGCTCCAAGGAACTGCTTTGGGGCTGTGTGGGAAGGACTGGAAGGGGACCTGGGGCCAGAGGAAAGGCAGTCCTGATTGGTGAGCAAGGTGGGGTCCTAGTAGAAAGCACACTATTTGCCCCATCTGGACTGAATAATTTCTGAGGTTCCTATTTTGCAACTCAGGGAGTCCTGGTGAAGATGCACACCCTGAATCTATATCCCCCCTCAGGCTGTGGGTGTTTTCTCTGCCTTCAATTGCATAGGACACCATAGTTACCATCCAAGGGTCTGGGTTGGTTTCATTTTATCCAACAATTAAAGAATGAAAATGTAGGAAGAATCTTAGACACAGCAGACAGCAAACATTATTAAAAGTAGAAAACGAGAGAGAGAGAGAGAGAGAGAGAGAGAGGCACAAGTGGAGAGGGGCTTCAGAAACTGAAAGGGCCTTTAAAATATTCTTGGTGGGTTTCCCTCCCATAACCTTGGATTGGTTAACTTAAAGGGAAGGCTGATAGGTTCACAGATCCAAAGGAAGATACGTCTGGGTCTAGCCTTGGACTTATCTAAACTGGTCTGAACCAGGTATCTGGAAGAGAGTCTCTGTTGGCTGGAGAAGGAGCCCCCAAGCCTTTGCCTTAGGAAAAGCAGAGGCAGGAAGTTTGGTGTCTTTGTTACTTATCGGTGGCCCTTTCTGTCTGTCTTCCAGCCAGGGCTAGCTTTGAGTCCCTCACCATGTGACTCCTGGATTCTGGAACCCATAACCCACTCAGCAAAAGTTTGCTTTGGCCAGACGTTAGCTCCACGGAGCAACTGAAATGCAGGGTGGGAACTCGGGAGAAACCTGTGTGGGCTGGATGGAGGTGCCTGAGGCCGCTAGGGACCGTGGAGTCTGAGAAGTCTGCTTCTGTGTTTATTGTATTCATCGTCTGACTCCAGATGGCCTCCCTTCCATAACCGTCTAGAAACCCACAACACTGGCACAGGCTTCCCCAGAGGACAGGGAGCCAGGAAGCAGGTGGTCCTGGGGAGAAGATGTGCAGAGGCTTAACTCCTGAAGCATAGGGGAGGGCCCAGCTTGCAGGTTCATGCTCCGTCAGCCTCTCTGTGCTTCTCTTTACCCATCCTTCCCATGGAGGTGACTGTCCTAATATGTAATGCCGGGATGAAATAGTCTACTTAAATTGTTATGCCCAGGGCCTGGCATGTGCTCAGCACTTCCTATGCCTTCCCCTCCTGTTTAAGGAAGGTCATTCATTTAACAAGCCTGCCCTGCTGGTGGTTACCTATGCAAAGCTGAATGAGACATACTCTTGGCTTGGCGTGGCTGTCTTTTGGTTACAAGTCACAGTAATAAAATCCAAAACCATTCCTGCCAATAGAAGTAAGATGCCCTCAAGTATCGCTCTATCTAGGAACACAAGTCGCAGCTTTGGCGCTTGACTCTGGTCCCCTCTCTGTCTCTGTCTCTCTCTTTTGAGGCTACCCTAATTTCTTAGACAATGTCAAAATCCTTATCAGTTCAGCAAACCCAGAACTCGGATCCTGTACTCCTGACAGACTCATTCTCCATGATTGGGTAAAATGGGGTATTGTGATTAGATAGGCTTAGGTCATGGAATTTTTGCTGTTGTCTTTTTTAATGCCTATGTGTGAGTATGATGAGGCGCAAGCACGTGCGTGTGACCGTGGAGGTTGAAGGACAAACTTAGTTGTCATTCTCGGACACACCGTTCACTTCTCATTGGCCTGCAACTCACTAATTAGGCCAGGCTCACTGGCCAGCAAGCCCCAGGGAGGGCCTCCTGTGTCCACCTCCCCAGAACTGGGGTTAAAAACTCATGCTACCTTATTGTCATTTTTGTATGTATTCTGGAAAGCTAACTCAGGTCTCTATGCTTAAGGCAAGTGCTTTGTTATAATGAGATTAAAGGTTCATTAAGGGAAAGCTGCTGCTCCCAAGCAAAAAAAGAAGGGAATCTACCTCTCTCAAGAGTTAATCCAGTCAGAGGGCTGGAGAGATGACGCAGTGGCTGAGAGTACTGGTTGCTCTTGCAGAAGACCCAGAATGGGTTTCCAGCACCCACATGGTGGCTAACAGCTATCTGTATCTCCAATTCCAGGGGATTCAACACCTAGTTCTGGCTCCATGAACTTTGCATACATGTGGTGCACTTACTACATGTGATCAAAATACTCATATACATAAAAGATAAATAAATGAATAAAGAAATAAGTTATTCCAGTTAGGCTCCAATCACCTGGCCAAGGCCCACCCAACCTTAAGGAGGGTTCACCTTAAGCCATCATAAAGAGATAGAAAGAATAATTAGCCCTTTAATGAGATCATGTACTTTTCCTTCCCAGAGTTCCTGTCCCCAGTCTGGTCCCTCCGAGATGCCATGAGGCTCTCTGTTGGGTCTGCTTGCCTTTCTGAATACTAACTTTTTCCTTTTCGTCTGCCTTTCTTTCGGAGGCTGGCCAGAGCTTTCTTTGGTATTCTGGGCTTTCTGACTCTTTCTCTGACTTGCCCCTCCCTGCCACGTGGCTCCTTGTCTGCCTTGTGGCTGACCTCCCTGCCTAACTCACGGCATAGCTCTTTCTTTCTTAACTCCCACCCTATGAATCTATAATAAACTTCCAAGACTCACCCTCTGTGGTTCACGAATTTCATTCCTCAAATTTGTGACACAAGAATCCAAAAGCCACTGGTTTGAAGTGGCTTTGGTAGTCATAGAATTTCTGGGACCCTAGCACCCTGAGAAAGACACTTTTCCTAAGGACACCCCAATATTCCTATATCATTGTTATCAACTGAGCTATCTCTGCAGCCCAGACCACAGGGGTCTTTATATAAAGGCTTTGTTCTCAGAAGCTGCAGGTTTGGGTGGTTGATGGAATTCACCCACGGAGGTCTTTACAGTGTGGTTTCCCAGGAGTAAGAAGATTTCTTTCAGGAATCTTATCAGAATGTACACTGGCAGGCACCCCTTGGATCTTCAGACCAAGTGCCCCACCAAGTCAGGGCAAGATAGCCTCAACTCCCAGCTGGCGCTTGGTCCCGCCTGTGCAGCGGCTGGCCGCCAGAGGCAGAGGAAGCAGCAAGGCTTTGCTTTTCTCCAGAGAACATAATGACACAATGCCGACCGCACCGGCTGTGGGCCAGGCCCGTGGCTTCTGAGGCTGTGGTCTAGTTCCTGCTGAGGTCAACTTCATTCTAACTTTAGGAGCGCCTGGTCAGCTTCCCAAGCATCAAAGAAGTCAGAGTATCCAACTCCAGAGGGTGTGTATTTTTAAAGCAACAACAACAGCAATAAAATCAAAACAAAACCAGAGAGAAAGAAAACAGCTCAAAAAAAAAAAAAAATCCAATGATAGTTCACAGTCAAACAGACTTGCTCCAGGAGCCCTGAATTTCACCGCAATGCCCAATGACTGTGGTTAAACTGAATTAAACATAATCTGCTCTGTTTTTAAAGTTAAAAAAATTTTCAAAATGACCTTTAATTAGTAGAGCCACTTCTCTCCTTCCCATCAGAGCCAAGTGCTTCCCGCAGAGCCACATTTCCTATAAAGGTGGGGAGGGAAGCTAAGCTTCAGTACTAATGCCCATTAGAATGTTCTGCAGTGTCCCCAGGGCTCCAGGGCTTTGCGGAACGGTGTCCTGTGAAAGCCGCGAGAGCAGGGCTGGAAGTCAGAGGATCGACTTGGACCCCCAGCCTGTTCTTTCGCTAGCTGGATAACTCTAGTCAAGTGTCCTGGCTCTCCACTCTGCTTCCTTGTCTAGGAAGTTCTTAATGTGGCAGGAGACTCAGGAGGACAGAGAGGCATCGAGATCGGAAGCACATGGAAGAAGCCAGTGGGCAGAAAGACTGGAGACGCCTCCCGACCAGTGCTACATGTGCAGTAAAAGGTCACGATGAACAAGTGTGGGAGAAAGCAGGTGCTCAGGAAATGAGCCAGAGAGGGTCATGACACCCCGACCTCGTCACTGACCCGCTAACTTTGCCCTACTCTGCTCCATTTCCTTGCTCTGAAGTGCTTCTTCTTACCAGACTTTCTCTATTTCTACCCCTAGTCCAATTCTTTATTCTGGGACACAGGAACCTGGAAATCCCATTCAGTGCTCTCCAGACCCTGACCCATGCCTCTAACACTGATCCCTAGCCATGCTTAAAGATGTGGGCAGGCTGAAAAGCTGCAAAAGACGCCACTCTAGTGAATCTTTTCCCATCCTCCTTTCCTCCTCCTCCAGATCCCTCGCCCTTCCTTCTGCCTTGTCGAATCGCCTTTGCCCTTCCCTTGTTCTGTCTTCCTCCTTCTTGTCCTGTAGGTACTGGTCCACCAGGCTTCCAGGAGCAGGGAGTTCAAAATGAGCCTGAAGGTGATGCAGGCCTTGGAGAGAAGCCCGGTCTTCCCAAAGGAATGAGCTGGCTCCTGGAGGCACGGCAAGGAGAGACTGTACCATTTCCAGGTTGTCTGGCCTTTCTCCCGTCTGTTGGTTACGAAGCTGCAGGCCTCCAGGAAATGGTCCTCTGTGAGCTGCCCAAATTGGCCAGACAACTTACCCTCTGATTGGGGGTCACACATCACCCCAGGGGAATGTTTATTTTTTCTGATGGCCACAACCATGGAGGGGGAGGAAGGAGGCTTAAAATAAAACACGCAGACCTAGAGGAGAGCAGAGTGGAACAGGCTCACACAGGCTTCGGGAGTAATTTATAGACACTCCTTAAACTGAAGTTACTCGCTCAGGCGGTTAGGCCCTGGCTAGGCCCACAGGCTCTGAGGGCTTTCCTGTACTGTCACAGCGGAGGCAGAGCACCATAGCACCAAGTCCTCTGTGCCCTGCAACAGCAGGTTCCTTGTGATTTATCTGAACTTCATTAATGTTTTTCCTTTAAATTTTTTTTGTGTGTGCATGTGTATGTGTGTGTGTGTGTGTGTGTGTGTGTGTGTGTGTCTGCCATAGCATGCATGTGGAGAGCAGAGGACAACTTGACCCTGGTTTGTGTCTAGTTGTCAAAAACTAACCAGCACACACACACACACGCACACACACACACACACACACACACACACGCACCACAGACTTGGTGCACACCCATAATCCTAGCACTTTGGGGAGTGGAAGCAAGAAAGTAAGCAGACACCCTCACCAGCATCTCGTGTTGCCAGTGTTTAATTGTAGCCAGTGTGGTGCACACGATGGTACATTACTGTGAGCTTAGTTCCATTATGGACTCCAATACTGAAGGATGACTCATAAGTATCTCCCCTGATGCTTAATGATGCCGAGCCCTGCATCTCTTTCCCTGTGTTCACAGACCAACTCTGGCTCTTACAGTCTTTCTATTCCCTCTTCCGTAAAGGTCCCTGAGCTGTGAGTGGGTGAGGTTTAATATAGGAGTCCTATCCAGGGACACACACTCTGCAGTTTCTTATTGTCTAAAACATAGCCAGTTGTGACCTGTGTGCCTCACACTCTGTTTGATAAGGAAGCTCCACCAATGAGAGCTGAGGGATGCACTTGTTTTCTCTGTACCCCCTGCTCCACTATGTTCCCTGATCCTCAGGTGTAGAGGTTCTGCTGTAGATAGTTCTGTCACCTAGGACTGGGCACCTCTCAGACATATGTTTTCTGTAAGTGACAAGTTGTGGAACTCTGCAGTAGCCTCCAGTTGTTGTAAAAAGACGCCTCTTTGATGAGTGCTGTACTGTATACTTGTCAGGGAAGAAGGGTGCTCTCAGCAATCTGGAACTTCATTCTAAAAGTGGTGGTGCACACCTTTAGTCCCAGCACTCAGGAGGCAGAGGCAGGCAGGCAGATCTCTGTGAGATCAAGGCCAGCGTGGTCTACATAGCAAGTTCCAGGACAACTGGGGCTATAGGGAAACCCTGTCTCAAAAAAGACCAAGAAAGAAAGGAAGAAAGAAGTTTACTATAACTATGTGGTTCTATTTGTAATCTTTTTTTTTATACCATTAACTGTTTCTCCTAACAGTAACACACAGTCTTGATTATCTAGATTTGCAGAAAGTCTTTAAATCAGATAGTGAAAGTTTTATAAATTCATTTTTCCTTTTTAATATTGCTATTATATATCTTTGCTTTTCCATATAAATTCTTTAGGATACAGTTCTTGTCATTTTCTACCAAAAATTGAGGATCTGCTTGGAATTGCCTTAATCCATAAATAAAATTAGGAAGATCTATCATCCTAAGAATGCTAAGCCTTCCAATTCATAACCATAAGCTATCTTTGCATTTATGAGGTCTATTTAAATGTCTTAGCAGTGTTCTGTCATTTTATGAGAAACATTGCTCATATTTTATTAAATGTATTCCTGTTTTGGGTTTTGAGGTATTAATGTGGGATGACTTTAAATTTTTATTTTCCACATTTCACTGCTAATGTACAGAAAGACTGTAGAGTTTATATATCGACTTTGTGTTTTATGATCACTCTAAGTTCACTTGTTATTTATAGGAATTGATTGTAGAATGCTTACACTTTGTTGCCTAAAACAGTAAGTTGTCTGAAAAGACAGTTCAATTTCTTCTGTTTAAATCACAATAGTTCTGTTTTCTTTTTCAGTCCTACCTATTGCATCTGCTCAGGATCTGCCATATAATTCTGAGTAGAAGTGGGAAGAACCAACATCCTAGCTGCGTCTTCAATTTCAGAAAGAGAGGCTTGGTATTTTGTGTTAATTACTTTAAAGTGTGAGTTTTCAACAGATATCCTGTAGCAAAGAAAGCTTTCATCTGTGGCTTGCCAAGAGCATTTTATTGTGAGTGAATGTTGAATTTGCCATACACTTTTTGTGGCTTTATGGTGATGACCATAATCCTTTTCTCCTTCATTATGGTGAATTACACTGTCTGGTTTTTTTAATGTTAAACCAACTTTGCATTCCAGGGACAAGTCCCAGTTGGGCACGGGATATTAGCTTATTTGTTAAGGAATTTTATCTGTGCTCACAAAGGCTGGGCACTTTTCTCATTTGTTGTTTGGTGTCAGAATTATACAGGCCACATAAAATGAGCCGTATCCCCTTGTCCTTTATTTTCTGATAGAATTTGCCTAAAGTTGATATTATTCCTTCCCAAACTATTTAATGAAATTAAGGAATGGGACTGTTAGAAGTCGAGTTTTCTATGTTAGACATCTATTATGATAAAGTTGGTTTCTTCAATTTTTCATCTTCTGTGCCAATTTTGGTAAGTTGTATTTTTCAAATATTTTGTCCAGTTTACCCAGGTTGTGAAGTTTGATACTATTTCTCATAATGTCCTCTTATTTTCCCCTCAGTGTCTGTCAGATCTGTAGAGTGCCTTTTTTTCATTATTAGAAACTCCTTTTTTTTTCTTCTTTTTCTCTCAGTTAACTTTACTAAAGACTGGGACATTTCATTAATCTTTGTGAGGAGCTAGTATTTGCTTTGTTAGTTGTCTCTCCATATTTCACATTACAAGCATTTTAAGCTTCCAAAGACCATCTTGTCATTCTCATCATTCAAGGTCAGTTAAGACCTGAATAGCAGTTGATATACAGAGTTCAACCCCGCTCCCAGATTCTCTCCTTTCCAAGATGCTTCCCCTTAAGTTCCAGATCCTTCTGGTAGTCCTGAGCTCCAAACGCTGACGTCTATGTCAGAAGATCATGGTTTTTCTGCTTGAGTTCTAGTTACCACTAGCATACAGACAAGAACAGTGCCCTTAGGAGAAAAACCATATGAATGTCAATTTCACCCAGTGAAGTTTTCTTCTTTCAAGAGTCAAACCAACTCCAGTTTCTTCCCTATAGGGGCACTTCTCCAACATTTTTACATATGTGTCGTTTATTTTGTTTATTTTTAATTATATGTCTAGGGAGGATACGTGCATATAACCAGACGCATTGGAGTGACAGGCAGTTGTGAACACCTGATGTGGATGCTAGGAACTGAACTTGGGTCCTCTGCAAGAGTATATGCACTCTTCATTGATGAGCCATCTCTCTAGCCCCAGTAAATGTATTTTTTCCATATATTAAAACCTATTTTATGGGAAAGTTAGACCAATGCCACCTTCTCTGTCATAGGAATTTCGTTGCTTTTTATTGAAATCTGGACAGAGTCATGTCCAAAGAGGAACAATGACCAGCCCAGCCCAACTGCTGTTTGAACTGAGTCTTGAAACCCGGTTACTATGCTGTATCCTGCTGTGAGTTGGTTTTTCAAAGCTTCATTGAGGGCTATGGGATGAGGTTCATGTTCCTCAGAGATCCTTACTTCGAGAATGCAATAGAAGGTGAGAAGGTATATGAAATTTACAGGTTTTGTAGTGTGGGTCATTCAGACCCACCAGGGATCCCATGGGCACTGAGATGGAAGGTTTCCACGTCCCTGATTTTCCCTATAGGTCACCTCTCTTTTGTCTGCAGGAAGGAGCAGTCAATTGCTCCTGGACTTGTTCTATCTGCCTCACCTCTACCTATACTGAATCAAGATGTGTGAAATCTAACACTTTGGCTTTAAAGCGGTGCCCTAATAAGCTTTGATTGTCAATGTGACACAGCCTAGAGTTCTGAGAGAGGAATTATCTAGACCCGATTGGCATATGGACATGTCTGTGGGGTCTTGTCCCGTTTATTGATGTAGAAGGGCCCAACCCACTGTGGGTGGCATCATTCCCTGGGCAAGTGGTCCTGGGATATGTAAGAAAGCTCAGCAAGGATAGGTTTCACGTTCCTGCTTGAGTTCCTGTCCTGACTTCCCTCTGTAATAAGCTGAAGTAAACACTTTCCTTCCCTAAGCTGCTTTGGGTCCCAGTCTTTTATCACAGCAACAGAAAGAAATTAGAATAAGGGGGAAGGGGCTAAGATTACATTTTTAGACACAAAATAAATAGCAAAGTATCGAGAAGGTATTTAAGCACACATAGTATTTGTGACTCTGTAATAAAGTCAGTTTCCTTCCAGTTGTCCTCTCCAAGACACTCATTCCAAATGAAGCAAAAAGAGCAGGAAACAAGTCTTTGGGCAAGACACAGAGGCACTCCACACCTGCGTTTCTTCTTGTTAAGAAGGGTGATCATAATTGTAGCAGGCAGCTCGCAAGGTCACGGCTTGTTTCGAATAAGCCAGCGGAAGCGAAGGCCCTTTGAGAAATGCAGAGTGTCATGAAAGGGAATCGTTAGCCTAGACATATTTATGTTCATTTTGCTTTCTCCTAAGAGAAATCTGTTGCTCCAGCCCTCCCGGGCTGATTAATATTCCAGAACAATCCATTGAAAAGGAGCCACAACCTGGGAAGGAGAAAGTCCTTGATATTTCTAGGTGATGATGTCAGTTATGGCTGTCTCTGGGAAGCTATAAGACGATGCAGAGGTTCGCTTAGCTTGACTTGAGAAACCACAGCAGATGCCACAGCAGGCTACAGCTGCTGAGGGAGTGAAGCCATGTATTATGCCTGGTTCAGGCTCAGGGACAATCCAGATGAGAGGGGACCATCCTGGTTCCCCCTGCCTTGATCCACTGTGTTGGGCACACATGGCATCGCCTACCTGAGCCTGGGTCTCTGAGTCCTACTGTTTCTTCCACTCTCCAATAGCTGTTGGAGGTTGATAAGGAAACGTTTCATCAGCTCTCCAGGGCTCCATGTCTTACATTTACGTTGCTCTGGACATTGCCATACTCTGTGCTCTTTGAGCTTCGGGAAGAGATTCCTGTTGTTTAAGAGAGGCCTTTGAAGGCTTGCAAACCTCCTTCAGCCTCACCCTAAGCCAACAGTAGAGTGTGCTTTTTATCAGGAAGTCTGGCAGGAAACCAGGCACCATACAGCCTACAAGCCTCAGGGCAGAGGCAGGTTGACCGGAACCAAGGATCCCAGACCATCAGACTCTTGCAGTGCCCTGGTCTTACAGCTCAGTTTCCAAGTGGCACCACACCTTGGCAGGGCCTGGGGAGGGAGGCATTGAATATTAGATTCCCAAACTGAACTCTAGCCTGTATCCTTAACTGTTTTTTTTTTTTTTCCAAGTCTTTAGAAATGTGTCGACATTTACTTGGAACCACGTGCATGCTGGCCAGAAAAGCCTCACTCTCTTCAGCAACGGTGACCCCACCGTGGTGATTAAAAAAATGTATGCTGCGGTGCTGTGTCTGCAAACTAGACGAACTAGACGTTATTAACAAGTGGCCCCACCAGCTCACCCAAGCTATGCGTTATCACAGCTGGCTGGGGCTTCGGCTGAGGCTTCGGCTGGGGCTCCGGCTGGAGCTGGGCTCTCCTACCTACCCCTTCGCAACTCTGACTTTGGCTCTTTTTGTGCTCTGGCCTCTGCCCAAGCAGGTCCCTAGCCAAGCTCTTACCAATCTATAATATCTGTACTTAACCAATCTGGACCAGCCTTTAGGACCTGCGTATTTGGGCTTTTTATTCATTCGGCAAGCATTTATTAAGTGTCTGCTGCATACTAGACTCTTTCCCTCCATGTATTCATTCTACATCTATTTGTTAGGTGAAAAGACAGACACTGGTCTTACACTTACAGAGGGTGAGATCTTAACGGGACATAGACAGCTGAAATGGTGACTTTAACGTCAGGGGTGGATTAGGCAGTGACAGGTGTGTACAGGTGTCACAGGACATGGGGCACTACCACTGTAGAAAGTCCCCTATTTTAAAGTAGTTGGTGAAATTGGCAAAATGGTTCATCCGTTAACAGCATTGGTTGCAGGTGCAGAGGACCCAGGTTTGGTTCCCAGGATCCACATGGTGGCTAACAACCATCCATAACGCCAGTTCCAGGAGGTCTGACATCCTCTTCTGGCCTCCATGGGTATTGCATGTATGTGGTGAACTTATGTACATGCAGGCAAAACATTCAACACATGAAGTAAAAATAATAAATTTAAAAAAAAAACAAGATTTAAAAGAGATTTTTAAAAACATTTTGGTGATTAAAAACTTCCAAACACATATATAATTAGGCAAAATTATATAATGGCCTCCTGTAGGCTCCGTCTCCAACACTGTCACCCGCGGCCCCCTGGGCAGTTTGTTTTTCAGATTCCTTCCTACTTCCCGACTGTGCTCTGCTGTTATTTTGAAGCAAATCCAAGATAACATAGCACTTTATTCATGATACTACAACTTTTCTGTCTGCAGAGCAGACTACTACAACTTTCTACAACTACTACTACAACTTTCCTTCCATTGGCTGGAGGCCAGTGTGATGCTGACACGAGAGCTGCCAAGGTGTCTCCAAGGCACTGACTGGTCTGGACACCTGACAAATCTAAGTCCAAATCCTCTTTCCACACCACAAGCTGCTTAGCATCCAGCAAGTTACTCAACCTCTTTGAGCCTCGCATTCCTCATATTCAAAATAAAAGAGGACTGAGCTTTATAGCTGTTCTCACAGCCAAATGAGATGTTCTGCAGAGGGTCTAGCAAGATATCCAGCCCCAAGTAAGTAAATGTTTCCTCCCTGGTCCTGATGCATCCTGGATGAACATGAGAGCCCTGCAAAGCAACTGTGTGTTGACCATGACACCATATCGGGCACTCTAAGATGTGGTGAGAAGGTCTTGGAACAGAGGACTGGGGAGATGGCTGAATCAGAAAAGTGCTTAGCTTGCAAGCATGAGGGCCTGAGTTAGATCCCCCAAAATCCAGGTTTAAAAATATCCAGGGCTGGAGAGATGACTCAGTGGTTAAGAGCACCTGTTGGTCTTGTAGAAGGTCTGGGTTCAATTCCCAGCATCCAAGGAATGCAGCTCACAACTGCCTGTCACTCCAGTTCCAGGGGATTTGATGCCCTCTTCTGGCCTCCACAGATACCAGCCATGCCAGTGATATACATAGATACATGCAGGCAAACATTTATACATTTAAGACCAGGCAGCCTAGCATAAAGGTGATCTCCAAACCAGTGAAAACCTCTGCTTCATAAAATAAGGTGTATGGCTTCTGAAGAACAGTCCCCAAGATTGTCCTCTGACTTCTCCACACATGTGCACACACATGCACATGTTCATGCGTGCACACACAAACACACACACAAAACATGAGTCCTGTAGTACACCCTGACCCATTATAGACTGAGGTCAGCATTTTCACAGTAAGCCCACTTCTCTAACGTCAACCTCCTTCACCTGCTTTTTAACATATCAGGCACCACTCGCCATCCTGAGCTTTCCTTGAAGGTAGAAGTCACTTATGTTCTACCAAGTTCAAGCCATGAAGTTGAATTCATCTCCGTATCTTGTAGCCCACAGGGAAGAGGGGACACTTGGCAAAGGGGACTGTGGGTACCCAACCTAAGCACTCTCCCTTGCTTTTAAGAAGCTTGATCTGCTTCTGGTAATGCTGTGAACACCAGGCTCCTCTCTACTGTGGGTGGCAGCTGGTGCTAAAGCCCCAATAACTCAGACAAATGTGACTGACGCCAGAGAGGAGTCAAGGGCCTGGCTGCGACGTCTGGGGCCAGCTTGGTCTTGGACCTCGCTGTATGTTTACAAGTTTCCCTTTGACAATTCAGTTTTGAAGATGGGCTTCATTAAAGGGCAATTATAGGTTAAGTGACTTGCTGGCTCGCTGCCTAATGTGGAAAACTCGACTGTGACAATCAGATAATTCTGAGATTAAGCAACACAGAAATTGCTACTGAAAGAAGCAGAGGATGAAAGACTCCCCAGGCATGACCTCATCCCAGCTGCCCTGTCTAGGCAGGAAGTCTATGTTCCTGAGGCCAGCAGACTCTGGAGACCTTGAGCATTGGGGTCACCTCTTCTGGGAAATGGGCCTATGGAAGGCAAAGTGCTTTCTGCCTGAGATGCGAGATGTCTCTTCTCCTACTCGACACCACTTCTGGAAGCTTCTCCTGAGTACCAGGAGCCAGCCCATCCTGCCTGTGCTGGGACCTCTGTTCCTCCCTTTTCTTGACAACACATCTGTGCTTATATTCTTTCGGATCTCTAACTGTGACGCTTCCCTGACCTACCTCAAATTCCTAGAGCAGTAAATCTCCAGTAGGGAAGTTTCTATTGTATGTCGGGAAATCCCATCCCCAACCATGACTGATTAGAAAGAGCGATGTCGGCTATGAGACTTAGAGTCCGGAAGGTATGGGGCTAAGCCCCGAGGGCATCGTGTCTTCCCCACAGCTGCTGCTAGTTTGAGCATCAGAGCCTCTTTATGTACTGTGGTGAGACGATGGTAACTAGAACTCTAGGCCAGCAAGAGAAAAAGGTGATGTGACTTCTTAGTGATCCCTCCAAAGCTCCTAGGCTTTAACCTGATTGGACAGTGAAAGTCATGTGACCCGGTGGATGCCTACAGGCACACTTGATTAGATATTGTATTAGTTACTTTTCTGTTGCTGTGATAAAATATCATGACTAAGAGCAACTTAATAGAAGAGAGTCTGTGGCAGAGGCAGGAAGCAGAGAACAGGACATGGGGACAGGTTGCAGACCCTCAAAGCCCGTCCTCACTGACTGACTTCCTCCAGCAGGGAGTCTAAATCCTAAAAGTTCCATAACCTCCCTGAACAGCGCCACCAACTGGGGACCAAATATTCAAATGCATGAGCCTACGGGGGACATCTCTCATGCAAACCACCACAGATGCCTAGTGTGGTAGTATGTGCCTTTAATCGTAGCCCTCAGGAGGCAGAGGCAGGCAGATCTCTGTGAGACAGAGGCCAGTCTGGTCTACCTAGTGAGTTCCAGGCAGTCTGAGAATAGGGAGACCATGTCAAAAAAAAACAGAACAAAATAAACCACCACAGATGTCCTTAGGCTACAAATCTGCTTTACCCCATAACCAGAGGAGAGCTGTATTAGGAACTTAGGCTGAGAATGATGGAGGTCGGAGTATGATCTCCAACAGAAAGAGAACAGCATGACTGTGTGTGTTGTGGCCAGAGGAAAAGAAACCAAAAGTCTGATAAATATGAGTACAGGCTCTGCTGTGCACTCTGCTGTTAACTGTGAAGGTCTTACCTCCTGGGTGAATGCTTTGCTGTCGAGGAACAATGATTGTGAAAAGCAGTCCCCCATCAGCATCATGTTCCCCATGCCAACTAAAGCAGAGACCGGAGGGCAGGGTCTAGACTCTGGAGGGTGGGGCCCGGGATCTACATGTTATCGAGATGGGTAGGCTGGACGCTGTGAAGGCTGAGAAGGCCTACTGCAGAGCAGGGACCACTGTGTGAGTTCTCATGCGTCCTTGCCTTCCATGCTTACTGTTTAACATGAAGTGAAGGCCTGAAAGGGAGTCTCTTCAGGCCGCTTCTGTGATGACAGGCCTCCATCACGCCAGGTTCCAGTAGGTGCCGGCCACAGCAACCCACTCTTGTAATCAAACAGCTGCCTCCCGTTGTCCTCCTGGCTTATGACTGGTAGTTTTAAAAAGTTAGCTGCTACAGAAGAGCTGGGCATCTAACTCAGTCAGTAAAGTGCTTGCTGCACAAGCACGAGGACTTGAGTTCAGTCCCCATATAAGAAAGTCAGATGTGGTGGTGTGTACTTATAATTTCAGTTCTGGGGAGGCAGACACAGGAAGATCCCTGGGGCTTGTTGGCAGTCAGCCTAGTCACATCTAGGTCCAGAGAGAGACTTTCTCTCAAAAAAATATATAAAATAGAATGGTTGATGTTGACCTCTGGCCTCTACATTCAAACGCACACATATGTACACATAGAGTCATGTACATACACATGCATCTCACATATAGAAAGAGAGGAAGAAAGAGAGAGAAATGAAGACAGAAAAGGAAAGGAAAGAAAGGAGTCAGGGAGGGAAAGTGGTTCCTGCCTTTGCCAAAGTCACAAGCCCACACACCCACCTCTACCATCGCAGACACAAGTACAACACAAACCCATGCCCCTGAACGCAGCAGGCAACTCCGGTGGACTTCCTGGAGGAAGAGCGTCTTAGAAGGTAGTCTGATTGCTGAACCCCTCGAAGGAGCTGGGGTGAGTGCGGAGCGGAGGGCGGGGTTAGCACTTGTCTGAGGGGTGGAGCTGAGAGTCCTTGCCCTCTTGACTCAGTCTAGGTCCTCCTCTCCACACCTTGCAAGGTCTTATCATTTTTGCTCCAGACAGATGCACGCCTGCTACATCAATGTGAGTTCAGCATCACAAATGGGTGGCACAGGGACGGATTGAGAGGGGTGAGTGTGATGTCATGATTTAATCCACATTTAAGGCTGGCTCAAGTGCCCAGGACTTGGATCCTGGGTAGCACTCCTGTCTTGTGGCATTCAATGAGAGAGTGGAATCTGGTGAGTAGGGGTAGGAGAGGCAGAGTCCTGGGCCATCGCAGGGGCACGGGAGAAGCATCATTCATCCGTATGTTCGTTTGTTCCATCAGCAGACAGACACTCCTGAGCTCCTGTCCTAGCTTGGCCTGTTCTGGGGGCCGGGATTTCAGAGGCTGTAAAGATTCACTTCTGATGACCATGAAATAGTTAGAGGGTCTCCATCCCTCATCTCTTAGGATAAATTAGGCCAAATTCCAGACAGGCAAAAAGTCAGAGGGCTGGCCAAAAAATGCAGTTCCAGTCGTCTTTCCACCTGCTCGGAGGGAATGACTGTGTGAAGCAAGAGGCTGAATGGACCCAGTCCCAGCCAGCAGGAGAGGGGCAGTGGGCAGAGATGGGGACCGGGTGCAGCTCCAGGACCTGGAGAGGCTGAGCAGTCAGAGGTGAGAATACATAAAAAGTACTGGCAGTAAGTGAAATCCAGCTAACTGGCCTTGGGGCAGCTTCAGCAAGTAGCTACTGCAGAACAGAGACCTGGATGTCTGGGCATCCGGCTGGAGATGCAGGTGAAGGTGAGGAGGGCACCCCATCATCAGACCAGGCACTGTAGTCATGTGCCTCAGGGCCCAGGATAAACTGAGGGGCGGGCCCAGTCCTGAGTGACAAAGGCGGACTCTGCCAGATCTCAGAGGGAGAGGCAGTCACAGATGCAGGCCCTCCTGTCAGAGGACTGAGGTTAGGGCCCAGTCCAGTGCTGGAGATAGTATGGACAAGCCAATGGCAGACTGATATTGTCCCACAGCTCAGCAGAGCAGAGGGCCTCAGCACTCACAACACGAATGATACCAATACGACAATGACAAAGTCTCCCAGCACCTGACACTATAGATCCTAGTAATGAACACCTCTCCATATTGCAGATGGGCCTTAATAAGATTCCTACCCTTCCCTTTCTCTGTATAACATTTGTATTATGCCCATTTTCAAATATATATATAGAGAAAATAGATACACGGATACTTAATGTACCCGGCATCCAATTTCAATGTCTTTTAGGTTTGGGTTTTTCACTGTTTTTGTTTTTTCTTAAAATACTGGTGTGTTAGTGAGGATTCTAGAGAGGAACAGAACTGATAGAATGATTAATGATTATATAGATAGATAGACAGATGTATTAGGTATTTATTAGACTGGCTTCCACAATAAGGTCTGCATAAACCAACAATGGCTGTCTGTGTGCTAGAGAGTCTGAGAACCTGGTAGCTTTGTGGTCCTCAAGCCCGTGTGCCTTGGCAGTACCATTCCGGCAATATAGGCCTAGGAGATTCCTGGAGAACTGCTGGTCTTCAGTCCACACCGGAAGGCCAAAGAGGATGGGTTCTGACGTCAGTGAGGGTGGAGCAGCAGCAATGGCAGCAACCAAAGGGATGAACTCTTAAACCAGACGTGAGGGCAGGCAGGCAAAAAGCCAAAGCTTTTTCCTCAGACCCTCTTCCATCTGGGCAGAAGGTGCAGCCCACATTTAGCGTGGTCTTCCCACCTCAGTTAACCTGATCAAGGAAAGTTCCTCACAGGTGTGCCCAAGTGTTTGCTTCTTGTGGATTCTAGGTCCAGTCAAGTTGATAACCAAGGTTAACCATCACAACTGGACATTGAACCTAAGGCCTTGAGTATGCCAGGCAAGTGCTCTACTGCTGAGCCATACCCCAAGTCCTTTCACCTAGCTTCAATGACCATCCACACTTTTCAGTCCTCAACCTACAGACCATCTATTTTCAGAAGGGGGCTGGAAAGTTTTAAAGCAGAAAGTAGCTGCCAGCTCATTTCAGCCTGGAGTTCTTCAGTGTGTATGACCAACATGCAGGTCCTTCTCCATAACCAAGATGCCCCCATCACATGTCACAAAACCCATGACTTCTGAATACCAGCTGCTAGGCAACCCAGGGTCAAATTTCTCTGATCATCTTAGTCTTGCCTCTTAACAACTGACTTTTTCTGATCAAGAGTCAAGTGAGAAGTCTGGAGAGATGGCTCAGCTGTTAAGAGCATTTGCTGCTCAATCATGAGGCCCTGAGTTCAGATCCAGCACCCATGTCATAGCACCCAGGGATTGGATGTCCTCTTCTGGACCCTGTAGGCACCTGCACACATGCATGTGTATACATTCAGGTAGAAATACATAGAAATAAAACAAAATAAAATCATTTAAAAAATCTTTTTAAAATGAGATCTGTTGATGCATTGCAGTAAATGCTGTGTTTTTTTTAATTTCTTGGGTTCTCATTTACCCTCCCTAATTTCTCATGCCCATGGATTTCTTGCATAAATGGAAAGCCTCATCAGGCTTCTAGATCTGTCCATCATTGAGGGACAAAGTCAGATCTAAGAGGTAGCTGGGTCTAGTTCATCTCTGCTCAATGTAGACACATCTTATTTATTCTTGTCTATTTTTGCACTAGCAGAGAAGTTCGTAGGAACGGGCATCCTCCAGCTTGTGAGTTCTCAGGATATAATTCACTTTAATCTTTTAAGCATTTGACAGTATTTGCTCGAAAGAAGGAGCAACAAGTACATAATTATTGCACTAATTAAGCTGCCAAAAACACAGGCGTGCAGCAAGAGCACCTTTGAAACGGGAGCCCACGACGCATTAGCATCTGCTGTAAAGCTTATTAATCACCTAACAGGCAATTAGCAAGCTGTTACTGTTTGAGGCTGCTATGTAAATAAATTCTTGGGTTAATTTCTTCCTCTGATAATAAAGAAAACATTATGAAAATTAGCTAAGCGACAATGTAAATGATCCTCACTGTTAATTATACGACAGCGTTACATAGGCAAGGACCCCAGAGCTGATAAGGGCCTGGGCTCCCTCCCTCCCCATTGCCCACTCCCAGCCCCCACCTTGGCTCTGTTGCTTTAAAAATAAAAGTGTTGACACAGGTAAGGAGTTGTGGGAGCTTTGGGAACTAGAGTCACAGCTGTTTGCTTACAGCTTGCCCAAAGCAACCGTCAGCTCCACAAACTGGGATGCTTCCTTCCTTCAGCCTTAAGTGATCTTGGGCTGGGCCTGTGTCTCCTCCCAGGAGGAGAACAAGGAAAGGGGCAGAGGACCAAGCCTGAGGTCCTCCCCAGTGCGTGGCTGCCAGTTCCCAGAGGCATCCGTGCGATGCGGAGGAAAGTCTGTGACTGGTATCATTGTCACTGTCCTACAGCACCAGTGTTCATCTGCTAGACAGAGGCCACCCGGCTCATCCATCTGGTCAGGTGTGGGCGCTGATGCAGTGTGAGCCTTGACACTGCAGTTCACATCCTGCCTCTTCCACTCAGCAGCTGTGAGGCCTCAGAGGAGCAGGCTTCCCTCAGCTTCAATTTCTTCTTCCAGATGGAGGCGATAGGCTGAGGAGATGCTCAGGGGTTAAACACGTGGTGGGGAAGCATAAGGACTGAAGTTCCATTTAGAACCCAGCACCCATGGAAATGTCTGGTGGGCATGATGACTGCCTGTTACCCTAGCACTCAGGAGGCAAAGACACAGGCTACCCGGACCAGCTAGCTGGCTAGACAAGCCAAGGCAGTGTGCTCTGGGTTTAGCAAGAGATTCTGCCTGAAAACACAAGGTGGAGAGTGATCAAGGAAGATATCCAGCAGTGATTGACCTCTGGCCTCCATACACACTGAAATACACGTGCATGTACACTCACCCATACAAATGTGTCTGTACACAATGCACACACAAATTTTTCCAGTGGAGGTGATAGCACCTGCATGCCATTGTGCTCTGTGAGCATGGACACAAGGTGGTCCTCCTGAGTCCTTAGCATAGAGCTGTCCATGCTTAGTACCCAGACCACAGTCTTTGCCATTAACAACATTGATATGATCATTCGAACTGACGATTACACATCTGGCTGTAAGCAGTGATGGGAGCCTAGAAGAGAAAGGTGGGAGAAGCAGTGTGTGTGTGTGTGTGTGTGTGTGTGTGTGTGTGTGTGTGTGTAATGCCCATGCCTGCTATCAGCACAACCAACCATGGTGCACAAGATGGGGACAGGCAAAAGATAAAGCCAGTGTCCACCTTTCTAAGAAGTTAGAACCTGGCGTTGTTTTGGGTCTAAACAGGTTCTGTAGGGTCCAAGCTCTGGATTACATAGTGGGTTGATTTTTCCTTACGAAAGCTCTCAGCCCTGAGCCCTATTCTTTCTGGTATGCAATGGAGATTAGAAATTCAGGTACAAGGCTTCACATAGGGTAGATGCTCAACAAGATATAGGACAGGCCAGAAAGGCTTCTTGTTAGGTCTGTGCCTGAGAGCAGTAGGTCCCACTCCCCCATGGAGTGGCCTTCATCATACTGTTAGAAGTTTCTCGCTTACAACTATACAGAAGAACAAGTCCAGTACAGTATTTCCAATGTCAGCATTTCCTGAGCGTCTGTGAGATGTTAATGGAGAACAAGGGCTCATGGTCAGTTGTAGAAGTATACATGTAGTTTGATACTACTTACATAAACATCCCCAAAACATACATAGCAATGTATTGTTGAAGAAGATAAATAAATGCTCCTCTTTTTCTTGCTCTTTCTTCCTATCTACGTATATACACCAAGTGTAATATATAGTATACTATATATGTTTACATTCTAGAGTTATATATGTATGTACACACGTATACTTGAATGTAAAACAAGTTAATAAACATAAAATTCAGAGTTGAGACAACTCTTGGGAACATGAGGGACTTCAAAGATATTAATAATGATCATGTCCTAAGCTGGTTTTCTATTTCATTTATTTATTTATTTTTATATATATATATATATATATATATATATATATATATATATATATAACACATACATCTGCATTCAACCCTCCATATTTGTGGGATTTCCTTCTGTGGATTCAGTGGACCATAGATTGAGAATATTTTGTCTGTCCTGAACATGTTCAGACTTTTTAGCTATTTTTCTTAGACGACTCAGTATGAGAATCATTATAAGTGATCTGCAGAAGGTGTGCTTCTGTAACATGCAAATGCTATATTATTCCATTTATAAAAGAGACGAGCATCCATGGGTTTGAGGGTCTGAGGAAAGATCCTGAAATCAATCCTCTATGAATTATTGAGAGACAATGGTATATAAAACATATACAGTATTCACATACGTAAATATATGCTAAGTATGTATTCACCCACTATGTGTCGTTTTGTATGCTTGGAATATTTGATGATAAAAATGTAGTGGTATGGGTCTTTTTGATACAGCATGTTGTTGGTAGGCTGGGCTGACCTTGAACTCACAATTCTCTTGCCTCAGCCTCCTGAGTGCTAGGATGACAGAGGTATGCCCATGTCATGGTATGTCATGCCCAGCTTATGCTAACTAAAAAATGTAAATCAAGAAGAATGAGCAACAGATATAGACACTTCACAGAAAATAAGTATAAATGCCTCTGAAATGTGAGGGGCAAGACTTAATCTCACATACAACTTAAAATGTGACATTAAAGGCTGGGGAGATGATACTATTGGTAAGACGCCTGCCATGCAAGCATGAGGTCGTGAGTTTGATCCTAGCCCCTACAGAAAAAGTCAGGTATGGTGATATATATAGCACCTGTAATCCCAGGACTAGAAAGACAGAAACCGGAGGGTCTCAGAGCTCACTGTCCAGACAGCCTAGAGAAATCAGCAAGTCCCAGGCTGCTGAGAGGCCCTGTCTCAAAACCCAAAGTCAACAGCACCTGAGGACAATACCTCTGGCAACTACATGAACACACACACACATGCGTGCATGTGCATCCACACATCCATACACACACAACATGACATCAAAACCACAAGGAAATATTATTCTCTATCTTCATACTAGCAAATATCAAAAGCGTGCTGTTGCTGCATTGGTGAGGACAGAGGGAAGGAAGCAGGCAGCTCTGGAATCGCTGTGAGGGAGGAGTCTGGCCCAGTCCCCCTGGAAGCAACTTGGCACACTGATCAGAATGCTAAGTGCATATCTCCTTCCACCCACCTATCCATTTCTTAGTATTTAGCCTAGAGATCAACTCCCAGGGTCAAAAAATGACTTATGCATGAGAATATTCACTGCCACCATAATTATAATAGCAAGAGATTAGAGACATCCGAACGTCCATTAATAGGACACTTAAATAAATGACATGCATTTATGGGACAAAATGCCATGCAGTCTTTCAAATGCACTCCAGATATGTGTGTGCTGAGACACGCTGTCATGTTAAACAGGGCCCATGTTACTGCCTGCTTCTACGCCCATGTGCTAGGTCATGAACATCACATGCTCATGGGTACATATGCTCACCCTGTGCAGAATCACTCTTGAAGGCTTTGCAAGAGATCCGTGTTTGCTCTGCTAGAACTCTTGGGGGAGCAGGAGAAAATGGGAGGAAGTTTTACTGTCCCCCATGTGTGTATCACATGACATCTTCAAGCAGTAATGGGCTCGGTGTGTGCCTCAGTCTGTTTCAGAGGTTCCACCTTGTCCCCTGCCTCCCCTCAGGCACCCCAGAGGGCATGACCCCCGCAGCGTGCTCTGCCCACACATAGACCATCTCTAGCTCGCTGGTGATGTCGTTCCATTTGTCGCTGCCCTGGTGATACTCAAAGAGATTAATTAGGCTTCGTGAGGACTGGCGCCCTGGGGCCTGGCCACCAGCTGCACTTCCCCGCAGCCAGCTCAGTACCACACCTGCACTCCCAGTCCAGGCTAGTGCACAGGACTTGGGCAAAGACAAGCCCTTTCATATGTCTGGATTTTTCCGTAGAGTGAGTGTATCCACAGACACCCACATCTCCGCTATACATCACATACACACACTTATGCGTTAGCGTGCCGAGTTCTGATTCTCTGGGAGGCGCTGGAGCATGTTGCGCATGCCCTCTTATCCTTGCTTGGTGCTGCAGCCCCCTCTCAGGGTCCGCCTGCTCACCTGGCCCTCCACCGCACTGCCTTCACTGCCGAGTCCTGGCTGCACCCTTGCGGCTGTTCTGACGAGCGTTACCATTTGACAACACCCTCATAAACCCAAGATATTGCTTACATCTCTTAAGCTTGCCCTTTTTTCCCAGGCAGAGGTCTTCGCTGTTCTAACAGGGTCTCTGACAGGCTCCCTCAGGCTGTCCTCAGCTCAGCCACTCTCCTTCCTACACTCTTCAGACCTTGAAATGCTTTTTAATCTGTGACAACTACAAATAAGCAGAGGTTCTGGAAATCAGCCAGCCAGCTCAGGCCAAAACAAGGCTGTCACTTGCTGGTTGTGAAGATGCCAACTCCGGCCAGGCCGCTGAGGGGCAGGCCTCCCTTATTTAGTGGCCTAATCATGCTCTGACCTCTATCATTCACACGCGCGCGTGCGCGCACACACACACACACACACACACACACACACACACACACACTGCAACTCTTAAACAGGCCATCTGAGCCTCTCCTATCCTGTACTTAGGCTGTTAATTCTTTGGATGTGAAACACAGACTCCAACCTACTAGACACCCCTCTCCCAGGCCAGCCAGAGTCATAGGAGTGTGAATTGACCAGCCCATGCCAGAGGGGAGGTGGAGAACTTTGGTCCTGTGCTGGGTTTGCTACAAACCAACTCTGAGACTTGAAAGAAGCTCTCTTCATAGGATGAGATGACGTCTGGGTCTCACCCAGCCTAATATTGGACACTTGCTGTCACCTCCCCCAGCTATGTGATATACCTGCTACCATGTTTGCATCTGCCAGGATAGGCAGCTGACCCACACAGGCACATATACTCAGGGCCAAGCAGGCACTATCAGTGAGCTGCGTGTTGAAGTAGACCCAGCCTTCAATACATTTTGGCCCGACTGGGCCACTGAGCTAGGAAGGCATCAACTGATTCGTTAGCCAGCCACCATGGGCATCTGTCCTCTGATAAACTTCTGTCTTTTGTCTCCCAGTGGCTCAGACCCAGGAGAACCAGCAAGGTGGCTACAGTCTAAGCAAGGTATGGGCCTTTAGCTCTCCAACTCCTCGGCCCTGCTGGACTATGGTCTTCATTCCCTCCTACCTGCCTTTTCCTTCCCTCCCTCTCCTCTTCCTCCTCCAGTTCACTTTGGTCTTCCTCATCTTTCCTCTTCCTTTTTTAAGGTTTTATGTGTGTGTGTGTGTGTGTCTGCGCGCACATGTGCACACCCCCACACACATGCATGTCACAGTTGACATCCGGCGTCTTCCTTGGTCAACTCTCCATCTCATTTTTTTAAATATCTATGTATTTTATGTGTCTGAGTGCTTTGTCTGCATGTATGTAAGTGCACCAGATATAAGCATGCAGGGGAAATTGAGAAGAGAGTGTCAGATCCCCCGGACCTGGAGTTACAGACGGTTGTTAGCTTCCATGTGGGTGCTTCAGAACCTGGATACTTTGCAAGAGTACTCTTAGCTTCTGAGCCATCTCTCCAGCCCACCACCTCATTTTTCGGAGACAGTCTCATGTGGCCCAGGTTGGCGTCCAACTCCTTATGAAGCCACTTGACCTTGAACTTCTCATCCTTCTAGGTCCACTCTCTAGTGCTGGGATTTCGGGGTGTACCACCATGCACGGCTCACCTCCCTTCTTTCATACCTGAGTTCACATAACTCCGTGGATTTGTGAGAACAGCTCTTCTACAGCCGAGCACCTGGGCTGGGCTGAACGGTTCACTGGTATCCCAGAGGGAACAACCTCAGAAAAACTCCCTGTTAACTCCATTGATCCTAGACCATGGGGGAAAAGACCATCTTGACCCCTCTGTCTTTGGACCTGGCTTATTTCCACTCTTGTTTCCAAATCCCAGTTCTGTTTGAAGGCCCACACTGCTGCTGGCCTCAGGAGGCCATGCCTCCTAAAGCACATGGAGCAGGGAGCTAGAGAAACTAAGTTGAAATGTACCTGAAATGAAAAATGAAAATTTGTGCTAGGTGTGGTGGCGCAGACACTGGGGAGGCAGAGGCAGGTGGATCTCTGTGAGTTCAAGGCCAGCCTGGTCTACATACTGAGTTCCAGTCCAGTTGTTACCAGGAGACATTGTCTCAAAAAAAGACAAAAAAATAAATAAATAAAAGAGAAAGAAAAAGAAAATTTGTGTGTGCATTCTGTTTCTGCATGCACGTGTACATATACATATGTGTTGGAGAGCAGAGGCCACTACAGGCTTTAATCCCTCAGGTGCGATCTGCCTTGTGTGAGGCCGTCTCTCTCACAGTCCTGGAGCTCTCCAAGGTGGCTGGCCTGGCGGGCCAGCGAGTCCAGGGCTCTGCCTGTCTCCATCTCCTCAGCACGGGCATTACAAGCAAACACCACTTTACCAGCTTATTGTACAGGTAACTGGGGACTCATATTCGGGTCCCCATGCTTGCAAGGCAAACACATTACTGACTGAGCCATCTCTCCTCAGCTACCCAAATTAAAAACTCTAAATTATTAGCAGGGCCTTTAATCCCAGCATTCAGGAGTTGGAGGCAGGCAGATTTCTCTGAGTTCCAGGCCAGCCTGGTCTATATATGGAGTTCCAGGCCAGGTGGGGCTACAGAGAGACCCTGTCAACCAAAAAACTAAATTAATTTATTATTACTGTTTGTGTGTGCATGGTGTGTGTGGCCACCGGGTGTGTGTGGAGGTCAGGGGACAACTATGTGGAGTTGGTTCTTTCACCTTTATATGGGTTCCGAGAATCAAACTCAGGTCCCCAGGCATTGTCGGCAGTCGCCTTTACTTACTGAACCATCTCGCTGCCTTCAAATTAAAACTTTTATAAAATAAAAATAAAACAGTACTATATCCTCCAGCATATTCAATAAGAGAAAAACAATACTAAAAAACTAAACTAAAGCTGAACAAGGTGGTCCCAATCTGTGAAATGGACAGTGTTCTCTCAGGGGAGCACTGGAAGGATTGAGAGCAGCCACCTGTGTGGCTCTCCTGGCACACACTAGGGGTCCATCCTCCTTTTATGTTTTAGGGTCTTTGTTCCAGTTCTCTGTGAAGTAAACTGAAGAAATTGCTAGGATCTGCTGGCAAATCCTCATTCATGAGAATGCAAGGCCAAGGCCCAGAGAGGGGAAGGCCACCAGCTATCAGTAGAGCTTTTCCTTAACCCTATGCACCCAATAAGAAGCGATCACAGAGTAGTGACGATAGCCAACACACATTGGGCACTTACTTTATACCCACTGTTCTGGCACATTGTCCTTCCTACAGGCTTTCTGGGAGATATGCTCTTTTCCCACAAAACTTACAGATGGTGAAACAGAGCCACAGAGAGGCCCAGAGACTTGCTTGGGGCCATAAAGCAAGTAAACAGTCCATGCCATCTAGCAGGCAGCCTCTAATTGCAGCCCATAACTCAAGTCCACAGCCTCACAGGTGGCAGACACCTCAGGAACCAGGGTCTGAGGGAGAACAGCCCACTGTCTTCTCTTGGTGGGGCTGGAGGTGGGGGTGACTGTGAGCTGCTTTCGTACTGACCACGTGGCCACAGACTGTCTGTCTGCTTGTCCTACAACACTGCAGGTCTCCTCACTGCAGAGCTAAGAGCTGCAGCTTCTCACTGCACAGCAGCCTGAGGCTGTTTCATGATGAAGGACAACTGTGCAGGAAGTGCAGCCCAGGGTTGACTAAGCAGAGATGCCGGTCAAAGGCACCTCACCTCCATCCTCAGCCCTGGCCCACCCTCTTTCTCCTGCCCTCGCACCTGGGGCCTCTGTCTTCTTGCTCTTTCCTCCAAAGTCGGCTCTCCACACTTCCAGGCTGGAACATTTGACCATGAGGACCAGGCAGGGCTCCATGCCCCCAGTCACACAGGCCCAGGCTACTGTTAAGCCAGAAGCCAGGCCTGAAACCCCAGTGAGTCTCTGGAGGGAAGTGCAGCATGATTGATTTTGAAACCGTGACAGTAAAACAGTTAATAAAAAACCCGATAGATTTGTCCAGCGGTGTTCCTCATATGACCTAAATGAGTGCTATTCATCACAGTGGGGCACAGGCGCCCCAGCCCTGTGCACGAGGACAAGGACGTGTGTGTGTGTGTGTGTGTGTGTGTGTGTGTGTGTGTGCGCATTCTTGTATGTGTGGATGAGTACATGTGGATGTGTGTAGGTGTGCTTGTGCACATGGAGGTCATAGGTCATAGCTCACAGGGCATGTCTTTAGGTACTGTCCACCTTGTTTTATGAGACAAGGCCTCTCATTAGTCTAGAGTTCACCGGTTAGGTTAGGCTGACTGGCCAGTGAGCCTTGGGATTCTCAAAGCACCACCCACCACACCTGATTTTTTTTAACCATGGATTCTGAAGATTGAACTGAGGTTCTTATGCTTGCAAGTCAAGCTCTTTTCTGGCTGAGTCATCGCCTGTCTTTACCTCAGCAGTTATCCAAGCACAGTCTCCAAACCAATGGCAGGACTGCCAAGGAGCAACTTCCAAGTGTCACTTCTCCCCTTCTCCTGCCACATGCAACCCTGAGACTCTGCAGCAGCCCAGCTGTGTTCTGACAAGTGTCCTCTTAGAGTCCCAGGTGGAGGTCAAGTGTGAGCTCACACTACAGTTCAAGACCTTTGCCAGAACATAGCACAAATTAAGACAACACAGAGGCAGAAAGCTTCGTCCCATGTTGGCCAGGCATTTACGTTTTAGCAGAAAATCACATCCTCAGGGGTAAATCTCTGAGTGGACGTGGCCCTTTGAGACTGGATTGGAAAGGACTAGGCTCTGGCTTGACCTTCTGGCTCAAGAAATCAGAATGTGAGATGCTCAACAGTTCCAAGGTCAAGGCTCCGTGTCTTGGAGCCAGAATGCCAGCATTTAGGTCCCAACTCAGCCCAAGCCAGCTGTGTAACCTTGGATGAGCCACTTCAGGTCCTCTATTTTTCAGTCTCCTCATCTGAAAATTGAATAGTAATAGGGCCTACCTTATAGGGTCATTACAAGGTAGATCAATGAATACGGGCAACAATCTCGTTACAGGCCCTTGTCCCTCTACTGGGGAACCAATTGGGTAACCTGGCACTCTCAGCCATTTCCCTTGGGCCAGGGCCAGGCATCCATTGACCGTGTTGGAGTGAGTCTGTGTTTCTTAGAGAAACAGAGATCTCAAGGCAGAGGTTTGAAGATGGTGGCATAGTTCCACTGACGTGGGCTGGCCCTGAGTAGGTGGCACAGATGGTGGCCCCAGCCAGCTGATCCACTTCTATTTGTCAGCTCCTGTAGAGGAGGGTATAGAAAAGCAGAAGACCGACATGAGGATGAAAGCGAGGGGCGAAAGCCCGAGAAAAAAGATGAGACACGCAAAGAAAAGCAAGATGCGGAGATGGACAGAGGGAAGAGGACAAAGAAGAGGTCAGGGTAACTCGAGAGAAGAAAGCGCCTCTGTGTACACCTGTGCCTTGATAGGCAGGTACTGCCCAGCCATTCTGCCTGTGGGTTGAAGCCCCTCCCTGAGCGCCTCCCACCAGAGACAACAGGTGAACTCACTCCTCCCACAATGAGATGTCTTCCTTAGTCGCTCTCCATCTTATGTTTGAGACAGGGTCTCTCCTATGGGGCGTTCCATCAATTCAGAGCTCAGGTCTGAATCAAGTGAGGGAACCACAGGGAAGCAGGCTCACCTCATCCATAGAGAGTAGTGTGGGGCAGTCTGCTGCAGCTGGAGTGGCCCTGACTCACCTTCCTACCTCCCCTAGAGCTCCCCTACACCTGGAGGCTCACACTCTGGGCTCTGTATTGGGCCTACCAAGTGGGTCCTTCTGCATGGCATGAGGCTCACTCACCCATAATTAACCCAAGTGAGGTTTTGCCTGCCCTTTGTGAAACCAAAGGTTGTACCTTTCTATTTTCTTTTTTCTATTTTTCTTTCCAGTGCTGAGGATTGAACCCAGGACTTCATGTATGCTAGGTGAGCACTCTACCACTGAGCTGCAACCCAGCCAGAGGTTGTATCATGTGTGTGTGTGTGTGTGTGTGTGTGTCTGTGTGTCTGTGTGTCTGTGTACATGTGTTCAGGTAAGCATGTAGCCCAGAGGCTAATGTCTGCTGTCTTCCTCAATTGCTCTTCGGACTTTATTTTTTAAGACAGGATCTCTCAGGGGCTCTGTGACTGACTGGCCATCGAGCCCCAGGGCATCCTTGTCTCCACCTCCTCTGCTGGGATTACAGGTACATACCATTGCACCTGACTTTATGTGACTGTTGGGAATCCAAACTGGGGTCTTCACGCTTGCACAGCCAGCACTTATCCCTTGAGTCGGCTCCCCAGTCCCAGGGATTGCATTTTTTAAATAATAGGAAGTCATGAGGGGAAATGCCTGGGCTGGCAGGAATCAGGCCAGCTGTGGTAGAGCCCCAAAGAACACACCTGCCCAGTTGTTTGCATACAGTGGTTTAGCTAGGTGGGTCCTGGGGGCTGAAGCCAAATGAGCTCTGAATGAGGCTATATCTGCAGCAGAGACCCTCTCTCCAGTTTGCACAAAGGCTGATAGTAAGACCTTGGACTCCAAGCCCCTGGAGAAAGCCTAACCTTCAGTCTTCCAAGATCCCCACAGTCAGAAAATTCCTGTGTGCTCCATGCCTATGGTCACATACTGGGTGAATCTGGCCCAGAGATGTGGGATTTTTATTCCAGTTCTACAGCCTTTAGAAGGGAGCATGCCCTGTCATGGGACCTCCCAATCCTGTTTTGCCTACCTGACCCCACATATTCATGTCCAGGAAGGACCAGATGGCCTCCAGCATGCTGCCTGTTGGTCTCTGGGGACTTTGTTTGGTCACCCCTCCTCAGCCTGGTATCCCCTCAGTCTGGAAGCCCCTCAGCCTGGCACCCCCTCAGCCTGGCAGCCCCTCAGCCTGGCAGCCCCTCAGCCTGGCAGCCTTCCAGCTCAGTGTGGTCTGTGTCCCACACTTCCTCTTTAGTCCCAGTGAGACTGCCCCTGCTTCCCCGGGGGAGGTCTCTGG
Source organism: Eospalax fontanierii (assembly GCA_035773235.1). Taxonomy (NCBI): domain Eukaryota; kingdom Metazoa; phylum Chordata; class Mammalia; order Rodentia; family Spalacidae; genus Eospalax; species Eospalax fontanierii. The sequence goes on from CM069539.1 coordinate 53,201,010, forward strand.
AGAGGAGGGTCCTCCATGAACAGCAGGAGAAGAAGGGTGAGAAGGAGAGAGGGGACTGGGAGGAGCCGAGGCTAGCTCAGCTCTCACTCCCAGGAGCCCAGAGCTGGGATTTGTGACTCTCTGAAGTACCGCTTTCTAGGTCACTCTCTCTGGTCCTCTGGCTATTTCCCTGTGAAGCTCATCTAGACCCATGTGCTTGGCTTCTGTGTCTGACATGAAGCGGACTGAACCCCATTTTGTTTGAAGCATTGAGAGTAGCTTTAGATCAAGGAAGCAGGAAATAAAAGGCAACTGTGTACAGAGGGTGTCTAGACCTCCCAAGCCTGGACTGAACCAGCCGCTGCAGACCTTGGTGACTCGGCAGTCAGCCATCCCATTCACCAAAGCCTTCCAGCCTGGCCACTATTCAGGGCAGCTTCCCACTCTAATCCAGCCAGGTTGACAGGAGGATGTGTGATAATCCCTTCCGGGATCCCCTCTGCCTTTACCCAAAGGAGACAAACCTTTCCAGGCCCAAAGCCCAGTCCCCTCCACCCCAGTGCTTACTAGATGTCTCTGAACTGGATGCAGAAGGTCTTTATTGTTTTTTTTTCAGACATAGTCTCACTATGTAGCTTTGGCTGGCCTGGAACTCTCTATGTAGACCAGGTTAGCCTTGAACTCACAAAGATCACCTGCCTCTGCCTATGCCTCCCAAGCACTGGGATTAAAAATGTGGGATAGGCTTTTATTTTTGACAAGCTAGAGAGAGTAAGGCAGGAGGATTAGGGGTTCAAAGTCAGACTAAGGCTCATACACACACACACATATACACACACGGAGAGAGAGAGAGAGAGACAGAGAGAGGGAAGCACAGAGAGAAACAGAGATAAAGGCAGAAAGAGAGACAGAGAGAAAAAGAGGCAGAGACACAGAGAGACTGAGAATGGGAAAGGGAAGGGAGGGACTTTCAAGGCAAGCTGGTTATATCTCGAATTTGAGGCTAGCCTGGGATAGATGAGACCTTGTCTCAAAAAAAAGAAGGGAAGAGAGTGGGAACACGCCGTGGCTCGATAGACATATCGCCGAGGTGTAGTTATGTTAAAATGTTGATTTAAGGAAATATAACAAGTCATTATTCAAGTGGCTTGTCAGGAAAGCTTAAAATTATGGTGGAACACAAAAGGCTGGAGTTTGGGAAACTGCTAATCAGACAAGGGTGCATCTCCCCAAATAGGATTTTTCACGCTCTGCCTAGCACTTAACCTGGGCTCGAGGCAGGAGACACTTTAAAAATAGTAACGTGCCCAAACTCACCATGGGGCGGCTGCTCGAGGGCCTGGTTTTGGGGGTGCTTTGTCTATGTGCCTCCTTTGACAGCCTCGTTCTGTGCTTTCCTCTTCGTGAGGTACATTTGTGGAAGCTGGGCTCCTGAAGAGGTCATACAATATTGTTCCTCTCAAACCACCGCTTGGGTATAGGGCTTTAAGAGAAGAAGATTCTAAGATGTGCTGTCTACACCTGGTTGCTAGGAGCCGGGAGGCTGTGGCTTAAGCTGGAGGAACTGGGGGCATCCATGCAGGACCTGTCTGAAGGGCCCTCTTCTACCGAGCTTCCTGCTTCCAGCTTTACAGAGTGGAAGTGACATATAAGCACTTTTGAGGGACTCCCAGACCCCGACTGCTGTCTTTGGGTCACCTGTGACCACTCTGTTTCCCTGAAGGCAACACTCCCTTTGGGAAAACGGGGACCAGAGGATAAAGAAGAACCCCCCATCCCCCGCCCTCCGCCACAAGCACACTGCAGGAGCTCAGGGCTGCAAAGGTAGACTGCCCCCAATGCATTAGCTTGGCTTCGCTGAGGAAATTACTTCAACCCAGCCTCATTTTTTATGTCCCTGTTCAATAAAATAATTATTGATGGCCTCATCCATTTAAGTCACAATCAAAATAGCAGCCAGGATGGGGCAGCTCTGTATTATATCACCCGAGCGAGAACTATTTTCTGTCAATTCGCAAATACATTCACATTTAAGTGAAAAATTATGCTATCTAGGATCAAATATATCAGAGGCTGGGAGCCATAGCGTGGGTGCTAGGGTTTGAGGGTGTCTACATTATTCAGTAGGGATGTGGGCTGTGTGCAGGCGAACAGAGCAACAGCCCTCTCCTGCCAGTGGGCATGGAGGAAGGTCGGGCAAGGGATGGCTCACTGGGTACCAGTGATGTGGCCCCATCCTGGAGCCAGGTGGCCGGAAGTTGCTGGCTTTTCCAAGGAAGGGAAATTGAACCTTGAGGTAAGCAGGAGATGTGTAGACAAGTCCCTCTGGGTGTTGACAGTTGTACAATCATCTGTCACCTATCAAATCTGTGTCCTAAATCACGGGGCAGCGGAGGCAGGCAGAGAAGAAGGAGGAATGAGGGAGGAAGAGGAGAAAAGAAAACAATTGTCCTGTGTGGCTAGGGACCAGGCACCACCCTGGGGTAGTGACAGATGTTGCTGCAGCTAAGGTGAGGATATGAGGCTCTGAGAAGGGGATTCACTCTCCCAAGTGGGCACAGCTCGTCAAGGGTTGAAACCAGAACTGGCATCTGTCCTAGTTTTCTCTTCTGTGGCCGTGATAAAAAACTATGTCCAAACGCACCTTGGAGAGGAGAGGGCTTATTTCATCCCTCAGTGTCGAGGGAGTCATGGCCGGAACTCAAGCAGTGCAGGAACGTGAGCCAGAGACTGTGGAGGAACGTGGCTTACTTGCTTCCCTTGGCTTGCTCAACTGCTTTTCTTACACAGCTCAGGCCACCTGCTTCGGGACAACACCACCCACTGTGGACTGGGCCCCCCTGTATCAATTATGAAAATATCCCCCCAGACATGGCCACAGGCCAATCAGATAGAGGAAATTCCTCAGTGGAGGTTTCCCCTTCCTGAGTGTGTCAGGCTGACAACCAAGATGAGCCATCAGAGCATCAAGAGACCCTGATGTGTGGCTATTGGTAGGTGCTATGTGAGGAGTAATGGGAGGGGCAGTTATTATTTATTTTAAATGTTATTTATGTGTGCATGTGTATCTATGTGTGCAGGTACTCATGCAAGCCAGGGAAGGGGGCACCAAATCCCAGAGAGCTGGAGTTATGGGCAGTTGTGAGCCAGTCACATGTGGGTGCTGAGAAGTGAGCCAGGTAGGTCCAGGAGTAAGCATCTGGGGCCAGGCTCCTTTAGCTCCAGGACTTTCTCCAGAGTCCTGCTCACCTCAGGGGGGCAGTCAATGCTGCTGCTCTTTTTCTCACCTCCTTTCACCCACCCTTTGAGCCTCTGTTGTTCCTCCATTACCTGGTGGGTGGGTCTCTTGCCCCTGAGAGCATGCACAGCAAACCTGGTCTCTAATCAGAACTTAAGAGGCTGCAATGTCAGAGATGGGAACTCTGGGTCTTGCAAAGGGTCTGGGGGCCCTAACTACCACCACCCTGTCTGCCTCTATCACGCCCTATTGAGTGTCATCTTCTCTGGCCTGCTCAGACCACTGGGGCGTGTGGTAAAGATTCCTGTGGGGGAGGCACAGATGGGAAACAATGGAATGGGGAGGCTCCCACGTCCCACCGCCTAGCTGGGATTGGACCTTTCCTTGCCTCCTGTAGTTAACAAGAAGCCTTTCAAGATGATTACGCTGGCAGGGTTCATCTTGGAAAACCCTGACCTCATATACACACGTCAACTCTTCCCAGGCCCTTGACACCTGTCTTTCCCTCTGGGAAGACTGTCAACAACTTGAGGCAAGATCATCTGGCTCAGGGTCAGGGAGATTCTCAGGGGGTAAAATTATCTGTTGATCAAGCCTGATGCCCTGAGTTCAAGCCCCAGAACCCACATAAAAGCTGGCTGTAGTGGCATGCATCTGTAATCGCAGCATTCCTACAGTGAGATGGAGGTGGAGAAGGAGAATCAGTCAGAAGCTAGCCTAGAGTACGCAGCAGAGCAGGATGACTCAACCAGACCGAAGGCGAGAACAGACTCCCCAAAACTGTTCTCTGACCTCTACACGTGTGCGCTATGGCACATGTGCCTCCCAACCTCCATTAAGTTAACTAGAATAAAAACTAAGGAAAAGCAAATCACCTGATCCTTTTGAAAAACAATCTGGGAGTTCATGGATATTAAGCAGGGAGTTACACAAGACCCTGCAACATTTCCCCTGGGCATACACATTCATGAGAACTGCAAACAGATGCAACAAAACTTGCTTACAAATGGCCAGTATCATCCACAGTAGCCAAAAAGTACAAATGACCCAAGAGTCCTTCCACTGAAGAATGGGTAAATAAAATGTGGTATGAATCCACACAATGGAACAGTATTTAGTAATGAAAAAGATTGAAATGCTGTTCTTGCATATAATGTGAATGAACCTTGAAAACCTTATATCAAGTAAAAGAAGCCAGATACAAAGAACGACATGTTGCAGAACTGTATTTATAGCCAATGTCCAGAATGGGCAAATTCATAAAGGCAGAATAAGTAGAGTGTGGTTGCCTAGGACAGGTGTGGAAGTGGGTGTTAGGGGAAATGCAAAGTGACCACAAATGGGCAGGCAGTTTCTTTGGGAGTATGATGAAATGTTTTGTATGTACGTGAATGTGGGCATGTGCCTACCAAGGTGCACATGTGGAGGTCTGAGGACTGCCTTAGGTGCTGTTCTCACCTCCCACCGTGTTTGAGGCAGGGTCTCTTGCTCACCACTGTGTCAGTCAGGCTAACTGGCCCTCAGAGTTTCGGGGAATCTTTCCATCTCTGCTTCTCGTCACACCACAGTTTTACACACACTTGTACTGCATCTGGATTTTTACATGAGCTCTTGGGATTCGAACTCAGGTCCTCACGATTACACAGCGAGCCTTTTACCCATTGTGCTTCTTCTCCCTAGGCCTAAAATCGTCTTGGTGATAATTGTGTAATCCTGTTACTATTCCTTGAATGATACCCTTTAAAAGGTTGGTTTTACAATATATGAATTATATTTCATTGGTTTAAAAAAATGGTCAGCAAGGTGAGGTGACGCATCTGTAATCCTGGCAACTAAAGAGGCAGGTGCGGGAAGTTCAAGGCCAGCCTGGGCTGTATGGCGAGACTATGTCTCCAGAGCAAGATACAAACAAAAGACACCCCAGGGATCCGGCCGTTGCTTGGCTCTCCATGTCCACAACTCCTGGCTGGATCCTCCTGACAGCAGGGAGCCCTTGCACCTGCCCTTGCACCTGTGTCCACAAATCTATTAACCCTTTCGATCTGTGGGCTGTTGCTTCTGCCTCCCCAGGTTCCCCCCATTTCTCTGACTCACTGAGTTTATACAGATCACCTCAGTAGCCACTTTCTTCACCAGGCAGAGCTGGGGCAGGGAGGCCTAGGTAGGCCAACAGTGGCCTGCTAGGCAGATGGCCTCGGCCTGGGCCATGGACAGTCACACCGCCTCCTCTCCTTCCAGGTCGCACTAATTTCACAATGTGCTTTCTAGAATGTGGCTCTGGGCACTGGGTGTGAGACCTGATTCTGCTGCTTCCTGACCTGGGCGGACTGAACTCCCCTCCCGGGTTCCTCTACTAAAGTCCTCTCCCCACTCTTTCAGAGTGTGACTGTGTTGGGAGATGGGACCTTTAAAGAGGTAATTAAGGTAAAGTGAGGTCACAAGATGGGCCCAGATCCGATAGAAAGGACTGGTTTCCTTTTAAGAACAGAGTCTAGGAAGTCAACTTGACATTCCTGGGAAGACAAAACCTTAATTGGGGAAGTTTCTTGGTTGGATTGGCCTGTGGGCATGTCTGTGAGGCATTTTCTTGATTGTTCAGTAATATGAGAGGCCCCAGCTCACCTCTGAACAAGTGCTCCTGTACTGTGTAAGAAAGCAGGTTGAGCACAGGCCAATGGAGCAGGCCGGCTAGAGGAGCTCCCCCATGCGGTGCTCCAGCTCCTGCCTCCGGGCTCCTGCCTCCCGGTTCCTGCTCTGCTTGAGTTCCTACCGTGACTTCCCTCAATGATGGACATAAGCTGGACATATAAGCCGAATAAACTGTTTCCTCCCCATGGTTTGGTTTGGGTTACTGTTTTGTCACAGTGATAGAAAGTTAACTAGGACAAAGCCCATGGGAAGAAGCGGCCACACGCTCTGGGAGGTCTCAGAGGCAGCCAGCCCTGCTGGTGCCTTGAACTCAGACCTCCGCCCTGCAAAGCCCTGGGAAGATGGGTATGTGCTGTGAACGTCATGGGTAGATGGTACTTGGCCTGTGAGCTCAGGCAAGCTGTGTCCCCTCTGGGCTGGGTTTCCCTCTCTACCATTCCAGTTTCCTTTCTGTTGCTGTGATAAAACATCTCAGCCAAAAACAACCTAGGGGAGGAAAGGTTTCTATTTCAGCACACTGCCTACTTGTCTCCTCAGCCGGCTTCCTTCATTTCTGCACAGTCTGGGGCCCAGCCTAGGGAATGGTGCCACCAGGGCGGGTTGGTTCAACTATCAATCGTGACAATCCCGCACACACATGCCTGCAGACCAAACCTATCTAGATAGTTTCTCTAGGCTGTGTCAAGTGTACAGGTAAAGCTAACCGTCACATCCGTTAGAGGAAGATGATACTGGTGATATCGATGGATATCAGTGGGCACCTGCTAAAATCTTCAGGTTTTTGTGACTCAGAGCACGGGGTTGGCCAGAGAGACTTGGATAGTGCTGGAAGGCTAGGAATTAGGAAAGAGAACACTTCCAAGTGAGAGCATGAGGAAGAACCGGAAGGAAAGTTATTGATGCCCTTGCACAACAGACTGTGAGCAGTATAGATCATTCTCATGGCTGCCCAGTCCAAGCTTGAGCATTTGCTTAGTGTGGGCTTTCTTGAACACGCTTTGTTCTGTACAGCCCTGGCCCTGGTGGTGATGGTAGTGCTCCCATCTTCCTCTCTGCCGGTTTCTTGCAGATGCTAAGTTATAGCCTTGGTGTGAGGCCTTTCCACCTCACTCTCTACTCTGCTCTCCTGCCAAACCAGTACCTGCCTCTTAAGGTTGCTGTGGTAATTAACTGAGTCACCGCACAAAGGCCTAGGCAGTGCCCAGCCTGCAGCAAGCACTGTGTGTGCTGCTGATATTGAGAATGTTGTTGTACATCAGGGACATGGATCAATAAATATTTGCTGGCAGCAATTTTAAGGTGGGAGTTTGCCGTGTAAACATGAGGACCTGAGTTTGATCCCCAGTACTCAACAGGTAAAAGAGCTGGGCTCGGCAGTGTACACCCCGAATCCTAGCACTGGGGAGACAGGAGGATCCTTTGGGCTTGCTGGCTGGCCAGTCTAGGTGGATCAGCTCTAGGTTCAGTTAGAGACCTCTCTGTTGCTATGGTAAAGCATCTTAGCCAAAACCTAAGTCAAAATAAGATGGTTAGTAAGTGAGGAACACACCCAACATCAACTTCTGAACAGAGCAGACACACACACACACACACACACACACACACACACTCACGGCACTAGCACACAACCACTCACAAAAAGAGGCAGTTGGGAATGTTGGAACATGGATGCCAGAGGGTTAAAGAAACAAAGAAAACCGCAAACAGATGTCTGAAGACTGTGGTGCTTAGCCCAGCACATGGTATCATGTGACCCTGTCTAACAGGTACATACATGACAGCGTGATTACGCAGAAATTCCACTGTTTCTCTGTGCATGTTACCTTGTATATTCACCTGCGGGGGGGAAAATCCTGTTGATCAAGGTTACCCAGGAGAACAAGCCTGGAGTAGCTGTAGAGGACCTAAGTGTCTTATTTCATGCCATTTCAAAATTCATTCATATATATATAAATTAAATATATATATTTAATTTTTTTATTTTATTCTATGTGTACGAGTGTATTGTCTACATGTATGTAAGTGCACCCATGTCATGCAATGCCCACAGAGGTCAGAAGAGGTTGTCGGATTCCCTGGAACTGGAGTTATGGACAGTTGTTAGCTGCCATGTGCATGCTAAAAATTAAACTCAAGTCTTCTGCAAGAGCAGCCAGTGCTCTTAACCACTGAGCCATCTCTCCAGCCTCAGGAAGAGACCCTTTTAATATGACCCAGAACTAAGGGCACTGAGCTGTCTCAGCCCTGGGGTTAGGGAGTTGATCCTTACAGATACCTGGTGGAAGGTCAAAAGCTCTGGCCTCCACCCCAGATCTGCCATGGTAGCAAGAGAATCCCTGACCTGTGAGAACCTTATTGCCATCTGTGACAGGCTTTCAGTCACCCCAACTGCCTTACAGGGCCTTGGCGGCATCTAAGGCAAATGTAGCTGTTCCTCTTCTGCATGCCTCCAAGATGCCTAGTAAAGCATCATTGTCCCAGCGAGTACACCATCTGCATATATAAGTATCATATCACTTAAATTCCAGTGTCAGGTCAAGAGACAGTCGTTAGGACACAACAGCAACCTTCTTTCCCGGCAGGAGGGTCAGGAAGAGTTCTCACAGCTGGTAAGAGAGGCCAGTGTCTCAGACTACAGAGGCGTGAGGGAGGGTGTTCCTTGTGGGAAACACGGCACTGGGGCTCAGGTTTGCTGCAAGAGTGAGAAAGAACCTTCAGAAAGGTTCTCAGGGACCTGGGACTGAATAGGCCAGGGCAGCAGCGCCCACTCCCCGGGCAGGGCTCCAAGACCCCACTGGTGCCGCCCCCAGGGCCTCCAAGTCCTGGCACGCTAGATGTCTCCTTTTGCCTCTCTCCACCCCTCTGAGCTCATGCTGGGGCCCATGAGGCTCTCCCCGGGCCTCTGCCTACATGCTCAGGCCAGCAGCCTGTCCTGTCAGAGTCCTGTCCCTCAGTCAAAGACAGACAAACCCCTCATCATTGCTTCCCTTTAGGGGGCCTGCATTTGGGGGCTTGCTCAAAGGCCCAGTCCACCAAGGCAGAAGGCTATGGCCCTCCATCTGACCTCCTGACATGACCTCATCTATGAACAAGAAGCTGTCTGGTGGCACCAGGGGCATGACTTATCCCAGCAGGTGCCTCCTGGACACTTCCGGCTAGAGGGGAAAAGAGACCCACCCAGCGGCACCCAGAGGACAAACCAGGGCTGCAGCTCCTAAGGCAGGTCTCCCTTCCATTATATCTGCAGGGGAGAATCTGAAATCTAGCCTCACCTGCCTACAGACTCCATAAGAGACCCTCTTCCAGGTCAGAGGCAATGGCTCTTATTGAAATCTAGGAACCAAAATTGTTTGTAAAATCCTTTCCTACCATAAGCAGATCTGTCAGAAGATGGGCCAAATGTCAGTCAGATTGGGTGGCAGGGTGGATAGGAATCTGGGTCTGACAGTTGAGGCAGCCCAGGCAGTAGTGTTTGGAATCTGAAATGTCCCAAGCTAAGGTTGAGGAGATGGCTTAGTTGGTAAAGTCCCTGCGATGCAAGCATGAGAACCTGAGTTCAGATGCTCAGGACTCACAGAAAAGAGCTGGGGGCAACCGTCCTAGTGCTTAGGAGATGGAGGCAGTCAGATACCCAGTGCTCACTGGCCAGTAAATCTAGCCATGCTGTGTGCTCTGGATTCGGTGAGGAACTATCTCAAAAGAAGGTGAGCTGAGTGTGGTGGTACGTGCCTTTAATTCCAGCATTCAGGAGGTACAGGAAGGCGGATCTCCGAGATGGAGGCTAGGCTGGTCTACATAGTGAGCTCCAGGCCAGGTGGGGCCTGTCTTTAAGAAAGAAAAGAATAGATAGATACCTAAATCAATAGGGTGGAGAACAATTGAGGAAGACAGGCTTCTGGCCTTGACATTTGCACCTACATCCATGCTAGCACATATATGAATACACACACACACACACACACACACACACACATATATCACACACAGAGAAATGGCTCAGGCTTGCATAGCTGAGCCAAGCCTCTTTGTCACCTTTAGGATTAAGCTTCAGCTATCAGATCCCTTGGCCAGCTTCTCCTTGGATCGTCTTGGTGTTCCAGGCTTCAGGTCAGATTCCAATCCAGGGTTTTAGTCCTTTTAAGATGTCCATTGTAGGAATAACCCAGTGAATGCAGCAGGACTGACCCAGCAGGCAAAGAAATCCTCCCTAAAGCTGAGAGGTCCTGGGAGAGTACCAGGAGAGTGTGCAAACAGAGTGATTGAATAAACCCTGTTTGCACAATGCCTTGCCTGCAGGGCTGCTCAAGCTGGCCTAAACGAGGCTGCCTGCAGCTCTGCTTGAGGCCCCCGACCCTGGAGCACAGCCTGGGGTGCGGAGAAGGTATGGCGCCGCTTGAGGGACGCTCATCACCTGCTGGTGATGAGCAAGAGTGAGCCAGCCTCCTCTTGGGAAAGGTAAAGGGCCCAGGGTGAGCTCCAGAGAGTTGCCCTGGAAAGATTACCCCTTCAATCCACAACTACCAGAAAGGAGTTAGGAAAGGAGATGTGCCTGCCATTAAAAGAGATTCAGCTTTAAGGGAGGCTGAGCAGAGCTAGTGGCTCAGGATAGATACCTTAGGAGGCAGCTGTGAGCTTTATACCTGCAGAAGGAGGAGAGGAGACTCCTCTTGCACAGGCCTGCCTGCTCACCACCTAGGTGAGTGTTCGGCATCACCTCCCAGGCAGGAAGCCAGCCTCCTGCAGATGGAGGGTGCCCCACACAGGGCACAGCAACAGCTACCGAGCCACAGGGGCCTGGGAACACATTCAAGCCATGCCTTGCCCTCGACAGGGACTCTTTCCCTCACAGGAGCATATATAGGAACACATATACAGTACCATGTTCATTCAAGAAGTTTTTGTTAAGGTATGCGCAATGGAAAAAATGCCCACCTTTGTTGAACTTACGTTCTTGGCAGAGGAGTTTCAAGTAGAAAGGAGTCTCTGTCTGCCAGCAGACACCTGCACTCTCGGCACTCTAGAGGTGGACATGGAGAGGAAGGAGTTCAAGGTCAGCTGGGCTATGTGAGACAGTTTCAAAACAAACACAAGTATTATTTTTTTAAACTTTTAAGAAAGGGGACTCTATCTGGCCACCCATTGTCTGCTAGCTGAATTCAGTCTCATAGGCCACTGGTTTCCTCATTTAAAAAAAGAGTTATGGGGCTAGAGAGATGGCTCAGCTGTTAAGAGCACTGGCTGCTCCTGCAGAGGACCTGGGTTCGATTCCCAGCATCCACATGGCAGCTAACAACCGTCTGTAACTGATCCCCAGTTCCAGGGGATCCAATGCCCTCTTGTGACCTCCTCTGGCATTGCATGGCACAGATGCACTTAAACACATGCAAGCAATACTCTCATACACAGAAAATAAAATAATAAATAAAAATTTTTAAATACATTTATTTTTATGTGCATGAGTGTTTGCTTGCAGGTATGTATGTGCACTATGCATATGCAGTGCCTGCAGTGGCCAGAAGAGGGCATCAGGTTCCTCTGTAGCTAGAATTATAGATGGTTGTGATCCACCATGCAAGTGCTGGGACTCAAATCCATGTCCTCTGCAAGAGCAGCCAGTGGTTTTAACTGCTGAGCTCTTTCCACAGTCCCAGCCACTGGTTTCGTACCTTACTCTTCTTTCTGCTTAGATTCACTGACAGATCCTTGCAGGGCTATCCAACCTCTTAATATTGGTGTATGACATCATCAACTACAAAGTTCCCACTTGAGAACCAA